>JAQAHW010000040.1:25000-2515206 GCA_027580185.1 Tuta absoluta | reverse complement strand
CTATAGGGAAAGTTGTTGAGTTTCATGAGTATTTTGACCTTCTTTCGGCTTGTTAGTCCCTTTTTGTTACTCCTTGTGTAATAAAAAGTAATATACATACAACAATAAATCCTTTGGTAATTGATTTAATTTCGTTTATATTTTTATTATTAAAGGTACTTGCCACGTCATGGGCTTCACTTTGTTTGAAAGAGTTTCCGTCTCATTTATTGTTTGCATTGTTCAAGGATATGTGATTGACACAATTTATGTACAGATCTTAGACACTGCCTTACCGAAGGGATAATCCGTTTTGAAGTTTGTGAATGCATTATTAGTACTTACCTTGTCTTACTACTTCTAATAGCAAGTTCACACAATGCGAATATGGGCAGGGAAGTAGGAAGGGTAGAGTGCAGCGTCACATTTCACCGACTGTATGACTCACCGAAAATAACACGTAAAACTGAAATTCGTTTACAAATTCTCAATTCTTTATTTCTGCTTACATGTTGTAAATAATCTTAAAAATTAATTGGACACAAAGATGCACCCTGCTAGAGTATCGCAATTTGGATAAAAAACTTAAATAAACTATCTATCTTATTAAATATAATCTTATTCCATATCTTTTCCGTGGGAGTCGTAAGAGGCGACTAAGGGACTCGAGGGTGTGCAATAGTGTGCATTGCAATTTTAAGCGATACAACCTGTCACTATAGCTATACATAATTTTTCGAATGACCCTCAAACATTTGTCAGACGTGGTGTAAATAGTCGTTTTTTACGGCTGTTTACGCTCTGCCTACCCCGCAAGGGATTATAGGCGTCATATGTGTGCGTGTGTGTGTGTGTATCTTATTAAAATTTATATTTTTACATAATTATTACCGAAACAAAACTTGACAGACGCATCTTTTACGCACCGTAGCCATATTTGTATGACAATAATATCGGAATTCGCAACATCCTTTCGTCTGACAGACGCATGCGTTACGGTGCGTCTAAAATACGCAGCGACAGACGACAAGAAAGGAAAACCGCCTCAAATAGTCTGAAAAAATGTCGCAAAATTTCTTATTACTCTTTAATTAGGTTAAATGTTGGGTTAGCTAGGATAGCATCTAAAACTACTTTCGGAACAAATAAAAGCTTAAAACTTTTACTTGTAAACTTTCATGGCTGAAGTTTTCACATCATCGGTTTTTCTTCTTAAATCTTTCAGGTTATAAGGATCATCGTGTTCTTACGTGTTGTCATTATAAACACATTTAGCATTTAAAATGTTTTCATTCGCTGTGTGCCGCTTGCTCAAGTTCTTTTTATCTTTTTTTTATGTTACTTTTTTCTTCAATAAAATAAGCGGTTTGACAACAGATAAAAAATGTCTACGTTCTACATAAATAGCGGATAAGCTTTTTATTATTATTAATTTTTAATATGTACGAGTAGGTTTCACCTACATAGATTTCAGTGCAATTTATTGATGTTGTGAGTGTTGTTAGCAAAAAATGTGTTCATTTATCTATCTATCTACTTTTTATATCCAGGGTCCGAAGGTTTGCTTGATAAAAATCATTTTAGTTGTATTAGTGGCATGGTTTTGGACGTTTCTTATTCTGCTAACAGTTTGAAGTTTAGAATATAACAGTGATAATAAAATGACAGTTGAGTGTCGCTGGTATTGCAAGGGTAAAAAGAAACTGGGTCCAGGCTGCACAATTGTACGGAGCCCTTTGTATGCGACATTAAAAGATAATTAAAGTTCTGACACTGTCTTACGAACCCGCATTATTCCGCTTAGGACCAACACAAAAGAAAGAAAATTAGAACGCCAGTGTTGCCAGTTGGCAAATGTCAGAAAAAAATCCAATTATGTTACGTTTTTACTCCGAGGGACGACAATTGAAAAAAAAACCTCCTATTCTTGTCTAAATATAGTAAAAACCGGTATATCTCAAAGATTCACAAATGAAAAAAAAAAGGGTGTCAGGGACAGCCCTCCGGATACTTTTATTCTGTTTTTCGTGTGGGACACTGAGTCAGCGAGTGACGCAATGAAGCGGGGATCGATGGCTTAACGTGCCCTCCGAAGCTCGAAACTATCTTTCTTAGGCTCGATACAGGTAGAGCGACCGCGCAACCTCGACTCAGCCGCTTTTCGCCAGTTTCTATGAAACTGTATGCAACGATTCATGTGCGGCGACGCGCGCGCGCTGCCGACTGTCGACTCGGTCGCCGCGCCTCGCCGCCATTGCAAGTTTCTATGGACTCAGTAGCAACGGTTCATGTGGAGCGGACGCGTCGCTGCGCGGAATAGTGTGACAATATGTTCGATACCGAACTCTTGAATGAATGAAAGTATAGTACCTACATCTGTACATACATACCTACATAAGTATTAATTTACTTGTAATTTATTTGTTTGAAGTGGAATTTTACTTTAGATTAACGATATCCTTTTATTATAATATTTATAATATACCTACCTAATTAACTTAGAAAATTATAACAAAACGTTTAAAATGGTATCAAAATCGGTCGTAATTTGTATAAACAATAAAAACAAACAAATTATCCATAGCAAAATACATGTATTTTATTTATCTAACATCTCATATGTAGTCCCACATTTGTCCTGAACTTGTCCCGAAACTGTGGAGAACGCGCGTGCGGCGGACGGCGGCGCGGGCGCTCCACATAAATCGTTCTGCGGCCCGGTCGCGGCCGCCAAAATTTGCTGCCGGGTCGCTGCTGCGCGGCCGCTTCACCTGTATCGAGCCTAAGGGACGATCAGGTGGTTCGGCCTACAGTGTCCTGACTAGACAGGGAACAAATTCACAAAGTGATAAATATCAACTTTGTGGGTGTCCCACCGGGAATCGAACATGGAACCTTTGCGCCGCAGTCAGTCGCACTACCACTGCGCCATATCGGCCGCCCGAATACTGATAGAGTTCTTTTAGACCATGAAACGGAACATCTTTCTCCTAAAAATATATTTCAGGGAACGTCGAAAATATGATATCTCTTAGTAAAATCAGCGAGTTCTGTGGTCGCTTCTTACGACACCCGCGGCAAGGAAATGGGGTGATGCTATTCTAAGCCGGCATCACACGGTATTCAGACTAGTGTAATAGCCGTTTTACATAATCAAACTATGCATTACTAACAGCACGGCTTCCTTCCTTTGTAAGAGTAAAAACTATTTTAGATACCTACATACAGGGTGTTAGGGACAGTGCACCGAAAAAAACTTTACAGCCGTGATTATAAACATGAAACTGAACAAATAGTTTCAAATTTCAATTTGGTGGGAAACGATAATAATTTCAACCTTCCATACATTTCACGATCAGCTGACTAAATTTCTATGAGTTGTAGATTTATCTTGAGCATGCATAAATACATTTATCACGCCTATATCTCTTTCGGGGAAGTTAGAGCGAAAACGGCCGAAAAATTAGCATTTATTTACTCCACGTCTCACAAACATTTGAGAGTCATTCAGAAAATTATGTTCAACCATAAGTTGTCAGACCATCGCCTAAAATTGCAATACACACCCTCGACTCCCTCAGTCGCCTCTTACGACTCCCACGGGTATGAAATGGGGTGATGCTATTCTAAGCCGGCATCACACGACAAAGAAGTAAGAAAGAAAGACCCCGTATAACGGGACGTGATGCATACAGAAGCGTGGTTACGCGGAACGGATCGCGATCGCACTTTCGCTGCGTGTAAAGGAATACTGATCGTCATTCTATCCGTTTGTGGCTTGGCACTGAGAATAACAACTACTTTACTGTACTTAAGGACGGCCGATGTGACGCACTGGTAGTGGACTTGCCTGCGGCGCAAAGGTATCGGGTTCGATTCCATAAAGTTGATATTAAGACTTTGGTTATTTGTTTCCAGTCTGGTTGGGACATTGCAGGCCGAACCAAAAGATGGTTCCGTGCTTCGAAAGGCTAACGTCCCTTTCGAAGCCTTAGGGACACAGGATGCAACTTCATTTCATACTCGATGATTGTCAAAGATGACAAATGGAAGATTGGAGATTGAAGATTTTTGACAATCGTCTGGCATCTGACATATTATATACTACTCGCCGTTTTCCCGTGGGAATAAGACATTTTAATACAGCCCATGTTCATCAGGAATAATGTAGAATTCTAATGGTATAAGAATTTTTTAAATCGGTCCAGTACTTTCGGAGCCTATTCAATCCAAACAAACAATCAAATATTTTCTCTTTATAAAATTAGTGTAGATGATAAAGTCTTGCAATTTAAGGCAATGGTCTGAAAATACATCACGATGGCAATACACAATTTTCCAAATGACCTGACCCTCAAATATTTGTCAGACGTGGCGTAAATGTCCGTTTTTGCGACCGGTAACGCTCTGCCTGCCCCGCGAGGGATTATAGGTGTGATATGTGTATGTATGTATGATAATGTCCTACCACTCTTTGTAAACGCAATGTAAGGTGTTCTATTCACTGGAAACGCTGCTGCCCATTCCCTGGAACCATCCCTTTGACACCCACATGTAGAAATGGGGTGATGCTATTCTAAGCCGGCACCACACTGTCACTGTGTCGTTTACAAATGCTGCCGTGTAATTTACCTGGCCAGCCCCGAGGCTGTGCCTTTATTTCTATTTTAATTTTTTATCCCGCCTGAGCCGGTTTTCTATAAGGACAAAAAGAAAATTGTGTTATACAAATTTCTTTTTTTTACAATCACGGATCATGACGTAACTAAGTGATAATACTATCCTACATTGACCAAAGTAATTTCATTTTTTCATTTTACTGCATTTATAACTTGCACCACTGGAAGTTCTTTTATCTCTTCGTGCCTTTCAGATAACTTACTGACAGTTTTCCGGTCAGCTTCAGATTAGGCTTAGTTCGCACCGAGACGATACGCGACTTTTGAAACATTTGACATACCTAAGAAGCGCAATGGGAGTGCGACTGCTAGTATCAGTGTTTTACTCACATACAGGTATCACGCCTATAATCCCTTGCATGGTCGGACAAAACGGACATTTACGCCACGTTAAATAAATATTTGACGGTTATTCGGAAAATTGTGTATCGCCATAGTGACAAATTGTCAGCCCATCGCCTAAAATTGCAAAACACACCCTCAAGTCTATAAGTCGCCTTTTACGACTCCCATTCGAAAGAAATGGGGTGATGCTATTCAAAGCCGGCGCCACACTGTTACTGCACTTATAACTTGCACCACTGGAAATTCTTTTATCTCTTCGTGCCTTTCAGATAACTTACTGACAGTTTTGCGGTCAGCTACAGACTAAGCTTAGTTCACACGGAGACGATACGCGACTTTTGAAACATTTGACACACACACACCTAAGAAGCGCAATGGGAGTGCGACTGCTAGTATCAGTGTTAAACTTACATACACGTATGACGCCTATAATCCCTTGCAGGGTCGGCAGAGCGCAAACAGCCGAAAAAAACTGACAATTACGCCACTTTAGACCAATATTTGAGGGTTTTTAAGAAAATTGTATGTCGCTATAGTGAAAGATTGTCAGCCCATCGCCTGAAATTGCAATACACATCCTCGAGTCTATTACGCCTGTTACGACTCCCATGGGAAAGAAATGGGGTGATGCTATTCTAAGCCGGCGGCACACGGCCAACTCTGCCCACCCCGAAAAGGATAAAGGCGTGATATGTGTTTGCATTCGTATCGAGTAGAATTGTGGTTATGAAAGAACTTCCATAAAAATCATAGAAAGCAACCTTCAATTATTGTATAGTCTCGAAATAATCATTCATCTACATCAACATTGCATTTAAATTTTCGCAAATTTGTCGCGTCTCGGAATTGAAATTGAAATTCTTTATTCAATGTAGGATAGTATTATCACTTATTGACCGTTATTGCAAAAAAAAAAAGGAAATCTGTATCACACAATTTTCTTCTTATGTTATAAAAAATAAAATTGTGTGATACAAATTTCCTTTTTTTGTGTTGTACTAATAGAAACCCGGCTCGGGCGGGATAAGAAATCAAAATAAAGGCACTGCCACGGGGCTGGCCAGGGTAATCACACGGCAGCGATCGGTGCGAACTGACCCTAGTACTAGCTTTTGTTTAGCGTCAATACAGTTTCTCTTATAACTCTTTAAAGAAGACAATACAATGGACTTGAGAGTTGCTTGAAAGACATTATCGCCACTCTTATAAGAGTCCGTATTAAGTGTAAGGTTTTAAGTGTCTCATTTTAAAGTTTTCACGATGGAAAGTGACGCTTCCAAATAGAAAAAAAATTTAATTTGATGGGTTTGCTCTTGACTTTAGTCTAGGTCATAAGACAGAGACAGGGTCTAAGATATAGCGAGCTCACCCAGAAGAAGCCTGTTCTTTCTTACTTTGGAGAGATTAGGTTTTTTTTTAATATTGTACGTTTAGCTTGCTTGAACGTCAGTAACATTATCAATCACTACATAGTATAAAATAAGGTCGCTTCCCGCGTCTGGCCCTATGTCTGTTTGTTTGTATGTATGATTCAACCTTCAAAACGACCGAACGTATCTGGATGTTTTTTTTATAGATAGGGTGATTCAAGAGGAAGGTTTTAATGTATGATTTATGTCGCGAGAAGGTCTGCTTCCCTTGGGAAATCGGTTAGCAGCGGGTGAAACCGCAGGGCGGGCCGCTACTAAGCTTATAAAACAATGTGCGTCAAATTGCACCAGATGTGCGTCGGCCCTAAGCAGGAATTAAACTTCCGAGTGTAAATAAACTTTGAAAAAAGTTTAATCAGTCAGGATTTCGCCTCGTTCCTACTACAGTTATTAATTAATTTTGTTTGAAAGTTTTGCAACAACTGGCTCGGGAAACGTCTTTGCTAAAGAGTAGCAATTAGTGAATTTTTCAAACAGGCTGTATTTTTAATTAAAATCTTCTTAATTGATCATGATTATGATTAATAATATCTGCCATAGTCGGAATCTGTCCTTAACAGAACGAGAGATATAATTGGTTGTCCTCATAGGTATAGCATAAATCAATAATCTTTTTTTATACATACACATATCACGCCTGTTGTCTCTTGCGGGGTGGGCAGAGCGTAAGCAACCGTAAAAAAGCAATCAGCTGATTTGAGTTACAATGGAAACTCAGAATATTTTTGTCATATTTCAACCTATTTATTATTTATTTATTAACAAACACAATTTATCAGCACACACACACACATATCACGCCTATAATCCCTTGCGGGGTAGGCAGAGCGTTAACAGCCGCAAAAAACGGCCATTTACGCCACATCTGACAAATATTCGAGGGTCATTCGTAAAATTGTGAGTCGCCATAGTGACAGGTTGTCAGCCCATCTCCTAAAATTGCAATACACACCCTCAAGTCCCTTAGTCGCCTCTTAAGACTCCCACGGGAAAGAAATGGGGTGATGCTATTCTAAGCCGACATCACACGGCACTAAAATAAATCAATAATCTGATATATAACTAGCTTATATGTATGCACTCTCCATATCACCCAAAGGTTGCCTGGAAGCGAATGCTGCTTTAGCATTAAGGCCGCCTTATTGTACTGTGTTTTGTCTTAGTTTTTTTTTCTCGGTGTTATTTTTTTGTGTGTGAAAACTAAATAAGCAATTAAGGTACTTTGAAAATCTTCATACGTTATTAAATTCAGTGTAAATATTTTCAGAGTGAGTTCTTTTTGTGAAACATTTGTCGAAATATAAAAAAGAAATTGGACCTCCCGTACAAAACACATTTTGCGAACAATTTTGTATGGGAGGTTCATTGTTGTCATAATTATTTCGACCTATATTTCTTGCCCGTGGGAGTCGTAAAGGTACTCCCGGACCTAAGTCGGCGACTGTATCCAACATTTAGATACATCCGAACTTGTCGTCGGTTGTCGTCGGATGTCGTTGGTTCTTGGAAAACACGTGTTGCCAGCACAGAAACAAGAAAAGGACAAAATCATGTTGACTATTCGACACTAAATACCATTAAAATAACTTCGAAACACATACTCTACAATCTTCACTATCGACTCACAAATACAAAAAAAAATCTGTAAACTTATCAACTTTTTCAGTAAAGCTTAGATTTTTAGCTTTCTTTGACAATAATACACAAAGAGCATCTACTCATTTATAATTTTAATGTTGACTCTATAAATAAATAATTTCAATCGTGTTTGAAACCAATTCTTTGTGCTGCTATCTTTGATAAAATTTGTAAACAATCCTTTATAAATATATTTAGTATCAGACAGATTTAATTAAAGCCAATCGTGTCATCATGCTTCACGCGTACCACACGATGTTGCGGTATTGGACAGTTAATATGGCAAACATGTTTGATCTGGTAGTGTGGCAGTAGTCTGGTCACATCTGTCGATGCCAATGGATGGTAGAGTAAGCCGGTTTTTGGGTGGAGCTCATGCCTCAGCAAGCGTAGCGGTGGGGCGCCCTCCAGCCAAATTGACCGAAGACTTAAAGTTTCCGACTTGATGGCGGAAACGGGAGATCGTGCCTTATGGCGTAGCCTTTTGGCATATCCGTATGGCGCTTACGTTCAGCAGTGGACTGCTATAAGGCTGATGTGATGCGTGATGTGTCATATATGACATATGATTATCGCACAGCGATGCGGTATGTAGTGCGGTTGCATTTAACTATTTTCGTCAGTAATTTTGGATCAGAAAAATAACCAAAAAATTGTACGGGACGTCAGAGGGGCTAAATGTTTGGTTACGGAAGAAATTCATATTGATAAAGAGAGTATATATATATGTGCAAATACATGTATATCACACTTTCAGTACAACATAGTATATACTTCCTCTACTGCAACGTACACTGTTGCATACGCATCCAGTGTGAGTTAGTCTTAAATTTAAGATTTCAAATTAATACTTTTATCTTGGTGGCCATTGTTATAGTATCTGTTATATTTTATATTTTCTTATAATTCACATCACTATGTACACGTCATCAACGTGCCGTCAAAAGCAGTGTTATCAGCACAATTAAATCTGTCTGATACTAAATATATTTATAAAGGATTTACAAATTTTATCAAAGATAGCAGCACAAAGAATTGGTTTTAAACACGATTGAAATTATTTATTTATAGAGTCAACATTAAAATCATAAATGAGTAGATGCTCTTCAGAAAGCTAAAAATCTAAGCTTTACTGAAAAAGTTGATAAGTTTACAGATTTTTTTTTTGTATTTGTGAGTCGATAGTGAAGATTGTAGAGTATGTGTTTCGAAGTTATTTTAATGGTATTTAGTGTCGAATAGTCAACATGATTTTGTCCTTTTCTTGTTTCTGTGCTGGCAACACGTGTTTTCCAAGAACCGACGACAACCGACAACAACCGACGACAATCGACGACAACCGTATACAACCGACGACATCCGACGACAACCGACGACAAGTTCGGATGTATCTAAATGTCGGATACAGTCGCCGACTTAGGTCCGGGAGGACCTTTAGGGACTCAAGGGTGTGTATTGCAATTTTAGGCGATGGGCTGACAACCTGTCACTATGGCGATACACAATTTTCCGGACGACCCTCAAATGTTTGTCAGACGTGGCGTAAATGACCGTTCTATGCGGCCGTTTATGCTCTGCCTACCCCGCAAGGGATTATAGGCGTGATATGTGATATGTGTATATTTCTTAGAGAAAGTTCAGTTTCCCAAATAGAACTCGCCGTAAAAATATTTGCACTGAGTTTAGTAGGACCTTATATACAGGGTGTTAGGAAAAGAACGGCCTTCCTTTTAAGGAATGAAATTTAAAAAAATTAAGATCTCCCATACAACCAGTCTTGCTCGGCTTCTACATTTTGTATCGAAGGCCAAATTAATATTTTTTGACCTATGTTTCTTGGGTGGATTTTTTTCAGTTTCATGGGCTGGTTCATTCCTTGAAAGGAACGCATTACTTTTCCTTACACCCTGTATAGGGTGTGTGACAAAATGCCAGAGCCAAAAACAATAGGTTTTATTACGGTCGTCTGATCCTCATTCGTTAGCAGATGCCCAGTGTGCTCCCTTAATGACAATCGACCTTTTCGATAGCACTTAAGGCTTCGACATAGACCACAGATATGAACAGCGCCCCATTAAAGCCCTTTTCTTCCGAAAAATTGGTTCCTTTCATTTGCCAAACATTTTGTGCTCAAATTTTTGCGAGATTTTACGAGTTTTTTGACATTGAAACTAGAGCAATACCGTTACAAGGTCTTGTTCAGCGATTTTAACTATAAAATATATGTATCTAAATACTGTCGTAAAAAATTTATATTAGTTTTAAAACTTTAAACATCTTATTGACAAATGATTCAAGTAAAAGTTACTTTGGTTTTTTTTTTACCAAGTAAAGTTTGTCAAAGTGTGTAACTAAAACCGAAACTGCATCAGTTAGATACTCGACAATAACGTATTTTTTTAGCATTTTATGGCTGATTGTCTATATAAAATCCTCTTAAAATCTTGCCCGCGCTTAATCCCCGCCTTAACATCACATTAACAGCCAAAAGTGTCCACTGCTGGACATGAGTCTCCCCATATTAGGGGATCGGACATCCAGACGCACTGCCGGATACCATCCATACCTGGTTGCCATTCCACCAATTCGGACTAAGCGCTTTCAGTCATCATTTATAATGTGCACTGCTAAAGAGTGGAACTCACTACCTGCGTCTGTGTTTCCAAACGCATACAACCCTAATCTCTTCAAAGTAAGAGTAAAGCTTCTTCTGGGTGAGCTCGCCCCATCTTAGACTCTGTATCTGTCCTATGACCTAGACTAGAGTCAAGACCAAACTCATCCTTAATAAAAAAAAATGCCGTACTTACCACGCTTAGCAAGCGGATTAGCGAGCGCAATACAAGATACTTCTATTACAGGGAACGCTCCTGCTTATTCCCTGGATAAATTTATATCTAAGTCATTTTTTACCACATCTACAGGTAGAAATGATCGATCGGATCTACAGAACATGTCGGTAAAAAGGACAATGGGCTTTATTACGGTCCGACCCGCAATCGGTAGCAGGTGCCCAGTGTGCTCGCTTGATGACAAATCGACTTTTTCAATAGCACTTTGATTAGGATCACAGACATGTAGATATTTAGATGTCGTGGTTTTCGTTATTTTGCTTGTGAATAACAGTTAATCTTCGAATTCAAAAAAACAACTGTTTCATACATTACTAGATTTCCGCCCAGCGCTTTCACCCGCTGCCACCTCGTTTTCCCGTGGTAATGGTTGTTGGCCTTTGTATTATTCCAGGTTATACCTGTGTTCCAAATTTCATCCAAATAGGTTAAGCCGTTTGAGCGTGAAGAGGTAAGTATAAACATACCTACACCCTCAGATTTATAACATCAGTACGGATGGTCGAATAAGTAGATAATTCGACTTTAATGATGGTATCTTAGCAAAATGTGTTTGCTATCATGAGTGAAATCTCCCTGCGAAGTCTGAGAATTGACTAACTACGTGTTAGTTTTTTATGAAAAACTAAACCGACTATAGAATACCAGTACACCATAAAATCGACTGAAGGATAAATCCAGGGACGGAACAGAAACGTTTTCTGTGAAAACAACACTTTGCACGGCACTCGCCAACCCTAAACTCAAGTGTGATGAGTATGGCAAATACTCTCTATACTAGTAGGAGGCCCATCAGTGAACTGTAGTGGCTGTTATAGTTAGTTAGGTAAAAAATATCAAAATAAAGTGTAAACGCGGGAATATTAATGGTCTTGCTTGATGCAGGTCTGACAAGACGTCACTTCCAAAAATACAGTCCCTTGGTACCATCCTATTCAAAGGGCGTTTTTCCTCACTAAACTCTATCCAACATTTGCTTACGACTAAGGGCATAAATCACTATCAGGTTAGTCTGGAAGTGTAGCAAACTGAAGTGGCAGTGGGCTGGTAATATATGTCCTAGAACCGATGGACGGTGGATTTGGCGGGTTCTCGAGTGGAGGCCACGTCTCAGTATGCGTAGCAATTGGCGCCTTTCGTCCAGGGTTACTTAGAGAGGGCGGTTGTTAGCGACTGTATGGCGAAAACGGATATCGTGCCTAATTTATTTATGTTTACATTACAGTATGTATATTAACATAAGTAAGTTTATTTTAGTAAGTATTTGTGTAGGTATATTTTAGGAATGATATGTATGTTATATATTTATTTCATAGCATTTTTATTTGTTATCTTCCATTATTATGATTTTACACCCGAGTGCACCCATGTCTTTTTCTCTCTGTTTACCCTCTGGTTGGCCGGTAGAGAATGCGGCGTGGCATAGGCCTGCCTTTTGTAACATGTGTAATAAATTTAAAAATATGGCGTTCCCTGGGCAACTACAACGACTCAATTGTTATAAATACAACATTCTGTAAATAAGCTTCAACATCTGCACTTTAATCTGACAGAAGCGGATTTCTGATAAATTACGTTTTCATTAAGTTATGATTTTATAAGTGATGAGGTCGCTAGATACGCTCCGGAATCCCCTTAAGTTAGAGTTTTCTATGGGTTAGATTGCCGTTCAAAGCCAGCTGATACGATTTGAATTTGAATACTCTACAAAGATCTCAAATTATATAAAAATGGCCTTACTCCGTAGTGCCTCTAAAAATACATTGGCAAATGGAAAACCTTAAGAAGACACTTAAATATATATTCATTAAGTATAGGGACAAAATCGTTCATTTAAATTCAGTTTATTTACATGACTAGACGATACTGTAAAAAGAACAGATGTTCGATTTGCTGACTAAAGTAACACAATTTTTGTGACTTTGTAATTACATGAATTGAGTGATGCCCATAAACAATAAAATACCACTAAAACACACATCACACATTACGCCTATATCCCTTGCTGGGTAGGTAGAGCATAAACAGCCGTAAAATACGGACATTTATGCCACTTCCGATTAACATTTGAGGGTCATTCAGATATTTGTAAAGCACCATAGTGACAGGTTGTCAGCCAATCGCCTAAAATTACAATACACATGTAACCCCTAAGTCCCTTTATCGCCTCTTACGATACCCACGGGAAAGAAATGGGGCGTTGCTAAACCGGCATCACACTGCAATAAAATATTACTAAAAACTCACACAAATACTATAAATTCTCTACAATAATATGTCTAAAATGAATGTACAAAGGCACCAAAAAATAGGTTGGCTGAAAAACGTATATCTATATGATACCTACACTGAATTTTACACAACTCGAACTCGGCACCATTGTGTAGTAGGCAGACGCACCAACCATTTTACCATTATTAGTCGTCACAAACGTTCTTGTTTAAATAAACATCAAACAAAATCCAACCTGCAATCACGATTATAATTGCTCCTAAAATCCTTTGTAGATTGCTTTTGGGTTTCAAATAATACTGAAACCTCAGAGTAAAGACTTCTTAGCCGAATCCAATACAATGACGGAGACGGACTGACGGATACGTTTGTCAAATACCTTGGGTCACATCGCATGCGTTTCTACGCGTTACAGAGTGCCATGGTATTTGTTTTTTGTGTGGGATTTCCAAATTTCAATTCGTCTGACAGACACGGATGCGTCAAAAAACGTCCGGCAGTCCACCGTGCCGTGTGAGGTCGGCTTAGAATAGCATCACTCCTTTTTTTTTTGCCGTGAGAGTCGTTAAAGGTGACTAAGGGACTCAAGGGAGTGTGTTGCAACTATAGGCGATGGGCTGACAACCTATCACTATGGTGATACACAATTTTCCGAATGACCCTCAAATATTGTCAGACGTGGCGTTAATGTCCGTTTTTGTGGCCGTTCACGCTCTGCCTACCCCGCAAGGGATTATAGGCGTCATAAATGTAGATATGTATGTAGAACCTACTCATGATTCATATACTTACCTATAACGCTACTTCCAGCAGGGTTGATCTCCCGGCATGTAACATTGTATCGTGAAGCTTTTTAATTTATTCCTGCTTACGGTGATCCCAAGAATAGGATTGGAAACTTCACATGTGAAGATGCTGGGATTTATCGCGACATCATGCCAAATTTACCACGGTTTGACGTAAGTTACATAAAAATACACGCACAAATAACAGACAGGATACATGAAAAACTTCTTACAAACATTTATTTATTTATTTCACTTATATATTAAATTTGATCTCATAATCTATAAATATCGCCGAACTGCTATGCAGTTTTTAATGTTAAAATGCACCTACTACCGCTATATACCTACTATACTTTAAATACTTACATAATATTAAAACAGATCTTACTTAGGAATTTTCGATTATGTAGACTTATTTCATGGAAAATTATTTCTTCAAAATATATCTCCTGTGATACACAGTTATCTGATTGACCCTCAAATTTTTGTCAGACGTGGTGTTAATATCCGTTGAACGGCCGTTAACGCTCTGCCTACCCCGTAAGGGATATAGGCGTGATTTATGTATGTATGTATGTATGTATATCTCCTAACTTTATTTTCGCTTCTTAACAGTCTAGATCATTAAAAATCCCAGGAACCAAATATTTGGAACATCTTTTACCATAGTAATTATTTGTTTTACATTGCACTGATTGGCCCTGTCCTACTCTCTTTGTCATGTACTTATTTTTGCGCTACATCAACCTATTGCAGTCCACTGCTGGACTTAGGCCTATCCCAGGGTATGCCATACGGCACGATCTTTTATTAATGTATAATAATAGCCCTTTTTAAATCTAATGTTAGTAAATGAAAATTTAGAAGTAATTGCAATTATTAAAAAAAACATACAGAGCAAGAGAACAGAGTCAAAATTGTTGTGTTTGGAAACAAACAAAAACATAGGTTTTAGTTTATTGTGGTTTCATTGTTATCCACGAGTTATCCCTTTAAACATATTCTTTACTCTGTGACGGAAACCATCTTCATTCCGAGGGAATTGAGCGCAAGGAATTGATAATTACCATGTCAAAGTCACTTAAGAACCGTACGATTCATTTTTGCGCGCGATTAATTCCAGCATCCCACCAAATGGTAGGAATAAATTTACGCTGAGGTTTATTCAGATTTAGATTTTCTTTAGGGTTCTTGCCTAAAAATACCGAGCTATACAGGTTAGAAGTAGGTATGCGTAAATGACGAAACACGTTCATGACTAACCGCGTTTGTGACCAAGAGCAATTGTGGCGGACAGCGTTTGTGACAAAAATACCTTTGTGACAGACTGAGTAAATCCACTAGCCTGTGAAAACTGTGTAAGTGACGAAAAGCGTTCGTGTCGAACACCGTCAATTTTTTAAAAGAATGTAATTAATCTTACTCTGATGACAATGCTGATTAGTACTGATTTTTATTTTTTTCGTATTGTTACAATACTAGCTATATGTTCAAGATATACTTAAATTATTTTACTTATTTTGTAAATTCTTTGTATTTATATGATGTAGGTAATGTAATAATCTTGTGTAGTGACGGGTGTATGTTTAATATTAAATAAATGATGTGATATGATAAGATGAACAGCTATAGTAGGTGCTGTTGTCCGTCTTTATGTTATTTGATTATTTTCTTTTAAACCGACACCCACGGTAAATAAATGGGGTGAAGCTACTCTAAGCCGGCATCACACGACAATCTAAGCCGGTATCACACAGCAACTTTTTCCAGAGCGGCGCACCGAGGCAGAGTACCCAAAATGCTGGCAACATTACCTCTCTGTATTGCCAAACTTATTCTTTGAGCGAAATAGTTATTTCCGAGTTTTTTGGCAGTTGCCAGCTCTCGGATCACCCAAAGCCTCGATAAGTCGCCCCGAAATGCAACTAACTCTATCAAGTTACTTTAGACACTTGAAAACTACCCTTTCCATATTCAAAACCTTTTACAACTCCACTCTAGACATGGGTTCTGGGGGTACTGCCATATTCACCACGCTTGTCAAACGGATTGGCGAGCGCATTGCAAGGTGTAACATAATAAGAACAGCCCATTCCCTAGATGATTGATTCCCTCAGTCACTTTTTGACGGCCGATGTGGCGCATGCGACTGCCTGCTACGCAAAGGTTCCGGGTTTGATTGTCGGTGGGACACTCTCAAAGTTGATATTTATCACTTTGTGAATTTGTTCCCGGTCTGGTTAGGACATTGTAGGGTGAACCAACTGATTGTCCGAAAAGAAATGGTTCCGTGCTTCGGAGGGCACGTTAAGCCGTCGGTCCCGGTTGCTGTCTATGATTACTTAGACGGCGGTCATAACACAACCATGTCAGAGGCCTACTAGTGGTAACAGGTGGTTGAAAAAGTCTGACACCAGGGTTCATCGGGGCGTTGGACTACTCGGTGTCTCACGCGAAAAGAGAGAGAAGAGTCACTTTTTACGACACCCACGGGTAGTATTGGAGTGAAGCTATTCTAAGCCGGCATCACACGGCGTACGACCGATTCTTCTTCAAATTTAAGAGTCAAACTCTTTTCGGTGGAGTAACTTCCAATCTTCTCTCCTCTCCGCCAGTGACTTGACCTCTTGATACGACACGACATTGACATTTTCCTTTATCTGGGTAAAGTAAGTGCGTCTAGGTAATGAGCAATTATGAGCAAAAATAATTGATTTTCGTGTGGACCACCGAGTCATCCTACGACCCGATTCACCCTGGTGTCAGAGATTTACTTTTTTTATACTTACGTACGTAATCATTATTCAAGTTGTTATATTTTCTTTTACAGGTAAGTAGGAGTTTTAAACTCGTTAACTTGATGAAGACGAACGAAGCTAGTAAGTCAATTTATTATACGAGAATGAAGTTATTTTCATTCATTTAACAGCATAAGTACAGTCATCGACAAAAGTGACGCGTCTTTTTAAACTTAATTGCAAATTCTATCCACATTTAAAATGGTTCGTTTTATAATTTTTGGTATATGTAATGTCCTATTATATTCAGTGCAAATACTTTTTGAATGAGTTACTCGTAAAACTCAACAACTTTTTCCAATAAACATACGTTGAAATATAAAAACAGGACTTTCCATATAAAGAGACACATTTTTTGAAATTTTTTGCGTGGCATGTCCAATTTATTTTCGATCTATGTTTATAGGTCAAAGTTGTTCAATTTTAATTGTAGAACTCACCCTAAAACTATTTGCACTGAATATAATAGGATCTCACAATAAAACAGTTTTAAACGGATTTAAGTTGTGGAACTTTAATCCGTTTAAAATTGTTTTATTTTCCTGAGTAATAGTTGTGCAAACTCAAGAAAATATTATAATAGGACCTTATGTAATGGGTTAATAGAGAGTTCATGCACGACCACTATTCACGACCCATCTAATATAATGGAACGTGATAACCATAGAAGCCATAGCCTAAGGACAACTCTATTGAATGTGCCGATGGTGTAGGGTCGATCCCCACAAGACACAAATATTTGTGAAATAAATTTGCATATATTTGTGTTTAGTTTGGGTGTTTTTTTACAAAAAAAAGTATAGCCCTCCGAACACTTATAGGTTGCGTCTAGACCATGAAACTGAAACACTTCCCATAAAAAAATATTTCAGAATACGCCAAAAAATTTTGACTTCCCATAGTAATTCCAATCAGCCGATCTTGATTTTGTATGAAAGGTCAATTTTTTTTGTCGTTTCCTGACATATTTTCTTAGGGAAAAGTTGTTCAGTTTCATGGACTGCGTGAAATTGAACATTAGACAATCATCAGTATTTGGAGGGTTGTCCGTTACACCCCGTATAAGTATTAAAATCTGCTATGTCATTACCATTGTTCAAGCTTTGCGTTTGGGGCTAGATGGCGCTGTTTGAATGGTCCAGGATATTTTATTATCATGATATTATTATTTCCCAAATAAAAATTAAAAATTAAAAAATCACAATAGATTTGCAAAGGAGAGGTCGATGAGCTTATGAGAAATAACGTTTCTTTACGCGAAAATCAGTACCACTTCATAAATTAGCGCAAATTTCTAATTGATTTTCTGCTAACTAACATGAATGATACTCAATATAATAGTAAGTTGACAAGTTTGTTTCAAATCAAACTAACATTAATTAGTTAGGAACACAGCGTAAAACGAAACTCGTGACAAAACTATGGCTGCCGCCAGCCATATTGAATTTTGCTAATTGGCTGGTATAACGTTATTTAGTATGGCACTACGCCCTCTGGTATGAAATCAAGTTGCTGTCTCAGAACTGTCAACAGAAAAAAACATTCTGAATGTGTGCTTTAATTATTGACGCTGACTGTACTTTGTTAAAACCAAGACACTTCTGATAAATGTATTTCACGAACAAATATTTTTGCCTTCGCTTCAGGCTTGAATATTTTTTCAGATCTGCTCGGCATAAATTTACTACCTAAGTCTGAGTAATATTGTGTGAGCTAAAAATTCGCACTGTTTGAGAGGAGACGTGCCTTCACCTTCTATGAGTCATTCTGGAAATATGTACGTATGTATTTACTTGATTGTACCACAAAACAAATTCACAATAAAAGAAGGAATTAAAACAAGAGGCGCAAAGGCGGACTTATCCCACAAAGGGCTCGCTTCCAATCAACTTTTGTGAGAATCCGAGGATATGTAATGCGGGTAAACCACGAAACTTTACGATGGCAATGAATGATAAGCTTGCTCTCTACCTAATATAATATGAAGTATACTTAGTATAAAAATTTGTTATCCATAGTTGTGCACGGTTACTATTAGTTTAACACTTTTAAAGTAATAGTAACTTATTTTAAACTTTTGAACACCTTTGTTCAGTTTCATGGTCTGCATGCAACCTATTAATACTAGGAGGGCTGCCCCTTGCACGTCATATTTCTTTTACTTCTTATTATTATAGAAAAAAACTAGTTATAAAGTGGACCCCTAGGAATATATGTCAGGAAACGACAAAAAAAATACCTCCCATACAAAATCACGATCAGCTGACTGCAATTACTACGGGAAGACAAACAATTTTTGACGTGTCCTGTAAAATTTTATTTTTATGTATAATATTTTCTTTTCATGGGAAGTTGTTCAGTTTCATGGTCTGCATGCACCCTATAAATGTTTTAATGCACGAATGTTATCAATCGGTTAGAAAATTACTGTAGTACAGAAATATATAGCGGGAAATTTAATTATCGAGCAATAGCGTAAACTCAAAAAAGGCTGGTAAATAAGGAACAATTTCCTAAAAGGAACATAGGGAAAAATTTAACCTCCCATACATTATTGCCGATCAGCTGATTTGAGTTACTATGGAAAATCAAAATATTTTTGTCTTATTTCAACCTAAGATCCTTGGAGAAAGTTGTTCCTTATCATCAACTCGTCTTGAGACGGCCGATGTGGCGCAGTGGTAGTGCGACTGCCTGCGACGCAAAGGTTCCGGGTTCGATTCTCGGTGGGACACTCACAAAGTTGATATTTATCATTTTGTGAATTTGTTCCGGCCTGGTTAGGACATTGCAGGGTGAACCAACTGATTGTCCAAAAAGAAATGGTTCCGTGCTTCGGAGGGCACGTTAATGGCACGTTGCTGTCTATGATTACTTAGACGGAGGTCGTCACACAACCATGTCAGAGGCCTACTAGTGGTAGTAAGCGGTTGAAAAACTCTGACACCAGGGTTCATCGGGTCGTTGGACGACTCGGTGTCCCACACGAAAAGAGAGAGAAGTATTCGGAGGGCTGTCCCTTACACTCTGTATTTAACCCTATATCTGTTGGTCTATGATTAGTACCTGGTGTGGCACTGGTATACCCACCCCTACTCAGAATTTGCGTTTCCGGATGGGGCTACGGTTCCGGATGTTGTGGTTGTTAAAACTAAAACAACAATAAACGTTGTTGATTTAGGCTCGTCTGTTTGTTATCTTTCAGCGATTAGAATAACAAATAATCTGGGACGATGTATTAAATTCAGTGCAAATATTCTTAGGGCGAGTTCAACTTTGCTAGATTGTAGAGTGTAGAGAGCAGGTCGATGTAGTTTATTTTGACTACCAAAAGGCATTTGATCAAGTTGATTGTGATGTCCTTTTAAGTAAATTGGCCGTGATTGGTTTTTCTACGGACCTTGTGTACTTTTTTGCCGACTATTTAAGTGATACACAACAGTTTGTAATGCATGATCGGTGCCAATCCGCATCCTATTTGGTTAATTCGGGGGTTGGTCAAGGTACATGTCTTGGTCCTTTATTATTTCTCATATTAATTAATGATTTGCCTTCCATTGTTAAACACAGCACGTGTCTTATGTTTGCCGACGACGTGAAGTTGGCTAGACCTATAGGGAATATAGTCGATTGCTCTCTTCTTCAGGAGGATATCAATAGTATATGCGCTTGGGGGCAAAAGAACAGCCTCACACTGAATATTAAAAAATGTACTACTATGACATACACCCGTAAAAATAATCCGTTGGTAGCTAACTACACTATTGATGCTTCGACGATAGAGCGCGCCAGTGGCGTGAGGGATCTTGGGACATGGTTTGATACACAGTTATCTTTCCTTGACCACATATCTAAAATGTGCGGATCATCTCGCAAATGTCTTGGTTTTGTATTACGGCGGCAGTCAAATTGTTTCCAATCTTGTCAGTAGATTCGCCTACTTTACATCGCCTTCGTGCGAAGTAAACTTGAATCCAACTCTATGATTTGGAATCCTTTTCACTCCTGCCTCATCTTAGATGTCGAAAAGGTACAGAAATCGTTCGTCCGTTTTCTTTACAGAAAACTATACGGTTTCTATCCCTACCTCTACCCTACGTCTTTCATACTGGGTATGGTGGAGTATCAATCCCTGGAAATCAGGCGAAACCTATCACTACTGAAATATATATTTGAGCTAGTACGTGGTAAGATCCACAACCCATTCTTACTAGATAGAGTAGGATTAAGCGTACCAAGATCGTTTGCAGTCCGACCGTGCAGGCGGGAAGTGTTTGCTGTACCTTCCATGCGGTGTATATCATCGAGATCTGCCCCTCTACCGAGAGCGCTTAAACTGATAAATGACATCTCGTTGACAGAGCCGGAGCTCGATATTTTTATGTGCTCTCAAAATAAATTTTTAGCGTCTAGCAGCCGATATCTAGAATCGTTGTCAAAAGCGAGCAGCATTGTAGGAGTACACAATGGATAGTTTTAATCGTAAGCTTCTCCTGGAACTAAATTTAACCAAATGTAACTGCTCTGATAAGCAGCTAACTATAATATTGCATGTTTATTATTTTATTGACATTAATTTATACGATTTTTTTATATATTAACATTAATTTATCTTTTGTATGTAAACTCAATTTGTTAATTAAATGAAGTTACTTCTTTGATAATGATACTTTTTCCTGGCTAACTCTGTACTGTACTTAATTACTTATTGACTCAACATTGTGTGCGCCTGGTTTTTAACTGTAAGCCATATGTGTCGTATTTAATAAATAAATAATAATAAATAAAATAAAACTTGTGAAACTGAACAACTAAACAAAATTTGGACCCCTCATACAAAAATGTTCAAAAAATGTGTCACTAGTCTAAGTTTTCGCTATCAATCACTAGTAAAATTTCACCTTATGTTGTAATATCCTTGCAGACTACTTGATAAACTAGAATATGGTAGTTTAGAGCATTGCGGTTATTATAAATTCGAAAGTAACTCTGTCTGTTACGTTTTCACGCCTAGACCACTGAACTGATTTTGATACAATAAGGTTTAATCATAGACAGGAATCTAAGGAAGGACATAGGCTACTTTTTACCGCAGGAAAATCAATCATACGGGAAACAAAGTAGAAGAAGAAACATAGCGCATAACGCCGAAGAAAATGATGAGATGAGGATTCGTTGTGTGGATTGCTTTTTGTGTCAGGCAATAGAGGTATATAGTTGTTACACTATCTAATGCGGACGAAGTCGCGGGTAAAAGTCGCTACCTGCGTCTGTGTTTCCAAACGCATACAACCCTAATATCTTCAAAGTAAGAGTGAACAGGCTTCTTCTGGGTGAGCTCGCTCCATCTTAGACCCTGTCTCTGTCTGTAGAGTCAAGAGCAAACCCATCATTAATAAAAAAAAACTAGTTGTTTATAATTGGCAGAATTGGGAACTATCAGCAAAAAATTAACTTACTCCTTTAGGGTTCACTTATACAGCTTATAAAAACCATTGCATGTTAACCTTTCAATGGGGTTAATGGGTCTCATTATCCACCATCAACCTAAAACCTAATAACCCTTCTGCGTAATGTCTGACGTTATACAGGGTGTAACAAAAAGGGTATTTGAAGCGCCAACGCTGCGTCAAGCGGACTGCACGGGCTAGATTAGACAAAATACAAAGGCATCGCGGGCTGGGCGACCCGCGTCTGGCAGCGCTACTCTAGTGTTTTGCCGAATCTAGTCCGCTTGACGCAGCGTTGGCTTTAAGCCAAAAGGAGGTCAATATACTCATTAAAATAAACAACGTTCCTCATAGCTAGTCAATTTACAATGGGAGGTAATTTTTTATTCCGATATGTTTTCCATAGAGTAAGTTGTTCAATAATAAATATCATGATCAATCCACACATCGCCATTTAGCCCCAAACTAAGTAACTATAATTATTTTATTATTCAGGCATAAAAAAAGCTAATAGTGTTGAAACTAGATAGCTGATACATAAGTATTATACAAAGGGACTTGAGGGCGTGTATTTGTATTGCAATTTTAGGCGATAGGCTGACAACCTGTCACAATGGCGATACACAATTTTCCAAATGACCCTCAAATATTTGTCAGACGTGGCATTTATATCCGTTTTCTGCGGCTGTTTGCGCTCTGCCTAGGGATTATAGGCGTGATATGTGTATATGCATGTATGTATGTATTATACATAGAAAACACCGACAATCATAAATAATTAGTTGAAAATTGCCTTAACAAATACTTGTGTCTTGTGCGAACCCACGACCCTCGGCGTAGCAGGCAGGGGTACTATCCACTACGCCATCGAGCTAAACTTTGTCCACTCCACTCTGACCTACTTTTAGTTTTTGTACCCTATTTGTTACTCCTTGTATTAAAACATTTGCGAAAGCTATTTGGAACATCTCAATGTTATTAATACTTCTGAATATTATCTACCAACTACAGGCTGGCACACTATTACGTCGGTACGTCAAAAATATAATATGAAACCATATTATAAGGCCATTTGCACACGTGCCGTAAGATATTGCGGCGTTTGACAGCCACCATGGAAACTTGTGGGATGAACATGTATTTGGTGAGGCCGGGATCACACTTAACTTCTGTTGCTGCGAATTTTTAGCGCATCCGTAACGGATGCGTCATTTGACAAACGCACCCGTCAACGCATCGCCTTATTTGTATAGGAAAAATCGGTATATGCAATTTCCTTTCGCCTGACAGTAGGTACAAGCAACAGACGTCAATTGGAAGGACCACCCCAATAGATTTTTATTTTTGACAGCTAAGTGAAAACAGCACTATAGTCTATAAATTTAGTTACTCGTTCATTAGAACTCATTACTTTATGTAAACAAATAAAAGCGTTATTTTCTACGTACAGAGTTTATTATTTTTCGAACTAAACGGACTAATTTGTTATCAACGTACAAAAACAGTGGTAAGTAGTTATTTTTTAATGCTATCAAATACAATCAAAAGTAAAGAAATAAAACAATTGCATGCATTGTCGCATGCAACCTTTAAACCCAAACAGACAATGGGAATTTTTCTGGGGATTCTCGAGTGTCATGTAGAGGGCGCCAAGCTGAATTGAAATAACGTTTCTTTACTCAAAATCTGTATCACTTTATAAATTTTTCTTTATTTCGTGTTTATTGAATTGTTCTAGATGTATTATTGGTTATTTGTTTACTTACACGAACGACACTCAATATAATAGCAAGGCGATAAGTGTATTTTGTATTAAATCAAACAAACGTAATCAATTTGTAACGAACACAACGTGAAACGGAACCTGTGACTAAAGTATGGCTGAAGCCAGCCATATTGAAACGTAAAAAATTCAGTTTAGCACAGCGCCCTCTGGTTTGACATTCAGAACTATCGAGAGAACTGTCAATAGAAAAACTCCCATTATAAAACACCTGCCTGACGCAATAAACGTGGCTAAAAAAGGTAGGTGTTTTCGTATTGTCATGGTAATACACAATTTTATGAATGACCCTCAAATGTTTGTCAGACGTCGTGTAAATGTTTGTTTTTAACGGTTATTTATGCTCTGCCTACCCCGCAAGGGATAAAGGCGTGATAAATGTATGAATGTATGTATTATGCATTACACTCATTTTTGGTCGTATAACTCATTCGTAAAATTCGACAAGATAATTACCTAGACTATAGGTAGACTTAATTTAATCAGATCTGAGTTTTCATTTTGACGGGATCAGACCACAAATCTTAATAAGATATGACGCTGTCACATCCGCTTAAGCGTGAATAACTAATAAAGCTGTTTTAATGAATGAAGTTAGGATTCCTCGTGTGACCTACTCACCGCTACTTTCGCTCAGGAGTTGGAGTAGAGGAAAAGTCATAAGAGACGGCGTTTTTCAATAATAATAGGGAGTTTTCTGTTTATTTTTTTAAGGTCTTCCATAGTCGCTGGATAGATGACGCTGAAATGAAAAAAATAATGAACAAAGCATTTATGAACCGGAAATAAAATTACCAAAATATACCTATGACCTAGTCAAGAGCAAACCCATCATTAATAAAAAAAAAACATAGACCAGCCAAACTGCATAGCAGTTTAGTGGCGAGAAAATAAATTACATAATTTATCTGATCTTATCTATACTGCATATCACCAGTGTAAACATTAGTCACAATCAACTTGGTACGTTGACGTAATGAACGGAACGTCACATAATTGTTCGATGTTTACTTGCATGTATGAGATCATGAAACGAAACGTAACTAATCATAGTAAGATCACTCGCTTCATAAAAATATTTACTTTCATGGGTTTTCCTGCACATTAACGAAGAAAACGTACAAACAAAACATACTATTAATTAACAACAAAGCGCGAAAAACAAGGATAAATTTGGAAAAAACAAATACCTCTTTTTTTCATGCCTTTTGGCATTGGCATCTAGTAACGTAGTCAGTTCAACGCCATCTACAGAGTTCTTTGCATACACATGTTTTTATTCTTAGAAATGAAAACTCCCTATTAATGGCCGTGTGGTGCTGGCTTAGAATAGCATCAACCCATTTCTACTTGAGGGTGTGGTAAAAAGCGACAAAGGAATGAATCCGGGCAACAGCGTTATCTGTGAATATCTATAACAACTTACTAATGTGATTATCGTAATCGCTCGCGTATTATAGATGCAATACAAACATACATATATCACGCCTATAATCCCTTGCGGGGTAGGCAGAGCGTAAATGTCCACAAAAACGGACATTTACGCCACGTCTGATAAATATTTGAGGAACATTCTAAAAAATTGTGTATCGCCATAGTAACAGGTTGTCAGCCCATCGCCTAAAATTGCAATACACACCCTCGAGTCCTTAAGTCGCCTCTTATGACTCCCACGGGTAAGAAATGGGGTGATACTATTCTAAGTCGGCATCACACGGCACATAAATATGCGATACGGCTTCTAAATTCGGACGGACAATAATGTCAAGACGCTCCGGCTCGCCGCGCGTGCAGCCCGCTTAACGGAGCGTACGCCCTTAAGGGCACACCGCTTGCGTTGCGTATCCGTTCCGTGCTGCACGGTGTGCGGTGTGCCGTATCTCATACAGTCCCATACATTACAACGTCATCAGTTCGTGCGTGACTACGGACGAGAGCTGGATACGGAACGGATACGGAGCCGGTGTGCCCCGCCCTTTATGCTTATGCCTTGGACCAAATGCAATAATGAGTATACACCTGAGCCAAAGCCGATGAATGCAAATTATTCGCCCGCCGCCGGTCACCGCTTTCTACACTTGCCACTTGGCACTGGCCTTGACATTGAAACTGGAGTAGTATGTGTGGTGCCGGGTTAGAATAGCATCACCCTATTTCTGACCATGGGTCTTGTGAAAGGCAACCAAGAGATAATTCATCCAGGGAATAACTTAGACTGCGCTCGGCAATCGCCCGAATTCCGCTATTTGAATAAATCACAGTTTTGTTAATATAGGTAGTTTCACTGCTCAATTTAAAAGTTTGAGACACAATTCGAAGTACATCGAAGTGCCTTGTTAAATTTATATATAAACATACATATATTACGCCAATATCCCACAGAGCGTTAGCGGCCGTAAAAATACAGTTGCTTTTGCCACGTCTTGAGGGCCGTTTCAGAAAAATCTTGTTTCACTATAGTGCCAGGTTGTCAGCCTATCGCCTAAAATTGTATTACACATGAAACCCTTGAGTGCCTTTGTCGCTTCTTATGACGGCCACAGAAATGGGGTGATGCTATTCTAAGCCGGCATCACTGGGCGTAGGATTAAGGATTATAGTGGGAATTTCAATGGCTTAAATATTATATAACTGGAGCCTAGGTCTATGAAGAGAATTTATAACTAGACCCTCGACATAACCAAAAACTAGAGACCGAATCATATGCATTTTGCATATTTGTAAATTTAAGCCCTTTTTACTGCTAATGTAACGGCCGATGTGGCGCAGTGGTAGTGCGACTGCCTGCGACGCAAAGGCTCCGGGTTCGAATCCCGGTGGGGCACTCACGAAGTTGATATTTATCACTTTGTGGATTTGTTCCCAGTCATGTTAGGACATTGCAGGCTGAACCACCTGATTGTCCGAAAATAAATATGGGCACGTTAAGACGTTGGTCCCGGGTGCTGTCTTTTCTCTTTTCGTGTGGGCCACCTAGTCGTCCAACGACACAATGAACCCTGGTGTCAGAGTTTTTCAACCGCCTACTACTAATAATAGGTCTCTAACATGGTTGTGTAACGACCGCCGTCAAAGTAATCATAGACTGCAACCGGGACCAATGCACGGAACCATCTTTCTTTTCGAACAATCAGGTGGTTCACCCTGCAATGTCCAAACCAGACTTGAAACAAATTCACAAAGTGATAAATATCAACTTTGTGAGTGCCCCACCGAGAATCGAACACGGAACCTTCGCGTTACAGGTAGTCGCACTACCACTGCGCCACATCAGCCGTCTTTATACCTAAAACTTGTAATTGGATCTTGCATATTTTGCATATATTTAACTTTACGTACGATTTTATTTCAATTTTTTTTGTATGGGCTTTGACTTTTTCTGTTTATTTTTTGGTTGGCCGGTAGAGAATGCCGCGTGGCATTAGGCCCGCCCTTTGTACTTTCTGTGCAATAAAGTTTAATAAATTAATAAATTTTGCCTGTTTTCGTGCATATTTCAAGCATATTTAGGGTTCCGTACCCAAAGGGTAATAACGGAAACCCTATCACTGAGGCTCGGCTGTCCGTCTGTCTGTCCGTCCGTCCGTCCGTCCTATAGTTACGATACTGTATCTCATGAACCGCGAAAGTTAGACAGTTGAAATTTTTACACATACATACATACATACATAAATCACGCCTATATCCCTTACGGGGTAGGCAGAGCGTTAACGGCCGTAAAACGGTTAACACCACGTCTGACAAAAGCTTGAGGGTCAATCAGATAACTGTGTATCACTATAGTGACAGGTTGTCAGCCCATCGCCTAAAATTGCAATACACATCCCTCGAGTCCCTTAGTCGGGTCTTACGACACCCATGGGTAAGAAATGGGGTGATGCTATTCTAAGCCGGCATCACACGGCAATTTTTACAGATGTTGTATAATACAACAGAAATAATTTCTGTTGCTGCTATAACAACAAATACAAAAAATATATATATATATGGGGGCTGCCATACAAAACACGTGTTTTTTTTATAGATAATGATACGGAACCCTTCGTGCGCGAGTCCGATTCGCACTTGGCCGGTTTTTTTATTCATGCATATTTCAAGCTTTTTATGTAGCATATTAACCAGTCCCTATTCATAAATATTTTGTTTGAATGGAGCACTCAAAGCTAAACCTACTTCCCGTATCCGCTGTATGGGCAGCAATTTGCGATTGCGAATTTAGAATTCACAACACGATTCCAATTTACAATATGTATTTCATATTGCAACTAAATCACAAAGTAAGTATTGGCGGCTGCGCGCCGAATACAGAGAGCTCACTTCAAGCAAACGTCACGAAACTCTCCACAATTTGACACGCCGCCGTTTACAAGGAAATCCAAACCAATCCAAACACACTTGTAGTCGAGTGTCAACCGCGTTTGGTGCGGACGTGCAAAATGGCTTCACACAAATATGAATAGGTAATAAATAGGTTTATTAGTATACGATGTGATTTGTACAATGTTCCTATAATATATTGTACCAACTTATATAAAAACTTGCTTTCATATAGAATAAACAAGATTAATAACTCTAATCAGTATATTTTTTTATAATGTGATTTGAGTTTCTACTTAAATAAAAGCAACTTTTCATTTTTGTTGTGCATACATACACATATCACGTCTATTATCCCTTGCGGGGTAGGCAGAGCGTAAACGGCAGCAAAAACGGATATCTACGCCACGTCTGACAAAAATTTGAGGGTCATTCGGAAAATTGTGTATCGACATAGTGACAGGTTGCCAGCCCATCGCCTAAAATTGCAATACGGTGTGTATTGCAATTTTAGTCTCAACTCAAGTCCCTTAGTTGCCTTTTACGACTCCCACGGGAAAGAAATGGGGTGATACTCAGTCTCAACAGCCCAAGAGCAGATATCTACCTACTCGTCATTTCCCATTTCATAATAATTGTGCTATGTAGGTAGTATACGTAATGTTATAGTGCCAAGGAGGTCAAAGTGGGGAAATGAGGAAAGTTGTTCAGTTTCATGAGCACCTTTCGGCTTGATGATAGCCTTTCTGTTACTCCTTGTATGTTTAAGTACCTACTCCATTGAATAAAATCGGTAAGTAAAAATGGCAGCCCTTGCCGAAAGCGGAAATAATCGAAAAAAGGGCCGAGTGATCCTTCTGTACATTCTCTATTTTGTGACTAAATCAAGGTGGTATTGAATTCGAACATTTTGAGCTCGATTTTATAGAGCTATCATCATCAGTCATCGGAATTGACATGTTGTTAAATATTATTTCTTTTAGTTTTAAGTGTAACTTTCGCACACAGTTGTTTTACTGTTTATGAATAAAGATTGATTGATTGATTGAATTAATGATCTGTAGTACGTGACTACCGCCGCCGATGACGGCCGATGTGGCGCAGTGGTAGTGCGGCTGCCTGCTACGCAAAGATTCCGGGTTCAATTCTTGGTGGGACACTCACAAAGTTGATATTAATTATCACTTTGTGAATTAATTCCCGGTCTGATTAGGACATTGCAAGCTGAACCAACTGATTGTCTGAGTGAAATAATTCTGTGCTTCGGAGGGCACGTTAAACCGTCGGTCCCGGTTGCTATCTTTGATTACTTAGACGGCGGTCGTAACACAACCATGTCAGAGGCCTACTAGAGGTAGGCGGTTGAAAAACTGACACCAGGGTTCATCGGGTCGTTGGACGACTCGGTATCCCACACAAAAAGAGAGACTACCGCCTCTCCTATGTCAAAAAAGGAGTTTAAAAAGACCCTGATTCCAGGGTTCATCGGGTTGTTGTACAGGTGATCGGGAATTTTGTATGGGACGGCGAAATTTTTTTCTCGGATTCCATCATATTCTCCATAGAAAATTGTTCAGTTTCATGATCTGATCATGCCTGCGTAGTTTTCGGTACACCGTCATTTACACCCCGTATATGAGATTACTTAAATATTTGTAATACGTTGCTTTAAAGCAACATGTAACTCTCGAGTTCCTTACACGCCTCTTACGACACCCGCGGGAAAGAAATGGGGTGATGTTGTGTTGATACAATAAACGCTTATATGAGAAGGGTTTTCAAGGGATCTCCCAATAACACTACTAGGTACAACTACTAGCGACATAACCGCAAATTAGGCCATCGGAAATTGCCTCGTCTGCTTCCGGATAATACTAATAGAGAAATATGGATGATTTATTAATAGTACGTGCAAAATGATGAAATTGCTGAATCTCTCTTTCAATGTTGTTTCTATCATTAATTTATGCATTGAATTTTGTAATACTAATAAATTGTTATACTATAGAACAAATATATTAATGTATTTAAAACTGAGTTATACAGGGTGTAAGGGACAGCCCTCCAAATACTTATAAGGAGCATGCAGACCTTGAAACTGAACAACTTTCCCCTAGGAACAAATATATCAGGAAACGGCAAAAAAAAATTACCTCTCGTACAAAATCACGATCTGCTGACTGCATTTACTATGGGAGGCCAAGTATTTTTTACCTTTTTTTTTAGTTGACGTTTTCAGTTTGATGGTCTGAATGTATCCTTTAAGTATTTGGAGGGCTGTCCCTGACACCCTGTATGTTTTCAAGCCGTTTCTTTTTAATGCACCAGCCTTTCTACATGCCCTAATGTAGACTGGAAGATAACGCCTTTGGTGTTAAGTCCGCTCGTGTAAATGTTTATCCATTGATAAATAGAAATATTAAAAATATATAGGCGGTTCTCTCAATTGTAATCGTGTCGTTCCATTTTTTTAACGCAACGTAACGCATGCGTCTGTCAGACGGAAGGTAATTGCGAATTCCGATCTTATTCCCTTAAAAACACGGCTACGGTGGGTTTTACTGGTAATGGACGCGTGTGTCAAACGACTTGACGGACGCCTTCGTTACGCACCGCAATTGCCTTTCGTCTGACTGACGCATGCGTTACGTTGCGTTAAAAAATACACGACAACAAGTAAACGACCCGCCATACCGTCTCCGTTCCGTCGTATGTTAAAACACAACTTATATATCCTTTATTGCACAAAACTTATTAAAGTTTTATTATAAAATTAGTAGCAAGGGCGAGCTTATCTCTTAAGAAGAGATGTCTTCCAGCCTACCCATTTGTTGTCAGAAAATTCATATCTTATTGGGTAAGTAGGCAATAAATAACAAACGCAAATTAAATAACAATTACAAATATACAGTCTACTGAACTTTACCTACATACAATATATATATATATATATATATATATACGATATACTTACATAAAAATACTATAAATATTCATAAAAATATATTAATATATCAAGGTAGTTGACATAAAAAGTGGTCTTGACAAATCAAGATGCTGCGCGCGCATCGAATACATGTGTACATCCTGTCAGACCAGGTTCTGATAGTATAAGAGCCTCTGCACTGCTGAACAGCATTCCTACTTCCTCCTATTACACAACCTCCTATTCCTGGCCACTGGATGCACTAGTTCACATAATCAAATAAATTAGTCTAGATGCTAGAAGACGAAAAGAAGAATCATCATTTATAATGCGCACTGCTAAAGAGTGGAACTCACTACCTGCGTCTGTGTTTCCAAACGCATACAACCCTAATCTCTTCAAAGTAAGAGTGAACAGGCTTCTTCTGGGTGAGCTCGCTCCATCTTAGACTCTGTCTCTGTCCCATGACCTAGAACAGAGTCAAGAGAAACCCCATCATTAATAAAAAAAAAATTAAATTTTTAACTACTAAATTAACATTTTTATTTTCATTCATGAAGCTATCGACACTTTACTCGGCTACCTTGAACAAAATTTGCCTGAAATTAATATAAAATAATAGGACTACCTACTTAGCATAAAACGCTTATTGAGTAAGTTATTTGAATATTAAATTTAAGGCCATAAACAAAGTTTAGAAGTGGCCTCTATTCGGGATAACGATTTCAGATTCAGATATTTATTGATAAAATAAAAATAAAATACATGTCAAATGTATACACATAATTTAAGTTATTATATTATAATAAAATTATAATGTAAATTTTAGGCTTGGGGTAGCGAGGGCGAAATAAATTGAATAAACAGCATCATTTACTAACTTCGTCTTTAATTCTCTTAGCTTACCTTAAATTGTAGGTGTCATTTTCAGTCAAACAGGTTAAGAAAAGGATAGAATATATCTATGTCCTGTCATGATTAAAGTGTCAATGGGTTCTTTGCTATTTGTAGTCAGTTTTGTCGTCGCCTTATTTTGCGTCAAATTATAAGGCATGCTTTTTCTAAACCTATTTGAGGTAAAGTGACAGCGCTAATTAAAGGTAAGATGAGACTTTTTATCCCGAATTGAGGCCAGTATTTACTTTACTTAGTGTCGTGTCAAATTGATGGCGCTGCCATTTTGAAGACCCGTTTATAAATGTCGCCGAGAGAGAGGCCGGCCAATTTGTAAGTGTTTAATTTGGACATTTTAGTGACGTTCATTTGGGTGTAATGGAGGGTCCATCTTAAGAATCCCGGATAGGGTCGAGTCATACCTACAGGGTTTTTGTAGCGGAGCATTCGGTTGTGACGCTGTCGTATACATACCTACACCATAATTATATACACTTAACATGTAATGTTACTGGCATTTAAAATACACTTGCAAAATTGGCGGGCAAGGAACGAGCTGCCGTAGCCCAGATGGAGGAGGCGTCGCCACTAGTAATGCGAAAGTCCCAGGTTTAAATCCTGCCCGCGCTTGAAAATTTTGCAAGTTTTCAAAAAAAATACTTGAAATGTAATTTACGGCGAGTGTAGTCGTGACTGGCCTCGATAATGGCGCCATTTCACAAATAAAAAAGTAATGGCGAAGCAGACTAGAAATGGCGAAGAACCCATTGTAATTTTTATACGTAACAGGACGTACAAATCTTCTTTCCTTTTTTTCATAAATTTTAAACCTTAATAGAAAGAAAAACGAAAACGGAAAAAATTTACAAAAATCAAAGAGTTTCATTCATCAATCATTTCTATCCGGCGGGTGTCGTAAGAGGCGACTAAGGGACATGTGTATTGCAAATTTTGGTGATTGGCTGACAACTTGTCACTGTAGTGATAATGAAAATGAAAAATGAAAATGAAATAACTTTATTCAATGTAGGATAGCATTATCACTTATTGACTTCATGATCGGTAATTGTAAAAAAAAGAAATTTGCATAACGCAATCTTCTTCTTTTTATAACAATTTTGTATTGTCCTAATAGAAAACCGGCTCGGGCGGGATAAAAAAATAAATATAAAAATAAAGGCACTGCCTCGGGGCTGGCCAGGTTAATCACACAGCACGTAACTTTACGCCACCACCATTTGTAAACGACATTTGTTTCAAATTTTAGTCAAGATTTCCAAAGCGTGTTATTAACATGCGTATAATTAACCGGACCCCCTGAACAGGAAAAACCCCCCAAAAAACCTGCCCAGAAGTGCTCCTACTCTAAATTAACAATCTTTCTAGGCCCTAAACTGCCCTAGCTAATTTTGGAAATAACGAATGATATACTATATGTATAGCCCAAAAATGGCTACATAAAAAAAAATTATAATAATAACAAAAAATTGCAGTAGATAAATCTACTTGTTCGTCTAATAAAATATTTACTTTATACATTTGAATTAAACCCATGGAGATTTATCTTGCATATAGTCTGATATTTCATAATAGCCTTTCTTGTACAATTTTTGTTTAATTACTGGTTTAAATTTATTTAAGGGTAAGTCTTGAATATCTTTAGGAAGTTTGTTATAAAAGCGTATACAATTGCCCTTAAAAGTTTTGCTTACTTTACTAAGCCTGCTCATGTGCACAGCAAGTTGCTCCTTATTTCTAGTGTTAAAATTATGCCTGTCACAATTTTTCCTAAAAGAATCAATATTTATTTTTACGTACACTAGATTTTCGTATATGTACTGTGACACAAATGTCAATATGTTGATTTCTTTAAATTTCTGTCTCAAGGAGACTCGAGGTCCCAATTTATAAATTGAACGAACAGCCCGTTTCTGCAAAACAAATATATTGTTCACATCCGCAGCATGGCCCCATAATAGTAAGCCTTAAGGACATTAAGCTATGGAAGTAGCTAAAGTAAACTAGTCTTGCAGTGTCTACATCAGTGAGATGTCTTATTTTTTTAACTGCGTATGCTGCTGAACTCAGTCTCTTTGACAATTTCTCAATATGTGGCCCCCATTGGAGCGAGGCGTCCAAAGTTATGCCTAAAAATACAGTTGAGTCCGCAAGGTCCAACTTTTCATCCTTTACCTTAATAATTGTAGAGCTTGGTTTAACATTTGGTAATACAAATTTGATACATTTAGTTTTCTTTTCATTCAATAGTAGGTTATTTACTGTAAACCATTGCACTACATCGGTAATAGCTTTGTTCACGTCATCATAGTTGAGTTGTTGCCTCTTTACTCTGAAAAGTAGAGAGGTATCGTCCGCGAACAAAACTATATCATGTTTTTCTTTAACTAGATATGGTAGGTAGATCATTAATATATACAAGAAACAAAAAAGGACCAAGAATCGAACCCTGCGGAACGCCCATTCTTATCTTTGATCCAGATGATCTTTCACCGTTGACATCGACCTTTTGGATTCTATTGTTAAGATATGATTCCAAAAGACTAAGAGCGTGGTCTTTTACGCCGTAGTGATGTAGCTTCCTGACCAGAGTATCATGATGAACACAATCAAACGCCTTGGACAAATCACAAAACACACCTACTGCATCATGAGATTCCTCCCAGGCTTTGATTATATGATTGATGAGATCCACACCTGCATCAGTAGTAGAGCGACCACGTGTGAAACCAAATTGCTGCAGGTGCATTAAGTTATTACGATAAAAATGTCCTTGCAATTGATTTAAAATAACTTTTTCAAAAATTTTACTTAGTGTTGGTAGTATTGATATAGGTCTGAAATTAGTAGGGTCAGTAGTACTACCAGCTTTAAACAAGGGAATAACTTTACTATGCTTCATCAAGTCAGGAAACACGCCACTGTCTACACAGTCATTAAAAATACATGCTAGGTATGGAGAAATGCAATCGATTATTGAACTAATAATTTTAACAGAGAGGCCGTGGAGATCTGAAGTATTTTTCATTTGTAAACTTTTAAATACTTTTATTATTTCAATGTTACTAACGTGAGAAAATTTAAAATATTTATCACAATGGTTTACATTATCTTTTAGAATAGATTCAGCGAGAATAGGGCATGAGTTTAACGATTTGGTAGTCAAAACTGGAATATCAGTAAAAAATTGTTCAAAAGCGGAAGCTACTTCCAAATTAGTATTTTTAATTTCATCGTTTATCATAAGTTTATAATTTTCATTACGACGTTTAGATTTTCCAGTTTCATTATTTACAAATTTCCAAGTGGTTTTGATTACGTTTGTGCTATTCTTTATATTATTTTTGATGAAGTTAGATTTAGCTATTGCACAAACGTTTCTAAAAGTTTTAGAGTAACGTTTTACATAATCAGCAAAAGTTTTTGATTGATTATATGTTCTTTCTTCATACAGATCGTATAACTTCTGCCTGCTTCTATGAATTCCAACTGTGGCCCAGTCACTAAATGATAATTTTGTGTTAACTTTAATTTTCTTAGATTTAAATACATTGTCATATTCTTTTTTGGCGAGACTAAATACTGCGTTATATAATTTATTTGGATTTTCGTTATATGGCAATTCAGGTAATTTTTGCAAAATATTTTCTCTATATCGATTTAGCCTACTTTCATTTACCGGTAGGGTAGGGTAGTAGACAATGAACCAAGCGGCGACAGAGAGCCACCGCAGGTAGACGCAGAATGCGACAATGCCAAACCGTGCAACTCACACATACAAAGCCGCCCGTTACCCCGCGCGTTCCTCTCCAGTCACCGTCGAGCTCGCGACACGGAATCCTGCGCAATTCCTATTTTTGTGTTTTTGTGGATAAAAAGTAAAAAAAAAAACAGGTAATTACTTTTTGTATTACATTATTTCAGGAGGTTTTAGCATATTTTGCAGTTATTGTGTAGATTCTTTCGTGTTTTACGCTTCGTTTGGCAATATTTCTATTCGAATAGCACGCTTGGCACGCGACCTGCATAACCTAAAAATTTTAAAAGGGGGGTCCGGAAACAGAGAGCCATTCTTTTGAAGTTGACAATGAACCGGTTCATTTTATGATTGTTTTCTTTTCTATTAAAGGCATGTTATGCCATTAATAATCATTTAGTTTTGTTATTTTTGCAAAGGAGATGATGTTTTTGTTTGTTACCAGCGTCAGAAAAAGGCTGTTTAATTTGATTAAATGGAAGGACTGGTTTCATTTACCTATTAAATATTTAATTATTTATTCCCTCAAATTTTTTCAGAGATAGCATTGATAATATTTTGTTAGTTGTCTAATGCATAACTTTCTATTGTTTTTCCATCATATATAAGAATTTAAAGTCATTTTATAATATTTGTCAACAATTATGTTTAATTTGTGCTTTGTCAGTTAGGGACAGCACTGTGAAAATATTGGACTGATTTCATTTATAATTAGGTTAATAGTAAGTAGTCACAAATCTTAGAATACGATAAGACATGCCATAATAAACATAATACATATATTTGTTTGTTTTAATTCATCTAAAATACAATCTTATACATGAACAATTCATTAGATGGTTCACAGTATACTACATGGTTCTATGTATCCTACCCCCCCGGTTAACTGTTCCCGCATAGGTGGATACAGTGAACCAATTGGCACTTTTTAAAATAAAATGTGTTTTTATTATTTAACTTTCTGTTACGATATTTTGATTGCTAAATTGAGTTTCTTAATTAATCTACGAGTCATTTCATGTAAAAATTATATTTATAGGACTTTTGTTTAAAAAGTTGTGGGCATTTAACAAAAACCCGGTTCATTGTCTACTACCCTACCCTACACACGTAATATCTTGTTTAGGTGCCTGCTCAATGTTAATTTTGAAAGAAGCTAATTGACCCGTATGGTCGGAGCTTAATTTATTTATGACAGCCGCATCTTCAGGTTTAATGTTGGTAAAGATATTATCTATGCACCTGGCTGAGGTAGGTGTGATTCTCGTTGGCACCGAAATAAGATTCACTAGGTTGTAACATAAAAATAATGATAGAAACCTATTACTGATATTAGAATTTTCAAGAATATTTATATTGAAATCTCCACATACAATAATCCCTTTATTGGATTTTGTTGCTTTATCTAAAGCTACATCCATAACTTTTTCAAAGGGTTCATATTTAGCATCAGGTGGGCTGTATACGCTCATTATAACAAGATCTTCAAGTTCTACGCAGGCTATTTCAATAGTTCGCTCAACTGAGAGGCTTACGATATCAGGCCGTTCTTTATATTTTAACTCGTTTTTAAGTAGTATCAACGATCCACCGCGTATTGCTGTTGATCTGTTGAACGAACTTGCCACCTGGTGATTACTAAAACTGAACATTAACTGATAATCTCTAAGCCAATGTTCAGTTATACATAGAATATCAATATTATTACAGTTCATGAAAAGTTCAATTTCTAACTCTTTGCTAATTATGCCTTGAATATTTTGGTGTACAATATTCAAAACACGGCTATTTTGAATTTTGGTTGTATTACAAATATTAATTTTATTGTTTATATTATGTTTTGGCAAGATAGAATCACTCAAGTTACTAAAAGACGGCGTTCTGCCAGAGTTACTCTCTGTTGTCTTAGAAATTAATTTAAAGAACTTGGAACCGATTCCAACGTTATAAGGTTTGTATGTATATTCTGCTCAATAGAAGCAGTTGTCTGGTTTGCCAACAAATTGGCTGAATTATTAAAAAAATAAGATAGTAACTCTGCTATCTGTCGTTTATAAACTTTAGATAGATAATATCTATCTTTCGTTACATTAAAATATTGTCCAATAAAAATATTTGTGTCGATAAAATGAAATTTGTCAGGATTGCGACATGTCAATGTATGTAAGTACTTGTTACACCAATGTCGAGTATTATTTTCTAGGTTAGTAAATTTTTGGCTGTAGGGAAAAGCAAACAAAATGACTTGTTTAACATTAACAATTGAATACAATTTGTTTGAATACAAAGCTAAGTCCTTTTTTGTTGCATTTCCCCTTCTGCCACTAAAAATAATAACAATGGTTTTTTTGGAAAATTGTGATGCCAACACTGTATTTATGAGTGTAGAATAATCGGCGCCAGGCATGCAATGATTAATTACTGCCTGACCCATGCAATGGCCAAGTTGTAAACCCATATTTTTACCAAGTTCATCACTAAACATAACAATGTCACACGGTCGCTTATCCTGTGTGGGTGGTAAAGGGACATCGTCATCACCCATAAGCGCGGGCTGCGTCGGCGCCGCCGGCACCGGCCGCGACACCGACCCGGCGGCGGCGGCGGTGGCGGCGGCGGCGGCGGCGAGCGGGAGCGACACCGACAGCGCTCCAGTCAGCTGTGTACAGACGCGAGGTGACGCGGGCTCGGGACACACGGCCGGGACGGATAGCTCTGTTGAAGTTTTCTCACAATCGCATTGATTGTTTATATTTACATGACTTCAACAAACTATTCATGGCCAGCACATGTTCCTTTATTTCTTTTCGCGCTGAGTTATACTTAATGGAAATGTGTTCTAATGACCGTTTTAACGCAGACATTTCCGACTGGAGGCGCTGTGTGTCACGCTCATAAATTTCCCTAGTTTGTTCTAATGATGAAGTGCAAAATTTAACTTCTTTAATTAATTCAGAACGTTCTATATTACAATTCGAGTTATTGCAAAACAGTATGTTACGCCTAATAAGAGATTGCGTTTTCTTTATGAAATTGTTAAGTTTTACAATTTTCTTTGTTTTTTTCTTGCTATAAGTGACTGAAGTTATGTGTGAGTTTTTAAATGGACTGTCACACGTAGTGAGATCGATGGTCTCGACTACCTGTTCCTCAGTAGTCTCGACCGATTGGTGCTGGGTGAGTGAGATGGTAGAAACCGCAACAGTAGGAGCGACCAGCTCCTCAAACAGCGACTGGGTGGTAAGTGCACTTTGTGATGACTTTAGGTCTTGGATAGTCTCATTCAAAAAGGAGATTTCTTTGTGTGCATCGCGCAATTCTCTTTCCAGGACAGTAATACGCCTCAAGGTGTCTTCAAACGCATTTCCGTCCCGGTCAAAGTTATCTACTATTCCTTGAAGCCGGTCCCTCTCACCTGTTACATCTACCAGCTGATGGTACATTTCTGCCATCTCACTCTTTAATTGGTGATTTTTATTATTAATTTCTAACATTTCCTGCTCACTTTCGTCCTGTTCTCTTAGTAACTGCTCATTTGTGTTTTTACACTTTTTAAGTTCTAATAAAGTCGCCTTTAAGTTGTCTTCTAGTTGACGAATTGTTTGGGACCTTGTAGTATGCATTTTGAACGCAGAAAATAGGTAAGTAACTACCTTGTAATGTTAAATGAGCGGTTACCAAGATTGAGGTTATGTTTCGTTAAAAAAATTACGTAATTTCACAGAATTGTTTTGCACAAGCGTAGAAACACAAGTTTAACACTTATATAGGTTTTAGTAATCGCTAAAAATACTCGAATTTAGTTATGTACGTTGTGATATTCAAATATTGAAGTAACTGTCACTAACGATTTTTTCCGTTACACTTTTTACGATAAAAACGTGTTTTCACGCACCTTAAGCACTAAATAACTTAAATTATTACTAATTACAACTAACTAATATATTATGAACTTGGTATGGGCCGTATATTATATAAAATTTAATAAATTTAGACGGAGCTCTTTTGTTTACAACTTGACCGTTCAGTGTTGCCACCACCACCCGATACCTAGTTGGTATATCAATATACATAGCTTGACCCTTAAATATTTCTCAGACGTGGCGTAAATGTCCGATTTCGCGGCCGTTTACGCTCTGCCAACCCCGGAAGGCATATAGGTGAGATATTATGTAATAAATGTATGTCTAATTCCAAGCTAAACTCCCGCAGTGGAAGCGATTTACACAGGTAAATTTCGAACAAAATACCAGGAGTTCAACTGGAGGCAGACAATGGCTGCGTTACGCAGCGCTAAATAGCATACGCTGCACAATATAGCAGCGCATACTATGAATTAAACGTGAACCTAAATCTATTTAACTTAATTAACTAAGTTGATTGAAATTGGCTAATGATGTGTTCCAACCCTTACATAACTCAAGTCGGTAGTAAATACCGTCTGCCGATCTGGCGTTACGTCACACGTATTAGCACTAGATTATAAGTAAGTACCTCCAAATTATATCACCCCACGAATTCCGCAATTCGTACTAAGGAGTCACAATGATATGGTACAACAAATATGACTAAAGGGAACACACCATCAACACGAATAAACAGTTTTATCACTTACAGTCACGTGCCGGCGCAAATGCATAAATACCCAACGGAGAAAGGAAGTTCAGGGAATGGATCAAATAGGAATTCCGTTAGTACTTACAGGGCTGGGTGGAAAAGATATCGACACCCAGCATTCCACTACAGCCTTGGCGCGTTATTCACGTCAAACCACTCACAGCTTCTGTTCGTATTCCACTTTGATATTAGTCATTACGCGTGACCCAACCCGAATTTGGGCCGTACAAACGCGGGCCAAAATGGCCACCTGATGCCTATTCAACGCGACGCTCACGTGGAAGACGTCGAGACATCCAACAATCACTAAGCCTGGTATTCTAGTATAACCCAGGAGAACCGCAATAATACGATGCATCAACACGCGCGATCTCAAATTGAATCGTCCATTACACGCGGCATCACAAAACGCGTGGCGGGAAATCCGCCCAATACGCGATACCCTCCCGTCCGAACGGTTTTGAGTGACTGACTGCGGTGCAGAAATCACCGCTTGGCGCCGTCAGGCGGTCTGCGCGCACGTCGCCAGTCTCGCCCTGCGAGTGAGAAAGGGACAACACACGCCCAGAGCGACGCGTGCGATCGAGCACCGCGCCGCATTCATAGACCGTCATTAATACCTAACTCACCCCAGCATAGCAACGCTAAATTAAACATTCACCCGCCCTAGGCCGAATCCCTTAGGCCTATTCACTACTGGGGAGACGAGATAGCGTTGCTATTGCTCGCTTAAGAACTGAATCCCCTACCTGAACTGTCGCGACTCGAGGAGTGCCATCACTACCTGGGAACAAGTTGAGAATGCGCCCTCTGCGCCATCGCAGTGGCGGCAGGTTGGCATCCTTAACCAGAACGAGATCTCCGATGCGAGGGGGTTCAGTTCTGTCCGTCCACTTAAGGCGTTGCTGCAGAATGTGCAAATACTCAAGCGACCATCGCTTCCAAAAATTCTGAGACATTTGCTGCAGCAACTCATAACGCGTCAAACGATTGCTACTGACCTCTGTGTAGGGGTACTCTGGCAAGGCGTTAAGTGGTCGGCCAATTAAGAAATGCCCTGGTGTCAGGGCCTCCAGATCATTCGGATCTGAGCTAAGCGGACACAAAGGACGTGAATTGAGAACGGCCTCAATTTTACAAAACACGGTCGCTAGCTCCTCAAAGGTTAATATCGTTAAACCTATAACGCGCATCAAATGCGTCTTAGCGGACTTTACAACCGCTTCAAATATACCACCCCAGTGGGGGCATCCTGGTGGATCGAACACCCAGTTAATGCCCTGACGGGAGAGGCTCGTGCCGATAGCTTCCTCGTTTTCCGATAAAAACGTTATAATTTCTTTCATACACCGAACAGCGCCCTTAAAGTTGGTACCACAGTCCGACCTGATCAGCGCTGGTCGCCCTCTTCGCGACACAAATCTATCTAAAGCTGCTAAGAAAGCCTCCGTAGTGAGGTCGGCCACGAGTTCCAAGTGGACGGCCTTGGTTGCTAGGCACACAAACACGCACAAATACGCCTTGATTGACTTCGCGTTGCGAAGGCGTGATGCCTTTACCATAAAAGGCCCCGCAAAGTCCGTTCCCACACCCGCAAACGTCCAGGCTTCCGTCACCCGGTCCGGTGGGAGGTCTCCCATCTGAGGTTGCATTGTGGCTGCCTTCAACCGATAGCAAGGCAAGCACCGAAACACAATGCTCCGTACCGTACGTCGTCCAGACAAGATCCAAAACTCGCGCTGCAGAATAGCCAAAAGTGCATTGCAGCCCGCATGCGAGTTTTTCTGGTGACGATCCCTAACTATAAGTTCTACCAAAGGTCCCTTCTTTGGGAGTAACAGCGGATGCCGTGCTGAAAAGGGCAGGTTAGCGTTCCGAAGTCTACCTCCAACCCGGAGTATTCCATGCTCGTCCACGAACGGGTTGAGGCGCACAAGACCTCCCTTCAGCTTTCCACGGCCATCCCTGAGCAGCCTGGCCTCTTCCTCAAAATGTTCCGCCTGGACGACCCTAACCAATAAACTTAGAGCCGCATTCCGCTCCGCAGGCGAGAGGACAGGTGCCAAGTTCCGTTCTGCTTGAGGTTTTCTACAGTTGTTCACGAACCGTTTGATCCAACCTGTCACCCCTAGAAGTTTGTCGAGGGAGCTGTATCGTTCCAGCAAGAAAGCCGAACTAGGCTTAGGTACGATCTGCCCTACGTTCACTCGCAAACCTCGATCAGGTGGCCCAAGCGGCGACCCGCACTCATTGTATGGCCATCTCTCAGGTGACTCAGTCAGCCACTGAGGTCCCCACCACAGTGAGTGACCTACCAAATCAGGGGCCCTACATCCCCGTGAGGCGCAGTCCGCTGGGTTCTGTTCTCCCGGTACGTGTCTCCATACCAACGGAGTTTCCGATCCTTTAATCTGTGACACCCGATTTGCCACGAAAACCTCAAGAGTATGTACCGACGTCTGTAACCAGCACAGAACTATCCTACTGTCGGTCCATGCGTAAACCGTTTCATCCAAAGTGATGGTACCGCGTAGATTACTAGCGACATGATGTAGCAAGCGCGTGAGAAGCGCTGCTCCCGCCAATTCCAACTTTGGAATGGTCCATCTTGTCCTAACCGGAGCCACCTTACTCTTGGCCATAACTAGACGCACGTCTACAGTTCCCGTTGAACTGACTGTCCGCAAATAGACAGCTGCCGCGTACCCTCGCTCCGAGGCATCACAAAACCCATGTAGGGTAGCCTTACATCCCACCGATGGGAGCAATTTGCGAGGTATGGCGATGCGTACGATCCCTGGTAAGGTGGTCACAAACTTGGTCCAATCATTCAACAGCTCTCCGGAGAGCTGGTCGTCCCAACCCAAGTTTGCTATCCACAACCTTTGCAAGAAGCACTTCGCCATGAACGTCACCGGTGCGATCCACCCGTTAGGATCGAAAGTTCTGGCGATCGTCGATAATACCGAACGCTTCGTCCAAGTCTTCTGCAAAAGGTCTGGCTCGATCTGATACGTAAAGACATCATGCGTTGGCCTATATTGCACCCCTAGGATGCTCAACGTATTTGGATTGTCCGGGTTCTCGAAAAGGTGCGGGTCCTGCTGGAACTCACCTGGCAACCCGGCCAGGAGCTCTGGACAGCTGGACAGCCATTTCCGCAACTCATAACCTCCTGATTCCATGATCGCGATCAGCTCGTCTCGTAGTAGCAGTGCTTGTTGCACGCTATCTGCACCCGTGCAGATGTCATCCACGTAGACGTCGCGATCCAGTACTGCTGCGGCTCGAGGGAATCTTACCCTTTCCTGTGCGGCCAACTCTCGCAGCGTGCGTACTGCCAAAAACGGACTTGGCTTCAGACCATACGTTACCGTGTTAAGCTCATAAGTGACCATCGGCTCGTCAGGGCTCTCACGCCACAAAATCAGCTGGTACCGACGGTCATCCGGGTGTATAATTGTTTGGCGAAACATCATTTTGACGTCTGCGACGAACGCTACTTGGTGCAACCGAAAATCTGTGAGGATGTCCACAATGTCCCGGTTCAACTTGGGACCCGCGTGCAGACACTGGTTCACAGACACACCATTCGATGTAGGAGCAGAACCGTCAAACACTACCCGTATCTTCGCCTCCGGTGACTTCAAAACAGCCAGGTGTGGTATATAGTAATGCTCGACACACCTCCAATCTATGCTGGACACCGACATGTGGCCTAACTCTAGGTACTCCCTCATGAATTCGATATACTTCTGCCGAAGTGCTGCATCTCGCTTCATCTTTCTCTCCATAGCCAGTAGTCTCCGTTCCGCGATCTGTCGCGAACTACCTAAGGAGGGGCGGTTTGGGAGAAATGGCAGCCTGGTAACAAACCTACCTGACGAACTTCGTGCAGTGTTGTACTGATAGAACAGCTCGCACTCGTCATCCTCTGGCTTCCGTCTATCCGCTGTGGGTGGCTCCTCAGACTCCCAAAACCTCTGCAGCACCTCCGACAACACACTACCATAGAGAACCGTATCGCCCTCTGGTAGGTCCTGAGGTCTCCAAACTGGGCCAAAAATAACATACCCCCCTGTGGTATCAACGGCCACTAAACCAGTTTGCTGAAGTACCCGTTTTCTGCCACACCAGAATCTCCCGAGGACGTCTGACCCGAGGAGAACGTCCACCGTACCAGGAGTATCAAATTCAGGATCAGCTAGCTCTAAGCCTGTGGTTAACCCTCGTACCGTTGACGGTAACCGAACCTGAGGAAGTTTCCCTACCACTTCATCCAGCACCACTGCTGAGGCATGATAGCTGACCCCTGTACCTGTATTACCTAATGTGAACTCGAAGTTCACCTGACCCCGAACGTCAGGCACATCTACACCTCCAATACCTACAGCCCCATCCGTTGTGGGCCTTATATTTAAGCGTAGCCTACTCACCAGCTTACTAGACACAATACAACCCTGAGCCCCTGTATCTAACAAGGCTCTTACCTGTATGCTGCGGCCACCGTATCCCCATACCCAAATCATTGCCGTAGGCAACAATACCGTAATTGGCCGGGGGGCCGAAGCTGGCGTGTAGGCGGCGATTACCTAGCAGGAATCTAAGCGCGGAGTGTCCGCGTCCTGCGGGGGGGTCCCCTCTCTCCGTACACCTTCGAGTGGGTCCCACTCCTGCTGATAGGGACCTCTGGTCCTGTACGCCATGGCTGGCAGCCTATAGTAACCCTGCGGCAGGCGCGCGTACCGTGGACGCGCCTGTAGCCGCGGGTGCTCAGCCAAGGGGAGAGGCATGCGTGGGTCATGGGAACGCACCATGTTGTTCAGACCCGCCGAGTACTGCATGTACTGGCTCTGGTGTTGGCACCCGCCCGTAGCATCACGTACTTGTGATGGGTGCCCCTGACCTTGGACCTGTGACCACCTACCCTGTTCCGGCACCTGCTGCCGAGGTGGTGACTGTCTCGCGCGTGGTGAAGGGGGCATCACCTGCTGATGTCCCTGGCCTCGTCCCTGAAACCCTGGTGGAAGAGGACTCCTCCTTGGAGGGGGTGGGGAGCGTTGCTCCCGTCTAGGTAGGGCAGACTCCGTCCGCTGACCCGCGTCAGCTCTGCCTCCGTAATCTCCGCTGCGGTTCATGCATAGGAGCTGATGGTGGGCACCCTGGCAGTACCTGCAGTTGGTGCTTGATGGGCACTCTCGCACCTGATGCGGCCCCATACACCTAAAGCACCAACGCCGTTGCTGCACCACACCACGACGTTTCTGCACCCGCTGTGCAGCGAACTCCTCACACGCAGTCACCTGATGCCCCGCCTCTCTGCAGTAGGCACACCTCGTTTCCAAATTAGCGACATTGTATCGCCTGGGTGGCCTACTCTTACCGTCTCGCGCCTGTGCACCCGGCCGTTCCGGGCGGCGAGCGGCCGCAGACTCCGCGTGAGGCGACTCTCCAAATTGGGCATCTACCCGCCTGCACTCGGCCTCGAGGAAGGACTTGAGCTCCTCGAAGGTCGGGAGGTAATCAGATGTCTTACCTCCGTGTGACTGTTCAAAACGAGCGGCCATGTCGCTCGGCAGGCGGCGCAACAACGTGTGGACCAGGATATAATCATAGCCTGACACCGGCATCCCCTGTCTCTCAAGAGCGTTCACTGCAACGCAGACAGGGTTGAGGACCTTGGCCCTGAGGTCCGTCCCTCGTGTGATGGTCGGCACGGTGAGCCACTGTTCCAGGAGTTGGTCAATCATGAGACGTTTGTTGCTGTATCTCTCGATCAGCAAACCGCGAGCCGTCTCGTAACTTGCATCATCGACTGGTAGATGCTTTACCAGCTCATGGGGCTCACCTTGCAGCTTGGCCATCAATTGTGCCATTTTATATGCCGGCTGCAAGTCAGTGCGGTTATGAATCACACTGTCAAACAGATCCTGGAATCGGGTCCAATCCGTGTAGTCCCCGTGGAAGACCGGAATAGCCACAGCCGGCAGGGGCACTTGCACCCCCGGTCCCCGCGGACCATGGGATGGGTCCGGCTCCCCAGCCCTACGCCTGGTGATCACAGCAGCCGCCTGCTGGATCTCCTGCCCCATCTCCAGGCACTGGGTCACATTCGCCCGGACCATAAGTTTGGCCTCCTCATCAGGCGTCCCATCAAATAACTCCTCGCATCCAGTGAGGCAATCCAACACCTCCGCGACCCGTTCGTCAATCCGTTGCGCACAAGCGATGAGTGCGTCCTCTCGGTCCCCGCGACCGACCATCGCCTGCTTAGTCGCGAACCAAATTAGGTGCGTTCTAATTTTTGCCTGAAGCTGTGTAATTGTGGGAGCCATGGTACCAACTCAAAGTAACACCGAACCTTACAATAAAAAAAAACAATAATAAACAATCGGCCCTGATCCTACCGCTAGGATATCCGCACAGGGTAAACACAACGATAATAAAGCAATTCACTAATTGATTGGCCCTGATCCTACCGATAGGATATTCTACACAGGGCACACACTACAATCACAATAAATATATTTTTTTTTTATGTAGGTAGATTAAAAATCTTATACTAAAATAATCTTAAATCTAGTGGTTTTCTGAACCACGCTCTGCTACCAAAAATTGTCTAATTCCAAGCTAATCTCCCGCAGTGGAAGCGATTTACACAGGTAAATTTCGAACAAAATACCAGGAGTTCAACTGGAGGCAGACAATGGCTGCGTTACGCAGCGCTAAATAGCATACGCTGCACAATATAGCAGCGCATACTATGAATTAAACGTGAACCTAAATCTATTTAACTTAATTAACTAAGTTGATTGAAATTGGCTAATGATGTGTTCCAACCCTTACATAACTCAAGTCGGTAGTAAATACCGTCTGCCGATCTGGCGTTACGTCACACGTATTAGCACTAGATTATAAGTAAGTACCTCCAAATTATATCACCCCACGAATTCCGCAATTCGTACTAAGGAGTCACAATGATATGGTACAACAAATATGACTAAAGGGAACACACCATCAACACGAATAAACAGTTTTATCACTTACAGTCACGTGCCGGCGCAAATGCATAAATACCCAACGGAGAAAGGAAGTTCAGGGAATGGATCAAATAGGAATTCCGTTGGTACTTACAGGGCTGGGTGGAAAAGATATCGACACCCAGCATTCCACTACAGCCTTGGCGCGTTATTCACGTCAAACCACTCACAGCTTCTGTTCGTATTCCACTTTGATATTAGTCATTACGCGTGACCCAACCCGAATTTGGGCCGTACAAACGCGGGCCAAAATGGCCACCTGATGCCTATTCAACGCGACGCTCACGTGGAAGACGTCGAGACATCCAACAATCACTAAGCCTGGTATTCTAGTATAACCCAGGAGAACCGCAATAATACGATGCATCAACACGCGCGATCTCAAATTGAATCGTCCATTACACGCGGCATCACAAAACGCGTGGCGGGAAATCCGCCCAATACGCGATACCCTCCCGTCCGAACGGTTTTGAGTGACTGACTGCAGTGCAGAAATCACCGCTTGGCGCCGTCAGGCGGTCTGCGCGCACGTCGCCAGTCTCGCCCTGCGAGTGAGAAAGGGACAACACACGCCCAGAGCGACGCGTGCGATCGAGCACCGCGCCGCATTCATAGACCGTCATTAATACCTAACTCACCCCAGCATAGCAACGCTAAATTAAACAATGTATGTATGTATGTATTCCTAGCAAAAATTCCTAATTGAAACAAAAGCGTTACTGGCCTGTTTCTGTTATTATTCAAATAAGAATAGTTTACTTCAGTCTGCTTCTGAATAAACCTGCGTCAATTAGTTCTACATGTGCTCCGGCCCTTAGAGGCAGTTGGAGGGAGTGAGGGTAGATAAGGGTGCATCCGGGAAAAGTGATCGTATTACACTTCCGGGTAGCTGTTAAGTGTTGCCGATACATGTACAGGGTGTAAGGGACAGCCCTCCGAATACTGATAGGGTGCATTCAGACCATAAAACTGAACAACTTCCCAAAAAACATATTTCAGGAAATGTAAAAAAAAATACCCATAATAAATGCAGTCAGCTGATTGTGATTTTGTATGGGAGGTATTTTTTTGTCATTTCCTGACATATGTTTCTAAGAGAAAGTTGTTCAGTTTCATGCTCTGAATGCACCCTATTTGTGTTCGGAGGGCTGTCCCTTACACCCTGTGTATATAAATGTATAAATACGTACTAACTTTAGGCGTCAAATTTTAATGGAAGGGACGAAATGCTTACCCATTTTGCGGATTATATCGTCAATGTACGGTCAAGGAAATTACTTCTAGAACTACCCACATTATACTATACCGCGTATTAGTTTTGTTGCCAAACCGCATCACAGAATCGAATCCATGATAGAACTGAATTAAGATTTAAAAATCGGCCAAGTGTGAGTCGGACGCGCGCATGCAGGGTTCCGTACCATTATGTATAAACATACATACATACATACACATATAACGCTTATTGTCCCTTGCGGGGTAGGCAGAGCGTAAACGGCCGCAAAAAAAAACGGGTCATTTACGCCACATCTGACAAATAATCGAGAGTCATTCGTAAAATTGTGTATCGCCATAGTGACAGGTTGTCAGCCCATCGCCTAAAATTGCAATACACACCCTCAAGTCCCTTAGTCGCCTCTTACGACTCCCACGGGAAAGAAATAGGGTGATGCTATTTTAAGCCGGCATCACACGGCACCTTTATGTATAAAGATGGCATAAATAATACATTTATTGTACGAGAGCCCACTTAAATATTGTTTTTTGTGTGCATTATACTGTAAATAATACATAAATATTTCATGTATTTTTTTTTATTATAGCGGCCTAAAGAATAGGTCGAAATATGACAAAAAAATTTGACCTCCCATGTAAATTGACCCAGTCGGCTAGAAAATTGCCAGAGTTCGCACAACTAGTAATAGTTGTGCAAACTCAAGAAAATATTTGAGTATATATTGAGTAATCATCACAATAAAACAAATTTTAAACGGATTTACATACATACATACATACATAAATCACGCCTATATCCCTTACGGGGTAGGCAGAGCGTTAACGGCCGTTCAACGGATATTAACACCACGTCTGACAAAAGTTTGAGGGTCAATAAGATAACTGTGTATCACCATAGTGACAGGTTGTCAGCCCGTCGCCTAAAATTGCAATACACACCCTCGAGTCCCTTAGTTGCCTCTTACGACACCCATGGGTAAGAAATGGGATGATGCTATTCTAAGCCGGCATCACACGGCAATTAAACGGATTTAAGTTGTGTATATTTTGGATTTTACAATTCCTACGTTTCGAGCTCTTTACAGAGCCCGTGGTCACGGATGACTAAGGTGTTAGACGTCATTATTTAGAATAGAAATTATTTTTGTTCTACCGTCCTCTATTTCTCATTTGCCTAGCGTAACGTCCGGGTTCTACACAAAATGCTGAAACCGTATCTTGTGTAGTAGATTTGTTGTTGTTTAGTAGACTTGTTGTGTATCAGATTCGATAAGGCAGCAATCCTAGTGAGAGAGAAGAGATTCATCCCTAGGAAAGTACGGGAAGCCATAGAAATTCAAAAATATCCGAATTTCAACAGAGATACTGGATGGGGAATCTCATCAACTTGGACTCCGCTGATTACACAGCAGAAGAACCAGATCCAACATACTGTAAGACCTACTACACAAGATACGGTTTCAGCATTTTGTGTAGAACCTGGACGTTACGCTAGGCAATTGAGAAATAGATGGAGGTAGAACAAAAATAATTTATATTCTAAATAATGACGTCTAACACCTTAGTCATCCGTGACCACGAGCTCTGTAAAGAGCTCGAAACGTAGGAATTGTAAAATCCAAATTAAACACAACTTAAATCCGCTTAAAATTGTTTTATTGTGATCTTTTTTTAAATACAAAATAGAAATGGCTGGAAGGAGAAGAGGGAGGCTTTTTCCCAGCGGTGGGATGATGTGGACAAGACAAGACAAAGTAAAAGCAGCTGATCATAAATTTGTATGGAAGTTCGTTTTTTTTTCGTTTCTAACATATGATCCTAGGGGAAAATTGTTTAGTATCATGGTTTGCCAACACCCTATCAGTATTAAAAGGGGTAAACCTTACACTTTGTATCCGTACTCATATTATAAATCTGAGAGTTTGTTTATGTATGTTTGTTACCTCTTCACGCTCAAACGGCTTAACCGATTTGGATGAAATTTGGAACACAGGTAGAGGACAGGGTATAACCTGGAATAACACATAGGCCAACAACAACAACTATTACCACGGGAAATTGAGTGTAAAAATCTAGTTTAAAAATATTTTCATGACTTGTCATCCGTGACCACGAGCTCTTTAAAGAGCTTGAAATGTAGGAATTGTAAAATCCAAAATACGCACAACTTAAATCAGTTTGAAATTGTTTTATTGTGACTCTGTATTTATTCAAGCATGGCTTTTACATCGGCAAGGAAAGTTTGCGCTCATTTCTGAGTTGGGAAACATTTCCGAATACAGGTTCCGAACTTTTTTATGTTGCCGTGCTAGGATTTGGAAATTCGTTTATATATTTTCGAGCAAATACAAAAATGGGTTTGGATAAGTATGTAATGCCTTAAATGCAAAATTATGGACACTGAGTAGTCCAACGACCCAATGAACGCTGGTGTCAGAGTTTTTCAACCGCCTACTGGTAGAAGTAGGCCTTCGACATGGTTGTGTAACGACTGTCGTCTAAGTAATCATAGACAGCAACCGTGACCGACGGATTAACGTGCCCTCCGACACATCTTTCTTTTTGGACAATCAGGTGGTTTATCTTGCAATGTCCTACACAGAATGACTAATTCTAAAACTAATTCACAAAGTGATAAATACCAATCGCGAGTGCTTAAAAAGTTATATTGATAAATACCAACTTTGTGCCCGACCGAAAATCGAACCCGGAACCTTTGCATTGCAGGCGACTGCACTACCACTGCGCCTCATCGGCTGTCAAATAATTATAACAATCATAATAATATTTCGGTGTACGTATGAATTCCTGGAGACGAAATTGGTATTATAACTGTTCAATAATTCAATCATAAAACTAGTTTTGTAGTTAAATGATAAGGCGTCGTCTAGTTGGAGTGTAGATTGTTGTCATCAACTACTATACTACAAATAACTTCATTTGGTTTTCACCTCACCGAAAAAAAACTCTCATTCTTATAGGCCCAGATGTTCCAGAAGATATTTAAAAATCAATCCAGGTCATTCGTGTTATGATTGATAAGCAGTTTTTTATCATTGTGATTGTGACGGCCAGTGTTTGATTAAAATAATATTACATAGTAAGTATTGGCGGCAGGGCGCGCAATATAATATTATGTTTTTCTGTCAGTAAAGCGGTTCTCTCACTTCTCATCCGTCGCTGCGTATTTTTAACGCACCATAACGCATGCGTCTGTCAGATGAGAGAAAATTGTGAATGCCGATCTTATTTCCATACAAATACGGCTACGGCGCGTTACGGTGCATTAAAAATACGGAGCGACGGACGACAAGTGGAAGATCCGCTAAAACCACAGCTTCAGAAGCAAGGTTAATAAAACATACATACATACATACATAATTCACGCCTATAATCCCTAGCGGGGTAGGCAGAGCATAAACAGCCGCAAAAAACGGACATTTACGCCACGTCTGACAAATGTTTGAGGGTCATTCGGAAAATTGTGTATCGCCATAGTGACAGGTTGTCAGCCCTTCGCCTAAAATAGCAAAATACACCCTCGAGTCCCTTAGTCGCTTTTTACGACTCCCACGGGAGCGAAATGGGGTGATGCTGTTCTAAGCCGGCATCACACGGCAACATACATACATACATACATAAATCACGCCTATATCCCTTACGGGGTAGGCAGAGCGTTAGCGGGCGTAAAACGGATATTAACACCACGTCTGACAAGTTTTTTTTTAATTATTATTAATGATGGGTTTGCTCTTGTCTCTAGTCTAGGTCATAGGACAGAGACAGAGTCTATGATGGAGCGAGCTCACCCAGAAGAAGCCTGTTAAGGCACTGGCACTAGTTTGATAAAAACCGTAAATTAATTATCGGGCCCAACAATTCTTTGACTTTGCATAACTGAAATAAGCTCTCTGATTTATCGTTGCACGAAATCCGCATTTCTTTTACAAAAACCTTGGTATTAAATAAATAAATCAGCGTGTTGCTTGTTATGAAGGTAAAATTTGATATTTGCAATATAACTTTTCTGGTATTTTGCCGGGCATTTCGTTTCGTTCATTCATTTAAAATGGTTTACGTGTCGTATAAACAGCAACAAGAAAAAGAAACATCCGTTTTATGGGCAAAGTGGATTTTCATAAAGCAGACTTCGGTAAATTAATAAAATACAAAGGTACAAACAACAATTTAAACTAAGCATAACTGTACCTAGTGACTAACCTGAAATATTAAGCTATAAAAAAGCTCCCATGAGACACGGTGCCGAATCGTTTATTCGCGTTTATTTATGTATCAACGTTCATTTCAAAATTCTACCCGTAATCTACAAAAATCACAAAGTAATCCTAACAATACAGATTGGCACAATGTTGTTGCAAAGTTTCCAGACAAACAAATAAAAAACCTGCTAAAGCCACCGAAACGATATTTAAAAAGTGATGGTCGCCAGTGGACTTTTTAATGCTACCCTCAAACGTTAAAGCTCCCTCGGTGGCTGACCCCTTGCCAATTTAGGGTTCCCCGGGTAGGTTATTATTTCCGTTAAGGTTTCTCAGAGCAAAAAAATATCAAATGGAAAAATACACAAATACAGCCCTCTCTTTTCAAGCCGTTGGAATGCCACTGCTGGGCAAAATAAATTAAATTGAAATATCTAAAGGCACCTAGACAGGCCAATGCCTAAAAATAAAAATAAACTAAAATTGTTTTTTTTTTTTTTTTTAGTTTCTATAGCTTGTTCCGCGTTATAGCTTACAAGCTGGGCTCAGGCAAAGTTACAATGAGTCATTGTTTTCGTAAAGTATAGCATAAACACCTGTCTTGTTCAACTAATGTAAGAAAGTTTCATAACAAACATTTGCTTAAATTTATTGTGATTTCGTTAATATTATAACTTCTTAAAGTCTAACGAACCTAATATTTTCTTGAGTTTGCTCAACTATTAGTCATCATCACAATAAAACAATTTTAAATGAATTTAAGGCCCTGTTTCACATGAAAAGTTTGTTCCTTTCATTCGCACTGCGCCATAGAGAAACAGACACTAATTTTGCGCTCAATAGACATGTTCATTTTTTAAGGGAGCTTGGTATAAAATTCGTGGTAATTTCTAACCGGCCTCATCTTTTAACCAGGCTTAGAATTAGAAAAATAGAACTCATTAAAACCATTAGAAAAATTAAACAGACCTGCATTTTTTTTTATTTAATTTTAAAATCGTGTCGAAGTAGTCTGTGATCACAGTAAACTTGACACTGGCGAAATCACAATCACGATGAAACGCCATAAAATAAATAATTGAGCCTAAGTAAAATGAACTCGACACTGGCGAAATCACAATGAAAACGTCATTGAAACGCAAAAAGATTTTTGTCCGTCCATGATTTTTGCAGGGCAAAGGCCTCCCTCCCCTTCTTCCCTATTTTGGGCCGCCTCCATCCAATTCCGGTCTTGCGCATGTATTTCATTTTTCGAGGTCTACCGCGCTTAGTAGGGACCGAAATTGTGTATTTTTTAGCCCAAAGTTCATGCAGCATCCTGGTATACCTGGCAACGTGACCAGCCCAATCCCATTTTAAGAATGCTGCCTTCTGACCTACATCAACAATTTTTATGCGGGATCACAGCGTGTCGTTAGCTGTGTGGTTAGAACGCTCGCCTTTAACGGATGTACCTAGTTGATAAGAATAGGTACCTACCTACACATACAGTTTAGGATGAATCAGTATTGTTTGGCTAAATGTTTTGCCTAGGTCAAGGTTTTTTCTAGAGGGCAAAGCGTATTGTCGGTCGCTTTGGAGGGTGATGTGTGATTTTATAGGATTTTTACAGATATCATCAACATTTTTGGATATTTGTTACTATTATTATTATTTAACCACTGGAGCGTTCTTTGCCTCCCAGAGGCAAGTAAAAATAATGGCTAAATGGTTCATTGCCTCCTGGTGGCAAGCAACCTAGTGATTTAAAAATGACATAAAATCTAATTGATTTATTATACTGTCCCTCTCCCACGTATATAAATCGTAATCTAGACATCCCTATTCATTCAACCAATTTACAACCTCGGACATGTTCATATAATTTTGTCGGATTATACGCGAATGAAGTTCGCTCCAAACTCAGTCGCTCAATATTGTTAAATTTTCTTCTCTAATTAAACAATATTTTACTATTACATGCAGTGCTTTTTTTACTTCTACCTGTTAACACAATTACAAACTATTATTAAAACACAAACGTTCTTGAACTTGTTTGTTTTCGGTAAAATAGCATGTTTAACAATAAAATGCTGAAATATTTCCCTTGGTGCAATTTTATCTCGCTATATTACGAATTATTTTAAAGTGAGTACACAAAAAAATACACTGTTATATTGGATATTTCAATATTATTACAAATCAATAATTTGTTTTTACCAAATACGAGCCATTCTCGAGAAATCTTAGTTTAAAGCGAAACACGCGCGGCGGCGGTCGCGCACGAAAAAATGGCTGACCACTTCGGGGCAACTAGGTTTTGACAGGCTGACGCTTGAGAGGTTAATGGTGGCAGAGCCACTGGCGCCACAACTCTATTATAGAGTCGTATTTTGCCATCTAAGTAAGGTTAGTTTTGTAGGTTAAAGTCGTAAGTCAGTAAGGTATGTGGCATTACGCCGAGGGAGAGTCCACAACACAGAGAACCTAGTCTTAAGACTAGGGGCTGTGTTGTGCAGTTTGTGTAGCAACAGAAAACTGATAGTAAAATTTTCTGCACCACGTGGTGATCCGCTCGTCACTATTACACAATGTCAGATAAATGCCTTAATTACAATTTCCTATTTAATGTTCAGTTTAAGAATAGTTTGTTGTCAAATAAACAAGAAAAACTTAAATTATAACCAAACCACATCCGCCATTACGGAAAAGCAACGAACGAATCCTGGATATTTGTTTTGAAAATCATTAATTGACAGACAGCTCAAACGACAACGACATTTTTTTTTTGTAGCATGGCTTCTAGCTTTTTAGCCAAAAATTATAAGTTACAACGTTCCGGTGCACACAACATTCATAAAATAACATTATTGTTTTTCTAGAAATTGCAGGTCTTCAAAAAATATTTATTTATTCTTAATATTATCTTTTAAAAAGGCCTTTTAGAAAAAGTCACTATTGTTGTGGTTAGAATTTTAATTTATTTTAATACCACTACCGTGACATCTCTTTTTCACGAGATTTCCGACATAAAAACTAAATGAGTACCGATTTAATGTCTTATTTAGGTATTCGTATTTAGAAAAATATGTATCTTAATAATAGCATATTTTTTGTAATGACTTTAAAACTGTTGACATAGTTTTGAAAAAATGTTACAATTAGAGGTTAACGGAACGAGATTCCAAAAAGTAAACAAACCTCTGCTCGCTGTTTTACCAAATTTTGGTAGTAGAAGTATCCCGTTGTGTGTTAAACTGTGTTAAGTGAAATCACCAGCCCCGAAATTACACCCACTGATAAAGTCATCACAAAACACCGAGAATTTCACAATTTTTGAAGCAATCGGCAACCGAGGTACACTGGTTTTATTCAGTTGAAGTTAACATTTTGAAAAAACAAAGGCATGTTATCCGCGAATCGAAGTTGAAACTGCTGACATCGATCAGCTGATTGGGCAACTGTCATCTGACAGCTGCGTTCACGTACGATTCGTTCCGGTTGACGCAGACGACGACACGAACGCGACCCTCATCGCGTTTCGTTTCGACCCCGACTACGACTTTATTTGTTAAAATATATATTTTGTTTTGTTTGTGCACCTGATGGGAGCCTATTTTATTTAATGTCGGCATCATCAATTTATCTTATTAATTGACATTATTAGTTGTTAACATTTTCCATGTTGTGGATAAGATCTATTGTATTTCTTTGACTTATTGCCCATTGATTTTATAAATTTGACATTTTCATATTCAATCATAATTATTATTTGATTATAATTCGGTATTTACTAGCATCTTGCTATTGAATTGCGTTAGCAGAATATTTAGAATTTTAATTGTTTATGTTTGGGTATCTAAGCGTAGGTAATTAATTGAATGTACCTAGTTAATGTTTGTTGTAGTTTTAGTAGGATAGTTGTCTGTCTGTTCGAAACATGGTTCTATGTCCTTACTGCCCAGGTTCTTCCAAGGAATACGCAGGAAACAGGGGTCTTCAGATACATATTGGCCATAAACACAAGGATGTGTCAGGTGGTCAACCGGCTCAGGCAACTGCCCCGCCGGCCAGCGATACCATTGTGCCAATGACTCCAGCGGGTTCGCAATCTCCACGATCGGCAAAAAACCAACTGTTTGAGCTTGCAATTCTCAAAAAATCAGTTCCAGTGCTGAGGCACATTCCGAAGGGGGCTCGATGTCAGGCGGCGGGAAGACTTGGTGACATTATTGAGAATTGTCTGAGTTCCAATGGTGTTGCTGACTGGTTCTTACTTCTCTCATTTGCGTACACTGCACTGAGAGTGCCAGAAAGAGGAGACCCGGCCGCTTTGACTAACAAAGTAAAGAGGAACATAGAAAGCAACGTAATTCACCTACCTGACGGCTCTAGTGGTTCACGGCCTTATTCGATCTACAAATCGATTCAATCGAAAGTGTTCGAAGGTGATTTAAGGGGAGCTGTCCGGCTTCTTGTTTCGGATGGTTCAATGGCACCACATGATGAAGACACATTGCGTTCACTTCGAGATAAACATCCTGCTCCATCCCGGCAGCTCTGTTTTCCACCTCCGCCCGACTTGTCCATCGGGCAGATTACATTTAAGGCGGAAGATGTCGTACGGGCCTTAAACACATTTCACAATGGTTCTTCTTCGGGCTTGGATGGCATCAGACCCCAACACCTAAAGGAGCTTACTTCTTTGGCAGCCGGGGAGAGCGGGGTACGTCTCATTGAGTCTCTGGTGAAGTTGGTCAACTTCCTTTATAGTGGACGCCTAAACCCGGACGTATGTCCATTTTTGTATGGAGCCTCTCTTTGCGCCCTGACTAAAAAAGATGGGGGTATCAGGCCCATTGCAGTGGGGAGTACGTTGAGGCGCTTGGCGGCTAAGGTTGGCTGTTATCATGTTCGTGAGGATATGGTCGCTATTCTTCTGCCTCACCAGCTTGGCTTTGGCACGTCCCAAGGCTGCGAAGCTGCAATACATGCGACTCGCGCTTTCGTCATGGCTCCGGAGAGCAGTGGTAAAGTTGTTGTCAAGCTGGACCTTAAGAACGCCTTCAACAGCATTGAAAGGGATTGTCTCTTGTCTGCTGTGAAAGAGCATATTCCATCACTTTATCCCTTTCTGTGCCAGGTATATGCTTCTGATAGCAACCTTTACTACGGGGATGACCTTATTCTATCCCGGGTCGGTGCTCAGCAGGGGGATCCCTTGGGACCTTTGGTTTTCAGTCTGGCTATCAATAGCATTATCTCCGAGCTCAAATCACCACTGAACTTGTGGTATTTAGATGATGGTACCTTGGGGGGAGATCCTGACACTATCGTGGATGACCTTCAGGTTCTGTTCACTAGGTTTCAAAGTTTGGGTTTGGAGGTGAACACGGCCAAGTGCGAATTTTTCGCGTGTTCCGCAGCGGCTGGTTCATGTTTGCCCCGGTTCCAGACGGTGATACCGGGAATAAGGGAGTTGAATTCGGAGTCCTTTAGTCTGTTGGGATCTCCAATTTTCCAGGAAGCTATCCCCGAGGCCCTGGAAGCTAAGAACAATAGTATGACTGTGGCTTTTGACAGGTTACAGCATCTGCCGGCTCATGTCGCACTGGTTCTCCTGCGTCTATGCTTCTCCATCCCGAAGTTAACATATTTAATAAGAACCTGCCCTACTTGGCTCTTTCCTCGGCAATGTGAAGTTCTCGATGAGACGCTCCGTTTGGCTCTCGAGGGACTACTCAACGTTTCCTTGGAGGGAGACCATTGGACCCAGGCGTCGTTGCCAATCCGTCATGGCGGGCTGGGTGTTCGCCGTGTGTGTGATGTAGGTTTGGCGGCATTTCTTGCTTCTTCTCGGGGGGTTTCGGATCTTGTGGCTCGTATTCTTTCATGTGATGGTTGCGAGGTCCGTATCCCCTTTCAGGAAGAGGATCTGAGCGTCTGGATTGCTGCCAATCCTGGTCAAAGTTTACCGGACCCATCTCACGTGCAACGCTCCTGGGATGATGTAGGGTGTAGAGTAACGCTCGAGCGGCTCATTAATGAGGCCACTGGGGTGGATGTCGCTAGGTTGCGTGCGGTCTCGACTCCCGAGTCTGGGGCGTGGTTACATGCGATGCCGTCGCCAAGTATGGGCACATTTTTGGATGACGACTCTCTGCGGGTTGCTGTGGCACTGCGGTTGGGCTGCAATGTCTGTGAACCTCACTTATGCATTTGCGGCTCAATGGTAGAGGCTAATGGTCACCACGCACTGAGTTGTCAGCGTTGCTCAGGACGTTTTCCGCGGCACCACGCTCTAAACGATTTACTTCGTCGGGCTTTAATTTCCGTCAATGTTCCGTGCACACTGGAGCCACCGGGCCTGAGCCGGTCTGTCGGAAAGAGGCCGGATGGCTTGACCATGGTTCCATGGAAGAGAGGGCGGTGTCTGATCTGGGACGCCACTTGTCTGAGTACATTTGCGCCTTCTCATTTAAGCAGGACCACAAGGGCTGCTGGTGCTGCGGCGGAGTTTGGTGCAAAGCAAAAGCACTCCAAGTACTCAGCTCTGGAGGCCTCGTACCTGTTCGTACCTTTTGCCGTGGAGACGGTCGGACCCTGGTGCGGAGAGGCTAGAACCTTTGTGGCTGAGATCGGACAGCGAATGCGGGAGAAGGGCGGGGATCCACGCTCCGGATCTTTCCTGGTCCAACGTTTATCTGTGGCCATCCAACGCGGCAATGCAGCCAGCCTGATGGGGACGTTTGGACCGGGAATGATCCGGGGTGGTATTTTTGATATTAAGGTGACGAAAACCTAGTTGAATATTGTGATTTGACATATATTTTAGTATTATTGTATTTTGACATGTATTTTATTAGAGGTTGGTTTGGTTTTTTTTTATCGAGTAAAGTTTGTCAAATTGTGTAACTGATAGGTACATGTTATCTGTTAGATTCTCGACAATAACAGATTTTTTTTTTTAATAAAACTGGTTTAAAAATCTTGGTCGCGCTATATCCGGCCTTAAGTTGTGTTTATCTTGATGACTGGGTCATCAGTGACCACGAGCTCTGTAAAGAGCTTGAAACGAGGGAATTGTATAATCCAAAATAAACACAACTTAAATTCGTCTTTCGAACCTAATTAAAAGAACAAAGCTGTATCCATAAATTATGGATAGATAATTGTATATACTCAGCAAGTGTTCTGACATTTGTCAACTTTTTTGACTTGCGTCAAAATATCTCTAGGGGAATTACAATTCGCTATTTTGATGGCGCCAATAGAATATGAAATGAATTCGTATGAAAATCCGAAAAGTTCTTTTTATTTGTATTACAATTCAAAAAGATCCCCTTAAGTTGCGTTTTATGTGCAATAGCCATGAAGCCGACGATCTTATAAAATGTTGCAATTCGTTCGTGATGTCAGAGAGAAGAAAAAGCAAACGGTTTAATAAAAACCATCTTTCTCGTAACTTTAGAATAGGAAAGAGTTTCTTTATTTATTTTGTTGTTTTTCACGACAAAAGAGCACTGAACTACGTGGTATTTACTTTCGTTCTCAACTCGGTTTTAAGACTTGAACGTAGCAAAAAAGTTAAGTTTCTTACTAGAAATTTCAAGTTTTGAAGTGCGAATGATTTAAACTTTTTATAATGCAATTTATCATAATTAATATCAGATTACAACCGAATTGATTACATTATTATTATTAAAGAATATAATATAATATTCTTTATTGCACAAACAATACACAGAAAAAAAAATGTACAATTTTTGTCGCAAAGGCGAGCTTATCTCTAAAGAAGAGATCTCTTCCAGCCAACCCATGTCTTGTGAGAGAATTTAAACTTTTGATACTGAAGAATTCTAGATACTGAAGTATTTCTTTAATATATTCTTAAGTACTTAATAACAGGGTGTAAGGAATAGAACTGCGTTCCTTTTAAGGGATGAACTAGCCCGTGAAATTGAAATACTTTCATCAAGGAACAAAGACCAATATATGAAAAAAAAAATGAGACCTCACATTTGGATGGGAGGTCTTAATTTTTTTTCATATTTCAGCCTATGTTTCTTAGGGAAAGTTTTTTAGTTTCATGGGCTGGTTCGTTCCTTGAAAAGAACGCAGTACCTTTCCTTACACCCTGTATTTATAAGCCTTGGAATTCCCATACATTTGAATATAATATTAAAAAACACGTAGAATTTATTTTTCATACAAATTTAACTTTATCAAATTGATAGACGTAAGTAGGTTAGACAGATTGATAGACAGAAACACTTAATTCAATAAGCTCACAAACACTTTAACTTGTAGTACCACTTATAGAGTATTATATTACGTACAAGCTAGACGCGCTTTTAGGCAGTGTTTAAATATATTTCAATACGATTTGACACTGTCAAAAAGCTTAAGACACGTCCAACATTATTTATAATAACACCGTAGATGAGTAATTAAATAATTTTGTTTATTTTAGCTATACAGCTAAACGGCTGATTTAACTCTTTGGCTGCGACACATACATCTCGCATTTTATTCGAAAACTCTCTTCATAAAACTCTTTCTAAAACAACATTTTATAGTCAAAGTTGTAAAATACACGTATTTTTCTCTTAAACCACTGTTTGATGGCGGGGTTGGAATAAAAGCCGTATTAACACGACCTGGGGAGTCATTAAAACGCATTTGGGGAATCCTTCTCTGACGTTATCCGCAAAATGTGGAAATAAACGCATTTTCATATCCGTTTTTGTCGACAGAATTTTGTGTATTGAAAATTGTCGTTGTCTCTGGGTAGGCTGAATATACATACTAAACTAGCATAGGTACCATAGATCTTTTTCGCTGATAGGCGGGTTAAGACAGTGTTACTAATATTTTGCCATACGATTTGACGTTGTCAAACAGCTTAAGCCGTGTCTAACTATTTTTGTAATAACACGGAATGAAATTTATTAAATAACACGGTACTTTATAAAATTAACTGTAAATATTCCTGTGTTTCAACTAATCAATGCATCTGACCAACAGATATTATGAAATATTTTTTTTTTATTTTTAACAAAAGATTTCGGTTGGCAAACTATATAGCAATTTGTATGGGTGGCCCAATTAACCTTTTTCAGGGTGGTTCTCTTTACGTTTTGAGTTTTTTTTTTAAATCGACCATCTTAGCATACCGAATTTAAGAAACATTAAAAAAAAAGAATACGAGACCCTCGTACCAAAAGAACGACTAACACTTATTGGTTTTCATCCAATGTTTCGGCCAGTAGCATCGCGGTTTCAATGGCACATAGCTAAGACTAGACAACCTGTTGACTACTCAAGGATACCCCTTTATCCACAGTTACAGCAGTCGTGTGATGCCGGCTGAGAATAGCATCACCCCACTTCTTTCCCTTGGGTGTCGTAAGAGGCGACTAAGAGACTCAAGGGTTAAAAAAAATGAACTTATATTTATAAAATCAGACAGACGTGGCGTTAATGTTAATTTTTACGGCCGTTTACGCTCTGCCTACACGGCAAGGGATTATATGTATCTATGAAAGCAGTTACAACAGTCCACTGCTGGACATAGGCCTTTCCATGTAAGAGGGTGTACGTACCTACACCACATGTGGCAAGTGGATTTGCGAGCGTAGAGCAAAGTATTTAAATTTTGAGGTTTTAATGCAAATTTGACAAATTATTTTTGATTATAAATTTATTAATTAGTAAGTTACTATTATTGATGACTTTCAATCCTTGAATTCAACCTTTAGTCAACTTCTACGATACCCACAGGAAGAAATGGTGTGATGCTAATCTAAGCTCGCTCTATAACGCAAATGAATGACTTTTATTTGGTAACCCCAAGTGGATGATGATTGCAAAGACAGGAGACACTCATGGCCGAAGCCAAGTCCTTTTCTGTTAATGTATCTTTGTTCCGCGTGATGCCGGCTTAGAATAGCGTCACCCCATTTCTTTCCCGTGGGTGTCGTAAGAGGCGACTAAGGAACAGTGAGGTTACATGTGTATTGCAATTTTAGGCGATGGGCTGACAACCTGTCAGTATGGTAATTTCAAGTTTTCTAAAATTGTATACCTAACACGGGAAGAGTTTAAAAATTGGTATTTAATTTATCGCAGGTTCTCATCGCATACATACACAATGAATTAGTCGCTAGGTGGAGCCGTGCCACGCGTTATTAGCATCAAGATAAATTTGCCTAATTGGCGGGCATTGGATGAGCCGCAGATGGTGATGGCTTCGGTGGTGGTGTACTTTTAGCTGCGAAACCCCACTTAAATCTTTGCCGCCGACAAGAACTTGAAACTGAACACTGTGAAGATTTATGGGCATCATTTACTCACAACAACATGAATTTTAGTGTATGTTCTTTTTACATACCTCCAAGTTCTCCTGACAGCATATATATGGACTTTTTTACAAATATTGAATCTAAGTTGAATAATTTAAAAGGTACAGTTTTAATATTAGGAGATCTCAATCTCAACAGTGCTTTAAGTACTATCAATGCATACTTTGCATATTTTTTAGCAGCCTGTGGTTTAGCAGATATAAATGATGTGTTTAACAAACGCGGAGGGAAGCTAGATGTTGTGTTAATATCGGAATGTCTTGATAATTCGAAAGTATGTATGGGAAGTGAGGGGCTAGTTGAGTATGCCGACGCTTATCATCCCCCATTGGATATCACAATTAATCTTCAAAATAGTACTCCAAATAAAAATGATCTTCTTCCTCCAAGTAATATTAATAGTAAAATTGACTGGAATTTCACAAAGGCTGACTTTGCGTTCATGTATGACCTTATTGCTGACGAGTGCTGGTGTTTAATTTAGCGTTGCTATGCTGGGGTAGGTTAGGTATTGGTGACGGTCTGTGAATACGCCGCGATGCTCGCCCGCACGCATCGCTCTGGGCATATGTTGTCCCTTTCTCGCTCGCGGGTGGCGGCGTGCGCGCGGGCCGCCTGTAGGCGCCAGGCGGTGATTTCTGCACCGCAGTCAGTCACTCAAAACCGTTCGGACGAGAATGTATTGTGTTTTGTACGGATTTCCCGCCATGCGTTTTGTGATGCCGCGTGTAATGGACGATTCAATTTGAGATCGCGCGTGTTGATGCATCGTATTATTGCGGTTCTCCTGGGTTATACTAGAATACCAGGCTTAGTGATTGTTGGATGTCTCGACGTCTTCCACGTGAGCGTCGCATTGAATAGGCATCAAGTGGCCATATCGGCTCGCGTTTGTACGACCCAAATTCGGGTTGGGTCACGCGTAATGACTGATATCAAAGTGGAATACGAACAGAAGCTGTGAGTGGTTTGAAGTGAATAACGCGCCAAGGCTGTAGTGGAATGCTGGGTGTCGATATCTTTTCCACCCAGCCCTGTAAGTACCCACGGAATTCCCATTTGATCCATTCCCTGAACTTCCTTTCTCCGTTGGGTATTTATGCATTTGCGCCGGCACGTGACTGTAAGTGATAAAACTGTTTATTCGTGTTAATGGTGTGTTCCCTTTAGTCATATTTGTTGTACCATATCATTGTGACTCCTTAGTACGAATTGCGGAATTCGTGGGGTGATATAATTTGGAGGTACTTACTTAGAATCTAGTGCTAATACGTGTGACGTAACGCCAGATCGGCAGACGGTATTTACTACCGACTCGAGTTATGTAAAGGTTGGAACACATCATTTGCCAATTTCACTCAACTTAGTTAATTAGGTTAAATAGATTTAGGTTCACGTTTGATTCATAGTATGCGCTGATATATTGTGCAGCGTATGTTATTTAGCGCTGCGTAACGCAGCCATTGTCTGCCTCCAGTTGAACTCCTGGTATTTTGCTCGAAATTTACCTGTGTAAATCGCTTCCACTGCGCGAGTTTAGCTTGGAATTAGACAATTTTTGGTAGCAGAGCGTGGTTCAGAAAACCACTAGATTTAAGATTATTTTAGTATAAGATTTTTAATCTACCTACAAAAAAAAAAAATATATTTATTGTGATTGTAGTGTGTGCCCTGTGTAGAATATCCTATCGGTAGGATCAGGGCCAATCAATTAGTGAATTGCTTGTTATTATCGTTGTGTTTACCCTGTGCGGATATCCTAACGGTAGGATCAGGGCCGATTGTCTATTATTGTTTTTTATTGTAAGGTTCGGTGTTACTTTGGGTTGGTACCATGGCTCCCACAATTAGGCAGCTTCAGGCGAAAATTAGAGCGCACCTAATGTGGTTCGCGACTAAGCAGGCGATGGTCGGTCGCGGGGACCGAGAGGACGCACTCATCGCTTGTGCGCAACGGATTGACGAACGGGTCGCGGAGGTGTTGGATTGCCTCACTGGATGCGAGGAGTTATTTGATGGGACGCCTGATGAGGAGGTCAAACTTACGGTCCGGGCGAATGTGACCCAGTGCCTGGAGATAGGGCAGGAGATCCAGCAGGCGGCTGCTGTGATCACCAGGCGTAGGGCTGGGGAGCCGGACCCATCCCATGGTCCGCGGGGACCGGGGGTGCAAGTGCCCCTGCCGGCTGTGGCGATTCCGGTCTTCCACGGGGACTACACGGATTGGACCCGATTCCAGGATCTGTTTGACAGTGTGATTCATAACCGCACTGACTTGCAGCCGGCATATAAAATGGCACAATTGATGGCCAAGCTGCAAGGTGAGCCCCATGAGCTGGTAAAGCATCTACCAGTCGATGATGCAAGTTACGAGACGGCTCGCGGTTTGCTGATCGAGAGATACAGCAACAAACGTCTCATGATTGACCAACTCCTGGAACAGTGGCTCACCGTGCCGACCATCACACGAGGGACGGACCTCAGGGCCAAGGTCCTCAACCCTGTCTGCGTTGCAGTGAACGCTCTTGAGAGACAGGGGATGCCGGTGTCAGGCTATGATTATATCCTGGTCCACACGTTGTTGCGCCGCCTGCCGAGCGACATGGCCGCTCGTTTTGAACAGTCACACGGAGGTAAGACATCTGATTACCTCCCGACCTTCGAGGAGCTCAAGTCCTTCCTCGAGGCCGAGTGCAGGCGGGTAGATGCCCAATTTGGAGAGTCGCCTCACGCGGAGTCTGCGGCCGCTCGCCGCCCGGAACGGCCGGGTGCACAGGCGCGAGACGGTAAGAGTAGGCCACCCAGGCGATACAATGTCGCTAATTTGGAATCGAGGTGTGCCTACTGCAGAGAGGCGGGGCATCAGGTGACTGCGTGTGAGGAGTTCGCTGCACAGCGGGTGCAGAAACGTCGTGGTGTGGTGCAGCAACGGCGTTGGTGCTTTAGGTGTATGGGGCCGCATCAGGTGCGAGAGTGCCCATCAAGCACCAACTGCAGGTACTGCCAGGGTGCCCACCATCAGCTCCTATGCATGAACCGCAGCGGAGATTACGGAGGCAGAGCTGACGCGGGTCAGCGGACGGAGTCTGCCCTACCTAGACGGGAGCAACGCTCCCCACCCCCTCCAAGGAGGAGTCCTCTTCCACCAGGGTTTCAGGGACGAGGCCAGGGACATCAGCAGGTGATGCCCCCTTCACCACGCGCGAGACAGTCACCACCTCGGCAGCAGGTGCCGGAACAGGGTAGGTGGTCACAGGTCCAAGGTCAGGGGCACCCATCACAGATACGTGATGCTACGGGCGGGTGCCAATACCAGGGCCAGTACATGCAGTACTCGGCGGGACTGAACAACATGGTGAGGTCTCATGACCCACGCATGCCTCTCCCCTTGGCTGAGCACCCGCGGCTACAGGCGCATCCACGGTACGCGCGCCTGCCGCAGGGTTACTATAGGCTGCCAGCCATGGCGTACAGGACCAGAGGTCCCTATCAGCAGGAGTGGGACCCACTCGAAGGTGTACGGAGAGAGGGGACCCCCCCGCAGGACGCGGACACTCCGCGCTTAGATTCCTGCTAGGTAATCGCCGCCTAAACGCCAGCTTCGGCCCCCCGGCCAATTACGGTATTGTTGCCTACGGCAATGATTTGGGTATGGGGATACGGTGGCCGCAGCATACAGGTAAGAGCCTTGTTAGATACAGGGGCTCAGGGTTGTATTGTGTCTAGTAAGCTGGTGAGTAGGCTACGCTTAAATATAAGGCCCACAACGGATGGGGCTGTAGGTATTGAAGGTGTAGATGTGCCTGACGTTCGGGGTCAGGTGAACTTCGAGTTCACATTAGGTAATACAGGTACAGGGGTCAGCTATCATGCCTCAGCAGTGGTGCTGGATGAAGTGGTAGGGAAACTTCCTCAGGTTCGGTTACCGTCAACGGTACGAGGGTTAACCACAGGCTTAGAGTTAGCTGATCCTGAATTTGATACTCCTGGTACGGTGGACGTTCTCCTCGGGTCAGACGTCCTCGGGAGATTCTGGTGTGGCAGAAAACGGGTACTTCAGCAAACTGGTTTAGTGGCCGTTGATACCACAGGGGGGTATGTTATTTTTGGCCCAGTTTGGAGACCTCAGGACCTACCAGAGGGCGATACGGTTCTCTATGGTAGTGTGTTGTCGGAGGTGCTGCAGAGGTTTTGGGAGTCTGAGGAGCCACCCACAGCGGATAGACGGAAGCCAGAGGATGACGAGTGTGAGCTGTTCTATCAGTACAACACTGCACGAAGTTCGTCAGGTAGGTTTGTTACCAGGCTGCCATTTCTCCCAAACCGCCCCTCCTTAGGTAGTTCGCGACAGATCGCGGAACGGAGACTACTGGCTATGGAGAGAAAGATGAAGCGAGATGCAGCACTTCGGCAGAAGTATATCGAATTCATGAGGGAGTACCTAGAGTTAGGCCACATGTCGGTGTCCAGCATAGATTGGAGGTGTGTCGAGCATTACTATATACCACACCTGGCTGTTTTGAAGTCACCGGAGGCGAAGATACGGGTAGTGTTTGACGGTTCTGCTCCTACATCGAATGGTGTGTCTGTGAACCAGTGTCTGCACGCGGGTCCCAAGTTGAACCGGGACATTGTGGAAATCCTCACAGATTTTCGGTTGCACCAAGTAGCGTTCGTCGCAGACGTCAAAATGATGTTTCGCCAAACAATTATACATCCGGATGACCGTCGGTACCAGCTGATTTTGTGGCGTGAGAGCCCTGACGAGCCGATGGTCACTTATGAGCTTAACACGGTAACGTATGGTCTGAAGCCAAGTCCGTTTTTGGCAGTACGCACGCTGCGAGAGTTAGCCGCACAGGAAAGGGTAAGATTCCCTCGAGCCGCAGCAGTACTGGATCGCGACGTCTACGTGGATGACATCTGCACGGGTGCAGATAGCGTGCAACAAGCACTGCTACTACGAGACGAGCTGATCGCGATCATGGAATCAGGAGGTTATGAGTTGCGGAAATGGCTGTCCAGCTGTCCAGAGCTCCTGGCCGGGTTGCCAGGTGAGTTCCAGCAGGACCCGCACCTTTTCGAGAACCCGGACAATTCAAATACGTTGAGCATCCTAGGGGTGCAATATAGGCCAACGCATGATGTCTTTACGTATCAGATCGAGCCAGACCTTATGCAGAAGACTTGGACGAAGCGTTCGGTATTATCGACGATCGCCAGAACTTTCGATCCTAACGGGTGGATCGCACCGGTGACGTTCATGGCGAAGTGCTTCTTGCAAAGGTTGTGGATAGCAAACTTGGGTTGGGACGACCAGCTCTCCGGAGAGCTGTTGAATGATTGGACCAAGTTTGTGACCACCTTACCAGGGATCGTACGCATCGCCATACCTCGCAAATTGCTCCCATCGGTGGGATGTAAGGCTACCCTACATGGGTTTTGTGATGCCTCGGAGCGAGGGTACGCGGCAGCTGTCTATTTGCGGACAGTCAGTTCAACGGGAACTGTAGACGTGCGTCTAGTTATGGCCAAGAGTAAGGTGGCTCCGGTTAGGACAAGATGGACCATTCCAAAGTTGGAATTGGCGGGAGCAGCGCTTCTCACGCGCTTGCTACATCATGTCGCTAGTAATCTACGCGGTACCATCAATTTGGATGAAACGGTGTACGCATGGACCGACAGTAGGATAGTTCTGTGCTGGTTACAGACGTCGGTACATACTCTTGAGGTTTTCGTGGCAAATCGGGTGTCACAGATTAAAGGATCGGAAACTCCGTTGGTATGGAGACACGTACCGGGAGAACAGAACCCAGCGGACTGCGCCTCACGGGGATGTAGGGCCCCTGATTTGGTAGGTCACTCACTGTGGTGGGGACCTCAGTGGCTGACTGAGTCACCTGAGAGATGGCCATACAATGAGTGCGGGTCGCCGCTTGGGCCACCTGATCGAGGTTTGCGAGTGAACGTAGGGCAGATCGTACCTAAGCCTAGTGCGGCTTTCTTGCTGGAACGATACAGCTCCCTCGACAAACTTCTAGGGGTGACAGGTTGGATCAAACGGTTCGTGAACAACTGTAGAAAACCTCAAGCAGAACGGAACTTGGCACCTGTCCTCTCGCCTGCGGAGCGGAATGCGGCTCTAAGTTTATTGGTTAGGGTCGTCCAGGCGGAACATTTTGAGGAAGAGGCCAGGCTGCTCAGGGATGGCCGTGGAAAGCTGAAGGGAGGTCTTGTGCGCCTCAACCCGTTCGTGGACGAGCATGGAATGCTCCGGGTTGGAGGTAGACTTCGGAACGCTAACCTGCCCCTTTCAGCACGGCATCCGCTGTTACTCCCAAAGAAGGGACCTTTGGTAGAACTTATAGTTAGGGATCGTCACCAGAAAAACTCGCATGCGGGCTGCAATGCACTTTTGGCTATTCTGCAGCGCGAGTTTTGGATCTTGTCTGGACGACGTACGGTACGGAGCATTGTGTTTCGGTGCTTGCCTTGCTATCGGTTGAAGGCAGCCACAATGCAACCTCAGATGGGAGACCTCCCACCGGACCGGGTGACGGAAGCCTGGACGTTTGCGGGTGTGGGAACGGACTTTGCGGGGCCTTTTATGGTAAAGGCATCACGCCTTCGCAACGCGAAGTCAATCAAGGCGTATTTGTGCGTGTTTGTGTGCCTAGCAACCAAGGCCGTCCACTTGGAACTCGTGGCCGACCTCACTACGGAGGCTTTCTTAGCAGCTTTAGATAGATTTGTGTCGCGAAGAGGGCGACCAGCGCTGATCAGGTCGGACTGTGGTACCAACTTTAAGGGCGCTGATCGATGTATGAAAGAAATTATAACGTTTTTATCGGAAAACGAGGAAGCTATCGGCACGAGCCTCTCCCGTCAGGGCATTAACTGGGTGTTCGATCCACCAGGATGCCCCCACTGGGGTGGTATATTTGAAGCGGTTGTAAAGTCCGCTAAGACGCATTTGATGCGCGTTATAGGTTTAACGATATTAACCTTTGAGGAGCTAGCGACCGTGTTTTGTAAAATTGAGGCCGTTCTCAATTCACGTCCTTTGTGTCCGCTTAGCTCAGATCCAAATGATCTGGAGGCCCTGACACCAGGGCATTTCTTAATTGGCCGACCACTTAACGCCTTGCCAGAATACCCCTACACAGAGGTCAGTAGCAATCGTTTGACGCGTTATGAGTTGCTGCAGCAAATGTCTCAGAATTTTTGGAAGCGATGGTCGCTTGAGTATTTGCACATTCTGCAGCAACGCCTTAAGTGGACGGACAGAACTGAACCCCCTCGCATCGGAGATCTCGTTCTGGTTAAGGATGCCAACCTGCCGCCACTGCGATGGCGCAGAGGGCGCATTCTCAACTTGTTCCCAGGTAGTGATGGCACTCCTCGAGTCGCGACAGTTCAGGTAGGGGATTCAGTTCTTAAGCGAGCAATAGCAACGCTATCTCGTCTCCCCAGTAGTGAATAGGCCTAAGGGATTCGGCCTAGGGCGGGTGAATGTTTAATTTAGCGTTGCTATGCTGGGGTAGGTTAGGTATTGGTGACGGTCTGTGAATACGCCGCGATGCTCGCCCGCACGCATCGCTCTGGGCATATGTTGTCCCTTTCTCGCACGCGGGTGGCGGCGTGCGCGCGGGCCGCCTGTAGGCGCCAGGCGGTGATTTCTGCACCGCAGTCAGTCACTCAAAACCGTTCGGACGAGAATGTATTGTGTTTTGTACGGATTTCCCGCCATGCGTTTTGTGATGCCGCGTGTAATGGACGATTCAATTTGAGATCGCGCGTGTTGATGCATCGTATTATTGCGGTTCTCCTGGGTTATACTAGAATACCAGGCTTAGTGATTGTTGGATGTCTCGACGTCTTCCACGTGAGCGTCGCATTGAATAGGCATCAAGTGGCCATATCGGCTCGCGTTTGTACGACCCAAATTCGGGTTGGGTCACGCGTAATGACTGATATCAAAGTGGAATACGAACAGAAGCTGTGAGTGGTTTGAAGTGAATAACGCGCCAAGGCTGTAGTGGAATGCTGGGTGTCGATATCTTTTCCACCCAGCCCTGTAAGTACCCACGGAATTCCCATTTGATCCATTCCCTGAACTTCCTTTCTCCGTTGGGTATTTATGCATTTGCGCCGGCACGTGACTGTAAGTGATAAAACTGTTTATTCGTGTTAATGGTGTGTTCCCTTTAGTCATATTTGTTGTACCATATCATTGTGACTCCTTAGTACGAATTGCGGAATTCGTGGGGTGATATAATTTGGAGGTACTTACTTAGAATCTAGTGCTAATACGTGTGACGTAACGCCAGATCGGCAGACGGTATTTACTACCGACTCGAGTTATGTAAAGGTTGGAACACATCATTTGCCAATTTCACTCAACTTAGTTAATTAGGTTAAATAGATTTAGGTTCACGTTTGATTCATAGTATGCGCTGATATATTGTGCAGCGTATGTTATTTAGCGCTGCGTAACGCAGCCATTGTCTGCCTCCAGTTGAACTCCTGGTATTTTGCTCGAAATTTACCTGTGTAAATCGCTTCCACTGCGCGAGTTTAGCTTGGAATTAGACAGCTGGAATACAGTTTTGCATGAGACTTGCATCGACGATGCAGTTGCTGCCTTCTACGAGACAATTCATTCAATATTTGAGAAGTGTGTACCCAAAAAAACACGTTCTAAGCAAAACATCAGACGCTATCCTGTGTGGTATACTAACGACCTAATCAAAGACATTGAACAAAAGGCATATTTGCATCGTCTATGGAAGGTTACAAACGATGATACTATTTACTCACTTTTCAGCAAACTTAGAGCAAACATAAAGTTACGTGAGTCACAAGCGTATGATTGTTACGTTGTAAAAATTCAAAATAATATCAAAAGTAATCCTCAAGAATTCTGGCAACATGCAAACAACCTCCGTACAACAGGTGGTTTTGTATCAGAAGTGTCCTACCAAGACACAATTTATAATGGTAGTCAAGCAGCAGAGGCGTTCGGCACCTTCTTTTCAAGCGTTTTTCTTCCTTGTGATCCTTTACTCGATCCATGTAAAGCCAACGTTCATGACACAGCTCGATCAGCCAACCACATTGCCATTAATAACATTTCCGAGATTGACATACAAATAGCATTATTAAAACTGAAGCCTAAAAGTTCTATAAGTCCAGACTGTATACCTCCATATGTCCTCAAGGCATGCAAAGAGCATTTTATCAAACCCCTTTACCATTTGTTTAATCTTTCACTCAGTTCCTGTAAGTACCCTTCTCGCTGGAAGCTCTCGCAAGTTACTCCAATACCAAAAACTAAAGATAAATCTAAAGTAGAAAACTATCGACCCATAGCTATTATGTCAGCAATAGCCAAAGTTTTTGAATCCATACTCCATACAAAAATTCTGAAACAGGTAGATCCGTACATAAGCGACTCACAGCATGGATTTCGGGCTGGTCGTTCTGTTAACTCTAACTTGCTTTCCCTGGTTGACTTAGTGTCGAGTAACATGGACCAAAGGAGGCAAGTTGATGTTGTTTACTTTGATTTTTCAAAGGCTTTTGATCGGGTGGACAACGACATACTTTTAGAAAAACTTAGCAGCTTTGGTTTTACTCCTGCACTGTTGACCTTTTTTGCTAACTATCTCCGGAATCGCTAACAATACGTACGCCATGGATGTTTCATTTCAAAATCTTACCATACACGCTCCGGGGTTAGCCAGGGATCAATATTAGGTCCTCTGCTATTTGTTCTAATGATCAATGACCTAGATAGTGTTTTAAGCCACGCCTCTTGCTTGTTATACGCTGACGATTTAAAACTTATCCACGTAGTGCAGCATTTGGAGGATTGTCAACAGCTTCAAGATGATATCAATGCCGTCCATCAATGGAGTTTGCATAATAAACTGTTTTTCAATCCTACCAAATGCTGCACTATGTCGTTTACCCGCGCTATACGGCCTCTCCATGCTTCTTATTACTTAGGGGAGGACAGCATCAGCCGTGTAGAGTCAGTTAAAGATCTCGGAGTTTTGTTTGACCAACAGCTTACATTTAATAATCACATAGGGTCCCTTGCAGTTGAGAGTTTTCGCAGGCTGGGTTTTGTTACTCGTAATTCACGTGATTTCACAGACATATTGGCAGTAAAACTTCTCTATTTTGCTTTAGTACGAAGTAAAATAGAGACAGCGTCAATTGTCTGGGGTCCTCATGAATCCAGCTATAAACTTATTTTAGAGCAGGTACAAAAAGCTTTTCTCCGATCTCTTTACAAAAAGCGATATGGGTATTATCCATTTATGTACCCTACGGCATATTTGCAGGGATCACTAGGCTTTCAATCGCTGGAAACTAGAAGGAACATGCAATTGCTCCTCACTATCTGTCGCATACTCCGTGGGGAATACGGTTGCCCAAAGTTGCTTTCTCAAACCTTGTGCTTGTTTGTCCCTGACAAATATTTACGTGGACGGGGGCATCACCTCCTGGCGCTGCCTCCCGCACGCACTGTGGCTCACCGCCAGTCTCCTCTACTGCGAGGACTAGGTTTATGGAGGGATTTACTCCAAACTGTACCACATCTGGATCTCTTCGCGGATAAGTGGTCAGAAGTGAACAAAGAATGTTTATTTTTTTGTGAGAATCTTTAATTTTGTTAATAATTTAATTCTGGTTTAGTCAAACTAAGTAATATTGTAGGATAAGATGTTGTTTGTATTGTAAGATGTTTTATGATTTGATCTCTTTAGTTTTAAGCATGATCTCATTTACCCTGTATAGTAATTAGGTTTATCCTGTAAAACTATATAATGTAACTGATTAAATAAATAAATAAATAAATAAAAATAAATAAATGGAAGAGGCGTCGCCATTAGTGAATGGCGAAAGCCGCAGGTTCAAATCCTGACCGCGCTTGAAAAATTTGCAAGTTCTCTAAATTGGATGACTTTCATAATTTTAATCCAAAATAGATGATACACACACGTACACATATCGCGCCTTGGATTCCTTGCGGGTTAGGCAGAGCGTAAACGGCTGCAAAAAATGGACACTTCCGCCACGTCTGACAAATATGAGGGTCATTCGGAAAATTGTGTATCGCCATAGCGACAGGTTGTCAGCCCGTCGCCTAAAAGTGCAATACACACCCCCGAATCTCTTTGTTGCCTTTTACGACCCCCACGGGAAGGAAATGGGTGATGCTATTCTAAGCCGGCATCACGCGGCAAAGTAGATGATGATAATAACAAAGAGAGGTGTCACTCATAGCTCAAGCGTAGTCCTTTTCTGTTATATCTTTGTTTCGAGTTCACGAATTGTCGGACAGTTAACTAGCACAGACACACTATTTAACTTGAGTGTCCCGTTTGTTTACACTAAAGTTTAGAAACGATCGGGTACGAAACTACCCACCAGTATTTACTAGGGTTGAAATAGAACATTCATGAGCAGCCACGCCGTTGCCGTGTGATGCCGGCTTAGAACAGCATCACCCCATTTCTTTCCCGTGGGTGTCGTAAAAGGCGACGAAGGCCGACAACCTGTCACTATGCCGATACACAATTTTCCGAATGACCCTCAAATATTTGTCAGACGTGGCGTAAATGTCCGTTTATTGCAGCCGTTTACGCCCTGCATACCCCGCTAGGGATTGTAGGCGTGATGTGTGTGTGAGAAGAGTATTACACTCACAAAGTTGATATTTATCAGTTTGTGAATTTGTTCCCTGTCTGGTTAGGAGATTGCAGGGAGAACCACTTGATTGTCCGAAAATAAATGGTTCCGTGCTTCGGAGAGCACGTAAAGCCGTCGGTCCCGGTTGATGGTGATGCTATTCTAAGCCGGCATCACAAGGCATAATACGATTATTATGTAGCACCTAAAATTACGCAAAATATTAAATTCAGTTCGGCCAATGTTACAGAAACTATAAGCCAAAAATAAACGGCCATTTTTAGAACATAAAAAACTAGCCATAGATCTATAAAGCTCGTGCAAAGCTTTTAGGCTAAAAATGTGATGCTCTATTTGACCTGCGGACAAAACTAATTCCATTTCGTAGTTTTGTCGGATTTGGCTATTCGTTTATATCATATCGACGATGACATACTAATACCTCCTAACTGGAAGTTTGGGCCAAAATTCGACGTAGAATCCAATTTTGCATCGGCCTGCGGGAACTCCTAAGTGATTTTGTGAAAATTGGCGCCAGAATTCAACCTTGCGAATGCCTTCTAAAATCACATTTGCAGCATGGCCGGATATAATGCTGCTAATATATCTTAACTTGCAAAACAAAAATCTCCTAAGTTACATTTGCTATAATTTTGCTACCAATATCTTCTATCTACCATCAAACGCGTCTAACCTTGCTCGCTGCTGCCGAAATACTGATTGAATCGTATTAATTTCAGTCACCGTAGGTCACCTATATCTATACAAGGAGTATCAAAAAGGGTATAACAAGCCGAAAGCAGGCCAAGGTACTCATGAGACTGAACAACTTGCCCTAAGAAACAAAGGTCTAAATATTAAAAAAAAACTGTACCTTCCATTCAAAATGTTCCATTCGAGGAGTTCATTTTATTTCCTTGACATTTTTCTTTTAGATACCTTTTAATTTAAAAAGACACTTAACGAAATAAAAACCACAAATTTATAACTGATTTCAGGAAATAGTTCAATTCCGATACAAAATGATAGAACGGATTTTTTGTTCCTTGGGGAAAGTTATTCAGTTTCATGGGTCAACCCGAAAAAAATTTTCAGCTTTTTTTAGTTGTTGACCCTATGATTTTAACCCCGGGGCTTTTTAAACCTACACCTGACTGTATGGTGGGGAGCAGGAGCTCACCCGGAAAAGTTTGTTGGTTGTTCAAACAAGGACCCCAAGGGCGCGATTGGGCTTACGAGTTGTTCTGGGGAGAACGTATTAGACTGAATCTACCCGGCACGTGACGGTAGTTCCTAAAGTGGGGAACAAATGAGGGACCTCCGCGCCCCCGCCGGCGGGGGCGTCGGTTGCTTGAGGAGCTTGTGGAGTGTGATCTACTCGCAATTGCTGCAGCATTGGCTACTGTGATTTCATCATCTTCTTCCTAAAGGATGTGTCTCGGACGGTGTTTAAAACGCGAGGTTGGATGGTTGCAGCAAATATTGTCACTAGATTACTTTAAGTAGATTAAAGTCGGTAAGTATTCCATAACGGACAAATCCTTTTTTAAAAGATCCCTGCTTTGTCCATGTCAAAGGAAACTTTAACGAGAAAACGCGTCCTGGTTTACGAATAAAAAGTCGTCTTCCAGACTTAAATTGAATCAGACTTACTTTGGAATTCAGCTCAGAAAGTCCATTTCAGATCGGACTGTAGTATACCTACTAACTAATTCTGTAAATTGAAACTCTTTAACGAGCAAATGCCGTAGTACAGAGTAAGTTTGGTTCCTTAATAGATAAGTTACTTTTTAATATTTGTGATGAGTCTGTTTATTGGGGCAGAGAGCTGGCTGAAAAACTTAGACATTGTCGTATGATCCAAGCAGGGATTGCCATGGGATGATGATGATGATGTATTTATTAACCATAAAAGTATGAAGCTATCGTGTTCCCATATAACAAGCTTTGTTTAATTTGGGTTAGATGGCGCTGTGTGAAATGTTCAAGATATTTATTTATTTGTGTACGCTGCTTTGGTTACTTATCATAAACTTTGTAGTACACACCACCACCCAAGTCAACTGTGACCACGGGCTAAAAGAGCTCGAAACGTAGGAATTTTAAAATCCAATACAAACACAACTTAAATCCATATATAAATGTTTTATTGTGATGTAATGAGTAATAGTTGTGCAAACTCAAGAAAATATTATAACTACGTAGTATTTATGAATTAAACAGTGTAAATGACTGTACAAACTTTCAGGGTTTGTTCTAAATGTTAAACTCAACAACTTTCCTTAGTACCATTTATTTAAATAAGAAATGTTGCGTTATACTGTATGGGAGGACCAAACTTTATTTAAGTATTTTGATAAAATGGCAGTAGGATTTTTTTTTTGTTTTACGTCTTGAACACGCCCTAGCCCACCTACACCTACTTATGGGCGCGTCAAAATTAATGTTAGGTAAATACCAAATTTTTAAAACACTTCCCGTGTTAGGTATACAATTTTTAAAAACTTGCAAAATTTTGCCCGCACCCAAAAATTTTGCAAGTTTAAAAAAAAAATGTTAGGTACATGCTGAGAGGTTAACCTACTAGAACTATGTAACTTTGTAATGTATATAATCAAGTGTGTGACATTCAATAAAGACATTGAAGAAAAAACTAAAATAAAACTTACAATCGAGTGATTTTCATTATAAAACTTACAGGCATTGTAATTGAACTGACAACATAATTAAAACATAGTCTTATAAAGATACTATTTCTATTGTTACAGATTCTCAAGATAGTATAAAACTGGAGAAAGCTGGATCAAGCGGTAATGAAGTTAGAAGCACCAAGATGGAGACAGAAAGGAACCAATTCAAAAGGAGGACCACACACTGCCCCCTCCCACCCCTCTTAGTCACCCTGTATATAATATGCGTAGCCACACAAAGCCAATCCCAAACTGTACATAAAAACAGTCAAAATATCACCAAAAACATAGAAAATTTAGATATAAATACCCCCTGCCATAGATGTCAAACTAGTAATGTTAGTTTTGTTGAAGAAGTAATAGACGCAGTAGGTACATTTACTAAAGATTATTTACTAGTTAATAAAACAGAGAAACAATTAGAAAATGAATTTGAAGGTTTGGTGGATGGCATTTTAAGTAAAGATAAGTACGAGATTTTCGCCGGAGTAGAGATTAAGAAAACGAATGTTACGAAAAGAAAAGATGAGAGTGAAGGGAGAGCACTCTTTCCTAAATACTCCTACGAATACAGATTGTATCAAAAAGTCAAGAAATTCATCGACACACACGTTCTGTCCATTAACCTCTCTAAAGCAGCACGATTCGTTACATTCAGATGTGAGTATAAACTAATTTGTTAATATGCAATTTGATGCCATGTGAATTAGCACTACCCCATTTCTTTCCCGCGGTTTCGTAAGTGGTGACTAAGGGACTAAAATGTTTTATGTGTATTAAAATTTAAAGCGACAGGCTGACAACCTTTCACTATCACCTTAGTAATACACGATTGATCGCAAACGGCCCTCAAATATTTGTCATACGTGGCAAAAGCGAACGTATCTTTGCGGCCTTTAACGCTCTGCCTACCCCGCAAAGGCATGATATGTGTATGTATATATGTGTACAATTTAAGATATAAACAAAATTAGCCCATAAAACTGAACAACTGACCCCAATATAGCATAGCATTGCATAGGTCAGATATGAAATAGTCATTTGGGTGTCACTTTCAAATGCCTCTAAGAATATTATTTGAGATATCCAAAGCTTTTTACCTGTTGACTCTCACTGACTGATTCGCCCCTTATTTTTCCATCTTTTATTTGAAAAGAATCACAAAACAAACGCATCAGTATTAAAAATCAAAACAATGCTTCTATGATATTTACCTGATCCTATCAAATAAGTAGTGTATTTGAAATTCTAGGTTTAGTTGTCGTAGAATCTCGTAAAGTTTATTTTATTTTCAGCGTTTGGTCTGAAGAAATTCTTCGTCCCGTTACTGATTGGCGCTCAAGTTTTCAAGAGTATCCTCTTGGCTATGTTCCTGCCAAGTATACTGGGCAGCTTCGGGAAAATACTCGGAAAAGGTAACGTAATAATGGAACAGATAACAAAAAGTAATAGAAGTGACTACGACCTTGGCAATGTTCCTGCCAAGTATCCTGGGGATCTTCGGAAAAATACCCAGGTCCTTACCAGGTTGTTACCTTTAACGTGATAATGAAATAGACTAAAGAGTAACAAAAGTGACTATGACCTTGACTATGTTCCGCTAAATATCCTGCGGCAGCTTCGGGCAAATACTCGGAAAAGGTAATGTGATAATGGAAGAGATAAAAAAGAGTAATACAAGTGCCTAAGACCTCGGCAATGCTCCTGCCAAGTATCCTGGGCAGCTTTGGGAAAATATTCGGGAAATAGTAACGTAATAATAAAACAGATAACAAAAAGTGACTAAGACCTTGGCAATCCCGCTAAGTATCAGCAGTTTGGGCAAATACTAGGGGATAGTAACGTAAAATATGAAAGAGATAACAACAACAACAAAATTATGTTATGAATAGAATAAAAGGACCTACTAGGTCGGTGGGTGGTTCAAGAACTTCCATTTCATATTATGACTATCTGACCCAAGCAAAAGTTTAACTCGCTAAAGAACTCGCAATTTTTTATATGAAGTAAATTATTATTATTATGTTGGTACGTTTCCGAATCTCGGGCCCACAAGGACCCGGTCCTTTGAGGCATGTGTGGGGCCGCAGCCAACAGCACAGAGGCCTTTTTGCACCAAATAATGTGTTGTGATGTGTTCATCAAGCGGATACTCGCTCTGTCTGCACTATAGAAGTACACCCAGAGCCAGCACCCGCCTGATGCAAGGACTATTGCAGGTGATGGTCAGATTACTAGGGTTATGAAGAGGAATTTGCTGGACTGGTTGCTGGGCTATTGATTGAGACAACGGGACGCCTATAATTATTATAATTGCTTTCACACATTTTAGCCGGGTCTTACGCGATAGTTTTGAGGTAAATATAAACTTTTTACCTGGATCACAGTATTTACTTCAAAACTATCGCAATAGACCCGGTTAATAAACTAAAATGTGTGAAAGCAAAAGTTCTATCTTTTAAAAATACCTGTTATTTCATGCCAGTTCTATCTAGGTATTATATTTCTGTATCCAGTCTTGTTTGCAGTTGTTACACTAAATGAAGGTGACAAGCGTAGATGGAAAGTTACATGTAAGGAAGTTGATGACTAAGGAAAGTGACAAGTTAAGAGACTTATTGTAGGATGTGGACGGGATAAGAGTAGGAGGTGGACAGATTGAGAAAGCGGACGAGTTAAGAAATAGACAATTTTGGTAAATGGACGAAGTCAATCTAAACTTATATAGGTATACCTAAGTGTAGATACCTAAGTTGTCGAGCACAATACAGAATGATGTGGGTTTACACGACTTACTTGTTGAAATTTTGTAGACACTGTGTGTTCGGCAATCACAGCTGACGGGCGGGCGTATGTGATCTGTCGACCTCCGTGAAGAAGGCTGCCGTAAGCAGCCGAAACGTAGAGGGATAAAACTCTCTACAAAATTTCAACAAGTAAGTCGTGTAAACCCACATCATGAGTGATACTTGTTCGTTTAATAAAATAACACAATACAGAATTTATAAATATTTGACAGTTTTTGCTAAAGAAATGGATTTAGCATCCTCGATTTATTACGAAATTCTCAGCAGAACCACAGAATAATAACTAGTAACTAGCGTTACAGAAGCTTTACTTCGCAATGGTTTTCAAAGAAATATGTACTCAATCTGATAGACAATATGATTTAATTTAGCTCGCGTTCCAGTCAACCACGTGTTCATTTGCATACCTGCCAAATATTTTTTTGAGGCAATATGAGCCGCGGTCTAGGGTTGCTTACTTCGAGAAACTACTTACGCCATCTAGCGCACAACACGAGCGTTTACTCCTACTTTTGGCGGGCACGCAGCAGGCAGCGACGAGTACGTTCATGTAGTCTAAGACCTAGCAGCATAATTGTATATGCTATACGATTAGTAATAAACCTGCAATAGTCCTTGCATCAGGCGGGTGCTGGCTCTGGGTGTACTACTATAGTGCAGAAAGAGCAAGTATCCGCTTGATGTACACATCACAACACATTATTTGGTATAAAAAGGGCCTCTGTGCTGTTGGCTTTGGCCCCACACATGCCTCAAAGGACCGGGTCCCTGTGGGCCCGAAATCCGAAAAGAATACCAACATAATAATAATAAAATGTATATACTAATAATAATAATATTATAATGTATACTATTTTTTTTCCCGTGGGTGTCGTAAAAGGCGACGACGAACAATTTTAGGCGATGGGCTGACAACCTGTCACTATGGCGATTCACAATTTTCTGAATGACCCTAAAATGTTTGTCAGACGTGGCATAAATGTCCGTTTTTAGCGGTCGTTTACGCTCTGCCTACCCCGCAAGGGATTATAGGCGTGATATATGTATGTATGTATGTTTTCGTCTGTCCATCTTGCAAAAAATTGTCGAGAAAGTTGAACAAATAGCGCACGCGTGTGACTTCTTTCGCTTGCGGCAGCCCGCTAGATTAGCCCTTTCGCAGTGGCCGGCGCCTGGAGGTATGTTTTCAATACCTACACGCGGAGTGACACAGGCCTGGCAGAACTTCACTCTCACAAAACATAAAACACGTAAATTTGAAAAGCCAGCGCTTCATAAATCTATTCCTAGGTCTTCAGGACTAACCCTGCCGTATACCAAAATAGGGTTTCCCTTTTTTCATGAACACAGCTGGCACAGACCACTACCATAATATATTTTTTACGATTTGTACATAAACAAATATTTGAGACGAGGGTCTGACACTATCGCGGGTCCCCCCCTCCAAAGGTCAGTCAGGCAGGGTTAAATTTACTTTTACAAATCTGTGTACTTACCTATACCTAATTGTTTATTTATTTCATGTTAAATGATGAAACAAAACTTTGTAGCTTTCTAAAATGTAGTTAAAAATGTAAATTTGAATAATTCGAGTCCAACGTCTAGGGCCCGAAGACTGCCAAATAAAAATTGTTTCAGTTGTGTGTCAATGGCCTGTCAGTGTGGCAGTTTGGTAATTTCGTATTCTGCTAATAGTTTGAAGTATAAAAAATTACAGTGTTGTGTCGTTGGCATTGCAAGGGTAAAAAATGAGAGAATCCGGACCCAGGTGGTCCAGCGAAAAACATCTATACGAGTGTCACTCATGAGCTTAAAACTAGTCATATGATTGGTAATATTAACATACAAATCAACATAAGCTTAGCCACTACCTAATGACGAAGCCGGCGCTCAGAGATTCCCAGGTCCAATTTAGTTTCCCTATATGTCACACTTTTTATACTAGGTTTCAGCCTATTGTAGTCCACGGCTGGACGGAGGCCTCCCTCAGGGTATCTCTCATTTACGCCATCCAGTAGCTACCAGCCGCCTTTTTTAAGTCATATATCGGTTAATCTGGCCATAGGTCGTCGTTACGCTTGCCGAGGCGTGTCCTCTACTCGAGAACCCGCTTACTCCACCGTCCTTCGGTTCTACGACAGATGTGCCCAGCCCATTGCCACTTCATTTTGCTTCAGTTCTATTCGAGACTATGTTCGTTACTTTGGTCTATAAGCGCATCAATTCTCATTCCGGATGTTATCCATTACTAGCTGTTACTCGCGGCGTTGCCCGCATAAAATAAAAACTATCCTATGTGTTAATTCATGTTACCTTCTATATCTGTGGTTTTTACGTGAAGAAGTATCAAACAAACAAACATACAAACTTCTCATTTATAACATTAGTAGGATATAGATACCGATCTCTCATCTCATTTCGTGTGGGACACCGATTAGGTAATATGACTTATATAGTTAAGATTTTTCAGCAAACAAACAAACATACAACATATATCCTACTAATGTTATAAATGCGAAAGTTTGTATGTTTGTTTGTTCGCATTTATAACATTAGTAGGATATAGATACTGATCTCTCATCTCATTTCGTGTGGGACACCGAATATAATGTTTTAAAGGCTAAAGTTTGTATGTTTGTTTGTTTGCTGAAAAATCTTAATTTCCCTGTTTCCAGGCATATCTCAACTATCAGCGTCTTCAAGCCAGGCCAGCTACCCGCCAGCCAACCCTCAAATGGAGGAGCAGGGCTACAGTGCGGACCCCATGGGTTACGAGACCAACCCAGCTGGTACCCTCGCGTACCCTCAAGACGGCATGTATGTGGTGGATGACAACGATCTCTCCAATGTGGATATGTCCAGGTAAGTGGTCATAAACTATGGAATGACTTCTTTTTTTTCTTCTTTTCGTTGACGCACCGAGTCATCCAACGACCCGATGAAATAGTAGTAGGCCTCTGACGTGGTTGTGTAACGACTGCCGTCTAAGTAATCATAGACAGCAACCGGGACCGACGGTTTAACACGGAACTATCTTACTTTTCGGACAATCAGGTGGTTCAGCCCTAAATGTCTTAAATAGACTGGGAACAAATTCACAAAGTGATAAATATCAACTTTGTGAGTGACTCACCGAGAAACGAACCCGGAACCTTTGCGTCGCACTACCACTGCGCCACATCGGCCGTCAATGGAATAACTATGGAATGACTAAATTGAATATTCAAACTATTAAACGAGCAATGATTCGGGAACTCGGAAACGGTTCCAACTATTTTCACTCACAAAAGTTGATATTCATTACTTTGTGAATTTATTCCCAGTATGGTTAGGACATTGCAGACTGAACGACCTGATTGTCCAAAAAGAAACCTGGTTCCGTGCTTCGCAAGGCACTTTAAGCCCTCGGTCCCGGTTGCTGTCTATGATTACTTAGACGGCGGTCGTTACACAACCATGTCAGAGACCTACTAGCTGTAGTAGGCGGTTGAAACACTGACACCAGGGTTCATCGGGTCGTTCGTCGACTCGTTATCCCACTCGAAAAAAACGTAGAGGATGAAACTTATACAAGTTGTTGTCAAAATACTTATGTGACTGATGGCTCGCGGTTAAGACTTTCTAATTTAAATGCACCAGCAATTTATGCATAAGTTATCCAAATGATTTGAAACAACGGATTTTGATGAAAACTACCTTATATTTAATGAGTTTCAAATTTCGGAGGAAAATTTAAAATATTTTCTAAGCCCCCACGGGAAATTCATCAAATCGAACACCATAAGAAAACAAACTTTGGTTGGTTTCGCGTTTTCGGATGAAATATCTTGAATTGTTTTCACAACAGTGAAAATACTTTAATCCTTTGAGAATTATATTTTGATCCAATTTCATGTTTCAACTCCTCCAACGCTCTGTCTACTTTTCCAATCTGTCTACTTCCCGATTAGTCCACTTTCCTGGTCGGTCTGTATTGCCGATCGGTCTTCTTCCCGATCTGTCTACTTTCCCGGGTGGTCCACTTTCCTAATCGGTCTGCTTTGCCGATCGGTCTACTTCCCGATTGGTCTACTTCCCGATCTGTTAACTTTCCCGATTAGTCCATTTTCCTAATCGGTCTGCTTTGCCGATCGGCCTTCTTGCCGATCGGTCTTCTTCCCGATCTGTCTACTTTCCCGGTTGGTCCACTTTCCTAATCGGTCTGCTTTGCCGATCGGTCTTCTTCCCATACGGTCTACTTCCCGATCTGTCTACTTCCCGATCGGTCTACTTCCCAATGCAGGCATGATCAGATCTTGAAATTGAACAACTTTCCCTACGTAACAATACGAAACCAGAAAAACATATCGATCCATCCATACAAAATACAAAATGTCGTTTCTTAACATGTGTTTAATGTTTACGAACTGTCAAAGTATGTATTTAAAACCTCACGAAAAACTCGATAGCAGCAACGAGGTTTTTCAGCAAAAACTTTTCTAATATCGGTTATGATTTTAGGTTGAATTGCAAGTATTTCCGAGTGAAAAAGTAGACGCATTGGGAAATTGATTGTTTAGGAAAACAAGTTAACTGTTTGGTAAAATAGACGCTTTGTGAAAGGAGACCAATTGGGAAAGTAGACAGATCGTTCCTGAGGGTTTAAATGGATACGTGAATTCTTTATCACTTTTTGTTAGGCCTTGACAAAACAACCTACCACCTATTTCTTAACAATAATTGACATTAATAATTGCCTGGAAATGCTACATGAAAATTTATTTACTTTAATAATTCTAATAATTTCACTTTTAATAAATTTGATGACATGTTAATTTAAATGTATATTGTGCTGTTTTTTCTTTTACATGTGATAATTTATATTATAATGATGTATGGACTTTGTCTGAAATAAATGATTCTTAATTTTTTTTTTTTTTTTTTTTTTTTTTAAACGGGGTGTAATGTAAAGTTTGCAGGCATGAACAGATCTTGAAATTGAACTTTCCCTAAGTAACAATGCGAAACCAGAAAAAAATATCGTACCATCCATATAAAATACAAAATGTCGTTTTTTTTTTTTTTTTTTTTTTTTTATTAGACCCTACGATTTTTAGCCCCGGGGCTTTCAATCTACACCTGACTGTATGGTGGGGAGCAGGAGCTCACCCGGAAAAGCTTGTGGTTGTTCAAACAACCAGCTCAATCGCGCCCTTGGGGCGCGATTGGGCTTACGAGTTGTTCTGGGAAGAACGTATTGGACTGAATCTACCCGGCACGTGCCGGTAGTTCCCAAAGTGGGGAGCAAATGAGGGACCTCCGTGCCCCCGCCGGCGGGGGCGTCGGTTGCTTGAGGAGCTTGTGGAGTGTGATCTACTCGCAATGGCTGCAGCAGTGGCTACTGTGATTTCATCATCTTCTTCCGTAAGGATGTGTCTCGGACGGTGTTTAAAACGCGAGGTTGGATGGGGGAAGTAGTTGGACGCGGCAACTATCAAGGGGTTTTTATGATGGGGAGCATTATCGAAGAAGCGACGAGACGCTTCTTTCATATACGCTTTAATGGTAGGGAGGCCTAAGTCGATGTGGAGGTTGGCGTTACGCATGTACCAGGGCGCCCCGGTAGCTTTGCGCATGAAACGGTTTTGGATGACCTGCAGCATTTTTAGATGTGAATCGAAGGTGTGAGCAAAGGCTACGCTGGCGTAGGTCATAATAGGCCTTACGCAGGTGGTGTAAATTCTCACCTTATTTCTAAGGGAGAGTTTGCTCTTTTTGTTCAACATCGGATGTAATCTGCCCAAAACGAACGCGGCGCGGTCGCGGACTCTCATAATGTGGCTACGGAAGCTGAGTCTTGAGTCGAGGGTGACTCCTAGATATTTGGTCTCGTTGACCCACGGGATGGGTCGGCCGAAAAGCTTTACAGCGGGGACGTTTAATCGGTGCGAACCTCTACGAAAGTGCACGGCTGCACTTTTTTCCGGGTTTACCTCGATTCTCCATTTACGGAACCAGCTCTCGAGGGAGTCTAGAGCGTTCTGGAGAATCTGAACTAATTTTAAGTGGTTACGGTGGGACGCGTAAATGGCAGTGTCGTCGGCGAACATAGCCAGCTGTGACATGGGCGATTTGGGGATGTCGCTAGTGTATAGCGTGAAAAGTAATGGAGATAGGACGGAGCCCTGAGGGACTCCTGCCTGTATGGTGTGGGGTGAAGACAGAGTGCCTTCCACCCTGTAACGAAAGCTTCGATCCGACAGAAAGTTACGTACTAAAAGCACGAGACGATCAGGCACAGCGAGCTGGTGTAGCTTGTATACCAGCCCGTTGTGCCAGACCTTGTCGAAGGCTTTCGCCACGTCGAGAAAAACTGCTCCTGTCGGGGTCGGTTTGGACGAGACATTTAGCTGAAGAGCGATGTGTTCGACAATGCGGTGTACTTGTTGGGTACAAGAGTGCTGCTGTCGAAAGCCAAATTGCTCGTCAGGTATGAGATTGTTGGTCTCTGCGTGGTCACGGAGTCGGGCATAGATCATGCGTTCGTAAAGTTTGGCGAGAGGGTTCAGTAAGCTGATCGGGCGGTAGGAAGTGGGCTCATTCGCCGGTTTACCCTGTTTGTGAATGCCTATGACTATTGCTTCCTTCCAGCAAGCTGGAAAGGTGCAACTAGCCATGGCGGCATTCAAAATCAGGGTGAGGCGATTGATCAGGTGATCGGGGAGAATCTTCAGGACACGGTTGGTGATGCCGTCCGGTCCTGGAGCCTTTCTGGGCTTGAGTGCCTTAAGGGCGTTGCGCACTTCCATCTCAGTGATGACTCTGAGTGGAGGGCCCGATGGAGGTAGTGAAATGAGACGTTCGACTTCGGAGTCGACCGTTGAGACGAAGGTCAAGTCGTAAGGGAGTGTGCTGGGGGTGCATTGGGCTGCGAGACTGTCAGCTAGGCATTCAGCCTTTTCGTCGTCGTCAAAGGCTTTGGTCTGGTCAGGTCTGTTAAGTACCGGCATCACAGAGATGGTGTCAGATTTCAGCGAGCGTTGCAGCTTGTAAAATGCGAGATGGGATGGGTTCAGCTCCTCAAGGTGCTGATCCCATCCGGCGTCACGCCATTCAGCTGCACGCTGCCTTACTTCCCTCTGTAGGGCGCGCATGAACAGTCTGTTAGATTCGATTGGGAAGGATTTGTAAGCGCGGATCGCGGCGTTCTTCTCTGTTATCATTTCAAGAAGGTCATTTGGAGGTTTATATTTACTGTCTTCAGTGATTTTAACCGTCCGTGAACAGCTGTTCACGACGCTGCTAACGTGATTTGTGATGGAAGAGACGGCTAGACAAAATGTCGTTTCCTAACATGTGTTTCTTTAATAAGTTGTTTAGTGTCTAGGAATGACCACACACGCAATTTTTTTTCGGTACAGCTATGAGATGAGCAAAATATGTTATTTCAGATTTGGTGCTGGTGGTCAGAAAGTGTCCTACCTGCCCACTCGGAATGATTATTACAAGAATCAGATGGGGGCCGCTTCTAATAATTACAAGGTAAGGCACGGTAGTGATTTTTGAAAACTTGGAAAATTTTCACGGTAGTGATATTATTTATTCTATGGGTAGTATGGAAATAATTATTATTGATCGCATTATTTTACATACATATATCACGCCTATAATCCCTTGCGGGGTAGGTAGAGCGTAAACAACCGCAAAAAAACATTTCCGCTACATCTGACAAATATTTGAGGGTCGTGCCGAAAATTGTGTATCGCCATAATGACAGTTTGTCAGCCCATCGCCTGAAATTGCAATACTCACCCTCGAGTTCCTAAGTCGCTTCTTACGACTCCCAAGGGAAAGAAATGGGGTGATGCTATTCTAAGCCGGCATCACACGGCATGTAACTAATTTTAAACTTCGTTCCAGGTGTTCCAAAAGATCCCAGCTTCGTCTATGATCCTGAGCAACTATGATCCTTTCTATTCGCCTCTGCTGTCCAGATTAGATGGTATCTTCGCCAGACTTGGTAAGATTATTTTCTCTCTCTTCTTTGTAGTGTGATTGACAAGGAAAGATGCACTTCCTTGCATTTTATTGCAAGAAATACAAACTCACTGTTCCTTTTTAGCACTTTTATAATCAAGGCGAGAAAAACCGTGAACGACCTCACAGTGGCGCCACTTCACAAAAAAATATTTTCTCTTTCAAACTATCAGAATGTCCGTTGCCCAAGTTTTTAGTATTATCCATGAGTAAAATTAGAACCTGCAAACTCAATAAAATATTCGCTGTTATTACAGTTATAGCACTTAATATATATATAATAATAAATACCAAAAGTGGCCGTTTTTAGGTACTTTTTAATAACTTTAATTGCAGCGAATATTTAATTGAGTTTGCAGGGTCTAATTTTACATAAGGATAATATCTACCAAAATCTTGGGCAACGAATATTCCGATAGATTGTTTGTATCTCTACAAAGCGAATACTTTTTTTGCGAAGTGGCGCCACTGTCGAGGTCGTTGACGGCTACACTCAGCTAAAAAACTTTTAAAAACAATATCCTGTGAGAAGGTGGAAGGAAAGAGAGGCAGAGGTAGACCTAGACGCACTTACTTTACCCAGATAAAGGAAAAAGTCAATGTCGTGTCGTATCAAGAGGTCAAGTCACTGGCGGAGAGGAGAGAAGATTGGAAGTTACTCCACCGACAAGAGTTTGACTCTTAAATTTGAAGAAGAAGAAGAACAGTTTTAGTATCTGTACTTCAATTTCGTCTAGCGGATTTTCGAAAATAACGTTTTCATCGAGCTATGAATGGAGCTTCTTAGTATAACCTAGTTACTAGTTATTATTCTGTGGTATAACAAAACCTGACATCATGGCACACGCCGCATCAAATTGCGGCTGTCATGGTTCGTCATTTGTATGGTGGTTATCACGAACCGCAAAACGTCCAGTGCACATGTAATTCACCCATCTAAAGGGTTTAGTGGTATTTTTGCTCATCCCATTTCTTGGGTTAAAGAAAATTTAACTTTTACAGATAATATCAACAACGCATTTTGAGTCATGTATTTGTAGATGGCGCTGTGTGAATTAATCAGGATGTTTTTTTTTTCATGAATGTAAATAAGAAATTGAAAAAATTACAGCGCCCGGCGGGCTTGGACTTGAACAATGCCAATACTTGTATTCGTTACAATAACTTACACTAGATGTCGCTTGTACGTCGCTTCGAGACGAGTACCAAGAGATTGAAAAATTGGCAAGTGTCAGTCGGGGCGCCGGTAACTCAGTTGGCAGAGCAGTGGGATGGTACCCCACGGTCCCGGGTTCAAGTCCCGGCGGGCGCTGACATTTTTTCAATTTATTATTTTCATTTAAGTGGAGAAGAAGAAGTGCATAATAAAATCATAGGATATTTATTTATTTGCAGGACTAGCGCCATCTGAAAACGCCATCCGCGATAGTGGCATGCAGATCGGTGGGCAGAGTCTGAGCGACGTTAAACTGGAAGCCTGTCGGGAACAGCTGATCTGCTTTATGTACGCCAGTCCAGCCAAATACGCGCCATACAGCAATCTTATCTCTGCACAACTTAGCAGGTTGGTAATCCGTACTAATGTGTGTGTATGTGTGTTTGTTACCTCTTCACGCTCAAACGGCTTGACCGATTTGGATGAAATTTAGAACACAGGTAGAATATAACCTGGAATGAGACATAGGCTACTTTTTACTGCGGGAAAACAATTATAACCACGGGAAAATGAGTAGCAGCGGGTAAATCGCTGGGCGAAAATCTAGTAATTTGAAAAAGAACATTACATCAACAGCCTTATTAGCCCACTGTTGTAGATAGGCCTCCCCCTTTTGTTATACTTACTCACCACGCTTGGCAAGCGGAATAACGAGCGCAGTGCAAGATATTGCTTTCGCAGTGAACATTCAGTTCTATTAGCTTGTCGTTGGTATATCTTATTTATTTATGTATGCATGTGTTTATTTTATGTAGATTTATGTATTTTTGTTTTATTATGTCAAATTATTGAGTACTTTGTATTTTTGTTTATTTCTTCATATGTTTTGTATAGCTACCTTAAATGAGAACTTTACGTACGATTATACATATTTGTTTTTTTTTTGTATAGGCACCAACTTTGACTTTTTCTTTTTTTCTTTTGGTTGGCCGGAAGAGAAAACCGCGTGGCATTATTGACCCTTTGTACTTTCTGTGCAATGAAGTTTAATAAATAAATAAAAAATAAAATTCAGTATCAGTTTATTTCAAAGATTAAAAATTACATGTCAAATGATAGGTAAATTAAACTTTATTTATTACATTAGATTTTGATAGGTAAGTACGTAATTTTTTTATCAATAAATTGTAATTTATTATGATTTTTAGGTAATCTTATGTAATATTATTTGAAAACTTACAAAATTTTCAAGCGCGGGCAGGATTTGAACCTGCGACTTTCGCATTACTAGTGGCGACGCCTCTACCATCTGGGCTACCGCAGCTCTATCCTTGCCCACCAATTTTGCAAGTGTATTTTAATGCCAGTAACGCGTGGCGTGGCTCCATCTACCGGGTTAGTTTTGCAACTAATACCCGGCGACTAATTCTATCTTTACAGATTGAATGTAGTCTAAGCGATGAAAACCCGCGATAAATTGAATACCAAATTTTAAAACACTTCCCGTGTTAGGTATACAATATTTGAAAACTTGCAAAATTTTCAAGCGCGGGCAGGATTTGAACAAGTTTGCAAGTTTTCAAATATGGTATATCTAACACGGGAAGTGTTTTAAAATTTGGTATTCAATTATGTAATATTTTTTAATAAAACATAGGTAAGCATTTGTCTGCCATCTCACTTGATGTTTAGTGACGATGCAGAGATGTTGGAACATGCTCACCTAGATAATGCCTATTCACTCTCGCCTTGAAAAGGCCCAGGTTGTAACTTTAGCAGTTCGCATTAAAAATGTAGAAGCAAAGCGCTTTGTGTGAATTTGCGAGGTGTCTACGATATAAGGGTGGAATCCCAACCGGCGTCTCGTGCCCCGGAGATAGAATGGTGACATCATTGTTTCAACATTTGTGTTTGTCTTGGTTGACAATTTGTCGGACACCCAAATAAAACTCATTAACGTTACAACACGCTAGTTTGACGAGTATTTCTTTCATCAGTTCATTCCCTGGATATAGTTATCCCTCAGTCGCTTTTTAGGACACCCGCGCATTGTATTGGGGTAATGCTATTCTAAGCCGGCATCACAGGGAAAAGTAATAATTAAATTACTATACATGGTGTAAAAAAATTAGCTGAGAATATTTTAAGGGGTGAACCAGTACGTGAAACTGAACAACTTTCCCCAAGGAACATAGGTCAAAATATGAAAAAAAATTGGCCCTCCCATACAAATTATCCTTTCGACCTATGTTCCTTGGGGAAAGTTGTTCAGTTTCACGTACTGGTTCACCCCTTAAAATATTCTCAGCAAATTTTTTTACACCTTATATTTTAAACTTTGAGCTTAGGGCGTTTCTCCCACTATGACGAACTGACGGACGTATTTTTTACGCATCCATCCATCTGTCAGACTAAAGAGATTTTCTATACTGAAACGGATACCACGGCATACTACCTGGGCTACCGCAGCTCAACCATTGCCCACGAATTTTTCAAGTGTATATTGTTGCCAATAACGCGTGGCATGGCTCCATCTATGGAGTAAGTTTTGCAACTAATTCAACTGCAATATATTTCAAAACCATTGAAATATTATTGTCATTCTCTGTCTAAGTTTGACGATGGCACGGACTCGGACAAACTAAAGAAAAAACTGGGCAAAATATTTACGATTACCTTAATTAATTCATAATGCAGCGTTCACACACTCGAGCTATGGGCAGGGAAATAAAGAGTTAGGGAAGTAGGCAGCGCGAGCATGTGAACAGGTTACTCGCGCTGCTTCTCTTCATACCGCTGCCACTTCCCGTGCTCCCTCGAGTATCGGTTTTTCAACTGCGAGTCAAAGGAACGGCAGCACGAGCGCAAGTGTATATTACTATCTTGCTCACTCGTATTGCTGCTAGAAGAGTATGACGGTAGTGCGTGAACACTCCCTCGCATGAAAACTACAACAACGACAGCCACAACAGTCCACTGCTGGACATGGGCCTCTCCCTATTGGGGGGTATTGCCATACTCACCTCGCTTGGCAGGCGGATTGGCGAGCGCAGTGCAAGATGTTATAGATGTTTGCAGGGAACGCTGCTGCCCATTCCCCGGTTTCATCCCTTAGTCGCCTTTTGCGACACCCACGGGTAGAAATGGGGTGATGCTATTCGAAGCCGGCACCACGTTGATACTTCCGCGGAAGTATTTTAGGCAAAATTCGCGGCAGCGGCAGGAGCTGAAGCAGAGGCATAGTGTGTGAACGTAGCATTATAGGCAACTACACCTGTCTTGTTTCTGCAAAAGGTAGCTCTCAGAATGTCCGTCCGTACATAATGTTTCGAATCTCTGCAGAATACGCAATGAGAAGGTCTGAATTTTGATACAATCCCTTCTACTTAAATGTAAATCTTAGAGGTTACCTGTGACACAAGATGTAAAGTTGCTAAGTCCGATCCGTTCATCACAGAACAACTTAGCCTAGGCCCAGTGTCAAGCCCATTAGGCCTCGAGGCCAATATCACAGGAGGTACCCAACACACAAAAACACATATCGCGCCTATTATCCCTTGCGGGGTGGGCAGAGCGTAACGGCCTCAACAAGGTACATTTACGCCACGTCTGACATACTTGTGGGTAATTTAGAAAATTGTATCTCCATAGAGACAGGTAGTCAGCCCATCGCCTAAAATTGCAATACACACCCTCGAGTCCCTTAATCGCCTCTTACTACTCCCACGGGAAAGAAATGGGCTAATGCTATACTAAGCCAGCATCACACGGCAAAAACACACAAAAACAAGGTGTGTGAAACTCAAAATATTTCAAGAATCCAATATCCCATCCTATGAAAGTAGTTTCCTCAAGGAAGATCTAACATTTAAACGTTTCATACAAAATGTGTATGAACGGAGGTCTTTTCCTATGGGAGGCCCAAATTAATTTTTCGTCCTCTGTTTCTTGGGAAAAGTCCTTGCGGAATAAACCTTGAAATATTCTTTGAACCCCAGAAACCGGTACAAGCTACAAATTGCAAACAGTCATTAATGGACGGGACGCCTTTGCCCAGCAGTTTGCCATAAAACCAAATACTTATAGATAGTGTACTTTAGTTTAGTTTTTACGCTGAACTGGTAAAGGAATACCAAAGACGAAAAGTATATTTGCAAAATAAGTCGGCAACTGTTTCGCTTTCGATTCAGTTCATCAGGTAAGGTAATCTGCCTTACTACAGTTGGTATGAAACTGCGTCCATATGGAATACTGGTGCGAATCTGCGAGGCAGTACCTACATAAAGTTTAGCGATTGCCCCGCTCGGGTACAAGAAGCTTATCGTAGAGGACGAAACTCATACACGAGTTGTCGTAAGACACTCATGAGACCGATGCCTCGTAGATTCGCACCAGTAGTCCATATGGACGCAGTTTCACTTATAGATAGACTAACAAAATAACTTTTGTGTAGCCCGAAAAAAAACTGAGGTGTATTCCACAAATTTCTCAAAGCACCCGGAGCTGTTTAAAACTTTTGGGTTCAATCGTGAGTTTGGGATAAATTTATTACAACAGAAATGCTTTGAACACGGACAGAATTCGGATTGTTTATAAATACGGGCTGTTGATTTGTTTTTGCTTGAATAAGAGTAGATGAAGCGTTTAGGCGGTTTTTACCACGTCTCATCCGTTGCTGTGTTTATTTGACGCACCGTTACGTATGCGTCTGTAGGACGAAATAGAATTGTGATTTTCGATCTATGTCCTATACAAATACGGCTACGGCGCGATTACGGATGCGTTAGTAAAACGACTTGACAGACGGATCCGTTAGGCACTGAAGGTTCTACCACTTGTCGTTTAATTGGTAGAACGACTTCTCAAGTAGTACACACGAAGTGGTCTAAACCTGCACAGCCAGACAACGCCATCTTTTAACGACAAATTGAATTCATTGAATACCATTATAGACACATTAAAACACACACATTGACTGGCGCGCACACACACTAGAATTTAAGACGCACAGTTTGATGACTAATAATAATTTAAACCTTAATTTCGCTACTTGCATCACAGCAGTCGTAGCTCAATGGTTAACATAGCGGACTTTGGAAACAGGTAGCTAAGGATCGAGTCGTGGTTGGTCGCAGGTCTAGGCCTGTTTTTTTTTTATTTAGGTTATACTTACTATTTTTTAATGATTATTTTGCTGTTGCTGATAATTTTTTATACTTATCTGTGTAGTATAGTGTGTGATATCGAATAAATATAGTAGTTTTGAGGATATAAGGTAAAATGAATAAAACTACCATAATATTTATCAGTTAGGTATTTATTTTGGTTTTTAACTATTCAATGATATTGGGTTGGGTTGCATAATTTTTGTTAATGTGCAACAATAAATAGGTATGTCAAAGTGAATAAACATGTTATAAATGAGATAACGAGGTAGCCTCATTCCTGCATTTATTGTAACAATAACATCACTTAACATATTTTTTATTGGTAACACATTAAGCCTAAACTGAACCAGGGGATCAATTCATTTACATTCTTCGTTAGATTGTGTAAACATAGTTAAATAATTATGCAGAATAATTAGGTATTAAGTGACAGGTTAACTTGGTATTTTGATTGTTTGAGAGCTTGAACAGTTTCAGAAATTAACTAAGCAGTAAGTATCGAATAAAATAAATCTTCTGCAAAATTCCCAACCCAATATATTAATACCTACCTATTTAAATATTTCAATTTAATAATAATTTAATTTTAATACCGAAGAGGTGCACCTTCACCAGACTCGATCTGTTCTAAACGGCTTGGCATGCTAGCTACCATGTTCGAACACATTGGTTTACCACGCATGGACTCCCAGGTGAACATGGCTAAGTCGCGTAAATTTTTCTTGGTCCTGACTTCAGATGGGTCCCAGTTAAGGACCATTTGACCCCATAAATTTTCTATGGGATTTAAATCCGGACTCTTTGACGGCCAGTTAATAACAGTCACGTCGTGCTGGGTTCGCAACCAATCCTGGACGATACGGGCTTTATGCACAGAGCAATTATCATGCACAAAATAAATGTACTGATTTGGGTAAGCAATACGCACTGTAGGCATCATTACGTCCTGCAATATTTCCACATAACTCTCGCTATTGAACCTTCCTTCTATTTCAACTAGTTCTCCAGGTCCCATAGAAGACACCACAGTCCCACTCATTCTATTAGGGAGAATGTGAATTGGTCTGTAACGCTTGCCTCTCCAGCGCCATAAAATCTTGCGTCCAATTTTTATCCGATTTAAAAGCTTTTTCATCAGTGAATATTACTACATTATTCTCCCAATCAAAGTTTCTATAAATATATGCAAATCGGACTCGTGCTTGTTGATGAGCAGCTGACAGCAAATTTTTTGAGCTGGCCGATAACAACTTATACCAGCTGCGTGTGAATGGGTCCTTACAGTTTGTAAGGTCACTCCGAACTCCGTTGCTGTTGAGCGAGTTGACAAGAATGGGGTATTAGCATGCTTGGCAACTATCCCTCGGTGACGCGCTGATGCATCCGTGAACATCACGGCCTTACGACCTTTCCGGGCAGGCAGGATGTCACCGGTATCGGCGTAACGTAACCCACAGCGTAACAGTTCTTTTCTGTAAGAAAAATACCTAGTCAATCTACAAGTATTTAATGTAGGTAAATGCCAATAATAATAAATAGGAAACTAAGTAAGTAAATATAATAAGCAATCTAATACCTATTTAAACATTTTAAATAATGAACGTATGGCAGGTAGTATGTAGTAGGTATCTTTATCTAGAAACTTAATGTTTGGATAATATGAACGACCTGACCTGAAGCATTTGCGCTAATTTTGTAAAATAAAAATATTTAACTTACATTTAATTGAAGACGTCGAGAAATTTCATAATACTAAGATTATCTTCATATAGCACTATGATCTTTGCTCTAAGCACTGTATGTAGACAAAGGAGCATACTATAGGTAGACATAATTACGATAAAACGATAGCAAACAACAACACAAACAATCATCATCAAAATCAAAATTAGAAACATCGAAAGCTAACGGTTAGATACGTAGGCAGTACGCAGTAGTCGATACAGATCAGATGACTGTGCTTATTACTTACCGTCTAATAGTTATAATGATTATGTGCAATACCCACAAACATCATTCATTCAAAATAACAAATGGGCCGTTAACTAAAAATTATCTTACATATAAAAAACAAAAACATAAAACAATACACATGGGGGGCGGGATCGACCCAGTGTCCTACCATAATTTAAACTCGCTCTAAATCCAGACGCATACTGCTTCGGCTATGCCAGCTGTGACGAGTGCATCGAATTTTTAAACCACTTAACTACTTACCTATGACGTCCTACCGACCCTTGCTATAATTTGTAAAGTGCGAATATGATGTATGCGGCTGCGCATGATATGCGTGCGCGTAAAACAGGTTCTCTGAGTTCTGCCGGCTCAGAGGTATTTGATTTTTATTATAGATGGCGTTATTCGTAGTTTTAGTTAGACCTGTGCAGCCTATTCATTTGCGCACTGTACCTGCATTAACAGCCAGAATAGTCCACTGCTAGACATATTTGCAGCTAATATTTTTACATCCTGTATTATGACAACATTTTACAATGGAGTGATGCTAACCCGGCACCATAAAGAACAGATGAATCTGCGAGGTACAAAAAAGACTTTGCGCATAAAGGCCTAACCACAAACAGATAACAGACCACACCACACTGCACGCACGCTCGCGCGGACGTAACGAGGATTAAACTGACGCGTCCAGTCGTGTAAACAGCTTATTATAATATGCTGTTATATAATGCTGATAGAGCTGGACATTATACGGGGGGTAAGGGACAGCCCTTCGAATACTGATGAACCGAAACTGAACAATTTTCTCTAGCAACATATGTCAGGAAACGACTGAACTACCATACAAAATTACGATCAGCTGACTGCATTTACTATGGGAAGTCCAAATTTTTTTATGTTGATCAGTTTTATGGTCTAAATACCCTATCAGTATTCGAAGGGCTGCCCCTTACACCCTGTATAGGATGTAAATTTTCTAGTGAACGATACCGAAAAAAGACAACGGGCTGGTGATAACCATGTGATAACAAACAACTTTCCTCAAAAAACATAGGTCAAAATACGAAAAACAACATTTGGGTCTCCTACACAAAAATAGACTGAAGTTAGGTACCTACCTACTCAAAACGAGGTACTTTGTTCCTGATTTCAACCTATCTTCTTGGGGAAAGTTGTTCCTTATGACCAGCTCGTCTCGAGATTTCGCTATCGGTCGCTAGTGAAATTTCACCCTATATAAAATGTGTTAAGGTTGAAAGTCAGTTTAGTGGCGCTTCCAAACACAGTAAACACGTGTCTGCACGAATACGCTTATCTTATCCCGATACCAAACAATAAATTGGTGACAATAACAAAGATCAGTCAGCTGGAAGGAATTCCTTAGTAGTAATAAGTCCTGTTATGTCGTTATTCTTTGTGTGTCTCTTGTAATGTTTTGTGTATAATAAACGGTTATATAGTTATAATAGCTCTGGGAGCTACTACAAAAGGCTCACTCAAGTTGTTCGCAAGGAAGCAAGATGCAACAGAAGTTTCCAACATATCCGTAAGATGGCACCACGTACCAGATTGGCAGAGAAGAATAGGTCTGAAACGCGGTATTGAAGTGTTCACCGCGCACATACAACTTCCAATTCTATCCAGGTGGACCAGTCGGTCCCCTGCCCACAACACTAGGCCAGACAGTGAGACAGGGTAGCTAGCCTCTTCCCGACACCATCTGGAACCATCTATTAGCATTGCTCCTGTCATTCGCCATATAGTATTTCAAACCAAGATAAAAACTACGAGAAGTACCCATGAGTTACGTATGTAATACGTAAGCCAAAAGTTTAGGTAGGTACGTAGTACGTAGACCACTTCTAGCCTTTCTTATCTTTCTCAAAGTAGGTACCTACTTAGAATTTGTTATCGCGCATTGGTACCTATTAAAGTTTGTTTATATTCCAGGACATAAGTCAAAAGAAAAACACTCTTTTGAAAGCCCTAGCTAAAGCATTTATTTTATTTGCCTGTTGGGTAAATACGTAGGATAAATACTTCGTAATTTGGCAGTGATGTGTGTCACTTATCTGCGGAACTGCCCACAGCTGCGTATAAACCGTGCTCTCCGATGCGCGAACATTCTTTATTCAGGGGCCAACAACCAGCCTTAATGGGTATGAAAATAATTTCAAGCAAAATATACAAATAATACTGTCTGAAGGGGTTGTTTTTTTTTTGTTATTAATAGTCAGCTCCCGCTGCTTCTAAAATATTTTCCTTTTCCTAGGTTGCCTGGAAGAGATTGCCTAATGGCAATAAGGCCGCCTAACTGTGCACTAATGTATTTAGTTTTAAGCTATTAATGTTATTCTGTTCTTTTGGTGTACAATAAAAGCATATTGTATTGTATTGTATTGTATGTTGTTGTTTGGAGACGTTTAATGAATTTATGTACTACCATGTGATATTATGCAATATATATTATTATTAAATAAAACTGTATGAAAAAACTTTCACGTTTTAAACAGGAAGATAAATAATAAATAAACAAGACATATCCTGGACATTTCACACAGCGCTATCTGGCCGTAAGCTAAGCAAAGTTTGTAATAAGGAAACTACATAAAATAGCTGATATTAATACTTTACGCCTACTTTTTTGAAAATAAATATTACTAATAGAAAATACCCAGACTAAAAACAAATACCTATCTGAAAATTTGCCAAAAAAATATTTGTGACTTTTGCTAGGCCATCGGGCCAGTCAATATAAATATAAATCGCACATCCACCATACAAATGAAATCTAACTAAACGGATCTCGCAAAACACCGGAAAAATATGCTGCGTGTAAAAAGCGCCAGATAAGCAGTGTCATAAATAATAGAATCTGTGCAAAAAGAGAATAGGTATAAGCAAAAAGTGAACTAATAAATTTTTCATAGGTTGCAATAACATTTCTCATACTGAGACACAGATGCCCTCAACTAAATGCTTATTCTCTTTACGCACAGACTCTATCTATACTTCATACGGATAGTTGCTGATCTTGTCATATTTGACAGATCAGGTATACATACATACATACACATATCACGCCTATAATCCCTTGCGGGGTAGGCAGAGTGTAAACAGCCGCAAAAAACGGCCATTTACACTACGTCTGACAAATGTTTGAGGGTTATTTGGAATATTGTGTATCGCTATGGTGACAGGTTGTCAGCCCATGGCCTAAAATTGCAATACACACCCTCGAGTCCCTTAGTCGCCTCTTACGACTCCCATGGGAAAGATATGTGGTGATGCTATTCTAAGCCGGCATCACACGGCAATCAGGTATACGACGAAATATAAATGAAAAGAATAATGAAGGTGACATTACGAAGGTGACCTTTCTAGTTTAGCCCTTTAATATGAGCTCGTTTTACATTTCACCGATTACGTTTTAATTAGAAAGTCTAAAAAGTATTTGCTAAATAGAAATTGTTTTATTTCTGTTCTTTTGATCATATGGTTTTAAATAGCAACTGCTTTTGTATTTGTATAATTAGTTCAGGAGATATTAGATAGTTCTATTAAAAATATATAAAACTCAGTAGTTAGTGTCAACTCTATAATAAAGCACCTGCTTTGGTTTGTTTACAAACATATCCATCCATCCATCTTAGACTCTGTCTCTGTCCTATGACCTACACTAGAGTCAAGAGCAAACCCATCATTAATAAAAATTTAAAAAAACTTATGAGTACCTAATAACTATCCTTATGAAGTACTAGATTTCCGCCCAGCGGTTTTACCCGATGCCACTCATTTTCCCGTGGAAATAGTTGTTTTTCCTCGGTAAAAAGTGGCCTATGTGTTATTCCAGGTTATATACTCTACCTGTGTTACAAATTTCATACAAATCGGTCAAGCCGTTTCAGCATTTAGTAGTAATGAACATACATAGGTACACACACACATACACAAACTCTCACATTTATTATATTATAGTACGAATAACTGAAAATTATTTCAAACGATCTGTCTATCACATTTTTTTTTAAATGTCGCTTAATGACCCGGTGTTTCTTTATCCCGGAGTCTTATTTATTTATTTATTTATTTCAGGAAATCTCACAGCTTTTACATTTTATTATACATTGAAAGTAATACAGTGTGTTTGCCAATAACAGAGATTACACAAATTAACATCTGCTTCGCCAACAACAACTAAATAATAAAAGAACTTAACAATAAATAATTATTACAGAAAATAAAAAAATAAAAAAATATTGAAATAGGGAATCTCATATATATACATATATGCACACATACACATATATATATATATATACACATATTAAATATATACATATAAATATACATAAACATATACATATAAATATAAATATACATAACATATAAATATACATAAACATAAATATATCAGATAAGTAATAACACTACCTACTAAATTATAGTATTTATAATAAATTAAAAAAAAAATACAAAAATGCTTATATTTTAACCTAACGTATTTTATGAACAACATAAAGAAATGAATTAATAAGATGTCATTAAGCGCTGATGTGTGAAAATAAGTCTGTGTGTGTGTGTGGTGTGGGTGTGTGGTGTGTTTGTGTGTGGTGCATGGTTATGCTTTGCTCTCTAACCAGTGTCTTGATTTGCAGCCGCCACGCTATCGTCATGATCTTGGCGAGTCTTGTCCTTTACGGCGGACATAAGAAGCCCCTTGTATCTATCCTCCGTAAGATGGAAGATATCTAACTCTTGAAATTTTTTATTATAGGTGTGTACGCATCTAGCCATGACACAATTCTGAGCGTAATTGGTGCGAGATCTAGGCTGATAGAAAAGATTGGTATGCCGTGTGCGTTTACCGGGAACACACAGTCCTACGCGAGCTACAAGGTCAGGGCAGTCGATCAAGTTGTTGATAATTTTATAAAGAAAACACATATCAGCTATTTGTCTTCTATCTTCAAGAGACATTATTCGATATCGCTTAAGCTGCTCATCATATCCGGAAGAAGTGTCACCGAAACGACGATTAAGAGTCCGCAGATATCGGCGCTGAATCCCCTCTATCCTGCCCACATGATTAGCGTAATTGGGACACCATATTGTAGAACAAAACTCTAGTATACTTCTTACATAAGCACAGTATAGAGTATTGATCGTTTGAACATGTTTAAAAGGTCTGGAGATGCGCATAATAAAACCCAACATTCGATATGCTTTTTGTACGATGTGTTCGTAATGATATATGAAGGACATTTTGTCATCAAGGATCACCCCTAGGTCCCTTACATTTGTGTGCCTCGCAAGTAACGTACCATTGAGCGTGTAGTTAAAACTAATTTTATTGTTTTTCCTAGTGTAAGTGATGCAATGACACTTGTTTACGTTCAGGTCTAGGAGATTTGTCACACAATATTCACTCAAACGGCTCAGATCGCTTTGTATTTTCAAGCAGTCCTGCTCACTTTTAACGCTAGAATAAACTTTCATGTCGTCGGCATACATAGAGAACAACGAATGTCGGAAACATGTACTAATGTCGAAAACATAGACATTGAAGAGTAACGGGCCCAAGTGCGATCCTTGGGGTACACCTGAAGGAATTGTGTCATAATTAGAGACACATGCACCTATCTTGACTGCTTGGGACCTATTTTCTAAATATGATGAGAACCATCGGAGAAGATCTCCATGTATGCCCACAGACCCCAGTTTTCTAATCAGGATATTATGATCCAGCCTGTCGAAACACTTTGAATAATCCGTGTAAATCGCATCAACTTGGCCTCCGCCATCCATTTGTGAAAGGACATAATCAGTAAACACAGCCAGATTAGATGGGACAGACCGCCTTCGCATAAAACCATGCTGCTCAGTCGGGATTGCAAGTTGCAAGAAAGGATATATATGGTCGTGGACAATGAGCTCTAATAGCTTGCTAAATACGGACAAAATGGATATAGGCCTATAATTGTCGAAACGTGCCCTGGACCCAGTTTTGTGGATTGGTACAACAAGGGCCTGCTTCCATCTGGATGGAAAGAATCCTTCAGACAGTGATCTATTAAAGATTATTGATAGGGGATGCGTAAGTTCTTTACAGCAGGTTCTGACGAATAATGGTGGTATTCCATCACTACCCGGCCCCTTATTAACATTTGTAGTTTTAAGATATTTAAAAACTTGTTCTGTTGTCAATTGAATACTGCTATAGCTGGATGAAGCATTTAGATAAGGTAAGTCACGACAAGTAGAAACAGAGCCATGTCTATAAACTGAATTAAAATACTTCAAAAAACGTGATAAAATTTCCTGAGGGTCCGTAACAACAACAGAACCATCCTTCATCTGTTTGGGAATAGCTCCACAGTTTTTTCGATCCTTTGAAAGTTTCCAAAAGTACTTTGGGTTTCTAGTAAGTGATTTTTCGCACTTTTGGACATATCTGTTCCAACATTCATCCTGTGCAACTTTCTGACGCTTACGTAGTAATGAAAAGGAGTCATAATCTCGGGGGTTTTCAAACATTTTCCACTGTCTGTGGTAGTGCAATTTTTCTTTAACAATATGCATGAGACTACGGCTATACCACGAAGGAAATAGGTTATTGTGCGAAAAGATGAACGTTGGGACAAACATATCTATTAATTTAGCTAATACTCCGTAAAAACGTTCAACAGCCTCATCAATGCTGCAATTTGAGAGCATAGTATCCCAATCTGTGTCACTAAGTTGCGACCTAATTGCATCATAATCCCCCTTCCCGAAAACATAAACCTTTCGAGGTGGTTCAATCAAAGGTTTCACTGAGATGTCAGACAGTTCAAGTTCAAATGCAGGGTGATGAGGCATATCTTCACGAGTAAAGGGTGCGTTACATCTTACAACGCTTACATATGTATTTCCAAATATCAGGTCCAGGAATGCATTGTTCCCGTTAGCTATATGATTATACTGATATAATTCTGACAATGACAATAATTCTATAAACTCCTGTATATGCCCTGAGATATTACCTACTGCCTCCAAATCATTATTCGAATCCACAACCCAACTTATACTGGTCATATTGAAATCACCCAAACACAAGAAGCTGTCATCTGGATATAATTCTATAATATTAGCTAGGTATTGAGTAAATTGACTTAACGTTGGGTCTTGCGGCGTACGCGTTCCTGTCAAGTATGCGCAAATAATGTGTAGATCATTATCAGAATTCACAGTTCTAGCCGGGATGATAACGTGAATAACATCAAATAAAGCATTAGCCGGTAGGCATGAATCATCCCACCGGGCAGCCAGATTCCGACGCGTGAGTACCATGACGCCACCTCCGCGCTCACAACCTGTCAATTCAGGGTCCCTGTCACATCTGTGCACGTCGTAACGACAATCTGATACCTCAGCATCAAATACCCCATCATATAACCACGTCTCAACTATTGCAACGACGGCGAATTCACTATTAAGTAGTCCATGCCTAAATTGTGTTGTTTTCCCACGAATACTACGCGAGTTTTGGTAATAAATAGAAAAAGTCATCATTGAGTACACATAAAGTAAAATTTGTTAAAAAATTTGTAGAAATACTTAATTAAAAATATACCAAAGCTCGATAATTTCTCTATTAAAATAATATGGACGGAGCATTTCGTAATTACATTTACAAGACTATCAATAGATCTCGCCCCAGGCACGATGCAAGGAATGTGATACAGGTATGATGTATATGTATGTAATTGTTTGTGTTGTGTGTGTAATAGTGTATAGGTTGCGCTTAATGACTTTGACCAATTGCAAGGAAATATAGCATTATCAAATGAGATGCGTAAAATTATTCCGGAAAATGTTTTTTTAAGCTGGTAATGTTCAAAATAATACTTCAAAATTCTTAAGATAAGCCTGAAGAACGAGATTCCTTGCCGGCAGCAGTTTTGACTTGCACGTGTTGATTCAGGGAGGCTTTGGTTCGAATAATTACAGCTGGACCGTGTTCTGACTTCCTCATGTAGATCTTGCCATTCCGCACCCACGGCCTTAGAAACCCCAACGTCTCGCAGGATTCTCTCGTAAGCTTAAAAAGGTGCTTATTTTCAGCAGTTAAATGCTCATTAATGTAAATCTTAGATTTATTTCCCGTGAATCCAATCTCATCACAAGTGCAGCCTTTCCTTTTCCGGATTCCACTAATTATTTGATCTCTAACAAGCGAGGATGACATTTTGGCGACAATGGGTTTTGGTAGCTTGTTGTTTTTATCCTTTGGTGGCACTCGAACAGCGGAAACAATATCACTCGCTGACAGCTGGATACCGAGCAGCGTTGTTATACACAGAATAATATTGGGTAACTTCTCATGATTTTTCTCAGGAATTCCAAATATTTCAATATTGCATTCCCGTGCCCTTTGCTCACACAAATTAAGCTTGCATTTTAGATCTTCAATATCTGCATTATTTTTGTTCAATGTAGCTTTTTGAACCTCCTTCTTAATCTCTTTCATTTCAGTTTTGCACTTATCGGTATCCTTTAATAGTTGTTCATATTTATCGGAGATAAACTTGTTGCTTTTTTCCAGTTCATCTTGCCTGTCTTTGATCATTTTCAAATCTTCGATAATTAAGTGGAAAGAGTTGTAAATCTTATTAATTTTTTGTTCCTGGGCCTTGAACTTGTCATCTATGGAGTTTAATATGTCTAACTTTAAATCAGACAACTCCTTCTTGCTTACATCGCGTGATTGAGCCAACTCAGATTTGAACAAAGTAAGCAAACGGTCGACTTCAGTAGGGCCAGTAGGTATTTGCGACTGTGGTGCGTCATAGGCTTCATAGCGTGCACCGGGCGACTGCGCCGGCGTGGGACCCGGGTTCAGTTGCATTTTGCCATCGGCGGAGACGGTCGCCGCCACCGCCGCGTTACTCGCACAGCAAGGGCCTTGCCAGGACGCCCTAATGTTTGTTCTCATCAGTCTATCGAAACTTCAAACAAAAAAATGAATGTATGAAACGCAATAGCATTTTCATGGCGGCTATATCTGTTTCACTCATTTCCGTTTTCTTTCTCTTTTGTTTGTCAATAATGTCAACATCATTTGATCTGTGGACATAATTTGGCAGTTCAAGTTTGTTAAAACGAAGTAATTGTTGTTTGTGAAATTATTTTCAAGTTCCTAGTTTATTTTGCTTTGTTTCATTTTCAAAAGTGACAAAACTTTAGTATTTGGCTAAACCAAGGAATAATGAAGTGTAGGAAATGTGTAATTTGTGGATTAAAAGCCGCAAGAAAGAATGGACAGAAACGGCATTTCATGGCTCAGTTTCCTCTGGATGAAGAAAGGTTAGTAAAGATAATCATTATAATGCTTGGAATATGACTCATAAACATCGTAATTATAGCAATAAACATTGATTTGAGTTGATATTATTATTTAGTTGAAGAAGTTGCTGTTATATAGTGCGACCAAAAATAATGTATAATCGATATCGATACAATGCGTTGTCACTTGTCACAAATTTCTTTTTAATGGAGAATGTTTCTAACATTTCCTTACAACCGAGTTCTGGGTTAGAGTACCTATGTTTTTCGGGGCGGGGGGATATTGGAGTAAACGCTTCTGGGCCCTATGAAACGTCGAGATTTACCATTTGCAAAGCCTTTTCCATCTGCGCTACCGCGGCTCGTACCCTGCCCGCGTAAGATAAGATACACTTGCAAAGTTCACGGGCAGGGGACGATCCGCGGTAGCCCACATAGATGAGGCGTCGCCACTAGTAAAGGAAAAAGTCGCAGGTTCATATCATGGCCACGGTTGAAAAAAAGCGGGCTTTCCAAAATTGTATACATAACACGGGAAGTGTTTTAACAATTTGGTATTACATTAAATGTATTTATTATTTGATAAGATATTATTATATGTTTCAGGTGAAGAATAAATGTACCGATATATAGTCCTAAACGAATGGTACAAGAAAAAATCTTCGATCTACCCTACAATCAAATTATGTGCAATGATTGAAAATATGGTCAAAGTTTTTGATGAATAAAAAGGACCTCACTAATAATAGTAGACGATTAAATGCATGGACATGCTTGTATGAACTCCGCCAAACCAGTTGCTCTGTTTTCCTGTGGGAATGGGGTGTGTGGGACTTTTTTGAAGTAAAAAGTATCCTCTAATGACTAGTTATACAAAATTTGGTAAAAATTCGTCTAGTAGTTTTTGCTTGAAACATGGAAAAACAGACAGATAGATATAGTATTTTTTTTACTATTGTTTTGAGACCTATAACTTGAACGGAATTTTAAGTATTCAAATGTACACACTTTTTACAAAAGTAATAATTATTGAAATCCTTTAGCTTGTTTTACTTAGAAAAAAGTCCATTAATTATGTTTCGGCAACTTATTGTTATTGAAATATTGAGTTAAAATTGTTTCGATAATATTCAAATACGGGGAGGTTCCGAACGACCGTCTTTCCCGAAAACGCTAAGCTCCACCGGCTAAACTGTACAACTTTCCCCGAGAAGCGTAGGTCAAAACTTTAAAAAAATTACCTCCCATAGAGTATTATTCGGTCAGCTTAATTTTTGTATGGGAGGTAATTTTTTTTAATGTTGTCTGTCACTTTTGATCCTCGGGGAAAGTTGCTAAGTTTGATGGGTTAAGCGGAGGGTCTTCGGAAAAGTCGGTTGTTCGGAACTTACCTGCTAAATTGCTGAAACATAATTATTATAAAAATAAAAATATTATTTTGAGCTGCCGCACCGTTTCGGCAGCTACGTTGTCGATATCGATAAATTGCAGGCTGTCGCGTAGGTACATCACTACGTGTGTTCTTTATGTTGGCTATACTAGAATTGACTTGTTTTGACATGTTGGCAATGATTTGGGAACTGCGTTTTGACATTTTGCGTCGTTCATTTTTTTTCTTCGGAGTCCCAACTCTTAAAACGCTAGTTCTATTATATTCTCTTTGGTTCTCATTCTTCTAAATTTGTCCTCCGGTAGGCCGACGCACGCGAAGTGATAGTTAAGCTGACAACGATAACAGGTCAAACTATCCTCATCCATCAGTGCATCAGTGCATCTCGTGCAGTTCGACATCTTAAGTATATGTGAAAGTGACCGATTTATTTTTAAGATTGAGTGATTAAAAAAAACGGTGTTTCAAACCTCTGTGGCAGAAAACGCAGGTGCTACTTCGTCGATAACAGGTAACAGTAGCAATAATTTCCAATAAAAACACTTGACTCAGTTAAATACAGCTATTAATTATGATTATATAGCAACTTTGGAAAAAAATAAGATATATACACTATTAAAAGACTCAAAAATATGCAAGAATTTAAAAATAGCTGTTTTTAGCACGAAAGTTGAGGGTATTATGTTCTTATCATTCATACATCTTTAAAACAAAACTGCGCAACAGATTTTGATACGATTTTTCTTATAGATAGAGTGATTCAAGAGGAAGTTTTATATGGACAATTTATGCCGGGAAAAGGTCTCGTTCCCACGGGGAAACGTGTCGCAGCGGATGAAACCGCTGTACCGGCAGCCATATTTGAATAAAATATAATTCCATAGTAGAAAATATCTGCCCTTTTGCATAAACAAACACACACGCATTTTGATTTTGAGAAACGTGACATAATTTTTTAACTAGGTACCTACTTTAGCTTATCAGTCTAGTACGGCTGGCATTGTTTGAGGTACTAACTTGCAAAAAATCTAAAGTCGCTTATTATTTGTCGCTTGAAACATGGAAATCTAGCCATACTGGGCTATACAGATATAAGGGACGGTGTACCTAAAATTTTACAGGCATAATCAGACCACGAAACTGAACAATGTTAACTATGGAACCTATGTTGGAAAACGAATATTTTATTGAGGTGCCATTGAATGTCAGTCGTCTGATCGAGAATTTTGTATGGGAGGTCGAGAAAGTTGTCTCGTTTACCAAAATAGAATCCATAGAAAAGTTGTTCAGTTTTATGGTCTGATAATGCCTGCAAAGTTTTCGGTACACCGCCCCTTACACCCTGTATAAGTCGGCCCGGTCCATGTTCACTCCTTGAAATACTTTAAAACATAGACATTTATTTAATGCATTAATAATAGTACATGAGGGAAAAAACCTTCATGCACAGAAAGTCTACTTTACCGAAATGTATATTTCCCAAAATTACCACTTTACCAAAAGGACTACTTTCCTAAAATGTCTACTTTTCGAAAATGACTACTTTCCCAAAACGTCTACTCTTCCAAAATGTCTACATTCCCGGAACGTTAAAGTTAGTTAGTACAGGAATACGACTACAAACTGTCAAAATATGGGTCCTAAAATTTCAACAATATCGAAAATTACATTATTTTAGACTGGTAGGTAATTGGAAGCACTTAGTTTAGCATGTTTCTAAAGTATGTACTTTGTTTCAGAGAGTTGAACGAGCTGCGACGTCCAGTATCAGACAACCCTGAGATCCTGCGCTTCTTCAGATACATGCGAGCTGCCAGGCGGGGGCAGGAGGTAAGGTTTTCATCATCATCATCAGCCCTATTGCCGTGTGACGCCGGCTTAGAATAGCATCACCCCATTTCTTTCCCGTGGGAGTCGAAGGAGGGACTTGAGGGTGTGTATTGCAATTTTAGGCGATGGGCTGACAACCTGTGACTATGGCGATACACAATTTTCTGAATGACCCTCAACTGTTTGTCGGACGTGGCGTAAATGTCCGTTTTTGCGGCCGCTTACGCTCTGCCCACCCCGCAAGGGATAAAGGCGTGATATATGTATGTATGTATCAGCCCTATTGTGGCCCAAGACAACTGTGACGGCCGATGTGGCGCAGTGGTAGTGCGACTGCCTGCGACGCAAAGGTTCCGGGTTCGATTCTCGGTGGGACACTCACAAAGTTGATATTTATCTCTTTGTGAATTTGTTCCCGATCTGGTTAGGACATTGCAGGGTGAACCACCTGATTGTCCGAAAAGAAATTGTTCCGTGCTTCGGTAGGCACGTTATGCCTTCGGTCCCGGGTGCTGTCTATGATTACTTAGACGGCAGTCGTTACAGAACCATGTCGGAGGCCTACTACTAGTATTAGGCAATTGAAAAACTCTAACAACAGGGTCCATCGTGTTGTTGGACGACTCGGTGTCCCACACGAAAAGAGAGAGATGTAGGGACCGAGACAACAAACGATCCGATGAAACTCTCAGAGTTTGTTTAAAACCGCTTTCTAGCAAAAAGTTCGATAGCAGTTTGCAATTTGAAGTAACTTAACAACAAGTTATTGCAATATCAAAGTTGCTTAACGATGCAAACACTGCAAAAAACTTGCCTCGCCCTTTTCAAAAAGTTTCACTTTAGTAGCTTTTCATAGAAACATCTGGAAAGATTTTTGATATAAATGGCACTATCCGATGGCGTAGCGGATAGTACCCTTGCCTGCTACGCCGAGTGTCGTGGGTTAGATTGATAGATAGATATATCATCATTTATTAAATAAACATTACAAAGTAAGCAATTTAATTTGGGGCCGTTAAACATTCAAAGTTTGTCTCGGCACCATTCCGCAACAGACAATTTAAATTATGTACTTCTAGGTTGGTAGGTACGATAATGAAAACAGTATTACAAATACAAAATTAGGTTCGATACCCACAACACAAGACACTTATATCTATGAAGTCCATTTTAAGATATTTGTGTTAAGGCTGGGTGTTTCCTATGTATAATATGTATTGATTTACCACAAAAAAGTATAGGTATATATATATATAAGTATTAATAACAGCTATCTAGTTTCCAATACTACAAGCTTTGCTCAGTTTAGGACTAGATGGCGCTGCGCTGATTGTTATTGTCCAGGACATTTAAATTTATTTTTTATACTATATTGCTGAAAATTGATGATGAAATCATATCTACAAATTATTTGTTTTTTAATTTATGGCGATTTATGTGTTTTTTAAATAAAATTTTATACATAATTCTAGGGAGCCGACTGCGCACGAGTTTTCCCCGCATGCGTGTCCACTGCGGCGCCGCAACACGCAATGATCGCCGCGTACCACGACATCAACAAACTGGTCACCGCTAGGAAACTCAAATGAGGTAAAGAAATTGGCTTTCATTTAGAAATTGCGGTCTAGGTGGCGCAGTATTAATTATACTGTGGCGCAGTGCCACTGCCTGCGACGCAATGGTTCCGGGATCGATTCTCGGTGGGGCACTCACAAAGTTGACATTTACTACTTTATTCCCAATCTGGTTAGGACATTGCAGGCTGAACCACCTGATTGTCGTAAAAGAAAGATGGTTCAGTGCCTCAGAGGGCATGTAAAGCCGTCGGTCCCGGTTGCTGTCTATGTTTACGTGGTCTTTGCCAACCATGTCAGAGGCCTACTATTAGTACTAGGCGGTTGAAAAACTCCAACACCAGGGTTCATCGGGTCTTTGAACGACTCGGTGACCCACACAATAAGAAAAAGAACCCGAGTATATCCTAAAGCAGGATATAAAGAGCGATAGCCTGTTCAAATTATAATCTAGAACACTCTTAGCAAAAGTTACATAAATATCAAAGGTTTGGACATTAGACTCCGGAGTCTGTAGAGTCACAAGTTGAATTTCAAGAGCCCAGTTAAACAATGCTACTTATAGAAATGGCAAGTTAGTAAAAAGTCCTTTAACGCAATAGGTATTTTCTATGAAAAAGGGATATTTCAGAAGGGTCATCCTAAGAAAATCTTAGTAAAGGCAAACAATACTTATGTACACTAACTTATAGTTTTTTGGCAACGCCGTAAAAAGAACATTCTCATAATATGTCGTCTGTCTTATATTTTCTATAGATCTGACATACATTCAGCGAACAAAATTAAGAAGTGCTTTTTCACTTTATCTGTTCACATTGTCACGGAAAAGTTTTTCAAGGAAAGAAATGTCAGATTTGTAAATTGAAACAATAAACAACAACGTTTTACTAAGAAAGGAAATGCTATTTCTGATCCAATAAGTGCTAGTATTATCTAAAATCGGTCAAGCGAAAAAAAACAATACACGGCATCCGTTCGTAGTACTAAGAAATCATCCACGTAAGATCCTATTGATACAGGAGTGAAGAGTGAAAACAATGTTATATCTGTTCTCTACTCAAACAAAAAAAGTATCTAATTTAATGGGTATTTTTTGCCAATCTTCAAATATACTTAGATGGCGCTGAACTTACCCACTTCGCTCAGGTCGAATTTTGCAACAATAGATTTGTATTGTACTTCAAGCACACATGTGTGCTGTTACGAGCGGAGTAGTTTGACTGAATAAGTTTATTTCCATAAAAACGTATGTATATGAAAATTTTTTATGATTCAAATGTCAAAATTTTTACTTGGCACAACGCCATCTGGCATGCATGACATTATAAAAAAAGGTCAAGAACTGTCATTAGAAAAGTCCCTTTAAGCTACTCAATAGAATAGAGGTAGAACTGGCCTATTTTTACACGACTGCCCAACCAAAAAAGGAGTTTTTGTTTTGAGACTTTATGTATGAATGTATGTATATATGTGCGATTCTTTAAAGAACTGAAACTCGTTAACCACATAACAGATTCTAATGCAAATAGTATCGGAAGAATCCTTAAATTATCCTGAGTGTCATAGGCTAGGTTTTATCTCAGGAAGCAGTCGTGTTTTTGAATTTATTATACTTGTCGACTAATCATCCAAAAAGCCGTACTGCGTTTACGTGAATTTAAATTTTCGAAATGTTTGGTACTTATTTTTGTAATTGTTCTTTTTTTACAGACTGCTGAAATCTTCGCAACAAGGTGTCGACTTAGTGGGGAACTGAAGAAGATAAAAGTAATCTGCAAAATAAGCGCCATAAAATAATAATGGTCTAAGAAAATCGTGAAATTTCTACTTCTTAGGTTTCAACATGTTCACATAAAGACATTTAAACAAAAAATTTCGAGTTCTGACTTTGAACTGTGCCCATTTTAATGGTGAACTAATAATAAACTTATAAATTCATAATAACATTTTATTTTTTGTGGGCACAAAGTACTTTCAAGGATTTAATTTAAAATGTTATCAAACGAATCAAACTGAAATGGCAATGAATATGTTTCACAAATTATTGATTTTTCATTTTGAATCGATCAATCCAATCTTTTTAGTTTATTATTTTAAAAATTGTTTATTAATTAATATTTAATTGTCATTTTCAATTGCGAGATTATGACCTAAATTATTACAATAAGGATACTACCAGTGGAAAGGCGAATGTTTGTTAACATTGAACGTTGAATCTTGAACATTGAATTTTAACGTTTTAACGTTAACTGTCACACCAAAAGGTGTCAATTATTAAGGTATCAATTAACCACAAAAGTTATTACTCAATACATGTTAGTAATATTCAAACGTTAACTTTGTTCAGGGAACACGAAGATTTTACCTAACTTCAATTTTTTTTTCTTAAATAACAAAATAAAATTTGTATTATCATGTGTCATGAAGTGGTCGCCTATTTAGGTAATACATTTAAATACGTATAAATACATGCATAAAGAGACACGGGCCTCCCTCTATGAGCGGATTGGCGAGCACAGTGCAAAATATTGCATTCACAGGGAACGCTGCTGCCCATTTCCTAGATGCATTTCTTACTCAGTCGCTTTTTACGACACCCACGGGTTGTATTAGGTTACTTGGTAATCAATATGCCTAGACTTATTACTCTATGACATAAGATTAAAATTATTGGACTCAATTAAGGGTAACGGTAACAAGGCTAAAAATTAAACTGAAAATTATCCTATCAATTCCAATCATGACAATAATAAATATTTTTTACTTTCAGTATAATGAATAATTATCATAAATAATACCAAAAATAATAAATGATTTTACGTGGGTTCAGCCAAGTTTAACCATCCAATAAAAAGATGGCGTGTACGCGGCACATGACCGGCAAGGGTATTACAAATATGAATATGATTTATAAAAATATCTTTACCTATTTCTATGGGAATTAGAATATGAGTGAGTCATATTTACGTTTCTGCTTGACATTTATTTCAAAAAATCTGCAGAAACGTACCTACCTATTCCTATAGGTAAACTGTGGATGCGACTGTAGGGCAATAAGTTGACACAGGAGATGGAATCAACTCATATCATTCCTGTATTTGATCAAAACTACTTAAATGTCGCAAACAGTTGTAAAGATATGATATGAAAAGTACCATGATTAATGTGACAGATGTATTTTAAAAGTCTTTGATGGTGATGGTAGATCGAGTCCAGTTTAAAAAATTGGCGATTTTGGTGGGGCTATAATTAGATACTAAAGATTTTATTCCTTACATAATTATTTATTCTAAATAGGTAAACTTGATAATTTAATTGTGTTTTTCAATGCCTAACACTAAATAAAATTGAATGTTTATTGTATGAATGTTAATTTATTGTATGAATGTAACAAGATTGTTGGAATTTTCTTTATTTGCACTTATTTATATATAAATTATTATTTATCTTTATTTATAAACACATTTAGATAGTTTTAAGTTACTTCTACAATCCACACAAATACCTACAATATCGTTGTTATAATTTATATTTTAATAATTATTTTATTTATTTTGACCATGTATTTAATAAAATAACGCTATTGTAGATAGTTTTTATTTCGATTGCTGATTTCTTATTTTTATATTCGATTATTACTATTTTTATTTTGTAAGATTTTTAGTCATAGTTATAGAAGATAATAAAGTCATATTTTTATGATATTCTGAAGACAAGCTGTTATCATGTAATTCGCATTTTGTATATTATTTTTCGAAGAACTGTACTTATTTAATAAAAATAATATTGTAGAAAAGGAGTCAATTTATTTATTTTTTACACCGTTGTTGATGACATTTTCCATTTGCACTTTGTTTTTAGTATCGTGAACAACGAAATGCCGCCGCAGAGCAAGAGTTCTTTTTGCAAGCGACAGCTCGAGACATTTTGACTATTTATTTATTTATTTTATTTTATTTGGGAGATTAACAGTTTTATACAACAGTTAGAACAGAATAATAGATTATATCGGACTAATAACAAATTTCCGCCTATAGTGTATTACCGTTGAACATAGTAAAAAATTTAAATTTTGAATACATTTAAAAGTTTTGAAATTTAGAAATAAAGGAAAGAGCAGTGAAAAAAAAAGGGATTAACAAAAAAATAATATTAAAAAACTACATGTTTTCGAATGTATGTCTGGCTAGAAGTCGTTTTATGGCTGAAACACTGGTACAGAACATGTACAGAATATATCTATGTCAATATCTTTTGGTAAGTCACAGAACGCACGGCAAGTGCGGATAAGAAACGAATTTTTCCTATAATTTGTTTAAGCAGAAGTTGATGACAACAGTGGGCGCTGACTAGAAATTCAAAAAGTAACTCTATCGTAATTGAAATAAAAATGGCAATGCCTAGAATGACAAACAGCTTTCACGGTCGCACGGCGGAAACCGTTTGTCATTCTAGGCAATGTCATCTACATTTCAATAACGTACGGTTCTTCAGGCGCTTCACAGTTCACACACTGGGAACGCGCCCCGACGCGTAGCGCGGAGCGGCAGATCCCGCCACTGCGCGTTGACGCTTTGTCGGTGTGTTGCACGAGGCGGTTTTTCGATACGTACTGATGTACTTGCATACAACTTTAAAATCTGCGATCCCGCGCTACGCGACGGAGTGCGGTGCAGTGGGAAAGCCGACTTAATGAATTTCTAAGAACCGTGCGCAATCACTCCACGACCTAATAACCCCATCCCCATTCCACTTCCAGGGCACGCGTCGCCTCCATAACTGATACAAAAAGCCTCTGTTCTTGAGACAATCATTCATATTTTTCTAGCTCTAATATATCTGTTCTTTTCTAGAAAACGAAGTTTCAGTTTTATAATAATCAGTGACCTCTATAAATGAGACATTGTTAATTTATACCTCTTTAAGTGAGTTTTTCAATACACACATCTCTAACTTATAGGCAATTTGGTTAATCTTCAAGGAAATTACTGACCTATTTAAATGATAAATTGGTTTATTTCGACCTCTGTATGTTTGAACCTCTATAAATGAGATTATTCCAACCTTGACCCTCGCTAACTGGGAAACTTAGTAAGTGATAAACCTCTATAAGTGAGAAAAAATCGTATGCACCATGAAATCTCAGTTAAACAGGTTTCACTGTATAACCTTCGAGTCCCTTAGTCGCCTCTAACGACACCTACGGGAAAGAAATAGGGTGATGCTATTCTAAGCCGACATCACACAGCACTTAGCTTTAGTTACGTTACGGTAGTTTAGTTACGTCTTTGATATTACGTCAAAAATTGTTTCCTGTCATTTCCTGCCTTTGTTATACAGGGTGTAAGGGACAGCCCTCCGAATACTGATAGCGTGCGTGCAGACCATATAACTGAACATCTTTCCCCTGAGAACATGTCAGAAAACGTAAAAAAAATGGCCTCCCTTACTGTAATCACGAGCATCTGACTGTATTGACTACGGGACGCCCAAAATAATTTAACGCTTCCTGAAATATTTTCTAGTGCGACTTTTTTCAGTTTCATGGTCCAAATGCACCTTATCAATATTCAGAGGGCTATCCCTTACAACCTGTATATGGACACATCTGAAGTCATTGTCAGCTTTAATATATACGGTGTATGGAACGGTGTATCGAAAACTTTCCATGCATGATCAGACCACGAAACTGGAAAAAATTTTTAGAGCATTTTTTAGGAAATGAAAAAAAACGAGTTTTCATAAATAGCTTAAATAATCAGCTGATTGTTTGCTATACAAAGTTATAAGAAAATCAGTTGCAAGATGCGCACTAGTCCCCAAAATCATACCACGAGGCAAAATTTGAAAATATGAGCATACCAGATTCCCGCTCAGCGGTTTCATCTGCTGCCACTCATTTTCCCGTGGTAAGTACTAGTTGTTTTCCCGCGGTATAGAATAGAATAGAATAGAATAGAATAGAAAAAGTTTATTTCAATGTACAACTTAGAAATTAGAATACAGAAATTAGAATACATTTAAAACTTAAATACTAGATAATTAGTAGGTACATTGAAAAAGGTAACCACTCAGCAATATGCTGTAATACTGAGTATTATTCCAGGTTATACTTTACCTGTGTTTCTTTCATCCAAATCGGTCAAGCCGTTTGAGCGTGAAAGGTAACAAACATACATACACTCACACAAACTCTCAGATTTATAATATTAAGTACGGATTCATAATATTGTGCAACTCTACGAAGGTATATTTTCGACGAAATTTGATACACAATCACTTCAGGGAATCCCTTACAAGCTCCATGAACTGATTATGAAACTGCAACCAGGATCCGACTTGATTGCTTGAAGCTAAGTTAGTATGGAGTGGGCTAACAAGAAATTAATCATCGGTCTAGGAAAAAATTACCACTGGAAGTAACTATTTATTTAATGTTTGTATTTAAGGTTTAAAATAGGAACTGTATTATATAAAATCATTTTATCCTCATAAATATATTCAGGATCCAGCTTTTAAATTTTTATTTAATAAACACCATACAGAAACGGGCAATCGTTAATCGTTAATATAATAATAACATAATTTCTATTAGGTAGCTATTGCATTTTTAAGAAATTTAAGATTGACTTTTAAAAATATATTACGTTCGTACGATATATAACTTAACTGTTCAAATCGGTTTTTGTTTCCAATGACATATCTTTTATTTGCACAGATCAAGCAACAAAATAATGATACTTTCTTATTTTGTTAATTTATGTGAATTTGTGGTATTTTTCAATTTAGGTCAGGACTTTATGAAGTCATGTTTTTTTTTCGGGAAATAAACATACATTTTCATTTTTCAAGAACCGATTTCATTTTCACGTGCGTTTTTTTAAAATGTAATCTCTTTGCAAAGTTCCTCTCCATATAATTTAACTTCACACACTCATTCACTTGGGATATCCCCATTGCACTAGCTTCATTCAAAGTAGAGTTTACTTTTGCTAATCAAAGTAAACCTTATTACAGCTAACTTACAGTCCAATTTAGCTTGGCTCCATGTAAAGCTATGCATTAAATCTTTGCCCAACTTTTTAGTCAATTTGAATAACATGATGACTTATTACCTATATCGTAAAGACCAAAATTGCTTGTTAAAATTTGAAATCAAGTTACGACCATAACACCAACCAAAACAAATCACGGCTACAAATAAAAATGATCTTTAATAGCCGGAGAGTTAAGTTCAAAATAGTACAGCGGGTATTTTAAAGGTTTTGGTTGGTACATTACGGATCTGCAAAGTTTATGCAATTGTAAAGTTGTTATTATATAAGATAGTTTGAACTGTCTGTCTGTTCATTGGTGTTTGTACTGTAGTGCAGTTGTGGACTACATTTGTGAGGATTTATTTGTTTTGGTGAGTAATCGTGGTTTTTGTTATTATTTAACATTAGATTACAAGATGACACCATAAGTACGGCTACGCGGTACGTAACGGATGCGACTGCCTTGTCCTTTGACAGACGCATCCGTACCGTAGCCGTACTTATATAGGAATAAGATCGTAATTGGCGATTTCCTTTCATTTGACAGACGCATGCGTTTTGCGTTAAAAATACGCAGCGACGGACGACAAGTGTGAGAACCTACGTAGCTTTAACTCTTGCAATAAGTATTTTCAGCCAATAACTAATTAGAAACTTTAATCAAACGTCCAACTTTGTCTTGTGATTCCACACTTTAAACCAATCATAGTTAGAAAATTGTTTACTAGCTACTTTTAATTACTATTATATTTTTAAAATTACTATTAGTTGGAGTCTTGGTAATTGGCTGGTTAATTTGAACTAACTTAAATGAATCAAATAGACAACTGCTAAACGTGAAAATACCCACACACACACACACATATCACGCCGTTACCCCTTGCAGGGAAGGCAGAACGGCCGTAACAATTCGTTCGCTATCTCTACGTCTGAGAAACATTTATGAGCCATTTCAGAAAAATTGTGAATCACTATTGTGACAGGTTGTGCTGTCGCCTAAACGTGAAGACATTTGTACTTAATTTGTGTGCCAGTGGCAAAAATGTACTTCGCGAATCCAATGTCCAGGTTGAAAAATTACCAACATACCATATGAAAAAAACTTCGATAACAAAGTCGATATTGGATATTGGTTATCAAACGAAAAATATTTGCTTCTCAAAACGGCGTGTGAGCGCTAGGTGTGCGGCGGCCCTTAGGTATCCAAAAAATTAAGTAGATTCCTAATATGTACATACTTACCAGTAAGGTAAGTACAATCAGCAGCACATTAACCTATCAATTTAAAAGATCAATTTATACTAAATTGTATAAAAAACCAGTTTATGTTGATCTCTTAAAGTTAGGTCTTGCAAGAACTTGCATTTAACTAAACAATAGGTAGAGTCGGTAAGAGAAAGTAGGGTACTTAGATCCATAAGTAAAACATGTTTTGGGTCACTTCTAGGGATGTGACTTGAGAATATATAGGCAGGAAAAAACAGTTTGAAAATAAAACAATTTTAACCTAAAAAAGTGGATTTAAAAAAATAATCGATAAATGCTTATTATTACTTGATTTTAAGCAACATTTTTTCATGTTATGTCGAGTAATAATTTATTTACAATTTATTGTACAGAGGAACAGTAAAGAGAACAACACATAAAGAATACAGACAAAACAGGCACTGTTTATCTTTATCTCTAATAAGAAATTTCTTACAGCAGACCTAGGGAAGAGTAATGGCATTAAACGAATTGCAGATAAGACTTACACAGAATATATATCTAAGTTTTAGTCTAAAATATATAACAAAGGAAGGTATAATAAATATATATAGACGAATAAATAAATATATATATTATTAATTATTTTGAGAGAGAAAGATAATGTTCTTTAACTCGTTTTTGAAGATAGCGATAGATGGGCTATCGCGTACAGTGTGTAAATAATCGTTGACAAGTAGGTAAAATAAACATGTAACAAAGGCAATATCGTAAGGGACCACAATAAAGTGTCGTGTATTTTGATTGATGCGTAAACAAGACCCTAAAAATTCTTCGGTGCAAACAAAACCCGCAAAAAAAAACGGAAAATATATTATAAGTTAATCGCTTAAAAAACTTTTCGAAATAGCATCATTTTTTTATTGAACATACATACATACACATATCACGCCTATAATCCCTTGCGCTGTAGGCAGAGCGAAAACGGCCGCAAAAAACGGACATTTACGCCACGTCTGACAAATATTTGATGGCCATTTGGAAAACTGTACATCGCCATAGTGACAGGTTGTCAGCCTATCGCCAAAAATTGCAATACACACCCTCAACATCCTTAGTCGCCTCTTACGACACCCACGGGAAAGAAATGGGGTGATGCTATTCTAAGCCGGCATCACACGGCATTTTTATTGAAGCTATGGATAATTGATTTAAGTCCTCAAAAATAAAAATGTCCTTCGATAGCCTCAATTGTTTTCCGTATATTTTTCACAAAATCACAAGACAGTGTCATCAATATCTTTAAAATTCCGTAGAGTTTTTAACATTTCTATTTTCACATCCTTGGTCACTGCCGTGAACGTATGCGTCAATGGATGTGGCATGACGAAATGTTTGACAAACTTTTTGCTCAGAGGTCAGCGAAGAGTATGAATCATGCAGTTTATGGATCTTTGTTTTTATTTGCGACTGATGTTTCCAAAGATTTCCAACGCATTAAAATGTGGAGTAATAACTCAAAAATGTCTGCTAAGTTTTCTAAAATTGTATACCTAACAGGGAAGTGTCTTGAAATCTTGTATTCAATAAATCGCAGGTTTTAATCGCTTAGCCTACATTCAATCTGTAAAAAATGGATTAGACGCTGGGTATTAGTTGCTACACTAATCCGCCAGATGGAGCCTAACCACGCGTTATTGGCATTAAGATACACTTGCAAAATTGGCGGACAAGGAACGAGCTGCGGTAGCCCAGATGCAGGAAGCGTTGCCACTAGTGATGGTGTAAGTAGCAGGTTCAAATCCTGCCCGGCGGTAACAAAAAAACAAGTTCTCTGACATAGTAGGTACGGTCGCATTCAAAAGTGGAGTCATAGTTAACACAAACCTCAGAAAACAAGTCGCTCGCACCCGCGGCGACACTCACACAATGACACAAATGACGTATAACATACTATTATTTGACGAACTACCATTGTATAATAGGCTGAGTAGTATTGACTATTTCACTACATGAATCATTAGCTTCGGTAGCTTGGTCAGTAGCGCGGTCAAGCAAATTCTTGACCGTTATTGTGGAGACAATGGATCGAATCCCGATATCATCGTTGTAGTTTTTATTTTATCAAATGAAGCAAAATTTAGTAAATTTTGAATTACATTTTAGTTGTTGCTAGATCGTTTGCGAGATAGTGCGTGTGCTAAGTGATTTTTTTTAACCTAAGTTTATTTATTAAACTTCAGTGTTTATTTCTTCAAAATGCATACTATTATCAGTTTGCAGGATAAGCAGCGTATTGTTGCGCTGCAATTATCTGTGGCGCTGCATGATATTGGATTTAATTTAACTCAAATTGCTAATCAGACTGGTCTGGCCGTAAGTATAGTTTTATTTCATTACAATTGTATTTTAAATATTAAAAACTTTGACTCATAGTATGTTGGTAGCTGTGAACCGATTAGTATAAACTTTTTTATTAATAATGCTACTTTGTTTTAGTGGAAGACTGTTAAACGTTGGGTTACACGTTTTGAAGAGGAAGGTAGCGTAAAAACTCGACTCGTCTTATTAATGATTCACAGCGGAGGATGATGGTGTAACAATATGAAGAAAATGGTTCTGCCGCTGGTCCAGACGAATTAGTAGCACAAGAAACAGGGCGTGCAACTACCGCTAATTATGTTGATATGCTACAGGAAAGCATGCTACCGACGACGGTGCGAAATGTTTAACTGTTTATCCTGCTAGTGAAGTTCCTCGTTTTGCATTTGTCCAGTGCATCGAGCTGCCGTGGTGTATAATTGGTTTAGCCAGCACCTAGATATCCAAGTTATTTGTTGGCCAGCAAAATCTCCGGACTTAAATCCCATAGAGAATTTATGAGGTTTAATGGTGCAAAGGTGGGACATGCGCAATGAAAGAACTACAGAAGCTTTAAAGGCTCACTGCCTGGGAGTGTGGGAGAGTACCAGAGGAACAGATATATGGACTTATTTGGTCGAGTCTATTAAGTGTTTATTAAGTGTTGTTGAAAACAGCGGAGGTAACACCAAATACTAATTATGTAAGCGGCGATTTTTACTTAAGATTCCAATCTGACCCGATCTAGCATACATTGCTGATTATCGTGTGTATTTCATTATAATATATGAATATACACAAAATAATCAGCAATGTATGCCGAAGCGGGCCCGATAAATCGTTGCTCACTCAACCTCTGTTTACCTGCTTACCCGCCTACTATTGCAGTAGGTAGGTATTTGTGGAGCATTACATTAGCAATTAAATTATGCTAAAACATCGATGTATATTTATATAAGATTGATCATTATTAGTCAGTTATCTTAAGGCTTTGCTTCAATATCTTTTCATTACGAAAACGAGTACTTAAGCTTAAACCTTGAGATGTAGGCAAATAACTGATTTATTATTATTACAATTACTTTTACTTCCGAGGAAAGTGCATCATCGTTAAACATAGAACAATAAAATAATTACTAACGAAATTATTACTTAAATAACTTTATTGAAAGATTCAATCCAAGATTTGGATCATTCCTATGATCTTATAAATAATTACCTATCGATGTTTCAGCTAATGAACACTTAATATCATTTTACATAATATTGTGTTTTATCATTCAAACAAAACTATAAACTAAGTATTACGGCAGCAAGTATTTTATGTAGTTTTACATACTCGTATCTTATGGTTACCAAAAGTTCTCATTCATGTCATTATGTTATTTACATAAAGTAATACTATACCTACCAATAAAATAATTTCTTACCTTACTTTTTGTTTTATTACAATATTATAGGTTTATGTTTTTAGATATAATATTTTGATACATAATTTACAATAAACATTTATAGATATAATACATAGATGAATATATAGAAAAATATTATATAAAATAATTATTACTGGAGAAAATATGGTAAAAACATATAAAAAACATTATTCAACATACAGAGATCGGATGGGAAACCGGTTCCGTTCTGTTTAGAAGGTAAGAACTATTACCGCTAAGCTACGGTAGCTTGTGATCAATACGACGAAATAAAGATATGTAATCTATTGCTTTACTACAAGTGAACGAATAAGGATAACTATAATACAGTTTTAGACAAACCAGTGTGATGTATACTTTGTGGTGATGTGGTGGCGAATAGGCTATCACCGAGTAATTATTTCAAAGATTACATAGATGTCGCTTATAGGTGGTAATCTGTTTAAGTTTTAATGCTACGCCTTAAGGTGGACTTTTCTACTTACAGTCGATAATCTTACGTGTGTGCGTAAGTTAGTAAAGTAAGTACAGAGGATAATAACCCGTATTGCAATCTGTCAAGTGGTCTAACTATGACTCCACTTATGAATCCGACCGTACTTAGTATGCCGTGTGATGCCGGCTTAGAATAGCATCACCCCATTTCTTGCCCTTGGAAGTCGTAAGACTTGCGACTTAGGGGCTCGAGGGAGTGTATTGCAATTGTAGGCGATGGGCTGCCAGCCTGTCACTATGGCGATACACAATTTTTTTAATGACCCTCAAACGTTTGTCGGACGTGGCGTGAATGTTCGTTTTTGCGGGCGTTTACGCTCTGCCTACCCCGCAAGGGATTATAGGCGTGATATATATATATGTGTGTGTGTGTATGTGTGTGTGTGTGTGTGTGTGTGTAGTTAGTAAATTACCTGCTAAGCATGTTGAGCCTGGCAAATACTCACTAAAACGGTACGCCATATCCAGCAGTAATCTATTGTGAATGTTGATGAAGCAGACTATATCCGCATTACAAATCTCTTTCAAAACAATTTTGTCAAAAACAAACACGTCGTCTTTTAGGTCATTGCCGTGTCAATGTAACAGTGACATAACTGTGAATGGAAATGGTGATGATGTGATGATTCATACCGCAGAACTATGACTAAAGCTTTTGAAACCAGACCAGAAAATAACAACAGAATATATAATTTCACCCTATTTTTACATAATGCTCTTTCAACGCGTTATAAAAGTATAATCAGAAGGCTGTCACAAGTTTCATTTACTATACGTCAGAATTCAGATGTCATAAAAAACTATATAGTTTAGCAAATCGCCAGTAGTTTTATACAAAGCGGTAAAACAACAAAATAACAAATAGTAAAATTGTATGTTTGGTTGAGTAAATATAATCAATAAAATGTTTACATGCTGCTTTCTAAAAAGGATTTATAAATTGTAAAATAATATATAATATATTTTCTAAATAACCCTCAAATATTTGTCAGACGTGGCGTAAATGTCCGTTTTATGCGGCTGTTTATGCTCTGCCTACCCCGCAAGGGATTATAGGCGTGATATATGTATGTATGTATGTATATAAGTAATAATTAACAGTTGCTATACGGGAGCGTTTCCTTCTGCCAACAAACTATAGCAGTTTGGCGGAATCAAATTGTATAAAACTAACTGTAAAAAATATATATGAATAAAAGAATTATTGTTATTTATTATTAACAAAGAGTTTTTTACTATACTACCAAAATTGTTCGGTCTTTTTCTTTTCGTGTAGGACACCGAGTCTTCCAACGACCCGATGAACCCTCGTGTCAGAGTTTCTCAACTACCTACTACTACTAGTAGGCCTCTGACATGGTTGTGTAACGACCGCCGTCTAAGTAATCGTAGACAGCAACCGACACCGACGACTTTACGTGCCCTCCGAAGCACGGAACCATCTTTCTTTCGGACAATCAGGTGGTTTAGCCGCAATGTCCTAAACAGACGGAACAAATTCATAAAGTGCTAATTATAAATTTTGTGAGTGCCCCACCGAGAATCGAACTCGGAACCTTTGCGTCGCAGGCACACTAGTCACACTACCACTGCGCCACATCGGCCGTCAATACCTCGTCGAGACCTCTGTAACTCGAGGTGAGGCTGATAAGACAATCTCATCTCAAATCTTGTTATTGTGACGTACTTGTTGATTATTACGAGAACATCTTGATTTTCAGCACTTTTAAGGTGTCCAAAAAGTCGTCCACAAATATCCCTATATTGCGTTACGCAATTTGTATAACACCCCTTTTCACTGTTCCCATGAAAAGAACTCATTTGAGTTCTGACAGATCCTAAACCAAAATTGATAAATGATTCACCTGTCATTTACAATGAAAACGGTTAACCGAGGTATTAGTCCGATACGGCTGGCATTATTTGAGGGCATTACTTATAAAAATTATAAAGTCACTTATTTTTTTTACGATTGCGTAATGCGTGTCTGTGAAGCAAATATTACGTTTTGTGTCATTTTTGACGCTAGCTTAGATTTTCGATTCAATGTATGACAGCTCGTTTATAAAATTAAATTATAAGTGTCTCTAATAAAATTAACAATATGAAATGTACCATTTATTGTCAGTTTGACTGTTAATACAGAGTACAAACCCAGTTTGAGTCGTTTTCATCCACTGCAAACGAAAGTATGTTAGCATATACCTAAAATAACACAAAATAATAAATTGTGTCCGGCCACAGAACTATAACTAAAGCTATATAAACCAGACTAAAATAACAACAGAATATATCATTTCACCCTAACTTAGCGCTCTTTCAATGCGCTGAAAATTGATACATTTAGGTTATTCGTATCGCCAATTAGAAGGTTGTCACAAGTTTCATTTACTATACGTCAGAATTCAGTTGTTACAAACAACGATATACTTTGACAAATCGCCCGTAGTACTACGAGGACTTTTTTCTTTACTTCTTAAATTGATTGATTAATTGGACTCCAATGGCATGGACTCCATTCCGGCCGGTTGAAACTAGTGAAACGAACGAAAATAATAAAAACAGTCGGTCTTTTGCATGTTGCTTATACTTGCGTATGCTCAGGAAGCAAAATTGGATAAGATATAGTTATTTTCGTTCGTCTTAAAGTAAAATATTGTGTTAATTCTACAGCTTTAGTTCTGTTCTGTGGGTCCGGCCAATGGTCTAAAAACTATAAGCCAAAAATAAACGACTGTAATATTTTTGAAACCTAAAAAGCTATCCACACTGGGCTATATGCCCAACTCGTCTTACCTTCCGATTCTTGCCTCCAGCCCCGTATTTCAGTACACAATACTCATTTATCACCTAACAAGACATTTCTGACTGAAATCTCATTTTAGCTGACATGGCAATTTTCAGGATTGCGTCTGAGTCTAAATTTTTCTGAAACGGCCCTCGAATATTTGTCTTGTTCTTTTCGTGTGGGATACCAAGTCGGCAAACGGCTCGATAAACCTTTGTGACAGAGTTTTTCTACCGTCTACTACTACTAGTAGGCCTTTGACATGGTTTTTGTAACGACCGCCGTCTAAGTGATCACCCGGTAAACACAGCAACCGAAACCGACGGCTTAACGTGCCCTCCTAAGCACGGAACCGCCTTACTTACGGATAATCAGGTTATTCAGCCTGAAATGTCCTAACCAGACTTGGTACAAATTCACAAAAAGATAATATCAACTTTGTGAGTGCCCCAACGAGAATCTAACCCGGAACCTTTGCGCCGCAGACAGTTGCACTACCACTGCGCCACATCAGCCGTCAAATTTGTCAGTTGGAGTAGGAGTATTCTTGGCCGCTACCTCACATAATATACATACATATTACATCACGCATATATTCCTTGCAGGGTACGCAGAGTATGAACGGACATTTGAGGGACATTCAGAAGATTGTGTAGGTTGTCAGCTCATCGCATAAAAATGCTATATACAAGTAAACCTAGACACTGATGTATGATCCAAGCAGGGATTGCCATACAATATGATGATGATAAGTAACCCTCGAGTCCCTTAATCGCCTCATACGACTCCAAAGTTTAAGAATTGGGGTGATGCTATTCTTAGCTGGCAATACTGTCTCGTATTATCAATGCAGTACGGTTCAGTTTCCCGTATAGTGCTATGCTCCGGTTAAAATGACAGTCCGTTATGTTAGCCTGAGTAGTATCGTGGAATAGTTGTGTAGTTACTAGTTATTGCCCGTGGATTTGCTTGGATATTATATATAATTTTCTTTATTGCACAAAAATACACGGAAATAATACAAACAATTTTTGTCGCAAAGGCGAGCTTATCTCTAAAGAAGAGATTTCTTCCAGCCAACCCATGTCTTGTGAGAGAATTTAAACTTTTGAGGCAAATAGGCAATACGAAATGAAATTTAACAAAATAGGAATAACTAACTCTGTAAAATATAACATGCATACAAATAATATATTTAAACCTAAGTACATGAATAGGTAAACAAACTTACATAAATAATATAAAAATACATAATTATACCTACATAAATATTTCAAGGTTGTTGAGAAATAAAGTGCTCATTATTATATTATCATACACAGTCTACTGTGTGATGCTGGCTTAGAAAAGCATCACGCCATTTGTGTTCTAAGAGGCGACTGAGGGATTTGAGGGTTACATGTTTATTGCTATTTAAGGCGATGGGCTGACAATCAGTCACTATGGTGATACACCAATTTTAGAATAATCCTCAAATGTTTGTCAGACGTGGCGTAAATGTCTATTTTTACGGCCGTTTACGATCTGCTTAGCACGCAAGCGAGGCGTGATTTATGTATGTGGGTAAGTAGTTGAATAAGAGGCTGGAGAGTGCCATAGGATAGTTTTAAAAACTGTCATTTACGTCACGTCTGACAAACATTTGAGGGCCTTTTTGAAAAATGTTTATTCACAACAGTGACGAGTTGTTAGCCCAAAAGTGACTTAATCGCCTCTTACGACACGGGAGAAAACCCCATTTCTTTTCATGCTCTTCTAAGCTGACATCTTTACTAAATATATAGAAAAAATCATAAAGGGAAGGAACAAACAAACAAACACTCTTTCCCATTAGTGATAGGTTTAAGTGTATTTGGTGGTATTATACCAGCACCTGACCGCACCGACTCCCGCGCAGTCGCAGTCTACACGTCATGTGTCCCGCTCGCTCTACTTTCACAAAGCGCCCCGTCTCTGTCTCGAAATAGCGGTGCAATGTAAACATACATCACCCGCCTTACACCGAAACCTGTTCCGACAACAGCAAAAAAACAAGCAATGAAGTAAAAAGTAAATTAGTTTCCTACGTGTTTGGAATTTTGAAGAAAAAGTAAATAGTTTTAGAACGAAGTTCAAATGGTGCGTGAAAAAAGTGTATCAGTGAAATTGGTTTTCAATGAAATAATGAGTTTTGTTATGCTCAGTGGAACCTGAAAAATTGGAAAGTTTGCGGTAATTATTATACAATTATTTAGATAACATTCAAATAACCTTTAACACAATTTATAGGATCCGAATGCGAAATAAATATAAAGGTCCGGTTCGAATCTCACAAAGTTGATATTAATAACATTGCGATAATGAGCATTGTGATATCTTTACTACGTTTGGATAGGATATTCCCAGCAGTGGACTGCAATAGGCTGATGTATGTATGTATGGATAGAATAGGAAATTACAGAACCATGTGATTGTCCGTAAGAAAGATGGTTCCAGGCTTCGGAGAGTACGCTAAAGCATCGATCTCGGTTTGTGATAAGTCTGCAGACATTACAGCAACCATGTCAGAGGCCTACTACTAGTAGTAGGCGGTTGAAAAGCCGTTTTACCAGGGTTGATTCGGTCGTTCATAGACTCGGTGTCCCACTCGACAAAAGCAGAAGTTGTCTAGTTGGAGTGGTCGAGTAGGTGGTATACCTACACAAGTAAAGTCCGTCTATACAGGGTGTAAGGGACAGTGTACCAAAAACTTTGCAGGCATGATCAGCCCATGGAACTGAACAACTTTTTCTATGGGAGTTATGTTGTTAAACGATAAGATATATTCGACCTCCCACCCAAAATTTACAATTAGCTGGTTGACTTTGTAGGGAAACTAAAAAAAATTACGACCTATGCTCTTAGTAAAAATCGTTCAGTTTTCGGTACACCTATTACACCCTTTATGTATAGGGTGACATCTTACTAGTGACCGATGACGAAAACTCAATGCGGGCTGGTGAGAAGGAACAACTTTCCCCGAGGAATATAGGCGAGGATTCCTGCGTCTGTGTTTCCAAAAGCATACAACCCTAATCTCTTCAAAGTAAGAGTGAACAGGCTTCTTCTGGGTGAGCTCGCTCCATCTTAGACTCTGTCTTTGTCCTATGACCTAGACTAGAGTCAAGAGCAAACCCATCATTAATAAAAAAAAAAAAAAAAATAGGCCGCAATACGAAAAAATATTTTGTCCCTCCCATACAAAATTGCAGATCAGCTGATTTGAATTACATACTATGGAAACTTAATTTTCCTTAAGGAACAGTTTAAAATAATGACAAAAATATTATGAATTTCCATAGTAATTCAAATAAGGTGATCTACAATTTTATATGGGAGGTCCAAAGTATTTTTTCGTATTTCGGCACCTTTTCACCAGCCCGTCTTGAGAATTCGCTATCGGTCACAAGTAAAATTTCACCCTATATCGGTCTGCAATAGTTGGAATTATTTAGTAGAAAGTGCAGTACTGTGGTGCACTAAGTTTGATTGAGTAAAAGCAGGAAGTAATGCACTAGTAGCGTACTTACTATTCTACAAGGCACTTAAATGGCTTCTACTCTGTCGAACGTTTTCTTAGTTAATTCGTTGTCTAGTATTAGTTGCGTAATCTCTTTATTAATAAAATATAAAAGTTTATACTAAAAAATATTGTCAAAAATACTTTTTGGATTTCATTCAACGTTTTACAAAATATTATTAATATAAAGATGATGCCTTCCAAAGGCGAAGATCACAAATGACATCCAGATGCGTCTTTCAAACGACGCATTCGTCAACGCACCGTGTCGCCGTATTTGTATGGGACTAAGATCGGAATTCACAATTTCATTTCGTCTTTCAGACGCATGCGTTACGGATGCGAAAAAAAATCGCAGCAACGGACGTTAAGTGGGAGAACCGCCAAAATAGTAAACAATGGCCACAATTCGGGATGTACATTCTCCTTACTTGCCTTAAATTAGTGCTGTCATTTTCCGTAAAATAGGTTTAGAAAAGGATAGGAGATATTTTAGTCGTCTCATGTAAGACATGACACATACAAAATACGTGTTATTTGTCAAAATAAGACGACAATCAAAACAATGGCGACTAAATTGACTAGGAAAGGCGAAAAAAGCCTTGACGTTTTTAAAAATGACAGGACTTAGATATCTTCTATCCTTTTCTAAACCTATTTGACGGAAAGTGACAGCACTAATTTAAGGCAAGTAAGGAAAATTTAAATCCCGAATTGACCTCAATGACGACATATTTCAATATTTTCTTACAAAATGTTTAAAAAGTAGCTAATTTTCGGGTAGGTAGTGATAGGTATCCAATTTGCGATATGCCGTTATAAGCAGGTATGTAGTAACTAAAATTAAAACACTTTTTTTGTAAACTTATGATTTTTAGGACTTCATTCAGCTAATTAAACCCGACTGCGACTTGTTAATAAGCAATTTTAAAGTTATAAAGTTATAATACAATCCACCATTTTGAAATTATGATATTAAAAGCATTCACTTATCCACATAAGTACATACATACATTCTCTTCGTTCAAAACCTATTGAGGTTAAAAACATCAACTGCGCTAGTACCTATGGAAGTTCAAGACTTCCCTCGATTCCTCCGGGATCCCATCATCATATCCTGAACTGGTGGTAATGAGACTACCTGGGAAGTAAAAATATACTTTCAAACAAAAAAAAAATAGATTTCCAGGCGTGGCAGGCACGTTTAGATGATTAATACATATATACATACACATATCACGCCTATTGTCCCTTGCGGTGTAGGCAGAACGTAAACGTTATTTACGCCACATCTGACAAATATTTGAGGGTCATTCGTAAAATTGTGTCTGCCGGCTTCGAATAGCATCACCCCATCTCTTTCACGTGGGAGTCGTAAGACTCGAGGGTGTAGGTATATTGCAATTTTAGGCGATGGGCTGACAACCTGTCACTATGGCGATGATAAATAAGTATTTTTTTTAACTCGGTAATAATTTAATCAAACATTCTTCCCACAGACGACATAAAAATGCTTCAACAAAGATGGCTGCCGGCGTTACTGGTGCTGACCCTCACGCTGCAGACGCGTGGAGAAGGTGGCTTCAGGTTACCTGATCAACCACCTAAGGAAGAGACCGAGGGCAGGTCGTTGAACTTCAGCGATGATGATAGGAGCCGAGCGGTGAGGATGTTATTCATATTATTTTTAAATAGGGAGGGTATAAGGGATTAAAGAAATTCATAAGTTTTCGAATGACCCTCAAATATTTGACACACGTGGCGTAAATGTCCATTTTGCGGTCGTTTGCGCTCTGCCTTGTCCCCAAGGGATATAGGCGTGATGTGTGTATGTGTGTATGTATGTGTATAAGGGATAGCCCTCCTCCGAATACTTATAGAGTGCATTTAGACCATGGAACTTAACAACTTCCCATGTGAAAATATTTCAGGAAATGACAAAAATATTCGATCTCTCATACAAAATTACGATCAGCTGACTGCAATTTTTTTTTATGGAAAGTGAATTTCCTGAAACATTTTGTTATGGAAAGTGTTGCAGTTTCATGGTCAGTAGGTAATTGGAGGGTTGTCCCTAACACCCTGTATAGTACTATAGTGTAGCGACTTCTAAGGCCACTACAACAAGGATGGTTCACAATCAAAGAAAGATGCAAGAAAGTTCCCAACATAGACCAACTCATAATGGTGCCATTTGACTTGACTTTAAGAATAATGCGCCAGAAAACCGCGGTACTTTTTAAATATCTGCCCTTTTCCGCGTGATCCTGTTTTTTTGAACATCTCTTTATTCCAGCCCCAAGCTGAAGGTCGAGGTCTTCTGAACTGGCTGGGCTTGGGCGAGGATCAGGATCCATACATCCAGCAGGCAACCAACCAGTGCATCAATGGGGACTTGGCTGACTGTTTCAAGGCCCAGGCTTTGCGGTCTTTTGATGACTTCTTTGACAAACAGGCTTACCAGTAAGTTAACATGTGACAGAATCACTCTGAGAACCTGCATATTTACCCTAAATCTTGGAATACCAAATTTTAAAACACTTTAGGTATAATTTTTTTTTAAACTTGCACAATTTTCAAGCGCGGGCAGGATTTGAACCTGCGACTTTCGCATTACTAGTGGCGACGCCTCTTCCATCTGGGCTATCGCAGCTTGTTCCTTGCCCGCCAATTTCGCAAGTGTATTTTAATGCCAGTAACGCGTTGCACGGCTACATCTACCGGGTAAGTTTTGCAACTAATACCCGGCGACTAATTCTATCTTGAATCTTGTAGGAATCCTACAAGATTCCTGCGTAAAGTTCACTCACGTATATCGTTTGTGAACAACTTTTACTCAGGCGTGATTCAACGCTTAACGAAGGCCGAAAGGGAAGTAGTACAAAACCTCTTGTGGATGTACTCAGCCACTCCTGTGGAAAGAGTACTAAAATAACAAGGTAAAAGTAGTTTCAACAATCTCTTCCAAATTCCAGGTGACCTGTAATTTCAAAGACACAATCAAAATGGTTTCTTTTCTCTTCTTCAGGCTATCAGAGAATGCAGTATTAGTGAAAGTGGAGTCACAAGCGAGGGCCCTGGCTCACGAGCCAACTGAGCTGGCTTCTCAACCCAGGAGTGGAGACTCAGACTGGGACGCCCTCGTCAAATTTGGAATGAGGAAGATTGAAAGGTAATAGCACATCTTCCGTGTAATGACGGCTAGAATAGCATCACACCATTTTACAAATAGTCGTAAAAGGGCTGAAAACAGGAAATTGATTCTCTGGTCAACTACTTGCCCTGCACTCGCTAATCCGCCTGCTAAACATAATGTGCGTCTTTCTTTGTACCTTTGAACTATACAGGGAAGCCAAATGGAGGCCACTGTTACCTTTGACGTGTTTTTATTTATTTTTTACATGAAAACCTAGTTGACACCGCAGCATAATTGAAAATTATTAGTACCATCATCACTGAGCATTTGGGAGATGGGTTGACAATCTGTCACTATGGCGACACAATTATCTGAATGAACCTCAAATGTTAGTCAGACGTGGCGTGAATGACCATTTTTACCGAATGTCTGTTTAAGCTCTACCTACCCCGCAAGGGATCATAAGCGTGATAAATGTATGTACAACAGAGCATCCAAACATCACGTGCTGTCACTCCACATTTGGATTAAATTCGATATTGGCTTAGCGCTGGCTGATCAGTTTCAATTTCAATTAGCTATTGCTAACGTGGCTCTCGCCAAATGTCGTTAAATGTGTACTGGCCTTAAGGGCCTGCCTCGAACTTTTGAACGTCCCTTTCCCACTAATGGCAAATCCTGTGTGTGAGAACAGAGCGGAATCACCATATTTAGACGATTTTTCACTCTTTTGGAAATTTCTCGCCAAATAAACAAGTAATCAAAAAACTGTACGACAAGAATCTAGTAAAGTACAAGACGTATCGTATTCGCAAAAATAATGTGTTATGTTCATAAGATTGCTATACAATACGCAAAAAAGTGTAAAAATAGACCAATCTTTGAAAAATTAATCTATCGAGCAAACTTTCTTTAATCGTGTTTTCCTGCGACAAAAATCTAGATAATATAATGAAAAATCATTATACTTAAAAATAAGGTGTTTATCGTATTCACCAACAAAATTGCGTGCATCCAAAAATACCCATTTTTCTCACAGTAAGTAGGTCTTTTATTATTTATTAATGATGGGTTTGCTCTTGACTCTAGTCTAGGTCATAGGACAGAGACAGAGTCTAAGATTTAGCGAGCTCACCCAGAAGAAGCCTGTTAAGGCACTGGCACTCCCACACACTGACGGAACGCAGCAAGCTACTTGGCGCCAGACTTCGGTGGGATGGTGGTCGCGAGCCAGGCGGCTCCTTACGGAGCCGTCCACTGCTTGTTGGGATCGTTCAGCCGGACTTATCCACAGGCAAGCCTGTGTTGCCGTTGCCCGGGGTGGACCGCTAGGAGGTAGATCCCATACCACCCCAAAGTCTCAGCTAAAAGGCCTGGTTCGAATCCCGGAGGATTATTGTTAGTATTTTTTTTGTCTTTCATACTTATTAATATTTTTGTTGTAATACCCAATAACATTTATAATAGTCTTAATATTTTGGACATGATTTCAATAACACTTATTAATATTTTTGTTGTAATACCCAATAACATTTATAATAGTCTTAATATTTTGGACATGATTTCAATAACTTATTATTACAAACATATATCACGCCTTTATCCCTTTCGGGGTAGGCAGAGCGTAAACGGCCTCAAAAAACGAACATTTACGCCAAGTTTGACAAACATTTGATTTATTTGTCAGACGTGGCGTAAATAACCGTTTTTGCGGCCGTCTTCGTTCTGCCTACCCCGCAAGGGATGATAGGCGTGATATGTATGTGTGTGTGTGTTGACATATAAACGGCTATCTAAATTACAGGATTCCTTATTCTAGGTTTAGGAAACAGAAGCCTCATAATTATTTTGTATCGTTTACCTTATTTGTAGTTAAGTTTATTTATAAAGAATTATCTTATCTTTAAATTTATTTACTTTTATTGATTCTATTATGTTGTGATGATCAATTTATCCTCTAGACCATTTATTATTATAATTGAAATTGTATAATAAATGGTCTATGTAAAATTGATAAAACTGAAATAAATAATCTTATCTTATCTTACAGGTTTCTGAGATCAACAGCCCTAGAGATGCAATTGGATGATGAAGTGACTGCCAACGGAGTTGTAGCTCCAAGGTTCATCGACGAAATAGCTGATGAGGTGGACATCATTGAGGATAAGAAGGCGCCGCCTTTCCGTAAGCTATTTCTATCTCACTCTTAATAAATCTAAGGAATGAACCAATTCATGTAATCAAACTACAAATTACGTTCGCAAGGAACATACTCGTAGGTCGAATCCAAACTTGACCAAATTTGACTGGGCCAATAGCGTAGCGGATAGTACCCCTGCCTGCTACGCCGAGGTTCGTGGGTTCAATTCCTACAAGACACATATATTTGTCAACTCATTTTCAGATATTTGTGTTAAGTCTGAGTGGTTCTATGTATGTTATGTATTCATTTAACAAAAATAAAGTATCTAAGTATTAATATCAGCTATCTAGATCCCATAGTACGAGTTTTGCTTAGTTTAGGGCTAGATGGCGCTATGTGAATTGTCCAAGATATATATTTTATTAATACGAAAAATATATTTTAGACCTCTATAATCTGAAATTATCTAACACCATCTATAGCTAGCATCTATAACTCTATTTACCGCACCTATGGCACTATACAATACAGGGTGTAATGGACACCTCTCCGAATACTGATGACATTAATACCATGAAACTAAACAACTTTCTATTACAAAATTATTTCAAAAAACGTAAAAAAAAATGGGTTTCCTATAAAGTGCAGTCAGCTGATTGTGATTATGTATGGTAGGTGGATTTTTGTTTGTCTTTTCATGACATACGTTTCTAGGCGAAAGTTGTTCAGTTTCATGGTCTGTATGCACCCTTGTATCAGTAATCAGAAGAGGTCTGAAACCTTTCACCTCGTATATGGCTGTTTCGTTCTTCACTTTTAAATAATTTGCTCGTTTTGGCCTATGTGAAAGTTTTTCAGTATGTTAGGTACCTTCAAATATTTTCAGCATTCCTTTTACCCCTCCTGTATCAAAGTCTATTCACGTTTACTTTCCAAATAAAAGAATAATAATGATTGGTCAACCTGCAGGTCGTCACAAGCTAAAGAAGCTGATCATCCCAATGCTGCTGATCCTGAAGCTGTTCAAGCTGAAGCTTCTGCTGTTCCTGCCGCTCATCCTCGGCCTGGCCAGCTTTAAGAAGTTCCTCGGATTCATGGCGCTCATCGTTCCAGGCAAGTACCATTTTTTTTTAATATATATTTGGCTTCCATCGCCTTCAGACGATGATTCTGCCAGAGTCAAGGTTAAAGAAAACAATAGTTAAACATAAAACGATCTTACTTGGATTGAACGGGTGACACGGGTATGAACAAATCCGTCTATCTGTGTCAATATCACTTGTCCTTTGTTCCCATATGCCACTTAACTGATAGCTACTATTGGCCTATGGAACAGAAATTCCCACATCCACATCCTTAACAGCAAAATGCTTGACCACGTTACTGATTATAATACCTAGCTAAAATAGCGCTGTCCGTCACTCCGATAAATAGGTTTAGAAAATGGATAGAAGCCCTTACGCCGTAGTTCACCTATTAGTCCACCTGATGGACCATGTGTAAGTTTTATATCCCACGGTCCATGTCTAAAATTGTCTATGATTTCCGCGTCATTTCGCAAATCTTTTGTTCGTACCTCCGTGGTTTTGTGGTCTGGGTTCGGTCTCAAAAACCGGAGGGCTTGTACCGGGGTCCGGACGAGAGTTAATACGCTTCGTTTTTTGAAGTTACTGAAAATGCTGGCTCGTTTTAAGCTTAGAATACACATTGAAAGAAGAAGATGATGATGAAGTCTTCTATTTCAGGAGTGATCGGCTACTTCAAATTCTGCAAGCCGAATTCGTCGCCGTTCTCCTCGAGCCACTACACTGGTCCTCAGTACACACCAGCCGGCATCGGCCTGGGACCCTACAGGGACCATCCTCCTCAGCAGGGGGGCCAGTACGGCCCGCAGTATGGAGGAGGGCATTATGAAAGCTACCCTGTAAGTTATTTTCTGTTCCGGAGCATTTTATATCTTTGACTTTTTGCAACCTCCTGGACAATTGAACGCAACAAGCACATGTATAACAATAGCGAGGATTGAATTATGCGCGTGATCCTTCTGTAAAAACTCTCTAACCTAATATACTATATATTGTATAACTTAATTTTCCAGCACAAATACAGCTCTGGCGGAGTGGCCTTCAGAGACCACGAGCATGCAGCTCAGGACCTCGCTTACCAAGGATGGGAGTACAGGAACAAGAAAAACGGAGAAGAGATTAAAGCTGAACAGCCATAAGAACTAGTTCCGAGCTGTCCCGGTAGATGGAGCCATGCTCTCTGGCTTGCATGATTTCACCAACGGCAGATGAGCCACGGCAGTTCAGTAGCTATAGGCGTCGCTTGTACTGATAGCGAAAGTCGCAGGTTCAGACCCTGCCTGCAGTGCAATATTTCAAGTTCTTTAAAATATTATACCTAACACGTTGAAGTGTTATAAAGACTGTAATTTTCTCTTAGTAATTTAACAATATCAACTACATCAACAGCCACAACACAGTCCACTGCACTGGACAAAGACCTGCCCTTATTGGGTCGTAATTGTAATACTCACCTTAAATTGCAAAAATGGTTTTAATATTAGACGGCGCTTACGTAACATATAGACGCAAATTTAAGCTACAAATTTCACCAAACGAGTAATGAGACACGGTAGCTCAATGGTTACTCGACTCGAAAATTGTGAGTTCGAGTCCCTCTCGTGTTAACATTTGGTTTTATTTAAAGTCTGATGCCGTCAAAAAGTTGTATTTTAACGTGTAGGCCATAAAATAATAATTATGTATGAGTCAGTCAGTATTTTATTTGATATATTTAAGTACACTTATCACTAGAATTAGGTGTTTTAATTCAATGTTTAGCTTTAAGCATTTTGTACCTATTTATTTCTTCTATTTATTAATAAAATGGTATGTTAACTTACAAAAAAGAGTTTTATTGCAATATTTTTTTTTTAATCTGATGTCAGTAGAATATATTATATTTTAAGGTGGCATCAAACTTAGCTTAAAATCATATAGTGATGTAGTAGTTTTACTTCTTCTTACCATTTTTTGACATGAGCATTAATTGCGTTTTCTTTTTTATTTTCATGGCTCCAAAACTCAATCTCATCAAATTCTCTAGGAACATACAAGTCTCTATCAACATTCCTTTTGTTTCTATTGTAATCGTTTCTGTTTACATCCGCATCTTTGTTACTTATATCTCCATCCAAGTCACTTGCGTCTTCATCCCTTTCACTTATATCTTCGTCCCCTTTTCTTAAACCCACAACTCTATTAGTTACATCTACATCTCGTCTATTTCTATTAACAGACCTCTTGTGTTTGCGGTGTATGGTGAAATCTCTCTTGGCTGATAGTTTTTGGAAAGGCATCGGGTATCTTACGTATTTTGAGTTCCACTTTTTGCTCTTCTTATGATGCGTTGACTGTGTCGTTGATGGAGTCTCTCTGACTTCGTAGCGAGTTGGTTGGGTGGGTGGTCTTGTTGCCTGAATAATCACAAATTGTTTTTGAATAAGTATTACAAAAAGTGTGGTCTCGACATATTATCACAACAAATTTAAAATTCTTAATTTATTAAACGTAAAATTTTGCCAAGACGTGTGTGTTAACATTGCACAAATGACACACCCTGTGTAAAAGATCCAAACTTCTGGAAAGGATCAAGGTTTGGTAGCAAACTATTTACATACTTCACTCCCATTTTGGTATTAAATTTTACCCCTATTTCCTTCGTGACAGTTGCAAAACGGCAAAGCTATACATATATATCAGGGTATTTGGCAGACAAGATTTGATCTAGACGAGAAACTAAATAATTTTATTTAGTTTTTTTATGTTTGGTCCTCCCATACGAATTTTGTTGCTGCTCAAGTGATTTTGTATGGGAGTACAAATTGTTTTATGAGGATAAGAAAAGTTGTTTAGTTTCACCACAAAGTATGTATTGGCGTCGGCGATTCTCTATTTTGTGGTTTCTCGTTTAGACTAGAACACGCTCTAAAAATATTAACTCACATCCGCCAAACATTTATAAACATATTATAATATATTATACATTTATATGTATATTTCGACTGAGATATAGTTTGAGAAGTATTTAAAGCACCTAGAAGTATAAAAGTCCGCTTTTGCCTACTTTTAGTTATAATTTTTCTGTATTGTTTCGTTTTACTTGTGTACGTTGTAAGCAATAAAGTGTTCATCTATCGATCTATCTAAAGCTTGTTTTTTAAATGTGATTAATATTTACCCGTAAGTTAACTTTTCTGTTCGTTTTCGTTTTCTTGATTATCTTCTGTATCGTACTTCTCATTGTAACCTTTTTTGTTTTCCGCTGTTTAGGCACTACGAATTCTGTCACCTTTGGCAACACTAATGTCCTCTCATCTTTGTCACTGGCAATATTGTATTGAGATATGTTCTTCTGTAAAAAACAAAATAGACTTCAAGATTTTAGGAATCAATGGGAGTTTTTCTGTTGACAGTTCTGTTGAATCTCAAACCAGAGGGCGCTGTACTAAACTGAAATTTTGGAAAAGCAACGAACGAATCTTAGTTTGATTTACTACAAAATAAACTTATCGCCTTGCGCCTATCGCCTTAAGTAAACAAATTACTAAAATAAATTTAGAACAATTCAATAAACACAAAATAAAGAATAATTAATAAAGATGTAAAGGTAAGAAAATTTCCCATTGAGAAAATACATTATTTTTGTAAAAATCAATACAAACATTGCTAAGTGATTTCATTGGGGCTATTGGCAAAATCAACCAAATATCTAATGTACATGGCACATGCATACATATATATTTCACCTTCACCGTTGAATGGTAGGCAGAACGTAAACGGCCGTAAAATACGGTCATTTACGCCACGTCTGACAACATTTCGAATATTGTGTATCACTTTAGTGACAGGTCGTCACCCCATCGCCTAAAATTGCAATACACATGTAACCCTCGAGTCCCTTAGTCGCCTCTTACGAGACACACGAAAAAAAAAATTGGTGATGCGCATAAATAAAAACTACACTTCTGTAGAAAATAAAATTAGTTTGACGTTTTTCGACACCCAGTTAATTTTTCCATTATTTCAATCAAGGAGATAGTGACTTTTTTGTTGCACCTTCTAGGATCAACCGTGATAATAAAAATACTTACAGATTTTTTAAGTGTAGCTAAAGAATTATGTACTTTGTGGGAATCCCTTTTTTCATAAACTGAGCCCTGTGAAAAAAGGGCGAAAGACACTTTATAAAAACTATACCTACGTAATAATAAAACCTCATAAAAACAATAGAAAATATAAATTAAAAACCACGAAAATCCGACTAGAAATAGTTACCTCTAACGATTCAATAGTATATGACAGAGTTAATACTATGGCTACCATAGCAAAACAATTCGAGAACATTCTAAAAATCTCAATTTCTATAACATTGGCTTATTCTCACACAAGTGAACTTCTTCTTATCGTGTCAACGGAATAACTCATCTCATCGATTTACAATTCAACGGAAACTACAAATTGATAAACTTTTATAAACAATTTCCCAAATTTTTTGCTAAACTCAATGTAAACACTATTGTTTCAATTGTAGTCGAAGGGCTAGCCACTTACAAGGTGTACTTATACGAGCAAAGAAAACAATGAATACAAATTACGATATTTTGTTCAATCAAAAATAATAATAATAATAATAAAATAAACTTCTCTAAAGGTACCTACTTACTAAGGCACTGCTCGATATCTTAAGCGAGTTGTATTTTCATCTTATAATAAACTATTAATCTTTGGTTCGTTTATCATGGATGATAGTATAGAGGGGTCTGAACAATTAACCTACCACGCTCGTCTAGTTGTCCGCGGGTTAGAAGGTGAACAGTTAGCTTGTATTCGCCTACAACTACTTCTTGGTGTTTATAAATCACCTCAACGCCACTCTCAGGTGGTATCCTGTTCTGATACAAACTAGTCTCATTAAGGCTCGACAGGAATCCTTTCCATGAGCTTTAATGGACGTCGAGGGTTTGATTTTGGAGATTTCCTTCTCCTAGATGGGTCGCAGGTCAGTGCTAAGGAGGCACATCACCTCCTGGGCTGGACATGTTGCCAGAATGCCGGATGCTCTATGGGCAAAAATAACAACTTCTTTGGTTCCTCCTAACGCAAAACAGGCGCGTGGTCTTCCAATGAAAAGGGGAAAACCGAGTTAAATTCCCACACCCAAACCTGGATGGAGGTGGCACAGGATAGGGATAAATGGAAGAAGGAGGCCTTAGCTCAGCAGTGGGACATGTCAGGTACGTAGTATATAGAATAATAAAATAGTACGGACGGACGTTACTGCGTATTTTTAGCGCATTTGTAACGCAGGTGTCGTTCCGTCAACGCAACGTCAATTTGTATGTGAATAAGATGGGAATTCGCAATTTTCATTCGTCTGACAAACACATGCGTTACCATTTACCACCTGTATTAACCAGTTCTAGCAATAAATATTTCTGATTCTTATACTGCGCTTTACCTCACCGTCCGTGAACCCCATTTACGTGACTAGCTCTACGAATATAGGAAACTAGCAGCCCGCCCAGCGGTTTCACCCGCCGCTAACAATTTCCCCCCGGGAATAAGACAGTTCAATATAGCCTATGTTCATCAGGGATAAAGTAGGATTCTAAAAATCTTGACTTTAATTTGAAACAAATATTGTTTTCAGATGGTGGTGGCGTAAAGTTACATGTCGTGTGATTAACCTGGCCAGCCCCATGGCAGTGCCTTTATTTATTTATTTTTATCCCGCCCGAGCCGGTTTTCTATTAGTTCATAACAAAATTGTAATAAAATAAAATGTGTGATACAAATTTCTTTTCTTAGAATGACGGTTCATGACGTCAATAAGTGATAATACTATCCTACATTGAATAAAGAATTTCAATTTCAATTAACGGAAAAAGAATTTTTGAAATCGGTTCAGTAGTTTCGGAGCCAACTCAATTCAAACAAACAATAAAAAAATCCTGTTCCTAATATTAGTGTAGATTAGTGTAGATTATATTATTATTATTTTAGTGTGATGCCGGCTTAGAATAGCATCACCCGATTTCTTTCCCGTGGGAGTCGTAGGAGGCGACTTAGGGACTTGAGGGTGTGTATTGCAATTTTAGGCGATGGGCTGACAACCTACCACTATGGCGATACACAATTTTCCGAATGACCCTCAAACATATGTCAGACGTGGCGTAAATGTCCGTTTTTGCGGCCGTTTAGGATAATAGGCGTGATATGTGTATGTATGTATTATTTTAGTGTAGATTTTTAATGCATTTAATGTTTTTTGTCGTCTTTTTTTATACCGAGTAAGGGACAGTGTGCATGAAACAATACTGATAGGGTGCATGAAACATAAAACTGGACAACTTTCCCCTAGAAACATATGTCAGGAAACGCCAAAAAAATTACCTTCCATACAAAATTACAATCAGCTGACTGCATTCACTATGGGAAGTCAGTTTTTTTACGTTTCCTGAAATATGTTCCTAGGGGAAAGTTGTTCAGTTTCATGGTCTGCATGTACCCTATCAGTATTCGGAGGGCTATCCCTTACACCCTTACAGTAATGAGAATAATGTGGCGTAGTTTGTACATTTTTAAATGAAAAAGTAGTTATTGTGGCATAACTGTAATAGTTCGACATATGGTATCGCGGACATTATTATAGATATTGATGTCCTCTATAAAACTGTAGTACATCACTTTGCTCTATTGTCAATAATTTCCACAGCGTACCCGATATAATATATTTTTTTGGTACATTTAAACATTTTTAAACAAATAAGTAGTTATTGTGGCTTAACTGTAATAGTTAGACATATGGTATTGCGGACATTATTATAGATATTGATGTCTTCTATAAAACTGTAGTACATCACTTTGCTCTATTGTCAATAATTTCCACAGCGTACCCGATATAATATATTTTTTTGGTACATTTAAACATTTTTAAACAAATAAGTAGTTATTGTGGCTTAACTGTAATAGTTAGACATATGGTACCGCGGACATTATTATAGATATTGATGTCTTCTATAAAACTGTAGTACATCACTTTGCTCTATTGTCAATAATTTCCACAGCGTACGCGATATAAGATATCTTTTTGGTACATTTAAACATTTTTAAACAAAAAAGTAGTTATTGTGGCTTAACTGTAATAGTTAGACATATGGTACCGCGGACATTATTATAGATATTGATGTCCTCTATAAAACTGTAGTACATCACTTTGCTCTATTGTCAATAATTTCCACAGCGTACGCGATATAAGATATCTTTTTGGTACATTTAAACATTTTAAAACAAAAAAGTAGTTATTGTGGCTTAACTGTAATAGTTAGACATATGGTACCGCGGACATTATTATAGATATTGATGTCCTCTATAAAACTGTAGTACATCACTTTGCGCTATTGTCAATAATTTCCACAGCGTACGCGATTTAAGATATTTTTTTAAGTACATTTTTCACACGTTGGGTTACATTATCGAAATTTTCACGCGGATCCCTATTTTTTTCTCGTATAAAATATAGCCTATGTTCATCAGGAATAATGTAGGATTCTAATGGTGAAAGAATTTTTAAAATCGGGCCAGTAGTTACGGAGCCTATTCGATGCAAACAAACAAACAAACAAACAATCAAATCTTTCCTCTTTATAATATTAGTGTAGATGTAAAAAAGCCGGACATGCCATTTTCATTCCTTTTTTGTTACACAAAACACACTATAAAAATAAAACCCCCGCTATCTAGAGTGAAAGGTAATTCGATACAACCCTTGGAGCGGCTAAAAGGGCACCATAAATAAATGCGACTGACTATTATGGTACGTCGTACATTTCGCAAAAACCAAACGGCCAAAAACATTTTCTTTTTATTTCAGATAGTTCTATGGCAGAATAATATCTTGGAAATGGCCTCCCCCTTCTAGGGATAATAAATTTATTTTTGCACGGTATATGAGTTTCTTTCATTATATTTCATAAATAATTAACCATTTTCATATAACTCTTCCAAACTTTTTTTAAATAGGGTGAAAAGTTCCTTGTGACCGATAGCGAATTCTCAAAACGGGCTGATGATAAGATAAAGAATAACTTTCCCCAAGGAACATAGGTCAAAATTGCCGATCAGCTGTTTTGCGTTACTATGGCTACTAATATTTTTGCCATTACAACCTATGTTCTTTGGGCAAAGTTTTCCCTTATCCTTACTGAAATCGCTATCGGTGATTGATTAGTAAAATTTCACCCTGGTAACAGGGATGACGGAGAGTGGATGAAGGTGGTAAAGGAGTGGCGGTTAAGAACAACAAATTTCCAGTAGGCAGACCAACCGCAAGATGAGGTAAAGAAATAGGCTTTCATATAGAAATTGCGGTCGATGTGGCGCAGTGGCAGTGCGACTGCTTCTAACGCAAAAGTTTCCGGGTTCGGTTCTCGCTGGGGTACACACAAAGTTGATTTTTATCAGTTTGTGAATTTGTTCCGAGTCTGGTAAGGACATTGCAGGGTGAACCACCTGATTGTCTGAAAAGAAAGATTCTTCAGTGCCCTCCAAGCACGTTAACCCTGTCGGTTCCGGTTGCTATCCATGATTACATAGAAGGAGAACTGACAACCATGCCAGAGGCACACTAGTAGTAGTCGGCGGTTGAAAAACTCCGACACCAGGGTTCATCGGGTCGGGGTTGGACGACTCGGTGTCCCACAAGAAAAAGAAGACGAAGCGACGTAGCAGTTGGCGAGAAAAAGCAGAGGCCTATACTCAGCAGTGGGTAGATGTGGGCTGATATGATGATGATGATGATTATATTTATTAATAATTCTTGTTCTTTTATTCATACTTAAATCACGTGTATATTCCTTGCGGGGTCAAAAAATAATTGTCATTTACGCAAAACATTTGAGCATAGATTTGAGGGTTTTCAGAAAATTGTATATCGCCTTAGCGACAGATCGTCAGCCCATCGCCTAAAATTGCGACACACGTAAAACCCTCGAGTCCCTTAGTCGCCTATTATGACACTCACGGGAAAGAAATGGGGTGATACTATTCTATGCCTACATCACACGGCAACCTTTTATTTATAAGCAGCCAGTTCAGCATAACAAAGTACAATTAGTAACTTATTAGTGTAATTTTGGAAATAGCAACAAAATTTCAAGAATGAAATGTTTTTCGCGTGTTTAATAAACAGTGACAAACAACAGTGTTTTAAAGTGCAACAATTTGAACAACACCTTTTTCAAGACTTTACTGATTGCCAGCATAGTTTTCAGCTTTTAATCATGACAAATAAGTGTTTTACTTATTTTTTAATTTATGCTTTAGTTATCAATCTGTCACTTTCGGACTTATTTGATGATAACAATATCGCTGAAAAAGAGGTAAGCAGTTTTTACTTTAATATTTAAGGGGAGGGGTGATTTAGAAGCAGACAATAATCTTCTTTCTTTTTCGTGTGGGACGTCGAGTCGTCCAACAACCCGATAAACCCTGGTGTCAGAGTTTTTCAAGCGCCTAGTACTAGTAGAAGGCCTCTGACATGCTTGTCTAACAACTGCCGTCTAAGTTATCATAGATAGCAACCGGACCAGACGCTTGACGTGCCCTCCGACGTGCTTCGGAGGGCACGTTAAGCCGTCGATCCCGGTTGCTGTCTATGATTATTTAGACGACCGTCATTACACAACCATGTCAGAGGCCTACTATTAGTAGTAGGCGGTTGAAAAACTTTGATACCAGGGTTCGTCGTGTCGTTGGACGACTCGGTATCCCACACGAAAAGAAGAAGAAGACTGATTGATAATGATAACATAGTATTTTCAGAACATACAAACACTTGATTATTTCGAAAGAAGTAAAGCGAATGCCGTTAGATGGGTGAATAACGATATCAACTTTAACGACGACATCGTTCGGGTAAATAGGCATTAATTTTTGACTGTAACCATTTAAGCTAATTGTATAGTAATCAGAAAGTCTTAAGCTGTACAACCACTTGCCGTCCTTCGCTGCGTAACGCATGCTTCTGTCAGACGAATGGAAATTGCAAATTCCAATCTTATCCCCAAACAGTGTGAGCGACATTTTAAATCAGTGAGATTTATAATATGTGAGTTATATGAAGACAACCTTAAGCACTTACTAATTCAATTTCAGAATCGGAGACACGTCGAACCAGAGAGTGTACCAAGCTATCTCAAACGGTCGCAGCACAGAAGCCAACAAGATCATCAGGTGATGAAATCATTACACGACAAGATCCTCGACAAAATGGTTGAAATCAAAACGCGACCGGCAAAAACGAATAACCATAATATCCACAAGACGTGGAAAAAAGAACAAATTCATATCGAATCGAAAAGAGCAAATAAATACAACCCATGTAAAAGAGCAACAAAAGTATCCAAAAATAAGAATCCAAATAATTTTGAACAAGTAAAATCTGGTGAAAATTATATAACAAATGAAGATGACTCTAGTAATGCGCAGATGTATTCTCATGAAATAAATTGTGACGATAGTGATTCTTCTGATACTTCTTTATTCTTTGGATAATAAATTACTGGGCTGGGAAAATTTTTTGTTTTGTAACCCAAGACCATTTGTAAATAGACGATATATATAAATGAACTAAAGCTACGCCTATCAAATACAGTGCTGAAAAATTGTCGCTTATTGATCATGGAAGTGGCGAACCAGGCATTGCGACGTGTTTCAATTTACAATTGATGGATATTATTTTAAGGGCATTTGATGAATTTGTATAACATTATGCCTATAATAATAACTGTGTTCTGTTTCCAGACAACACTCAAGTTCAAGAGCTTCGTGCAAAAACTGTTACGTTCACGAACAAAGAAGACGAAAATTGATCATAATTTAACTAAACCATCAAATCAATTGATCCAAAAGAAAAACATGTTTCATAAAGCAAAATCAGGGTTGAAACTGACAACTTTAAAACCAAAACAAAAAAATAGAAATTATAAGAGTAAATATGTCCTGATTAATCCAAAGGCAAAGAATAATAACGACAAATTCGAAGTTGCATAAGAAAACTATATGAATTAAAACAATTTTTATATCGATAGATTTTCTAACAAGAACTAACTTAGCATAAGATATACCTAAGTAAATGTTTAACTAATAAAAAGTTTGGTCACATCTTATTAATTTGTACTTACTTAACAATATATAGGATAAATAGAATATAGTATAATTGTCGAAACTGTTTTGAGATTTTTCCTGAAATCGACCATCTTAGCATATACCGAATTACCAACAAACAGCTTCACTGTCCCTCAATAACACTTTTTCCCCCTAATCTCTGTCCCTAACATCTTTGCTTAGATCTTTTTAACTAAGAAACGGGTTTTAAGGTTTTTTTAAACTTATTTTCGTCTGAGACACCGAGTCGATGAACGACCCGATAATTCTTAAACTGTTAAGATTATTTCAGCGGAGGGTTTATTAGAAACATTTCTGCGAGAAATGCTTTATTCCTGCAGGAAAACGGATAGGAGCGATTGCAACTGCTAGGCGGGCTGCTAATAAATCTGAGAGTTTGTGTGTGTGTGTGTGCGTATGTATGTATGTTTGTTACCTCTTCACACTCAAACGGCTGGACAAATTTGGATAAAATTTGAAACACAGGTAGAGTATAACCTGGAATAACACATAGGACACTTTTTACCGCAGGAATACAACTATTACCACGGGAATATGAGTGGCAGCGGGTGAAACTGCTGGGCGGACCGCTAGTAAGTGATGATACTATCCTACATTGAATAAAGAATTTCAATTTCAATATAAGTACCTCTGTGGTAAAACTTGATTTGTTCAACTATAACGTCCATCAATTTAAGATATGTCCGCGCATATCGTTTAATTTAGTATACCATTATTATTACTTACTTACATAAGTAAGGGATATATTTAGGTGTGATATAAATGCGGGGTATGGGGCCGTACAGGGCCGTAAAAACGGACATTTACGCCACGTCTGACAAACAGTTGAGGACTTGAGGGTCATTCAGATAATAGTGTATCATTATAGTGACAGATTTTCAGCCCATCGACTAAAACTGCAATACACATGTAACCCTCGAGTCCCTTAATCGCCTCTTACGAAACCACGAGGAAGGAAATGGGGTGATGCTATTCGAAGCCGGAATTACACGGCATATAACACATCACATCACATTATTTTTGTCAATTTGCAACTACCTATAGTCACATTTTTGATGTTCTACCTTAAGTATCGACTTAACTTGCAAAATTTTCAAGCGGGATCAGGATTTGAACCTGCGACTTTCTCATTGATTGGCGACGCCTCTTCCATCTGGGCTACCGCAGCTCATTCCTTGCCCGCCAATTTTTACCTAACACGGGAAGTGTTTTAAAATTTGGTATTTAATGTAAGTCTTTAGTTATTTAGGGATCAAATTTTAATACTGGCATCAATTCGGGATATAAATTCTCTCAACTTGCCTTAAATTAGTGCTGTAACTTTCCGTCAAATAAGTTTAGAAAAGGATAGGAAATATCTAAGTCCTGTCATGTTTAATAATGTCAATGGGTTCTTCGTAAGTTTTACTCAATTTAGTCGCCATTGTTTTCATAGTCGCCTTATTTTGACAGATAACACGTACTTTGCGTCAAATTAAAAGACCATGATTAAAATATCTCCTATCCTATACCAAATCTATTTGACGGAAAGTGACAGCACTAATTTAAGGTAAGAAATATCCCGAATTGAGGCAATTGTATCTTCCTGAAAGAGATTTTTTTTAATTGGTCTAGTTTATTGAGTTTATCGGTTAGTTACAAACAAAAAAAACACAAATAAATCTTTTCACTTTGTTAACATAGGTTTATTTCTTAAAATAATGTCCATTTTTCCCCAAAACAATTTCAAAAATTATAACTGGATACAGTTTTCTTATGTAATTTTTGGTTGATTTCATCATTACTGCGTGATGCCGGCTTATAAAAGCATCACCACATATCTGCCAGTGATTGTCGTAAAAGGCGACTAAGGGATGAATCCAAGGAATGGGTAGCTGCATTCCTTGTGAATAATGTGAATATAACACCTTGCAGTGTCCGCGACAATCCGCCTGCCAAGCGTCTGTTTATATTTTGGTTGGCCGGTAGAGAATGCCGCGTGGCATTATGCCCGCCCTTCGTACTTTCTGTGCAATAACATTTAATAATAAATAAAAATAAAAAAGCGTCACGAGTATGGCAAGTACCCCTCAAGTGGGGGAGGCCCATGTCCAGCAGTGGACTTTTGAAGCTTAAGTTGATAATTTTGACTGATATTTATTTTAATTACTTATTCTTTCATTTTGATATGAACGATAATATCAACAGGTTTTCTCTTTTTAGGATCCCTTTCAATATGCTTCCTGGTTTTTCTCTTTTTGATAATGCGATTTTTATATACTCCTTTATTTCTCTTTGTGTTTATATGGTTTCTAACTATTGATGGATCTGTAATTATTCTTTGTTTTCTACCTATTCTTGGTAGTGTAAATCTTGGTTTGGTATCTATCATTGGCAGTGTAACATATCTTGGTTTTGTACCTATTCTTGGTTGTTTAATATCTTTTTTATGTAATTGATATGGTACTGGTTGTATTTGTTGATCATCGCTTTCGTTTAGCGGCCATTTTGGTTTTTCGATTCGCGCTCTAAGTTTTCTCTTCCTCGGTATCTTCTTTCTCTTCAGTTTCCTCCTGATGAAGATTGTTTTTCGCGGGGCATCTGTTGAGTCTAAGTAGATTATGCTAGTCTTTCGACGCACGACGTCTTTCTGAAGAAAATACAGTTAAATATCAAATTATTATACAACTAGCTGGTGCTCGCAAACTTCGTATCGCTAACCGAATATTATATTTAGCTTAGTCGTACCACTGCCAGTACTAGTGTCTTGCTTTTTACTTTGACCAGCAAGTTAACATGTAAAATTTCAATTAATGTGTAATTAAAGAAACGGCAAATCATGAACTACTTTACTATGCAGACATTTCTGTAGCGCTCAAACTATAGCTAGCGGCTTTAAAATACTATATATAATCGGTTTTTCTGTGGGAACGAGAAATGTTCCCGCGGTAAAAAGTATTCAAATTCCAGAGCAACTTTTGCTATGCAGGCATTTCTGTATCGCTCCTACTGTAGCTGACGGCCTAAAAATTCAACGTTTAATCGTATATCCCGTGAGAATGAGCAATTTTCCCGCAGTAAAAAATAGGTCCTTTACTAGGTTCCTGTCTGTGCTTATGCCAAATTGCATCAAAATCGGTTCAGTGGTTTAGGCGTGAAAACGTAACAGACAGACAGAGTTATTTTCAAACCGTACTCATATTATTAATCTGTGAGTTAATGTGTGTGTGTATGTATGTATGTTTGTTTGTTTGATACCTCTTCACGCTCAAACGGCTTGACCGATTTGGATGAAATTTGGAAAATAAGTAGAGTATAACCCGGAATAACACAGAGGCCACTTTTTACCGCGGTAAAACAACTATTACCACGGGAAAATGAGTGGCAGCGGGTGAAACCTCTGGGCAAAAATCTAGTCAATTAAATAAATTGTCGGGGACTATTGCCAGACTATTTTTGGCAGGCGGATTGGCGAGTGCAGTGCAAGTTGTTGTATTCACATGGAACGCTGCTGCTGAACCTTGGATGATTATCTCTTAGTCGCTTTTTACGACACCTTTGGGTAGAATTGGGTTAGTGATATTTCTAAGCCAGCATCACACGGCTGTTTTATAAACAAATAAGTGAAAAACTTACGTTATAATTGAAAAATTCAATGTTTGGATCCAATTCGCCTGTATCCTGAAAATCATAATATTCTTCTATTTTATATACAAGAAGTAAATAAAGAGTATAACAAGCAGAAAGGTGGTTGACGTACACATGAAACTGAACAATTTTCCCCATGGAACATGGATAAAACAATATTTTCCTTAATTGGAGTTCCAATTGTCTGTCTCTGTCCTATGACCTAGACTAGAGTCAAGAGCAAACCCATCATTAATAAAATAAAATTAAAAAAATCTAAATTAACCAGCTGATCTTTACACAATTTTCTCATGGACGTAGAGCTATGTTTGGCAAGTAGCTACGTTTTAAAGTTTTTTTTTTAAGAAATATGTTTTTAAAGAGGGCTGAAAAGGAACAAAATTATACATTTGAGTTCAAGTGGGGTATCATATGAAAGCCCTTGATGTGAATATTACGGAACCGCTGTGGGTGAGTCCGACTCGCACTTGGCCGGTTTTCTATTTCATATAATTCTACTTTTTTTTTATGATGGGTTTGCTCTGACTCTAGTCTAGGTCATAGGACAGAGACAGAGTCTAAGATGGAGCGAGCTCACCCAGAAGAAGCCTGTTTACTCTTACTTTGAATAGATTAGGGTTGTATGCGTTTGGAAACACAGACGCAGGTAGTGAGTTCCACTCTTTAGCAGTTTACTTATTTTTTTATCCCTTCTCAGTCATAATACTCAGATTGGTTACTAGTAAAATTAAATTAATATTGATGTTGACACTTTTGTGTCGTATTTTTAATTTAATTTAGTAGGTATCTACTTACCGGGCTTTGATAGCTGTTTTTTAAATTAATTATACAAACTAAACCTACTATAATTACTATTGAATTGCAATTCATCACAGCGTGGCGTTTAACGCTCTGTCGACCCCAAAAGGGATAAAGTCGTGATGTTAGTGTGTGCGTGGCGAATAGTTTCAATAAACTAGAGTAACGGAAAGGAAATCGCTTATCGAACTTAGGTATTGTTCAAAGTTTGTTTGGAAAATATTATGTTTCATAGGGTTTTTGCTTTGATAGCGAAAAATTACAGACACGATTCCACTTTTTAAACTTAAGGCCGCGGGCAAGATTTTAAGATCATTTTAAGAAATACAACCATAAAATTCTGAAAAAAAAATCTGATATTATCGAGGATAGTAACAGATACAAGTTCGCTTTCAGTTACAAACTTTGACAAATTTATCTTGATAGAGAAAATAACCTAAGTTTTTAGAGCATTTACAAAAATAATTAGAACTTTTTTTGTAAAAATCGCTGTATCAGACATTAAAGTTATATATATTTCCTTAGTTTCTATGTGGAATTTTAACGTTCTCTATCAATAGTATGATTTTAATTAGAAATATTATATATTCATTTCTTTTAAGTTAATTTTTATTTAAATATTTTTTTTTTAGTGTAATGTCTTATATATTTTGCAAAGTAATTATAATATTGACGTTGAATGAATGAAATGCAAGAATCGATAGTGTTGTACATCGACTTGTAAAATGTACTTGTAGTTGAGATTTTGGAGCGGTACTGACAGTGGTAACTTTTCAAGTGTTCATAAAACGCCTGTAACCTGTAAATTGCAACTACACTACAAGTGCGCTACAGGCAGATTTTTGCCTGTAATGGACCTGTACCTGTTACTTGCTAACACACGGCACCGGTAGTTTAGACCTCTCAAATATGTAGTTAGTATAAAAATTATTAGTAGGTATAGGTACAGTAATGCGAACGGTCCAAAGTCCAAACTGTCTAACTTAGGCTGATCTTGACTGCACCTATTATTTACCCTTTTTAGGGTTCCGTACCCAAAGGGTAATAACGGAAACCTTATTACTGAGGCTCGGCTGTCCGTTTGTCTGACCGTCCGTCCTACAGTTATATACCTAGACAGTTGAAATTTTCACACATTATGTATTTCTGTTGCCTGCCATACAAAACACTTTTTTTGCGCGTTTTTATCGATAATTATTTGGTAAAGGTATAATAATACGGAACCCTTCGTGCGAGAGCCCGACTCGGACTTGGCTGGTTTTTACAATGTTGTTATACCATATAACAATTTTGTAAAAAAAAGGTTACATAAAAGGTAATTCACCACGACTCACGCCCTATTAAGGAGTGAACCAGACCATGAAACTGAAAAACATTAACACATACATTTTTTATAAAAGTAAAATAAAACTATAGATATTGATTATTATATGCCGTGTGATGCCGGCTTAGAATAGCAACACCCCATTTCTTGCCCGTGGGAGTCGTAAGAGGTGACTTAGGGACTCGAGGGTGTGTATTGCAATTTAAGGCGATGGGCTGACAACCTGTCACTATGGCGATACACAATTTTCCGAATGACCCTCAAATGTGTCAGACGTGGCGTAAATTTTTATGCTCTGCCTACCCCGCTAGGGATCATAGGCGTGATATGTGTATGTATGTGTGTATTTTTTATTATTTTAATATTATTAAATTATTTATATAACATGGTCTTCCCATACAAAATGTATCATTCAATCGAGTCAATTTGTATGGTAATTTCTTTTCATATTTCGGCTTGAGTAAGTACAGTCGTTAGTATTGTAGGCATTGTATGTAGCACTTATGGTACCAGGAGCAGGAGTACTCCAAAAGAACTAAATTATTTTGTCCCCAGCAATATTCTTTTCTTGCCATGAATTTGTATTAGTAGAAAACATAGAAAATGACTTATTTTATTAATATAAGTTTCAATATTATTATGAATTCACTTGGGATAGAAATAATTCAGTTCTTCTGGAGTTCCCCTGGTACCTTATTTGCTAAAACTGACTGTGCCTATGTTTTTTGGGAAACGTTAATCAATTTCATGGGCTAATTCACCCATCATAGTATTTACCGAATTATTTTTTGCACCTTACATTATGATATCGATCGATACTAAAACAGAATCAATAGCGCTAAAGTATGATTAACATATTCTAGAAGAAACACTCATTAAACGGGGTCAGAGGACCCAAATAATAACTGTAAAAAAAGTAGAAATAAAACAGAAACTGTGATCCTTTTAAACAACCTTCGGTCGTTGACTGTCAAATCTCGCATAGGTGCTAAAGATACTGCTGTCTCTTTCTCCGGAAGGCATTGAACTTGAAGAGAAAAAGGAACGAAATCAAACGGTACTTCTTATAGACAGAGAGCTGGCTACGTCAGAGAGCGGAAACTTGTCCGTCTTACTTATTTATTACATTGACTTATTTGAAGTAAATTGATTATTATTTGTCCGCCTTAGAGGCTTTTCCAACAATTTCAATGCGAATAAGACCAAAATAAAACTATGTTACTTAGTGATATATAAATTAAAATTTTACTAGTGACCGATAGCGAAAACTCATGACGGGCTGGTGATGACGAACCACTTTCCCAGAAGAACAAAAAACTAATAATCTATTTGGACCTCCTCATTTTTCGTAAAAAATTGCCGATACTATAAAAACTCTTTTTTTTTACATATTTGTCAACCTATGTTCCTTGAGGAAAGTTGTGCCTTATCACCAGCCCGTCTTGAGATTTCGCTATCGGTCACTAGAAAAATTTGATCCTGACTGAGATGACTCGTTGTAGTTTGCCGCGTATCCAAAATCATTTAACTTCTAAATAAAAAACACCCTGATAATTGCCTGCTTGTAAACTTATAGCTTGTCTTGTAGCCAGCTCTCTGACTATTATAGAAGCTCAGAGTCAAGGACGAATGCACTCGGCTTTTCACACTTAGAAGAAAGAGACAGACCCATAAGAGCGAATAAGTCAACAACACATTCTCTGTTTAGACGAAAAAGGAGATAGTCGCGCGTCAACATTGCTCGTGCGCCTATTTTGAATTCAGAAGAATTTAAACTTATCGAATTTATTTAAAAATATATTACTTTATATATGGCCAGTGTAAAAAATACAGTGATTTATTTTCTGTTAGCAACACTGAAATTCTATTCAAATAAGTTCTCGTGCGTGGTTGGTTAGTGATTTTGCCGATGTGTAATATATGAATTATATCGATTCAGTTCTAATCGTGGATTGTGATAAAAGTATTAAATTTTAGATAGTAATTAGTTTGTTTGCTCAATTAATACCAAAAGTAACTACTGAAGTACTGTGATAAATTATAGTATCTTGTTTTGGAGTTGGATTTCCCCGAAAAAATTACATAAAATCGGAGGTAAGTTATAATTTTCTAATTGAATTATACATACATACATATAACACGCTTATATCCCTTGCGGGGTAGGCAGAGCGTTAACAACCGCAAACATACTGTCGCCATCGCCACGTCTGACAAACATTTGAGGATCGTTCAGAAAATTGTGTATCACTATAGTGACAGGTTGTCAGTCCATCGCCTAAAATTACAATACACATGTAACCCTCGAGTTCCTTAGCCGCCTCTTATGATACCCATGGGAAAGAAATGGGTGAGGCTATTCTAAGCCGGCATCACACGGCATATTGAATTATGAAAGAAAAAAACTGCTAAGTGTGCGGGCTAGAAAAAAGCACTACAAATTTAAAAAATATAATATGATTAGTATGGCAGCCTCCCTTAGTCACTCCAAACCAAGTGTGTGTCGAACTTGCCCACCAAGGGTTCCGTAACATGTATACCAAGCCCTTTCATATTATAGCCTACTTAGACTACAAGCCTTTTTTCCCCTAAATTTGTACATCAAAATGGCTCCCATACAAGTTCGATTCGTTCGTTCAAAAATATTTTTTTTTTAAATAATAGTAGGAACGGAACCCTTTGTGCGCAAGTTCGTCTCGCACTTATGTTTTGCACAAAATAATAACCAAAAGAAAATAAAATATAATTAGAAAAATTATAAATGAATTTCTTTTCGTTTTTAAATTTTCTTTTGTAAAAGTATACTTTAGTCTCATAACAAAACCTGCAAAAAAAATTAAGGTGTGTCAAATAGTTAGGTAAACAAATACATTCGTATTCCAATTCATGGTTTATTGGTTGCCGTTTAAGTTACGTTGTGTTTAATGGTATAGGTAATATTAAATCGATTTACTACTGACACGAGGGCTTAGCGGGTCGTTGGACGACTCGGTGGCACACAAAAAAAAAGACTGACCGATACTGATGATTTAACACGGGCTGGTGATAACGTGAGACGAAAAATAAAAAAAACTTATTCCTATACTAAATCATCTGATCAATAAGTTTGTGGGTGTCAATTCGGTAATTTCGATTTACCTAAAATTGCGCTGGCACTTTCCGTCAAATAGGTTTGAAAAAGGATAGACCATTGGTCTGTGATAATTACTAACTATACCAGCACGAACTCTTTCAAAACGAAATTTGACTGTTCATTTCTCTATTTTCTCTCTAAATGCAAAATTTGTGATTTGTTGTATTGTAAGTATGTAATTCCTTAATGATATTCTTAACTCACCATTCTTTTTATATGGTTACCTCCTAGTGGAATCTTTTAATTGTTTATAAGTTGATTTTGTTGTAACTAACTACTGTTATTATTCAAGCTGTTAAGTTTTCGTGTGATGCCGGCTTAGAATAGCATCACCCCATTTCTTTCCCGTGGGAGTCGTAAGAGGCGACTAAGAGACTTGAAAGTGTGTATTGCATTTTTAGGCGATAGGCTGACAACCTGTCACTATGGCGATACACAATTTTCCGGGTGACCCTCAAATGTTTGTCGAAGTGGCGTAAATGTCCGTTTTATGCGGCCATAATTATATGCTCTGCCAACCCCACAAGGGATTATAGGCGTGATATGTGTATGTATGTAGATAGATAGATAGATGAACACTTTATTGCTTACAACATACACAACAGAAACAAAACAATACAGAAAACTTAAGACTAAAAGTAAGAAAAGGCGTATGTAAAGGGTTCTTACCGACGAATTCTTTTTAATTCATGCATGGGATTGATTCGGATACTCCTCAGTATAAGGCATTAAAATTTGGTCTTATACATTATAGATCCTTTATTGCACAAAATAAATAAAAGCTTTACAATAAAATTAGTAGAAAAGACGAGCTTAGCTCTTAGGAAGAGATCTCTTCCAGCCAACCCATTTGTTGTCAGAAAATTAATATTTTATTGGGTAATTAAGCAATAAATAACAAACGAAAATAGAATAACAACTACAAATATACAGTCTACTGAACTATACCTACATACAATATATAATATCTAACTTACATAAAAATACTATAAATATACATAAACATATATAAATATATCAAGGTAATTGACATAAAAAGTGCTCGTTTACTCTTTTTTTAAAACATATACCTATAGACAAACTTTCCTGAATAGACCTAGATAGATTATTCCACAGCTGCACAGCTCTCACGGAAAAGGAGTTGAAAAGGAATTTGGAATTCGCACTAGGACTTATACGTCACTATTCGGGCCACCCTGTATAGATACACTTGCGTCTATCCCGATAAGATTCAACCGTGATTTTAGAAATATTACTCATCGCAATGTAACTGGTCGTAAAAGCTACACTGAGGTATTTTTTGTCATCCATAACAATAGTATGTTTGTAAGATAAAATCAACAAGTAGCCTAGGCAGTTTAAATGAATCATCAGATAAGTATTTAAGTTTCGCAAGGCAACATTCTTTTGCCGACTTAAATGCTAACCTACATTGCTTTTTTTTGTATTATTGTCTCTGCGTATCGTACTAATCCGTACTATAATATTATAAATCTGAGAGTTTGTGTGTGTGTAGGTATGTATGTATGTATGTTCGTTACCTCTTCATGCTCAAACGGTTTGACCCATTTGGATGAAATTTATAACACAGGTAGAGTATAACCTGGAATAACACATTGGCTTTTTACCGCGGGAAAACAACTATTACCACGGGAAAATGAGTGGCAGCGGGTGAAACCGCTGGGCGGAAATCTAGTAAATAATAAAAATCTAAATAAAAGCGGGAAAATCTGAAAACGCAACGCAAGTAGAGGCATTGGTAGTCGAAGTCATCATTACATGACATAAGCCTATAGCAGTCCACTGCTGGACGGATGCCTCCCCCAGGGTACGCCATAAGGTACGATAGCTCCCGTTTTCGCCATCCAGTCACTACCAGCCGACTTCTGCAAGTCATCTATATAGGGTGTAAGGAAAAGAACTGCATTCCTTTAAAGGGATAAACCAGCCCATGCAACTGAAAAACTTTCCTCAGGGAACATAGACCAATATTTGAAAAAAATTAGATCTCACATACAACCAGATTTGGTCGGCTGCTACATTTTGTAAGGGAGGTTCATATTTCGACCTATATTTCTTGGGGAAAGTTTTTTAGTCTCATGGGCTGGTTCATTCCTTGAAAGGAACGCAGTACTTCCTTACACCCTGTATATCGGGCCGGAGGGCTTCCAACGCTACGTTCGATATATCATTTATTCATAGTAGTCTAAGTGACCTACTTAAATAAAAGTAACAGCATCAAAACGTAGTGAAACAAAACAAAAAAAATATTCGTAATTTAAAAAGAAGCGGTTATCCCCAATCAAGTACCGTACCAACACTCCGTTGATCTAAAATTACACGTTAGTTGGTAACGTCAGCAGAAAAAAACAAGTAAAATAAATCATACATAAGTACCTAGATTTTGACGTTGTAGCATATTGACCCAAGTAAGTACTATTTTACTTCTACTCATTCATTTCCCCGGGCGGTGTAGTGTAGTGAATTGAAAAAAAAACAGTAACTAGGCATTTAAAAAAAACTGCATATTGGTACTTTCAGCTGTTGGAGGTAACGGGGATGTTCCTTCTACATTACGAAAAATTCTTTCGAGTGTAAAATACAACAAGCCGTTATATAGGTACATGTATCAAACACCATAGGTGATATTTTAAATAAAGATTTTAAAAGATAGAAGATGATATTTATGATACAGCTTAGAAAGAAAATACGGGGTGTAAGGAAAGGTGTACTGAAAACTTTGAGGCATGATCTCTCTCTTGTCGTTTCGGACACCGAGTCGTCCAATGACACGATGAATCCTAATCAGACCATGAAACTAATTTTTTTTTTCTATGGGGGATATTTTTTTATTTACTTACGATTTATTGTACACAGGATCAGGGTATGTTGGTAAACGAGAAAAAAAAACTTCCTCCCATATTAAATTCCCGATGACTGACTCTCCATGGAAAATAGAAAAAACTATTCCCAGCATAGGCTCCATAGAAAAGTTGTAAAGTTTTTCGGTGCACCGTCCCTTACACCCTGTGTATTATCTTTTGAAGATTGACTCATAAGGGCATGATCCCTGAGCCGTAAAAAGCATTGAAAAAAAAACCCTTATCCGGAGTGGGTCTAATTAGTAAACAATTTAAAAATGTTGTCCAGAATATTTATTTATTACTTGATTCTTCCGCCCAGCGGTTTCACCCGCTGCCACTCATTTTCCCGTTGTAATAGTTGTTTTCCTGCTGTAAAAAGTGGCCTATGTGTTATTCCAGGTTATACTCTTCCTGTGTTCCAAATTGGTCAAGCCGTTTTAGCGTGAAGAGGTAACAAACATACATACACACACACAAACTCTCAGATTTATAATATTAAGTACGGATTTATTATATGTTTACTCTGCCGACTGTACCTCCGCCACCGCCGCAGCCGCCGCCGCCGTGACCATGTCTTGAACAGGTGACGGGGTGAATGCCCTCGATTCAAGTTGTGTGACGTCATGAGTACCGCTAGTCGGTTGGACTGCCTACATTATGATACACCATACATACATATCACGTGTTTATTCCTTGCGGGGTAGACAGAGCGTTAACGGCCGTAAAATACGGTCGCTACCGCCACTTCTGACAAATATTTGACGGCTGTTTCAGAAAAAGTATCACTATAGTGACAGGTTGTCAAGCCTGTCGCCTAAAATTGTAATACACATGCAACTCAGTTTTTTTAGTCACCTCTTACGACACCTGCGGGAGAGAAATGGGGTGATGCTATTCTTAGCCGGCATCGCACGGCCGAAAAGATATGATATACCACAGATATTATAACAATAGTTACTAAAGTTGCCGCGTGATGCCTGCTTGTACCAGCATCACCTCATTTCTTTCCAATCTACTATGCTAACTGAAATAACAGAATCTATTTCACGGTTATTTTATTAAACAAGTTACCTAGATTCTTACTCACATTCATTTAAGTAGGTACTATTATAATACAGGATGTCAAAATATTCACTGCAAATATTTCAGGTGGTGAACCGGCCCATGAAACTGAACAACTTTCCCCTAGGCATAATATCGCCAACAAACTGCCTAGCAGTTTGGCGATTTTTTAGATTATTCGATCTAAAATCTAATGTAATATAAGTTAAATTATTGCTTAAACAACATAGGTCGAAATATGAAAATAAAATTTGGACCTGCCATAGCAATTGACCTGGTCGGCAGGAACATTTTCTCCAATTTTTTTTTCATATTTTGACCTATTTTCCTATGAGAAAGTTGTTCAATTCCATGGTTTGATTCGCTTCTTAAAATATTAACAGTTTTTTTACACCTTATAGAGGTACAAATAACAATGTCAATAACCGTGCCACTGTGGTCTAGGGCTCTGAGCATTGAGCCTAGGATCTAGTAGTCCCTGGTTCGATTCTCAAGGAAAACATAAAGTTACTTTGTCAGATTGTTTTCAGCTTCCCAGCAAGCTGAACCATCTGATTGTCCGTAAGCGTGGTGTGCATCGGAGGGCACGTTAAAAAAAGTAAAAAGGCAGGTTAAAGAGCTATTTTATCCGTCTCTAAGTCTCATTGTATTACACATACATGCATACAAAATAACGCCTTCATCCCTTGCGGAGTAGGCAGAGCGTTGACAGCCGCAAAATACGGTCTTTATCGTCTGGCACAAGGCCGTTCCAGAAAAAATCGTCTACCTGTCACAAAAGTGAAAGTTGTTAACTTGTCGTCTCATATTATAAAATACATGATACCCTCAAGAACCTTAGTCGTCTTCGCCTCTTACGACTGGGCTGATGCTATTCTAAACCAGCATCACACTGCACGGAATTCCTTTCAATTATCGCTTTTACTTGCATTAAGAGATATCATTTCTAACAAATGCAGTTTGAGTTGAGTTGGACCGAGTCTAAACTCCTATGTTTTATTCATAACGATGTTTTTTTGCAATGTGACAGGCAAAGACATTGACATTGCACATTCACAGTCACGGACAGAGCCCAGCTGTATTCAGAGTTCCGTAAACAAATGGTAAAAACGGAAATCTAAGCAAATCCACCGGATTGTCGGAAAGGAAAGATGTTTTCGTGTAGTATGGTTTTATTTTGCACTCACAGTGCTATATTACTTTCACTGAAGGTGCACGGGTTCAAGTCCCGGGGGGCCCTGACATTTTTTCAATTTCTTATTTTCATTTATGTTTTCGTGCTTTGGAGGGCACATTAAGCCGTTGTTGGTCTTCGGTTGCTATCTATGATAATGATAACTTAGACGGCGGTCGTAATGCAACCATGTCAGCAGGTCTATAGGTCTATACTAGCAGTAGTAGGCGATGAAAACTGACACCAGAGTTCATCGGGTCGTTCGTCGACTCAGTGACCCACACGAAAGAAGAAGGGGTCTCTCATAAGTGTCTTTTTATAAATGATGGGTTTGCTCTTGTGATGCCGGCTTAGAATAGCCTCACCCCATATCTTACCCATGGGTGTCGTAAGAGGCGACTAGGGGACTCGAGGGTGTGTATTGCAATTTTAGGCGACGGGCTGACAACCTGTCACTATAGTGATACACAGTTATCTGATTGACCCTCAAACTTTTGTCAGACGTGGTGTTAATATCCGTTGAACGGCCGTTAACACTCTGCCTACCCCGTAAGGGATATAGGCGTGATTTATGTATGTATGTATGTATGGGTTTGCTCTTGACTCTAGTCTAGGTCATAGGACAGAGACAGGGTCTAAGATGGAGCGAGCTCACCCAGAAGAAGCCTGTTCACTCTTACTTTGAAGAGATTAGGGTTGTATGCGTTTAGAAACACAGACTTGTTAACCACTGAACTGAACAGATTCGAATGGGAGTGGTATCGCAGAATCCTTACATTATCCCGAGTGTTATAGGCTAGGCTTTATCTCAGAAAGCAGTCGTGTTTTTATTTATTTTTATTTTGCTTTTTTGCTAATATTGGTACGATACCCGTCGTTCGTGAGTCCGACTCGCACTTGGCCGGTTTTTTTCCCCCAGAAAGTATAACAGACTTTTTGCTCATTCGTCTATTTTATAAAGTGCTATGCGTGCGCAAAAATGTGCCATTATTATTCGCAATGTTTGCAAAGGTAAATGATTCTGCTTACGAATATGAAATTATACAAAAAAAATTAGAGCAGTATCAGATTAATTAGAACTTCTTGTAATTTTTGATGATATTCGTATACTAATGGATTTATTATGCTAATGTCGCAATTTCCTTAATTTAGTGCCCAATCAAGTATAAAGAATATGAGAAATATCGTCATTTCGTGCCTGAATACCACTTAAAAACTACCTACACAAATTTCATACACACACACACACATATCACGCCTTAAATCCCTTGCGGGGTAGGCAGAGCGTAAACGGCCGCAAGAAACGGACATAAATGCCACGTCTGACAAATAATTGACGGTTATTCGGAAAATTGTGTATCGCCATAGTGACAGGTTGTCAGCCCATCGCCTAAAATTGCAATACACTCCCTCGAGTCCCTCAGTCGCCTCTTACAACTCCCACGGGAATGAAATGGGGAGATGCTATTCTAAGCCGGCATCACACGGCATGATTTTCATGAACTTGGATTTAGTTTCAAGTTTTTTATTGCAGGCAAAGATTTAAAATTCGGTACTAGCTAGTAAGTAAAAACACTTTATTGCACATTCAAAACACAAATAAATAACAAGAAAACTTAAACTAAAAATGCGCAAAGGCGGCCTTATCGCTGAAAGCGATCTCTACCAGACAACCTTTGGGTGGAGGATAAAATAGCTAGCTTTATATTGTCTGCTTCGATTATGATAGGGATAGAATTATAATATGGTGCATCTAGGCACCATATTATGGTGGTAGTGCTTAGACTTTTCTAATTTCAACCCAGTAATATTATGGCTATATAATACAGGGTGTAAGGGACAGCCCTCCGAATACTGATAGGGTGCATGCAGACCATGAAACTGAATAACTTTCCCCTAGGAACATATGCCAGGAAACGACAAAAAATATTCGACCTCCCATACAAAATCACGATCAGCTGACTGCATTTACTATGGGAAGTCCAAATTTTTTTGACATTTCCTAAAATATTTTTTTCATGGAAATTTGTTCAGTTTCCTGATCTGAATGCACCCTACCATTTTTCGGAGAGCTGTCCCTTACACCCTGTATAGTTATTTTTATTTCAAAAATGTTAGAGTCGTTTATGTTTTGCTTATAGTTTTATGATACCATTGGCCGACTAGTGATGGGCCGCGGGAACATTCCCGTTCCCAGAAACTTTCCAGTGGGTATATTCCTGGGAATCTTCCCACGTGCCCGGGCAAGTTCCCAGTTAGTGGGAACAATGTTATATTGATATTTTTATGTTTGTGGGTTTGCTATGTTACTTTAACCATATGTTTTTTTTATTAATACAATTGATAAAAGGATAAAGTATAAATATAAAAATAAAATTTCGCTTACACGCGGCAGTTATAGGCAATTTGTACACAAAAGTAATGTAATTAGAGATAAGACTAAAACTGAAAACAAGAAAATGCGTTGTTATTACATTCGTTTCTTATAGAAAACATAATAGATAGATTATCAGTTCAGTTTTAGCTTTCTTTTCCGCAAAGTCCCGAAATTATCTCGATCAGCGTATTGTATTAAACGAAACAATACAATAGGTGAAACAAAAAATAATAACTTCTATTATGTAGCCCTGCGGTCATTTATTATTATTAGTCATAAAACTAACGAGATCATCATCAAAAAACTTACCTGAAAAAGGGTAAGCGTATGTTTTATGATAGTAATAGAATGCAAGAAGAATATGTCTAGTTTTATTGCGACTTTACTCAAGGAAACAACTGTTTTCAACATGATGCCAATAAACAAATTGCATAATCACTTCGATTAAAAATATTAACAATTCACCGAGAGACAAGATGGGGTAGTTATTTGTTCTCACTAGATAGTTTCATCAAATGCAAATTTGTCCTTTAAAATATGGCCATAAATGAAGGAAATAGAAAAGTTGCTCCATTGAAAGTCAGACTTCTTGAAGAGTCAATACGGAATGAACTAGAAGAGCTCACAGAATTTTTAAAACCAACCGTTAACTGGATCTTAAACTCGAAGGAGACTATTGTATTATACCAGGTAATACGCGAAATGGGTGATCTTTTCAGTAATCCTTTGACACATGAACTACTTAAAGAAGATTTTGAAGAGGTGAACATAAAATTTGTTGGAAGAAAATGAAATGCTCTGAAGCCTGTCAACTCTGCTGCCTGTATTTTAGATCCGAAAAATCAAGTACATACATACATACGTACATATAAATAATCACGCCTCTTTCCCATAGGGGTAGGCAGTGGACTACATCTTTCCACTTGCTACGATCCTGACACACCTCTTTCGCTTCTTCAACATGCATCAATATTTTCATAAATGCTCGTTGGTTTAGGGTACTCTTGACCTGACCTTTTTTAGAACGTCCCTGATCTGATCCAAGTACGTGCGTCTTGGTCTTCCCCTTCCAACGTTCCCATTCACACTCGCCATTTACACCTGTTTCGTTAATCTTCTTTCATTCATTCTCTCAATGTGACCAAACCATCTCAGCATTCCTTTTTCTATACCAGTCACTACTTCTTCTTTTATACCGCAACGTTCTCTTATCAAGCTATTCCTTATCCTGTAACTCAATTTCACTCCAATCATACTTCTTAGTGCTCTCATTTCTACCGCATTTATTCTACTTTCATGCTTTTTCTGCTATACCCAACTTTTACTCCCATACATAAGTGTTGGTACTAACACCCCTCTATGCACAGCCAGACGTGCCTTATTTGAAACTGTCTGGCTGTTCATAAAGGTATGCAACGCTCCATTCACCATGTTGCAGGCATTAACCTTCCTTTCAATATCACTTTCACACTTTCCATCTGATGTAAACTTCGATCCCAAATATACAAACTCTTTCACTTGCTCCACCCTCTCTACCTCTATCATAATGTTACACTCCGTCATACCTTGTACTTTTTCAAAAACTATTGTTTTCGTTTAACTTAAATTCACTTTCATTCCTTTCTTTTGCAAAGCCTCATTCATAATGTTTACCATCTTCTGCAACTCTTCAGCCGACGACGCAAGGATAACTTGGTCATCAGCATAGAGAAGACATTTGACGAGTAATCCATTCATTCTCAGTCTATTTTCACACTCTTTTAAAAATGTCAAACAACTATCCATGAATAGGTTGAACAGCCATGGTGACGCAACACATCCCTGTCCAACACCTTTCTTGATGTTAAACAGCTCAGTGAAGACCCCGTTAATCCTGAAACAAGCACTGGAATCCTCATATAAGGATTTCAGTGCTCGTACCAAGATGCTGCTCACCCCATGCACTGATATTGCCGACCACAATTCATTCCTCAGTACTCTATCATAAGCCTTTTCAGAGCTTTCATAATCTCATCCATTTCAATCTCACTTTCGTTTTCACTGTCATCTTCTTCATGTATGTTCACCTCTTGTACTTCTTCTTTTTCAAACAAGCTTTCAAAATATTCCTTCCATCTCTTCAACACACATTCCTCACCTTTTATTATACTACTATCCTGGCTCTGAATCCTACTCAACTCTGATTGTGCTGTTTTTTCTCGAGTTGTCCTTATGGGTTTCCAGAAAACCTTCAAGTTCTTTCGCTAGTTTTTTGATAGCCTCCTGTCAAACTCATCTTATTCTCCATAATTTCAATGTTCTTTACATATTCGATTGTCTCAGTAAAATTTTACCGGAAACGATTTTGTAGGCTGTGAATTGTAATTTTTTTTAATTACCTACTCTTGATGACTGTTTTTATTTGCATATAAGAACAACTTGTCAGATATCCGATCTTTTATAATACTTATGTAGATTACACACACTAAAGTATTTAGATTCCGATTTAACAAATTTCAGAATATATTTTAAAGATATATGAACCAGTAATTTTTTTTTTTTTTTTTATTAATGATGGGTTTGCTCTTGACTCTAGTCTAGGTCATAGGACAGAGACAGAGTCTAAGATGGAGCGAGCTCACCCAGAAGAAGCCTGTTCACTCTTACTTTGAAGAGATTAGGGTTGTATGCTTTTGGAAACACAGACGCAGGAAGTGAGTTCCACTCTCTAATTCCAATCTCCTATATTCAGTATCCTTAATTCGAAAAGAAATAACATTTATTATGTAGCACTTATTAAAAATGTAGGCCATTATTTTAATAGCAATAGAAATCCTTCTTCTTTTCGAGTGGGACACTTAGTCGTCCAACGACTCGATGAACTCTGGTGTTTAGTGTCAATAGCAATTAATAATTTAGTTATGTGATTTTGTATAAATAGACGCATAATTATTACAATCAATTATAAATTCTACTTTAATACTCATTTTATGTTGTTTCCACCATAAGTTCCCAGCAATTGGGAATGTTCCCGGGCACCGGAAAGTTTCTTTTGGGAATGTTCCCACTTGGGGCATATTCCCGGGAACGGCACATCGCTAGGCCGAACCCATTTTATTATATTGTGTCATAGGTATCTATACATTACTAACATACTTTCGTTTGCAGTGGATAAAAACGACTCAATCTTGGATTTAACACTGTGTAAACTGACACAGACAATACTGGTATATTATTTATATACATTTCATTTCATTATAGACACTTTAAATTTAATTTAATAAATACATTGAATATAAAAAGAAAACGTAATGTACGCTTTACAGATCCAAATTACGCTACCGTACAAAATATAAGCGACTTTAGAATTTTTGTACAACAAACTAATGCAAGCCGTACCGGACTTTTAGCCTGCGTTAGGTAGGTACTGCTTATTTTATCAAGTCATATTTTCAATCCAAACAAATAAAGCATATTTGATGCATTAAACTGTTCTTTTCATTCAACCATGAGTCCATGATTCGGTCATTAAAAGTTATACCTACCTAAGTACGAATTTATGATCAACATAACTCCCAAGAGTTGATAGTCTTCAATCACCCGAAGTTTATGCTGACTTCAGATTCTACGAAAGTTTATACGTAATTTCCATAAACTTGAGTTTCGTTTACGTGTAGGTTAAAATCCATACTTGAAGCACAGATAAATATAATACTACTGCGTATTACTTAAAGTAAGAACCTAAATTTATGATTCTGAAATACTGTAGGTAGCTCTGTCTGTAACACTTTCATGGTCAAACCGTTACACCGACCTTCATAATATATATATATATATATATATATATATATATCATATCATATGAAAATCGTTTCAAATTTATATCGATAGCGTTTCAGTCGCATGGTTTTGGTGGTTGGTATTCTGCTAACAGTTTGCATTGCAGTATTGAAAGTCACAGTGACAATAGATGACATTTGAGTGTCGCTGGCATTACAATTAAAAAAAAATATATGAAATTGCCATCGACACGATAGACGAAAAGGAATCAGCCGCTATTTAGAGGTATTTTCTTCAAGTTCATTCAATTAAATAACTACTCATGTAAACCCAACACGCATCCTTAGATCCCTACACACATAAATACTTGACATCGGTTAGTAATAAATGTCTGTAGTCATTAGATCACAGGTTGTAAGCCGCAAGTCGCAAAGTCGCCCTAACGATGATTAACAACACACAATTAGGCACAAATGGAGCGGAAAAATGTGAGGTCAACTGTGATAGGATGGATTAAGGTTACATACGCGCTGCGAGGCTTGCGGCACCGCAAGAGTTGGCACGTGAAAATGTGAGATCAAATGTGATAGGTTGAATAGGAGTACATACACGCCGCGTGCCTTGCGGCATTGCGAGAGGTGTGGATCTGCAGTAAATTTTTCATCAATCGGTATGAACAACAACAAAAGACCACAACTGGACATTGGCTGTGGGAACAGGGAACGCTGCTGCCAACTACCTGGTTTTATATATTTTTCAAAGGTATTTTACGATACCCATTGCCCACGGGTAAATAGAGACCATGTTATTCTAAGCCGGCATCATACGGGGGAGGCTACCAATAAATTAGGTGTGCAATATACTGTCAGTCGAAATTTTCCCATACAACTTTAAAAGTTGAATAACTCGGAAACTACATAAAATCGCAGTACATACATTGCCGGTAATTTGGATCCATATTGAAGTTTTGTCTTTAGACGTCAATATTCAAGATTCGAGCCACCCGGTATACATACGGGTCGAATGGATAAACACTTTTTTAAGACATTTAAATAAATATCTTGGACTTGGACATTTCACACAGCGCCATCTAACCCCAAACTAAGCAAAGCTTGTACTATGGGAACTAAATAGCTGATATAAATACTTATATACTTTTATTTTTGTAAATAAATACATAATATACATGGAAACACCCAGACTTAACACAAATATCTGAAAATGGCTTAACAAATATTTGTGTCATGTGGGGATCGAACCCACGACCCTTGGCGTAGAAGGCAGGAGTACGCCATCGGGCCAGTCAAAAAATAAACGGAAAATGAATTGCTCCCGCCGGGGCTTGAACTCGGCACCGTGAAACTGCTCTGCCAACTGAGCTACCGGCGCCTCGACTCACACTTCCAAATCTTCAATCTTTTCATTTATGAATGCCGTGTGATGCCGGCTTAGAATGCCGTGTGACGCTGGCTTAGAATAGCATAACCCCATTTCTATCCAGTGGGAGTCGTAGAAGGCGACAAAAGGACTCGAGGATGTGTATTGCAATTATAGCCGATGGGCTGACAACCTGTCACTATGGCGATACACAATTTTCCGAACTACTCTCAATATTTGTCTTTAAGTAGTAAAGTAAGGTTACACTCTGCCTTTCCCGCAAGGGATAATAGGCGTAATATGTTTATGTGTGTATGTGAGTGCATATTAAAGCATAATTAATATTTAAACAAACTGTTAATCATTAAATCGTAACTGGTACAATTTTATGCTAACGATCTTCTACTATGCTGAAAGCTACGTCACAAATTGTGGAAGGCGCGCGGTGGCAACATCAATAGGCTGCGGCAACGCAAGTTTCTTGGCGTGTATGTAGGGAGTAAGTTGGGTAATGTTCAGCCATTTTCATCCCAGTCTACTATTTCCTGTTAATAGGAGTTTTCGTCTAGTCATCATGACGATACAAAAACTAAAGGAAAAGAAACTATATCTACGCGTTTGCTGGCAAAAAAAATGTTAAGGAACAGGAAAATAGTATAATTAGCCGTGTGATGCCGGTTTAGAATAGCATCACCCCATTTCTTTCCCGTGGGTGTCGTAAGAAGCGACTAAGAGATTTGAGGGTGTGTATTGCAAATTTAGGCGATGGGCTGACAACCTGTCACAATGGCGATACACAATATTCCATCCAAATGACCCTCAAAAGTTCGTCAGACGTGGCGTAAATGCCTGTTTTTTACAGCTGTTTACTCTCTGCCTACCTCGTAAGGGATTATAGACGTGATATACATGTATGTATGTATGTAAATAGTATAATTGTCTTAATTACATGTTCCCGACTAATATATCTAATAAAAATAGCTCTATGAATTTATTTAAATAAGCTTAGAGTCAAGGAAAGAAGATGGTCGCCTCTTTAATTGTCTATGAATTTATAAATGCTTATTTTTGACATTATTTGCGGCGATTAGATAAATATAAAATATGGCGGATAAACATACAAGAAAATCACATCCATTGTCCCTCGTAAACTGATTCAACGGAAAGTGACAGTGCTATTTTTAATTATCTGACAAATACCTACTTATATATTCAGTATTCAGTATTCAGTATTTATTGCATACCATGTTTCACTTATACATACAGTAGGTCTTATATTAACAGTCAGTCTCAAACATGGACCCAGATTGGGCATAACAACATAAAATTAGGTACTTAACTACTAATAAAATATGAAATTCAGTTAAATAAAATGAAATAAATAATTTGAATTAACATAATTAACTAAATTAAGTAACACTAGGTAATTCATAATTTATAATTTATTGTTTTTTTTTTTCGCCTAAGTATTCACTAACCGTGTAATAGCACTTCTTGGTTAGATAACTTTTTAATAAAGTTTTGAATTTTTGCTTGTTATCTTGCTCTTTAATCTCGCTTGGCAAGCTATTGTAGGTTTTGGCTGCCATTGCTAAGGGACCACACGAGACCATTTTCATTTTAGAAAATGGCAGGGCTAAACAGGTTTGGGGTCTCAAATTCCTTGGGCGAGAGTACTGTGGGAAAAGATTTGCATGTTTTCTTACAAATATACAAGCTTCTAGAATATATATGGATGGTAGAGATAAAATGTTATGCTTGATAAAGTATTGTTTACAGCTGGTCATATTGTCTATATTGGCTATTATCCGAATGCATTTTTTTTGTAGAAGAAATAGGTTGGAAGAGTTTGTGCTATTTCCCCACAGTACTATGCCATACTGGAGCCAGGAATGAGCATACGCATAATACGCAATAAGTGCTGTTTTTGTGTCAGTGCATTTTTTAAGCTCATAGAGTGCATATGTGAAGCTTACTAATTTAGATGATATTTTTGCTATGTGCTCCTTCCAGTTTACATTTGCATCAATGTTTATGCCCAACAGTGAGTATGAATCTGTGGTTTCTATTTTGACGTTTTTGAACTCATAGTCTATTTGAAGGGCTCTCCTTTGGTGTGGTCTAAATTGAATAATTTTTGTTTTATTGTAATTAATAAGTAAATTATGTTTCTGGAGCCAGTTATGAATTTTCTGAATTGTGTCATCTAGGGATATTTTCAAAAGTGAGGGATTTTCAACCGGTATCAACACGGAAATGTCGTCTGCGAATAGAGTGCAAGGGTTTTCTAATATTCTGGGCAAATCGTTGATATATAATAGAAAAAGCACGCATCCAAGCACACTTCCCTGAGGGATAGATTTTGTGACGCGTGCCTTCGCTGATCGCACCTTTGATATTTCGCCTGTAGTATAATTGTGGTACTCTATTTCTACATATTGGAAGCGATTCCGAAAAAATGAAACAAACCACTGGTGAGCAATTCCTCTGATTCCGACGCCGTATAGTTTCTGCAACAGAATATTGTGCAGAACTCTATCGTACGCTTTGCTCATATCGAGTAGAACTCCAATGGCATGTTTTTTATTGTTTATGAGGTTTAAAGTTTCCGAGATATATTTAAATACAGCTAAAGACGTAGAGCGATTCTTCCTGAAACCGTTTTGAGCCTCATTAAATATGTTGTATTTTTCACAAAAGCCATATATCCGATTTGCCATTGCCGTTTCAAAAATTTTTGCGAGTGTAGGGAGTAAAGCTATTGGTCTATAATTTGCGCAGTTAGTTCGGTCGTCCTTTTTATAAATGGGTTTTATAATAGAGATTTTAATAAGATCTGGTACAGTACCTTCAATAAATGATTGATTAACTAGAAACACTAAGATTGGCACTAGCTCCTCCGAACAATACTTTATTAATATTGGTGGAAGTTCATCGTGGCCGAAACTGCGTTTGTTTTTCAGGTTTCTAATTATTTTACGCATTTCATTTTCGGTAACCGGATTGAGATATATTGAATTTTTTGTTGGCTCTATCACTGGTTGCCCTTCCGGTGGGGGTAGAGAATCATCCACATTTTGTCCAACAGATACAAAATAATTATTGAATATACTAGCTATCTTTGCGGGGTCTACTATCAGTTGATTCCGGAATTTTATTTTTAAATTACTTTTACTTTTAGGTTTTAATTTATTTGTTTGTTCATTAACTATGTTCAAGGTGGTTCTCATTATATTATCAGAGTTTTTAATTTTATTAATATTACAAATTTTCTTTGAAGTTTTAACAGCCCTTTTTAACATTTTTTCATATTTTTTATAGTTGTTTTTAAGAATGGGATTGTCTGTTTTAGTAGTTAATATTTTTTCCAAACGTTTATTCCTACATGAGGTTTTAATTCCAGGGGTAAGCCAATACTTTTTATTTCGGTTTTTTAATTTTAGTTTTATTTTTGGGATACATTTATTTAAAGTTTTAACTAGTATATCGTGAATTGAATCATTATTGGCATTGACGTTTTTATCTAATCTAATAACTTCATTGAAATTAATGGTTTGTAATTCAGTTTTATATTTATGTAGATTTTTGTCATTGAAAAGCCGTGTTTCCGTAAACCAGGTTCTGTCAGTATGTAAAAATTCAATAGGCACCTGGATGTGGACACCCTTGTGATCTGAAAAGCCATACTCGTGAGTGAACACATCGACTTGTTTTAGGCGGAAGTTGGTGAAAACCAGATCTATGCAGCTTTCTGTAGTTTTAGTTATTCTTGTTAGATTTTTGACATGTTGATGAAAGTTGTAAGCTTTCATTAGGTCAAGAAGCTTTGAGGCTTGAATTGATTTTTTCAAGACATGAACATTAAAATCTCCACCTAGGACAATTTTAAAGTTGCTATATTTGAGTTGTAAGTGTTTTAAGAGTTTAGATAGCGAATCATAAAAGATATTTGGCAATCTGGTGCTATTTGGCCAGTACAGTTCTATTAAGATGAAATTATTATATTTTCTTGAGTTTGCACAACTATTACTCATCACAATAAAACAATTTTAAACGGATTTAAGTTGTGTTTATTTTGGATTTTACAATTCCTACGTTTCGAGCTCTTTACAGAGCCCGTGGTCACGGATGACTAAGGTGTTAGACGTCATTATTTAGAATTGAAATTATTTTTGTTGTTCTACCGCCATCTATTTCTTAATTGCCTAGCGTAACGTCCTGGTTCCACACAAAATGCTGAAACCGTATCTTGTGTAGTAGGTCTTACAGTATGTTGGATCTGGTTCTTCTGCTGTGTAATCAGCGGAGTCCAAGTTGATGAGATTCCCCATCCAGTATCTCTGTTGAAATTCGGATGTTTTTGAATTTCTATGGCTTCCCGTACTTTCCTAGGAATGAATCTCTTCTCTCTCGCTAGGATTGCAGCCTTATCAAATCTGACATAATGGGTGGGGTTATCCATGATATGTTCACACACTGCAGACTGTCTGTCACGACGGTTTTTTACATCAGCAATATGTTCTTTTAGACGTGTAGATACATTTCTCTTTGTTTCTCCTATGTATGAGAGTCCACAGTCACAGTCAAGTTTATAAACACCAGGGTCTTGGAGAGGGATGTTGCATTTGACTGATCTGATGTACTGGCTGATCTTCCTCGGCGGCTTGAAAATGGTTTTGATTGAAGCTCGCTTCAGAATTCTACCGATCTTATCAGTTACTCCCTTCAAGTATGGTAAGTACGCTGGTTGTCGTTCGACTGTGGATGGTTTGGCACGGTTTCTGTGACGTTGACGGGGTGGCTTCAGGTTATTTTCATGGAGTACTCGTCTCACATGCTTGAGCTCATCGTCTAGGTGTTGGGGGTCACAGATACCGCGTGCTCTCTGAAACAAAGAGGTACCAACGGCAGCTAATTGGCTCGGATGATGGTGGGAGTTACCATTTAGGTACCTATCTGTGTGGGTTGGCTTTCTATAAACGGAATGACTGATTGTACCATTTGTGTTTTTAATTATAAGAATATCTAAAAATGCTAATTGATTATTTTGCTCTGATTCCATTTTTTATTGTGATGAGTAATAGTTGTGCAAACTCAAGAAAATATTATGTCGACCAGTACGGACTGGATATCGCAAACAAAATACGGCGGTTAGAGTGCATCAAGAAACGGCGATCAAGATTGTTGACATCCATGAATTTTCTAAAACGATGTCGTGATAATAACATCATCCCGGTATGTGTACGAATATCACCTAAAACGGACATACGGGGAAGCGCCAGCATTCTACGCCAGGCAAGTACGAAATTACTTTGTTCGTTAATTCAAAGCCACCGCTCAGACGCTAGTAGAACAGACCAGCTAATCGAGGCAATATCGGATGATATTAAACTAATATTAACAGAATCTGACTGGCCGATAGTAGCAGAATTTACTAATAAACGTGCAAATCATACTTATAATCATTGTAAAGAAAAACAAAAACAAAAATTCGATAAACTAATTTCTAAACGAAACGCGAAAATCGGCACAAACCAAACGTCAGATTCGTTCGGAAATTCGTCACACTCGCGCGCAGTAATAAATCTGTCAAAACAAACCTTAGACACCACAACAATCAAAGTATTAGGGAAAGGCTTGAATTTTGCACCAACTCCAGCACGTATACCAGTGGAAGAAGTAATTTGCAACGTTGAGGAATGTATCTTCAAAAATAAACTACCCAAGGAGGATTCTGAAGCGATTCGCCAGGACATTTCCAGTGTTCTGAGGCGAAGCAATTTACCAAAGAAGAATCTTACCAGGCAAGAACTTGATGCGTTGAAGAACTTACGCAAAAATGAAGAACTGACCGTCCTCCGTGCAGACAAAGGAAACGCCACTGTCGTGATGGACACGTCTGATTATAACCTCAAAATGTCTTTGTTATTGTCGGATGAAAACACCTATAAAAAAGTGAATAGAGATCCCACCAATTCTATTTTAAAGAAAACAACCGAATTAATAACTAAACATAAAGACACGCTAGAATTAGATGTGAAATCATTATTACCAACCTGTGCAAAACCGCCAAAAATATATGGTCTACCTAAAATCCACAAAACTGATGTTCCACTTCGTCCTATAGTGAGCCAGATTGACACACCAACTTACAAGCTGGCCAAGCACCTAGCTAATGTACTATCTCAGCTTCGGGGCCAAACAAGTGCACATGTGAAGGACTCATATCAGTTTGTCGGAGAACTCAAAAACTTGCAAGTAAACAGCAATGAAGTAATGGTTAGTTTTGACGTCCAATCCCTTTTCACTGCCATTCCAGTCAAGGATTGTATCGAAATAGTAAAACGAAAACTCCGGGAAAATAACATAGCAATAGAATATGTAGAACTTTTAGAATGGTGCCTAACATCTGGTTACCTATTGTGGAATGATGAGTTCTATATACAAGTCGACGGCGTGGCTATGGGCTCTCCAGTATCCCCCTTGATGGCTGACATCTTTATGGAGGACTTTGAGGATCGAGCCCTAAGGCACGCTCCGGCTGTGCCGAAGATGTATAAGAGGTACGTAGACGACACCTTCACCATCCTTCCACAAGACCAAGTTACTGCTTTTCTAAATCATTTAAATTCAATTCATCCCAATATTAAATTTACAATGGAATCAGAGCAAAATAATCAATTAGCATTTTTAGATATTCTTATAATTAAAAACACAAATGGTACAATCAGTCATTCCGTTTATAGAAAGCCAACCCACACAGATAGGTACCTAAATGGTAACTCCCACCATCATCCGAGCCAATTAGCTGCCGTTGGTACCTCTTTGTTTCAGAGAGCACGCGGTATCTGTGACCCCCAACACCTAGACGATGAGCTCAAGCATGTGAGACGAGTACTCCATGAAAATAACCTGAAGCCACCCCGTCAACGTCACAGAAACCGTGCCAAACCATCCACAGTCGAACGACAACCAGCGTACTTACCATACTTGAAGGGAGTAACTGATAAGATCGGTAGAATTCTGAAGCGAGCTTCAATCAAAACCATTTTCAAGCCGCCGAGGAAGATCAGCCAGTACATCAGATCAGTCAAATGCAACATCCCTCTCCAAGACCCTGGTGTTTATAAACTTGACTGTGACTGTGGACTCTCATACATAGGAGAAACAAAGAGAAATGTATCTACACGTCTAAAAGAACATATTGCTGATGTAAAAAACCGTCGTGACAGACAGTCTGCAGTGTGTGAACATATCATGGATAACCCCACCCATTATGTCAGATTTGATAAGGCTGCAATCCTAGCGAGAGAGAAGAGATTCATTCCTAGGAAAGTACGGGAAGCCATAGAAATTCAAAAACATCCGAATTTCAACAGAGATACTGGATGGGGAATCTCATCAACTTGGACTCCGCTGATTACACAGCAGAAGAACCAGATCCAACATACTGTAAGACCTACTACACAAGATACGGTTTCAGCATTTTGTGTGGAACCAGGACGTTACGCTAGGCAATTAAGAAATAGATGGCGGTAGAACAACAAAAATAATTTCAATTCTAAATAATGACGTCTAACACCTTAGTCATCCGTGACCACGGGCTCTGTAAAGAGCTCGAAACGTAGGAATTGTAAAATCCAAAATAAACACAACTTAAATCCGTTTAAAATTGTTTTATTGTGATGAAATTATTATTTTTTAATTCCACGGCACATACTTCAAATACGAACTCTATACTCATGCATGTTATATCACTTAGCTCAGTGAATTCGAGTCCTTCCTTCAGAAGTATACACACACCTCCGCCCTCATGGTTTGATCTACAAAATTGTGAAGCTAATTGAAAGCCATCTACACAGAGGAGGTCAAGTTTAGACGGGTAGATTAAGGTTTCGCAAAGGCAGAGGGCCATAATGCTTTTATCTTCTTCTGTAACGGCTTCCAGTAAGTGACGTTTTTTATTTAGACTGTTATGTAGATAAGTACCTACTTAGGTAGTGTACGTTTGCTTATGGTTTACAAATTTCTTTTAGCACTGTAAGTGCAAAAAAACAATGGTACACATAAATTACCTTTTAAGCACTCGCGATTACTTACAAATAGTATAGTAGGTACTTAACCGGGTCCTTGGGAAATGTTGTTCAGTTTCATAGGCTGGTACAGCCTTCAAAATATGATTACCTAATATCACACCTCATACCTACTGTACCTCATACTTGTTAACATGATTTAAACTTGCAAAGTTCGTTGATTAAATCTTGTACTTAGTACTGTAAAACATCTAGTCATTAAAACTTACTGTATAGGTAGGTAGGTACACATGTGATCACTTTTGTAACTTTGCTAACTTGTTGTGATACATCTTAACAACTTTGCAAACACATATTTTGGTAATTATACCTACGGGACCTATGTATTAAGGCGTGTAGTGTTGTCATGAACAACCTCGACAGTGGCGCCACTTCACAAAACAAATATTTCTCTTTATACAAACAGTCTGTCAGAATGTCAGTTGCTCAAATTTTTAGTAATATTTCTCTTTATAAAAACAGTCTGTCAAAATGTCCGTTGCTCAAGTTTTTAGTAATATTTCTCTTTATAAAAACAGTCTGTAAAAATGTTCGTTGCTCAAGTTTTTAGTATTATCCTTCATTAAAATTAGAACCTGCAAACACAATGAAATATTCGCTTGAATTAAAGTTAGGACAAAAAGTGCCTAAAACGGCCACTTTTGGTATTCATTGCCATAACTTTAATTACAGCGAATATTTCATTGTTTCATGGTTTCATTGGTGCCGTGTGATGCCGGCTTAGAATAGCATCACCCCATTTCTTGCTCGTGGGGGTCGTAAGAGGCGACTAAGGGACTCGAGGGTGTGTATTGTAGTTTTAGACGATGGGCTGACAACCTGACACTTTGGCGATACACAATTTTCCGGATGTCCCTCAAATGTTTGTCAGACGTGGCGTAAATGTCCGTTCTATGCGGCCGTTTACGCTCTGCCTACCCCGCAAGGGATTATAGGCGTAATATGTGTATGTGTATGTGTATTTCATTGGGTTTGCAGGTTCTAATTTTGCTTTAGGATAATACTAAAAACTTGAGCAACGGACATTCTGATACATTGTTTTTTTATATATAATTTTAAAAAGAGAAAATAATATATTTGTTTGTGAAGTGGCGCCACTGTCGAAGCCGTTCACGACTACACTCGCCGGAGATTGAACATGTAGATAGCTTTGAATGTTTTCAAGTAAATGGCAGAGAATAAGACACACACATCACGCCCCAATCCATTGCGGAGTAGGCAGAGTTAAATTATTGCTATCGCCACGTTATCGCATCGCCACGGTTGACAACATATTTGATGGTTATTTATGGAAATTGTTATTGTCAACTTGTCATTGGTTAATTTGTAGCTTCGAGCAACGACGGCCTTCCGGAACGAGACGGAAGACCGTGTTGCTCGAAGGTTTGTAGGTACAAATACCATAACACACTAGAATGATAGATTCATTTATTTATTTATATTCACACCACATAACAATATTGTATAATCATTTTGGCACCATTAAACCGAGAATTGAGTCCTATGGTCAGATTCTAGTAAGCGACCAGTGGCATATGTTATGAAACTACATGCTACAAGTCTACAGGTGAAATTCTGAGTAAGTACATTTCGTAGCCGGTTAATATTCCTAGCATCATAATGGCTAACTGACTACGCAATGAATATCGAATTTCACATGTAAAATTGTTGCTTGTTTGACAATGGCCTCAATTCGGGATATAAATTGTATTATTTTACCTTAAATTAGTGCTGTCACTTTTTGTCAAACAGGTTTAGAAAAGAATAGGAGATATTTTAGTCGTGTCATGTTTAAAAATATCAATGACATCTTGGCAGTTTCTAATCAATTTAGTCGCCATTGTATTCATCGCCGCCTTATTTTGACAGATAACACGTATTTTCCCTCAAATTATAAGACATGACGTGACTAACATATCTTCTATCCTTTTCTAAACTTATTTGACGGAATGTGACAGCACTAATCTAAGGCAAGTTAAGGGAATTTTATCCCGAATTGAGGGCAATATCGGACACTGGCCGCTTTAATCCACTGGACTATAATTCGACCCTTAGTTATTTCTAAGCCCACACCCGCGGGAAGAAAAGGGGTAAATCTGTTCTAATCCAGCATCACACGCCAATATAATAGAGCATATTTTTGAAAACTTGCTAAATTTTCAAGCGCTGCGCTAGCAGGATTTAACAAAAAAATTAAAGATTTTGAAAATTTTGAAAGTTTTCAAAAACGGTATACCTAACACGAGAAGTGTTTAAAAATTTTGTATTTAATATTGCATAGTAAATATTAAATCTCAAACTATTACGACATACTACCACAAATAATACGCAGCTAGGAAATTTAATACAGTTCAATAAATCGATTTTATACAACATAAATCGTTTATAGCAATAACTTCAGAAGGTTACCTTATTGTTACAATAATGCAATATTATGTTGATTATATTATACTTACACACACACACACACACACACACATATATATCACGCCTATAATCCCTTGCGGGGAAGGCAGAGCATAATCGGCCGCATAAAACGGACATTTACGCCACGTCGGACCTAATATTTGAGAATCATTCAGAAAATTGTGTATCGCAATAGTGACAGGTTGTCAGCCCATCGCCTAAAACTGCAATACACACACCCTCGAGTCCCTTAGTCGCCTCTGACGACTCCCACGGCCAAGAAATGGGGTAGGTTTTCTAAGCAGGCATCACACGGCAATAAAAATATTATAAGTTGCAAATCATTGAAGGGGTAACCCAGAAAAACAATTGGACCTCCCATACAAATTGACCTGGCTGGAACGTCCATTTTTTTATACGTTGACCTACGAGTATGTTCCTTGGAGAAAGTTGTTCAGTTTCATGGGCTGGTACAATATTTGCAGCTAATATTTTTACTTCCATTATAACCTACGGCGTACAACGGTTTCACCCACAGGTCATAGCTACCCGTTTTCCTTCGGGAATTAGGCATTTTCCCGGGGAGAAAAGTAGGTGACGTAGCCAGGAATTACCACGTTTTTTAACTGTATTTTTTTAATGTCCGTCCTGTTGTAAATAAAAATGAGAAATTGAAAAAAATTAAATAGAAATGGAACTTTTGTTTTATTTTTTGATTTATGAAACTAATCGAGCATTGTAGTAAATGTAAATGCATAAAAATCCTGTAGTTGTTGTGTTTAATGATAACATTTACATATGAATAAACCATATACAGTTTGGTAGTTTTCATGACGTGTTTCTTCAATGAATTTGGTATTAACATAAAACCATTAAAATCCATAAATTGACAAAGACAACTTCAATAAATACTTGCTTTTTACAGGCACTACAAGATGGCGAAAATCAGCTTATTCCTGGTCATCTGCCAGGTGATCACCCTGCCTATCCTCGGAGGGCACGGTCAGGGCAGCCCTATGGAAGACATCTTGGCGTCAATGATGAGCCAGTACGCGGATGGTAAGTTTTTTTCTCTCTCTCTTTTCGTGTGGGACACCGAGTCGTCTAACGACCCGATGAACCCTGGTGTCAGAGTTTTTCAACCGCCTACCACTAGTAGTAGGCCATTGACATGGTTGTGTAACGACCGCCGTCTAAGTAATCATAGACAGCAACCGGGACCGACGGCTTTACGTGCTCTCCGAAGCACGGAACCATTTCTTTTCGGACAATCAGGTGGTTCAGCCTGCAATATCCTAACCAGACCGGGAACAAATTCACAAAGTGATAAATATCAACTTTGTGAGTGTCCCACCGAGAATCGAACCCGGAACCTTTGCACATTCGAGTTTATGTGGTTACATCCTGTCGACCAGGGCCCGAACAGTTTACTCCAGTTTTGGATTCAGTCGACGAGAAAATCAAATAGGTTTCGACTGAAAACAGCAGTCTATCTCTTATAGGATAGGCAATTAGGCATCTTTTACTGAGTCGCTGACCTTTTCATTAGCGCGCGGCGCCACGTCGCATATCAGAGTGCCTATGTTTTAAATTGTTAAATTTTGTTTTCTTTTCGTTTTTGTTAAGTGCTTTGCTGTGTAAAGTGTCGCAGTTTTTTTCGATAAATGTTTTTCTATTCTATTCTTAAATCTGCTAAATGAAAATCGTTTCAGATGTTACATACAACTGTTAGCGAGTCAGTGGCATGGTTTTGGGAATTTCGTATTCAGCTAACTAGCCTATGGATAGCTTTTCATGTTTTCAAAATTTTAAAGTTGTTTATTATTTTGTGTAATTTTAGGTATATTTTATTTTATTTTATTTTATTTTTATATGTTAACATACTTTCGTTTGTGGATACAATCTACTCAAACTTGGTTCGTACACTGTATTAACTGTCACATTGACAATACTGGTACATTTAATAATGTTTATTTAGTACCAAATTTTTAAAACACTTCCCGTGTTAGTATACTCAATTAGTGTACTCAATTTATCGCTGGTTTTCATCGCTTAGACTACATTCAATCTGTAAAGATAGAATTAGTCGCCGGTTATTAGTTGCAAAACTAACCCGGTAGATGGAGCCATGCCAAGCGTTACTGGCATTAAAATATACTTGCAAAATTGGCGGGCAAGAAATGAGCTGCGGTAGCCCAGATGGAAGAGGCGTCGCCACTAGTAATGCGAAAGTCGCAGGTTCAAATCCTGCCCGCACTCGAAAATTTTGCAAGTTTTCAAAAAAATGTTTATTTAATTATAATATACACTTTAAAATTTTATTTGATAAATGAGCTACCTTACATTGAATAGAAAATTTAAGCAAGCATCAAAAAAAAATTCAACAACTACAAAACGTAATATGTCTTTACAGACACGCATTATGCAATCGTAAAAATTATAAGCGTCTTTAGAATTTTTATACGTTAAATAATATAAAGTTGTAAGTATAGAATATCACGGTGACAATAAAAGTCAGTTAAGTGTCGATGCAAGTCAGTCATTGCAAGGGTATAAAATAAGATAATCTGGGCCCATGAACTCAGACCCATGACTTTAATGACTGAAATTTATGTAAGTAAGTAGGTAAATTAAACATACGCACATCCCTTGCGGGGTAGGAAAAAAAATTACGCCCGTAAAATACGGTCGCCATCGCCACTTCTGACATACATTTGAGGACATTCTAAAAATCGTGTACCTATAACCATGCTATAACTAAAGGTTGTCTACCTGTCACCTAAAATTGTAATACAAAATAAATAAAATATAATAAAAAATTGTAATTTCTACATGTTGAATGTTTTGCTATGCGGTTGGAATTGTATAGGTATTACTAACGTATATACTCTTTAACTTAACGTGCGGGACACCAAGTCGACAAACGACCCGTTTAACCCTTGTATCACAACAATCTTCGGCCTAGTAACAATCGAAATATTCTTAAATTAACATCAGGGCGTTTGAATGCCTAGGTATCTAACAGACAGAAATAGGAACCGTACTGGGTACACACACATTGGATACAATTTAGTCTTCCCGAGTGAGTTGTATTCTTAGGTCTACGAGTCTAGTCTAGAAGTTACTTGTGGTACTGTGCAGAACTTGTGAGTCGCCAATGAATCTGTAGTTGACTCTTAGGCCTAAGAAATTGACGATTGTTTGAAATAACTTGGTACTGGTATTTAAGTAGCTGATACCTGCGAACTTCGTTTCGTGAACTACTAACATGTATAGGTAAGTTTAAGTTTAACCAGATTGACAAAAGATGTTGATTTTGATTGAAGCGGAATGTGTAGATATAAATAGTAAGCTTATTGTCACATAATAAAGTGATTATATTCCCTGACCTCAATTTTATTACAAGTACGCTAAAACGGAATTTTGTATTTATGTCAGTAGGTCTACCTATTTCCGTCTAAAAACAATTTACTTTGTTTCCAATTTTCTACCGAAAATGGCTCGAGCCAGAAACTTGGCTAACACAGGCTTTGTCACGTGAGTAGTTGCCTGGTAGAACTTGCTACCATAGCAAGAAGGCCGCCTTGTTGTACCTACTTCACATATTTCTATCTATGTTAAGGATGTTATTTGCTTTTTTATGTGCAATAAAGAATGTTATTGCACTTTTGACTAGAAATTAAAAAAGGAACTCTATCGGTTCTCACGGTCACCCAGTGGCAACCGGGGGCGTTTGTCATTCTAGGCAATGTCACATTTATTTCAATTAGTACTCAAAAAGTGCCCAAACTGTCCCTCGCAAATACGTACGTTAGGTCAGCGGCAGCCCTAACACAGCTACATGCACTTCTTCTCTAACACCGCATTATCGTTATAATTCCAGGTGAATCTGGTGGTGGAAATGCAGCAGGGGCTGGCATGATCGGCCAGGTGCTGGGCACGCTGATGCAGGGAGACAACATGAAGAACCTCGGGGCTCTGTTTGGGCAAGCAGGGAACGCGAGGGGCGAGGCGGGGGAAAGCGGTGCTGGGGATATTTTGTCAGGTATTTATTTATATTATTTTTCTAGAAGATACATACATACATACATACATAAATCACGCCTATATCCCTTACGGGGTAGGCAGAGCGTTAACGGCCGTAAAACGGATATTAACACCACGTCTGACAAAAGTTTGAGGGTCAATCAGATAAGTGGTAGGTTGTCAGCCCATCGCCTAAAATTGCAATACACATCCCTCGAGTCCCTTAGTCGGCTCTTACGACACCCATGGGTAAGAAATGGGGTGATGCTATTCTAGGCCGGCATCACACGGCTAACAATAATAATAATTATTTCTGTTATTAATATTATGCTTTTTTACTGTTGATTTACTTGCGACCTATATAATTTTGTTCTATAATGGGCTATGTACCTAATATTATGTGCCTACATAATGTAATTTTAATATTCTATGCGAAAATTGTTTGCTTTGAATAAATTGAATTGAATTGAATTGAATATTTATACTTAAGGCGGGCCTAATGCCAGACGGCATTCTCTACCGGCCTACCAGAAGGTAAACAGAGAGAGAAAGAAAAGAGCAGAAGGTATCAGTCAGCATCATCATTATTATCATCAGCGTAACCTACTGCTGGGTACCATCATGATAAGCCGTGAAACTGTTTTTTATTACGTCCTATTTTTTTAGAACTATTTGAACTTGAATTATACTCACACTTAACAATAAATGACACTACAATGTAAAATAACTCTACCTTCAAGTTTCGCAAAACTTCTCACCCGACTATAAATCTTTGCTTCACTTTTATTGCAGCACTTAAGATACGTTTTATTACAGGTCTGGGCAGTATGCTTGGCGGACAGAACGGCCAAATTGATCCCTCCCTATTGGCCAATGTAGTGTCAATGTTCGCCCAACAAATGGCACAGCCAAGTCGAGAAAAGCGAAGTGAGCGAAGCACAGAAAACGAGTTGAATTTGGAAGGTCTCATGAGTCTTGCTTCTACCTTCATGGGAGGGCAGAATCAAAATGGCGGCGCATCGGTATTACCTGTCATCATGAATGTGTTGAGTTCCATGTCTACTCCTGAAGCCCAGAAACGTGCGGAAGACCACAAAGACCACGCAGAATTTCTACCACCATTCCTAGAAAAGGCGCATCTGTATTGGGACTTGTTCATCAATTCTGAATTGGGCAAGACTGTCTGGGAGAAGTCAGGGCTTAAGAAGGTGATGAAGTCCTTCACTGGTCCTGATGGGAAGATCAGCTTCGAGCTGATGTTCAAGAACTTCGAGAACCAGTCGTTCAGGAGACACTGGATCAAAGCAGCCGCGAAGTATCTGACTGATACCGTACTGACTATCGCCAAACCTGAGGTGTATCAGAAGTAAGTTTTTGTCTCAAATTGTATGGTACCAGCGTAGAATAGCATGACGGCCGATGTGGAGCAGTTGTAGTGCGACTGCTTACGGCGTAAAGTTCTGGGTTCGATTCCCGGTGGGGCACGCATAAAGTTGAAATTATCACTTTGTGAATTTGTTCCCAGTCTGGTTAGGACATTGCACCTGATTGTCTGTAAGAAAGATGATTCGGTGCCTCAAACGGCACGTGTAACCGTCACCTGCTGTTAAAACTTAAATGACGGTCGTTATCTACACACCCACCACTTAAAAATATAAAATGATGTACTTAGGTAATTTTACGCGACTTAATTGTTTTTGATTTGCTAGAGTTTAGCACTTTACGGTTAAATACAAAAACAAGTAAGAGAGTGATACTTGTTCGTTAATGGCTACCCGTGAACTACCTTGACAGTGGCGCCACTTCACAAAAAAAGTTTTCTCTTTGTACAAACTATCTATCAGAATGTCCGTTGTCCAAGTTTTTATAATTATTCTTAAGTAAAATTAGTACCTGCAAACTCAATGAAATATTCGCTGCAATTGAAGTGATGACCTAGAGACCATTGCTGGCACACAGTGGATGCGGGAGGCACATGACCGGCGTAGATGGTGAGAAAAATAAGAGGCCTGTACTCAGCAGTGGGTAGATGTGTGCTGATATGAATGAAAAAAGTGCCTGAAAACGGCCACTTTTGGTTTTAATAGCCTTTAATTACAGCGAATATTTCATTAAGTTTGCAGTTTCTAATTTTACTTAAGAGAAATACTATAAACTTGGGCAACGGACATTCTTGTAGATTGTACTTTGTATAAAAAGAAAATATTTTTTTGTGAATTAGCGCCACCTTCGAAGTCATTCACGAGTACACTCGCCTTAAAAATTACAATTTCTAGTAAAATTGTAAATGTATTTTCTTTTGTTATGTTGTGTAGGTACATTAAAATGAACATTTTCAATGTCTTGAAAAAGGTTGTCTCTCAGCAAAATGCTATAATATTAAGAAGGAATTACAGCGCTGGTATTGTGGGAACAAACTTCAAACAAGTAGGCAATTAAATACTGAAGCCAGAACATTCGGTCCTTTGTCAACTTAATGCCCTTACGAAACAGAAGAGAGGACAAGAAAGCCTTAACCCTAAAAAGTTAGACGCACGTTGAAACGCTGTTTAAAAATATCTCCATACAAAAAAATACTAGACACGCGTTAAATAACTTTTTGTGGTTAGGCTCTGACTGTACCTTACTTATTAAAGAATATATAAACCATAAAAGACCAGCGTGTATAGTGTGTTATCTACCAAAATATAAGACAAAGATTAATTATTTACCTAGTTATAAGAAATTAAGATTTGCATGATTAACGTACTAAGTATAAGCTAGATATGTAATCATCTTTGTATTTACCATGTCTATCTACATTTTACACTAATATTACAAAAAGGAAAGATTTGATTGTTTGTTTGAACTAAATGGGCTCCGAAACTACTGGATCTTGAAAAATATTGTACCATTAGAATCCTACATCATCCCTGATGAACATAGGTTACATGAAAATGTCTTATTCCCGTGGGAAAACGGTTAGCAGCGGGTCGGCAGGCCGCTAGTCGCAAATAAATATATTTACGTTTCAGATACTTAGCCTCAGCGCAGTACCTAATCAACAGCGTGATAGACTCGCAAGGACTGCCGAAGACTGCTCAGCTCAACCTGAAGAAACCGGAAAAGTCCATATCAGCTCTCATTAACATGGTGCTGAAGAAATACCTGGACATGGATACCGATGTCTCGAGCTACGTGAAACCTGCTGTTGATTACATCAAGGTAACACTGAAAGTAGAATAGCATCTCTCCACTTCTACCCATACATACATACATATATCACGCCTATAATCCCTCGCGGGGTAGGCAGACCATAAACGGCCGTAAAAAACGTTCATTTACGTCACGTCTGACAAACATTTGAGGGTCATTCGGAAAATTGTGTATCGCCATAGTGACAGGTTATCAGCCCATCGCTTCAAATTGAAATACACACCCTCGAGTCCCTTTATCGTTTCTGACGACATCAATGGGAAAGAAATGATGCTATTCTTAGCCGGCATCACACGGTACTTCTATCCGCGTGTCGTAAAAGGCTACTAGGGATGAATGTATGGAAAGCATTGCAATGTTTCCTGTGTAATTTAACGCGTACTGCGAACTTAGCCCGCCTGGCAAAAGTGATGAGTTGCCACGAAAATAGATAGACGCCCTTCAGGGGTGATTCAATTGGCACACTTTCTTAGTAAAGTAATAGGCCCATGTCCAGTAATGGGCTGTTGTGGGTGTTGATGATGATGAACAAGTCATGGTTGGAAATCCAGTGATTGCGATACGTATAGGTAACGTAAAATTACCTAAGGAGTTTTTCGATTTCGAATCACACCCTGTTTTAGTAATCTAACCAAGATTCCAATGAAGAAGGTGGAGAAGATTGGAATCTATAGTCATCCTTAATAAAAACCAAAACTTTCTCAATTTCAGCAAACCTTCAAAATGGCGGAAGCAGCCTCACAAAAGATGGCGACTCGCGGCGACTACAACGCCATTGCCGATCGAGTAACCGATACCCTGAACTTAGAAGTTATTGAGCCGGTTCTGAGGGTCTACCGAGCGTACCAGCATTCGATAAAGGCCCCGCATTGCGCTGAGCACCTCTTGTGCTTGCTTAACAAGAAGCCAGCAGCCGGCAGTTGTGAGTAGTTTACCAGCTCGCAAAATGAATTTATAGGGCAGGTCTTCATGGTGACTCACGATAACTATAACGCTGTTGGCGACTGGGTAAGACGCACCCTGGTCTTGGGAGGCAGCTGAGCAGGTTCTACAGGATTAACTGAGCGCTGAACTTCGTATGAGCTTGCTGGGTACCTCTTCTTAGTCAAACACTCTTGGCAGAGAGGTCGTGGTAAGGATTCAGTCGAAGTTTGCATTTATTTCCTCAAGAAACGTCTCCTTCTAGTTATACTTAAGTAGTTGTTGCATCTCGCTCGTTATACTTTAGCAAAGAACGTATTTATCTTTTTCTCTCTTTTCCAGCGCTTCCAGGAATAAAAGCAGGCCTGACGAAATTCAGCAGTATGGTTGCATCAGCTGCGTTGAGCTACCAGAGGGGCAAAGGCTTCTGGGACCTGTACAACGCTATCCAGAGTGATGTCAATTGTGAGGTGAGTCCTCATCCAACAGTCCACAGCTGGACATGGGCGTTCAACTATTAGGGGGTGTATTGCCATAGGTACAGCAGCCCTCTCAAGCATCAATGCAGGTAGGTCCATGGGTTGAGGCACATCTAAGACCATTAAACACATTTTTCTTTTTTCAGAACTCGTATCTACACACACACATATATATTTATCCCTTGCAGGGTAGGCAGAGCGTTAACGGCCGTAAAATACGGTCGCTATCGCCACATCTGACAAATAGTTGAGGGCCGTTTCAGAAATATCGTGTATCACTATAGTGACAGGTTATCAGCTCGTCGACTAAAATTGTAAAAGACATGAAACCCTCGAGTCCCTTAGTCACCCCTTACGAAACCCGCGGGAAAGAAGCTTCCCGTGTCCCTATGTATGCTTAGATCATTCAAAGTACGCAACGGATTTTGATGCGGTTTTCTTTAGAAGATAGATTAATTCAAAAGGAAGGTTTTCATGCTTAATTCATGCCAGTAAAGGTCTGTTTAAAACGGTTAGCATCGGGTAAAACCGATGGGCAGGCCGCTAGTCTCAGATAAGTGTAACGAGGTTTTCAAGCGAGTATTTTTATATTCCAGTACAATGCTTAATCTCGTCTGATTGACTATAATCTAGTATCCTGGAGAGCTTTGCAATGAAATATTTTCTAAAGAAATTTCTTCACAATGCAAGGAAAAGCATCTATAGAAGCAAATTCAAAAATGGTTCCACGACCACCGAAGTACTGATATTAATGATATTATAACTACCAGGGTGTTAGGAAACATCGAGTACTTCTTTTAAGGAGGAACCAGCTCATGAAACTGAATAACTGTCCCCAAGGAGCATACTTCGAAATATGAATTACTTTTAGCGGTTTAACCCGCTGCTAACCGTTTTCCCGCGAAAAAAGACCTTTTCCCGGCATAATTAATTATATTAAACTACGGTTTTACCCGTAACAAAGTAGCCTATGTGTTATTCCAAGTTATACTCTACCTGTGTTCCAAATTTCATCCAAATCGGTCAAGCCGTTTGAGCGGTAGGTAACAAACATACATACACACACACAAACTCTCAGATTTATAATATTAGTACGGATTCTCAGACTGGTTCGCCTTTTAAAGAAACTCATGACTATACCTTACGATACTGAAAGCAGAGGACGGCCTGGTGGTAAGGAACAACTTTCCCCAAGCAACATAAGTACGAAATATTTTGAGCTTCCATAGTAACCCTATACAGCTGATCTGCAATTGTGTATCCGTCCAGTTTTTTTATATACATTGACTTACGTTCCTCGGGAAAAGATCCGTCTAGAGTTTTTGCTATCGGTCACTAGTAAAATTTCACCCTATACAGGGTGTAAGGGACGTTGTACTGAAAATTGCAGGCATGATTAGATAATGAAACTGATCATGTTAAACTATGGAGCTTATGTTAGATAACGATTTTTTTTTCGAGTTTACGTAGAAAGTCAGTCAGTTGATCGGGAATTTTGTGAAAGGTCGAAATTATATTCGTTTACCAACATACCCTCTATAGAAAAAGTTGTTCAGTTTTATGGTCTGATCATGCCTGCAAAGTTTTCGGTACACCGTCCCCTCCCTTGTATAATTACTGACCCATCACAGCTCACTCACCGTGGGGTAAAACCACAGATTACATAATAGTGTAATACATCAAATTCAAGATGGATACCATGCGAATTATCCTACTAATATTATAAATGCGAAAGTTTGTACGTTTGTTTGTTACTTCTTCCCGCAAAAGCTACTGAATCGGTTCAGTAATGAAATTTGGCACACATATACAACGTAACATGGATTAACACATAGGATAGTTTTTATCACCACTTATGCGGGCAACGCCGCGGGTAACAGTTAGTTCATTTTAAATCAAAGTCGATGACGACCTAGAACCTTATTTTTAGGATGTTCCTTAAACAATAGACACGCATCACGCCTTTATCTCTTGCGGGGTACGCAAGACGGTATCGCTATGTCTGACATATATTTTCGAGTCATTACAGAAAATTGTGTATCACTTAGTATTGTTAGAAACTGTCAGACTTTACATATGAAACTCTTTCAAGGACAATTCTAGAGAACCGTGGTTTACTTGCAAATTACGTATCCTCTGATTCTCTCAAAGGTTGACAGGAAGAGATCCCTTGGTGGAATAAGTCCGCCTTTGTGCCTCTTGTTTTTATTTCTTCCGTTATTGTTATTGTAAATTTGTTTTGTGATGCAATAAAGTTAATACATACATAGATCTCTGGGTGCGCCGTAGCTCCCCATCAAATAGCCAGGTGTAGATTTCAACGAAGCTAAAATTTCAGAGTCCAGCCCTCATAAGAAAAAAAACAATAATTCTGTTAAAAATAATCTATCTCCCAAAAGTGAAGGTAAGTTGAGATGCTGACGACAGTACAAATATTAACATTAACAGCCACTACAGTCCACTGCTGGACATGGGCCAGTTAGGAGGTATTGCCATACTCACCACGCTTGGCAGGCGGATTGGCAAGCGCAGTGCAAAATGTTGCATTCACAGGGAACGCTGCTGCCCATTCACTGGATGATTATCCCTTAGTCGCTTCTTACGACAGCCATAAGTAGAATTGGGGTGATGCTATTCCAAGCCGGCACCACACGGCTACACCACAGTACCTATCGTGGGGTAATGAATCACCGACCCTGACGACCGAAAACGGTGTATGTTACGTGATAGCCCAGTATGACTAGCTTTTCGTAATTCAACAATATTAAAGTCGTTTATTTTTAGCTTCTAGTTTCTGGACCATTGACCGAACCCAATTTATTATTTTGTGTCAATTTAGGTATAAGCTAACACTTTTGTTTGCATTGGATAAAAATCACTCAAACTGGGTTTTCACACCGTGTAAACTGACATATAGACAATACTGGTATATTTTTAAATATTAATATAATACACAATTTTTCGGATGACCCTCAAATGTTTGTCAGACGTGGCGCAAATGTCCGTTTTATGCGGCCGTTTGTGCTCTGCCTGCCCCGCAAGGGATATGGGCGTGATGTGTGTATATAATTATACACTCTCTCTCCCTCTCTTTTCGTGTGGGTCATCGAGTCGTCAAACGACCCGATGAACCCTGGTGTCAGAGTTTTTCAACCGCCTACTACTAGTAGTAGGCCTCTGACATGGTTGTGTAACGACCGTCGTCTAAGTAATCATAGACCGGGACCGACGGCTCATCGTGCCCTTCGAAAGTTTAATTAGACACTTAAAAGTTTAATTTAATAAATGAGCTACCATACATTCACTCGAAATTTACGCAAGCGTAAAAAGTTACACAAAATTGTAATATCTGCTTTATAGACACAAATAACGCAATCGTACAAAAATTTGCGACTTTGTAATTTTTGTAAGTAATGCCCTCAAATTATGTCAGCCGTATCGGACTATGGTGTTACGTTCGATAATCCAGCGAAATTAATGCGCTGTAAATGATGGGTGACAAGTGGGTGACAAATTAATGTCATGTCTGAAACTGACGTGTTCTGCGCTGTGATTGGTGGTTGCCCAAGGTTGTTTTTTTTCTTGTGTTACGAGTAATTTTACGCTAACTCACTCGGTTATTCAGGGTGGTTCCGAAAGACCGAATTTCTCGAAAAAGGTTAAGCTCTGTTAAACTGAAGAAATATCCTTAAAAAACATAAGCTAAAATTGTGAATTTGTTCCCAGTCTGGTAAGGCTGAACCACCTGATGGGCACGTTAAGTCGGCGGTAGCTGTCAATGATTACTTAGACGGCGGTCGTTACAAAACCATGTCAAGAGGTTTACTAATAGTAGAAGGCGGTTGAAAAACGCTACCACCAGAGTTTTTCGAGTTGTTGGACGACTCAGAGTCCTAAACAAAAAAGAAAGAAGATAAATCAAAAAAATTATTTACGTAGAAAATAAATTTATTGTATGGGAGGTCCTATTATTTGAAAATTTTACCTTTGTTTCTTGGGGAAAGTTATTCAGTCCAGTAATTTCTAAGCCTATTCACAACTCAAACACATAAATACCGTGTGATGCCGGCTTAGAATATCATCACCCCATTTCTTTCCCGTAGGAGTAGTAAGAGGCAACCAAGGGACGTGAGCGAGTGTATTGCAAGTTTAGGCGATGGGCTGACAACCTGTCACTATCGTGATATTCGTGATACACAATTTTCTGAATGACCCTCAAATTTTTGTCAGACGTGGCGTAAATGTCCGTGTTTTTCGGCCGTTTACGCTCTGCCTACCCCGCAAGGGAAAATAGGCGTGATATGTGTATGATTCAGACTATGCATTCGCACGAGTCCGTACACACCCCTATGTTTGCTTTCGTAATTTTCAAGTTTTAAACTTTATAGGGGAAGCCAAGCGGTGGCACCAAAAATGCCTTTGGTCGCAAAGTTGGAGTGCCAAGTTAAGAGGCTCCCACTCTTTGCTAAAAGACTTCATAACTTAACGACTTGTGAGTAATTCCTTGATGAAGAAAAGCCGATATAAACAGACGTATAAAACGAACAAGCTTCACTCATGATGTAGGTTTACGCGACTTACTTGTATAAGATTTGGTAGAGAGTTTAGCCCTCTACGTTTCGGCTGGTTAAAGGGCGGGGCACACCGGCTCCGTATCCAGCTCTCGTCCGTAGTCACGCACGAACTGATGACGTTGTAATGTATAGGATTGTATGAGCTACGGCACACCGCTTGCGTGCAGCACGGAACGGATACGCAACGCAAGCGGTGTGCCGTATCTCATACAGTCCCATACATTACAACGTCATCAGTTCGTGCGTGACTACGGACGAGAGCTGGATACGGAACGGATACGGAGCCGGTGTGCCCCGCCCTTAAGGCCCGCCGCAGAGCAAGATCAGTATTTGCGAGCGACAGCTAGAGACCTTTTGACTTGTAAGTAATTCGGAAAGGAACGCTATTGTAATTGAAATAAAGGTGACATTGGCTAGAATGACAAACAGCTCTCACTCTCACGGCGGCAACCGGCGGCGTTTGTCATTCTAGGCATTGTTACCTTTATTTCAATTACGTACGTTTCTTTTTTGAATTTCTAAGAAAAGTGCTCAAGTTGTTGCTCGCAAATACTGCTCTTGCTATGCGGCGACCCTTAACCCACAACCGACCGGGCACTTGGCACCTCCATTTCATACCTTTGGCCTGGAGTTGGCCATCATGGCCCATTGTGATTGAGTGAGGGAAGTGGGCAGCGCGAGTATGTAAACAGGTTACTCGCGCTGCTACTCGTCATGCCGCTACCTCTTCCCGTGCTCCCGCGAGTGTTGGCTTTTCGTGCGCGAGTCAAAGCAACGGCAACACAAACGTGTAATGTATTGCTACTTGCTCACTCATATTGGTGCGAGAGGAGTATGACATCAGTTTATAAACACTCACTCGCGTTGATACTTCCGTGGAAGTATTGTACAGGAGCAGGTGCATAGTGTGAACCTGCTATAAGACGCCTAATGTACTTAATGTACTATTCTGCCTCGCACAAGACAAAAAAAACTGCAGAGTTGACAGCTAACCCACACCTTGGACACTGGCGCTCAAATGTATGAAACAAACGCGTTGCTACGCACACAGTCTAAGCTCGCGTAGGTGAACGCGGACCATGCTTGTGTGTGTGTGAGACAACATGTCAGGGTTGCCGCCATTTTGCGTTTGCGAATCGGGGATGCAATGTGCGGCAGTATGAAATGACCTTCGTCATCGCGTCCTTGCTAGCCGGTGTCTGAGCGTCCTCCGAGCGCGGGTGGGCGGCGCTTGTAGGGGGAGGCAGGGAGTGACCATACTGTACGCTAGTACTATTAATTATACTGTGGCTAACCTTCGCAAGTTGGATAGAACTTTGAAGAAGCAGTATTTACAAGAAGCATGAACTTTAAGAACTTGTTTTTTTTTCAGGCGGCGTACCCAGCTGATTGCGCGGCATTCCACGAGCACGAACTAAGGGTGACCACTGAAGTGTACCACAGCGAGTTATAAAACTTATCTCGGAGCTTCATTTACACTCACACAAATCATGTACGATCTTCCTAATGATGTGCAATTTTTTATTATGCGACTTAAATAAAGTTTTGTAAGATTTTCAACTTTGTTACTTCGTGACTTAACAATAGTAGATCCGTCCTTTAGTAATAAGTTGTAACAGCTACATATTAGCTCTACTTAAAAAAAGGAAACTTATTATTTCTTATATAAGTAAATAGTTATTTAATGTAGTATTTTTGGTCATCCTTAGTTTGCTTTTTTTGTCGCTTTATTCAATTGGAACCTACTTACTTCAGCTGTTATGGAAAGCTAAACAACCTACATTTTATAATTCAAAGCAATATTTTAGTTTTAATCTTATTCTTAAGTAAGTACTTAATTTTATACCAATCGGAATAATGACTTATAAACGAATTGAAGTAGTATTATTCTATAGGATCTGTATTCAAATAAATCTGTAGGTACATTATATATTACGATTCTTAAATACATACTAAGTACGTGTAACTTAGATAGGTGTAAATAAATTTTGCTGGACATTTGGTGCTAAGTTTGAAATGTTTGCATTTATTAGGTATTTAAAATATTTCAATTTTTGAATCTCTTACCTTTTACTCTTCTATTAAATCCAATTTTTATGTCTTTTTCTAACAATGAATATTTTCCGGTGCTGTTATGTTTAATTTCAAAATAATATATTAATATACCGAATCAAACGAACTATGATACGATAACAAATTATTTTCATATAATAAAACCTTTGACTGTCATTTATCTTTTATTCAATAAAAATCACCCATGGAAGAATAATATTAAACAAATCAGACTATTACTACTATTCGTATATTCTTTGAATGTGATCAATAAATTATACATTTAAGTTAAAAATTAAACCTATAGGTAAATAGATTTAAATCTATTGAAAAATCACTCACTATTCTACCCTAAAAAGGTATGACTAGATTTAATATAATTAGTAATTATCTGGTGAAAATTTACTAGTGACCGATACTGAAACAGAGGATCGACTGATGTTATGGAACAAATTTGGCCAAAAAAATACGTCGAAATATGACAAAATATTCTGAGCTTCATAGTAATCTAAATCAGATGATCAGCAATTTTGTATAGTAGGTAATTTTTATTCATTGTTTGACCACGAGAAATTTGTTCCTTATCACCAGCCCGTTGTAAGTTTTCGCTATCGGTCACTCGTAAAATTTCACCCTTAATACTATGAACTGGAAATAGTAAAACTTTATAATGTGCTGAAATCGTTTTTTTTTCTAAATAGCTATTTTATTTATACATAGTTTAGTATCTTAATTTAAGAATGGTAAAGGTGTAGGTATTTTAGGCATTTTAAAGTGAGAGCTAAAAATATAAATAGTTACAGTAATATATGAACCATTCTTAAATGCTTATATATTTATAACCATATTAATTACTTTTGTATGTACTGGTATTTGATACTAAAATCATATTAATTATTATTAATCATGATAAGATATTCATAATATGGGTACGTATAATATAAGTTTCACATAATATTGCTATTAGTAAGGCACCTCATATACATGATCTAATTTATCACCAACATTGAAATATCTAACATTATTTTAAAAGTACCTTAATTCTTTGGACGGCATGTTACACTGACTAGAAATAACAGATAATTATTATAATTTATGGAAAAAGGTCGTTTCTGTCTATAACAATATTATCAGAGCTTCGACATTACTGTGGCCACACGATAATTGCGATAAAAGGAAAATTGATCGAGATTTTTGACATTACGGTGCAATGCATTACAAGTTCGCAATTATATGTGGCCGCGTAATTCTAATGGTCGAATAGTGTAATTAAGAGCTTACACTGCTAGGTCACGGGTATAATTCGTCCGAAATAAGTTTTTTAAATTCAGTCAAACTAAAAAGTACAAACAAAAAGTAACGAATTATTTACACCAGTTTATCTTAATAAACCGTTTTTCGACTAGCGGTTGAATATAATTAGAAGTTTAAGCAAATACAGACGAATAGTAACCGAATGTTGTACCTTGTAAGCTACATCTTAAATGTTCTTTAACTCTTGTGCCGTCGACGGCAAAGTCACTCCGTAGCAATTTTACAAGAAAATATATGCAACGATAAACAAATTAACATACGCTGGTTGTAACTGGCTGTTTTAGTTTTAAATTGGGACAAACAGCCAGCGGACGAATATAATTAGCGCCAACGCAACGTTAAGGCGAGTGTACTCGCGGATGGCCTCGACAGTGGCGCCACTTCACTAAAATAAAGCTTTTTCTTCAGACAAACAATCTATCAGAATGTCTGTGGCTCAAGTTTTTAGAATTATCCTTAAGTAAAATTAGAACCTACAAATTTAATTAAATATTCGCTGTAGTTAAAGTTACGGCAAAATGCGGTCACTTTTGGTATTAATTGCTATCACTTTAATTACAGCTAATATTTGGATACAGATAATATTCATTGGGCTTGTAGGTTCTAATTTTACTTAAGGATATGATAATACTAAAAACTTGAGCAACTGATATTCTGATAGATTGTTTGTATAAAGATAAAACTTATTTTTTTGTGAAGTGGTGCCACTGTCGAGGCCGTTCACGACTAAACACGCCTTAAGCGGACAGCATGCGAATGCTGTTATTATGCGTACAAATTTAGAAGGCGTGCCTAAATAGGTGTAATACGGCAAGATGTCGTCGTGTGTGTACGGACGGGTTGTACTTACCCGCATCACACAGCGCTGCTTTTAATATTTTGTCGAATCTAGTCACTCGCGTGGAGTCCGCTCGACACAGCGTTAGCGCTAAGAAACTAAAGCAAATACAGAGTACTTACAAATAAAATGTTGCCACTTTTAAAGCTATTTCTTGACAAGTATATTCTTGCACACAGAACAAACAAAATGTTGCCACCTTTAAAGCTATTTCTTGACGGGTATATTCTTGCACACCCACTCCATGCCCTCCTTGACCCCGGTGCCGTCGACGGCAACGCACGCCTGGATCTGCCAGGTGCGGTCCCTGATGATGTGCAGCCCTAGGTGCTGAGCCACTTCGCTGGCTGGCAGGGCTGTGGGGAATAACACGTCATCTTGTGGGTAGTAGAAGGTGAATCAAATTAAAGCCTGTCAATTTCACTACAAACATAATAGCTCAGTGGTATGTGTTGGCACAGTACAGTGTAAGTTATGAATTCGAATCCAGATCAAGTATAATTTAGGTTTTTATATTTTCTTGTATAACTTGTGCAGATAAAAGACCCTATTCCAGACGCACTTCTATTATTACTAAGCAGCGTTACCAGACCGTCCGAAAAGGGACGGTTTTCCGTCCTTTTTGACAAGGCACCGTCCCTTTTTCGTCCGTTCGTAAAAACCGTCCCTTTTCGGACGGTTTACTTAAAATCACAGATATAATTTAAAAAAATAAAAAAAACAACCTATAATCGCACCAGTGTGAATATTCCCAAAATTTTGTTGATAAGGTAAGATTGGGATTGCAAATGGAATAGGATTGGGATATGTTTTAAAAAAATATAAAGACTGAGCACTGAAACCGTCTAAAAAACGGAGCATATCTCATCGTTGATGGCTACAAGCGCTGGTGTCAATTACGCTGGAGGGGTTTTAAAATTCGAACCTGATAATACGATGATTACTAAAAGCACTAAGTATTAAACGAATTTAAAAAAACATGTCTTTGATTTCATAAACAATTATAAAACCGTCCCTTTTAAGCCAAAACCGTCCATTTTGAAAGAGAAAACAAAACCGTCCCTTTTGAGCCAAAACCGTCCGTTTTGAAATGGTAAACCGTCCGAAATCGATTGAGTGGGCTGGCAACACTGTTACTAAGTCTAATTTGACGTTTCTAAAGCCGTTTCCTATTCTGCATGTAACTGTCAAACTCAAATGACAGGATTATAATCTCTAAAAATTACTGACAGGATTAAACTTAGCTTTAGCCGATTAGTGCAATTCTAGGAGGTGCAAAATTAAGCAATTTAAATATTTAAAACGATTAAATTTACTAATCTTAGCGGCCACTACAAAGGTCCCGCTTAAAAATAGAACTGTCAAAACAAATCGAAATGGTTGCAATGTTGGAGTTTTCTGTGTGATTTTCGGTCAGATAGGAGAGTTCCAAAGTGGGATCAATTGAGTTGGGAGGTCATAAAGTGTCACCGGGTAGGAAAGATCTAAAGTGGCACCGGATCAGAATGTTCTAGGCTGGCACCGGGTTGAAAGGTTTTAAAGTGGCACCGGGTCAGTATATTCTAGGCTGGGACCGGGTTGAAAAGTTTTAAAATGGCACCGGGTCGGAAAGTTCTAGAGTGGTACCGAACGAATGTTTAGCTATCAATTTCATCTCTTTTTGGCGATTTTACACAAAAATGCATTAAATAAACATTAAAGCATTTTTGCGTACTGCGCTCGCCAATCCATCTACCAAGCATGGTGTGTTAAGCAAATTCCCCCAAAGCCTCAACAGGGACAGGCCTGTTTGTATAGTTAAATACATATAAGAATTATTTTACCAAATAATAGAAAAATGCTTTCTCGTGTTGTATAAAAAATATTTGTTTTCTTGCAACACTTTTATATATTTTTAAATTTGCAACACTAAATTTGCTAAAAATAGCATTGTCAAAATCAAATTATATTCCTGTCAAAAACTTCCCATAAACATGGCTTTTGTGGAATAGCCACACTTAAAACCTCTAAGTTTAGGGATTTTATTTTAGTGATTTTAGCATTAGAAACTTAAAATGATTAAAACGTGGAATCGGGTCTAAAGAAAGGATCCCCAAATGGCAACATTATTGTTTGTCTCCCTCTTAAAATGACAAAAATAATGTTGCCATTTCGTAATTCTTCTTCTATCTGCGCGATTTAATAGTGCAGCACTGGAGGAGCCAAAAATTTTCAAATTCATCCTTACCAGTAGACAAATCTTGTTTGTTAGCATACACCAGCAACGGTACTCCTCGGAGCTTGTCATCCTGCAACAGCTCAGCCAACTCTTGAGCCGTCTCCTCTAAACGTACATGGTCTGAGCAGTCAACTACAAAGATCTGTAATGTTAAGATAAAGAACTATTTGTTTTTACTTTTTTCATATCTAGCACCTCAAGTTTAGGTATTAAGTATAGAATTAACTTTAACTAGTTTTTCAAAGAGATTGTATGTAAGTCAACATTGGTTAGATCTGTTCAATGGATAATTAGAGGTGCAGCTCAAAGCAGTATATTTATTTAATAATTAGATTATTTAATAAATTAACTGCTGGTATGAGGAACCTAGGTTCTTCATGACCAGTATTCTGCCACTCTGACCCTGTGAATCTGTGTGCTATCGTGCTCTTCTCACAGCAATAAGTGTGAGCGAGATAGCAAAACATTCTAGTTGTGCTTGTGCTGCCATTCCTTTGACTTGCGCATGTAAAACAGACACTAGCAGGAAGTGGCACTGACATGACAAAAAGCAATGTGAGTAAGCTGTTTACATGCTAGGGCTGCCCACTTCCTTTACTTTTTTCCTGCCCATAGAGCCATTATGTGGACATGACTTAAGATATAATAAAGTGATGGTTATTCAGTAAAGAAATAGAAAACTAATAATAAAAATATAAAAAATAGAACTCACCAAAATATCAGTGTTTTCAAAATAATTCCGCCAATACGGCCTGATCTTTCTCTGTCCACCGATATCCCATACATTCAACTTGAAACCGTTGGAGAGTACTGATTTTATATTAAAACCTGCAGTTGGAGTCACATGGTTTACATCCTCTGAAGCTAACTGCTTAAGCAATGTAGTTTTCCCTGCATTGTCCAAACCAAGCAAGAGTAGGCGTAGTTCTTTGTCGGGACTCGATCTTAGCTTCTTTAGTATGCTTAGAAGACCCTGAAAAAGTTTTATGCTGCGGTGAACGTGACCTTTGGAAAAACCATTGAAAACAAACTTGTAGCGATAAAAGAACTTACCATAACTTCAGAAAGTGTAGTGGCCCTTGCAATGATTGTATTGGAGACACTCAGAAGTGAATCTTCAGCATTTTAATTAAATTATTACACGATTTTCTTGTAGTGATTCAAAGTAATTGTTGACAATGTTGACGTTTCTCGTTTCCATAGCAACATTGACGGTAACTTTCATAAATTTAGGAAATTGCTTCGCGACTTTTTAGTCATTTTATATTTATATAGTAATTTATTTAGCCTATTCACGACGCAATTTTCGTTGATTGTTATGTGAATTGGCCATTTCATTGAACTGTCAATGTCATTCATCCATGTTTGTTTCTTGTGGCGAAGCTCGTGAATAGAAAGAAAATCTGTTGTTTTGCCCATTTCTCTGCATTCCGCAATTTACTCCTGCATCAACTGGACCCCTCGTCTTACCTGCTCGTGTCTGAACTGTTTGAACAACCGGACCAACGGCTTTTCACGTTTGAAGATACCCTGCAAAAACCAACATGACAATCTACAACAGGCATTCATCTCAGAGAAAGAAGTAAGAATCCTTGGTGTTTTACTGCATTTTCATCCTGATTTTTATGTTTTTCAGGTTCGGTTTATAACGGTTATTCCTTTTTCACAGGCAAGCAGCCTTAGCGGCGGCGTTTCCACAGGGAATCCGCTGTCAAAAGTGTCTGGAGTATGGGCATTGGAGCTACGAATGCAAGGGCAAACGCAAGATTCTGGTGAGGCCATCACGCACCCAGGTACTCAAGAAGAACCTGAAAGCGAAGGATGACTGCAGCTCTGGAAGTTGCAGGTTAGTATCTCTACTACCCTCAAAATTATTCCATAAAAATAGTGTTCCATCAGTTCCATCACATTGTGCAATTATTTTAGGTTATTTTATGTATATTTTTTGTAATCAGATTCATTATTTCTTCGTTCTCTGGAAAATAACACTTTCTTATAATAATAATTTTTACTTGGTCTCTATGCAATAAGTGACCAAATACAATGTCTCATAAATACCATAATTTATAAAAATATTTTCTTTGTTTTGTATCTTATAGTTATCGCATAATATTGAATAACTTGCATGGCAAAATATTACATGATTCCATAAATATTAACAGATATAATTTCTGTCCTGAATGATACACAAAACAAACAATATTCAAGTACCCTCTTTTATTTTTTTACAGTAACGGCTCCTGCAAAATCCCAAAGAAGAAGAAACGTGGCAATGATGATAGTAAGGACTGTGATGATTGCTCGGACAAATCCAGTTCATCTGCATCTGAAGACAGTTCCGATGACAGTTCAGATGGCTCCGACAGTGACTCAGATCAATCGGACAGTGGAAGCGACAGTGAGAGCGGCAGTGATGATTCGTCAGATGGAAGCTCCGGGTCCGGGTCTGATTAAACGTAAGGCATAGATATGAGTTAAGGCTCCCAATTTCTTAGGAGTGTTAAGAGATGGCATATTTACATGGGATGTTATGAGTGAGTGTGTATGTCAAATTTTAGATTTATCTGCCAAGCAGAAATGTTTTTCAAGTATGTGTGGTAACAATTTTTAATGGAATTGCTGCTAAAACATGTAAATGAATCATCTCATGAACTCCTATCATTGTTTAATTCATGGAAAAATTCCTTTTCACACAAAATTGTGTACCTTCATCTTCTTTTCATATGGGACACCGAGTCGTCCAACGACCCGATGAGCCCTGGTGTGTAACTAATTAGTGTGAACAATTTTGAGATTATAAAATGGGGTAGCAACATTTCTATATTGCACCATTTTGTGTGATAAAGTCTCTCTTACATTTGATCATTTAAACAGCAAAGCTGGATGATCTTTTTTAATCCAGACGAAGAAACAATCTGGAAATTCTAGTAGTTCCTGTGCAAACAAGCAAGCCCGACCTTCTGTGGCCTATGTTATGAAACTACGGGCTCCAAGTCTACAGGTGAAATTCTTAGTACAGTGTGTAGCCGGTTAATACTTCTGGTGCCTATGTTATGAAACTACAAGCTACAAGTCTACAGGTGAAATTCTTAGTACATTGTGTAGCGGGTTCATATTCCTGTATCATAATGGCTAACCAACTATGCAATGAACATCAAATTTCACCTGTGAAATCGTAGCCTGTACTTTGATAAAATTGGCTACTGGTATCATAATGCAATGAACATTGAATGTTACCTGTAAAATTGCAGCCTGTACTTTGATAATATTGGGCACTCTGGTACTACTGATTGCAAGAAAGTAAGTATGGCTACTGGGAGACACTTACATTTAGTTTCTTTTTCTGAATGGTTTAGTGACAAATATTTTTACTCTATTACATTATTTATTTTATTATTGATGTGTGAATGCTGGTCGTTTATTTGTGAAATTGTTTTCTGACTGTCGTCTTACCTTATAAAATTAAATGGATGTTTTTATATAACTATTTAATGTTGTTTCACAGAATTAGTAGAAGTTTTTTTATTAATTGACTGTCAGGAAGCAAAAAAAAAATGAAATTTAGATAATAAGTTTTTTTTTTAATTAATTCCTGGTTTAATATTGATGTTTCTATGTTACCTGAAAGGATTAAAATATGTGTCAGGAAGAATTGATAATTGTAATTTAATAAGTTTATCCTTACATAGGTGTTTCAATAAACTGGTGTCCTGATATAATCATATTTGCTGATTGCACAACAATTTGAAATGTATACCAAAGGTTTCTTAATAAAAGAATTGGAGAGCAGTTTGATTATTAGGACACTTCTATACTCAAGAAAATGCTAATAATATTTAAGGAAATTAGCTAATCGTTCATTAGAAATACAGGCCAAAATTTGAGTACCTACAAAGATGGCTATCGAAAATATTGCTAGCATTTTTTTCCTTGTAATTAAATGAATGTTTTTTATTATATGATAAGATTACAATTTCTCATGTCATGACTATGAAATGTATGTGAAAATAAATGTAGACACTGTTAAGATTTATTTTTAATGTAAAAGGTAGGTGAAAATAAAACTCTTAAATATGTAATTGCATTTTATTTCCTCTACTTAGTACTTACACTTTTAGAAAAATAGCAATTTGCGGCAATAAATACCTACAAAGTTTATTTTGAATCAATAAGACCTGGTAAAAACATGTACCTATTTAATTTTGCTAAAAGTGGCCACTTTTAGCATTTTATTTATTGCCACGAATTGATAAGTAGGTACTTTGGTTTCCAGATGACTAGCGTGTCCAGCTAGGGTTTTTTTCCTGTTTGGGGGCGCCACTGGGCTCTCGACAACTCAACTAGGCAACTGCTAAACGTAAGGCGATGACATTCGTACTGGTGTGTCTTCATTGAGCAGGAGATGCGGAGCGGATCCAAGCGGTGCATGAAGCGGAGCAGAGTTTTCGAGGTTTGGTCAATACAGCAGAAAATAGCAGCGTCTTTTTGTGATTTTAGGATTGAATTAGCGCAAGCGCTGCGTCGAGCGTGCTAGATTCAGCAAAATACAAAAAATAGAGTAGGTAATTGAGAGCGATCATCTTGACGAAGCAGCCGTAGAATAATGTCACAACTACCCTTGTAAGTTTGTGACATTTTGCTACGTCGTCAGTGGAAAGGCAGTGGCGTAGCATGGACTAATATAGTCGTGGGCGAAGTTGCATGCATCAGCGGGCCTTGTTTACACGACTGCCCAATCAAAAAAGGAGTGTAATGTTTTTAGAGTTGATGTATATGTATATGTTACAGTAAAAACCCGTTTTTAGTTAAAACGCGTTTTCACGAGTTATAACTAGTTTTTACTAACTGCCTTTGTAAAAACTAGAATCTCCTAGTAAAAACTAGAATTTACTGATTTATACGGTTGAGTTTTAGGTAAAACTAGTTTTAACTTTGAACGATAGACAAAACTAGTTTTAAGTAGAAAATTTTGTTTGTAATTTGCCTTGACTAAAAATGAAACATTAAAATATATTTATTATTACAATATTTATTGAAAATATTTGTGAATTGTAACATTTCAATAATTCAGTAACATTCATATTTATTATAAAAAAAATATTAAAAAAAAACATTTCTCCTTAGGAAGATCAAATAACTAAATGGGCAATTTTACTTAAAGTTTAAATGAAGTCTTACACATTTAACAAAAGTATTTTTAAAATCTTCATACACGACAAAAACTAGTATTCTACTTAGTGAGTTACTATTAATATAAAAATTATAAAAAAAAAAACATTTCTTCTTAGGAAGATGAAACAACTAAATTGGCAATTTTACTTAAAGTTTGAATCAAGTCTTACACATTTAACAACAGTATTTTTGGAATCAGAAGTTTGTGGAATCAGTTTTAACTGATTGGTTTCGTTAAAACGCGTTTTGACTAGTTAAAACTAGTTTTAACTGAATTAATTTTTTGAACCACAGTTAATTCTAGTTTTGACAAAGCTATTCAGTTAAAACTAGTTTTAACTCGTGAAAACGCGTTTTAACTAAAAACGGGTTTTTACTGTAACATATGTTAGTGCGATTCTTTAGATTCGAATGGGGATTGTATCGGAAGAATCCTTACATTATCCCGCGGCTTTATCTCAGAATGCAGTCGTGTTCTTAAGTTTTTTGGAAAGATAGCTACCTACCTACTCACTTATGAATAGTGAAAAATATACTCGTATGCGCGGTGGGAGCAGTGACGGATCCAGAAAAAAATCTCATGTGGCGATAAAGATATCATGATGGACTACCTTTATAGCAGATTCAGACGCAGACGCACGCAGACTGTACGCGTGTTGTGCGGTGCACGCTCAAAGATGTATTATTTCCGGGTGGGGCACAAGTAGGGAATGCAATCTCGAGCCGAGATTGGCAACTCGAGATCTCGTTCGAGATCTCAGGGTTCGAGATTGACCAACTCGAGATCTCGTTGGATTATTGGTCGAGATTTCGAGATCGAGATCGAGATCGAGATTTTGTTTGTTTCATATAATTTTGGTAAACATTGTACTTTTTACGAACAGGGTCGCACAACTTGCATTTTGCAGTCGAACCATCCACAGACTTTTTGAAATATTTCCAAACAGGCAAATAACTTGTAGTAACGTCCACAAACACTTGGTTCGAATTGTTCTTTGACATATTTATATTTCACATTGAAAACTATCTAATATAGAATAATACTGAATGTAATTAGTTATTGTATAGATAAATAATAACTTTCACTTGAAAACACGAAATGCACAGTGACGAAAATGCGAGTAAGTAAACAATAAACAAGCTTTTGGGATTGGTCGGTCGCGTCGCGTCAATCCCCCGTCCCGTACCCCCCGCAACCCACCCGCTCAATAGGTATCGACTGCTAGCTCCTGCCGCCGCCGGCAAACGCCAGACACTGCTCGGACGCACATCAATGAACACGTCAATGCCTTACGCAAGCTCATTCTCGAAATCTCGAAAATCTCGATGGATTTTTACGAGATCTCGAATGATTTTTCTGAGACGAGATCGCCTTATTCGAGATCTCGATCTCGAAAAATTGCTCGAGATCTTGGGGATTTCGAGATCTCGCGAGATCGAGATTGCATTCCCTAGGCACAAGACATACATAAATCACGCTTGTATCCTTTATGGGGTAGGCAGAGCGTTAACGGCCTTAAAACGGATATTAACACCAGGTCTGACAAAAGTTTGAGGGTCAATAAGATAACTGTGTATCACCATAGTGACAGGTTGTCAGCCCATCGCCTAAAACTGCAATTCACATCTAACCCTCGAGATCCGTAGGGCACAAGATTTGAATTAAAATAGGAGGTAGCGAGCTTGACTTTTCAAGCAACTAAAGAATACACGAGGTAGTTAGGTATCAGTCAGCCTTCCTCTAAATGCGAGGCCAATGCCGGCCAACCCCAGGCCCGCGGGCCACCCTAAAGTGCCGAATCATTGATGAAATGTTATGGAAATGGAACCCTCCGTTGGCGAATTCGACTCGGTCTATTGTTAATCTGTGGTCAATTTGGTTGTGTTGTGGGTTTGCAGCTTTACAAATAAAATTACGTTTAAAAATAATCACATCCTTTTATTTGTCCTTCATATCATTTATATATGATATACACGGCATAAGTAAAAAATACTAACGGGATTATATAAGTACGAATGGATTTACAAAAGTAGTTTAGCGCGTTGAAACGTGGAATGTCCCTAACGCAAAAGTTAGTCATGTGTTGAACGCGTGTTTAACGTTTTTATTCTATTGAATTATATTTTAAACACACATTCAACAAATGACAATCTTTTTGTGGTAAAGCCATATGTCTCTTTAGCAGTAATTCATTTGAAAGATTTACATAATCACTACATAGTATGTGTATGTTTATCAATTATCCCTGTCACAGTGACTAAATACAGACAATAAAACAAATAGAACAATTGTTACGAATTAAGTGAAGCAAATAAGTCTTTTCATACAATTAAAAGAGGTATCTCATCTTGCAAACATATTCCTTAAGGGGATTCCGGAGCATACCTAGCGCCCTCATCACTTAAAAATTCATAACTTGGAAAATCCATTATAAATCGGAAAATCCGCTTCTGCCAATTTCTCTATCTGTAACTACAGCGACACTACTAATTAAAACAACATTATGTAAGTAAGCTTCAACATCTGTACTTCAATCTGACAGAAGCGGTACGATATTATTTTTTTGAGTGATGAGGGCGCTAGTTACGCTCCGGTATCCCCTTAACCAATTTTAATAATGCGTACTCTAATATGTTACTTAGGTGACTTTGAAGGCACTTACTGCTCCCTAACGAGCATCCGAAGCATCCGATGCAGCTTAGTGTTGGCTATAGAGCAAAATAGCAACCAGTGTCACTTTACAGTTTAGCCACGTATAAGCCTATTTTAACAGCTGTCAGAACCATACTATACCTGGTTTGATTTAATCTCGTGAAAAAGAGCATCGGCCACTCATACAAAATGGCGCAAATTATGACGTGACATTTTTGTTTAGGTCAGTTTGTATGAGGGGGCAATAAACTTATTCAGTATGCATAGAGATACTTCAAATTAAGATTTGCATGTAAAATAATGTATTAAAATAAAATAAAAATCATTTATAACGGATTATGTATGTCAAGGAAATAGACAAGCTGTTGGTACCATTATGTTTATTTAAGATTTAGAACACACAGTATGACAATAAAGTCCTTTGTATTTGTATTCACGAGTTTAAAACAAACTGGGTAGTGATTTCAACTAAAGCAAATGGGTTCTTAATCGACCACCACAGCAACATTAGTTTGACAGCTGTCAAAATGGCCCGACTATAGCTCAAGTTACGCTGGGCAGCCGTAGTGTTCTCTATAATAAGCCTGCATAAGCTGAGCTATAAGTGAGTAGTCGTCATTCGTTCGGTGTGGAGGGCGCGCTGTCCTCGGCTTTCCGCTTGCTGCCGGCGTGATGGCTCTTCTTGTCAGGCTTGTATTTCTCCCATTTCTAAAAAGAAATAAAGAAATTATTTGATTTACCAAAGTAACAAAATCTCTCTTTGATGTTAGAGTCACTCGCTGGTACAAATGGCCCGAACATTTTCTTGAGTTTACACAGCTATTACTCATCACAATAAAACAATTTTAAACTGATTTAACTTGTGTTTATTTTGGATAATAACTGTAGAACAAAAATTATTTATATTCTAAATAATGATGTCTAACACCTTAGTCATCCGTGACCACGGGCTCTGTAAAGAGCACGAAACGTAGGAATTGTGAAATCCAAAATAAATACAACTTAAATCCGTTTAAAATTGTTTTATTGTGAAGAAATAATTACTAATAAGAAAATCTCTCTTTGATGTTAAAGTCACTCGCTGGTACTAATGGCCTGAACAAGTTTCTGCTATCTTCCTCTATCGATAACTAACGGATTGTATAATACATATTACGAAATTAAGGTTCCTCAATTTCTCTCATCATACTCTGGAAAAAAACATTGTAGTTCGCATGTACAATCTAGTCCTTTTTTGTAATTAGTTCGTTCACATAAATGTTGCACTAAGATTAAGGAATCAAAGGAAACTGTAGCTACATTTTGGGGCTATTTTTCTTTTTAAAAATAATGTTACAAAAGTATTGAAGGAATGCATATGCTAGAATTAACACCATGTCTTAATTTGTAATTTAAACTGCCCTAATCATCGCAGAATCTTGCAATCTTTGAGATATGCAGACAAATGCAGCAATTCCCTACCATTATCCCAATTTATATGGACCTGTCTGAATGTAATTTTTTTTTATTGTCAAACATTGTGATTTAAACTGTCAACTAATGCGCACCTTATGATTTAAACTGTAAAAATCATCGCAAAACCTCGCCATGTCCTTGACATACGTTGACAAATGCAGCAATTGCCTATCCTTATCCCTATTGAGATGCGCCTGCCCAAACCTAGTTATTCTATTAATACTGTCAGATATTGTGAATTTAAACTTTTAAATGCGCTTATCTGATCGAACTAAAATTGTTTTCAAATATTGTGATTTAAACTGAATACCAAATTTTTAAACACTTCCCGTGTTAGGTAACACGGGAAGTGTTTGTTTGTTAAGTATTTTTTTTTTAACTTGCAAAATTTTCAAGCGCGGGCAGGATTTGAACCTGCGACTTTCTAGTGGCTACCACGACTACGACTTTCCATTACTAGTGGCACCGCCTCTTCCATCTGGGCTACCGCAGCTCGTTCCCTGCCCGCCAATTTTACAAGTGTATCTTAATGCCAGTAACGCGTGGCACGGCTCCACCTACTGGGTTTAACAACTAATACCCTAGTATAATAGTGATTTAAACTGTCAAATATTGCTCACCTTATGATTTAAACTGTCAAAATCATCGCAGAACCTCGCAATGCCCTTTAAATACGTGGACAAATGCAGCAATTCCCTATCCTTATCCCTATTGAGATGGGCTTGTCTGAACTAAGTTATTCTATTATTACTGTCAGATATTTATTATATTATCTATCTGTGGAAACCTATAATTGGCTGTTTGTTTTTATATTTTTAAGTACTTTGTTATGTTCGCTGTTGGTTTTCCTATCAAAATAAAATAAAATTATTTTGAATTTAAACTGTCAAGTTTTGCTTACCTTATGATTTAAACTGTCAAATAATGCTCACCTTATGATTTAAACTGTCAAAATCATCGCAGAACCTCGCATATGTGGACAAATGCAGTAATTCCCTATCCTTATCCCTATTCAGATGCGTCTGTCCAAACTTAGTTATTCTATTCTTACTGTCAGATATTGTGAATTTAAACTGTCAAGTTTTGCTTACCTTATGATTTAAACTGTCAAATATAGCTCACCTTATGATTTAAACTGTCAAAATCATCGCAGAACCTCGCAATGTCCTTCAAATACGTGGACAAATGCAGCAATTCCCTATCTTTATCCCTATTGAGATGTGCTTGTCTGAACGGTCGTATCTTGAGTCCGCTGCTTGGGTTCATGATGAAGTTTCTCCGGATGTCGTCCAGCATTATCGTGTTTTTTGGACTGTACTGAGGGTACTTTCCCCAGATTACTCCCAGCGGTTTTACCTGGAAAGAAAATTATACGGGGTGTAAGGGACAGCCCTTCGAATACTGATAGGGTGCATTCAGACCATGAAACTGAACGATTTTCCCCCAGAAACATAAGTCAGGAAACGACACAAAAAAACGACCACCTAAACAAAATCACAGTCAGTCCTTATCACGAGTCCCCATTTCAGCCTATATAATTGCTATCGTTTGTTATGGATTTATTTTTCTTCTAAGTCTTTTAAAGTCCTAGCCAATTTGGTGGCTGATTAGAATAGCATCACCACATTTCGATCCGTGAGTGCCCAATGGGCAGCAGGCTACCAGCAATTCTCCCTGTGAATGTAAAACTTTGCACTGCGCTTTCTCATCTACCTGCGAAGCATACCAATCATGGCAATGCACCAGATTTGAGGCCTGGCTGTCTGTTATACCTGAGCTTTTCTGTTCTGTCCTGACAAAGTCAAGACGGTAAAATAGTAATCTATGAAGTTAGAAAACTGTCACATCGGGCTTTAAAATAGTAATCTATAAAGTTATAAAACTGTCACACCGGGCTTTAAAATAGTAATCTATAAAGTTATAAAACTGTCACACCGGGCTTTAAAATAGTAATCTATGAAGTTTGAAAACTGTCACATCACTCTTTATAATAGTAATCTATGAAATTTGAAAACTGTCACATTCAGCTTTAAAATAGTAATCTATGAAATTTGAAAACTGTCTCATCGGGTTTTATAACTTGGTGAAACTGTAATGACAATGACACTTACATCTATGGTGCCATACTTGGCCGTGTGCACCGTGATCATAGCCAAGTAGTCTATATAGAACATGATCTTGTAATCCTGGTGAGTCGACACGCCAAGCAACCTGCAAACAAAAAGGAATTTAACATTTCGGGGTAGGCAAAGACTAAGCGGCTGCAAAAACGGACACCTACGCCACGTTTTGACAAACATTTAAGGGTCATTCATAAAATGCGTGTATGACTATTGTTACAGGTTGTCAGCCTGTCGCCTAAAATTGTAAAACACATGAAACCCGAGGGTTTATAAAAGGGAAATAAAAAGGATGGTGCAATTATAAGCCGGCATCACACGGCATTCACATTCCTTTGTTATTTTAAATTGAAGTAAGAATAGTTTTGAATGCCGCAGTGTGATGCCAGCTTAGAATACCATCGCCCCAATTCGAGCCGTGGGTGTCGTAAAAAACGACTGAGGGATAAATTCATCCAGGGAATGGGCAGCAGCGTTCTCTGTTAATGCAATATCTTGCACTGCGCTCGCCAATCTGCTTGCGAAGCGTGGTTGGTGGGTATGGCAATATCCCCCAATAGGGGGAGGCCCATGTCTCGCAGTGGACTGTTGTGGCTGTTAATGTAAAATGCACTTTTAAAAGTGGGCATATTGTAGATGAAATTGATAGAATTACCTCATCTTCTCCTCGATCCACTTCATGCCGGTGGCTGACCAGATCACTATGTCGTAGTCCTCGTAGGCCGATGTGAGAAACTCGTGCAAGTACGGCCGCATCAGCTCGTATCCTGCAAACGAGAAGAGAATAATAATAAAAATAATAATAATACCGGCCCTGTTCCGAGAAGAGTAGAAATAACTACACAATAATAATATGTGGCACCTACAAAATTTAACAATTATCCCTATAATCTTCTGTAGGTGTCATACCAAAACAACTACATAAATCAATTAAAACACTAGATCTTCCTAAATCAATATATTTCAACTTACAAAAAGCAGTAATTCTCAACACTTGCCGAATAGTCGGAAAATTCTTACAGGTCGAAGCTACGTTCTCAAATGAACCCGAAAGCGTCCAAAACGATGTTCACTTGGCTTAGGCCCGTAGCATCGGAAAAACGGCTTTACTAAGCCGAGAAGGAAAATAATCCAAAAGACAAATAATAATAATAATAATTTGGCTTTGGCCCGCTTTGGCCCGTGTTAAAAGTTTTTTTCCTATTCGGAGTGATACAAAAACATATAAATCTAAAATAATAATAATAATATCGTGGACAATTCACACAGGGCCATCTACCCCCAAACTAAGCAAAGCTTGAACACTTATACTATGGGAACTAGGTAACTGATATTAATATACTATATATATATACATATTTTTTTTACTTAATACATAATATACATAGAAACACCCAGACTAAACACAAATATCTGAAAATGACTTAACAAAAATTTGTGTCTTGTGGGAATTGTGTTACTCATGTAGTAGTCAGTTACGGCTAGCATTATTTGAGGGCATAACTTACGTAAATTGTAAAGTCACTTATTTTTTATATGAATGTGTATGTGTAAGGAAAGCATATTATTTCGTGTCAAATTAACGCTTGCGTAAATTTTTGAATCGATGTATTTTATAATTTAATGTATTATTTTAGTTGTGTATGTTTTAGATTAGAAAGTTCAGTTGATTATTTAGTTAAGGTTGCGTGTTGAGATATAAATGAAAGATAGGTTTCTCGACGATGATTGTATTGTCACACGACACAGGAAAAGTACATTAGTAAGAATGTACAAAATTGTAAGACAAGGTGCGGGGGAAATGCTGACTAAGGTCTTGACCCCATGTCGCCACAACATTCCCCTCCTTTTTTCCAAAATTTACAAAATAAAATTTTTCGACACAAAAAATGATTTTCAATAAAAAAGTTCAATTTTAACCTACTGTTGCTATCAAGTAAATAAAATGTTATATAAGTTCGAAATACAGTTTGAAGTCATTTTTATTGACTCCAAACGAAAGTATTTACATAAATTGGGTTGGACCAATGTTTCAGAAACTAAACATGGAAAGTTTACTAAGCTATAAGCTGATCTACTTTAAGACATAAAATAAAGTTTATTCTTACCCGTCTCAGCAACAGATCTATGGTCAAACAATGTATAATCAATATCAAGCACCAACAACTTTTTGCCCTCTCTAGGTTCATTTATTATGTTAATTTTGTAGTCTTTAATCCTTTTGTTGATCTTTGCTAGGTAAATCTGGAAGAACAAAAAATAAACATATTATTGTCTAAAATAAAATTGTTGTTCAGCTTTAATGACACAAAATGCCTATAATAATAATCGATTGGCTCAAACGTGGTGAACTGTTTCCCGAAACAGAAGGATTCATGCTTGCTATTCAAGACCAAGTTATTGCTACTAGAAACTACAGAAAGTATATCACAAAAGACTTAGACCGACCCAATGACCTCTGCAGACTATGCAATAGCGCACCAGAAACTATACAGCATATTACAGGAGCATGTAAAAACCTAGTACAAAACGACTACAAACACCGCCACGATCAAGTAGCTTCTATAATCCATCAACACCTTGCACACTCTACAAATTTCATCCACAAAAAATCTCCTTACTATAAATACAACCCAGACACTGTACTCGAAAATGACAAATCTAAACTTTACTGGGATAGAACTATACTAACAGACAAAACGTTACACTATAACAGACCTGACATCACACTTCACGACAAAGACAACAAGATAGCCTACTTAATTGACATAGCCGTCCCTAATTCCCACAACGTAAAATCAACTATAACTGAAAAGCTCAGAAAATACCATGACCTAGCAATAGAAATAAAAACCCAATGGAGAGTTCATACAGTTCACATCGTGCCAGTAGTCCTTTCTACCACAGGTATAATCCCTAAAACTCTTCAAAATAGTTTGAAAACTCTTAAAATTCATCCCCATGTCTCTCATACTTTACAAAAACTTGTCATGCCGCTGCCACTTGTCATGCCGCTGCCACTTCCCGTGCTCCCGAATGTCTGCGTTATGTGCGAAAACCAATGGAACGACAGCACAAGTGTGAGTGGTATGTATAGCTCTTCTCACTAGTATTGCCGCGAGAAGAGTATGATGGCAAAGTGTAAACACTCACTAACGTTGATCCTTCTGTGGAGTCTCGGACAATATTCCCGGCAGCAGCAGGAGCAGGAATATATAGTGTAAACGTACCATAATGTATTGAGAGCATATTATAATAAGATATGTGTCTATGGTTTACCACTTACAAAGTTAGAGCAAGTCTGCACCTTATTTAGTATCTTTGCCTGAAATTTTTTTTTTAGTTTCAATGAAAATTACCTACTGGGCTTTAAGTACAGAACAGACATGTTCAACAGCAAATGAATTGAGATGAGCGCAGGCAGAAATTATGTTATATTTTTATTGATTTAAATTATGCACAAAAATGAACATGGTCTCAGTCTACCTTAGAGCATGTGGAAAGGGGTCAAGGTCCATTAAACTAAAAAATATATATTGTAGAAGGGCTTAAAAAGATATCCTAGTATCATGTTTGTATAATAAAAATAAACAATAAATACTACACATATACATAGATAGATCATATTCATAGCTTTTTTTCCGATAATTATAACACATGTATCATTTATGAATTTAAAAATTATAGATAAAAGACTAAATATAAATAATTAAAAGTGAGTCAACAGTTAGGCCCAGGGACCCGCTAAGCGCTTTTTCGATTAAGCGCTTAAGTCTCCCACCCTTTGCTTTAACACTCCCAATCTTAATGATAACCCAATCCTTATGATAACCGTTTCATTTGCTTTAAGTTTATCGAAAGGGGAACCCTATCAAAAACCCCTTTGGGTAGCGCTTTATAAGGGTTGCGCTCGTACGCTCTGCAAGTAGGTTCAGCGTGGTGACTGATCCCCGCCGCGCTACCTATTTGCCGCTGCGGCGCGCCACAATCGGTAATCTCTTCCGTCTCTGTCAAGCAAGCAAGCCGCTTGGCGCGTTTCTCTTGATTTGAAGTGACTTTGTTCCCTCATCATTCCATTAAAAATGGATAAGTACCTAATCATACGTATATGTGCATGATCGTGGGAGTAGTAGATATACATTTTATTTTTAGGGTTCCGTACCCAAAAGCTATTTTATTTTTAGGGGCCGTGTGATGCCGGCTTAGAATAGCATCACCCCATTTCTTGCCCGTGGGAGGCGTACGAGGCGACTAAGGGACTCGAGGGTGTGTATTGCAATTTTAGGCGATGGGCTGACAACCTGTCACTATAGTGATACACAATTATCTGAATGACCCTCAAATGTTTGTCAGACGTGGCGTGAGTGACCGTTTTTTCGGTCTATTCCGCTCTGCCTACCCCGCAAGGGATATAGGCGTGATATATGTATGTATGTATGTATGTACCCAAAAGGTTATAACGGAAACCCAATTACTAAGGCTCGGCTGTCCGTCTGTCTGTCCGTCAGTCCGTCCTACAGTTACGAGGCTGTATCTCCTGAACCGTTATACCTAGACAGTTGAAATTTTCACAAATGATGTATTTCTGTTGCCGCTATAAGAACACTAATACTAAAAATGAGAATAAAGTAAATATTTAAGTGGGCTCCCATACAAACTATATTTTTTGTACGGAAAAAACTAGATTTTTTGTATAGAGGCTCTATCTTATGAACCGCGAAAGTTAGTCAGTTGAAATTTTTACAGATGTTGAATTTCTATTGCTGTTATAACAACAAATATTTAACAATTTAATTAAATAAATATTTATGGGGGCTGCTATACAAAAAAAGTGTTTAAAAAAACGTGTTCCGTTAGCTGAACAGCCAGTGTGTTAGGATGATTTTGGAGCCTTTCTTTGTACCTCAAGGAGTGCAGTTTGATCTCTTCAACAACGGTGTTAACTTCAAGATATTCATGTAGTTCTGTTACTTTAATGAACCATGGGGCGTTTGAAAGCGTCTTCATTCAATATAGCATTTTAAAGTCTCTGTTTTTTTTATTATTATTAAGGATGGCTTTGCTCTTGACTCTAGTCTAGGTCAGAGACAGAGTCTAAGATGGAGCGAGCTCACCCAGAATAAGCCTATTCACTCTTAATTTGAAGAGGTTAGGGTTGTATGCGTTTAGAAACACAGACGCAGGTAGTGAGTACCACTCTTTAGCAGAGCGCATTATAAATGATGACTGGAAGCGCTTAGTCCGAATTGGTGGAATGGCAACCAGGTACGGATGGTATCCGGCGGTGCGTCTGGATGTCCGATGGTAGACGGGAGCTGGAACAAGGTCGTGAAGCTCATGAGCAGACTCTCTGAAGTACAATCTGTAAAAAACCGACAAGCAGGCAACTTGCGGCGATGTGCCAGGCTATGTAGCTTGGTGTCCACCAGTTTTTTGTCGCCCATGAGCCTCTTGCCCCTTCGTTCCACCAAGTCAAGAGCAGCAAGTTGGTACTTGGCTGAGCCATTCCAAAGGTGACTGCAATACTCCGTGCAGGATCGGACTTTTGCTTTGTAAAGAGTTAGTTAAAAGCTGTCCAGGCTAAAGTATCGCTTCACTCAGGATGCCTAGTTTCTTAGCCGCCGTTTGAGCATTGTACTCGATGGTTGCGCCGAAGTTTAGATTTGATGTCCACTCCATGCCTAAAAGCTCGAGGCTGTCGGTGACAGGGACAGATGTACCCCGAAAAGTAGGTGTCCAGTCGAAAGGACTCGTTTTTGCAGTGAAAAGACACGCCTGTGTTTTGGTGGCGTTGAATGAGACCAGATTGTCGTCGCCCCATTGGGAGACAAGGTTTAAGGTCAGATTTGTTCGCTATACCATGGCCTTTCTTAACGAACGTATTTCATCCCCACTGGTTTTTGCACCTGTCAAGTATTTCATTGAAACGGTACTATCATCTGCGTATCCAATAATACCATGCTAAAGGAGGTCATTGATGTGCAGCAGGAAAAGAGTTGCAGAGAGAACAGACCCCGGAGGAACTCCGGCATCAATGGCCAAAAGGTCAGAGGAGCAGCCGTCAACATCTACTCTGATGGACCGTTCACTTAGGAAGTCTGAAATCCAAGTACAAAAATCTGCTGGGATGCCATAAACAGAAAGCTTGCGGAGCAGACTTGCATGCCAGACCCTGTCAAAGGCCTTCGAGATATCAAGTGAAACGGCAAGTGCTTCGCCGTGTTTCTCGATAGCTTCGCCACGAGGGGTGACGCGAAGTGAAGCACACTTGCCGCCACGGGTAAGATGCAAAGAAGTGCCGCATCTCTTCCCAATCTGCTGACTCGTATCTCCAAACTCGCCTCGTGCCCCTGGGGCTGTCATCCAGAGGATCAAGTCGATACGGATTTCACCAGACAGTGGTCGGACGTTCCCAAGCGGGGCTGAGACCGAAACTGAATGACTGTCCGGATCAGTTGTCAGCAGCAAGTCCAAGCAATTGGGTGTATGGCCGTCGATATCCGGTATCCGCGTTGCTATATTCATCAGCTGGGTCAGATCCTGCATGGGCCAGCATGAATGATACTTATGTTGGAGTTACTGGCTGTCTGCTTTTGAGATTTTCTTTACAGAATAATTTGTTGCTTTTGTGGCAGTCAGAGTTTGTTGTTTAGCTTGCAAGGTTCCATCACTCAATAGCCCTATTCAAAGCTGTACTGTCAGCTGCTATGCGGCTGGTTTGCCAAACTCGATGGAGTCTACGTTTTTCAGTAATTTTGCGTTTGATTTCTAGAGGGACAGGTTAATTTTTGTGTACGTTAATTTTCTCTTGTGGAGTGCTTCGCCAGCATGCTTCCTGAATCACATCAACTAGTGTCCTTGTAGCATCCTCGACCTCTTCTGCGGTCTTTAGTTGTACGTTTAGGTTATGTTTTTGGGCATAAGGGCACTTAATTGGTTCATCTTTAGGGTTCCGTACCTAAAGGGTAATAACGGAAACCGTATTACTGAGGCTCGGCTGTCCGTCTGTCTGTCCGTCCGTCCGTCCTACAGTTACGAGGCTGTATCCCCCGAACCGTTATACCCAGACAGTCGAAATTTTCACAGATGATGTATTTCTGTTGCCGCTATAACAACAAATACTAATAGATAAATTAGAATTAAGTAAATATTTATGGGGGCTCCCATACAAAAATAATAATGGGGTCTGCCATACAAAACACATGTTTTTTTGCGCGTTATATCGATAATTGTTTGGTAATGGTATAATGGTACGGAACCCTTCGTGCGCGAGTCTGACTCGCACTTGACCGGATTTTTTCTTGTAGGATAATTAGGGCATGTAGCTATGCAATCTCGTTTTTATGGTGCATTATGCTTATTTTATTACTATCAGCTACCACAAAAAGATAACAAATACCTAACAAAAAACGCAGGAATACTATTAAACGCAACTAGACGCTTCCCATTTTAGCGAAGATGTTACTACAATAACATTCTTTCGTCGCACGCACCGCACACGCACCGTGCTGTAGGTAGGTGGCGTCGGTCGACTGTCGGCTTCGCGGCAACGTCAAAGGCTTTGACCGACCGGCTCAAACCGCCTCGCGGCGCGCGGGCAGTAATAGTCCGTATAAATGACACCGTAGGGATCAAATTTATTTAAAAATCGATAGGGTAACCCTATCAATATGGAAAGTGGTTTGAAGGGGTTTGTAACCCTTTAAAATAGCGCTTTAAAAAGCATTTTGAATGGGTTTTGGCGAGATACGAATAGGGCAAGCAAACCCATACGTAAAACCCAATCAATAACCCCTGATAGGCTTACCAGTCTGGTCCCTGGTTAGGCCATCTTAAATAACCCCATTTGACTTACTAAGAGAAAGGGCACAATGAAAAATAAACCGTGAATTACACCATGGTCAAATAGGGGTTTTTAAATTAGGTCAGGGTCAACTATGAACAGAGATAAAAAATACCAACCTCTTGATTCTCTACATCAACCTCCTCCTCCTCAATATCCAAGTCATTGACCACTTCATCAACATCAGGTTTGGTGTTGGCGCCCTCTATAGCCTGCTCGAGAGAACCCATCATCATGATCTTGAGATTCGGCTTCAGTTTCAAGTCTGCAAGTGTGCAGTTGTCCGTTGCTAAGTTACCTGTACAAGATAAACAATAAGTTAATTATTTCTTTCTTCACCTTTCCATTACTTGTAATTCATGAATTTGAGACTGTGCATAGCAAAGTTCCTAATTAAAGGTTGTGATTGATCAGATAACAAGATAAAAGGCAAGGCAAATCACAGGGCTATTTAATTTCACGGCACAGCATGTAACATAGTTACAACTGCATGTACAATAACAGAGAAGCGAACAATAAAAACGACTATTTTAGGTTACCATTGCAAAAACATGTTTGAAAACTTATCAAAATATTATTAGACTACGGGAATAAACGGCAAAGCTTAAAATAATGTAGGATATTCACCCTGAAACTTCACGTTGAGAAGTTTCTGTCTTTCCGGTCGAACGCCAGTAGCATTTTCGATAGCAATTTTCAGCATAGCAACGGAGTCTGATGGAGAAAACTCCGGTATCTCGAACTCCTTCCCATTCCACTTGACACTTAGTTTCAGAGGGTTATCGTTTATATCAACCATTTTCACGGGAAAATCTCACAAAATAACGGGAAATTTGCACCAAGCGACGCGGGTCTTTTTCACAAATTATCACTAAAACATTGATGAAATACACATTACAGAGAAGTTTATAGCATACAGCTCGTTATTCTGAAAAGGTTTAATCAACTTCAGTTGCGTATTTTCCGAGGAAATTGATAAAATAACTTTATTTGAGAAACGATGCGGCCATGTTTACAAGTCAACGTAGCAAGCGCGGGTCATTTCAATGCACTTTTCTTTTATTTCCAAACATGACATTACTGCATTATACAATGCGTTTCTACTTTGATATTGTCAAGATAAAGTCAAATACAAATACGCAATGAATACGGCAAAGCTGACATATGGCATATAAAGTGTGCTATTCACGACGCGATTTTTTAAAATTATAAACCGGAAGTGGACGGCGTTCACCATCGTATGGCTAAGATAAGCCGAGCACATTTTTTAGCTTAAATCATGTAATTTTACGTGGTTTTCCGAAAAATATACATGCCCTGCGCTCAGGACAGAACCGTTTACGCTGAGGAGCTGCTATAGACACAAACACATTTTTGGGAAATTTTCTAGCCAATCTTCATGTGTACTCAGATGGCGCTGAACCAAACTGAAAATGTATCTTTTCATAGAAACATATTTTTTGACTCGTATGTCCAAATTTCTACTTATCACAACGTCATCTGGTATGACATAATAATAAATTCGTCGATATAATAAAAAGACGTCACACTTGCATGCGAGTGTGACGTCACACTTGCATGCGAGTGTGACGTCACACGTCAAGTTACTTGCATTTGAAACCTCTTTTTTTTATTTATTGGCGTGAGCATTTTTTTGTTCCCATAGGTACTTGTATCTCTGATACTCCTCAATAACGAGATTGTTTTGTCGTTCCCCATTTAGTAGTCATTCTAACTATTAGTCGTGCAGCATCACTCGTTTTCAATTCGCAACTGGCACATAAGCTTATGTTGCGCATTTTGTTTGCAAGTTCGGAACGACCTGCATGCAACTTACAACTTGCATGCATGTTTACCTTTCCATTACGCAAGTGGCATATAGCTTGCACCTTGCATGCAAGCTACTTGCATAATAGAATCGCGCCTTAAATCCTCTTTGCCTCAGACTACAATGAAGAAAATGTCACGCCGTCTCACTGACTGGAGCAAGTGCGGGTTTTAGACGATTGCTATAGTTTTTGAACTGACGTTTTGCGAAATTTGTTGAACTACGGTTTTTAACAAATTATATAAGTTACACTTTTTTACGCCTATAGATGGCATTAAACATCAAGGGGATTTTCAACAACACGAGCATCAAGGTAGTAAAATTAGCGTCCTAGTAGTAGTGAATTGTTTTCTTCTTCGTAACCTTGATGGCTCCAGCTACCTCGATAGTTAGATTACCCCTAAACTTGCATAATTCTACCAACGGCAAGTAAGCCGCGGTAGCCCAGTCGGTGGTAGTACTCATACCAAAAGTCACAGTCACAGGTTCGAATTCTAACACATGCATGAGCACCACTCTCTGCAGCTGAATATATTTCCTAACAGGTGCTAAACTAAAACATGGTTTGACGAACTATCACTCACTATAAGTGATAGTACCATCCTGAATTAAATAAATTAATTTCATTTCATTTCACCACAGGAAAAACTCTAGAGTACTGCCCTACTGAACGCACTCTTCGGACTCACACTGATAGATATTTTTTCTATGTGTGTAATAGTTCGTGTGCTAGTGTGCACGTCGATTGTCGGTTTTCGCGGCACTAGGCGTCGTTGAACTTAATTTCTTTTGATTATACAAAATTAGGTGAATTCATAATTTCTTAAGTGTTTTAATATCGATGAAAACTTTGAATTCCCCTGTTGTAGCAGTGCGAAGTGTTTCGGACAAGACATTATGAACATTTTCGTCGAGAGACCTAACATGGCGTGTGTGTGTCTGTAACCCAGGACCCTTTCTCGTGATAAAATAGGACTTTGCTCGTGAGCTACTTGGACGCTGTAAAATATTGTTATTATTCCTGTAACTATGTGGTAAGTACTTTCTAAAAATGCATTTAGGACATTTCTAAGCCTCAAAATTGAGAAGCAAAAAAGAAAACCAAGTTTCCGATTTTGTATAAGCAGATCCTGTCAGAACAATATTGCAATAATTCTAGCTTTCTATAGCGCAATATATGCATTTGGCGAATGATGCATCGGCGTAATAAAATGGCGAATCGTTAAGTAGGGTAGATACGCCGAATCTCGGCCCCCCCTTTGCAATTTTCAACTTTGACTCTCTTTAGCTCCTTCAAATATTGACATAAAAATATGTTTGATACGTTTTTACGTAGCTTATTTAACCTGTTTCGTGAAACTATACAAGAACTGTTGTGAAATTTACGCATAAAAACGAAACAAAAGTTTTAGTTCGGAAAGGGCGAAAAGCTCTAATGTCGGCCGTTCCCGCTCTATTCTCGGCCACGATTTTGTCAAATTTCGGCCGTGTAAAGGATGCTCCAAATTAAGTCATCGAATCCCGAGTTTTATTGAGTATGTGTATGAGAGATTGATTTAGTTAGTGTTAACTGGGCAAATTATGATTAGTGTAAAAATAATGTAAATAATAGAGATGCACCGTCTTTAGTTTAGGCCGTCGAGCTACCAGCTTAAAATCAGCTGACTAAGTACTTGTGTAATTGTCGGCTAGTCGGTCAAAGCCGAAGTCTAATTTTAGGTAAATTGATCCAAATTTTATTTGTTTCAAGTTAAATTGGGTACCTTCTTAATTTTTAAAACATATAACCGTATTAATATGCGAATTGTAAAAACCAAATAGAAAATCTTTCTTTCATTACTTGTGAACATCCTGTACACATCTTGTACACTGCCATATACTTCCTTGGAGGGGGCCGACTTTAGATTGTTTGGAATATCTAAAGTCGGCCGCATTTTTAGAATCCAAATTACTCAGAAACTAGATTATATAGCCCCGGCCGGACTATGATTATAAGATGCAAAAATAGTAATTCTGATGAATGACTTTGCCAATTTCAACGTTACCACAATGGTCATAGGATTAATGAAATTATTAAATCTGAATGAAATAGCTAAAAGTCGGCCCCCGGCCGAAATTCGGAAATTAACGAAAATCGCAATCCGAATGTCGGCCCCCCTAATATATCCGTAATTAAGCCATAAAATAACTTTAATCTCCTATTAGAACATAATTTTGTCAAAATTCTAATTAATATACTAAAATAAAACATTAAAAACAGTTTGCTTAACTTCCAAAACGCACCTCCCGAAATGGACGTGAAGAGCTGCCTTTTTTTACCACCTCAAACAAACCCTTCACTCGCGCGTCTCGGTTGCGACTAACGCCTATTGCTCGAAGCGTGAAGGACGTAAAGGGTTGTCATTGTTTTTAAAGGAAAGTGGATATGATCAGGTTGTAGATAGAGTGAATAAGTTGTGAGTTTTTGCAATATTTTAGGAAAGCAAGCCAAAATTGTCCAAAGGGCCGAGATTAGGGGGGGGGCCGAAATTAGGCATATCTACCCTAGAATAGTAATACATGAAAAACGCTGTTCACGTCGCGAATGTATTAAAAATTGAGTAATTATTTGAATAACCTATAATGCTTGCAAAGCTGAACTTGAATTCGTTTCTTTTGTTTCAGACCTGATTCGTAGCCGTTTTCTGACGATTGCATGCTATTTATAGCACTCTGGTATCGTATGTCGCATTTTTTTATTCAGGAAAAATGAAAATTTTACATTTATTATAATTTTGGCTTGTCGGTATGTCGGCGGTACTATTACGTCAGGGACTGTATTAGTTTCCGAAATTATCTTATTTACCAAGAATGGACACTTCAGAGAGTAAAATGAGTGCAGACAAAATACATTTAGATAATAATCCTCCAGACAAAAATAAACCCAAGAAACGGTCTTTAGTTGAACGTGAACTAGAAACCACATTAACGGCAGTAATAACTTCGCCACTTAATGCTGAAGAAGGAACAAGCACCAGCCGATACGGTAGAGCAAGACGACTCAAAACCAGCAATGATATTAGTGACACAGAGAAATTGGCCACAAATATATTGAAATCACCACAAGTTGAAAAATCCCCAAATCGTAATGGCGAACCATCATCACCTGCAAACAAAATACCAGCTTCTGATTCTTTGATGCAAGAAAACTCTCTGAAAATAGAAAACAATTTAGAAAATCAAATAGAAAATATTTATAATACAACCATATCATTGAGCCGTTTTGGATCTGAAGAGAAAAATAAACCATCACAATCTTCAACTAAGAAGCATTCTAAAGTTTATATGAGAAAGGATCTCATTCAATCCAAGGAAAAGGATGATCCACTTTTGATGATAAAGAGCATATTTTCACCAGCGCAGAGTGCTAAAAAGTCATCAAGTCATTTGAACAATGTCTTAGAGAGGTCGTCAGATAAATATGATTTGGGCAAACCTCAGAATGGGTATCTGGATACATCATCTGTTGTAAAAACATTAGACTTTGACAGCAAAAAGAAAAAGCATGAGAGAAAACAATCAAATACTACAGTAAACAGTAAACAGTCCAAGATAACTCCAATCAGTAATGACACGAAACCTCTTCAATTTAAGGAAACAAAGGCTACAGTATCGAAAAGCGAAATATTTGAAATGGAAGCGAAATGTATGTACCAAGTAGGAGATATTGCTTGGGCCCGTATGGGAACGTTTCCATTTTGGCCCTGTATTGTTACCAGGGAACCTAGGACTGACTTGATTGTAAGAAAAAAATGTGAGTATTACATATAATTGTTTTGTTTTGTAATTACATTTTAATTTGGAGGAATATACTAGACGAGTTTTTAACTAAAAAAAAGCATTCCTAGGAAATACAATACCATTAGGTGATGGAAACTGGAATTTCAGAATTTTGAAAAACCAGAATATCAGAATTCCCGTTTTCAGATATAGTAAACAGTAAAAACTGGTTTTTGAAAACTATTTTTTTAATGTTAACCCTACATGTTACAGGGAAAATATTGTAGTTTCAAATGGCATAACCATTGAAAATAATGTAGTTTGCTACCACCAAGCTAGCATTTTGTCACATAAATACTGGTAATTTTTGTATGTTTATTACAACTTAAACCAGAATTGGAATGGATAGAATGAATAAGTATTACCTTATTGAAAAAATATATTTTTATTTTATGCAAACAATAATTTATTGTAATGGTTACATTAACTGTAATTTTTATTTAGGTGCATATTATGCCTGAAAGAATGAATATTTCATTATACATAATTCAAATTGAAATTCAAAACAACATTCTGATTTTACATGCCCTAAATGCCATGTGTTGTATATGAGCTTTATGCTTTTTCCCTACCATTGCAAGCACCATCTAGGGTACCAATACAATGACCTACACTGTATACTCCTCTACAATATTCCTCCATGCTTTTAATAATTAATGATTATTCAAATCAATTAATACCTAGTAGAAAATAATGTTTCAAATACACCCACAATTCATAATTCTTATATGCCATTTCCCGTAACTTATCTATTGTCATTAACATTTTGTGTGCAGTTTTTAACATATTATGTTTGGAAAATTGTTTTTTAAGAAAACAAATAGATACATAAATCACGCCTCTATCCCGGAGACGTAGGCAGAGACTACTTCCTTCCACCTACTACAATCTTAGCATACTTCTTTCGCGTCCTATACACTGATCAATATCTTCATGCATGCTCCTCTTTAGTACGTCAAGGTCTTCCCCTTCCGATGTTCCCATCCTCCACTTGCCGTATACAACTGTTTCGTCAATCTTCTTTCATTCATTCTCTCTACATGACCAAACCATCTACCATGCCGTTTTCTACACCAGTCACTACATCTTCTTTTATACCACAACGTCCCCTTGTCACATTAATTCTGATCCTCATTCATTAAATTAACTACAATGCAATACCTACAGCTTAAAAAATGAAAGTGAATAATTTTTCTGTAAAAATGTGAAATATACCCTTTAATCAAAAATAATATAATTTTAATAACCGAACCATATATTTAGGGAATACAAAGTTTTTCATACAGATCCAAGTGTTATAGATAAAATAAGTAACATAATATTTTCCAGTGTTCGGCAAGATTGAGCGGGATATGATCCACGTGACATTCTTTGGTGACAATGGTCGCCGGAGCTGGATCGTGGACACCATGCTGCGGAATTACCAGGGGCTGGACGAGTTTGAGGCCACGCGGGATCAGTTTACTGCTGAGGTATTATTATAATATTGCCATGTGATGCCGGCTTAAATTGCATCACCCCATTTCTTGCCTGTGGGAGTCGTAAGAGGCAACTAAGGGACTCGACGTAAGAGGCGACTAAGGGACTCGAGGGTGTGTATTGCAATTTTAGGCGATGGGCTGACAACCTGTCACTATGGCGATACACGATTTTCCGGATGACCCTCAAATGTATGTCAGACGTGGCGTAAATGTCCGTTTTATGCGGCCATTTATGCTCTGCCTACCCTGCAAGGGATTATAGGCGTGATATGTGTATGTATGTGTGTATGTATTATTATAACTTGTCAGAGGCCTACCTACTAGTAGTAGGCGGTTGAAGAACTATGACACCATGGTTCATTGAGTCTTTGGACAACTTGGTGTCCTACTTGAAAAAGAAGAAGATGGTTATAACTTTTGATTTACAAAGTACCCTGTGTAATATGATAGAATATCTATGAATTTTATAATGTATATCATACGTATATAACTCCTATATCCCATGCGGGGTAGGCAGAGAAGACAGCCATACAAAAGGGACATTTATGCCACATCTGATATACATTGTGTTTTGCTATAGTGACAGGTTGTTAACCCATCGCCTACAATTGCAATAAACGTAACCTTCGAGTCCCTTAGTCGCCTCTTAAGACACCCATGGGGAAAAAAATTGTGATGCTATTCTAAGCTTTCATCACACTGCATTCTCATAACTGACTTTCAAATTATCAGCTATAAGTCTAAACATGAGGTTTTAAAACTTGTCTTGATTTTGTACCTGAAGATAAATCATATTTCGCATATGTTAAACAGTTTTCTAAGCATATCACTTACATTTTACTGGAAAAATTATCATGATCTTTAAATTTATTATTTCTTATCTATTGTTCTTCTTTCACAGGCAAAGAAGAAGGATCCAAGATTGTATTCTGCATTTTTCATATCCGATAAAAAACTTGCTCTATGGCACACAGCCGTAGAAGAAGCTGATTATGTCCAGCGTGAGCCAAAACGCCTTAGAATAGATCTGCTCAATGCACTACTTGGGTGGGTGGATCCTACTAAAACCACTCCTATAAAAAACCAAAAGAGCAGCAAAATTACTAGAACAGACAGTGATGTATCCCTCAGCGAAACATTGTTTGACTCTTTGTTTTCTGAAGATGATGGAAAAGCTGATGAATCTCGGCCCAAAAAGTCTTTAGATGTTTCAGAAGTGGTCACAGCATGCCTTGACAATATGGCTGCAAAAACTGGACTCACTATGATTCAAAGACAATCCCATATGGATATCTGGCTCCAAAAAGCCAAGTCTAAAACACCAGAAAAACCCCAAATTAATGTAAGTTTAACTGTCGACAGAATAGATAATAACAGTCGAAAATCTAGATCCAAAGAAAGGGACAATAATAATTCTAGTAAGAAGAAGAAAAAGGCTGTCCCACCGAGAGAAGGTCTTACACAAAAACCTTATACATTTAGAAAGTCTACAGAATCTCAACACTTACTGTCATACCAAAATGAACATGACTATACTACAAATGGTAATATAGACAGTTCAGATCAAGCAGAAAACACTAATGCATCACAAATAACTGTGTTTGATGAACCTATAATACAATTTGATAGCTCCATTTGTGTTATAGACAAAGTCGAAAGCTTACGAAATGTAGAATCTGCGACTAAGACGCCAGATAATGTTACTGCTACAGAAGTTGATGAAGAAACAATAATTGCAAATGACGTAAATGATGAAATTGTTCCTACTGATATTAAAAAAGCAACCGACACGTCAAGTGCAGTCAATATTGCAATGGATGTAGACTACACAAACAAAGACATTGAAAACCCTGAAGAGACTAGTCTTGAATCTGATATAAAGTCTCAAAATAACATAAACGCCCACGAAGTTAATGCACACAAAAACACTGAGTGCAGCTTAGAGACTAATACACATATTGTCAGGCCACCAGTTTTAATAGAAAACCAACAAGATTTTCTGAATAATGATATTATAATTGATTTAAAAGAAAATGAAGACAAAGAGGATATCAAAGATGAAACTGGTATGTCTATTGATGAAGACTTGCTTTCCCCAGAAAAATTAAATACTAGCTCAAACCAAAAGGAGATAGGAGATACAAATAAAAAACAATCTGACCAAACTCAGACACAACAAAACAAAGTAGAACATAATGAAGTCATTGCGGATATGAACATGTCAATTGATGATGTAAAGAGTTCTGAAAAGAATCCTGTCGAAAACAAGATTGAAACGAATGTCGACAAAAATATCAATTCACCTAATTCACCACTTCTTGGAGAAGACATTAGTAAAGAAAATTCTTCAATTAGTCATGAATTGGTAGATGATAAAAATTTGAAAGTTTCAAAAGAAATTGAAAATATAAAAATTACTCCCACAAATTATGAAAAAAGTAGCATTGAAGACATATCTGTGGAAAGTCTCGGTGACTTAGTCGCAGAAGTGCATAGTCCTAAAATGGTACCTAAAATGAAATTGACTCTAATAAAAGAAGCTAATATTAAGTCGTTTAAAATAACATCACCTAAAGATGAACAGCCTAAGAGACGCAGTTCACGAAAAATCAAGAGTAAGAAAGTAGAGTTCTTACCAATGAAAGAGCCTGAATTTCTCCAATATGTAGAGTTGAAACAGGATACCATTATGGATGAACACCCAGAGTTGAGTCAGAATGAAATCGTCGAATATCTTTACAAAACTTGGCAGTTTGGCTCAGGAATTCTTAAATCGAAATCACCTACAGATTTTACGAATGAAGTTTTAGATAGTAATACAATATCAGATAAAACTGTGCCAGATATGAAAGAATCAGAGGCCAAATCAGCTAATATAAAAGAGGATCACATCAAAGAAACCACACAAATTTTAGATGTCAAGGAAGTTTCAGAAGCCAAAAATACAAAAAAGCGCAGCTTGCGTTTACGAATATCCCAATCACCTTCAAACACTGAGAAGACTTCAGATCAAGAACTAAATAACAAATTAGATATCCCAAATATTAAACAATCAAAAATAGATTCAGAGTTATATAATTTTGAAGATAAACCACAAAGTAATGACCAGTTAGCATCAAACATTACTGACTGCAATTTATCTAGATCAACAGAACACACCAATGCATCACCAAAAATAAGTATTCCGAGTACAGAAGATATTGAAACAGCAAATGAAGAAAAGCCAAAACAAATCTATAAAGTTACACCTAAAAAACGTAGTCTTTGTTTACGTATAACTAAAGTAGAACCAAAAGTTGTATTAGAAAGAAAAGATATTTTTAATAATTTCAAAGTGTCTTCGAAGATGGATACTGAAATACCGCAAGGAGGTACAAGCAAAGTTAACCATGATAGCTTGTCATTAAATGAAGTATTGATATCTAAAACTGATGCTTCAGAAGACTGCAACTTAGATAGTAAACGGCCCTCAAGAATATTGCGCAAGTCTAAATCGTTTTTTGACGCCAATTCAGAGTTTGATGAAAATAAAAATAAGGAAGCTGTATTTGCAAATAAAAAGATTGTTAATCTAAAATCGGAAGATACGCAATTATATAAAGAAGGAAACTCAGAAAAAATACCAGTAGTAGTGATAGGTGATGTATCCAAAGACGAAAATAGCAAGAAAAAAACAGAACAACGTGAGAAACAAGTTAAAACAAAAGATGTACTTGAAGCTACCCATACGGAAACAGAAATTAAACGTTCTTCGAGAAATTTGCGAAAATCAAAACCATCTATAGAAATGGCGTTATCAGAAGAAAAACATGAAAATCATATATCACCGGCGGATAAAATTGATTCAATATTGATGAAAGTTAATTCAAAAGTTCATAACCTAGCTGAGACTGAAAATGTTATATCGGCAATTGATAAAATTTCATGTGAAACAGGCACAGAAGAATGTGCTAACAAACAGCTAGAATTGACAAAGCGCGAGTCTAAAATCGAAGTTAAATCTAAACATGCCTCAAACTCTTCTAACTCTTTGAGAAAAAAAGGAAAATCTAAGGCGGTTATTAAAGGCGCAACAGTTGAGGAAACCCAAGAAAACAGAACGCCAACTGTTGTTTGTAAACTACCAGGAAAAGATACAGAAGCTCAAACTGAAATGGAGATTGACGATGAAAGCCTAGTGATCGAAGGCAGTCAATCTGGTGTTAAAGACTTAGAAGAAAATTATTGCATTGATACAGACACCAAAAATAAACAAGTCGAAACTCCGAAACATTCAGTTTTTGAACTTGAACCTTCAAATGTTCCTATAAATTTATTGCCGGAATCTCCTACATTTACCCAAGAGTTATTAGATGATAAAGCCAATGTAGAAATACCGGCGGAAGATGAAGTTGACTGCAAATCAGTTGAAGTGAATACAAAAACACACGAAGCTGAAATGAATAATTTATCTTCTGTGATTGAAGACGTCATACCTGAGCAAGAAATACCTTTTTCCAAACGACGTAGCAGTCTGCGTTTGCGAAGATCTCAATCGCCTTCCGCAAAACTATTGACAGAAGTACATCAAGAATTAATAAATGAAGAATGTAATGTTAAAGAATTTGTACTACATGATGAAACACCAGCTGAAAATGGAGATGATTGTGTAATAAAAGTATCGGATAATGAAATAATTACGACCAAAAATACAGGTTCCGCGATCGAACATCTCTCATTTGAAACGGATACAGAATTTGAAGTTCCACTTTCTAAGAGACGTAGCAGTTTACGATTGCGGAGATCTGAATCAATTTCTTCAAAAGAATACCAAGAATCAACTGCATTACATGGTGATGTTACAGAAAATAAAGACAATATGAAACAAATACCTTCAAACATACCTGAAACTTCCCCAAATGGTGGTTCTAATATTGTTAGTGATCCTGTTGAAAGTATGGATATGAATGAAGATGAAAGAATATATTTAGCTCGTCATTCGGTAGACAACATCTCCCTTGCCTCTGATATAACAAACGGTTTCGTGGATAACAGCAGTGATAAAGATTTTGATCCCGACGCCGTCTCTTTAAATTCTTTGTCCAGTGAAATATCCGATGTTAGCTTTGCTCCCCGGAGGAAGAAAGCATCAGAAGATAAATCTATAGCTTTTCAGAAAATTATGGATTCTGATAATGATTCTATGAGTTCCTTAGATAACATTACTTTGAGTGAACTTAAAACGAGATCGAGTACGGTGAAAATAAGTAACTTAAGACCATGCTTAGAAAACTCCATGGATTCTATAAAAAGTGATACTTCCGAAAGAAGGCTAAAAGTAGTTTTATCTAACTGTATTTTAGACGGTAAAAATATCAAATTACCAGTTGTAAAAGAAGTCATCTCTAAAACGGATGTGGAATTTGAAATTTCTCAATCTAATCCAGAAATTAGTACTTCTAAGAATCGTAGATCTTCTGTATCTAAACCCGCTGTTGAAGCAACAGTGAATGGTTTCCATGATATCACACCTACTCCGGAGCCATGTACCTCTACAAAAATAAATGAAGGAAAAACGCTTGACCCTGACACTATATCTATCAAATCATCAGGCAGCGATGCGTCTATCAAACGCAGAGGAAAAAATAGATCTGAATATAAACCTATGGAGGAACCAGAATTCTTACAATACTTAGAAATGAGACGGGATGCACTAATGGATGAACATCCAGACGTTAGTCCTGACGAGATGGTCGCTTATTTATACAAAACCTGGCAATATGAGGAGAGCTTAAAATCGGACATAAAGAAAAACGATGAATTTGAATCATCGAACTTAGTCAAAGGTGTAAACCCAGTAACCCAAGAACCTCCGAAGAAAAAGAAAGTAGTGAGACAAACCAAATTGATCAACATAGAGAAAATATTGGCCAAAAGTCCAAAGAGTGAGCGTATTGTTATCCCCAAAGATGACCTTAGAGAAAGGGAACTGCCCAAACGTAAAGCTTCGAAACCATTCTACAAGGAAGAATACTCAGATATTGAAGAAGAACTTGAAATGTTTGAAATATTTAAAACTAAAAAGAAACTGATTGTTCCGAAAACTGAAGATAACAAAGTGGCCACATCATCTGAAGCTGGTAAAGTGAATGAAGCTGAATCTGTAACCGACAGCACGGCAACGGTAAACAACGAAATAAAAACGTCAGCACCTAAGAATGAAGCTGAAATTGACTTAGATGAACAAGATGAAATCGCAGAATATTACAATGAAGAAGATTTATATTTTGAAGAGCTTGAATCGTTCTTAACAAGTCCAAAGCCGAATGTCTTCAAAGGCTTGATACGAGAAAAAGTCTGTGAGATATGCGAAAAACCTGCAAAACTTGTCAAATGCAAAGGTTGCTCTGGCATGTTTCACATTGATTGTGTTAACAAAGAAGAAGAGATTGAAGTGCAAGAAGAAAAAAGAAGAGGCAGAAAGAAAAAACTGAAACGCAGAGGAAGGAAACCTAAAAACTCAATGGATTCGAATGAAGACAGTCATAGTGACGAAAAACTTAATGTATCAGAAGAAAATATGTCTATAGAGGAGAGCAATCCTATAGTTATACCAGACGCCGACAATTTCGAAAGCCAGTTAGAAGCGAAAATGAAAGAAATCATAGAAACCGAAGATAAAATCGATTACGATTCCTACTCTAGCGACGACGGAATAGACTGGTCGGAAACCGTCGCCGGAAAATGTGAAATCGTCGACGTAAAGCTAAAACTGCGCCCACCCTCCGTCAACACAGACGACTTCAAATGCAAGAACTGCCAAAAAGACGACGTACCAATCTGTTTCGTCTGCAAATCGCCCGTCGCACCAAAGAACAACAACGAACGCAGACAGAAGTGCCAAGTCGCTCACTGCCATAAATACTACCATTTGGAATGCCTGGAGCACTGGCCTCAGACCCAGTTCAACGCTGGGGAGCCGTCACGTAGCAATAAGAAGATTGACGAGCATTTCGAAGCGATGGCATGCCCCAGACACGTCTGCCACACTTGTGTATCAGATGACCCTAGAGGGTGCAAGACGAGATTTAGCGGCGATAAGCTGGCTAGGTGCGTGAGGTGCCCAGCTACCTACCACTCGTTTACGAAGTGTCTTCCAGCTGGCTCGCAGATTCTGTCCGCTTCGCATATCGTCTGCCCTCGTCATTATGAGCATAGGTAAGTCACAACTGTACAAAGTTAGACATTTTAAGTCACAATTATTTTTTAAACGTATTTATGTTGTGTTTATACACACATATCACGCCTATAATTCCTTGTAGGGGTAGGCAGAGCGCAAACGGCCGCAAAAACCTGTCATTGACACCACGTCTGACAAATACCTCTATTTGAGGGTTATACGGAAAATTGTATATCGCCATCAGCCCATCGCCTAAAATTGCAATATAAATATATTATGGCAGCAGGCGCGACTATGCCTTAACTGTAAAAAAGTAACTGACCTTTGACATAAGACACATTTTTGTGCAATCACAGAAAAAGGCACATTCAAGTTCTTCAGTTTGCTAAGCGTAACGAGCTCTGTAGGAATTGTAAAATCCAAAATAAAAAAATAAATAGTGCCGTGTGATGCCGGCTTAGAATGGCATCACCCCATTTCTTGCCCGTGGGAGTCGTAAGAGGCGACTAAGGGACTCGAGGGTGTGTATTGCAATTTTAGGCGATGTCACTGTCCCTATGGCGATGCACAATTGTCCGAATGTCCCTCAAATATTTGCCAGAAGTGGCGTAAATGTCCGTTTTGGCTGCCTACCCCGCAAGGCTACTATAAAGGCGTGATGTGTGTGTGTAATTTACTGTTATCGTCCATCCCCAGGCCAGGCAAGATCCCGTATCACGTGAACACGGGTTGGTGTTTCATCTGCGCTCTGGGCGGGAATCTGATCTGCTGCGACTATTGCCCGACTTCATTCCACGCGGACTGTTTGAATATCGAACCGCCTGAAGGTGGCTACATGTGCGAGGATTGCGAAACTGGACGGCTGCCGTTGTATGGGGAAATGGTTTGGGTCAAGCTAGGGCACTATAGGTAAGTTTTTCAAACTATAGATACCACATTTTAAAACACTTCGATTGAGATCGCTTGTAGCGATAAGGCCGCCTTTGCGCATGTTAGCTATGAACTTTCCCGATTTTTATTTGTTATTTTGTGCAATAAATTGTTTTTACTTACACTTCCTGTGTTAAATATACAATTTTGAAGAAAATTGCAAAATTTTAAAGGCAGAAAACATTTTGCAAGTTTTCTAAAAATTATGATGTTATTTTGACTTGTAGATAGATAGATAGATGAACACTTTATTGCTTAAAACATACATAACTGAAACAAAACAATACAGAAAACTTAAGACTAAAAGTAAACAAAGGCGGCCTTATCGCTTGCAGCGATCTCTTCCAGGCAACCTTTACATTAAAAAAGATACAAAAATGAAAAGATTTGTTACTTGTCCTATGGTTTATTTTTCACTCAGTGCTATTAAATGTTAGCGTTGACTGGGGATTGAACCCGGGACCTGTGGAGTACCGTCCCACCGCTCTGCCACTGAGCTACCGGCGCCCTATCCGAACGCTACCAAATTCTCAACCACTTGATACTCGTCTTGAAGCGACGTACAAGCGACATCTAGTGTTAATACTCTACCGACGCTATTTTCTTGTTCAATTTCTTATTTTAATTAATTTTGACTTAACTTTTTTCTTTATTTTTTTTTCACTTTCACTTTTATTGACTTCACTTATTGTCACGTTTCTTCACTTCATCAACTTAAGGCGAGTGTAGCCGTCAACTACCTCGACAGTGGCGCCACTTCGGATATTCTGACAGATTGTTTGAATAGAGAGATTTTTTTTGTGAAGTGGCGCCACTGTCGAGGTCGTTCATGGGTACTTTCGCCTTAATTCACTCTGCTTTACTTGACTTAACTTTACCTTACTTTAGCTAGCTTCACTTTATTACTTAGTGTATGGTAGAAAATATTGATTTAAGTTTGATCTGATCTTACTATTCTCCTAAGTTTATTTTTGTTATATTGTTATGTTATTCTGTTTCCTTGTATGGTATTTTTAGGTTTATCCTGTAGGCTATACATTGTATTTTATAATAATAAATTACACTGGGTCGTTGGACGACTCGGTGTCTCACACGAAAAGAAGCAGATTAAATTTTTTTTTTTTTTATTACAGGAAATCTCTTACTTCACCAGACTTCACTTTTCTTTATTTTACCTTGTTAATTACTAGTAATTTTGTATTTTTCGTATTTCTCAGATGGTGGCCGGGCATAGTTCTACACCCGTCTGAGATTCCCGATAACATAATGTCTGTGAAGCACTCGCCCGGGGAGTTCGTGGTTCGATTCTTCGGCCAGTACGACCACTACTGGGTCAATAGAGGACGGGTGTTTCCGTTCCAAGAAGGTAATTATTTTAGCTCTTTTTAGAAATAACAGTTTTTCTGTCTAAATCTGCCTATGGGTAAAAGTTACTTTATAATTTATTCTATTAATTAGCCTACTTTATGTTACTTTATAATTTATTCTATTAGCCTACTTGATCCCACTCCTGGGCTAAGTTACTTTTTGGACTCTAAAATTTCAACAAATTTTCATAGTCTGAATACACTTGTGGAGGCGCTCATGCGCTCCACATACAAGTGCTGAAAGCGGTATCGAAGTTATTCCGCCGATCGCTATATATACAACTTCCAAACATGTCCGGTTGGAACAGTCGATCACAACTCCCGACCAGGCGGGTAGCTACCCGCCTCCTCACTGTCGTCACTCGGCCCACTGGCCTCATCATCACTACTCCTAAACACCCAATCAGTATTCGAAGGGCTGTCCCTTACACCCTGTATACTCAATATATATATACGCATGAAGAAGAGAAAGACATGATTATTGTTTGTCCTTATCTAATTTTGTTGTGAACTTGTTCTGAAAGTTGCTACAACTAGCTGCTTCCGTGGTCATGATCAGGAATTTCCTGGTTCGATTCTTAGGTTAGGAAACGGGTGAACCACTTGCGTGTAAAGCACGTACGATTAACGTGCTTCGTAAGGCACGTTGAGCCGTTGGTCCTGGCTTCTGTCTATAATTATTTAGACAGCGGTTACACAACCATGTCAGAAGCCTGCTAGTAGTGAGCTGTTGAAAACTCCGCCACCTGGCCGTGTCATTCGTCAACTCAGTATCCCACACGGCTAAAGAAGACTACTGTTAATTAAATTGTTTGTATTTCTTTCAGGTGACAACGGGAAAATATCAACACAAAAGTCTAAAATAGACGAAGCGTTCACCAAAGCAATGGAGCATGCACAGAGGGCATTCGAAATTCTCAAAAGTAAGATTAATAATTTTTAAAAACTTTTTTGAAACATTTTTCAAGCGCGTCCAGGATTTGAACCTGCGACTTTCGCATTACTAGTGACGACGCCTCTTCCATCTGGGCTACCGCAGCTCGTTCCTTGTTCCGCCAATTTTACAAGTGTATTTAATGCCAGTAACGCGTGGCACGGCTCCATCTACCGGGTTAGTTTTGCAACTTTTACCCGGCGACTAATAAAAAGAAAATTGAATACCTAACACGGGAAGTGTTTTAAAATTTGGTATTCAAGATTAATAATCTTCAATTTGGGATATAAATTCTCTTCACTTACCATAAATTAGTGCTGTCACTTACCGTGAGGTTTTGAAAAAGATAGGAGATATCTAAGTAATGTCATGTTTAAAAATATCAATGGGTTCTTAGAAATTTCTAGTCAATTTAGTTTGTTTGTTTTCATCGTCGCCTTATTTTAACATATAACACGTATTTTGTGTCAAATTATAAGACATGACATGACTAAAATATGTCATCCTTTTATCCAATGACCTCAATTCGGGATATAAATTCTCTTAACTTACCTTAAATTAGTGCTGTCACTTTCCGTCAAATAGGATTAGGAAAGGATATCTTAGTCATGCCATGTCTTATGATTTGACGCAATGGCGATTATAAAAACAATGGCGACAAACATGACTGGAAGCTGCGAAGAACCCACGGGTCATTCAGAAAATTGTGTAGCACCATAGGGACAGTTTGTAACCCTCGAGTCCCTAAGTCGCCCCTTACGACACCCACGGGAAATAAATGGGCTAATATGTATTTATTACAAAAAAGCTTTCTAGTGCCCATAGTACAAGCTTTGTTTGGGGCTAGATGGCGCTGTGTAAATTGTCCAGGCGCCTATGTTATGAAACTGCAGCTACAAGTCTACAGGTGAAATTCATAGTACATTGCGTAGCCGGTTCAAATTAAAAATGTACCTAAACCTACGAAATGGACATCGAATTTCACCCGTAAAATTGTAGCCTGTAGTTTGATAATATCGGGTACAGGTTATTTATTTATTTATGTTATTTACAGACATAGAGCCGAATGATGAAGAAAATCAAGACATACAATCGTCCCTCCTGCCGCCGCACTACGTCAAACTGAAGGTCAACAAGCCTTGCGGCGCGCTCTACGGGAAAAAGGTATCATCCACCAGCCATTCATTCAATAAAACTGACAATTGTAATTTACAATGACAATTTAATATACCGGGTGGCCCGAATAGTGACGTCCAAAGACAAAACTTGAATGCCTTAAACTGAGGGGTATCCGAATTACCCTGCATGTATGTTCCGCGATTTTTTGTAACTTACGAGTTCAAATGGCGAAAGTCGCAGGTTCAAATCCTGCCCGCGCTTGAAAATATTATAAGTTTTCAAAACTTTTTATACCTTACACAGGGAGTGTTTTAAAATTTAGTGTTAAATAAGTAAATAAATACAAATATTCCCGGAGGAGACATATAGTGCCATCTAGCCCCAAACTAAGTAAAGCTTGCAGAAGCGTTGCCAGCCCTTCTCAAAACTTTTGCCAACCAACCACCTCTTTTTTACACGACTGTCCAATCAAAAAAGGAGTTCAATGTTTTTAAAGTTCAAGTATGTATGTGTAAAACTTTAAAGGACAAAATCGTTAGCCACTGAACAGATTCGAATGGGAATTGTATACATTATCCCAAAGGCTAGGCTTTATCTCAAAAAGCAGTCGTGTTTTAATTTTTTTAAATTTATTATGCTTGTTTTCTATTTGTGGACTAGAAATAGTAGTCTCTAAAATGTTATCTCTGGTCATATACATACATACAACAGCCTGTTGCAGTCCACAGTCAATTTTCGTTCTCTCAAGTATAATAAATAAAAATAAAAAAATCATTTATGAAAATAATATAGGTAGCTCTATTGCACACTAAAATAACATCGAGGAAAAAAAACAAACACAAAACACAGTACAATAAGGCGGCCTTAATGCTAAAGCAGCATTCTCTTCCAGGCAACCTTTGGGTGACATGAAGAGTGCAAACATATAAGCAGGATAGTGCAAACACCTACATATACTACTTATACTATAATTCACTCTAATACACACATAGACAATATAATAAACTTAATACATTCCTATATAATATTGATAAACTAATACATAATTATATACTAATGATAATACATACATACACATATCACGCCTATAATCCCTTGCGGGGTAGGCAGAGCGAAAAACAGCCACAAAACACGGTCATTTACGCCACGTCTGACAAATATTTGAGGGTCATTCGGAAAATTTTGTATCGCCATAGTGACAGGTTGTCAGTAATGATAATATGTACCTACTTTTTTCTAGGTCGACATAGAAGAGAGTTCATTGACCCAGTGCGAGTGTAATCCAGACGAGGAGGACCCCTGTGGACCCTACACGCATTGTCTGAACAGGTATGTGATATTGGCAAGCGCAGTGTGAGACAGACTGTCCAGGTGGACTGACGATACAGTAATTGTTATAAAAAAAAAAGAAAATTGTATTTCATAAACCACTTATTATTCGTCATTACAGGTAAGTATAAAAGATCACAGTTTAATACATTGTATAGCATCTCTCCAATGTACCTTGCGGCATACGAAGAATTAGTTACACATAAAATTACAAATTTACAAATAGCTTCCATTAAAATTATGCTCACCCCATTTCTTGCCCGCGGGAGTCGTAAGAAGCGTCTAAGGGACTCGAGGGTGTATATTGCAATTTTAGGCGATGGGCTGACAACCTGTCACTATGGCGATACACAATTTTCCGGATGACCCTCAAATGTTTGTCAGTCGTGGCGTAAATGTCCGTTCTATGCGACCGTTTGCGCTCTGCCTAACCCGCAAGGGATTATAGGCGTGATTTATGTGTGTGAGTATGTGTATGTATTTATTACAAAAATGTATGTGAAAGCAACGAATACATCGTACAGGAATTCCAATATGTCTGTTTCGTTATTACAGAATGCTTCTAACGGAATGCGGCCCGATCTGTCGCGCGGGCGAGAGATGTCAAAACAGGGCGTTTGAAAAACGGCTGTACCCCAAAATGGTGCCGTATCGTACCCCACACAGGGGCTGGGGTCTCAAGACGTTGGAACCTATTAAAGCTGGTAAGTTGGAAACCGTAATCTACTGATATTATAAATGCGAAAGTTTGTATGTTTAAAAAAATAAAATTAATTAAACATGGAGTTTCACCAAGCGCCAACAATAGCAAGTATTAACTTTATTTGTATGTTTTGTTTGTTTGATACTTCCTCACGCAAAAACTACTAAAAATAAAGATAACTTATTTGTTATAACATGAGTAAAATTCAAATACAGATGTCAGTGTTATACTTAGTAAGAAGTCCTTTACGTTTGATCTTGCGACATACAAATATAATTTTTTTAAATTGAATTGAATTGATATTACTAAATCGCAAACAAAATTAAAATTTAAAATGTTAATAAACAAAATATAAACTAATGTCATTTAGAAATTGATTCACGCTATAGTAACATTCCCTGGTTAAAATTTTTTTTTTTTCTAAAAAGAAGATAACAATTTCTTATTTTTTGTGGCGTCTTGTCATATATGTTCGGTGCCGTACCAAAAACACTTTTTTTCATGAGTGCTGTATTTGCTCACTAAACCGATTGTAATGAAATGAAATTGAGCACACATATAGAAGTTAACATGGATTAACACATAGGATAGTTCTTATTTTATGCGGGCGACGCCGCGGGTAACAGCTAGTACTTACATAATTTCGCATGCAACGATTGAGCCGCGGTAGCCAGATGGAAGAGGCGTCGCTAGTACCTGCTGATAGCGAAAGTCGCAGGTTCAAATCCTGCGTGTGGTAGAAAAATTTGAATAATATCCTGAAATAATAAAGTTGGCAAGTTTTAAATAGGTCTAGAGTAATAAAAGGTCAGAAAGCGCAATGAGTGGCCCATATATGTTGTTAAGAACCATTAATAATGATTATTCTAAAAATGGGTACATACAACCCCAAAATGGTCGCATGTGGGATTTAGGTCCCAAGACATTGGAACCATTAAAGCTTGCAAGTAGCAGTGTTTCAGAGAGCAAGTTTTGTCATTAGATGTGACTTAAATCGTAATACTTTTCTATTTATTTCTTAAGTATTAAACCTAGCTCAGGAACCAGAGTGTCAAATTAAGTTGTGACAAATATTGAAATAAATGTCAATTTTATTTATTATTTCATTTTATGATGCCCCGAGGTAGTAGAGCCTTTATTTTTATTTTATTTTCCGGCCCGAACTGGTTTACAATACAAAATTGTGTCATACATATTTCTTGACGGATCATGACGTCAATATGTGATAATACTATCCTACATTGAATAAAGTTGTTTCATTTTTATTTCTTCCAGGCCAATTCGTTATTGAATACGTTGGTGAGTTAATCGATGAAGCGGAATTCAGACGTCGTATGCAACGGAAACACGAGACCAGGGATGAGAATTTCTACTTCCTCACGTTGGATAAGGAGAGGCTCATCGATGCCGGTCCTAAGGGAAACTTGGCTAGGTAAGTGGTAGAGTTAATTTTAGGAATTTTTCCCATGGGAAAATATTCTTCCCGCGGGAATGAGATGTTCTTTGCAGTGAACTGTGTCCAGTTGTGGTATTTATTAGTTTTTCCGTACTTTTATTGCATATTTTCCCATGGTAAAAAGATTTTTTTTTTCTCGTTAAAGTTAAGCTTGTCCACGTTCATTGTGCTTCCCTGAGACGTAACTGGCTATTTAGTACATATATCACATTTTCCCCCGGTAAAAACCAGTTTGCAATGGAACGGAAACACGAAACGAGAAATAAAAACTTTGCTTACTCACATTGTACAAGGAGAGGCTTATCGATGCCGGCCCCAAGGGAACCTTGGGAGGGTAAGATATTCTTGTATGTTTTCCCATGGGATAAATATTTTTACCGTGAAAATGGGAAGTTTTTGTAGAGTATTGTGTCAGGCTATAGCAATCAGAGTGTTTCCTTGAAAAACATGCATATTTTCCCATGGGAAAAATATAATGTTTATTGCAAATGGTGGCAAGCGATATAATGCCACAACGCACCAATAAGAAGTAACTAAACTATGGCACATTTTTGACTACATACATACACTCTATTTATTTTGGAATGAATAATTATGTAAACAAACTTTGTATGTAACTGACCGTTGCGAGCTGTCAGTTACATACAAAGTTTGTTTACATACATACATCAGCCTATTGCAGTCCACTGCTGGACGTAGGCCTCCCCCAGGGTACGCCATTAGTTCCCCAGTTTGCTGCCTCATTCTTATCTAAACGCACTTTCTTTCACCCAAAGGTTGCCTGGTAGAACTGCTACCATAGCAAGAAGGCCGCCTAGTTATACTTTTTTTTCATTCTATTTTATTTATTTGTAAACTTACTTTGTGCAATAATGAATTATATTATTATTCTTTCTATTAGCGGCTGGCTATATCGGTTCGCATTTATCTGTTTTCCAGATTCATGAATCATTGCTGCGAGCCAAACTGCGAGACTCAGAAATGGACGGTGCTGGGGGATGTTAGAGTCGGACTATTCGCACTGAGAGACATACCAGCTGTGAGTTATCATTTTATATATTACATACATACACATATCACGCCGTTATCCCTTACGGGGTAGGCAGAGCTTTAACGGTCGTGAAATACGGTCTTTATCACCAAGTGTGATAAATATATTGAGGGTCGTTTTAGAAAAGACGTGTATCACTATAATATATATTTTAAATTATATTTTCATACACATATCACGCTGTTATCCTTTACAGGGTAGGTAGAGCGTTAGCCGTGAAATACGGTCTCTATAGCCACGTCTGACATCATATTTCAGAGCCATTTCAGAAAAGACGTGTATCACTATTGTATTTTACATATATTCAAATATCACGTCTTTATCCCTTACGGGGTAGGCAGAGCGTTGACGGTCGTGAAATACGGTCTCTATCGCCACGTCTGACAAATATTTGAGGGCCGTTCTAGAAATGACGTATATCACTATACGGGGTGTAGTGTAAGGGACAGCCCTCCGAATACTTATAGGGTGCATACAGACCATGAAACTGAACTACTTCCTATGAAAAATATTTCAGGAATCGTCAAAAAAAAAAACTTCCCGTAGTAAATGCAGTTAGCTGATTGTGATTTTGTATGTGAGGTAGATTTAATTGTTGTTTCCTGACATTTATTTGTAGAGGAAAGTTGTGCAGTTTTATGGTCTGTATGCACCCTATCAGTATTCGAAGGGCTGTCCCTTACAGCCCGTATATTTTAAATGAACGATAAGTTCAAACTCAAAAGGTAGATTCGATTTGCTTTCCTTACGGTTTATCATGTATTAAAGTATATGACAACCTTTTATGCTACGTTCACAACAAACTAATAATTTTCGAAATACTTCTGCGGAAGTATCAACGCCAGTGAGTGTTCTCACACTGCCGTTATACTCTTCTCGCACCAGAATGAGTGAACGTGATAGCAATACATTCCACACGCCTCGCGCTCAAAAAGCCGACTCCCGGGAGCACGGGAAGTGGCAGCGGCATGACGAGTAGCAGCGCAAGTAACCTGGTTACATACTCGCGCTGCCCACTTACTATTTCCCTGCATATAGCTGGAGTAATAGCCATTTCCTTCAATATATTCTAAGTCCACCTACATACACATATCACGCCTATTATCCCTTGCGGGGTAGGCAGAGCGTAAACAGCCGCAAAAACGGACATTTACGCCATGTCTGACATATTATTATACTTGAGGGTCATTCGGATATTGTGTATCGCAATAGTGACAGGTTGTCAGCTCATCGCCTAAATTTGCAATACACACCCTCAAGTCCCTTAGTCGCCTCTTACGACTCTATTCTAAGCCGGCATCACACGGCTACTGGAAATATACACTTGGTCGTACTGAATATCCTTTGTTATTCACGGCGATTTTATAACTTATTTTCAGAATACAGAGGTGACATTCAACTACAACTTGGAATGCACCGGCATAGAGAAGAAGCAATGTATGTGCGGCGCCAAGCGATGCGCCGGGTACATCGGCGCTAAACCCAAACAGGTAAAGGGGGTACTTCTTTCTTTTCGTGTGGGACACCGAGTCGTCCAACGACCCGATGAACCCTGGTGTCAGAGTTTTTTCAACCGCCTACTACCACTAGTAGGCCTCTGACATGGTTGTGTTACGACCTCCGTCTAAGTTATCATAGACAGCAACCGGGACCGACGGCTTAACGTGCCCTCCGAAGCACGGAACCATTTCTTTTCGGACAATCAGTTGGTTCACCCTGCAATGTCCTAACCAGACCGGGAACAAATTCACAAAGAGATAAATATCAACTTTTGTGAATGTCCCACCGAGAATCGAACCCGGAACCTTTGCTTTGACGGCCGACTGCGCCAGCCTGCGACGCAAAGGGGGTACTAATTATACCATACTAATGTAACTATACTGAACTATGAGAACAGGAGAGGAAACATGCTAGGATACTTGTTATGACATGACGACCTACTATAAACTATAACGGAAGGAAAGATCGAGGGAAGAAGAGGGAGAGGGAGACCTAGACGAGCGTATGTGGAACAAATCTAAGAAAAAATGGGTGTCATGTCGTATAAGGAAGTCAAAGAGAAGGCTCAAAATAAAGCGGATTGGATATTACTCCACCGACAAGAGCGAGGCTCTTAAATTAATGATGATGAATGTAACAATACAAATGGTTCTGAGATTCGATACGAACAGAAAAAATTCTAGGCTCGAATTATATTCGTCCGCATCCGCCAGCGGCCAGGCCGTTCGTCGCCTGCTTACTTTGTTTGAGAATTGATTCGTTTCTGCAGACGCAAATGTATCGTTGCACACATTACTTTAAATTAATATATGCATGCATTGTGTTACAAATTTGCGAGGGAGTGACCTGGCTGGTGTTGTTCACTGTCAATTCGGACTCTAAATCAGTCTACAAAATCAAATCCTAATATTTATCTATATTGTTTTCAGGAGGATCCCCGACCAAAGAAACTGCAACCCGCCAAGCGCGCGTACAAAAAACGCAAAAACACAACAGAATCCCCCAAAACCGAGAAACCAAAACGCCCAATCGGCCGCCCCGCCAAACCGCGCGAACCGGCGGAGAAACCGCGCGAACTGACGGAAATCGAAAAAGACTTATTAATTATAAAAAACGCCACAAACGGTATTTCCAGTGATTCTGAATCCAGTGGACGTCTCAGTAGTGTTGATAAGGATTTAGTTATTAAAAAAGATGAAAAACACTTAATAAACGAAACTAATACATTGAAAAGGAAAAGAATGAACTCTACGGAAGATAAAGTTTTATATAACGGTTGCAACAGTCCCAGTGCTAAAAGGGTTAAAAAGGATGATGAAAAACATTGTGAGGTTATGAACTGATCGCATTTTATAGGTTACTGTGGTGTGTTATTGTAATGCTCGTTTTATATTCGTTCGCCGTACGATTATAATCATGTGAGTTCGCAAAAGCCGCCAGCGGCCAGCGGACGAGTATAATTTAAATCTAACTAGATCCCAAAACGAAATTATGTGATGTGATGCTATTTTCTAATAAACTGTATAAAGTGTAATTTTGAAGTGGACCTTAAAAAGTTACACAATTATCTTATACGTAACTGCAGTGATATATTTAATTCAATAATGGTTCTGGTATAGACTGATATAAATAAATGGAAATACGATATCAATAAAATATCATCTGCTGCCGGAACTTGAACCCGGGACCGTGGAAACCATTTCACCGTTCTTCCAATTGAGCTGCCGCAGTCTTGTGGCCTGCTGTCGAAATATAACGATCTATTAGTGCTCGTCTTTTTATTAATAATTAATTATATTCAGCCGCCCAGTAATATAGAGACCAGTAACATAGCAGCCGGTGGTAAGATAAGATAAGATCATTTATTTGCCGTTAAACCATTACATTGATTGTAATATAATGTGGTTGGCGGACAAATATAATTCGACCCTTAAAGAAATGAGAATAATTCGATTTCTTATTTCCATTTATGGAAATACGAGTAAAAATCCTAATTCATAGACTGATAGCTTTTTCACAATCTACTGCCATTTTATGTGTAAATAATTCACTTTCATACTTGTCTTCAAATATCAAACGGTGAATATAATCAAGTTGCCAACCCAAAATAAAGATTTATCAGTTCAAAACTGAATTTATAGTATTTAGAAGCTAGTTGTATTTTTGTAATTTTGAAATGAAGTTTTGGTTTAAGTGGCTGGCAACGCAAAGTTCACTAATGTTTTTAAGAATGTAATTTCTTCGATTATAATAAATCGCATTTTTGTAAATTTTTAAAAGGACATTGAGTTTATATGTGTAGTATAGGCTCCGCATTGCAATGATGGCGTCTTATGAGTGGTAGTATAGCTGCCTACGACGTGAATGTCTCAGTTTCGATTCCGAGCGAGGGCAGATATTTGAATGATGAATTTATATGATCTGTTCTTGAATATGAGAGTTCTTTGTGCGTGGGAATCCTATGTGGGGTTATGAGTATTAACGTTTTTTTAGTAAGTAAACGTAATCTTGAATTAACTGAGAAGATAATAAGTACAAACACCTAGACTTGAAGTTCAATAATAAAAAATAGGTTTTAGTAAAGTTTTGTATGGAAGAAGTTGACGAAAGATTGCGCTATGTCCTTAAGGCTCAAATTATATGCGGCCGCCGGCGGCTGGCGGGCGAATATAATTGGAGCCTAACAACCTGTATGGTCGCGTACCATTCTGTGCAGGCCCAAAACCACTCAATGTCCTTTAGTACGGTCACTCCAATGTGACAAGCGAGGGGTAAAATCATGTTGATCTGACACTATCCTTAATAATATTATGTATGTTACTTTATAGCTTGTCTAAATACAGGTGAGAAAAAAACTGCAAATGTTTAAAAGGGTGAACCAGTCAATAAAATTGAACGACATTTTCCAAAAACATATGAACATACCATCACGCCTATATCCATTGCTTAAAAGGCCGTAAAAACGGATATCTACGCCACGTCTGACAATCATTTGATGGTCATTCAAAAAATTATGTATGTCGCGTTGTTAGCCCATCGCCTAAAATTGTAATACTTACCCACGTAACCCTCGAGTCCCTTAGTCGTCTCTCACAACACCCATGGGAAATAAATGAGGTGATGCTATTCTAAGCCGGCATCACACGGTGTTAAAAATATAAGTAGATACCTATTCAAATATGCTCCCATAGAAAATGTAGAATACTACATTTTATGGACTAATAAGTCGATCTAGTCATTTTGTATGGGAGAAGCATTTAAAAAAAACAACCTATGTTGAAGAAGTTGTTCAGTTTTATAGACTACTTCGCTCATTTAAATATTTACAGTTAATTCATTTTGCACCTTATATTGTATCGTAATTTTTGTTTTAAGTTTCGTTAGATTTGACACTTGCTTTTATCCATTCGGTTTATGTGTATAGTTTTATCCTTTGCCAACTGTACCTACTTATGTTAATTATGTTTATATGACTGCCATCGTTTTTTTTTCTCCAAAAAGTTATTACATTTTGCTTTTAAATAAATATGATAAGCATTTATAATACTGTTGTTTCTGTTTTGGCGACGTCACGCGCGAAATGTCGCGTTCGTAATCTGACATGTTTTAAGCGGGCGTACATTAAGCGTCATTTGGTGTAGTATAATGCAAAAACATGACATTCTGCGAACGTAATATTTCGCTCATGCCAGGCATTGGCCTAAATGGAATATTTTCTAGAGATTCTCGAGTGTCATCCATCATGTAGAGGGCGCTGAGCTTAATTGAAATAACGTTTCTTCTTAGACTAGGGAAAAAAGAGTGGACTCGGCATTAAAAGAAGACAACTAAGACATATCTGCGTCTCTTTTTAACTTATGGGTATTACAGTATGAAAAAAAGGACAACTAATGTTTTATCATTACCATAAATAGCAACACTGCGGCCGGCCGCCATGTTTAGTCCCTGTCAGATGAAAGTACGTCAGTTGTCATCCCGCGTGTAAATATCGAGGAATTTTTAAGAATATTTGTGTTTTATGTGAAATTTGAGCTTATTCAAAGTGATAAAACTTGGAAGAATATAGTATTAATATGGGTAGGTGCAGTGTGCTGGGATGCCCCATGAAAAGCAACAATAAACATCAAAAGATAACGTTGCACAGGTAAGTAACCGATTTGATTTAAAATATGTTGTATTTCCTGTTATTTTGTAAGATTGTGGTAACTGAGAGAAACTTTTTAAAGAAACGCTTACGTTTTTATAATCATCTGCTGCTATACAAAAGATATTCCGAGATTTTTTGCGAAAATCATTCATCATAGTATATAGAGTTGGGGTACGGCATTTTCAATTTATCGATATCATATTTAAATAAGTGAAACAATTGTGATCACCTTTATTGCTTACTTTTGAATCGTGCCCACGCATACATTCGAAGTTTTTCGTATGAAGTTTAGTGTCATAAATGCGGGCACACTTAAAGCCGAATTGTTTTATGATTATAGATTGCCAAGGCGTCAAGAACAAAGAAAGCAGTGGCCGAAAGAAAGAAGATATACTTGGGGTCGAAAATTTAAATACTATGACCAAAGATATTTTCATTTGTTCCCTGCATTTCAAAGATAAATGGTTTAACCGAACATTAAATGTAACAAGACGATGCTTTGCCTTCAAGTGAGTTGTTGGTAAGTATTGCTTTTAAAATTCATTCATTCATAGCGCGCCCAATCTAGGGTTAAGTAAATAACCAATAGATTACCAATATAATGATATTACAATTGGTATTAATTAGCATTTATCAATAAGTAGGCTATTATGATTTTTGAAAAATAAAATTATATATTTAAAAAATATATATTTAGATCTTAATTACAATTAGAACAATTGTATTAGTTGTATAAACTTTGCTATTATTTGTATATAGGTACTGATTCTAATAAATCTATCATAAAATATGGATTTCTTGTTTTATTGATATCAAGCCTACGTCTGCCTACCCCACAAGATACTAGGCGTGATATGCATATGTATATAGCGGATCGCCAGACCCTCATTGACCAGCAGGAGCAGCCTGTCGTGCTGAACATTTTTTTCTAAAATACCTTAAATCGTATCTCATCTTATAAGTACAGGGTTGTTTTTTATTCACCCAGGAAAATTTGCAGGGTGAATCTACTCATGATTCTGAACAACTGTTACTATAGGACCGCCTGCGAAATAGCGAAAAAAAGCAGCTGTTCCATACAAAAATGAATACTTACACGATCAAAATGTATGGAACAGCTGATTTTTTGAAGCGATTTCGCAAACGGCCCCATAGTAAAAGTTGTTCAGAATTATGAGTAGAATCACCCTGCAAATTTTCCTGGGTTAATAAAAAATAGCCCTGTAAAGTTTAGCTGTGCACCTGGTGCCCTCTGTCAGGAATTCCAGATCCTCAATTGCCGACATTAATTTGTCCATGTACGTCTCTAATATGCTAGAAATAGTGGGTTGGTTATCCACAGGTCCGTGTCCCTCAAGCTGTAATCCTCACCTATGAAAACTAAACGAAAAGCAATTTTGGTTTTGTCAAAAAATAGTGCTGAAATAGTGACAAATAGTGACATATGCAAGAAAATTAGTGACTTCATATTTCCCAAGATATGGCTATCGTTTGGTGAGAATTACAGATCGAGGCTCACGCTGTAATCCCAACTCTCGTGTGAGCAAACGGTGGGGTATTTTCACTTGGTCTACATTCCAAAAAATAGCGCCTAATTAGTGACTAATAGTGACAAAAGATGAGAAATTGTCGCTTTATAATTCCGAAGTTATAAAGGCATCTTGGTGAGGATTATACCTATAGCAATTTTTGCTGTAATCCTCACCTCATTTCTGCTAAACGCTTAGGTCTTTTGACTCAAATTTAGTATCAAAAAATAGTGCTGAAATAGTGTTCTTAAACTGCATTGATATTTATTTAGTTTATGTAGTAGAAGCAATTAAAAAAACCGTAAGAACTTCTTCATACAAAATGGTCAGGTACAGTCGCGAACAATACTTCGTATTGTCGTACTTAAAGCTCAACCTACTGGTTTGTTATGTCGGTAGGAACGTAATCAAACAAAATTATTTCCTTCAAGTATTTTGTTTATATCTGACAGTATTTCTCAATCAGTCAGACGTGGCGATGATAACGACCGTATTTTTTGCGGCTGTTAACGCTCTGCCTAACCCGTAAGGGATAAAAGTGTGATATATGTTTGTATCTATGTAGTACATAAATAAATACAGGTACCTAACTTGTTTGGCAAAAATGGAACAAAAACATATTTATGTGGTAAAATTCATTTAACTCATAAATAAATGAAAGTAGGTAGGTGAAATCTAATCAGTGACCGATAGCGAAAACCCAAGACGGGCTGGTGATAAGGAACAACTTTCCCCAAGGAACATAGGTCGAAACATGAAAAAAAATTAGACCTCCCGTACAAATTGCCGATCAGCTGATTTGGGTTATTCATATTAAAAGTTGTTCCTTATCACCAGCCCGTCCTGGGTTTTTGCTATCGGTCACTAAATAGATTTAACCCTATATAGTTAACGACGTTCGAGGCGAGGACTAATACTATAAGTACCTAATTATACCTAAATAATAATTTTTGTTATTTTCAAAACGTGCGTTTTAATTTTCATTTTTCATAATAATCGTAAGTGGCGTATTTGTTATTTAAGAAATTTTATATTTGAGTTGTCATAATACTTAATAACGCGTAACGTGATGAAACCAAAAAATACCACGCAGGCGAAGTGCATGAAATAATTTCACTATTGTCTACCCTCTCGCTCACACGCGCGTACATATAAATACTTTATTGTTATAAAACCGTTAAAAAGTTCAAGGCGTTGAAAAATAGTCAACCAAAATACCTACTCATAAAATATACCAAAATAATGTCAGTGGCTCAACTTATGTTATAGTTAACACCTACATAATATTGGCAGAAATGACATTACCTAAATTAAAGCAAAAATCAAGTCTGTATTCTACGAAGTATTGTTCGCGACTGTACCTGTACCATTTTGTATGGAGAAGTTCTTACGGTTTTTTTAATTGCTTCTACTACATAAACTAAATAAATATCAATGCAGTTTAAGAACACTATTTCAGCACTATTTTTTGATACTAAATTTGAGTCAAAAGACCTAAGCGTTTAGCAGAAATGAGGTGAGGATTACAGCAAAAATTGCTATAGGTATAATCCTCACCAAGATGCCTTTATAACTTCGGAATTATAAAGCGACAATTTCTCATCTTTTGTCACTATTAGTCACTAATTAGGCACTATTTTTTGGAATGTAGACCAAGTGAAAATACCCCACCGTTTGCTCACACGAGAGTTGGGATTACAGCGTGAGCCTCGATCTGTAATCCTCACCAAACGATAGCCATATCTTGGGAAATATGAAGTCACTAATTTTCTTGCATATGTCACTATTTGTCACTATTTCAGTACTATTTTTTGACAAAACCAAAATTGCTTTTCGGTAAGTTTTCATAGGTGAGGATTACAGCTTGAGGGACACACAGGTCCCGGGTTCAAGCCCCGGCAGGGGCGGCAGGCAACGAAATTTCTTCAATCTCTTATTTTCATTTATGTCAGAAATGTGGCAAAGATGTGGTTCGGCTAATTTGGGTAATACCTGCTATTTTTTTTGCGACTTCCCGGTTTCCATGCTGTTAACTGTTTTCCCGTGGGAATAAGATATTTTCCTATGGTAAAAAGTAGCCATGTTACTCTGGAATGTTGTAACTCTCATATAAAATTAATAATTGGTCTAGCAGTTTCAGTGTTTATCGATTACATAGGTACACACAAAAAGACATATCTTTGATGTTTATTATGTGTAGATGTAGATATTGCAGAATTGTAGATGATCGAGTTCAATAAGTTCCGACTGCTGTAAGCACCGCACATACAACTATCGATAAGTTTTTATCCAAGATCCATAGGTAATAATGAGTGCAGCACTATGGCATGCCGCCATATTTGTGACAGATCGAGTGTAGGTATGCACGTTTTTTTCGTAGGTATTTCAAGTCCACTCTTTTTTCCCTAGTCTAAGCGTTTCTTACACGAAAATCTGTTTATTTTATTCTTTATTTAGAGTTTCTTAAATTGTTCTGAATTTCTTATTAATTGGTTACTAACATGAATGCCACTCAATATAATTGCAAGACTGCAATTTATTTTGTAGCATATCGAACTAATATTAAGTGTCGCTCCAATAAGTCGTATTTGTCATCTCAGTACTAAAAGAGATGTCAACAAAGGAAAATGGACCCTCTGCCATAGTATTACCACGGATCGGGCAGCTGTCAAATACATATTGAAACGTCAAAATTTACCTCTTGTTTAAAATTTTGAACTATCAACAGAATCCCATTCGGGAAATATATTTCCTTTGTAGTATTTCTTTCTCTATATCTTACCTTAAATTAGCGCTGTCACTTTCCGTCAAATAGGTTTGGAGAAGGATAGGAGATATCTAAATTACAGATCTAAATCGGGGCGCACTTTTTTAAAGGCAGGATATTCATAATATAATATGTGGGGCGGGACTGGGCTAAGGAGTTGTCACAGAGCAGAGGAGTTGTTCCACAGATCTCTTATAATCTATGTCGTAAAAGTTGTTCTACGCTAGAACCTTAGGCTAGAACCAGTGGCATAGAGTACTTTACGGATCGGACTGAACCTCTTTGGTGAAGTCCATAGTTTAGCTTCTTTTTGTACAGTGCTAAAGTGCCACCATCAAAAATACTCTTCTGTCAGATTTAATAGAGATCAGTGGACAGATCAGGACAGATTCGATCAAGATTCGATACTATGCCTGTCATCGATTGTCAGTTTGAAAAATTCTAACTGTGATTCTACTTCGTTTTTGTGTTTTTTTTCTCTTCACACCTAAAATAATGTAATAAAGTTATCCATAACAGAAGCTATGACTGTTTTAAAGTATTTCAACAGGAACTCTTATAAACTGCTGTTTGAATATTTGGAATGTGACAGCAAAAAGCCAGGGTACCGTTTCGACCTAATTAATGGATCGATCTTCTTCGCGATATTAGGTATTGTAAGTATATTGTGTGTGTATGTAGTAGATACCTATTCTTCCGTCAGGTATAAGTATGCCATTATTACACCTGCAATGCCCTAACCAAAGTGGGAACAATCTCGCAAAACTTGTCCACGTTCGTACTTAAACGACTCGTTCTAGGCATAAATCGCTTCATAAGTAATTGTAGTTTTATATCTACAAATATCGGAAAGACAGACTCCATCTTTCTGCGCCTAAATATAAAATGCGGATCTAAGAGCCAACGCTGCGTCGAGCGGACAAGATTTGGCAAATATTAAGGCCGTACGCTCGCTTACGCGGTTTCACGCGCGGGCCAGCCCGCGCGTGAAGCCGCGCGCGGTCTCGCGGGATCCGCGCGGCGGTCTGACATCGCCGCCATTATTGGATGTAATTCTGGCGCCCATCGTCTAAAGCTAAAACTAAAACTAATTCCTAAATTTAACGCCGATTTTAATCTTAGCTAAACCATTTGCTATTCCAAAACTCTCATCCGCCTAAATTTGGAAAGGGTTTTAACACCGGCTAAGTTGTCTATGGTTGGCCAAGTTGAATTCACAGATTATATAAAATTGGATAGGTTGAATTAGATGTGTGTTACCATTTTAAAAATCAAGTAATGAATTGAATGAATGATATCGATATTAATTTTATAGTTTATTAACTTTTATGATTAAATAATATATTTTTAAGATCTTACACTCTATTATTGTATATATTTTTCGTAATAATCAACTTTCGCTCCACATTTAACATAATTTTCGCGGCGTTTGACAATTTGCTGCTATCTGTGCTATAATTTTTTCAAGTGGTCAGGAAATTGCTGTCATCGCTGTCATGATATGAATCATCCGAGTTCCGTCCGTGGTATTTATTTACATATCTTCAACAACTATCGAAAAATAATAGTTCATCGTGTTCGTGTGCCGCATCAGCATGGCCGCATTTACTGCTGCAATTAATTTAGCACCGCCTCGAAAGAGGTGCAACAAGGCCCAGCAGGCAATGCTGGCTGAGTTTATGCACGCGAACATGGCATTAGCCCGCGGTAAGTTTTGCTTACTTAAACTACTAGCTGATGTTTTGATACTTGTATATTTAATTTAAAACGTGGTTTTATGTTATACATATAATTCTTCTGTTCTTTCAGGAAACACAGCTAGCCCAGCAGTTGCCGCATTTTAGGCGAGTGTAGCAACCAATTTAAATTCTTCGGGATGTCGAAGAACTATTGTGGAGTGGCAAAGCGTAAGTTTCTATTATATTAATAATACTTGTTATATACCTACTAGCTGACTGCCCCGCAGTTTCACCCATGGCCTGCTCATTCCCTACAGGAATGAGAAGTTCTCCCATGAAAAACTTTAGTTATTGTTAGTTTTAGGATCCAAGCATACAACGGGACATTAATACATTTGTTCATGGCTTTTCATATTTATTTATCTTTTTCAATTTCCAGATTTGGTCACAGTGGGTGCAGAAAGTAAAGGCGAAGTACAGGAAATTCAGAGACCAGTGCCAAGGAACTGGCGGGGGACCGGCTACTGTGAAGCCATTGACTGATATTGAGCTCAAAGTGTTGGAAGTGGTCGGCAGAGCATCAGTTGATGGCTTTGCTAACTTAGAAACCCCTTTGGTAAGCTTATAATCCTGTATTCAATTATCTCATGCCATGTGATGCCGGCTTAGAATAGCACCACCCCATCTCTTTCCCGTGGGTGTCGTAAAAGGCGACGAAGGGACTCGAGGGTGTGTATTGCAATTTTAGGCGATGGGCTGACAACCTGTCACTATGGCGATACACAATTTTCCGAATGACCCTCAAATGTTTGTCAGACGTGGCGTAAATGTTCGTTTTTTTGCGGCCGTTTACGCTTTGCCTACCCCGCAAGGGATAACGGCGTGATATATGTATGTATGTATGTAATTATCTCATAATTTTGGCTTCTGTAGCCCAGGGGCGCAGCGGTTGGCTCAAATTATGGAGGGCCCAGGTTCGAATCCCGGTCATGCAACATAGTGATTTTTCACTTTATGAGTGTTTCAAAGTTCAGTTAGGACATTGCAGGCTGTATAACCTTGCTTCGGATGGCACATAAGCTGTCGGTCCCGGTTGGCTTCGGGTAGTTGTTAATGAAAAACCACATTAGAGGCCATATGGCAGTTTTGAAACTGACACCAGGACTAGTGAGGTCGATCGAATTTACAGTCCACTCGCTAAGATAAAGATCTCAAAGTGTATTAAGTCAAATTTTTTTTTGTTAATCGATGCATTTATGTTCGAGATATTTTGTCTTACAGAAGTGACTACGATCTATTTGTTACATTCTAGGTTCCTTCTGCACCTAGCACAGAAGATGCAGCTGCAGATGCACTTCCTGTTACAGCCCAAACTCTTTCTGCACCCACCCAGGGCCCAACTCAGTCTACACCAGTTCTGCAGCAGCCACAACAACCAGACGTCCAGCTTGCAGATGCTCCTCAATCGTCCAACCCAAGTCCTGCCCGATTGTTAGGTACCAGTACTAGACATAGAATGGGTACACAGCAATCGAGGTCACTAAACAATCATAACCCACCTCGAAGACACCGGACAAGACGTCAGCGAGTCAGACCAGCTGACTTGTTAGCACAAGCATTGGACCGAAACAATGAATTGTTCCGGTCCACAATGGCACAAGCTGCTGACGCCTTGGCCACTGCCCTCCGGGATGCAGGTCAAAGAATTGCATCAGCAATACTGATAACAGCTGGGGTGACCATTGAGGAGCATCTGGAAGAGGAGTATTTAGATTAAGTTGTTACACTAATTTAAAATGTGTTTCTTAACTAATATTTTAGATTATAATTTGTTGATTACTTATTAGATAAAAATATTGTTGATTATTTGTAACTTTTGTATCTAATCAAGATACTTTATGGCTTTACTTATATGATTATTATTTGTTGATTATTTATTGTCTGAATCCCATGTTGATAGATAATTTCCTTTGTGTGATTATTACAATAAGTATAATGTGATATTTATTAATTGTTGATTATTTCATTTTTATAACATGTTGATCTAAGTAAAGAATATTGTTACTTAGAATATTGTCTGATTGCTACATAACATGCTAATTAATGTAAGCAATAAACAAATACTACTTTTGACATAGTTACTTATTTCGTTCAACTATCATACATACAACAAACAATATATTCTGACCTCGAAACTGCACAGACATGAAACTTATTATTCGCATAGAACCATATGACAAGAAAACTGCTATGCCGTCCCAGCTCATAGGATCACATCATCAAAATGATATTTTTTACCTCCGACCCAAAAAGAGGGGTGTTATAAGTTTGATGTGTGTGTCTATACAATATTATTGGAGGAGGATTTTAAGAACAGAACATGTTGAGAAAGAGACCTATAATGTGATGATGAATGTGTTGCAATGTGATGTGTTGGGAGAGTGAAAACAAAGAACTTTTTGTATCCAAATTCTTAATTAAAATACTTTATGCAAAATAACTATTGATTAATGCAGCTCTTCTATCGCGTGCGGCTATTAAGAAGCTTTGCCCCTCATTAACGCCCACAGGCTCATCGGGAGTTTCATCGTCAGAATCAGATTCATTTGCATCATCATCATGATCATCGTCCGAATCTGAGGAACTACTGCTGTCGTCTGTTTCGTTATCGTCGCTGCTACCGCTGCTGCCGCTGCTGCTGGCCCCATCATCCACTAAAGAAAATAATACATATTTAACAAATATGTACATATAAATAATTTGCATTCCTATAAAGACGAAAAAAATTAATTAGGCAACTTATTTTAGATGGGGTTGTTTACTAATAAAATTAATATACTACATTTGTTTTGAATTAAAAAGGAAAATAGAATTTCTGTTCTTTCAAAAGGATTTGAAGCATCTCTCAATTGTTTTAGATAGATTTTCATGTCTGAAAATACAAAAGCTGCTGCTCAATAAATAGAATCAGGTTGTACCTCTACAAGTATTTACACAGAAGGTACATCAAAGAGATCTGGCTTTACATGAAATGCTACATACCGTTCTTCTTCTAAGACTGCAGCTACTATATAATCGTCCATGTTTGGAACAGTACAGCGTCCCTCCAAGTTAAAATTAATCGCAATCCGGGTCGTCAGGGGCAGCAGGCTCGGGTCCAGGTACAAAATAGCGTAGGTCGTTGATGATAAGCGGGCACAAGAACACAATAGAAAACAAACACAAAAAATAGCGTATTTACGTTCACTCAAATCATAATCAAATTGACGTATTTACATACAGTTTAATTTTAAGTGGCACGTCTCGAGGTCCCGACTAAAATTAGCGATGACAGTTCTTATTTCATCCTAAAATGGCCATCCTAGAATAGCTTCTGAGCCGCTAAGTCTAAGTTGAGTACGCCGATTAAAATTGGAAACGTCATGTTCAATTTGCTCCTGTCATTTGATTTTGACAGATATTTCAGAATAACAAAGGTGTTTAGCGGCAGTCAACTAAACCTAATTTTATTTAGCGGCCACTCTGAATTGGCCCCATTACCCGTCCAAATTTAGAAGGCGCATAGTGCTTAGGTAGTTGTAATATGGCAAGTGTCGTCGTGTTCGTACGGGTTATATTATGTCGCGGGTTGCTGAAGCCGCGGCGCGGGTATAGATGTAAATCAACCGATTTAAAACGATTTAAATCAAATCTTGAGGTTTTAAACCTGAAAAAAATATTTTTCAACCGTTTTAAACTCGCCTGGAAAAATAAAAGGCCTGTGTTTTACAGTTTATTAAAACCACTTTTAGGTCAATTACCTACCTACGCAAATCTTTTTCAACCGTTAAAAACTCGCCTGCAAAAATAAAGGCTCTGTGTTTTACATTTTAAGTCAATTAAACCTACGCAAAGGTAGCCTGCAAAAAACTCTGTATTTCAGATACGGTGGCGTGGCGCGTGCCGGCCGGCACTTGTTTTGAATAAAATTGGTTTTAAACCAAACGCACACACTCGCAGGCTCTCGTTTTAAACGATGCTCTGCTCACACACACACACACACACACACACACGCGCGCGCGCGCAATCACCTTTGTGTTGCGCCGCCGCCTTGGCTTTGTCGGCTCTTGTCCGCGATCGCCGCATTTGTCTCACTCTTTCGTATCAACATTCGTTCAAACATAGTTATCAGCCAACCGTGGTTTTAAACCGGAAAAAAACCGTTGTTTACGTTTTAAACGGTTTTTTTCGTTTTCAACAGGTTGGTTTAATTGGTTTAAAATCGGCCTTACATCTATAGGCGCGGGTGACCGCAGGCCGCGTCACGGGGCGCCAATCTTGTGTTTTGTCAAATCTGGCCCGCGCGGGACGTCCCGCGCGTGAAACCGCGTGAGCGAGCGTACGGCCTAAAGCAGAGCTGCGTGACGCGGGCCACCAACCGAACACGATGATAACTCGCCGTGTTATAGCTACTTAGGCACGATGCGCATTTTGAATACGGACGAATGATAATGTAAAGACGCACCAGCTAGCAGCGCGTGCAGCCCCCTTCACGGAGCTTTGTCACAAAAAAATCCTACAAATAGGTACTATAAAAGCGAAAATACACATAGAAGGTAACATGGATTAACACGTAGGATAGTTTTTATCACCTAATGCGAGTAACGCCGCGCCGTGGGTAACAAACGTGTGCATTTCTCTGGCATGGTCACCATAACTTTGAGCACACCTCGGACACTGGCGCTCAAATGTATGAATCAAATGCGTTGCTACGCACACAGTCTAAGCTCGCGTAGGTGAACGCGGACCATGCTTGTGTGTGTGAGACAACATGTCAGGGTTGCCGCCATTTTGCGTTCGCGAATGCAATGTGTGGCAGTATGAAATGATCTTCGTCGTCGCGTCCTTGCTTAGCCGGTGTCTGAGCGTCCTCCGAGCGCGGGTGGGCGGCGCTTAATCATTAATTGAAGGTGCTTATTATACAGTAAATGAATTTCTTAAATAGTATTGTAATTAATGTAAATGTATTGAAATATTTTGACATGTAAGATTTTTATTATGAAATAAAGAGTATGAGTATGCTTGTAGGGGGAGGCAGGGAGTGACCATACTGTACGCTAGTACTATTAATTATACTGTGCTTTGAGTATGCAGAATAATTGTCGTATGGTATTTTATGGTAGCCGTGTCAAAATGACGAACACCGCCCGTTCGTAGTAGAGGGCGCTGATACGATCACCGGATTACATCCTTCACAGCAACAGCACAGCAACGATTTAATGATGACCAGTCGTGGTAAATAAAACATATATTGAACTGTAAATTCTTTATTTCTGACCACATTCATACATACCCTCTTTAGCATTCGCATCGAAAGATACTTAAATTCTTACACCTCATCATATACATTGACGTCATGTGTTTTTACACGTTTACCTAATGTACTACTTACTTAAACTTACAAAAACTTGACTTAAAATTAAAAGATGACTAAAAATTCTCTTACTTAATAAAACTGTGACACCAAGGCTCTTTGGGTCATCCGTCAACTCAGTGTCCCATAAGAAAAGAAGAATTGAATTTAGGTAGTTTATTTTTAGTCAAGTTTATACCTACTTACAACATTAGACTTAAAAACATAAAATGCATTTTTGAATGTCACATGATATAAAACTAGATTTAATCATGCATTTTTCATATGAAAGTTGCTAAGTCAATATGTAATCACAAAATAATTACTTTTCTTACAAATTACATTGAAAAGCTCAATGCTTCGTTTTTTTTAGAAAAACTTAAAAAACAAGTTTTAGTTTTTAGAATTTTACAAAGAACTTAAAAAATACGCAAGTATTTTATTTATCCATTTAAAGATATCACAGCAATTTCGAAACTTTATTTATGTAAATTGCAACAATATAGACATTGAGCGTATAACCTATATACTTACTTAAAATGTATTTTTAATCATATTACTGAAATTTCTTTCTATGGATTTCATTACTCAATAATTGTATCAATATAAATCTAAAGGAAAGAAGTAAAATGATCGCATAAAAACAATTTTATTACTTTAACAAAATAAAAAAAGAACTTTAAAGAGAACTTATATTAAAACGAAGTATACCTATACATAGGTAATTTATACAGACAACGGTGACCAAAATGTCACAAAAAGTTTTTTTTTGGATCTATCGAAAATAAAAAATGTCTCAATATTCATCTAGTACACCTTCCTAAGGCCAAATTCTGCATTCATTTTAAAGCTTCCGTTAAATAGTGTTTTTTTATCATAAAAAGCTTTGAAATCAGTAATCCCAAAAAAAAACTATTTGCAAAGAAGTCCCAGAGTGTGTAACGTTTAAAAACGACATCCCAAAGCTCTAAGAAATGGGCAGTAAATTCTCGGGTATCAGTACACAATCTTGCATTGAACTCACCAACCCAAGCGTGGGAAGTATGACAAACACTGTTGTTGTAAAATTGCGTTTGGTACTAGTTGCAAAACTAACCCGGTAGATGGAGCCGTGCCACGCGTTACTGGCATTAAATACACTTGCAAAATTGGCGGACAAGGAACGAGCTGCGGTAGCCCAGATGGAAGAGGCGTCGCTAGTAATGACAAAAGTCGCAGGTTCAAATCCTGTCCGCGCTTGAAAATTTTTAAATATTTCGTTTATAATTAATAATTATAAAGTTTTCAAATATTTCGTTTATATATATTCTTTATTGCAGTGATTGACAATGTTTCAACTTATTATTAAAAACATAGGCATGGTTTATTGGTCTCCACAGAAAAAAATACTTTAATAAAATTAATATGGTTATTATTGAATGTATATTTACGACTTAGGAAGGTGTACCAACCTAGAATCATAGCTTAAAATAGGTGATTTCTGTTTAGTCGTCAAGGAAATGTGTTTTCAAGTACTTCATCATACCGAATATCCGGAAGCGTTTGGTGCCGATGACTTTGTAGAGCGCGTCGTCGCAGATCGCGAACTGCTTGTTGTTCTGGTCGTATAAGTTCTTAGATTTTATGATCTCCCACACACGCTTCACCACCTGAAATAGGATTTTTTTATTAATGATGGGTTTGCTCTTGACTTGAGTCCTAGGTCATAGGACAGATATTGGCCACAATTCGGGATGTACATTCTCCTTACTTGCCTTAAATTAGTGCTGTCATTTTCCGTTAAATAGGTTTAGAAAAGGATAGGAGATATTTTAGTCGTGTCATGTCTTATAATTTCATGCAAAATACGTGTTATCTGTCAAAATAAGGCGACGATCAAAACAATGGCGACTAAATTGACTAGGAAAGGCGAAAAAACCCTTGACGTTTTTAAAAATGACAGGACTTAGATATCTTCTATTTTTTTCTAAACCTATTTGACGGAAAGTGACAGCACTAATTTAAGACAAGTAAGGAAAATTTAAATCCCGAATTGACCTCATAGAGTCTAAGATGGAGCGAGCTCACCCAGAAGAAGCCTGTTCACTCTTACTTTGAAGAGATTAGGGTTGTATGCGTTTGGAAACACAGACATTGGATTTTTTAACTAGCCCGATAGCGTAGTGGATAGAACCCCTGCCTGCTATGCCGAGGGTCGTGGGTTCGATCCCCGCACAGCACAAAGATGAAAGAATTTTTTAAATATTTGTGTTGAGTCTGAGCGTTTTATATGTATTGTGTGTATTAATTACAAAAAAAATGTATTATGTATAATATCAGCTATCCAGTTCACATAGGGTAAGGCAAGGGTACTATCCACTACGTCATTGGGCCAGTCAAAGTAGACATTTCACACGCTGCCACACTCATTTTCCCGTGGTAATAGTTGTTTTTCCGCGGTAAATTGTGGCCTGTGTTATTCCGGGTTATACTCTACCTGTGTTCCAAATTCCATCTAAATCGGTCAAGCCGTTTGAGCGTGAAGAGGTAACATACATACACACACACAAACTTTCAGATTTATAATATTAGTACGGATGTTTTTATGGTTTAGTTAGTTTACCTCATGTCGTGGCATCGACTCCTTGCCCATGAGGTCGGCGAGCGCAGGGGAGAGCTTGTAGGCGCGCGTGTAGCCACTGCCCTTGCCGCGCCCGCCCCCACCGCCCTGCAAATACAACGATTCCTATTTTATAGACACAAAACTTCAAAGTCCACTGCTGATTGGGGAGGGCAGTGCAATGTTTTGCATTCACAGGGAACACTACTGCCCATTCCCTTGACTGATCCTATAGGCGCCGACACCCACTGTTCTAAGCCACAAAACAAATTTTAGACACAAAACTTGAAAATTGTGACTGGTGCTGTGTGATGCCGGCTTAGAATAGCATCACCCGATTTCTTACCCGTGGGTGCCGTAAGAGGCGAATAAGGGACTCGAGGGTGTGTATTTCAATTTAAGGCGATGGGCTGACAACCTTTCACCAGGGTGATACACAGTTTTCCGTATGACCCTCAAATATTTGTCAGACATGGCAAGATATACGTTTTTTACGACGACTTAAGTATACTCGCATATATGTGTGTTACCTTTTTAGCCTTGGGTTTGGCCGCTTTCTTGCTGTCGTCAGATCCCTTCTTCTTACGTTTCTTAGGTCTCTCCTCTTCTTCTTCCTCTTCAGATATGGGACTCTTTTCTTCCTCTTCCTCTTCAGACTTCTCTGATGCTTTCTGGAAAGAATAAAATATTCACTGGTTTAATAAATGAAATTGAAATTACTTTATTCAATGCAGGATAGTATTATTCACTTATTAACGTCATCAAGATTCCCTCATTGCAAAGAAAATAAATTTGTACAACACAATTTTCTTTTTTTTATGTCAATTTTGTATTGTTCTAATAGTTGGATACCCAGCTTTTTTATCACCCTATTTGAATCTATGGGTCTCATCTCATAGAATAACTAACTAAAGTATAGAGAGTTTCTTCTACGAGTACAATGGCTTGAACTGTGTATGCCAAGCTGTCAGCAAAGTGTGGTAAAGCCAATAACCCCTTATCAATAGGAAAAGAGTGGTCTCCTGTGGCTGTTGATGTGTGTCCACTTTTAGTTGGCAATTTTTAAAGGTGATTTACTACTAGTATGTAGTTTCAAACTTCTTTTTCAAACTTTCGCTGTCACACATAGTCACTGCAAATACTGAAATAGGGTTCTTACTGCAATACTTGGTTTTGTTAAATTGTCCGATATTTCAACCCACTTGCATAGGCCATGATCACGGAACAACCATAAGTTGTTATTCGCAACAATGTTCAAGATTCAAAAAGAATTATCACAATAAGAACCCGGTTTCAGTATTTTGAGTTATAACACCAGGGATTTTAATAAAAAAAATACCTCTTCTTCCTCGCTGGCGCTGGAATCTTGGCTGTTGACGTAGTCCATCACCATTTTATCGATGGCATTCTTCCGGTGCTTGAGCTCAATACCCAGCTTCTTCTCCAGCTTCTGTATGACATGCCTGGTGTACGTCTTGGCCAGGTCCGCATCTTTGAGGATGCCTGAAATAGAATTAAACTCAATTAAAATAAATGTGTGTATAGGTGCCGTGTGATGCCGGCTTAGAATAGCATCATCCCATTTCTTTCCAGTGGGAGTCGTAAGAAGCGACTAAGGGACTTGAGGGTGTGTATGGCAATTTTGGCTGACAACCTGTCACTATGGCGATACGCAATTCTCCGAATGACCCTCAAATATATGTCAGATGTGGCATAAATGTTCGTTTTTCGACCGTTTACACTCTGCCTACCCCGCAAGGGATAATAGGCGTGATATGTGTATGTATGTATGTAAAATCTATCCACTGTGCGATGCGGGCTGATAATAGCATCACTTTAATTATACCTATGTTGAGTGTCGTAAAAGGCGACTACAGTTAATGTATGTAATGTAAATTTTTTCTTTAATGTACAAAGCAGTTTTCATGGGACTAAACCAAGAAATGGAGTAAAAGAAATTTTTTTACGTTCCAATAGTACCTGCTATTATCTTTGGTACATAACCAACTGCAAAAAAAGTAGATACCTATCAATTTGAAGCAACTATGTAACCTAGAACTCTATTATAATAGGTATTTTAGCACTCAAGGGGTAACGTAATTAGAAAAATTGAAATAAAATGTTTACTTAATTACATATATTTTAATTGTAATGTTCTGGTTGTAAAAAGAAGTTTCTCATAAATGTATTATCCAAGTAATGATCTTTTATTTTGTTTATGTAATTAACTTGCATGTTAAATAAACTAACTAGAGATAAGATAACACTCATACAAAGCAAAAGAAAAGAAACATTCCTTTGTACGCAAGACGACACTTTGATCAAACAAATGGAGGGAACAAAGTTGCTAGGAAACAATAATGGATCGATGAATGCGTCAACCCGAACGCAACATGGCCGACTTGATATCCCAAACTCTACAAATTATTTATGTTAAAAATGCCATTTACCTAAAATATACGCATTTATTCTCAAATTGTTTCAAATAAAACCTGTTTCTGAAGATAATGCGCGGCTATTTTAAGCTTGTAGCTAAGTAGCTTCCGCCATTACGGCCCTTCATACGTGGAAAATAAAGCGTTGCATAAAAATAAACCACGAGAAGACTGGCTTAACTAAACACACAAATATGAAGGCATCCACATCAGAAAATCCGCAAAACACTACCGAACAACTTTCACTCGAAACATTTTAACAAACAGTCTTTACTATCAGAGATATTTCACATTGAAACTTACAAATACTCACTTTGCATAGAACATAGTGGAAGAGGCCATTACGTGCACAAGGGAGCGTAGTTAAATATACACACTTTATACCACCAAAAACTTTAAATATTTACTAAAACATGCTTAATCCTAAAGTAAATCGTTTACTTACTTTCTATTTCGGTTTTAAGTTCTTCGTCGCTGATTTCTTCTGACATTTTTACGGAGCAAGTAGATTTCTTGTGGATAGAAATAGAAGCCGCCTGCTATATTTTTTTATCTTGTTTTGTTTGTCCATTTTGGACAGGCAAAGGGCAGACACCATACTGCCTAGTCTTTAGAGAAGCTCAGTCGAACGGTTCGGCATGCATTGCTGGTTATGTTAAAATTTGTGTAAAGACACCTATCTTATAAACAGCAATGTAGTTCGAACCATGCACGGTATTACAATAGCCGATTAACACTCTAATACAAACAAACAAAACTAGATGGCGCTATATGTAACTTTATAGCAAGAAGCTTTATAGCTTCATAGTAGGTACAAATGTATTAAGCTAGATGGCGTTGTGTGGGTTCTCGTGAATTTATATATTTTTTCGGAATATAGCGTGTTTTTTTGATCAATTTTATTTTCGTTATCTTCAAGAATGCAATGCTTATTACATTTTACACAGTGTCTTTCTTCATCAATGCGATGGCAACAGCAAATTTTTCCGTGACCAATTTTAGGCAACAGAAATGTATAGGGGTGGACCATTGATTGCTTGGAAGGCGCGCCGCGGTTACATTTAACGCCTGCTGAAAACCCCCATTCTGTCGTGTTTTCCTCACCTTGACTTCCAGGTGCCTATGTTTTTGTTTCAGATTTGCTGGTGCTCAGAGCTACTGTTCCACCGAAACAGCCACTGCTTATTGACCCTTCTGGTAAGGGACGGAAGATTCAAACTCGCGTACACTACGGTCGCGGTGATTTATCTACTTGAGTTTATTTTGATGTACTTTTATATGAATACAGATGCCTTTAATCTTTAAATCTTTGTTTAAAGTCCGCACCACTAATGGTGACCCGTAGAAAAATATATAGGGTGTAATTATGCTAGTCAATGCCAAATTTTAAAACACTGTTAGGTATAAAATTTTTAAAAGAGCATGTAACCAAACTGGTATACCTATTGTTGGAGATATTGGAAAAAACTCATTTTGGCGGCCAGAGTTGAAACATGTGCGAATCGATAGAACATAAAAATACAAACAGGAAATGCTCTTTGGTAAAATGTCGTAAGTGATACGGTTTCGGAGAAAATGAGGGCCGAAGTTTTTTTTTTAATTAAAAATATTTTTTTACTTTTTATTAACTCAAAATGTTAAGGCAAGCATATAAAACTTCTAATTTGTAAAAAAGGGTTTTAAATAATACATTACTATCAAAACCAAAGTAATTCAATTAAACTCGAGCCATTTTTGCAGGCTCCATTTCATTTTCAGGTGTTATATCCATAGTAGAAGACATGTTAACAAAGAAAAAAGAACCTTATTTCATAGCATTAGCATGGATCTGACACCTGGCAAATCGGGCCTATAAAAATGGCTCGAGTTACTATGATATAACAACATAACACCTGATAAATGGGAGATTTTGTGACTGTGAAATCGATCATAGAACATTGTGGGTGATAGAGAGACTATATAGACATACAAGTAAAAAAAAAACAAAAAGGCCTTCGTAATACAATAAGGGAAATATCCGAAAAGCCGTGAAAAGAAGATACTTTGATTAGACAACATTAGAATGGAAAAAAGTAAAGACCATAACATAAACAATACCTACATAGCTGTTCGATCGGTACTCGGTAAGGATTAATATTAATTTTTTGTTTTTTGGTTTTTAATAAGAACTTTTGGCTCGTTTAGTTTTTTTTAGAGCGTTGAAACAATTTCACATTTTAAAATAAAGTATGCGTAAATAAAAAAATACTTGAATCGAGATTTAAGAGTACATACAGATATCTTCTTCTTTTCGTATGGGACACCGAGTCGTCCAACGACCCGATGAACCCTGGTGTCATACAGATATAAGTCAATGAGTGGGAAATCGATCACAGAACATTGTGGGTGATAGAGAGACTATATGGACAGACAAGTAGAATAAATCAAAAGGCCATCGTAATACAATGAGGGAAATATCCGAAAAGCCGTGATAAGAAGCTACTACATAGTTTTTCGGTCGGTACTCGATAAGGATTAAAATTCGTCATTCGCTTCATTTTCTATATCATGTCGTACAATAATAGAATCCAAAAATAATGCAGGTGGCAACGGAAAAATATCTTGATGACGAGCCCATCCCAAGAACCATATCACGCTAATGATATGGGAACAACAGCCCAGAGTTCTCTTCCCTACTATGCAATAGCAATAATGAGATATAAATAAAGTATCTTCTTTTCACAGCTTTTCGGATATTTCCCTCATTGTATTACGAAGGCCTTTTTGGTTTTTTTTCTACTTGTCTGTCTGTCTATATAGTCTCTCTATCACCCACAATGTTCTGCGATCGATTTCACAGTCACAAAATCTCCCATTTATCAGGGGTTATGTTTTTATATCATAGAAACTCGAGCCATTTTTATAGGCCCGATTTGACAGGTGTCAGATCCATGCTAATGCTATGGAATAAGGTTCATTTTCCTTTGTTAACATGTCTTCTACTATGGATATAACACCTGAAAATGAAATGGAGCCTGCAAAAATGGCTCGAGTTTAATTTAATTACTTTGGTTTTGATAGTAATGTATTATTTTAAAACCCTTTTTTACAAATTAAAAGTTTTATATGCTTGCCTTAACATTTTGAATTAATAAAAAGTAAAAAAATTATTTTTAATTAAAAAAAACTTCGGCCCTCATTTACTCCGAAACCGTATCACTTACGACATTTTACCAAAGAGTATTTCCTGTTTGTATTTTTATGTTCTATCGATTCGCACATGTTTCATCTCTGGCCGCCAAAATTTGTTTTTTTGTCATCGCGAATTGTGGGTATACCAGGCTTCATACTAAAATGTCCCATGCTCTTTCGAGTGTGGGCAGGATTTGAACCTGCGACTTTCGTCATTACTAGTGACGACGCCATCCTATACCCGGCGTAGGTATTACTTGCAAAACTAACCCGGTAATACTTTTTTTTTTTTTTTTTATTAATGATGGGTTTGCTCTTGACTCTAGTCTGGGTCATAGGACAGAGACAGAGTCTAAGATAGAGCGAGCTCACCCAGAAGAAGCCTGTTAAGGCACTGGCACTCCCACACACTGACGGAACGCAGCAAGCTACTTGGCGCCAGACTTCGGTGGGATGGTGGTCGCGAGCCAGGCGGCCCCTTACGGAGCCTTCCACCGCTTAGTGGGATCGTTCAGCCGGACTTATCCACAGGCAAGCCTGTGTTGCCGTTGCCCGGGGTGAACCGCTAGGAGGTAGATCCCATACCACCCCAAATACGCCAGGTATTAGTTGCAAAACTAACCCGGTAGATGGAGCCATGCCTTGCAATATTGGTGAGTAACTCTAACGAGCTGCTGCGGTAACCCAGATGGAAGAGGCGTCGTCACTAGTAATAACGAAAGTCGCAGGTTCAAATCCTGCCCGCACTCATTAAGTTTTCAAAAATTATACTAGTGATCGATACACACCGATTGTCTTGGACAGATGTGAATATTAACCTTCCTTTCACAACAACAGGTAAACAGTAATTTCAGCAGCAGATCAGCCTAGCCTGTAAACCTGCGCCACACCTCGGACACTGGCGCTCAAATGTATGAATCAAATGCGTTGCTACGCACACAGTCTAAGCTCGCTTAGTTGAACGCGGACCATGCTTGTGTCTGTGAGACAACATGTCAGGGTTGCCGCCATTTTGCGTTCGCGAATCGGGAATGTAATGTGCGGCAGTATGAAATGACCTTCTTCGTCGCGTCCTTGCTTAGCCGGTGTCTGAGCGTCCTCCGAGCGCGGGTGGGCGGCGCTTGTAGGGGGAGGCAGGGAGTGACCATACTGTACGCTAGTACTATTAATTATACTGTGCCTGCGCCGAGCGAAATCGAACCGTCCAGTGGCGCCCTCACAGGTTTTTAATTAACTCATCATATAAAGGATGTAAGGGACAGCCCTCCGAATACTGATAGGGTGCATCGACCATGAAACTGAAGAACTTTTCCCAAGGAACATAAATTATGTCAGGAAACGACAAAAAAAATACCCTTATAAAAATGAAGATCAGCTGACTTCAATTACTATAGAAAGTCAAAAAAATATTTGACGTTTCCTGAAATATTTTTTATGGAAAGTTGTTCAGTTTCATGGTCTGAATGCACCCTATCAGTATTCGGAGGGCTGTCCCTTACACCCTGTATATGATTTTCATGAGAAATTATCAAATTCATGCGTTATTTTATTTCATTTCGAAAAGGGTTTATTAAAATTGAATAGGTACAAGACTTTAGTCGCTAGGCTGAGTCCCGGTGGAATAGTCCAGTCAACTAAGCATAAGTTTACCTGCTGTAAACCTGTGTGTACCTACCTAATCGTTTTGAACTTAGTGAAGCATTACCACAGAATTACCAATAGTACATACATACATATATCACACCTATATCCCTTGCGGGGTAGGCAAAGCATAAATGGCCGTAAAAACGGACATTTACGCCACTTCTGACAAATGTTTGAGGGTCCTTCAGATAATTGTGTATCACCATAGAGACAGGTTGTCAGCCCATCGCCTAAATTGCAATACATACGGGGTGTAAGGGACGGTGTACCGAAAACTTTGCAGGCATGATCAGACCATGAAACTGAACAACTTTTTCTATGGAAGCTATGTTGGGAAACGAACCCTGCAATGTCCTTACCAGACGGGGAACAAATGCACTTTGTGAGTGTCCCACCGAGAATCGGACTATCACTGCGCCCGCCACCGGCCCTAATTTAGCAGTTTAGTATTATTATTCTCATGGCTATGATTTCAAGTAGATTTTGTGAAAATCGTTATCTCAAGCAGTGGATTTAAACAAATACAAGTGTGATTAAATGTGTGTAATTTTGTTGATTCAAATTATAATACGGCACAGACAATGTGTCAATTTAAAAATCACTAATTGTAGCTGATTTATTTTATTTTATTATTTTTTCATAATTAGTCAGTAGAAACTAATTTCATCATACTTTTATGTTAATTAATTTTATTACCTGAAATATAATAATAATAATACAATTCTTTATTGCACAAAGTAAGTTTACAAAAAAATAAATAAGAATGAAAAAAAGTACAACTAGGCGGCCTTCTTGCTATCAAGCTCTACCAGGAAACTTTTGGGTGATAGGAAAGTGCGTTTAGATAAGCGGGATAATGCATGAAATATACTTACATAAATCAATGTACACACTAATACATTCATAAGCTATATCATTATTAATAATAAAGTATTTTCATTATTTTTGCAGACTTTGATCGCCACCTGAATCAGTGTGAGTGCTAAGACATAATTACAAAATTTCATGACAATTGGATAATATTTAGAGATGCAACCTCTATACTCTTTGATCGTTTTCGAAAAAAGACGATTTTTTCAAGCTTTATTGGAAGCCTTGGGGAAAACTGACTAGCAAAACCTCAAAATAATTTCAACTCTAAATAATATGATTAATAAGCAATATACTCGAATATGTTTTTTTTTTGTATTTTTGATTAACTGACTAATATAAATTTTCATTTGACTGGACTACAGCCAAGAGCCAAGCTTTGGTAGACAATCATCCAATTTCACTTGCGATTACACATATTTAATTAGACTTATTTATACCTTTGTATTTGCGTAAAGGATATATTACAATAGAGAGAGAGTTTGGATCCCTGCTTCTCTGGAGGCATGTAGGTACTGTATTTACATAAGTAAAGCATGTTTTTAATCGACTTAAAAAAAGGGAAAGGGTTTTAAATTCTCCAGGGCATCTTCTTTTATGTAGGTAGGTATTGTTGTTCACCAATTACGCAAAAATGCCTGGACAGATATTTATATTGTTTGAAGGTACACTCGCCAGTAGATCCCATTCAGTCACCAGTTGCTGTCTATGATTACATTGATTGATTACTTAGACGGCGGTCGTTACACAACCATGTCAGAGGTCTATTCTATTACTGGTAGTAGGTGGTTGAAAAACTCTGACACCAGGGTTCATCGAGTAGTTGGACGACTCGGTGTCCCACTCAAAAAGAAGAAGAAGAGGATCTGGCCAGGATCTGTCTGATAATATCGGAAAAATACGCACTTTACAAAATTAAGTCAATTCCAAAAATATTGATAAGTTACACAAGATTTTAACCTTTCACGGTTGTTTACACTATTCGTCGTTATAATTTAATTTGAAAATGAAATGGGCCTCTGACATGGTTGTGTAATAACCGCCGTCTAAGTAAACAGACAGGACCGACCGGCTTAATGTGCCCTCGTAAGCACGGAACCATTTCTTTTCTCTTAAATCTTTATTCAATGTAGGATAGTATTATCATACATTGACGTAAAATAAAAAAAATATATAATACAATTTCCTTTTTTTTTTTCAATAATAATATTGTATTGTCCTTATAGAAACCGGCTCGGGTTCAACGGGTTAAACGGGTTCTTAGCGACGAATTATTATTATTTTGAGTTTCCGAATGACTTTGAATATCGTGATATGTAGTTTTTCCGTTATCAATTTTTTTGTTAATTACGAATATAGCCCAGTATTAGTCCGATACGGCTGGCATTATTTGAAGGCATAACTTATAAAAATTCAAAAGTCGCTTATTTTTTGTACGATTGCTTTAAGTGTGGCTATGAAGCACATATTTCATTTTGTGACATTTTTGACGCATGCATAAATTTTCGATTGAATTAATGGTAGTTCATTTATTAAACTAAATGTTTAAATTTCTTTAGAAAAAATAATTTTATAAAATATACTAGTATTGTCTATATGACAGTTCCCACAATGTAAATACACTGCAAACGAAACTATGTTAGCGTATATCTAAATTGACTCAAAATAATAAATGGGAACTATATTTTCTGTCACCAATATTTATATTTGTCATCAAGTAGTATCACCAAATAATGAGATCTATCATCACGAAATTTTTTCGTTCTCAGATAAACAAATGTGTTCCCAGGTATGCATCACCAAATTAATGTTATATAATGTGTAAAATAAAAGATGAATTACCAAAGAAATTGTAGTGCATTGATTGAATTTATACTTCGTTCTCATAATAATAGTTTTGTTACTTATATAATAGGTAAGTACTCAAAATGGTAGATCTGTCACCAAATAAATAAAATTTCGTTCCCAGACTGCGATTCCCTTTAATTTGCTATTTTGTCACCAATACAGTGGTAATATTTTATTTCATTAAGTTATCAAAATAATATTGTTCGCTACCAATTTAAAACATCAATTGTCAATTTGAATGAAAAAATATTCAAATAGGCGGAGCCAAATTGGCGCGCTTTAAAAATTTACCAATCAGACCTCAGCAATGGGTCGTAGGATCATACGATGCGTGGCGCGAGCTTCGAGGTGCAAGTGCAACTTTACTTCATTCGCGTCAATTTCATTGCTGAGGGTGCATTACCTTTGTTGTATGGTATCTAACGCTGACCACAATCGCACCTGATGAAAGTGACGATGAGGTCTAGGATGATTCGCGTTTGCCTAGAAAATGCCTTCTTTTTATTAAATAGGAATAAATATTGACTATTTCACGAGAACTATGTGTTTTACTATCCTACTAGAAATTTTATCGAAATACTGCTTTTACCTGTGGAAATTAAGCTCCATGGGGGAGGCATAATATGCCCAGAAAAGAAGTAAGTAGACTGTTTTAGTTGAAACGACGATGATGATGATAATTCAAATTTTTTTGAAACTTTTTGAATGTTTTCTCGGGACAAAAATATGATTTATTGGTGATCACTTTTAATTAATTTTCTTCAATACTTCTTAGGACAAACCAATTAAAATACATTCAAAAACATTAATTTGGTACTAGACCTTATATCTCCAGGATTTTTGGTAATTTTTCGTGGAACTGATTTTATATTGTTTGATGACTAGATTTTGGTGACAAATCTATTATTTTGGGGGCAAACTCTATTATTGAGGAAACAGAAAACTACTTAAATTGGTGACAGCTTAAACCATACCCATAATAAATTGGGTTCAGCTAATGGGTCCAGAAACTAAAAACTAAAAAAAAAAAACTACGTTAATATCTTTGAGCTAGTATTCTGGGCTATATGGTTTCATATTATGTCATCGCTGTATATTATATTAAAATCGTATATTTTTAGCTTAAAGTTTCTGGATCATTGGCCGAACCTCACTTATTATTTCGTGTAATTTTAAGTATATGCAATTATGCATACTTTCGTTTTCAGTGGATAACTCAAACTCGGTTTTCACACCGATGAACTGTCACATTGACAATATTGGTATATTTTATATTGTTTTAATTACAGACACTTACATTTTTTATTTTATAAATAACCGAAGCTATTTTACGCAAATTTACGCAAGCGTAAAAATACACAAACTTTAATATATGCTTTACTGACACACATAACGCAATCGTACAAAAAATAATCGACTTTAGAATTTTTGTATGTTATGCTCTCAAATATTGCCAGCCGTACCGGACTATTATTTCGTTCTTCGATTCTGAAGTTAAAAAAGTCAGCAACTTTCAGTGGCTGATTGATTTTCCTTGTCTTCCTGAAGTTACTTTGATAGCGCTAACTACTTTAACTCAGTAGGAGTACAAAGTTTCAAACAGATAAACAAGTTCACTTATTTCCTTTTATTTAGCTTTTGGCTTATAGCACGTTCACACTATGCACATGCTCCTGCTCCTGCCGCTGTCGCAAATATTATTCGAAATACTTCCGCGGAAGTAACAACGCGAGTGAGTGTTCACACACTGCCGTTATACTCTTCTCGCCCTAATACGAGTGAGCGAGATACCAATGCCGTTCCTTTGACTCGCGCCCAAAAGCCGACAATCGAGGGAGCACGGGAAGTGGCATGACGAGTAGCAGCGCGAGTAACTTGTTCACACACTCGCGCTGCCCACTTTCCTTACTATTTCCCTGCCCATATTGACATTGTGTGAACGTGTTAGATGTAGGTGTCATGTGATGCCAGCTTGGATGCCATGTGATGCGGGCTTAGAATATAACCCCAATATAACCCGTAGGTGTCGTAAAAGCGCCTAAGGGATGAATTCAGCAGCATGCCAAGCGTGGTGAGTAGGTATGTGACAATACCCCCAATGGAATGGAGCTTATAACTATGACTAAAGCTATAGAACCAACTTTTAGACGAACGAAAACAACTTTATCTTATTCTATTCTGTATTAGCGCAAGTTTAAGCAAGATGCAAAAATTGCAAAATGCTGTTTTTATTATTTTTGTGCATCACCACTTTCAACCGGCCAAAATGGAGTCCCTGCTATTTTCGAGTCCTATTAACCAAACAATTTTAAAAGTAAAGTAAAAAATATATTGTAAATAAAGTATAATTCTCGAAATGGTTTAGAAATGTTCCTTGAAATCAACCATCTCAGCATATCTTTTCAGCAAAATGTTTCTTCTTTGATTTACATTTATTTGTATAAACTCCTCACCTCGTCATTTCCTGAAGTCACATCTCGCAGTCGTCTCTCAAAGCATCGGAAGGAATATAGGTAAATGAACGTCACACATGTATACGTTTTAAACTTCGTGTAACTTTATAATGTGTGAATGAGCTAGTATTCTGCTGGTATTTTTGTAGCTGTTACTTTATGGAACAGCTGTTTTTTTTCCCTTTAACGTTACGTGATACAGCTGATCAGTGATCACATTTAAGTAGAATCAACGTCCTGTGAGCATACAGTATAGGTACCATCTACTACTATTTAAGAATTTATTGCTTTTGTCGGTAGAGTAATAGTGCAACTGCCTACGGTGCAAAGGTTCCGGGTTCGGTTCTCGGCGGGGCACTCACAAAGTTGATATTATCACCTTGTAAATTTGAACCACCTGATTGTCAGTAAGAAAGACGGTCCGTGCTTCGGAGGGTACCATAAGCCGTCGCTCCAGGTTGCTGTCTATGATTAGTTAGACGGCGGTCTTTAGGTACACAACCATGTTGGAGGCCTACTAATAGTAGTAGGCGGCTGAAAAACTCTGGCACCGGGTTTATTGGTTCGTTCTTTGACTCATTGTCCCACACGAAAATAAGAATAAGAAGGTGAAGTTACCGCCAGTTGGTGGTCAAGGAGAAGATGGAAAATACGGACAGTATACCTCACATCGTATAAGTATGTATATGCATCAGTAATATGACGGAATCAGGAATTTGGCAGAATTCCCAGGGATTTGCCCTAAAGCCGGAATTTGGCAGAATCGTAGACTTTATTCCACCATCTTTCAAAATAAATTCAGAAATTCAGTCAAATTTTTAGGAGTTTGGACAATTTTGGACAAATTATTACAACATTTTAAACTAAATCTAGTATTTTGGACAGTCATCTTGACGGACATAAAAATAACCCTGTCTGTACTAGTGTTGAGTATTTCATGATTTTACCACATCACTGTAAACAAAGTACTTTAGAATCTTATTTAGAACATATAAAAACAATTGTGCGCAACCTTAAAACCTTTAATAACGATGTAACTTAATGAATGAGTAATGAAAACACAACATTTAACCCCCCACGGAAAACGAGTAACTCATAATTAACTTGCTTAACTTCTTTCAAACTATCTCATCAAACATGTTAATAGTGCAGTGAATCCCATGGTAATTCATAAGCTACTTTATAAAAAACTACTATATTTACCCTAACATGTATGAACAAAACACCTGTGCCCCGAAAAGGTCGCCCGTATCAAATAGCGAGGACCCTTTCGGGACACCAATAGTACTTTAAGGGAATATTTTTTGTTATTATTGCAAACAATTATCGTATAAATAAACTCCCTTCAGAGGGGGATTCACCCTCTGAAGGCAAACAAAAAAAAAAAAATCCCCTGCACAGTTTACACTTTACACACCGGAACCGGTATTCGAAGTCACGGCGGCCGTGTTTAAGATAACTTTGTATCCAACTGAGAACAAATTGTAAATACTTTACCGCCGTGTGATGCCGGCTTAGAATAGCATCACCCCATTTCTTTCCCTTGGGAGTCGTAAGAGGCGACTAAGGGACTCGAGGGTGAGTATTGCAATTCTAGGCGATGGGCTGACAACCTGTCACTATGGCGATGCACAATTTCCGCATGACCCTCAAATATTTGTCAGACGTGGCGTAGATGACCGTTTTTTGCGGCTGTTTGCGCTCTGCCTACCCCGCAAGGGATTATAGGCGTGATATGTGTATGTATGTATGTGTGTTTACAAAAAGCACATAATATCATATTACGTAAAATACAGGGTGTAAGGGACGGTGTACCGAAAACATTGCAGGCATGATCAGACCATGAAACTGAACAACTTTTACAATGGAGCCTATGTTGGGAAACGAATTTATTTTTTCGAGTTTTCGTAGAAAGTCAGGCAGCTGATCGGAAATTTTGTATGGGAGGTCGAAAAAAATCTCGTTTACTAATATAGCTTCCATAGAAAAAAATTGTTCAGTTTCATGGTCTGATCATGACTGCAAAGTTTTCGGTACACCGTCCCTTGCACCCCGTATATCACGCCTATATCCCTTGCGCGGGCAGGCAGAGCGTAAACCGCCGTACAAAACGATGTATCTCTATAGCGACGGATTGTCAGCCCGTCGCATTAAATTGCATTGCAATACTCTGTCGCGATAATATTTCTGACGCGATCAATCAGCTTCAGACCTCAGGCTCGCTGGCAAATCTTGAGGCTGGACCTCTGTGCTTCCGTCAAAGACCAAGTCTGAGCACCGTAGGTGAGGATTGGGAGAATGCATATGTCGATGATATATTTTATTATGTTATTGTATTATATTAGTATAAATGGGCCGTGTGAATGGGCTGTGTGATGCCGGCTTAGAATAGCATCACCCAGAGTCGTAAGAGGCGACTTAGGGACTTGAGGGTGTGTATTGCAATTTTAGGCGATGGGCTGACAACCTGTCACTATGGCGATACACAATTTTCGGAATGACCCTCAAATATTTGTAAATGCCTGTTTTTTGCGGCCTTTTACGCTCTGCCTACCCCGCAAGGGATTATAGGCGTGATATGGGTGTGTGTGTGTATTAGTATGAACTCTATCAAACTGCCCCGAGACAAGGAGATCTTCTAAGTCAGGGAAACCACGTAACCGAAAGAAAAAAGAAGATGGATAAAATTATGTAAAACTCGGAAGTTAGCTAAGAATAAATTGCGTGGAAAAGAGTTTAAATCGTGGCTGGAATAAAGATTGTGATTGTAAAATATTTAGAAATATGGGTTGGGTAATACGGGGTGTACCGAAAACTTTGCAGGCATGATCAAACAATGAAACCGAACAACTTTTTCGGCAGTGGATATGTTTGTAAACGAGAAAAGATAAATGAACTTCCATACAAAATTCGTAAATTATATGTATTTCATTTCCCAACATACGCTCCATATAAAAAGTTGATCAGTTTCATAGTCTAATCATGCCTGCAAAGTTTTCGGTACCTACACTGTTTCTTACACCTTGTATAGTCTTCACATGGGCCGCACGCTGATGCGATATTTGACTGTCTATATGAGATATGCCGTGTGATGCCGGCTTAGAATAGCATCACCCTTATCTACTTATGATTTTACGTAAAAAACGACTAAGGAATAAATTCATCCAGAGAATAGACAACAACGTAACCTGTTAATGCAACATCTTGCACTGCGTTCACCAATCTGCTTGTCAAAAATTTGACTAAGTTTCTTTATAGACTACAATTACCTACTGCTGTAGCTAGTCTTTTCGTGATATTTTGACTGAACCACAAAGTAAGTATTGGCGGCGGCACCAGTGTCTGAACCAAATCAAAATTAGAATAAAAATCGTAAAAAATATCACACCAAAAAGTTTTAAACACTTTTGGTTTGACGTGATTCATTCATTCGGCTACTGGCCACTTAATCTGACAATAATCTTGTTAAAAGCCTTTTGCTAACAAAAGAAAAAAGTTCAGAACCTATAGGTACGCCAAAGAGGTTTTTATAATGGAATAAGCTTTCAATTTTATGATTTACTTTTGGACCTCGCTCGATGGTTGTCCCTGATTTCTTTTGGCAGATTTTGGTTGCGAGTACTGTATATTGTTGCGAATAAAGAACTTGAACTTGAACTTTAACTTGAACTTTCATAAGATTTACTGGCCAATATCAATAAAAAAGTCTTTAGGAAACGACATATTTTGTCGAGTTTCCATAGAAAGTCAGTCAGCTAATCAGAAATTTTGTATTTTGGGCCGAATTTTTTTTCTCGTTTATCAACGAAAAACAACAACTGAAAAAGTTGTTGCGCTTCATGGTATGCTCATGACTGCAAAGTTTTCGGTACGCCGTCCCTTACACCCTGTATAGCAGCTGTCTGTTTGCTTTGAGCCTAGACGCAGTATAGGGAGAGGAAAAATCTATTTTTACGTCTGCGCTAAAAGAGAGAAGCCAACCTCTTGGACGATGCAAGCGAAATAGGCTTAGGGTTGTCAAATTGCGATAAAGCAGTTTTGATATGGCATTAAAATTGAATCTCGTAGAATCTGTTCGGAAAGATAATAGGCCTGGGAATTCTAGTATGAGAAATTTCATAGCAACCTATGAAAAATTTATAAGCTTACATTTTGCCCTCGCCTATTTTCTTATGTGAATAGGTATTTAGGTAGCAATAAATACAACTACTGTTTTTGTTGGTGAATTATTATTGTATTGTATAAACAATCTATAGATTGAACAAGTTGATTGTGACGCTGGTGATGTGCAGCAAAGATAAGATTCCTCGTAGTAAATGTTTTTTCACATTTGTTCCGCACTATCTTTAGTATTTAGCGGGTTAGCTATCATCGTTTACCGACTGCCCAAAAAAGTGTGTAAAGGCCGACGCATGTGTAGTGCAGATCAGAAGCAAATTGACAGCATTTGAGTATTAGCACAGATAAATTAAGTATTGGAACAGACACTTCATTTCATTTTTCCATTTTATCGAATGGCTTACAAAATCCGTCAATAAATTGTAAGTTTGATGGTTTTGGTTTCGTATTACAGATCGGGTCGTTCTTTGACTCGGTTAGTCATGCGATAGCTATATATGTTTGGTATCTATAATGGATAAAATCCGGAATGAAACTATCCGCAAATAGACCAAAGTAAGTAAAAATAGACCATAGTAGCGTTGGATGCCCTCCGGCCAGCTGGACCGATGACTTTAAAAAGACAGGACTGGATGCCGAAAACGAAAAATCGTGCCCTATGGCGTACCCTGGGGGTACGTACAGCAGTGTACTGCAATAGGCTGATGTATGTATGTGTATGTGACGCGAGGAGAAAGCTAGTATAAAAACGCTGAAAATAAAACACTTTTGTGCCGGACAACAACTACTTTATTCCAACGTTATGAAATGCAAGAAAACACAACCGTCCCTTCAAATGCAATACCTTTTCTAAACTACAAAATGGCGGCGTCTGGCTGGCTGGCACACAGAATAAGGCTTAACTCTGTGTACGGCTTGTCTACGGCTCCACCAAAAGCTTTAAGGTTGCGGGCATAGATGGCGTGGCTTGGCTGTGACTTGCGGGTGGAGCTGAGACATGGCTGACTCGCTATTTTGCAACGGTCTTACACTAGTTTTGAAGTTGTCAGCCCTGAGAGTTGGGATGCGGGTCAAGATGGCCCTCGTGTGTAGCAGCTTGCTGTGTGAGTGACAGCTTTCTATCTGCGCCATCTCTGATATCAAAGCTATAGTAGTAAAGAAGGAAGTATATTTAGTAAGTAAGTAATAAATAACACGTTATTGCACAATATGAAAAACAGAATGTAGAATAATACTACAATAAAAATGCGCAAATGTGGCCTTATCGCTAAGAGCGATCTCTTACAGACAACTTTTGGGTACATAAAATAAAGATAGAAAACAGAGCAGAGTGCAAGAGTAATAAATAAAGAGACATATTTAAGCATTTAGATATAAAAATTAAGTATAATAAAATTATAATGAACTCAAATACATATTAAATAAAATACTATTGTAACGAGTCTCCAATAACAAATATATTTTAGAATTCTATGTCTGTAGTTGTGTAAATAAAACTGGTTAAAAATCTTGCTCGCGCTATATACCCGTCTCAATGTTCTGCCTACCCCGCAAGAGAAGAAGGCGTGATATGTGTATATACGGTTAAATAATATATAAGCATAGAGTCGAATACTAAATTTTAAAACACTTCCCGTGTTAGGTACACGATTTTTTAAAACTTGCAAAATTTTCAACCGCTGGCAGGATTTGAACCTGCGACTTTCGCCATTACTAGTGGCGACGCCTCTTCCATCTAGGCTACCGCGGCTCGTCCAAATGCCGCCAATTTTGCAAGTGTATCTTTAATGCCAATAATGCATGGCACGGCTTCATCTACCGAGTTAGTTTCGCCACTGGTAATGGCGAAAGTCGCAGGTTCAAATCCTGCTCGCGCTTGAAAATTTTGCAAGAAAATAATAAAGAATTTAGTCTATAAAAGTCTAAGTATAGCCCTCCTGTTGTATTTCCATTGTACACCCGTGTTCGCGTCTACCTCCCGTGTTGTTTTTTCATCGCTTCACACTCGAGAGCGCAATAATTGAACCGTGCTAACAAATTCTTATGCCCGTTCACAGACCAATCATTTGTAGACGTCGCAGGGATTAAAGACTTGATATAGATAAAGATGTGATTAATATCACTGAAAAACAATGCAATGCAAATAATTTATTGCACTAGTGAAATCAAATATACTTATATTGTCTAATTCCAAGCTAAACTCCCGCAGTGGAAGCGATTTACACAGGTAAATTTCTAGTAAAATACCAGGAGTTCAACTGAAGGCAGACAATGGCCGCGTTACGCAGCGCTAAATAACATACGCTGCACAATATAGCAGCGCATACTATGAATTAAACGTGAACCTAAATCTATTTAACTTAATTAACTAAGTTGAGTGAAATTGGCAAATGATGTGTTCTGACCTTTACATAACTCAATTCTGTAGTAAATACCGTCTGCCGATCTGGCGTTACGTCACACGTATAAGCACTAGATTATAAGTAAGTACCTCCAAATTATATCACCCCACGAATTCCGCAATTCGTACTAAGGAGTCACAATGATAATGGTACAACAAATATGACTAAAGGGAACACACCATTAACACGAAGAAACAGTTTTATACTAAAACAACTAGGTTCAACACTTACAGTCACGCCGCCGGTCCAAATGCATAAAATACCCAACGGAGAAAGGAAGTTCAGGGAATGGATCAAATAGGGATTCCGTGGGTACTTACAGGGCTGGGTGGAAAAGATATCGACACCCAGCATTCCACTACAGCCTTGGCGCGTTATTCACTTCAAACCACTCACAGCTTCTGTTCGTATTCCACTTTGATATTAGTCATTACGCGTGACCCAACACGAATTTGGGCCGTACAAACGCGGGCCAATATGGCCACTTGATGCCTATTCAACGCGACGCTCACGTGGAAGACGTCGAGACATCCAACAATTACTAAGCCTGGTATTCTAGTATAACCCAGGAGAAACGCAATAATACGATGCATCAACACGCGCGATCTCAAATTGAATCGTCCATTACACGCGGCATCACAAAACTCGTGGCGGGAAATCCGCACAAACACGATACTCGACGTCCGAACGGTTTTCGAGTGACTGATAGTGCGGTGCAGAAATCACCGCTTGGCGCCTACCAGGCGGCCCGCGCGCACGCCGCCACCCTCGCCCCGCGAGCGAGAAAGGGACAACATATGCCCAGAGCGATGCGTGCGGGCGAGCATCGCGGCGCATTCATAGACCGTCATTAATACCTAACTTACCCCAGCATAGCAACACTAAATATTAAACATTCACCCGCCCTAGGCCGAATCCCTTAGGCCTATTCACTACTGGGGAGACGAGATAGCGTTGCTATTGCTCGCTTAAGAACTGAATCCCCTACCTGAACTGTCGCGACTCGAGGAGTGCCATCACTACCTGGGAACAAGTTGAGAATGCGCCCTCTGCGCCATCGCAGTGGCGGCAGGTTGGCATCCTTAACCAGAACGAGATCTCCGATGCGAGGGGGTTCAGTTCTGTCCGTCCACTTAAGGCGTTGCTGCAGAATGTGCAAATACTCAAGCGACCATCGCTTCCAAAAATTCTGAGACATTTGCTGCAGCAACTCATAACGCGTCAAACGATTGCTACTGACCTCTGTGTAGGGGTATTCTGGCAAGGCGTTAAGTGGTCGGCCAATTAAGAAATGCCCTGGTGTCAGGGCCTCCAGATCATTCGGATCTGAGCTAAGCGGACACAAAGGACGTGAATTGAGAACGGCCTCAATTTTACAAAACACGGTCGCTAGCTCCTCAAAGGTTAATATCGTTAAACCTATAACGCGCATCAAATGCGTCTTAGCGGACTTTACAACCGCTTCAAATATACCACCCCAGTGGGGGCATCCTGGTGGATCGAACACCCAGTTAATGCCCTGACGGGAGAGGCTCGTGCCGATAGCTTCCTCGTTTTCCGATAAAAACGTTATAATTTCTTTCATACATCGATCAGCGCCCTTAAAGTTGGTACCACAGTCCGACCTGATCAGCGCTGGTCGCCCTCTTCGCGACACAAATCTATCTAAAGCTGCTAAGAAAGCCTCCGTAGTGAGGTCGGCCACGAGTTCCAAGTGGACGGCCTTGGTTGCTAGGCACACAAACACGCACAAATACGCCTTGATTGACTTCGCGTTGCGAAGGCGTGATGCCTTTACCATAAAAGGCCCCGCAAAGTCCGTTCCCACACCCGCAAACGTCCAGGCTTCCGTCACCCGGTCCGGTGGGAGGTCTCCCATCTGAGGTTGCATTGTGGCTGCCTTCAACCGATAGCAAGGCAAGCACCGAAACACAATGCTCCGTACCGTACGTCGTCCAGACAAGATCCAAAACTCGCGCTGAAGAATAGCCAAAAGTGCATTGCAGCCCGCATGCGAGTTTTTCTGGTGACGATCCCTAACTATAAGTTCTACCAAAGGTCCCTTCTTTGGGAGTAACAGCGGATGCCGTGCTGAAAAGGGCAGGTTAGCGTTCCGAAGTCTACCTCCAACCCGGAGCATTCCATGCTCGTCCACGAACGGGTTGAGGCGCACAAGACCTCCCTTCAGCTTTCCACGGCCATCCCTGAGTAGCCTGGCCTCTTCCTCAAAATGTTCCGCCTGGACGACCCTAACCAATAAACTTAGAGCCGCATTCCGCTCCGCAGGCGAGAGGACAGGTGCCAAGTTCCGTTCTGCTTGAGGTTTTCTACAGTTGTTCACGAACCGTTTGATCCAACCTGTCACCCCTAGAAGTTTGTCGAGGGAGCTGTATCGTTCCAGCAAGAAAGCCGCACTAGGCTTAGGTACGATCTGCCCTACGTTCACTCGCAAACCTCGATCAGGTGGCCCAAGCGGCGACCCGCACTCATTGTATGGCCATCTCTCAGGTGACTCAGTCAGCCACTGAGGTCCCCACCACAGTGAGTGACCTACCAAATCAGGGGCCCTACATCCCCGTGAGGCGCAGTCCGCTGGGTTCTGTTCTCCCGGTACGTGTCTCCATACCAACGGAGTTTCCGATCCTTTAATCTGTGACACCCGATTTGCCACGAAAACCTCAAGAGTATGTACCGACGTCTGTAACCAGCACAGAACTATCCTACTGTCGGTCCATGCGTACACCGTTTCATCCAAATTGATGGTACCGCGTAGATTACCAGCGACATAATGTAGCAAGCGCGTGAGAAGCGCTGCTCCCGCCAATTCCAACTTTGGAATGGTCCATCTTGTCCTAACCGGAGCCACCTTACTCTTGGCCATAACTAGACGCACGTCTACAGTTCCCGTTGAACTGACTGTCCGCAAATAGACAGCTGCCGCGTACCCTCGCTCCGAGGCATCACAAAACCCATGTAGGGTAGCCTTACATCCCACCGATGGGAGCAACTTGCGAGGTATGGCGATGCGTACGATCCCTGGTAAGGTGGTCACAAACTTGGTCCAATCATTCAACAGCTCTCCGGAGAGCTGGTCGTCCCAACCCAAGTTTGCTATCCACAACCTTTGCAAGAAGCACTTCGCCATGAACGTCACCGGTGCGATCCACCCGTTAGGATCGAAAGTTCTGGCGATCGTCGATAATACCGAACGCTTCGTCCAAGTCTTCTGCAAAAGGTCTGGCTCGATCTGATACGTAAAGACATCATGCGTTGGCCTATATTGCACCCCTAGGATGCTCAACGTATTTGGATTGTCCGGGTTCTCGAAAAGGTGCGGGTCCTGCTGGAACTCACCTGGCAACCCGGCCAGGAGCTCTGGACAGCTGGACAGCCATTTCCGCAACTCATAACCTCCTGATTCCATGATCGCGATCAGCTCGTCTCGTAGTAGCAGTGCTTGTTGCACGCTATCTGCACCCGTGCAGATGTCATCCACGTAGACGTCGCGATCCAGTACTGCTACGGCCCGAGGGAATCTTACCCTTTCCTGTGCGGCCAACTCTCGCAGCGTGCGTACTGCCAAAAACGGACTTGGCTTCAGACCATACGTTACCGTGTTAAGCTCATAAGTGACCATCGGCTCGTCAGGGCTCTCACGCCACAAAATCAGCTGGTACCGACGGTCATCCGGGTGTATAATTGTTTGGCGAAACATCATTTTGACGTCTGCGACGAACGCTACTTGGTGCAACCGAAAATCTGTGAGGATGTCCACAATGTCCCGGTTCAACTTGGGACCCGCGTGCAGACACTGGTTCACAGACACACCATTCGATGTAGGAGCAGAACCGTCAAACACTACCCGTATCTTCGCCTCCGGTGACTTCAAAACAGCCAGGTGTGGTATATAGTAATGCTCGACACACCTCCAATCTATGCTGGACACCGACATGTGGCCTAACTCTAGGTACTCCCTCATGAATTCGATATACTTCTGCCGAAGTGCTGCATCTCGCTTCATCTTTCTCTCCATAGCCAGTAGTCTCCGTTCCGCGATCTGTCGCGAACTACCTAAGGAGGGGCGGTTTGGGAGAAATGGCAGCCTGGTAACAAACCTACCTGACGAACTTCGTGCAGTGTTGTACTGATAGAACAGCTCGCACTCGTCATCCTCTGGCTTCCGTCTATCCGCTGTGGGTGGCTCCTCAGACTCCCAAAACCTCTGCAGCACCTCCGACAACACACTACCATAGAGAACCGTATCGCCCTCTGGTAGGTCCTGAGGTCTCCAAACTGGGCCAAAAATAACATACCCCCCTGTGGTATCAACGGCCACTAAACCAGTTTGCTGAAGTACTCGTTTTCTGCCACACCAGAATCTCCCGAGGACGTCTGACCCGAGGAGAACGTCCACCGTACCAGGAGTATCAAAGTCAGGATCAGCTAGCTCTAAGCCTGTGGTTAACCCTCGTACCGTTGACGGTAACCGAACCTGAGGAAGTTTCCCTACCACTTCATCCAGCACCACTGCTGAGGCATGATAGCTGACCCCTGTACCTGTATTACCTAATGTGAACTCGAAGTTCACCTGACCCCGAACGTCAGGCACATCTACACTACACCTCCAATACCTACAGCCCCATCCGTTGTGGGCCTTATATTTAAGCGTAGCCTACTCACCAGCTTACTAGACACAATACAACCCTGAGCCCCTGTATCTAACAAGGCTCTTACCTGTATGCTGCGGCCACCGTATCCCCATACCCAAATCATTGCCGTAGGCAACAATACCGTAATTGGCCGGGGGGCCGAAGCTGGCGTGTAGGCGGCGATTACCTAGCAGGAACCTAAGCGCGGAGTGTCCGCGTCCTGCGGGTGGGTCCCCTCTCTCCGTACACCTTCGAGTGGGTCCCACTCCTGCTGATAGGGACCTCTGGTCCTGTACGCCATGGCTGGCAGCCTATAGTAACCCTGCGGCAGGCGCGCGTACCGTGGATGCGCCTGTAGCCGCGGGTGCTCAGCCAAGGGGAGAGGCATGCGTGGGTCATGAGACCTCACCATGTTGTTCAGTCCCGCCGAGTACTGCATGTACTGGCCCTGGTATTGGCACCCGCCCGTAGCATCACGTATCTGTGATGGGTGCCCCTGACCTTGGACCTGTGACCACCTACCCCGTTCCGGCACCTGCTGCCGAGGTGGTGACTGTCTCGCGCGTGGTGAAGGGGGCATCACCTGCTGATGTCCCTGGCCTCGTCCCTGGAACCTTGGTGGAAGAGGACTCCTCCTTAGAGGGGGTGGGGAGCGTTGCTCCCGTCTAGGTAGGGCAGACTCCGTCCGCTGACCCGCGTCAGCTCTGCCTCCGTAATCTCCGCTGCGGTTCATGCATAGGAGCTGATGGTGGGCACCCTGGCAGTACCTGCAGTTGGTGCTTGATGGGCACTCTCGCACCTGATGCGGCCCCATACACCTAAAGCACCAACGCCGTTGCTGCACCACACCACGACGTTTCTGCACCCGCTGTGCAGCGAACTCCTCACACGCAGTCACCTGATGCCCCGCCTCTCTGCAGTAGGCACACCTCGATTCCAAATTAGCGACATTGTATCGCCTGGGTGGCCTACTCTTACCGTCTCGCGCCTGTGCACCCGGCCGTTCCGGGCGGCGAGTGGCCGCAGACTCCGCGTGAGGCGACTCTCCAAATTGGGCATCTACCCGTCTGCACTCGGCCTCGAGGAAGGACTTGAGCTCCTCGAAGGTCGGGAGGTAATCAGATGTCTTACCTCCGTGCGACTGTTCAAAACGAGCGGCCATGTCGCTCGGCAGGCGGCGCAACAACGTGTGGACCAGGATATAATCATAGCCTGACACCGGCATCCCCTGTCTCTCAAGAGCGTTCACTGCAATGCAGACAGGGTTGAGGACCTTGGCCCTGAGGTCCGTCCCTCTTGTGATGGTCGGCACGGTGAGCCACTGTTCCAAGAGTTGGTCAATCATGAGACGTTTGTTGCTGTATCTCTCGATCAGCAAACCGCGAGCCGTCTCGTAACTTGCATCATCGACTGGCAGATGCTTTACCAGCTCATGGGGCTCACCTTGCAGCTTGGCCATCAATTGTGCCATTTTATATGCCGGCTGCAAGTCAGCGCGGTTATGAATCACACTGTCAAACAGATCCTGGAATCGGGTCCAATCCGTGTAGTCCCCGTGGAAGACCGGAATCGCCACAGCCGGCAGGGGCACTTGCACCCCCGGTCCCCGCGGACCATGGGGTGGGTCCGGCTCCCCAGCTCTACGCCTGGTGATCACAGCAGCCGCCTGCTGGATCTCCTGCCCCATCTCCATGCACTGGGTCACATTCGTCCGGACCGTAAGTTTGACCTCCTCATCAGGCGTCCCATCAAATAACTCCTCGCATCCAGTGAGGCAATCCAACACCTCCGCGACCCGTTCGTCAATCCGTTGCGCACAAGCGATGAGTGCGTCCTCTCGGTCCCCGCGACCGACCATCGCCTGCTTAGTCGCGAACCAAATTAGGTGCGTTCTAATTTTTGCCTGAAGCTGTGTAATTGTGGGAGCCATGGTACCAACTCAAAGTAACACCGAACCTTACAATAAAAAAAAATAATAGACAAAATCGGCCCTGATCCTACCGTTAGGATATCCGCACAGGGTAAACACAACGATAATAACAAGCAATTCACTAATTGATTGGCCCTGATCCTACCGATAGGATATTCTACACAGGGCACACTACAATCACAATAAATATATATTTTTTTTTATGTAGGTAGATTAAAAATCTTATACTAAAATAATCTTAAATCTAGTGGTTTTCTGAACCACGCTCTGCTACCAAAAATTGTCTAATTCCAAGCTAAACTCCCGCAGTGGAAGCGATTTACACAGGTAAATTTCTAGTAAAATACCAGGAGTTCAACTGAAGGCAGACAATGGCCGCGTTACGCAGCGCTAAATAGCATACGCTGCACAATATAGCAGCGCATACTATGAATTAAACGTGAACCTAAATCTATTTAACTTAATTAACTAAGTTGAGTGAAATTGGCAAATGATGTGTTCTGACCTTTACATAACTCAATTCTGTAGTAAATACCGTCTGCCGATCTGGCGTTACGTCACACGTATAAGCACTAGATTATAAGTAAGTACCTCCAAATTATATCACCCCACGAATTCCGCAATTCGTACTAAGGAGTCACAATGATAATGGTACAACAAATATGACTAAAGGGAACACACCATTAACACGAAGAAACAGTTTTATACTAAAACAACTAGGTTCAACACTTACAGTCACGCCGCCGGTCCAAATGCATAAAATACCCAACGGAGAAAGGAAGTTCAGGGAATGGATCAAATAGGGATTCCGTGGGTACTTACAGGGCTGGGTGGAAAAGATATCGACACCCAGCATTCCACTACAGCCTTGGCGCGTTATTCACTTCAAACCACTCACAGCTTCTGTTCGTATTCCACTTTGATATTAGTCATTACGCGTGACCCAACACGAATTTGGGCCGTACAAACGCGGGCCAATATGGCCACTTGATGCCTATTCAACGCGACGCTCACGTGGAAGACGTCGAGACATCCAACAATTACTAAGCCTGGTATTCTAGTATAACCCAGGAGAAACGCAATAATACGATGCATCAACACGCGCGATCTCAAATTGAATCGTCCATTACACGCGGCATCACAAAACTCGTGGCGGGAAATCCGCACAAACACGATACTCGACGTCCGAACGGTTTTCGAGTGACTGATAGTGCGGTGCAGAAATCACCGCTTGGCGCCTACCAGGCGGCCCGCGCGCACGCCGCCACCCTCGCCCCGCGAGCGAGAAAGGGACAACATATGCCCAGAGCGATGCGTGCGGGCGAGCATCGCGGCGCATTCATAGACCGTCATTAATACCTAACTTACCCCAGCATAGCAACACTAAATATTAAACATATATGTACTTATATAATTATCGTCAAAATGGGCAGGTTCGTGTAGTATAGTTCCACGTGCATTTTTCAGTGATATTGTAATTTCACTGGTTCGCTATAGAGATATAATAATAAAATGAGTTGATTGAATTAGATAGAAAGGTATTTAGCTTCTTCCGCACTTATGATGGCTAGTACTGCAGCTAGTTGAATGCACCATGCGTACGACCACAAGTTAATGCAAATGCTCAAGCGATGCACTTTACTCGCACTACTTCCACCGTTTTACACTCTACCCGTGTTACGCCCCTCCACGGAGCATCATCAGGAGATGTTCGACAGTCGAGTTCCGAGCACTGACTGAGAGTCAGTCAGTCTCAGTCAGTGCTCGGAACTCGTTACACCACCATGCCAAATGCCTACTGGAAGAAGTGAGCAGTTGGAAAACTCTGACGCCAGGGTTCATCTTTTTATTCGTCGACTCAGCATTCCATTCACACAACAACATGTTAAAGCCGAGTATTTAGCTGATAGGTCTGTGGCCACATCAAAGAACTATTCACCCGTGACCACGTTCGTCGTAGCGGAAACCGGCGTAGTATTGTGCTACGCGCTACGCTGCCTACGCCGTAGCAGTTCAAGTGTCAACATGATATTTATTTAACACGTTTTAATATTCGAAAGAGGTTGTAAATCAGCCTGCAAAATTTAAGTATCAATTGAAATTGGTTTTGCATATATTTACTTAGTGTAAACAATTTAAGTTGATATCTTAAATGAGTAGGTTGAAGTGCTGCTGATAGTACTTACCTATCTAGTAGAAACATCATAACGGCCGGGTGTGAAGCTAGAAATGATAATAAGTAAATCTTAAGTGATAAGTATTTAAGTGAAAGTCACTTAAAATAAACAAAGAAAACAAAACAAAGACAATCTACCCTTTTAATTTTCTGTTCTTAGGTACTTAACGTTAGAGGTATATCTCGACATTAATATGCCTATAAAGTAAGGCCATAGAAAAGAATATAAAAGGAAAAAATTAAATAACTGACATTTAACCGTTTCATTTAATGATATGATAGATCATAATAACTCTTACTCACTCGTAGTTACATTGTTTACATTCTTATACAAACTTACTCGGACTAAGTATAGTCGCAAATCGGGCTTATCAAAAACTGGGGCAAGGTGAACGAAGAGAAATGACTGACCGCTGTTATAAGTAGCCTATTAGATATTACTGCACCGTAACGTAACCCCAGGGTATTCAGCCATCGGAACCCACGCTTAAGGATCCTGTGCCCTAGGGTTGCCAAATGTTTTATACGACTGCCCAACAAAAAAAGGTGTGTAATGTTTTTAATGTTCATGTATGTATGTATTTAAGTACGATTCTTTAAAGTGCTGAAACTCGTTAACCACTGAACAGATTCGAAAGGGAATCGTATCGGAAGAATCCTTATATTATCCCGAGTGTCATAGGCTAGGTTTTATATCAGAAAACAGTCGTGTTTTCATAATTTTTAATTTATTTACTAAAAAATAAAGAGGAAAACTTCAGATGGCTGTTGTAGGCCCAACTAAGTGCACCAATAAGAAGTTCTAAGCTTAACTTTGACATGACCACATTTTCGACCAATCACAGAAAAAAGGCAGTGTCGCATACTTTTATTTTTAAATATAATTTTGATAAGGATTTTGTAATATTACGAAGAAATATCGATATTCGATCAACAGCACAGTCGTCGCGTGTAATCATAAATTTTTATTACTGTGTGTAAATTGAACCGTAAACAGTATATTAGTCGTAGAACCAGTAAAATACTGTCCAAACCGTATTGTTGGGAACCATAAGCCTGACTGCATAGCGTAGCGTAGCGTCTCGCCTACTACAGTCGGCCATTGCGATCCGCCACGACCGCACGCTTGTCGTTTCGCGCGCAAATTTGAAATCAGAATAAAGAAAAGAAAATAACTCGTGTGACAGTTCTGTGAAAAAACGAAAAATAATTTGTGCTTATAAAACAGTGCAGTGTTTTCAGCCAGTTAGATTCCGTGTTTATTTTTTTGGACAAAAAGGATTGGGTGTTTTAAAGTCGCTACGCGCGGTAAGTTTTGTTTGGCTAATTTAGCGAGTAATTAACAAAGTTGAATTCTTGTACTAAGTTTGATTGTAAGAAAATTTGTTGAGAATTCTTTGTTGAGTGAATGACTGAATATTGCAGCAATAATGGAATGAGTTACAAAGTTGGAGAAATCTGTTCTAAGATTACGATTAAAAGTTGATATCTTAAAGAATTTTGTTCTCTATATAGAGAATGGTGTGATATTTTTGAAATAAAAAAGAAACTACTATCGCGTCTACCTGTTAATAGTCTTTAGGTCTACAAGTAGACTATTCTAGGAAATTAAACCAATTCCTCAGAATTGATTTGGAATTGAGTTTCTAAATTATATTGTCCAGCATCACAATTTATTTAGACACACAGATCAGCCGAAAATTTGAAAATTATAGTTTTTATAAAATGTGGCATTGCGTGCAACATGCTGCAGCCTCACAAGATAAACAAAGGGAAAATTATAACCAACTCTTCTTTCTCTTTTCGTGTGTTACACTGACTCGTCCAACGACCCGATGAATGAAACGACCTGGTGTCAAAGTTTTTCAACCACCTACTAGTAGGTAGTAGGCCTCTGACATGGTTGTGTAGCGACCGCCGTCTAAGTAATCATAGACAGCAACCGGCACCGACGGCTTAACGTGCCCTCCCAAGCACAGAACCATTTATTTTTCGGACAACCAGGTGGTTTACTCTGCGATGTCCTAACCAGACGGGGAACAAATGCACAAAGTGATAAATAACAACTTTATGAGTGTCCCACCGAGAATCGAACCCGGAACCTTTATGTTGCAAGCAGTCGTACTACCACTGCGCCACATCGGCTGTCGTAACCAACTTACACTTATTACAACTTACAATTATACTATTCATCAATAGGTAACACACATATTTCTTTAAACCTTCAGAACGTTTTTATCAAATATATGTTTGTATTTTTCTCTCGTATACCTGACTGTATGTGTCCTGAATGAAGAAATAAAATAAAATAAAATACAAATATTTTTTTAAATCGAACGACGGTAAGTATTGCCATTAGGTGTTTAAACTGTGTGATGCCAGAATAGAATTTCCCAGAAAAACCCCATTTCTTTCCCGCGGGTGTCGTAAAAGGCAACTAAGAGACTCGATGGTTTCATGAGTATTACATTTATAAGCGACAGGCTGACAACCTGTCACTAGTTATACACGATTTTTCTGAAACGACCCTCAAATATTGGTCAGACGTGGCGATAGCCGAATGCCCGTTAACGCTCTGCCTATTCCGCAAGGGATAAAGGCGTGATAAGAGCTGTTGAGATACATACAAACATACACAATATGTTTTAGGAACAAGAACAGAACTGTACTGAAAATTCAGTACCTACTCTCGTAGGTACACGGTAGGTAATTAAACAACCTTGACCAAAGAATTTATATACCTAGATTTTTTACTTAGCTTCACATATTATTAAGCTAAAATACAGGGTGTAAGGGACAGCCCTCCGAACACTGATAGGGTGCATTCGGAGCAAGACTATAAATATTTCAGAAAGCGTCATTATTTTTACTTCCCACAGTAAATTCAGTCAGCAGATTTTTATCGTTTCCTGACATATGTTTCTAGAGGGAAAGTTGTTCAGTTTCATTGTGTGCATGCACCTTATCAGTATTCAGACGCTGTCCTTTACAACCTGTATAATTTTATGAAGCAAATAAAAAAATAATAGAGAACATTAATCGCGGGCAGCGGTTTGTGAATAAAAATTAATAAATTATTTTATTCAATGGGCAAAGTAAAGAAACCTTTGCCGTGTGATGCCGGCTTAGAATAGTTCACCGCATTTCACATGGGATTCGTAAGAGGCGACTAAGGGACTCGAGGGTGTGTATTGCAATTTTAGGCGATGGGCTGACAACATTTCACTATGGCGATACACAATTTTCCGATTAAACCGTTGCGTAAATGTCCGCTTTTTGTGGTTGTTTACGCTCTGCCTAACCCGCAAGGGATTATAGGCGTGCTTTGTGTATGTGTAATGTATATATAATTCTAGATTCGGCTTATGCTAAATAAGGGTTTAAGAAATTCTTACTTATTAGACTCTTTGCATAAAATGAGATTATTTATGCTAACCTTTGTTGATTTTTGGTCTTAAATACCATAAAAATTCACAAGAGATTAAATAAAAAGGTAAAAAAATAATCGTATCGTTTCGAAATGTATCCTTATCTTAATTTGTAACTATTTGAATAACGATTACAACGATTTAATTATGTCACAACAAGATAATTAATTGTAAAACATAATAAAACAATAGTTCGTGTTCAACAAACGAACACACGCATGATAATATTTTCTTGAGTTTGCACAACTATTACTCATCACAATAAAACAATTTAAACGGATTAAATTTCAGAATATCACTATCCGAATTGTAACAGAGATACTGGATGAGGACTCTCATCAACTTGGACTTCCCTGATTACACAGCGGAAGAACTAGATCCAACATACTGCAAGACCTACTACACAAGACAAGATACGGTGTCAGCATTCTGCGTGGAACCGGGACGTTAGGCTAGGCTATTAAGATATAGATGGTGGTAGAACAAAAATGATTGATATTCTAAGTAATGAAGTCTAACACCTCTGTCATTCGTGGCCATAGTGGCAGATGTCAAGTGCTTTTTCAAAATGGCGCCTGGCGGGGGGCTGGCAGGCCGCTAAGGGTGGTCCGATAGAGGTTTAGTTTTACTGCGATTTCTCCAGAAAATTGTATGATACTATATTGATTGTATATATATTCTAAATCTAGACAAAATAAGCAATTTTTTGATATAAATAACTTGATGAATAGACCCCAGTGTAATTTTGAAAATAAGATTTATACTTTTTTTTTTCCATTTTGTTCTCTGTCTAATTGGGAACCACATTTCTGCAAGTGCAAGTAGGATAGCGAGTGTTTGGTAGCTTCAATTCGTCCTTGAAATACGCGGACCGATCGGTCCTTGCGCCAGTTGAGAGCCGGTTAATGACCCGGACCTATAGGTCCTTCCGCCAGTTGACGATATTAGTACGCCAAAGGAAGGGATAAGCTGACATTTTACTAGTGACCGATAGCGAAAATTTTGAGCGGGCTGATGATAAGAAACAATTTCCCCAAGGAAATATGAAAATACTCGGATCTCCTATGCATAATTGCTGATCTATTTAAACTACACTCTTCAACTACAACTGATCGTCAAGTGAACAATAACTCAACAACATCTGAATAACAGCTGAACAACATCTTATCAACGTCTGAACAACAGCTGAACAATAACCAAACAACGTAGTAACAGGTGCGGCGGAAGATGGCGGCTTTGAGTATTGGCAAAAAGCACTTCGTTTCATTTCTCAATTTCATCAAAAAGCGTGCCTTCTCATTAAACGTAATGCTTCAGCGTTGGAGAATAAAATGTGATTTCTATTGACAGAATGGATAAAGCAGGCCTTTATACAACTGTTTCCAAGTTTGTAATCCGAAAGTTATGGGACCAGTATAGATAAAAATATTTTTGTCTATGTTACTCGGGGAAAGTTCTTACCTATCACCAGCCCGTACTTAGTTTTCAGTATCAGTCACTAGTAAAATTTAAACCCTATATTTACCTTAAAAACTATCGCGATAGACTAGGTTAAACTAAAATGCGTGAAATCAAAATGTGAGTGTCCCACTGGGAATCGTATACGGAACCTTTGATGCCAGTCGCACTACCACTGCGCCACTTAGGCAGTTTAGCTCTCTTTACTACCTACTGTGATGGTGGTAAAAATTGCTAAATATAGTTAAATAGTCTTGTTTTCTTATATTTTATTCCCATGATAACGGTTGCTCTGCCTACACCTTAAGGAAAAAAGGGGTGATTTTGTTCTGTGTAAGATATTAGTGTATCTTAAAATATCTTAATCCTATGTCATACACCCAATATTTGTTTGGTCCTAATTATATGTCTCACGTATTAAGATTACTTCCTCCTACATACATATATCACGCCTATATCCCTATCGGGGCAGACAGAGCGTAAACGGCCGTAAAAACGAACATTTACACTACGTTTGACAAATATTTGAGGGTCATTCACAAAAATGTGTATCGCCATAGTTGTCAGCCCATCGCCTAAAATTGCAATACACACGTTACCCTCGAGTCCTTTAGTCGCCTCGGGAAAGGAATGGGGTGATGCTATTCTAAGGCGACTTCACTCGGCAAAGATGATTTTTCAATTGATAGTTCTTCGTGTTGTCTCCATATTTCAGTGTTTGTTGTGTCGTGTGTAAAATAAATAAATAATACATTTATTAGGCACATCTGTCTTAGAACTGACGGACAGTGGAGCAAGCGGGTTCTCGAGTAGAGACCACGCCTCGGCAAGCGTAGCGTTAGACGACTTCCGCCCAGATAGACCGATGTCTTAAAAAAACCGGCTGGTAGCGACTGGATGGCGAAAACGAGAGATCGTGCCCTGGGGGAGGCCTACGTCCAGCAGTGGACTGTAATAGGCTGATTTATAAGACCACAGGGACATTGCAATATTTTAGCCATTTAAAAAACAACGAGAGCGTCCATCCTAAAAACCCTTTTAGTCGGCCGCCGACCGCGCCATTTATTTTCGACTCCCAACTGCGTACAGTTCAGGGATCGTTTTCGGTTAAGGTACAGGGTTGAGCTACCGGTATAATAACGGTACCGGTATACGATTCAAAGGTAGACGGAAAAATTAAAAAAAAAAGGTTATGATATTGGTTATGGTCCTAGTAAAACTAGCACTACTAGCGCAACCTTTATTTAATAACTTGTTTTTTTTTAGTAGAATTTCAATATCGGAAAATACATTACGCTGTATAAAGCGACGTTGCAGAATCACAGATGTACTTAGAAAACCCTCGTATTACCGGTTAAGGTACTCTATGAAATATCAGTACCGTAATCGGTGCAGTAACGGAAAATTTCGGTACCGAAACATTATGATATCGCATTGCTGGCCCAATGGCTTAGCGGATAGTACTTCTGCCTACTACACCAAGAGTCGTTGGTTCGATACCCACCAGGTACAGATATTTGTAAAGTCTATTTTCAAGTACTTGTGTTTAGTCTGGGTGTTTTATATGTATATCTTTACAAAAAAAGTAAACATGTATTAATATCAGCTATCTAGTTACCATAGTACAAGCTTTGCTTAGTTTGGGGCTAGATAGTGCTATGTGAATTGCCCAGGATATTTTTAATATAGGTATATTGTTTATATTTCAATACTAGCGGCCCGCCCAGCGGTTTCACCCGCTGCTAACTGATTTCCCACGGGAAACAGACCTTCTCCCGACATAAATCATACATAAAAACCTTACTCTTGAATCACTCTATCTTTTAAAAAAAACTTCATCCAGATCCGTGAAGTGGTTTTGAAGATTTAAGCATACAAACAAACAAACAGACAGGGACAGACGTGGGATGCGGCCTTTATACTATGTACGGATAACGCATTAGGCTAGGATGTAGATAAAATTTTGTATGAAGCCCAGATAAGAGGTAATTTAAAGACTTTATATTGGCAAGATGCATTGACGGAGGTGGACGCTAGAATTGTTTTTTTTTATTAGATAGAGTAACTTGAGACGAAGGTTTGTAAGTATAATTTATTCCGGGAAATTGTCACATTCCCATGGGAAAACGGGTAGTCAAAAGTTGACTACCCGTTAGTCAACTTTTGACACCTTCAAGGATTAAAATTGCAAAAATGCTGAAACACGTGTTTAATTATTTTAAGTCATAATTGTCTAATCACTTACTTTGAAACGGATCACACTTAAGACAACGAACTTTCATACAAACTTTTGACCCCCTTTTCATCATAACGATAGTGCGTTTGAAAAACTAACAGCGATATGTATTATGGAACTAAAATATTATTTTTTCTCAGTTTTCGTAATAGTATAAATGCTAAACTACCTACTGAAGCTAAAGAGATAAAACTTAGACATGAAGTTTTTATGTAATAAAGCAACTATTATACTTAGATATAATTCCGGTTTTTTTTTTAATCCCCCAAGGGATGAAAAGGGGGCTAAAAGTTTGTATGACGTTTCAAAATTAGTGATTAGACTTATGACTTAAAATAATTAAACACGTGTTTCAGCATATTTGAAATTTTAACCCTTAATAGGGTCAAAAGGGAGTTAAAAGTTTGTATGAAAGTTGGTTTTTTTAAACGAATGTGATCTGTTTCAAAATTTGTAATTAGACTAATAACTTAAAATAATTAAACACGTGTTTCAGCATTTTTGAAATTTTAACCCTTAAATGGGTGAAAAGGGGGTGAAAAGTTTGTATGAAAGTTTTTTATCTTAAATGTGATCTGTTTAAAAATTTCTGATTAGACTCATAACTGAAAATAATTAAATACGTGTTTCAGCATTTTTGAAATTTTAATCCTTAAAGGTGTCAAAAGCGGGTCAAAAGTTTACTACCAGTTGGACTACCCGTTTTCCCATGGGAATGTGACAATTTCCCGGAATAAATTATACTTATAAACCTTCCTCTCAAGTTACTCTATCTAATAAAAAAAACCGCATCAAAATCCGTTGGGTAATTCTAGAGATATAAGGAGACACCAAACGGGAAGCGACTTTATTTTATACTATGTAGTGATGATGTCACACCTTTTACCGTTTAAACCGAAATAATTTGGGTTACACAATCCCTGGTAGAGTTTACTGTAGCAATACATCAACCTTTCTTAATGGATCAATTTATGCTGGTAGTCCTTATATTCTGTATTAAAAAAAACCGGAAAAGTGTGAGTCGCACACGCCTATCATGGGTTCCGTAACATGCACATCAAGCCGATTCAAATGACACCCTACTTGAACTAGTACCCTCAATGTTACAGTTTTGTTCTTATCGGCTCCCTAAAAGAACATTTTTATTTTTTGCTTTAATTTGTATTTCATACCGAAACTTCTTGCCAAATTGCATAGTTCTAGATCCACAGGAAGTAAACTTTATATTTTAATTCCCTTGAGAAGGTTAAAACAACGCGTTTTGTTACAGCATAATCTGGTGATAAACAGCTGTATATTTTATGACGCTTTTTTCACTGTTCAGCGCTATAGTGTCCCTGACGATGCCAGACTTGAAGTCTGCTAAATGAAAATCGTTTCAGTTGTGTGTCAATGGCCTTTCAGTGGGACAGTTTTGGTCATTTCGTATTCTGCTAACAGTTTGAAGTATAGAAAATCACAGTTGCATTATAAAGACAATTGACATTCAATGGCATTATTACAACGACAAAAAAATTAAGAAAATTGTTTTTTTATCTTCAAGTGGTCGTTGACCTAAGTTGGTATTATGTATTTATTTTCAACTCGATATCTCTCGATAACGAGTCGTGGCAAACGTACGGACAAGAAAGTGATCCTATAAAGGTTCAGTTTTTTCCTTTCGAGGTACGGAACCCTAATAACCAGTTTAAGTTGATCCCTTGAAGGGATAGGTTGATATAATAGTACAGTGTGTACACTGTTTTATTCTTGCTTGAGGGATTTAATGTCTAAAGGGAAGCTAAAGGGCCATTAACTGCAAGCACTTGCATTGCATTGTTGCTTGTTGCACAAGTTGTATAACCTTTCCTTAGGAATAAAGAAGTTTGTTACAAAATACACTTTAAAAAAATTACCAATATTATTGTACAGTCAAGCACGTAAATTGTCTCGTATGCATTCTTACGTTGACCCAAATTATTGGTTAATCGTCAAAATTAAGGTGAAGACACATTTCTGTGATGCTATCCTATCCCACGTTACATGATCTTACGACAGCAACACACTTGCTCTACGCAACATACTCCTCTGAGCAGATGGACACTGAACTTGTGTGTCGACATGACACGCCATCTGACAAAAGATCTGTGAGTTAGTCCGCGGGGTGAGGCAGGGGCGTGCGGTAAAGTGAAATGCGCGTGTTACACTGCTCCGTACGCCCCTGCCTTACCCCCGCGGACCACCACGCGGTATTATATTTAAATAATAGGCAATCATGGATGTTGTCCATTTTTGGCAAGGCAACATACCCACTGTGAGATGTAGAAAAAGAAATGTTTTATTTTAAATAAAAATCATACCGAATAATATCAATAATCATTGATAAATTGCTGAGCTAGCGGTAGGGGCCTTCTGACGTGTAACACGTGTTAGCACGTCAGACGACGCGCTTACGTTCACTGGGATTCGGTCCGTCAGCGACGTCGTTCAAGTTATATGTGCTTCTAAATAGTTATTGCTCATAAATTTCTATGAAAACTAGAGCCTTCTTACGGGCAGCACATCATGTACGTGGGATGGGGTAAGACAAGTATGTCTGCACCTTTACACGTTTTTGTATCTGTTTGCAGAAGATAGCAAGCAACGCGCGCTCACCATTTTCACACTATACAGGGTGTACGAGGCAGCCCTCCGAATACTGATAAAATGCATTCATACCATGAATCTGAACAACTTCACATAAAAATATTTCAGGAAACGTAAAATTTTGACTTCCCATAGTCACATATAAATCACATAAAAAAATAACAGTCAGCTGATTGTAATTTTGTATGTGAGGTCGATTTTTATGTCGTTACCTGAATGATATATTTCTTAGGGAGAGTTGTTCAGTTTCATGGTCTGAGTGCACCTTATCAGTATTCGGAGGGCTGTCTCTAATACCCTGTATATTAGGTTTGCGGTTATTTAATATAGTTTTGTATCAATTTATCAGTGTTTATCATTTATCAGACTTTCGATGGGATATCCCCCATTAATTTACTTAAGTAATTAGAATATATTTCCTACTCGCTGTTAAATAAAATGGTAGGTAGGTACCTATAAGTAATATCTAACTGATTAAATAAGTTATCAGTAATAGAGCCATTATATTACACCTCCAACAAACGGGAGGCCCTTCACCGTGTATGTAATGTAAGGTATAAGGGACAGCCCTCCGAATACTGATAGGTGCATACAGATCGTTAAACTGAACAACTTACTCCTCGAAACACATGTCAGGAAACTACAAAGAATTTCGACCTTCCATAGAAAATCACAATCATCAGACTGAATTTAGAATGGAAAGTCGAAATAAATGTTTTTTTATATTTTTTTTTTATTAATGATGGGTTTGCTCTTGACTCTAGTCTAGGTCATAGGACAGAGACAGAGTCTAAGATGGAGCGAGCTCACCCAGAAGAAGCCTGTTCACTCTTACTTTGAAGAGATTAGGGTTGTATGCTTTTGGAAACACAGACGCAGGAAGTGAGTTCCACTCTTTAGCAGTGCGCATTATAAATGATGACTGGAAGCGCTTAGTCCGAATTGGTGGAATGGCTACCAAGTACGGATGGTATCCGGCGGTGCGTCTGGATGTCCGATGGTAGAAGGGAGCTGGTGGAACAAGGTCGTGAAGCTCTTGAGCACACTCTCCGAAGTACAATCTATAAAATACCGACAAGCAGGCAACCTTGCGGCGATGTGCCAGGCTATGTAGCTTGGTGTCCACCAGTTTTATGTCGCCTATGAGCCTCTTGGCCCTGCGTTCCACCGAGTCAAGAGCGGCAAGTTGGTATTTGGCTGAGCCATCCCAAAGGTGACTGCAATACTCCATGCAGGATCGGACTTGTGCTTTGTAAAGAGTTAAAAGCTGTCCAGGCGTAAAGTATCGCTTCACTCTATTCAGGACGCCCAGCATTTTAGCCGCCGTCTGAACCTTGTACTCGATGGTCGCGCCGAAGTTTAGATTTGATGTCAACTCCATGCCTAGAAGCTTAAGCCTGTCAGTGACTGGGACAGATGTACCCCGAAAAGTAGGTGTCCAGTCGAAAGGACTCCTTTTTGCAGTGAAAAGACACGCCTGTGTTTTGGTGGCATTGAATGAGACCAGATTGTCGTCGCCCCATTGGGAGACAAGACTTAAGGTCAGATCTGTTCGCTCTACCATGGCCTTTCTTAACGAACGTATTTCATCCCCACTGGTCCCTGCACCTGTCAAGTATCTCTCTGAAACGGTACTATCATCTGCGTATCCAACAATACCATGCCGAAGGAGGTCATTGATGTGCAGCAGGAAAAGAGTTGCAGAGAGAACAGACCCCTGAGGAACTCCGGCATCAATGGCCATTAGGTCAGAGGAGCAGCCGTCAACGACTACTCTGATGGACCGTTCACTAAGGAAGTCTGAAATCCAAGTACAAAAATCAGCTGGGATGCCATAAGCAGGAAGCTTGCTGAGCAGACTTGCATGCCAGACCCTGTCAAAGGCCTTCGAGATATCGAGTGAAACGGCAAGTGCTTCGCCGTTTTTCTCGATGGCTTCGCCCCAGCAGTGCGTGACATACACAAGAAGATCACCAGTAGACCGCCCCCGGCGAAAGCCATATTGACGGTCACTGAGAAGATCATTGTCTTCAAGGTAGGTCAGCAACTTACTGTTAAGTACCCTCTCCATGACCTTGCATAGGATGGAGGTGATGGCAATTGGACGGTAATGGGCAGGGTCGGCACGGTCGCCCTTTTTGGGAACTGGTTGCACATTAGCAAGCTTCCAGGCCCCCGGCACCGTTCTTTCTTTAAGAGAGAGGCGGAACAAGCGTGTCAGCACAGGAGACAGTTCAGGCGCACATTGTCTTAATACTCTCGCTGGTGTGCCATCAGGTCCGCTGGCCTTGTTCACGTCTAGACTGCACAATACTCTTCGAACCTCTTTAATGTGTACTGCGATCTCCGACATCGAAGAATCGCAACGAGGTACAGTAGGTGGTTGTTTGGAGCCAGCGTCCAGACGTGAGTTGCTTGCAAACAAGGAAGCAAAGAAATTTGCTTTCTCACTTGCAGAGTGAGCCAGCGATCCATCAGGTTTCAGCATTGGAGGTAAGGTTGGACGACAGAAATTAGTTTCAACCGCTTTGGACAGGGACCAAAACTTTTTACTACCCGGAGGGTGTGATGCTAGTTTGGCCCCTATTCGTCCGACATGGTCAAAACGTGCCTTACGTAAAACCCGTTTGCAGGACTGTGATGTGATGAAATGAAATGTGATGTTTCCTGAAATATTTTTTCATGGAAGTTGTTCAGTTTCATGGTCTGAATGCAGCCTGACAGTATTCGGAGGGCTGTCCCTTACAGCCTGTATAATGAAACCTTCGCGTCCCTATGTCGCCTCTTTCGTCTGACAGACGCATGCGTTACGGTGCGTTAAAAAAACGGAATGACACTACGACAAGTGAGAAAGTTAGTTTAAGTAGGTAGTTTCAGGCGCACAATCATCCTTCTACCATCTTACATCTAGACGCACCGCCGGATACCATCCATACATGGTTGCCATTCCACCGATTCGGACTATGCGCTTCCAGTCATCATTTATAATGCGCACTGCTAAAGAGTGGAACTCACTACCTGCGTCTGTGTTTCCAAACGCATACAACCCTAATCTTCAAAGTAAGAGTGAACAGGCTTCTTCTGGGTGAGCTTGCTCCATCTTAGACTCTGTCTCTGTCCTATGACCTAGACTAGAGTCAAGAGCAAACCCATCATCAGTTAAACTACTGCTTCTTTGTATACTGTGGTTCCGGCAACCGCGAAGCCATATTACGTGACCAGACATATAATTACCAACTTTATTTTAATTAGGATAAATATTATTTTCCATTTGCAGTTACAAACGGTTTGCGTCAAACCGTTTTGCGTTGACGAGACCGTTTTGATCATTAAATCTTCACCATAATTAAATATCGCCGTGTGATGCCGGCTTAGAATAGCATCACCCTATTTCTTACCCATGGGTGTCGTAAGAGCCGACTAAGGGACTCGAGGGATGTGTATTGCAATTTTAGGCGATGGGCTGACAACCTGTCACTATAGTGATACACAATTATCTAATTGACCCTCAAACTTCTGTCAGATGTGGTGTTAATATCCGATTTACGGCCGTTAACGCTCTGCCTACCCCGTAAGGGATATAGGCGTGATTTATGTATGTATGCATGTATGTATAATTAAATAGAACTCATATCATTATTAAGGCCGTATATCGCTATTTGAAAAGCGTGTAAGTTGTATTTTAAAAGAGTATCAGTTAGTTGGATTTGGCATTTTCGTATTCCGCTAGCAGTTTGAAGTATAGAAAATCACAATGAGAAAAGAATTAAAGTTGACTGTACTATGGTTTTATTAGGCACTCAGTGCGATATACATATATATACCTATATACATACATAAATCACGCCTATATCCCTTACGGGGTAGGCAGAGCGTTAACGGCCATTGACGGATGTTAACACCACGTCTGACAAAATTTTGAGGGTCAATCAGATAACTGTGTATCACTATAGTGACAGGTTGTCAGCCCATCGCCTTAAGTTGCAATACACACCCTCGAGTCCCGTAGTCGCCTCTTAGGACCCCCACGGGAAAGACATGGGGTGATGCTATTCTAATCCGGCATCACACGGGATATATATATATATATATTTAGTTAGCCTTGTCTGTCCCACACATGCAGGGCAAAGGCCTCACCTCTTTCACGCCTCTTTAATAAATGAAAATAAAAAACAAAACAACAAAAACTTTACTCACATAATTCTTCTATCTTTGAAGAAACTTGGTGTTGAACTGCAGGCTGCCGACACAGAGTTGGAACAAAGCTACATGAAGCCGGACCTGCCAAAAACTCTCTTCCTAGACCCATTGTAGTTAAACTGTCAAGGAAGTCCAAGAGAGACGAAATGATCGGCGCTATATAAATAAGGTGTAAAAGAATTTGCTGAGAATATTTTAAGGAGTGAACCAATACGTGAAACTGAACAACTTTCCCCAAGGAACATAGGTCGAAATATGAAAAAATTATTTGAACCTCCCATACTTAGTGTGTTACCCGGCCGGGATAATTTGTATGGGAGGGCCAATTTTTTTATATTTCGACCTATGTTTCTTAGGGAAAGTTGTTCAGTTTCACGTACTGGTTCACCCCTTAAAACATTCTCAGCTAATTTTTTTACACCATGTTTAAGGTGAAATTTTACTAGTGACCGATACTGAAAACAGAGGACGATCTGGTGATAAAGAACAACTTTCCCCAAGGAACATAGGTCGAAATATGACAAAAATATTATGACCTTCCATAATAACATTAATAACAATATTTAGACTGAGCCGATGGCGTAGCGGATAGTACCCCTGCCTGCTACGCCGAGGGTCGTGGGTTCGATCCCCACAAGACACAAATATTTGTTAAGTCATTATCAGATAATTGTGTTTAGTCTGGGTGTTTATATTTATAATATGCATTTATTTACAAAAAAAAGTATATAAGTAATAGTATCAGCTATCTAGTTCCCATAGTACAAGCTTTGCTTAGTTTGGGGCTAGATGGCGCTGTGTGAAATGTCCAAGATATTTATTTATTTTTATTTTTATAACCCAAATCAGCTGATTGGTAATTTTGTGTAGGATGTCCTTTTTTCATATTTGCCTTGGGGTAACTAATTTCTTATAACCAGCCCGTCTCGAGTGTTGGGTATCGGTCACTAGCAAAATTTCACCTTGTGCATATGTATACGTACCTCATTATTTGTCTCTTACATTATTTCATTTTATTATCAAACTATATTTCCGCCCAGCGGTTGCACCCGCTGCCACTCATTTTCCCGTGGTAATAGTTGTTTTCCTGCAGTAAAAAGTGGCCTACGTGTTATTCCAGGTTAAACTCTACCTGTGTTCCAAATTTCATCCAATTCGGTCGAGCCGTTTGAGTGTGAAGAGGTAACAAACATATATACACAAACACAAACTCTCAGATTTATAATATTAGTACGGATGTAAACTGTACTCTGCTTGTGTGTTCTTTTTGCGAAATAAACAATTTATTAAATCACAATGGCAATAGAATGACAATTTGATGTCGCTAGCATTACAATGGCTGTAAAATAAGAAAATCGGGTCCCTGGTGTGAATAATAGCTGTATAGAATAACACGCACGATGGTAGGTTCAATTTAGGCACACGCAGTTCACGTGGAAACCGTTTTCTGACTCCACATCTGTTACTTCCAGGGACCGACAAAAAAAGGAGCTTTGGCAGTAAACCTTCCAGCCAGGGACCTGACATTCAGAGACCTCGTATACGGGGTGTAAGGGATGGTGTACCGAAAACTTTGCAGGCATGATCGGATCGTGAAACTGAACAACTTTCGCTATGGAGGAAATGTTGGTTAACAAGAAAAAAAACGGCCTCCCATAATAAACTCCTGATCGGCTGAAATTGAAATTATTTATTCAATGTAGGCTAGTATTGTCACTTATTGACGTCATGATCCGTCATTGTAAAAAAAAAGAATTTTGTATAACACATTTTTATAACAATGTTGTAAAGTCCTAATAGTAAACCGGCTCGGGCGGGATAAAAACATGAAAATTAAGGCACTGACTCAGGGCTGGCCAGGTTAATCTCATGGCAGCATGTAATTTTTTTCTATGGAAACACGAAAAAAAAAAACGTTTCCCAACATAGGCTCCAGAGTAAAAATTGATCAGTTTCATGGTTTGATCATGCCTGTAAAGTTTCCGGTACACCATCCGTTCCACGTATGGACTTACCCTATTCGTATCTCGTCAAAGTTATTCGAAAGTAAAGCGCTGTTTTGAAGGCTATCAAAACCCTTTCAAACTATTATCCTTATTGAAAGGGTTCCCCTTACAGCTTTCACATAAATTTGTTTCTTACGTGTCGATGTTCTTCTTTTATTCACCGAGTCATCCAACGACCCGATAAACCCTTGTGTCATTTATACGGATCGTCAAAGCTCTGAAGTTGCCGCGAAATCGCAAACTGCTCGTCTTGCGAATAAGTTCATTGCAGTGCGTGCGCGCGAAACCCCTATAAAGCGCTATGCACAGGGTTTTAGCAAAGGGTTCCCTTTTCGATTAACTATAAGTAAATGAAATGGTTACCAGTGGAAGTGGGTAGTCGTTTAACTTGTGGTATTCAGACATGGAGTAGATAAATTAGAAGCTTAATCGATAAAGCGCTTAGCGGGGTCCCTGCCTGCCACACAAATTGACGTGGTTGGTAGTACAATTTTGTATGGAAGTAATCAACCGCCCGTCCTTAGTATTGGTTACTTAAAAAAAATTCACCCTATGTAGTAGACATGAATCCATAATTTTTAAAGCGGATAGTACCTTGCCTGCTTCGCCGAGGGTCCTGAGTTCGATCGCCACAAGACACAAATTAATTGTTTACACAGTTTTCAGATATTTGTGTTTAGCCTAGATGTTTTCTAAGTATAATATGAATTTATAAAAAAAGTGTATAAGTATTAATATTAGTTATCTAATTACCTTAGTACATGATTTGCTTAGTTTGGGGCTAGATGGCGCTGTCTAAATTGCCCAGGATATTTATTTATTTATAATAGTCTTATAATTTTCTGTAAATAAAAGTTTTATATTTAATGTTATACATACAACCATACATATATCATGCCTTTATCCTTTGTAGAGCGTAAACGGGCATTTACGCCATGTCTGACAAACATTTTTAATTGTGTACTACGGTATCACCATAGCGACAGGTTGTCAGCTCATCACCAAAATTGCACTAGACATGTAACCCTCGGGTTCCCTTAATCGAAGAAATGGGGTGATGCTATTCCAAGCAGGCATCACACGGCACGTGTAATAATATTACTAATATATTTACTCCATGATACAGCCAAGTCTTGGTGATTCACTGACATGAGAAAAAGTGGAAGTTTTCTCCCGAGCAGGCAGTTAAGCTGAACGACGTTGATGTAATGCCAACTGTTGCACGATCGATCGAACTCCCTTATGCTACGTTCACACTACGCACCCGCTCCTGCCGCTACCGCGAATATTGCTCGACATCCTTCCGCGAAAGAGTATCAACGCGAGGAACGTTAGGAACGTGCATTTAGACGCTGTTCAAATTATTTATTTCATACTTTGTCAAGTGACTTAGACGCTGTGTAACTTTTTTTGTTTTAACATCACTTTCACGAGTTGCACCTATACGAGTGAGCGAGATAGCAATACATTACTCTCTCGTTCGTGCCGCTTTTTCTGACTCGCGTACGAAAAAACCAACATTCGCGGGAGCACGTCAAGTGGCAGCGTTAACCTGTTTACATACTCGCGCTGCCCACTTCCCTTACTATTTCCCTGCCCATATAGGCATAGTGTGAACGTGACATGACACAGGGTAAAACAGAAATGGCAAAATAATCCCATGGGAAAAAGAGGAAGTTTCCTAAGCTGGCAGTTTAGCTACTGAACGAAATTGATGTGAACGACATGCCATTCGTCGACTCGGTGACTCACACGAAAAAAAAACAATGTATCTGAAATTACCCTTAGGGAAGTTATAAACAGGAATCCGTTCTATATAATATAATAAATCTGAGAGTTTGTGTGTGTATGTATGTTTGTTACCTCTTCACGCTAAAAAGGCTTGACCGATTTGGATGAAATTTGGAACACAGGTAGAGTATAACCTGGAATAACAAATAGGCTACTTTTTACCCTGGGAAAACAACTATTACCACGGGAAAATCAGTCTTCTTCTTCTTCTGGCATGTCGATAGCAAATATTATGTATGGTGGTGTATTATATGAGCTTGGACCAGTAAGTAGCAACGCGGATGGCCTCGTCGGAAGCATTCCACAGGTTCTCACGCTGGGCAGACCAGTAGATGGGCCATGTTTTGAGGTTCGGCGCCGCATGGACAAGTCGAAGCATTGGAAAAGCCCCATCGTTGGAGGTTTTCCTTGCAGCGGCCAACCTGTGAACGGAGTCGGTTTAACGACGGAACGGAAAATAAGTAGCAGCGGGTAAAACCACTGGGCGGAAATCTAGTGGTTAAATAATCCCGTAGGACTTATAGGCTCAGCTTATCTCGGGATGAAGGATTTGTTTGTTTATTATTGTATGGTCTTGATCTCCAATACAGCCTTTAGATGATTGATAATTGATAAGTCCAAGAGAAAGTTTCAAAAAATGTATATTTTTAACACATACTGATTTAAAATTGATAATGAGTTGCACGCTGTGCGGTGTCGAAACGTGAACTGATTTTTGCTTACATTATAAAATTCATCGTATAAAGTAAATTGCTTACAATGCTCTAAGTGCAGTTATTAGACTGTACATGCTCCCGGGGGAGAGAAAATTAACAAAAAAATATATCTGATAATTTGAAATTGTTTAAAATCAATCTTATAAATTTCATGATTATATAAATTTGAACTTACAAATTTAAGTTACAACTTGCTTAAAAATAAAACTTATAAATTTCATGATAAAATAATTCAAGCTGATAAAAATTAAAATACATTTTGCTTAAAAATTTAAAAAGCATCTTATAAATTTAAAAACTTATAAATTTTATTGCACTGCACTACACTGAGAAATCCCGAGTCTTGAAGTGGCTTATTGGATTTGTTCCTTTATCTATTTTTTGAATATTATTACTTGCTGACTCGACATCGTATCTGGCGGAGTGCGTGCCCGCTGTGCCGGCTGTAGGGGCGGCTCTAAACGGTGCTGTTCCATTTGCCTCAAGCTCTAGAGTTGCTGGCACTTCTTGCGATGATTTTCGACGATTGATTCTGCGTCTACAAACGGTGACGATTGCTACTATACTTGCTACTAGTAGTGTACCGTACATGATGCAATACTGATGAATATCGTGAGTTGACACATTTTCTATCGACGGATTGCTCTCTTTCATTTTGATAATTTTATGCTCTAGATCGTTCATGAGCTTTTGTGTATCTTCGTTGATTCTTGTCGTGTTCTGAATTGGCTCGAACGTTATATTAAAAATGTTGTTGATCTGAGGAATTACAAGCTTGTCTATTATTGAACTTAGTTGAATAGTGCTGATAGTATCTTTGTGCGCATACACAGTATAGTTCTCTGTCTTGATTACGCAATTTTCATCTAAGCTTATAATATTTGCATGCTTTATATGTATGGCCGTAATGCGATCGCTGCATATCACTCTCAGCTGGCATGAATCACAACAAAAATGGAAGTAAGTGTTGCTATTGATAAGATTCAACCATTTTTGACTACAGGTTTCTATATTGCTTTGACATTTGTCATCTTCTGTTTTCATGCATAAATCCTTGTCTGACCTCAACTTGAAAATGGGGCTGCGCAGGTAACACATGATGTCGATGTATCATGTGATATACATTGATTCAGCTCATCGTGCGATAGAGGTAAGTAGGAATCCTTCTGTAGGTTCATACCAACATATTCTGCTACTGGTAGTAGGGTGACCATATTACGTCTGACTTGTTTCGGAACTGCAATCACATGATATAAGTCATAGCTTTCTCTACTTATTAGAGGTATCTTGATCTCGATTATTAAGTACGACACTGATAATTTAGCGCGAACTTTTAGTAGATGATAAATGCTTTGTAGATCGGACTGGATATTGTTGACTGGTAAGGCTAATTCTTGCTTTAGCTGCCCAGATATTGTGTTTAGCTCGTCTTGTAGTTGTTTTGGAGTTATAAGATGAATATTGAATTTGCCGTGGTAGATATTCGTGATTATATCCAATAATGTGTTTTGAGTCTCCCTTAGGCTCTCTATCATATTATGTGCTGATATTGCTGATAACGTAAATTCGTTGACGTACGCCAGATTATTTATCTCCGACTTCAACTTGCTTGATGCTTCTTGTAAAGCCATGATGTGCCGGTTAAACAGCTTATGTTGTTTCTTGATATTATCCTCTGTTCTTTTTAAGAGATTATATTCAGCTTCTACTATTGATGTTTGATTTTTCCATAGTAGCGCCATATGATTTTCATTCTTGTTGATAAGCTGGATGTCTCGTTTGTACTGTTCTGCGAACTCGTCATCTAGTACACCGAATAAACTACGCGCTATACTGCCTATTCCATTAATAAGACCTCGTTTCTGTCTGTCGCGCTGTACTTGTTTATGTAGTAGAATTTCATTGTAGAATTCCAGTTCGCCAAACATATGTTGCAGCTGTAGCATGATGACATCGCAATGAGATTTTTGCTTGATCTCTTCACATGTATTTTCTAGATGCTCTTGATATTTCATGTATGCGGCTGTGCCATCCCAGTATGGATTCATGTCGTAGTATACGATGATCTTCCATTCATCCTGTATGAGTTGCATATTCGCAATCTTGTCAAAGTAAAGACCATGATTATCTTTTAGGCTTGATATATTTTGACAGAAAGATGATGTTATAATTGTCAAGAAATAAAGAATAGCCATAATGATTGAGGCCATGTTTGATTGTTTTGCTTTAGGTGTCCGTTTTCGTGGCCGCCGCGTACGAGTATCGTGTTCGCCGTTGGGTGACGTCACATCAGCTGATACCTGCTCGACTTGACTCGTCGCTTGCGTCGTTTGGTTACTGGCGGGCGCACGTGATACTTGCTCGACTTTGCCGGTCGCTTGCGTCGTTTGGTTACTGACGGGCAATAATGATAATTTTACAATTGGTCGCTTGATAAGACCGTTCTTTGTTTTGAGTGTTACAACCCTGACGTAGCCATCTTTTCCTGGGTGTAATTCGACGACTCGCCCCATAGCCCATTTTCCTGGGGGCAGGTTTGCGTCTTGAATAATGACGACGTCATTGATCTTGATATTTTCTTTGGTTTTTATCCATTTTGAACGTGCTGATAACTGGGCGAGGTATTCAACCTTCCATCTCTTCCAAATATCGTTGAATATCTTTTGAGTTAGTGTCCACCTCGTCTTTTCGTCTTTTTCAGTGTTAATGATAGTTAGAATGGGACCACTTGATAAAAAGTGCGATGGTGTTAGGTAGTCCAACTCATCTGGGTCCTCTGATATTGCACATAGCGGCCGTGAGTTTAGGCACGCTTCTATTTGCGACAATATTGTGGCCAACTCTTCATACGTCAGCTTTTGCTCTCCGAGCACTCTGCGTAAGTGGTGTTTGACGCTTTTCACGGCTGATTCCCAGATTCCTCCCGCGCTTGGCCACGATGGAGCCTGAAAATGCCATTCGATCTCCATGTCTGAGAGTTCATTAAAGAATTCTGGATCTAATACTTGTTTCAGGTCGAAAAATTCTTGTTGTAGTTTGTTGTTTGCGCCAACAAAGTTTGTCCCATTGTCGCTATAGATATGGCGCGGTGACCCTTTTCTTGATGATAGCCGTACCAGTGCTGCCATAAACGCAGACGAGGTCATATCTGATACCAGCTCAAGGTGGACTGCTTTTGTTGCCATGCAGATAAATACAGCTATGTAACCCTTTGTTGTCCTGACACAACGTCCACGATTAGCTTTGATTTCTAAACTCCCTGTATAGTCCACCCCGCAGTGGTAGAACGGGCGTGACTGGTTTATTCTTGCAGAGGGTAAGTCCCCCATTATTTGATTAAGCTTTGATGGGTTGTGTCTTCTACATGTGACACAGGTACGTAATTGTTTCTTGACTGATCTGTTTCCTCCGATGATCCAGTACATCCGTCTGAGGTATGAAAGAGTAAGACGTACACCGCCGTGGAACGTCAGGTCGTGTGCTTGCTGGATCAGAAGCTCTGTCAGGCGACCATCGTGAGGTATAATGATAGGATTTTTCATTTCATTGCTTATGTTTGCATTTCTTAACCTTCCACCAACATGGAGAAGGCCATCGTGCTTATCTAAGTAAGGGTTTAGATTCACAATCTTGCTTTTCGAATCCACTTCCCTTCCTTCTTGTAAATTCTTGATTTCTGCTCTGAATTCTGCTTGCTGTATTTGCTTGATAATTATTTGCCTTGCTTTTTCTTTTTCATGAACTTTTACATATGCTTTGCTTTCTTTTTCTTGCTTTTTGCTGGTAAATCGCAACACCCATGCTAGGATGCGGACAATTTTCTTGAAGGAACTGTGCTTCTTGATTAATTGCTTGATAATGTTATCATCATCGTCTTGCTGAATAATGACATTAACTTGCTGAGTTTTTCTTGTTTCTTCATTTGTTTGATATATTTCAGGTTTGCTGTCTTTTTCTACCTTATATGAAGCTAGCCAAGCTGGTCCTCTCCACTACAAGGGGTGCTCCAACAACTGTGATGCTGTGATGCCTCTGCTTGCGCAATCAGCTGGGTTGTCGGCTGATTTTACGTACCGCCAGCTTGTTGGCTCAATGATGTTTGTAATCTTGCTCACTCGGTGTGCGACGAAGGGCTTCCACTTGTTTATATCACCCTGTATCCATCCGAGAACAGCTGTTGAGTCGGTCCATCCAAATGTCTTGATATTATAAGTGGACAAACATTGCTGTACTTTGCTCATTGCCTTTGATAGTAGCTCTGCTCCACACAGTTCTAGTCGTGGCAGAGTATGTTTCTTCTTCTGTGACGCTACTCTTGATTTAGCCATCACTAATACAACTTTTGATGATTTTTTTGTAATTATTTTGCAATAAATGACGCAGGCATACGCATTAATTGATGCGTCACAATAGCCGTGTAACTCGATATTCGTCGTTTCGTCAGTACCGAGCCAGCGCGGCACTTGAATGTTGTTTATGTTTACGATATCTTCTTTTATCTTGTTCCACTTAGTTCTGATGTCTTGGGGTAGTTCATCATCCCATTGTAGCGACGTTTTCCATACTTCTTGAAAAAGGAGCTTGAATTTTGTTGTTGTCGGAGTTAACCAACCGAGGGGGTCGAAAATTTTGGAAATTTCTGAGAGTAAAATTCTTTTTGTGATTTTCAGTTGCTGGGTTTGATTTATTTTAGATTCAAACGTGAAAGTGTCTAGTGTTGGTTTCCAGCCCAAACCCAAAGTTTTTGTAGACTGTGCTTGTCTGAATTCGAAGTTGTTGTTCTGATTTACATCTTCAGCGTTTTCACTTTGTAGTAGTGAATTATGATTTGACGACCACTTTCTCAAGTTGAAGCCGCCTGATTTCAATAGACGTATCAAGTCTAGTTTAAGTTGTTTTGCTGCTGCTATATTATGAGAGCCATGAAGTAAATCATCCATATAAAATGATTCTTCCAGTACGGCTGGTGCTTCACTTTCTTGATAGTTTTCCTTTTCATCTCTTGCTAGTTGCTTCAGGGTCATCATGGCTAAGAAGGGGGCGGCCTTGGTGCCGTAAGTAACAGTTGTCAGCTTGTATTCTTTTATTGGTTTCATTTCTGAATCTCGCCAAATAATTTTCTGTAAGTTTTGATCATCTTTGTGAACCCATATTTGCCGAAACATTTTCTCGATGTCGGCGGTGAAGGCTATCTTGAACTGCCTCCACTTCAAAATTAGGGCTTGTAAATCTTGTTGCAAATTTGGACCCCTGGCCATAAGGTCATTAAGGCTTTTTCCTGATGATGTTATCATTTTTCCGTTAAAAACTACTCTTAATGACGTAGTCAGTGATTCTTTGCGCAATACACAGAAGTGCGATAGGTAGCATTCTGGAATCGCGTTGCCGACCGACGGTTTCATATGACGAAGTGCAATGTACTCGCTTGTGAATTGTTTATATTGTTTAGCAATTTCTTCTGATTTACGGAATTTTTTCTCCATTTGTAAAAAAGTTGCGATTGCTTTTGATTTTGACATTCCCAGTTCTTCTTCAAAATTTGCTTTGAGGGGTAGTCGGACTTCATAACGGCCGTCCTCTAATCTTTGCGTTGTTTCTTGATAAAATTGTACGCAGTGGGAATCTTCCGACGATAGGGTTGTCTCTTCAGAGATATCTTCGATTTCCCAAAATTTTTCTAGTTGATCGATATTGTTAAGGACAACATTGCACTGTAGTGTTTTTGCAATATTGCCACATAGAATCCATCCCAGCCGAGTTTGCTGAGCTATGGATGTTGTTTCTTTTGATCTGCAGATGCCCTCCAGAATTATTTGAGAATACACTTCTGCTCCCAATAGGACATCTACTGGGCGACTTATGTTGAAGTCTGGGTCTGCTAGCTTGATGTGTTTTAAGTATTCCCATGCTGGTTTTTGGAATGTGTAATTAGGTAAGTTCCTGATAAGTTGCTTCATTACTTGTACATCTGCGCTGAAGCTGTAGCGCTCGTCAGCTGATGTGCACTTGATATTGATATGACCTCTGCTGTTACTTTCCTTGATTCCAACTCCCGAAATCACACCTTTGCATCTTTGTCTCGGTAGTGATAAAATCTGTGCTGATTTCTCTGTTATGAGCGAAACTTGAGACCCTTGGTCAATTAGAGCTCGCATCGTATAGTAAGTACCATCTACGCCTTGTATCTTGATAATTGCTGTTGATAATAAAATTTCAGGCTCGTCACATGTTTGTGATACTTGCGAGCTTTTCTTGATAAGACAGTTTTCATTCGAGTCTGCAGCTGCTGATTGCATCACTGCAACGTTCGGTTTTTGGTAACTTGATTTTTTAAATGCATCATGTAAAATTGTATTATGGGGTTCGCCACATTTATGGCACTTTTTTGTTGAAAAACATCCCTTATCTCCGTGGGGATGAAGACAATTATCGCAGAATTTTAGTTTTGATATTGTTTTTTGCTTTGCTATCGGATTCATATCCAAAAATTCCTTGCAGTAATAAATTCCATGTTTATTTCCACACAGCGGACATGAAATAGGAGTATATTGCTGCGTATTACTTGCTTGTTGCGTAACCACTTGATTGGCTAATGCAGGGCGCTTGAAGTTGTAATTCGATTTTTGGAAGTAATTGTTTGATAATGGCTTGCTGTTGAATGATGTTGAGGGTTGCGCTCCGTCTTGCTTTCGGCGCGAAGATTCCAAGGTAGTAAACTTGCTTTCCAAAAATTCAAAGAACTTTTTCAATGTTGGTAGCTCCCTCTTGTTAGTGACAGAATCCATGTAATCATTGTATGTAAACGTATCCAACTTGAGCGACAAAAGATGTACAATGAGAGGATCCCATGAGCTAGTATCGACGCCCAAATTCTTGACAGCATTGAGACACTCGTTTGCTGTGTCGTGAATTTTCTTGATGTGACTCACACTCTGTTGCTTTGAGCTCGGAATATCTAATATCGTATTGATATGTGAATTAAATATAAGCTTGATGTTAATGTACCTGTTGTTCAGAATTTCCCAACAGGCACTGTAGTTTTCTGAGCTAATTGATAAATGCTGAAGCAGGCGCTCAGCTTCTCCTCGCATTTTGCCTTTAAGAAATTGCATTTTCTGAGCATCTGACATCGATGGGTTATTGTGTATCGCTTCGCAGAATAAATCTTTGAATGACACCCAAGTTTGATAGGTTCCAGTAAACACGGGCACATCAATTTTAGGCGTGAATTTCTCGCGATGTGAAATAGACCAGAGCTTGCTGTTTATGGCCTTTTTTACTTGATTGTAGGTGCGCTCGTGAGTGGAAAATGCTTTTTCGTAAATGCAGTTAGTTTCACCTTCTAACTCACTATCTAGTTCCCAGTGAGCTGAGTCAACAGTCTTCCAGCGAGATTCCAAACTTCGTAGGGCATCTTCTAGCTCCCACTTTGCGTTCAGTAGATCCAGATGTATGCTGGTGACAGTTCTGGAGAAAGCTCGAAAATTGCTCGATTGTTTTTTCAGGAGCTCATCTGACTTGCTATTGTTACCTTGATTCTGCTTAAACGGTGATGTATGTGGGCTAGCACGTCCATCATCATATTCGCTGTCAGTCTCACTCTCTTCTTGTTCTTGATCAGTAGTTTTTGGTTTTTCAGTATCTTTCTCCGGGGCGTAGGTTTCAATGGCAAGTTTTGTAGAAAGGTAAAGTTGATGCACAGAAGAGTAAACGTTTGATGTAAAGTAAGCGTCCGTTTTTGTTAGACTAGTTAGTAGAGTTTTATGATTGTCGTCAAATTCAGTCCAAAAATTATTTAATTTGATTAAACGCTTTTTAATCTTTTCTGGCCCTTTTCTGTCTGGACCATCCTTAGAAAAATTCACGTTCAGTCTTCTTATTTCTTCACATATCACTTTTTGCCTTTCAATAAGAACTTCCATCTTATTAAGATTGATAAATATTTCTTGATTGTTTTTATGCTTGCTTGATGACTTACTTGATATATTCTTGATTATTTATTTTCTTGATAATTTATTGAAGATCACTTTTCTGATCACTTTGTATGACTTGCTTGACGATTTACTTTATATATTATAAATTATTATTTTCTTGATAATTTACTGACGCTCACTTGGCTGATTACTTGCTGAATAGACCCCCTGTTGGATCGCTTGATTTATAACTTGCTTGATAAATTTATATATGCTTGATATCGATGGTCGCTCGATGCCCAAGTGTCCGTCTATGCGGTTTCAGTACCTTCTCAATCCTACCGGTGAGACCCGCTGGTGGGAGGCCGGGGGACCGATTCACTGTGCCACATAGGAAAACACAAAAGCACCTAGCAGACAATTTAATTTTGATGATAGTAGACTCCAAGCACGGAAATTTCAGTCACCACGTTGCACAGTCCAAATTGCGCACTTTGCACTTTGCCGCGTGGCCCCGCTATTGCCCGTGCCGCGTGGGTCAAATAGCACGAAGGACCATAAAGGTGTATGGTCTTGATCTCCAATACAGCCTTTAGATGATTGATAATTGATAAGTCCAAGAGAAAGTTTCAAAAAATGTATATTTTTAACACATATTGATTTAAAATTGATAATGAGTTGCACGCTGTGCGGTGTCGAAACGTGAACTGATTTTTGCTTACATTATAAAATTCATCGTATAAAGTAAATTGCTTACAATGCTCTAAGTGCAGTTATTAGACTGTACAATTATCAATGATCTGCAAAGCCACTAGACCGGTCGTGTTTTTTTTTTTCACTTTTAGGAAGATTAAGGATGTAATATTAAGTATTCCTTGAATACATTTTTTTTAAAAACACTTCCCCTGTAAGGTGAATAATTTTATACAGGGTGTAAGGGACGGTGTACCGAAAACTTTGCAGGCATGATCAGACCATGAAACTGAACAACCTTTTTATATGGAGCCTATATTGCCAAAAATTGTTTTTTTCGAATTTCTATATTAAGTCAGTCAGCTGATCGGGAAATTTGTATGGTAGGTCAATTCTCTTTTCCGTGGTTGTCCTAAGAGGCGACTAACTGACTCGAGGGTTTCATGTGTATTACAATTTTAGGCGACATGCTGACAACCTGTCACTTTAGTGATACACGATTTTTACAGAAACAGCCATCAAATATTTGACGGAGGTGGCGATAGCGACCACATTTTACGACCGTTAATGCTCTGCCTTCCCAGCAAGGGATAAAGGCGTGATATGCGTATGTATGTATGTATTCATTAAGATCGGAGATGTATTTTTCAGGCTATATAATGTGTCTTCACTATGAAATCGGTCTGAGTTTGTTATTGCTAAAAAAATTCTGACAGAAATTAAAGATATTTTACCGACTTAAACCACTCACCCACACTCATCACGTCTATATCACTTGCGGGGTAGGCAGAGCGTCTATCTCTTGTCTCCTGAATATTATTAATATATGGTACCGTGTGTTGCCGGCTCAGGATAGCATCACCCTATTTCTTACCCATGGGTGCCGTAAGAGGCGACTAAGGGACTTGAGGTTAAGGTGTGTATTGCAATTTTAGGCGATGGGCTGACAACCTGGCACTGTAGTGATACACAGTTACCTGATTGACCTTCAAACCTTTGTCAGACGTGGTGTTAATACCGAAAGGGATATACGCGTGATTAATGTATGTATGTATTTACTGAATGGCATGGCCGGCTTAGAATGGCATCACCCCATTTCTTTCCCGTGGGTGTCGTAAGAGGCGACTAAGGGATGAGGGTGTGTATTGCATTTAAGGCGATGGGCTGACAACCTGTCACCATGGCGATACATGATTTTCCGAATGACCCTCAAATATATGTCAGACGTGGCGTAAATGTCCGTTTTTGTGGCCGTTCACGCTCTGCCTACCCCGCAAGGGATAAAAGGCGTGATAGTTGTGTGTGTAGTGTATTTACTCAATATTATATTAAATTCGGTGACTACTCGGGCCGAACTGAGCAGTAATCCAATATAGTGTATCGTAAACAGCCAGCGATCCAAACAGGAAATTGCTTCGAAGTGATAAACATACATACTTACATATACATACATACATCACGCCTTTATCCCTTACGGGGTAGGCAGAGCGTGACAATAAAATATTTAACTGTTTTAGGGATCAACATTGACTGTATTTCCATATAGTTTCCAAGAACAACCGATATAAGTTGATCTCTACAATGGGTAGGTTTAGGTGCTGTTTAAAGTACAAATAAATCAAATTCAGCATTACAAACGTTTGGAAAATTTGCGTATCATCACCATCTTTTCTGCAACAGGTGCGAACGAGATAGCTATATACAAACATCTACAGAAAGAAAGAGACAGGTTGTGCTTTGTTGTCGTGGTATAATTAATTCTGCCATTAAAATAATGGATGGTTGGAGTGATACGGGTTTAAATGGATTTAATTGTAGCCAAGAGATTTTTAAAGAGGAAAATAGTAATATTGTGAGTCTTACTTGTTATAGCGACGGAAAATGACGAGTAAATTCATGGTGAAAGAAGTTAAAAAACTAAAAACCGACAACACACTTAAAAGAACAGGTGGAACCATCTAGACGAAACTAATCTTGAATGTACTCAATACCACGTGTCTGAAATAACATTTATACATACACAAATCACGACTTTATCCCTTGCGGGGTAGGTAGAGCCTAAACGACCGTAAAAAACTGTAAAAAATTCGTGTATCACTGTAGTGACAGGTTGTCAGCCAGTCGCCTTTGAATAGATAGGTACTTGTGATCGAGTCTATCGAGAAATAATTTATCACTGTGGTTATCGTATAAGGTAACTAAGAGATAAAATGACATTAAAATTAACAGCCACAACTGTCCACTGCTAGACATGTGCCTTTCCCTATTGGGAGATATTACTATACTCAACAAAATCAGCAAGCGGATTGGCGGGCGCAGTGCAAGATATTGCTTACACAGGGAACGCTGCTGCCCATTCCCTGGGTGAGTTTATCACTCAGACGTTATTACGAAACCCACGGGTTGTATTGGGGTGATGCTATTCTAAACCAGCATCGCACAGGATGTCACTTTTATCAATGTACTGATTCAATAATCAGTCCTCCTGAATAAAATCACTCGAGCAGAAACATGATTTGTGTGTGAGGACCAATTATATCTTTCATATTTCAAAAATATTTAAAGTTTTAAGGAAATGTTATCAGTTTTCGGTGTTATAACGAAAAACAATTGCATCGTTTAAGCTTTTTGACAGTGTCAGATAGCATACAAAAATATTTTAAATACTGTCTAAAAGCGCGTCTAACATTATCATAAGAACACGGTACGTCTAGAAAGCATGTCCTAAAAGTTTGTACAGTCATGTCCCAGACGCACAGTACATCAAAACATTAAAGAAACTATTCCTCTTTATTTTGAGGTGGTCGGTTAAAACGTATTGTTGCAATTTTTCTGCTCTACAAACCAGGCGTATGAAATTAAGAGTAGGGAGTAATATTGCTTTCGATTCTAGCGAGAAAATTCCTTAGCAATTTGTAGTACTTTTTTCAATGAGTAAAGGAAAAGAGACTGATAAATCCTACGGCTGTATTTTCTTTGCTACAGGGATCTTTGATTTATTAGATTTTGATGTATAATCCTAAAAGTGTGTAATTAGGAAAGAAAATCTTTAGGTAACAAATGATAACTGCATATTTCCTGACTCATTTCCTTTAAGGCTAGTGTACCCGTAAATGACCTCGACAGTGGCTCCACTTTGCAAAAAATATTTTCTCTTTATACAAACAATTTATCAGAATGTCCGTTGCCCAAGTTTTTAGCAATATTTTTTAAGTGGCGCCACTATCGAGGTCGTTGACGGCTACACTCGCCTTAATTAATTCAGAAAGAGACGGGATGGTTCTTCCGCTCTCGAAAAGGATTGTACCACTCGACTCCAATAGGCAGAGGTGTATGTTCAGCAGTTGACTAGTGATGTCTGATGTGATCATGACCCTTTAAAGGACAAAGCATGTAATTTTTTTTTCTTTGGTTTTGAAATCTACTGCGGGTAGTTAAGGTGGACCAAAGCAGTGATAGAGTGACGGCCAAGGGACAGAAAGCGGCCAGTGGGCAGACCATCAACCCGATGGTCGGATGATATAAAATCGGCTATAGGGAAAGGTTGGATGCGTGTGGCACAGGACCGAAGAGAGTGGCGCATTAAAGAAGAGGCCTATGTCCAGCAGTGGGCTAATATAGGCTAATTAGATAGATAGATAGTTAAGGTTTAATTTAAGGTGGTAACAGGCTACGACACCCACTGGGGAGAAATGGGGTGATGCTATTTTAAGCCACCATCACACAGTTATATAATTGCCTATTTCTATGTAGTTATAGGTCTAAGTGTACAACTGGGTCAACTTTAGTCCCAGTAGTATTCTTAAGTGTACAACTGGAAGAATTTTGTCCCAATTATACACTTAAGTGTACAACTGGAAGAATGTTGTCCCAATTGTACACTTAAGTGTACAACTGGAAGAATTTTGTCCCAATTGTACAACAGGTCCTGCGGGACCTTCCCTTCCCATTGCCTTATAAAGGTTAAATCAATTAGCTATGGAGAGTCCAGTCAGAATCGAGACTTTCTCTGAGCTACTCAATTTCACCGGCATCTTATCACGTTCAATTCAAGGTATTTTCCGGCTAGCTATGTCCTTTTATTATTTCTGAGATTTATTTCTATTTTACACGACTGCCCAACCAAAAAGGAGTGTAATGTTTTAAGACTCCATGTATTGTTGTCGCATTTCTAGGAATTTTAGGAATCCTAGGATTTCGGCCGAAATCGAATATCGTGTATGTTTGTTACCTCTTCACGCTCAAACGGCGTGACCGATTTGGATGAAATTTGAAACACAGGTAGAGTATAACCTAGGATAACACATATACCACTTTTTACCGCGGGAAAACAAATATTACCACGGGAAAATGAGTTGCAGCGGGTGAAACCGGTGGGCTGAAATCTAGTTACACATAATGCAATCATATAAAAAATAAGCAACTTGAGATTTTTTGTAAGTTACGCCCTCAAATAATGCCAGCTATATCATACTGGCAGACAGATGAAACAAACAAACAAGTTGCGCCCGAAATTAGTTGATGATTCCCAGAACTGAACCCAGGAGTGGAGGGACGACCTCTCAAGGAGGAAACTGTCACTCAGCTATCTCAATCTCACGATGTGTTTATCTCAGTCTATACGTGTTTATGTGTACGTGGTTCTCCCATTTGTAGTTCGTCGCTGCGTATTTTTAACGCAACGCATGCGTCTGTCAGACGAAAGGAAATTGGAAATTCCGACCTTGAGCCCACACAAATACGACGTAAGTAAGTTGTACACGTCAACTGCCTCACTTTATGCCTTCTCTAGGTCTGCTGGAAGAGATTTATTTTTAGAAATAAGCTGACCTGTTGTGTATTGTTCTATATGTTATGTCCTTTGTGTTATATTGTGTACAATAAACGATTAAATAAATAAATAAATACGGCTACGGTGCATCCGTTATGCATCGGAAAATCGCCGTAGTCGTATTTGTATGGAAATCAGATCCGAACTCGCAATTTTCTATCATCTGACAGACGCATGCGTTACGGTGCGTTAAAAATACGCAGCGACGGACGACAAGTGGAAGATCCGCCTTAGAGAAAAAACATCGTCGAAATTTCAGTCTATTTGCGGATCGTAGTAGTTTAATGTCCTCGATTCAGACAAGATTTGTCAACATTTTGGCTATTCCTATCAATTTTTAAAACAAGTTTATGAAATACATGTGTGGTACAATTGAAACCCTCGAGTCCCTTAGTCGCCTCTTACGACACCCGCAGGAAAGAAATGGTGTTGAAAAATTCTAAGCCGACATCAAACGGCAAGTTAATGAAAGCCTTTACGAAACCCGTATTTTATGGCACATGTGTCGTCGTATAAAATTGCGATTGTCAAAGGACGTCATTATTATGGTACGCAACATTGAGCGGTGCTTTTGCTAGGTATTCACCTAATTTTTTGATTCGGTTTTTTGTTTTTAAATAATTACCTTTTTCAATTTCTTTTTCATCCAAAACGAAATTGCATTGTATAAAATAATAATTATTAATTTCATTAACATATTGACATTCCATATTTTACTAACTCTATATTATTATTATTTTTTCTGTTTGACTGGTATTTAATTGCAATATTATTTGAACTCTAATGTTTGCATACCATTTGTTGGTGCACCACGCATGTTCTTATGTAATGTAATTTTTTGACCTATGTAATTTTACCGTGTGTGCTTGCAAATAAATATATTCATTTTCATTTCATTGGTTTATTGTTTAATGTTAAAAATGATAAAAACACGATAAGGAAACTTGCCGCTAGAATCACCCGCATTATCTCGTGTGTCACAAACACAGACATAGGATCTGTGTGTGACAGTTTGTCATCAGATTAAGCGCTGATGATCGCTAACACGGTAACCCGGTTATATTAACGAGTGATTTGTACTGAGCCCGAACTGACAGAATATACATTACAGGAATTACAACATACATCACGCCTATACCCCTTGCGGGCTAGGCAGAGATTTGGCCTGATAAATGGTGTAGATACCTAAGTAGATTATATGAAAAATCTGATGTAATATTTTGTTTTCTTATTAATAGATTTGCATGCTCTTAGCTCGGAAGCTAAATTATGGCGGAGACAGCAAATATATTTATGAAACTGGTTTTATTTGGTCAATTACAGCCATAAAATTCTGAGAAAATATATGTTATTTCCGCCCAGCGGTTTCACCCGCTGCCACTCATTTCCCCGTGGTAATAGTTGTTTTCCCGTGGTAAAAAGTAGCCAATGTGTTATTCCGGGTTATATTCTACCTGTGTTCCAAATTTCATCCAAATCGGTCACGCCGTTTGAGCGTGAAGAGGTAACAAACATACATACACACACACACAAACTCTCAGATTTATTATATTAGTACGGAAGTACGGATTGTCGAGGGTCTAATAGATAGTTGAAACTATCATTTACACCATTTTACTTAATTTTACAGCGCTATCTGTGAAATACAGCAACGTGAACCCAGCGTGCCTTAATCTCACTAACAGCAAATTATGTGTGTGTGAATAAAGCGGAATGGCCAGGTTTTTACGATTTTTCACTCTATTAGAAATTTATCGGCAAATGAAGAAGTAAACAAAATACTATACGAAGAGAATTTAGTAATGTACATAATAAATCGTATAAGCAAAAAATTATGTGTAATTTTTGAAAACTTGCAAAATTTTCAAGCTTGGGCAAGAATTGAACCTGCGTCTTTCGCAATCACTAGTAGCGAGCGACGCCTCTTCCATCGCTTAGACTACATTCAATCTGTAACGAATGAATTTAGTCGCTCGCTGGGTATTAGTTGCAAAACTAATCCGGTAGATGGGAGCCATGCCATGCGTTACTGGCATTAAGATACACTTGCAAAATTGGTGGGCAAGGAACGAGCTGCGGTAGCCCAGATGGAAGGGGCGTCGCCACTAGTAATGGCAAAAATCGCATGTTCAAATCCTGCCCGCAGTTTAAAATATTGCAAGATTTCATAAATTGTATACCTAACACGGGAAGTGTTTTAAAATTTGGTATTCAATAAAGTGTCATATTAACAACAACGTTGCTAAAGAGTGCAAAAGTAAATATACATACATACATACATAAACGCCCCTTATCCCTTACGGTGTAGGCAGAGCGTTAACGGCCGTAAACAGATATTAACACCACGTCTGACAAAAGTTTGAGGGTCAATCAGAAAACTGTGTATCACTATAGTGACAGGTTGTCAGCCCATCGCCTAAAATTGCGATACACATCTAACCCTCGAGTCCCTTAGTCGCCTCTTACGACACTTATGGGTAAGAAATGGGGTGATGCTATTCTAAGCCGGCATCACACGGTACATATAAATAATTAATATAACTTTAGAAAATAAATCTATCGGGCAAACTTTCTTTATATTTTGTGTTTTCCCGCAAACAGAATCTATACTTATGAAAAAATACCTATGTCCTCCCTGACTGACTGACTGATTTATTCATCAACGCACAGCCTAAACTATTAATGCTAGAACCATGATATTTGGGCAGTAGGTATTTTTTCAATAAAAAACCAACCATACGCATAAGAAAATATTTTTTTGAATATTAACCTCTAAAGTTGTGCGTTGACTTGGTATCCCGCATGAAAAAAGAATGCGTGAGTGAAACCGCGGGTGGAAACGCTATTTATACATAATGGTGCCGTGTGATGCCGGCATAGAATAGCATCACCCCATTTCATTCCTGACAGCTCGTACTGTCAGATACATACAAAGTTTGTTTACTTGACTAGTCATTAGAAAATGAACGGAGTATACATACATACATACACATATTACGCCTATAATCCCTTGCGGGGTAGACAGACTATTTACGCCAGGTCTGACAAATATTTGAAGGTCATTCGGAAAATTGTGTATCATCATAGTGACAGGTCGTCAGCCCATCGCCTAAAATTGCAATACACACCATCGAGTCCATTAGAATGTTATGGCTGCTTTAGAAAAATCGCCAAAGTATCAGACTGTCGCATAAAATTGTAATTCACATGAAACCCTCGATCCAGTTAGTCGCCTCTTACGACTCCCACGGGAAAGAAATGGGGTGATGCTATTCGAAGCTGGCATCACACAGCACTTACCACCTACCTAGAATCTAAAAGTAAAAAAAACATAAGCCTTTACTCGCCAGTGTTAAATTGCAGTTTGCGTTTGGCTACGAGCCAGATTTGTTTTGCTGGAACAAGAGTATGTAGGTACTCATATATCATAGTTATATGTTTGTACCTATACGTCCGTATCAATATTATAAATTTGAGAATTTGTGTGTGTATGTATGTTTGTTACCTCTTCACGCCCAAACGGCTTGACCGATTTGGATGAAATTTGGAACACAGGTAGAATATAACCTGGAATAACACATTGGCCACTTTTTACCGCAGGAAAACAACTATTACCACGAGAAAATGAGTGGCAATGGGTGAAACCGATGGGCGGAAATATAGTACCTACATATATGGGGCGTATTCTGGTATTTAAATGGCGTCTGAGTTGTGTTTCTATAGAGTGTCAGATGGATGGTTTTAGCCGTTTCGTGTTCCGCTAACAGTTTGAAGAGCCGACGATCACAATGGCAATGGAATAACAGTTGACTGTCGGTGGCATTGCAATGGCTAAAACATATGAGGACCGGGGCACTGGTAATTGAAAAGCGGCACAGTTGTGTTTCAATAGAGTGTCATTTTCGTATTATGCACCTAAAGGAGTTTGAAGTATAGAAAATCACAGTGGCTATAGAATAACAATCGAGTTTCGATGGCATTACAATGACTAAAAATGAGTGAATCGGTTTGATGACTAATTATTCAAGGAAGGCAGATCCAATTTATTTACTTATTTATTTAAAACTTTAAAACTGTACACATAAAATTGAAAAAATGTTTCAAATGGTACGGTTGTCATTTGAGTAATTTTTCCACCAACTTTTCTTTAATTATCATGATAACATTTCTGCCGTGTGATGCCGGCTTAGAATAGCATCACTCCATTTCTTACCCATGGGTGTCGTAAGAGGCGACTAAGGGACTCGAGTTACTTTGGTTTTTATTTTCTATCGAGTAAAGTTTGTCAAATTGTGTAACTGATAGGTATAAGTTATCTGTTAGATCCTCGACAATGACATATATTTTTTCAGAATTTCATGGCTCTAATTGTATTAATAAAACTGCTTAAAAATATTGCTCGCGCTATATCCCCGCCTTAACGCTCTGCGTACCCCGCAAAGTATAGAGGCGTGGTATGTGTATGTATGTTACATAAGCCATTAAATAATACAAGGGAATTTACATGTACACAACAACAGACAATGGCGCATTAACTATTTAAGTACATGATTAATAAGGTGTTATAGCGAGATCACCCGTGTGATGCCGGCTTAGAATAGCATCACCCCATTTCTTTCCAGTGGGTGTCGTAAGAGGCGACTAAGGGTGTGTATTGCAATTTCAGGCGATGGGCTGACAACCTGTCACTATGGCGTTAATTTTCAAATGAATGTATGTCAGACGTGGCGTTAATTTCCGTTTTTGGGGCGGTTTACGCTCTGCCTATCCCGCAAAGGATAATAAGCTTGATTTGTGTGTATGCAAAAATAGTCATGACGTCAGTTAATTAGAAAATGTGTATTTTTAACTTCGTTCTAACGTCTTCATTTGGACAAAATCTAAGGAATTTGGCCGAATTCCTAGATCTGTTTAGGACGATGGCATATTCCGGCTTTTGGTATCTTCCTAGGAATTCAGTCTGCTTCCTGTTTCTGTCATATTCCTGCTACCTAACGAGGTGTGACAAGCAATATTGCAGACCCGTCAATACTAGCATGATTTATGGGTCAAGTTTAAACTAACAGAGTATACTTACCCTTAATTTAATTAAATTCTCCCACTTCCCGTGAAACACACAATGTATCTTAATCAAGTGGCCATAAATTTAGTTTCGCTCGTTACTTTTTAAAGGGAGGATGTATTTAATGCTGAAAATAGTTTGTGGTTCTAAAATTGAGATAAAATATTTATTTATTTATACTTTACTAGATTTCTGCTCAGCGGTTTCACCCGCTGCCACTTCTTTTCCGTGGTAATATTTGTTTTCCCGCGGTAAAAAGCGGCTTACGTGTTATTCCGGGTAATACTCTTCCTGTGTTCCGAATTTCATTTAAATTGGTCAAGCCGTTTGAGCGTGAAGAGGTAACAAACAGGTAGAGTTTAACCCGGAATAACAGATAGGCTACTTTTTACCGCAGGAAAACAACTATTACCACGGGAAAATGAGTGGTAGCGGATGAAACAGCTGGGTGGAAATCTAGTACCTAACACATGAACTGGATAAGATGAATTACAACTGGTTTATATACTTACCCCCTTTAACGGGCACAGCATGACAAATTATTTCATTGGTTTTGAAATCTATTGTGGGTAGTTAAGGTTAAATTTGAGGTGGAAACAATCTTCCCATTTCCTTATAAAGATTTAAGGAGATTTATCAGTTTCAACTTTAGAAATGTTGATAGCATTATTATCCATCCTGTAATAATTTGGTGCATTACGTATTCAAATTGCGGGTAATGACATCGTTAGGCATAGAGCCAAATGTTCATTCACAAATTCAGTGCAAGATAATATTGCAGAGAGAACCCTTCGAACATGACGAACTAAGGAGTCCCAAAACCTAGTCTGACAATTCATGAGAAATAAGTCAATAAAAACAAAAAAAAATATTCAATCGGTCTGCCCACGACTACAGCAAATGTTACTTAGTTGAAACGTCGGGCTCAAGGTAAATCGCATTTCACCTAAAAACTATCACGAAAGTCTCGGTCCTGACTTCTAAAGTAATTAGTGCAAATATTCGCTGTATGTGCCATGGCAGCGCCCCTAGTAGCCCTACCAATTCCGGACTAGTAGTTAATTTTACTGCATAAAGTAATACAATAAGTAAAACTTGTTGCTTTTGTGGCAATAGTTTTTAAGTAGCAGTTCAATACACGACTACACAGAGTTAATGCACATTTCTGCCACGAGGCGCGCTGCGATCGTTTGGCTTCAGCTGTCATCCGCTTTGCACAAATCATAAAACAAAAAATATAAAACTCTATTTAGAGATTTAAAAAAAAGCACGTTTGTTACATTACATTAACAGCCAAAGCACTTTTGTATCTCAAGTATTTTTTGGCTTCAGTCTGGTAACTTGTAGGGTTTTCTCTATAATTTTTTCTTTCAGTGAGGTTCACAAGTATGTACCTACTACAAATTTGGTCTAGACTAACTATTGGTCTGCGCCTTGGAAATTATAAATTCAGTGCATTTTATGATTGGTACGCTTATTACCAAATATTACTAATGTAAAATTGATATGTTATCGCTTGATGGTACAGTTCCTACATAATCATTATTATATCAGCGACATCGGTCTTCTAGAGACCTGCTGGTTACTATTCCCGTGGGAATAAGACATTTTCCCACAGTTTTTTTTTATTCTCTTTCTTTTCGTGTGGGACACCGAGTCGTCCAACGACCCGATGAACCCTGGTGTCAGAGTTTTTTTCAACCGCCTACTACCACTAGTAGGCCTCTGACATGGTTGTGTAACGACCGCCAACTAAGTAATCATAGATAGCAACCGGAACCGACGGCTTAACGTGCCCTCCGAAGCACGGAACCATTTCTTTCGGACAATCAGTTGATTCATCTTGCAATGTCCTAACCAGACCGGGAACAAATTCACAAAGTGATAAATATCAACTTTGTGAAAGTCCCACCGAGAATCGAACCCGGAACCTTTGCGCCGCAGGCAGTCGCACTACCACTGCGCCACATCGGCCGTAATTTTTTTTATTAAAGCTACCAGTAGGTATATTTTAATAAGTGTAGATTTTTGGGAACTCTCAAAATGTAACCTGTGACTTTTAGTATGAGTTTATTCATTATACGCATGTAAATAACAAACACGTTTTGAAAATCTTGACTTTAATTTGAAACAAATGTCGTTTTCAGATGGTGGTGGCGTAAAGTTACCTGCTGTGTGATTATGTGATTAACCTGGCCAGCCCCGAGGCAGTGCCTTTATTTTTTTATCCCGCCCGAGTCGGTTTTCTATTAGGACATTACAAAATTGTTATACAAAAAAGACAGATTATGACGTCAATAAGTGATAATACTTTCTTACATTGAATAGAGAATTTCAATTTCAATTTCAGTACTACCGATGTCTCTACCGACTGGGCTACCACGGCTCAGTTGTCGTTGGAGAAATTAATTATGCACGTGTCTCGTATGTAAATAAAATAATAGAATTATAATATGCTGTGTGATGTCGGCTTAAAATAGCATCACCCCATTTATTTCCCGTGGGTATCGTAAGAGATTACTAAGCGACTCGAGGGTGTGTATTACAATTTTAGGCGATGGGCTGATAACCTGTCACTATGGCGAAACAAAATTTTCCGAAGGACCCACTACTATTTGTCACACGAGGCGTAAATGTCCGCTTACGCTCTACCAACCTCGCAAGGGATTATGGACATGGTATGTGTATGTATGTGTATATTTAATTCTTCCTACACATACAATAAATAATATAAATACAAAACCATCTCGCTCCTCTCATAATGATGATTGACACGCAACATAGCGCGTGAAATATGTTTGCACTTGGAGGCTCAGAGGAAAATAATGTTTGAGAGAGAACTCTACCAGTAGAAACAAGTCCTTGAAACGTAGGAATTGTAAAATCTAAAATACTTTCATACATACATCAGCCTATTGTAGTCCACTGCTGGACGTAGGCCTTCCCCAGGGTACGCCACAGGGCACGATCTCCCGTTTTTGCCATCCAGTCGCCACTAGCCGCCTTTTTTAAGTCATCGGTCCATCTGGTCGGAGGTCGTCCAACACTACGCTTGCCGAGACGTGGCCTCCACTCGAGAACCCGTTTACTCCACCTTTAAATCCGAAATAAACACAACTTAAATCCATTTGAAATTGTTTTACTGTGAGAAACAAGTCCATTCGCAAACGTGTCACACGGTGTCGTGGTTTTTGACAGCCAGCTAGCAAATGACAACCTGTGACAGCTGCACAGCGGTAAGGTAAATGCGGTTAACGAATAAAGACGTATAATTTTTTCTGGGTTCATTTGCCACCCATCGGAATTAAAGTTGTTACACATTATATAACTGTCGATGTACTACCAGACATTTGAAACAATGTAAGTAAGTATGACATGTACTTAAGTCATTTAAGTTAAAACAATATATTTTTCAGTGCATTTTACGCATTGCCATTACCAGAGACTTTGCTCTTGACATTTCTGTCCTTTTTCCTCTGCCAACGTTCAAAACCAGGTCTGATTTCTTTGAGTTTTCGTGGTTTCAAACTGGTTGTTTTTAAATTCACTCTGGAGCATTTCTTGGCTCTGTGGCGAGGAGAATAGTTAATGGACCATTATCAGTTCCTGTCTTCACCGATTGCAGGTATTATTAACGCTGTTATGTGTAAATGTAGACATTCATGGTGTAAGTGTAAGAGACGGTGTACCAAAAACTTTGCAGGCATGTACTATGTTTTTATTTTGCACTCACAGTGCTATATAACTTTCATAAATGAAAATAAGAAATTAAAAAAATGACCGGGTTCAAGTCCCGGCGGGCGCTGACATTTTTTCAATTTCTTGTTTTCATTTTTGCAGGCAGACCATGAAATTGAACAACTTTTACTATGGTATAACGCTAGACCACTGAGGCAGTTAAGGGCCTGCTTTGAACCTTTAAACGTCCCTTTCCCACTAATGGTAAATTCTGTGTATGAGAACAGCGCAGAATCGCCATATTTAGACCATTTCTCACTCAATTCTCGCCAAATAAAAGTAATTAAAAATCTGTAGGATAATAATCTAGTAATGTACAAGACGTATCGTATTCGCAAAAAATTATGTGTTATGTTCATTAGATTGCTATAAATTACGCAAAAAAGTGTAAAAATAGACCAAACTTTGAAAATAAATCTATGGAGCAAACTTTCTTTAATCGCGTTTTCCTGCGACCAGAATGTAGATAATATAATATAATAAAAAATCATTACATATAAAAATAAGGTTTTTATCGTAATCGGAAACGAAATTGCGTGCATCCAAAATTACCCATTTTTCTTAAGCCAAGCGAAATCCGACCGTCCAGTGGCGCCCTCCTATGAATTAGAATTAGAAGAATTAGAATTAGAATCGTTTATTCGTCAGATTGTATAAACATTATTTTACAATTTTACAATAAAAAGTAAAACATGATATCAAAAAGACATGTCAAAAATTTTAAGAATTGATAACATATAAAATGTAAATATTAATTCAATACATTGTTAATATTAATTCAATACATTTGATTTAAAAATTATGTTTCATATATTCGTCTACTTTATAGAATGGATTATCACAAAGAATTGATTTTACTTGAGCCTGGAATCCAGATACAATATCTATACCTTTAATATTTTTTGGTAAATGTTCATATAGATCCGGTCCAATAACCAGCGGATTTTTAGTTGCTAATGCTAATCTTCTGGGAACGGTTGCCAGACGACTTGCGTTTCGAGTATTACGTGAATGTATTTGGTTATTACGGGTAAACGTGTGTTTATGTTCATTAATAATTTCTTAAAATCTAGAACGAACATTAAAAATGTAAGACGGACAAATTGTTGTCCTATACGATAAGTTGATTTTAAGGTACAACAATAAGCTTTACATTGTTATGCGTCTTTAAAATCACTAAAACGGAAAACGGTGGCCACCATTTTTCGTTTTAGTGATTTAAAATTTCAAACACAAGAAAAGCTATTGTTGTACCTTAAAATAGACTTATCGTAAAGGACAACAATTTGTTCGTCTTACATTTTTAATATTTGTTCTAGATGTTAAGAAATTATTAATAAACATAGGAGGGCGCCACTGGAAGGTCGGCGCCGCCTTAAGACTGCGGTCTTGAGGTTAACAGGACACTGGACAGTAGGGACAGTCCGGCCGAGGTCACGCGTGATTGATGTGAACGGGACATTGCAATGAGATGACCTTTATAAGGTAATTTTACTAATGTCCGATAGCAAATACTCAAGACGGGATGGTGATAAGGAACAACTTTCTACAGCGAACAAAGGCTGAAACACGAAAGAAAAAATTGGACCTCGGGTACAAAATTACCACAGACCAAAAAACTCCGACAGCGAATGACGTTTTGGTGCTCCGTGAAAATTACTGATCAGGTGAATTGGGTTACTATGGAAACTTAAAATATTTTCGACATATTTCGGCCTATGTTCCTTGGTCAAGAGTATCCTAAACCGACGAGCATGTATGAAAAGATTGATGCATGTTGAAGAAGCGAAAGAGGTGTGTCAGGATCGTAGCAAGTGGAAAGATGTAGTCTCTGCCTACCCCTATGGGAAAGAGGCGTGATTATAGGTATGTATGTATGTTCCTTGGGGAAATTTGTCCTTCCCACCTGCCCATCTTGAGTTTTAACTATCAGTCACTAGCACGTCACTAGTATATTTTCACCCTATATATAGTTAGTACGGCAGCCCGTAGGAGATTTTGATGCCAATGTCCAGCAGTGTATGTATGTATAATATATAGCTAGGAGAAAGTTGTTCAATTTCATGGACAGAGTTACCCTCAAATATATATATATATATTTTGTTGGTACATACATGCTGCATAAGTTTCAGGGAGAGAACAGCTTTCCCCGTTGGTGGAAACTAATGGAAAGTGAATTAGTTGAAAGTTATTCAGATTCATGTCTGAATGAATAATGAATGGAATTCACTCACACATTGTGTGTGATTCGATTGTGGTCACATTGGCCTTAATTCGGGAAATAAATCATCTTAAGGCGAGTGTAGCCGTAAACGGCTTTGACAGTGGCGCCACTTCACCAAAAAAAGTTTTCTCTTTATACAAACAATCAATCAAAATGTCCGTTGCGCAAGTTTTAGTATTATCCTTAAGTAAAATAAGAACCTGCGAACTCAATGAAATATTCGTTGTTATTGAAGTTATGGCAAAAAGTACCTAAAACACCCACTTTTGGTATTAATTGCCATGACTTTAATTACAGCGAATGTTTTATTGACTTCGTAGGTTTTAATTTTACATAAGGATAATACATAAAACTTGAGCAACAGGCATACTGATAGATGGTTTCTATAAAGATAAAATATATTTTTTGTGAAGTGGCGCCACTGTCGAGGCCGTTCACGACTACACTCGCCTTAAGTTAGTTTTAACACGTTTGAAAAATAGCTCGTTTGACCTATCGGTCAAGTAGCTAATTACTTATGTACTTGATCAGTTTTTAAATGACATCATAACCAAATTAGAAATCAGATATAAAATTTAACTGTTTCCTCATCCGGAAACCGAACCTAAGACCTGAGAAACACGAGCCCACTACACCACTGAGGCAGTACCTATTTTCAGAACAGAAAAGCTTTAAAACGATTCCATTAGCATACAAGAGAGAAAACTCTTTATTTCCGAATGCAGATTTAGTCCGCAGCTTTCTGTTATTTAATACAATGACCTGCTTTTTTGTCCGGTGCTTGCGCGGTGCCGAGTTAGATTAGCATCACCCCGACTGGTACACTTAGGCGGTTGTTAAAATGACACCGCATGATGTTAAGTAGCAAAACGTCTAAGTGATAAAATAACTAGTGGCAAGTTTTAAAATACCTTAGTTGCAGAATGTCAAGAATAGCTTGTCAATACCAGTTTGGAGTTTGGAGACATCAAAAATGTAGATCTTGTCAGAAGCTACAATTTCTTCAATAAAACTTGCAGTCTAGTACGACCAGGTTTCGAGATAAACGCGTTTTAAGTTTGACAGCTGTTATCTTAAATTTATATTTTTTCCAGGTTAACAGAAACCTTGAAAAAATGTTGCTTACAGAAACTGAAAGTCGTGTAGGCACATTTTCCGAGAAAATTATTTTTTTAATTAGTCATCGGCCATAAAAAATATAATGATCGCGTCAATACTTCCAAATGTCTCAAATCTAGCACACATGGTTTACGATATTATAAAAATTAGGCTAAATTGTTGACATTGACATGACTAAAATATCTCCTATCCTTTTCCAAATCTATTTGACGGAAAGTGACAGCACAAATTTAAGTTATGTAAAGATAATTTATATATCTATTAAATTGAGGGCACTGTATTATGAAAATTGAAAGTGATGACTGATGAGGAAATTTTCGCGCCAACTTAAATAAATATCCTGGACAATCCAACTAACCAACCATTTTTCTGGCCCCTCGAGCAGTAAAATAACAGTGGTAACACAGAATATAAGAAGTATATATAGGAATTTCGATGACTTTCAAATAACATTATCACAATTAAATTGTGAGGTGGACATTCTTATACTCACCGAATGTAGACTAAACGTAAACAAACAGTTACCTGTGTTATGTAACTACTCGGCTTATCAATCAATGAAAGTTCAAAACCAGAACGATGGGGTGGCAGTTTACATCAAAAACTTATATCAGGCGCAAGTTACTGAACTCAAACTTTCTCAGGCCACGGGATTACAAATCGTAATACAAAATTTCGCCTTTTTAGGTATTTACCGCTCCCCGTCGATCTTAAATGCAGATAATTTCATAGACTCGCTAAACACTCACCTCGAAATCATAAAAAACTTGAAAAATATTGTTGTAACTGGGGATATAAATATTAACTTACTTCCTACTTTAGCTGAAAAATCTCATGAACGTCGAAACAGACTGTGTTACTTAAATATGTTGTCCCTGCACGGACTTATGCCCGGTCACATGCTGCCTATGAGAGCAAATGCTTGTCTTGACCACGTAATACTCAAATCCGATCCTAAATTGAACGCCGGTTTTGTTGCTGTTTTAAATACCTCCATTACTGACCATGACATGGTTTTGTTAGTAATGTCAAAAAAGCTAGCTAGTAAAATTACCCCTGTCAAAACAATATTAGACTTTGAAAAGGCCTATAAAGCTCTGTTGTCCTGTGACGTCTACTATCTTAACATTTACTGCGATCCTGAAGTCTATGCAAACTCGTTTATTGGTATGATTAAATCAGTTATACAAGCAAATTCAAAACTAGTTAAAATTAAAAATAATAAAAGAATTTTAAAGCCCTGGATAACTCCAGGAGTACTGAGGTGCATCAGGCTTAGGAACAGTATGCAACTTAAGCTTCGTGCTGACCCTTACAACGCTGTGTTAAAAGTAACATTCAAACGGTTTCGCAACTTTTGCTCTAATCTTATCAAAAAGTTGAAGCGACAGTATAATAGTGATCTAATCGCCCAATCACTAAATAACCCTCGTAAGTTTTGGATAAACGTAAATGACATTACTCAGTACAAACCTCCTAAAACGGTAAACTCTGAATTGCTAAATAGTAAGCCGCAACCCATGGACTCCGTCAATCACGTAAACCACTATTTTGCTTCTATTGGCTCAAACCTTGCAGGTAACATACTACAACAATCTGATCCCGGCTCTTGTCAAATGCCAGCTCTCCCTATGTCAAACTACTCACACACATCGTCTTTCTTCCTGATTGACACAGACGTCAAAGAAGTAGGTAGTACACTGATGAGCCTGGACTCGGCGAGTGCGCCTGGTTGGGACGGTATTACTACCAGTTTTCTAAAACATTCACGTGACTTTGTTGTTCCCTTTATTTGCAAGCTCGCAAACCTTTGCTTCAGTACAGGCGTCTTTCCTAGCGCACTTAAGAGATCCATAGTTACACCTGTGTACAAGAATGGCAACAGATCAGACGTTAGCAATTATAGGCCTATCTCAGTGCTTACATCAATATCTAAGATCATTGAAAAACTATTAAACCAAAGATTAGTCAACTACCTAAACAAATATAACTTACTATCAAGTTCGCAGTACGGTTTCAGGAAGGGTTTATCGACCCAGAACGCCATCTTAGATCTGACTACCACAATAACTAAAGAAGTGGATAACGGTAACAAATGTCTGACGGTTTTCTTAGACCTAAAAAAGGCTTTCGATACTGTTTCAGTCCCAATTCTTGTGCACAGATTGGAGAACGCAGGCGTCAGAGATGTTGCTCTCTCACTCTTCAAAAGCTACCTTCAAGACAGGACCCAGAAGGTAAGGATAGATTGCTTTAAAAGTGAAAAAGAAACAGTCACATACGGAGTCCCGCAGGGGAGTGTTCTTGGCCCAACCCTCTTTCTGGTTTACATTAATGAGCTGTGTAATCTGGGGGAGGTTGGGGGTAGGATATTCTCCTACGCAGATGATACTGCTCTTGTTTTTAGTGGCAAAAACTGGACTGAGGTGCATGCGCTCGCTGAAAAAGGATTGGTTAGGGTATCCACCTGGCTAAGAGACAACCTTCTTACACTCAACATTCAAAAGACAAACTATATCTGTTTTGCTCCTTATATCAACTCCCAGCCAGGAAACGACCTTCATATAAAAATTCACTCTTGTCCATCTTTTGGAACTCAGATATGCAACTGTCCTCCGATTGAAAAAGTCAGTCAAACAAAATACCTCGGTATCTTGCTAGACCAACGCCTCAGCTGGCACTCTCACATTGATCTACTGATAGGTCGTACTAGAAAACTGATATGGGTTTTTAAATCTTTACGGCACGTTGTCTCTGACAAAATTAAGAACAAAATTTACATTGCTCTGGCGCAATCTGTTATTACGTATTGTATCTCGGTATGGGGAGGAGTTACTAAAACTCACTTTCTTGACTTAGAGCGTGCTCAACGATCCCTCATCAAAGTCATTTACTCCAAACCGTATAGATTCCCCACAGAATCTTTGTACAGAGTTAGCGACCTTCTCACAGTTCGGAAACTTTATGTTCTTAATATTATTTTAAATGTTCACACATCGTTACCATATACTAAACCCAAATATCAAAGAAGGAGGACTCGTGCTGCACCCACTCACCCAACACGCACTGCTTTTGCTAGTAGGCAGTACAACTGTCAATCCGCTTATCTCTACAACAAAGTTAACACGTCCTTAAATATCTATCCCATGCACTCACATGATTGCAGGAAATCGCTGACAGAATGGCTCAAAACCCTCAGCTACGATGAGATGGAAAATCTACTCACAAGGGCCACATGACGTACAACCGTTAATATTGGAACGGCTACCTGTATATGGACTATGCGCCGACCCCAAGGGAAATGTTCCGTAGGGCATTCAGACCCCCATTTGTTCTACCTTATACCCATACATACATACAAATGTGCAGGCAGACATCATCGAGAAATGGGTACCTGTATGTGGACTAAGTGCCGACCCCAAGGACAATAAACCGCAGGGCATACAGGTCCCATCTTTTCTTACACTCATACACACACACACACATACACACACAGTGCATCTCCAAAGGTATATTTCCCTAATTTTAATCTAAGATTATCTAGGTTAGGTTAGGATGTACGTGTGTATACATATATATGTTATGTAATATATACTATATATATATCATATTTCTACTTCTTACCCTAGCTCACGATTATTTTTAATATCTTTGCTTTATATTACCATAGGGGAGAGGAGTCTTTCCCAACACAAGTTTTAAATACTTACTGGGAGGGCTCAACCAATTTATGTATCGATATTTTTGTCAATAAAGCTTTTTGTTTTTTTTTTTTGTATTAATCCACACAGCGCCATCTAGCCCCGAACTAAGCAAAGCTTGTACTATGGGAACTAGATAGCTGATATTAATACTTAAATACTTTTTTATTGTAAATAAATACATATTATACATAGAAACACCCAGACTAAACAAAAATATCTGAAAATTACTCAACAAATATTAGTGTCGTGTGTGGATCGAACCCACGACCCTCGGCGTAGAAGGCAGGGGTACTATCCGCTACGCCATGGGTCCAATCTTACGTCTTGGACGTGTCGATGGATCGCCGGTGCGAAGGTTCGAAAAAGTGTGGTTGATTTTTCAGAGTTTTTCTTACTGTTTTGGAGTATAGATAAAATATTGCGTGCAAGTGCATATTATTAGACATCATATAATTTCGCCATTCAATCGCTACTATTGTTCCATCTGGCAAAAGGGCGTCCAACGCTATGCTTGCCGAAGCGTGGCCTCCAGTCTGGTTAACATGCTAACAAAAACTAAGAGATAAAATCGTTTTTCTACTTAGTAAGGTCGTAAAGGTCTGATGTAATGGGAATCGCTAAGCTAATAAAATGAATTATATTACCGACTACCCTACCCATTATGAGAAGAGTGGGTATAAAAGGCAAGATAATAATGTGATTGACGAGCACAGAAGTGCAGCGTTAGAAATGGCACTAAAACGCTGGATAGATCACCTAGAGTCTAGAGAATTCTAGCCTTTTTGCTGTTCCATTTCTCTTTCGTCTGTTCCTAGACCGCGCAGAGTAAAAAACTGAGCCGCTTAAATCGCATACAAAAAAAAGAAACTAAATTCTAGCCTTTTTGTTGTGCTGAAGTTCCATTTCTCTTTCGTCTGTGCCAAGATTTAACATCAAAGTTGCAGTGTGTTCTTTAGTGAAATAAAGAAATATTATTATTATACATAAATCATGCAGTTACTGAAGACCTATGAAAAAAAAACAACTATATACAAGTTTCGTTGCCTCCACGTCATTCAAACACTTCATTTGATAACCATCATCTCGCCTCATTCAGTCGAATACCAAAAATATATTTTGTTAAGACAAAAGTTAAATCCATCAAAAATTTCATACAAAAATATGATTTTTGTAACCTATCGTTTTACTATAGGTACATATGTGCCAAAACCAAGTGGAACCTCCTCAGTCCAAAATTCAACATTAATTATTACGCGCACTCGCAGCTTGGTTGGTAGTAAATTAAAAAATTATAATTCTATTCTGCTGTAAAGTTTTATCATCTGTGCTGAGTCAAGGATTCAGCTTACATCAATCATCGCGGGTTTGCGGGTAGTTGGAATAAACCCTGGCTACCCAACCGTAATTCTTGTCACTTCTACCTCACATTCTTAATATCTGTGCCAAGTCGCCTTGGGAACAAACATAGAGAAAAGAAGTCGCGCACCCCTTGTAGAGACGCCTTATTTTAAAATTTCATATAGAACAAGCGTGTCATTTCCCGTCACCATCGCAAGTAAACTTGACACAATTGTCATCCTAAAAGAAAAGCAGCAAAAGCGTACATTCAGACAGAAAGGTTGTTTTTTGTATAAAAAAAAAAAGTTAAAATGTATGTTATTTGCAATCCCGGAAATGACTTTAATGAATATACGGACTATGCAAGGGACAAAAGGCAATTTTACACATGGAAATGGATTTGGATGAATTGTTGTGAGGACATCAGTTTGCTTTTGTTTGTTTTATGGAATTTTTGTGTACTCTTATTGTGTAGAATAGTGTACGCAACTGCATAATAATAAGGCATTTAAATGATCCTTTCCAACGATTATTAAACAGACTCTTATTCGTATTTTAAACCCTCATTATGTTATGACGGTTGCATAAACGATTATTTTAGGTTTTCACGGTTGTTGATTACGGGCGAAAACGGATACATCTCCAAAATGTCCCTTAAATTTATTCATATTTTTTTAATCTTTTAGATTGACACGCAATATTGTCCAAAGGGCACCTCTAGTAGGGTTGAAAGCGCATGACGTTTCAGATTACACCACAGATCAATTATAATATACGTTCTAAAGGAGTTCAGGCCAATTACGTCAGCAACTATCGTTGTGGACAGTAGTAGTAACTTCGCTAATAATTCTGAGTTCATCGGCTTGTTCGTTTAATCGGTGTCCAATTGAACATCACGAAAAAATTAAACAGAAAAATTTCACTAGTCACTTCTGCCTCAGTTTTGTTTGTTATCTGTGTGAAAAGCTCGTGGGAACGTCTCAGTCCAGGATTCAGCTAACATCAATCATTGTGGGCAGTGGTAGTAATGTGCGTGCAAGTAATCACTGTCCAGAGGGATTGGCCTTTCAGGAGTATACACAGTGATATAGGTAGGTTATTTACCTATTAGGATATGACTATAATATTTCATGAAGTATTATAAATAAACTTTTGAATAAATCAACACTAATATTATAAAAAAAAAAAGATTTCTTGATTGTTTCCTTGTTTGAATTGAATAGGCTCCGAAAAAACTGAAGCGATTTAAACTTTTACCAATAGAATCCTACATCACTACATAGTATAAAATAAAGTCGCTTCCCGTTTGGTGTCTCCTTATATCTTTAGAATTACCTAACGGATTTTGATGCGGTTTTTTTTATTAGATAGAATAACTTGAGAGGAAGGTTTATAAGTATAATTTATTCCGGGGAATTGTCACATTCCCATGGGAAAACGGGTAGTCCAACTGGTAGTAAACTTTTGACCCCCTTTTGACACCTTTAAGGATTAAAATTTCAAAAACGCTGAAACACGTATTTTATTATTTTAAGTTATGAGTCTAATCAGAAATTTTTAAACAGATCACATTTAAGATAAAAAACTTTCATACAAACTTTTAACCCCCTTTTCACCCATTTAAGGGTTAAAATTTCAAAAATGATCAAACACGTGTTTAATTATTTTAAGTAATTAGTCTAATCGTAAATTTTGAAACAGATCACATTCATTAAAAAAACGAACTTACATACAAACTTTTAACCCCTTTTTGACCCTATTAAGGGTTAAAATTTCAAATATGCTGAAACACGTGTTTAATTATTTTAAGTCATAAGTCTAATCACAAATTTTGAAACGGATCACACTTAAGACCACGAACTTTCATACAAACTTTTAACTTTTACATTTCATCCCTAGGGGGTTGGGGATTAAAAAAAACGGAATTGTATCTATAATAGTTGCTTTATCACATAAAACACTTCATGTCTAAGTTTTATCTCTCTAGCTTCAGTAGTTTAGCATTTATACTATCACGAAAACTGAGAAAATATAATATTTTAGTTCCATAATACATACATAAATGTCGCTCTTTTTCAAACGCACTATCGTTATGTTTTTTCAAAAACTATATAAGGTATTTGCATTTAATGTTGTTCTTTGCCGTTCTCGATGCTCGAGGTGCTCAATGAAAAATCGTCTAACTTTTTTTTTCCCCTCCGTCAATGCATCTTGCCAATATAAAGTCTTTAAATTACCTCTTATCTGGGCTTCATACAAAATTTTATCAACATCCTAGCCTAATGCGTTATCCGTACATAGTATAAAGGTCGCTTCCTTCGTCTATCCCTGTCTGTTTGTTTGTTTGTATGCTCTCTCTCTCTTTTCGTGTGGGACACCGAGTCATCCAACGACCCGATGAACCCTGGTGTCAGAGTTTTTCAACCGCCTACTATCACTAGTAGGCCTCTGACATGGTTGTGTTACGACCGCCGTCTAAGTAATCATAGACAGCAACCGGGACCGACGGCTTAACGTGCCCTCCGAAGCACGGAACCATTTCTTTTTCGGACAATCAGTTGGTTCACCCTGCAATGTCCTAACCAGACCGGGAACAAATTCACAAAGAGATAAATATCAACTTTTGTGAGTGTCCCACCGAGAATCGAACCCGGAACCTTTGCGTCGCAGGCAGTCGCACTACCACTGCGCCACATCGGTCGTCGGTTGTATGCTTAAATCTTCAAAACCACTTAACGGTTCTGGATGAAGTTTGTTTTCAAAATATAGAGTGATTCAAGAGTAAGGTTTTTATGTATGATTTAAGTCGGGGGAAGATCTGTTTCCCGTGGGAAATCAGTTAGCAGCGGGTGAAACCGCTGGGAGGGCCGCTAGTAATATTATAAAGAGGAAAGATTTCATTGTTTGGTTGTTTGTTTGTTTGAATTGAATAGGTTCCGAAATTACTGTACCGATTTAAAAAATTAAGTACCAATAGAATCCTATCATTATCTATATATTATCTATATACATATATTATCCTTTATGAACATAGGTTATAGGTATGAAAATGTCTTATTCCTGCGGTAAAACGGTTCATAGTGGAAGAAACCGCTAGGCAGGCCGCTAGTAATAGATAATTACGTACTAGCCGTGTGATGTCGGCTTAGAATAGCATCACACCATAACCGTTTAGTTTCATGGTCTGAATGCACCCTATCAGTATTCGAAGGGCTGCCCCTTACACCCTCTATACCTACCAATCTTTTGGCACATCCCACTCATCTGGTAGGTTATTTGCTATACCGTCGGGGTTTAATTTGATTTGGATTTTAAATTTAGATTTGGACAGGCGAACAACAGGAGCTAAATTAAGTGAAATCCAATCACGCATACAGATTAATCAGTGGAAGTGGTTGAATAAGAATATTTAGAATTTAAAGAGGTTTAAAGAGGAGTGCTGATGAGGCCAGTAGGCCGAGTGACGACTGTGAGGAAAAGGGTAGCTACCCCACCAATTACCCGATTTTATCAAACTACAGGCTACAATTTTACAGGGGAAATTCGATGTTCATTGCGTCGCGGTAAGCCATTTGATACAAGGAATATAAACCGGCTACGCAATGTACTAAGAATTTCACCTATAGACTTGTAGCCTATAGTTTCATATCATAACATTAAAACCTTATTTTTATGAATAATGATTTTTCATTATATTATCTCGATTCTGGGCACAGGAAAACACGATTAAAGAAAGTTTGCTCGATAGATTTATTTTTCAATGTTTGGTATATGTTTACACTAATGAACATAACACATTATGTTTTTCCGGATACGATAAGTCTTGTTTATTACTAGATTTTTGTCGTACAGTTTTTTGATTACTTCTTTATTTGGCGAGAAATTAATTTCCAAAAGAGTGAAAAGTCGTCTAAATATGGCGATTCCGCTCTGTTCTCGCACACAGGATTTGTCATTAGTGGGGAAGGGACGTTTAAAGGTTCGAGGCAGGCCCTAAAAAGAGAAGGCAATCAAACTCACTATTATTTTTGTTGCGCGTTATCGCGACGTATTCGGACCAGTCGATGGTCCTTCCTCAGCTTATCTTATAAGTTACAGTTATGTCTCACTTAAGGCGAGGGCAGCCGCGAATGGCCTCGACAGTGGCGCCACTTCACAAAGAATGTCTTTGTGACTTTATACAAAAAATCTATTAGAATGTCCGTTGGTCAAGTTTTTAGTATTATTTTAAAGTGAAACTAGAAACTGCAAACTCAGTGAAATATTCGCTGTAATTAATGGCAAAGAGTGCCTAAAAACGGCCACTTTTGGTATTAACTGCCATAACTTTGATTACAGCGAATATTTCTAGAGTTTGTAGGTTCTAATTTGATAATACTAAAACTTGAGCAACGGACATTCTGATAGTTGTAAGTATAAAAGGGAAATATTTATCACAATAAAACCATTTTAAACGGATTAAATTTGTGTTTATTTTAGACTTAAAAAAAAAAAAAAATTTTTTTTGTGTAGTGGCTCTGCTATCGAGGCCACTCACGACTACACTCGCCTTAATAGTATATTTGGTGTAGCTGTTATCTCATTCGCTAGTTTGACATTTATCTAGTTAGTTCAGTCGATGGCGTAGTTAGTTAGTCGGTATACGAGGCGCATGTCATTAAAGGGCCTCATTACGAAGCTATTTCCAGATGAAAACATACCAGTGCTCACGAAAACGTCTCTCTAAGTTTTGGTTTTATACAGGATGATTTTCTACTATTTTACCTTTTCTTTCCCGTGGGAGTCGTAAGAGGTGGCTGAAGGACTCGAGGGTGTAAATTGCAATTTTAGGCGATGGGCTGACAACCTATCACTTTGGCGATACACAATTTTCCGAATGACCCTCAAATGTTTGTCAGACGTGGCGTAAATGGCCGTTGTTTGCGCTCTGCCTACCCCGCAAGGGATTATAGGCGTGATTTGTGTGTGTGTGTGTGTGCGTGTGTGTGTGTGTGTGTGTGTGTGTGTGTGTGTGTGTATATATATATATATATAACATTTTGCTTTGAGCAATGGAAACGAAAGTGGTCAGACCAATGGTCAGACCAATCGTTGCTGGATTTCCCTTATTAGCTATCCATTGATTCTAAAATAGGTAAGCCTCTATAAACAGCAGCCTGTATATATACTTTTTTACCACTATTTAGTCGCGCGAATACTTTGAAAGCGGTAGGGTTTGCAGCGGTATTTAATGCACGCTCCATTCAGAAAGCGTCTACACGCCTGCATAGACCAACTATATGAAAAAAAATATGTTCGTATATGTATGTTGACTCCCTGATGGCGTACCGGATAGTACCTGCCTGCTACGCCGAGGGCCGTGGGTTCGATCCCCACAAGACACAAATATTTGTTAAGTCATTTTCAGATATTTGTGTTTTGTGTGGGTGTTTTCTGTGTATAATAACTTAGGGAAACCTGTTATTAGCTTAGGTGTTATAAGTGTGCTCTGCTTACTTATGTAAAAATAGCTGTTGGTTTTCTCAATAAATAAGTAAATAATATGTATTTATTTAGGCACAAAATAAAAGAATATTAGTAATAATATCAGCTTACTTTGGGGCTAGATAGCGCTGTATGAATTGCCAAGAATATTTATGTAATTTTTAGGAAACTTGCAAAGTTTTCCTGCCCGTCTGCATAGATCCAATATCGTTTCGTGTAGTGTAGGGTATAGGTAGAGATTTTTGGCATAGACGCAGTTTCAAAGTTTGCTTTACACTCAATATTCTATTGCAACGCATTCGACACGCAAAGATAAAACTCCACGTACATACATACATACACATATCACGTCTTTAATCCCTTGCGGGGTAGGCATAGTGTTAACGGCTGCTCTATCGCCACCTCTGACCAATATTTAAGGGCCGTTTCAGAGAAAAAAAATGTTACTATAGTCACAAGTTAGGTACCAGCCCTTCGCCTAAAATTGTAATGCACATTTAACCCTCGAGTCCTATAGTCGCATCTAACTACACCCACGGGAAAGAAATGTGGTAATACAATTTTAAGCCGACATCACTCGTTTTACATACTTAAAATATTTGGCCATTCCCAAATGGATATAAATTAGGATTTCGGACATTACCAACGTTTGACCGAAAAGTTTTCTTGTTCCAAGGGATGGGCTGCCCTCGTCAGGTTTTATTGGTATTTCGAAAAAGTCCAGCCAGTTCAGGCAATTCTGGCTAAGAAAAAATAAAAAGGTAGATAGAGCGCTGTAAACAATTGTTTTTCATGCGAATCAGCCCAAGCGGGAGAATTCTATCCATACTAATATCACATACATACATACATACATAAATCACGCCTATATCCCTTACGGGGTAGGCAGAGCGTTAACGGCCGTAAGACGGATATTAACAACACGTCTGGCAAAAGTTTGAGGGTCAATCAGATAACTGTGTATCACTATAGTGACAGGTTGTCAGCCCATCGCCTAAAATTGCAATACATACCCTCGAGTCCCTTAGCCGCCTCTTACGACTCTCACGGGAAAGAAATGGGGTGATGCTATTCCAAGCCGGCATCACACGGCTTTCCACACTTTCGTGATATCACAGTACATATATATAAGGTGTAAAAAAATTAGCTGAGAATATTTTAAGGGGTGAACCAGTACGTGAAACTGAACAACTTTCCCAAGGAACATAGGTCGAAATATGAAAAAATAATTTGACCCTCCCATACTTAGTGTGTTACCCGGCCGGGATAATTTGTACGGGAGAGCCAATTTTTTTTTTCATATTTCGACCTATGTTCCTTGGGGAAAGTTGTTCAGTTTCACGTACTGGTTCACCCCTTAAAATATTCTCACCTAATTTTTTTACACCATAGTCTTCGCTTGGGCTCCTAATATTATAAATCTAAGGGTTTGTGTGTGTATAGTTGTTACCTCTTGCAGTGTGCAAGTGGCTTGACGGATTTGAATGAAATTTGGTAGATACACAGATAGAGCATAATCTGGGATAACACAGGCTACTTTCGCCATTCCTACGGAAAAACTAAAAATCTGCTGTGGAACCACTTGGCGGAAATTTACTTAATAAGAAATAGGAAAAACGTTAGCGACTTAATAAAACTAAAAACAGTTTCATGAACTAAGTAAGCCCCTCCAAAAGCTTCGCTCGCTTATGCTTTTTTTCATACGAAAACCCTTTGTCGTGGTGTAATGTGTATGTCGTTTGCGGATTGTGCGACAAATTTTTAGGGTCCCGGAACCCGAGGGGTCAAATTGGGATCCTATTTCTGATACTTGGCTATCTGTCACCAGGCTGTTTCTCATGAACCGTGATAGTTATACAATTATAACTTTTTAACGCTTTCACTATAACTACAGCACACAAAAAACTACTGTTTTTCGATTTTATCATCCTCAGAACCATAATACAAACACATAAGTAAACAAAAATATCAAGCCATATCCCTTGCGGGGTAGGCAAAGCGTAAACGTCCGTAAAAACAAACATTTACGCCACGTGTGACAAACACCCTGAGGTTCATTCAGACAAAAACGTATTAACATAGTGACAGGTTGTCAGCCTAACGCCTAAAATTGCAATACACATGTAACCTTAAAAATACCTTTGTTTTCTCTTACGACACCCACGGGAAAGAAATGGGGTGATGCCATTCTAAGCCGGCATCACACGGTGATTTTCACATAACTCATATTTTCACTGATCATTTTGCCGATATAACACCAAATTGCCCTGTGATGTCGGTTTAGAATATCATCACCTTATTTCTTTCCTGTGGGTGTCGTAAAAGGTGACTGAGGGACTCGAGGGTCACATTGTATTGCAATTTTAGGCATGGGCAGACAAACTGACGCTATTTCCATTTACTATTATCTGAATGACCCTGAAATGTTTGTCGGACGTGGCGTAATAGTCCGTTTTTACGGCCGTGCAGCACTGACTACACCGCAAGGGATTTAAGGCGTGAAATATGTTTGTTTGTATGTATAAACAACAAATATTAAGTACAGAATAAAAAATATATTTAAGGGAGCTCCAATACAACAAACGTGATTCTTATACCTAGGGAACCTTGCGTGAACAAGTCTCACTCGCACTTGCCCTGTGTTTTGGATTTTGCAAGCTCTCTTGCAATTAATAAAAAAACTACTAATTTTTTCCATACACATATCACACCTTTAATCCCTTGCTGGGGTAGGCAGAGCGTAAACGACCGCAAAAAACCGCTCCATCTATATATATTTTTTCTTTGGTAACCTCCCGAGTGAAAACAATTCAAATGAAATCAAAAATTCTCCTTTTGTTAAGTTCTTATTTAGACAAGTGGTCGCGATACTCTTGATGGAATCTGAAAGTTTGTTCTTCTGCCCGTTCCGTTGTTCAAAACTCGAAATTCGATCAATTTATCGTCTAATTGAAATGAAGTGAAGCATAAAATCTACAACGAAGCTGAACCACATCACAGAGAACAAATGTTTAAGGCGAGTTGTGTCGCAGAACAAGCGCCACTTCACGAAACAAGAATAAAAATAAAAAAAACAACTGCTTTCAGAGATAAAGCCTAGCCTATGACAATTAGAAAATTGAAAGAAAATTCGCTGAACTACGACTTCTTAGTTCCATTGATTATGAAGGCTAAAGATAACTATTCGTATTACATACAGAATGATTATTTAGTTGTGCTAAATTGACAATTGTGTGACGCGTGATTTGTATATTTTTATAGTTGACCCCCTTTCGAACTGTAACGATGCTGACGCAGCGGATGTCTGAAGAGTTGCAAGATCTTTGTTGTTATTATTTAAGTGCCTACCTAATTAATTATTTAGCAAAAGTATGTAGTTAGTTTTTTGTTGTAAAGTTTATTTAAGTTTATTTATATTGTATTGTATAGTAATTTTATAAAATAATAGTTATGTTGGCTGGCTGTTTACCTAAGATACAGGAATTCCAATTCTTAGTTTAGGAAATGGCTAAGCCTCATAATTATTTCATATAATTGTACCTATTTATAATTAAGTTTATTTAATAAAGAATAATCTTATCTTATCTTATCTTAATTGGGATAATGTAAGGATTCTTCCGATACAATTCTCATTAGAATCAGTTCAGTGGTTAACAAGTTTCAGGCCTTTAAAGAATCGCACATACATACATACATACATGAACTCTAAAAAAATTACACTCCTTTTTTGGTTGGGTAGTCGTGTAAAAAATCATAGTTCTCCCTGCAAACACTGCCTCAGAATGTCCTAAGCACTAGAGATCTTACAAACTCAGGGAAATATTCGCGGTAATTTGAGTTATAACAATTAGTACCGTTTTTGATAGTTTCATTCATTACTTTAATTACAGAAAATATTTGAAAGTATTTGCAGGTCTGTATTTTGCTTTAAGATAACACTAAGCACTTGTGCAAATGATATTCTGGTGAATTGTTTGCATTAAGAGATATGATTTTTTTCGTGAAGTGGCGCTAGTTTCGCGGCACCACTCACCTAAAGGATTTTTAGGACTTGATTAAGACACAAGATCAAAGGAAAGCTTGTTTTATTCAATACCGAATAATGTAGCTAAAAGTTCTACAATCAGTATTTACCTAATTAAATACTTAATCTTACTATAAACACAACCCGGGAGATGAAGATTTAGACGACCGGTGATGCTTAGAATAGCATCACCCCATTTTTTCCCGCGGGAGTCATTTGGTGGCTTAGGGACTCAAGGGTTACATGTGTAGGTATTAAAATTTTAGGCGATGGACTGACAAGCTGTCACTGTGGTAGGTAGAACAGTTTTCTGAATTACCCTCAAATGTTAGTCAGACGTGGCGTAAATGTCCGTTTTTACAGACGTTTATGCTCTGCCTACCCTACAAGGGGTATGGGTGCGATTTATGCATGTGCGTATTACTAATCAGTAAAATGAAAGTATAATAAATTTTATTTTCTGTTACAGATTAGCACTCATCTCCCATTTGGGTAAGTAAACAAATATTTTATCCCAAAACGCAAAAAAAAAACAGTAGAGTGAATAAAAATTGTTAGGCCCAAAAAACATTAACCCTACGAAAACCAGAAGGTTTTAGCTAAGGGCCGTCCGCACAAACGAAAAGGTTTAAACGAAAATAAGAAATCAATTCCATTCTCGACCACTCCATTTAAAAAGGGTAAGATCCATTCGCAACGACAAAATATATGAAGACGGAGTCTTGAACTTTTGTTTTGAGGTTGTATACAGTATGTTACAAATTTTTTTGGTTAACCTTTGCAGCGAGAAAGAGGTTCAGGGCAATCACAAAGTTGATATTTATCATTTTGTGAATTTGTTTACAATCTGTCTAGGACATAGCAGGCTGAATCACCTGATTGTCCGAAAAGTAAGATGGTTCCTTGCTTTTGAGGGCACGTTAAGCCGTCGGTCCTGGTTGCTGTCTATGATTACTAAGACGACGGTCGTTACACATCCATGTCAGAGGCCTATTACTAGTAGTAGGCGGTTGAAAAAACTCTCGACACCAGGGTTCATCATCATCATCGGGTCGTTGGACGACTCGGTGTCCCTCACAAAAAGAAGACTTTGCAGCTTACGCCATGAACGCAATCAATCTAATACTACGTTCATACTATGCACCTTCTCCTGTCGCTATCGCGAATGTTGCTCGAAATACTTCTGCGGAAGTATCAACGCGAGTGAGTGTTCACACACTGCCGTAATACTCTTCCCGCACCAATATGAGTGAGCGAGGTAGCAATACATTCCACTCGCGTATGTGCTGCCGTTCCTTTGACTGGCGCATGATAAGCCGACACTCGCGGGAGCACGAGAAGTGGCAGCGACATGACGAGTAGCAGCGCGAGTAACCTGTTTACATGCTCGCGTAGCCTACTTCCCTTACTATTTCCCGTGTGTGAACGCGGCATAAGAGCTGTCATTCATAATAATATGTCCGATATGTCAATCAATTCGCTTAGAGCTAACCTTTGAGTACAATATACCATTTTAGCGGTTTTTTATTAGCATCACCTCAATTCTACCCGAGGGTGTAGTAAAAAGCGACTAAAGGATAATGATCCAGGGATTCCAGCAGCGTTCCCGGTGAATGCAACATCTTGCACTGCGCTCGCCAGTCCGCTAAGCGTGATGATTATGGCAATACCCTCCGATATGGGGAGGCCAATGTCCAGCAGTGGAATGTTGTGGCTTTTAATGTTATGTTGTAGCATTTTTCGAGAACTTGCGAAATTGCAGCGCAGGCAGGGTATGAACATCATCTTGTAGTGTTTTAGAATTTAGTTATACAATAGGGTGTAAATGTGCGAATACTGATAGGGTGCATTCAGACCACGAAACTACCTATTGTTAATTACTTCAGGAAACGTAATTTTGTTTTTACTTCCTATAGTAAGTGCAGTCAGGTGATTGCGATTTTGAATGGGAAGTCGAACTTTTTTTGCTGTTTCAAATTGCATGGTCTGAATGCACCCTATCAGTATTCGGAGTGCTGTCCCTTACACCCTGTGTACTATTTTCTACAATGTTCTTCCACTCTAACCCCGGAGGTATATTCTGCAATCGACTTCACCTTTCTCACGTCTAAGTTAAAAAGTTTATCTGATTTAGGTCCGATTGCGTTTTTGAGAGTCACGCACGGAATGTTTAATGAAAGGTGAGAGAATTTGCGCAAGGATTAAATATTTGTACGTGAAAATAAAAATATATTTGTTTGTGGAGAATAGAAGAAATATCAATTTTCTATAAAGAAAGATCAAACTTCAACAGCCATAAAAGTCCACTGCTGGACGTGGGCCTTCCCCGACCGGCGGGTATTTGCCTCACTCACCACGCTTGGCAGGTGGATTGGCGAGCGCAGTGAAATTGTATTAACAGGGAACGGTGCTGCCCATTCTCTTGAAAATCGAATCAACAAATGCTAGAGTAACTAAATAATCGAGTCTAGCGTTGTTTTGTAATTCTACGGTGATATTTACATCGGAATATTCTCTGAAGTGTATTTCCCTTTTAAAAAGGGTTTTCTCGCGCTGTTTCATTTTCCGCCATAACCATTGTGCCGGGCTAGCCAACCATTGAAAAAAAACAGTCTTTTACAAAAACACAAACCTACCTACACAAAATACTGGGTGTAACGGACATCCTTGCGAATACTATTTTTTTTCCGTATTTTCTTAATAATTTTCCTGATCATAAAGGTTTATTGTGTGCTCATGTTTATTATACAGGGTGAAAAAGACATCCCTCGGAAATCAGACTAAGTGCATGCAGAACATCATACTGAACAACTTTCCCCTAAATTGAAATTCTTTATTCAATGTAGGATAGTATTATCCCGTGGTATTATCATATCACTTATTGACGTCATGAACCGTTATTGTAAAAAAAAGAAATTCGTATCACAAAATTTTCTTTTTTTTATAACAATTTTGTAATGTCCTAATAGAAAACCGGCTCGGGCGGGATAAAAAATAAAAATCAAAGCACTGCCACGGGGCTGGCCAGGTTAATCACACGGCATGTAACTTTACGCCACCACCATCTGAAAACGATATTTGTTTCAAATTGAAGTCAAGATTTTTAAAGCGTGTAGTTTACATGCGTATAATTAATCGGACCTCCTGAACAGGAAAAACCCCCCAAAAAACCTGCCCAGAAGTGCTCCTACTCTAAATTAACAATCGTACTAGCCCCTAAGCTACCCTAGCTAATTCTGTAAGTAAAAAAAATATGTATAGACCAAAAATGGCTACATATTTTTTTTTTGTTGTAAAAATTGCAGTAGATAAATCTACCAGTTTTAACTTATAAAATATTTACTTTAAACAATTGAAATTACATCCATGGAGATTTATAAAATTATGTCAGTTGTAAACTCCAGGCACGCCCCATTTTGGTATTAAAATGAGTGCGTGTTTCTTGTGCTGCGCTGGAATTTCAGAGCTCCATGCCTCTTTGTCATTAATGTACTCATCTAACTTATAGTAAGCTTGATAACATAATGTTTTCTTGATAACATACTTAAATTTACTTTCTGATAAACTCAATACATGGTGTAAAAAAATTAGCTGAGAATACTTTAAGGGGTGAACCAGTACGTGAAACTGAACAACTTTCCCCAAGAAACATAGGTGGAAATATGAAAAAAAAATTTGGCCCTCCCATACAAATTATCCCGGCCGGGTAACACACTAAGTATGGGAGGGTCAAATTATTTTTTCATATACCGTCCTATGTTCCTTGGGTAAAGTTGTTCAGTTTCACGAACTGGTTCACCCCTTAAAATATTCTTAGCTAATTTTTTTACACCCTGTATATCTTCCGGTATTTTGTTATAGTATCTTATACTTAGACCTTTAAATGAAGTCCTAACTTTAGCGAGTCTATGCTTAGGTTGATCTATTTTATTTTTACTCCTTGTATTGCGGTTATGCCTGTCACAATTTCTAGTAAAAATATTTATATTATTTCTAACATACATGATATTTTCATAAATATATTGACACGGTACAGTCATAATATTAATTTCCTTAAACAGGTCCCTTAGGGAATCACGACTGCAAAGTTTATAAATTGCTCTAATAACCCTTTTTTGGAGAACAAAAATTGTTTTAATATCAGCGGCGCGCCCCCAAAGCAAAATTCCATAGGACATAATGCTATGAAAATAACTAAAGTAAACAAGTCGCGCAGTTGCAATATCCGTGATCTCTCTAATTTTACGTACCGCATATGCAGCTGAGCTTAATCTTCCCGACAAAGATGTAATATGAGGGCCCCATTGGAGACTTGAGTCGAGAGTAATCCCTAAGAAAACTGTACTGGTAGTAAACTCTAATTTTTCATTATTAAGTACGACATGATTCTTCAATGAATGTACTACGTTAGGTAAAGTGAATAATACACATTTAGTTTTTTTCTCATTAAGAACTAAATTATTTGCAGTAAACCAACTACGAATTTGTCCAAGAGTGTTGTTTACTACGTCATAGTTATGTGCATGTCTATCGACCTTAAATATAAGGGATGTGTCATCAGCAAATAGTACAATCTTGGACAAATTATCTACCATGTAAGGCAAATCATTTATGTAAATTACAAATAGAAATGGTCCTAAAATAGAGCCTTGAGGCACACCAACCTTTTGGACCTTTTGAGTTCTATTATCTAAATATGAATTCAAAAATTTCAGAGCTGCGTTTCGAATACCGTAGTGTTCTAATTTTAGCAATAAAGTTTCATGATTTACGCAATCAAATGCCTTGGAAAGATCACAAAAAACACCAATGGCATCTTTTGATTCTTCCCAAGCATTAAATACATGTTTGATTAGAGCAACACCAGCATCTGTGGTACAACGTCCCTTTGTAAAACCGAATTGCTGGTTGTGTAACAAATTGTTCTGATTAAAATGGGACAGCATTTGATTTAGTATGATCTTCTCAAACACTTTTCTTAGTACTGGCAGAATTGATACAGGCCTATAGTTACTGGGGTCTTGTTTGTCACCAGCTTTAAACAGCGGAACTACCTTGCTATGTTTCATTAAATCAGGAAAAATGCCGCGATCAATACATTCATTGAAGATATCTGCTAAGTATGTTGCTAATATTTCGATTACTGATTGACAAACTTTAACTGACATCCCCCATAAATCTTCGGTGCTCGTAACTTTGATATCTTTAATTTTTTTTTAAATATACTGGGGACTTGCGTGAGTAAATTTAAATTCAGAATTGCAAACATCTACATTTTGCTTCAGCAATGAATATGAAATCGTAGGTGAAGATCTTAATGACTCAGTAGTTTTTAGAGGTATATTTGTGAAAAATGCCTCTAACTCCTGCGCTACATCTGAATTTAAACTAATCACTCCTTTGTCGGTTTTAAGTGAAAAGTTATTTTCGCTTCTTTTAGAAACATATGTCAGGAAACGACAAAAAAAACGAATTCCTATAGAAAATCACAATTAACTGCTCAGCTGGCAGTATTTACTATGAGAAGTAAAAAAAAATAATTTACGTTTCCTGAAATATATTTTTATGGTAAGTTGATCAGTTTCATGTTAAGAATGCATACTATTAGTATTCGGAGGGCTGTTTCTTACGCCCTGTAGGTATAATACGAGTACAATAAAATTAAAAGTAGTGCCGTGTGATGCCGGCTTAGAATAGCATCACCCCATTTTTTTTCCTGTGTGAGTCGTTAGAGGTGACTAAGGGACTTGAGGGTGTGTATTGCAATTTTAGGCGATGGGCTGACAACCGTCAGTCGCCAATGTCACTATGGCGATACACAATTTTCCTCATGACCCTCAAATATTTGTCAGACATGGCGTAAATGACAGTTTTTTGCGGCTGATTGCGCTCTGCCTACCCCACAAGGGATAATAGGCGTGATATGTGATATGTGTGTGTATGGCTAAATTATTCTACCTTTATCGTATTATCCCTACTTAGTACTAGGAACAAAAAAAAATTGGTCGAACTTAAATAATATCTAGGCCGTAAAAAGGTCCGATAATATCTGGGGGTACCTACTAATCCGATGGGAAAATAGGGTTGTAAAAATTTATACCATCCCGAAACGGGATTCCCAATCATCGTGCCCGACCCCTGTAATCGGATCACGGGATTCGCCATCACGAAGAATTCACTCGGAAGTGGGTACATTAGGAATGCACCATTTGCGATATTTTTTTTCATTTATTTTGCTTTTATAAATGAATACATAAAAACATTACATGACGTCACTAAGCCCGAAAAGGTTTGTCTTGACATCAGGCTTCCCAACTCGCTATTTACAATATAACATACAATAACTCTAAATCTAAATACCAAACTTCAAAATACCTACTATAATAGGGTTCTTACCGCGGAACTAATTTTACACGACTGCCTAACCAAAAAAGGAGTGTAATGTTTTTAGAGTTCATGTATGTGTATATTCTTTAAAGGACTGAAACTCGTTAACCACTGAACAGATTCGAATAGGAATTGTATCGGAAGAATCCTTTCGTTATCCCAAGTGTCATAAGTCTAGTCTTTCAGAAAGCAGTCGTGTTGTTGAAATTGTTAGTTTATTGTGCTTGTTGTTGAATTGTCCGATATACATTGTGTCATTATGTGTGACCGCGAAAGTTTGAAACAAGTTTATGTAAAACGAGATTTCGTTGCCGGAAACTTGTAAATGGCGTTGTTTTTATTCACCGTTTCCTTGTTAAAATTATTATTATTTTAAGCTGTAAGATTTCTAAATAAAGTAGAATAATAAATAAATGATTTCGTATTTGACCGCGTGATGCCCGTTTAGAATAGCATCACCCCGTTTCTTCTCGTATAGTAAGAGGCGACTTAGGGACCTGGCGAATACTTATGATCATGAAATTAAACTATCGAGGGTTATTTTATGAGAATGTCAGTACTTATGTCAATTTTAACAGATGGGCTACCATTGCAGAGACACACATTTTTAGACCTATCTTAGAGACCTCTTTCATTGTTTATCTATATAGTAGTTACGCAAATTTTGGTTCTACTCATTATAAACAATTTTTCTTAGATTTGATTGTTGATTCAATTGATTTTTTTTCGTGAGACGTAGCGATGACGACCGTTTTTTATATTCAGTCCGATTCGTTCTTCCTAGATTCAGTCCATTCCGTTCTTCCGAGATAAGTCCGTTCCGTTCTTCCCATATTCAGTCCGATTCGTTCTTCCCAGATTAATTCCATTCCGTTCTTCCGAGACTAGTACGTTCCGTTCTTCCCATATTCAGTCCAATCCGTTCTTCCCAGATTTAGTCCGTTCCGTTCTTCCGAGATTCAGTCCGTTCCGTTCTTCCGAGATTCAGTCCGTTCCGTTCTTTCCAGTTCCAGTTCGTTCCGTACTTCTAAGCCCAGTCGCGCTCTTAAGTCGAACAACCACAAAAAACTCCTCCGAGTGAGACCTTGCATCAAATACTCAGGTGTAGGATCAAAGGACCTGGGGCTAAAAGCATAGAGTCTAAAAAAGATTATAGATACGATTTACCTACACCGTATTGGATATGGGCGTGATGTTGGTGTGTAAGCCAAATTGTTTTCGAACAAAACATTCCCAACCGTACATACAGCTGTCATCCATTTATTGTATTTGTGTACGGTCGTGGAATCTAAAAATAAAAGGCTATGAAACAGATATGGCGGCTCTTACAAATGAAATTGAGGCTTTTGCCGTGATTTCATCGACGTTTCACGTTTCCGATGACTGAAAGCCTATATCCTGTGTTGATATTTATTCACGTTTGGTTGTAAATGTTCTGTATTTCAATAGAAAAGCGTTTCGATTTTCAGATATATCAATCAGCCATTGCAATTCTAGAAGTATACAACTGAGCCGTGTGATGGCGGCTTAGAAGGAACTCGAGGGTTATATGTGTATTAATTTTATTACTGATAGGCGGTTGAAAAACTCTGACACCAGGGTTCTTCGGGTCGTTGGACGACTCAGTATCCCACACGAAAAGTGAGAGTTTACTGATACACCATTTTCTGAATGAATGAATGAACAAACGTTTGTAAGACTTGGCGTAAATGTCAGTTTTTGCGGCCGTTTACGCTCTGCCGTGTGATACCGGTTTAGAATAGCATTTCTTTCCCGTGGGAATCGTAAGAGGCGACTAAGGGACTCAAGTGTGTGCACTGCTATTTAAGGCGATGGGCTGAAAACCAGTCACTATTGCGATACACAATTTTCCGAAGACCATCAAATATTTGTCAGACGAGGCGTAAATGTCCGTTTTTTGCAGCCGTTTACGCTCTGTCTACCCTTCAAGAGATTATTGGCGAGATTTGTATGTGTGTGTGTTACCATCTGCCTATGGGATATAAGCGTCATATAATGTTTGTCCAACTGCCAGAATTCTATGAGATGAACTTTTATTGCGTAAATACGAAACTGTTAAAACAATTTTACTTAAACTTCAGTTGAGACAAAATCGTTTCATTTGCAAGGCTACCGAGACGCCCTCTGGAGCGGAGGTCACCCATTTGTTCCTCATTTCGGACATGTACAAGGTAGATTTAGTTCGATTCGTTCTTCCTAGAACAACTCCTAACCGTTCGCGACAAGTCATGCTCTATTACTAACTAGATTACCACCCAGTGGTTCCACCCGCTGCCACTCATTTTCCCGCAGTAATCGTTGTTTTCCTGCGGTAAAAAGTGGCCTATGTGTTATTCCAGGTTATACTCCTCTACCTGTGTTCACCTGGAACCTGTGTTTCAAATTTCATACAAATCGGTCAAGCCGTTTGAGCGTGATGAGGTAACAAACATACACACAAACTCTCAGATTTATAATATTAGTACGGAAGGACGGATTAAATCGTAATACCAATCGCTTACGATGCATTCTTTTTCTCACTACACGTGGTTTAAGAAAACCGGCTTAATTTTATTTGCCTGCATTGCGCCGTCTACTTACTATTCTATCCAAACCATAACCTGATATTCTATGCTACCCTGGTTGCGGTTTCAAGCATATTGTGGTGAGGCTGGGCAGCCTAACATCAATTTGTTTGGAATGACTAATTATTATGTGAGTGGCAGCGGTAGGAGGCATACCCTTAATGCGATGGTTTCACTAGATATTATGACTTAGAATAGCGGCACCTAATTTCTCGTAATTCAACCATGGTGTCGGATCTTTTACACGACTGCCCAATCAAAAAAAGGAGTGTAGTGTTTTAGAGTTCATGTATGTATGTATATATGGGCGATTCTTTAAAGGACTGAAACTCGTTAACCACTGAACAGATTCGAATGGGAATTGGATCGGAAGAATCCTTACATTATCCCAAATGTCATAGAATAGGTTTTGTCTCAGAAAGCAGTCGTGTTTAAAAAATAATAATTTATTATGCTTGTTTAATTATTTGTTTTCTTTGATTTTGACTCTGGCAGAATCATTGTCTAAAGTACGATGGAAGCCAAATCTAGGAAAAAAAAGCTGCAGTTGTCACTAATTTATTGTAAGATTGTTCACATTTATTTGGCAGAATTGTCCTATGTTGACAAAGGCCATTAATCAAAAAGAAGAGTCTCGTTGCGTGAGCCTTACTTTAGTTAGCTACTTATAAAACCTTTACTCTAAGCTCCAAAAAGGCAAAAACTTTTTGTACCAGAACTGATACCGAACCTAATAAAGGTAGGTATCTCCGCCATTTTGGATTCGATCTTCCCTTGTTCTCGCTTATTAGATAAAAATCGTAATCTACTCCGCTGTTCTGAAGTACTATAGACAGCACCGTGAGTAGCCTGTTTAAGGAATCAATATAAATGTTTTGTCTTGATCTCCACCATGTGATGCCGCCATAGTGAGAGGTTGTCAGCCCATCGCCTAATATTGCAATACACACCCTCGAGTCCCTTAGTTGCCTCTTACGACTCCCACACGAAAGAAATGGGGTGATGCTATTCTAAGCCGGCATTACACGATGGAACTAAATACTACTACTACTTCACCGGCTCGACGATCCAAAGTGAGTCTTGGCCTCCGATACGAGATTTTGCCACTATGGAACTAAATAGCTGATATTAAATACATACCTATCATTTTTTGTAAATATATAGGGACATGAAAATTGACTAAACAAATATTTACATCTTGTGGGGGCTTGAACCCACGACAGACGAGAATCGGGGTGATACTATTCACAACAATTTTAATAAGTCCAAAGTGTTCATCGACCCGAGCTGAACTGTACCACGAAAAAACTTGTTTGGTGGAATTATGTTGTTGAAAAGAATCAATCGCAAGCCCTACCTTTGTAAGCACTACTTCTGAGTCTTTGTGAACTACGGAAAAAAATTGTACACATATAATACATACCTGCTTATATCCCTGGCAGGTACCTAGGTAGAGCGTACACGGCCGTAAAAACAAACATTTACGCCACGTCTGACAAACATTTGAGGGTCACTCAGAAAATTGTGTATCGCCCTAATCACAGGTTGTCAGCCTATCGCCTAAAATTGCAAAACACATAATGTAACTCTCGAGTCCCTTAGTCGCCTCTTACGGCACCCAAGGGGAAGAAATGGGGTAATGGTATTCTAAAAGGCATTTTAAATGCATAAAAATACGAAACTGTTTTAGATGAAATTTGTTGTGACTTTTAATTGACAAAAGTTCTTAAAAGAAACATGTTCTTTATGCGAAGCGTAGAAACATCTAGGTAAGAATTTAATTAGAATATAGTAAAAGCATAAGTCAGGAGAATATTTTCCACTGATGTCTTATTTTCGGCTTGTCCATAAAATCTTTATTTCTTACAGAAAGTCAGGTCCAGTTAAGTAGTTAAGGCCCTGTTACACATTATTAGTTAGTCCCTTTCATTCGCGCTGCGCCAGAGAGAAACAGCCAATAATTTTGCGCTAAAATTTTCGCGAGATTATACGGTTTTTAATTGTGAAATGCTATACGAAGTCGATCGTCGATCGAACCCACGACCCTCGGCGTAGCAGGCAGGGGTACTATCCACTACGCCATCGGGCCAGTCAAGTCAATTCAAAATCAAATTAAAAAAATTGGTTAAATGACAAAATTCTTTCGCTTGTCTTTTACACCATACATAAAATTAAACAATCTCTGTGGTAATTCCGCTTTATGGTGGCAACACCGGGGCTAAAATGCCCGGAAACACTCGGACATACAGAATGACACCCGGGGGTCGAGATTTTGACTGTGACTAAATTAAATTTGTTTTTTAGTTATATTCAGCGCGCGTGGAGTCACAATAATTATCTTGGACATTTCATACAGCGCCATCTAGCCCCAAACTAAGCAAAGCTTGTACTATGGGAACTACTTATCTGATATTAATACTTAAATAAATTTTTTTTGGAAATAAATACATAAATACATTATAAATAGAAACACCTTGACTAAACACATATATCTGTTATTGACTGCACAAATATTTGTTTCTTGTGGGGATCGAAACCACGACCCTCGGCGTAGCAGGCAGGGGTACTATCCGCTATGCCATTGGCTCAGTCAACAAACATTTTGGGACGGCACCTTACCTCGATCTTTTTGTTCAATTTTTTCTTTACATAATTTTATATACTTATTTTTAAATATTAGTTTGATGCCGTGTGATGCTGGCTTAGAATAGCATCACTGCTTGTCTTTCCTGTGGGTGTCGTAAAAGGCGACAAAGGGAATCGAGGGTTATGTGTATTACAATTATAGGCGACGGGCTGACAAGCTGTCACTATGGTGATACACTATTTTCTGAATGACCCTCAATTGTTTGTCAGACGTGGCGTAAATGCCCGATTTTTACGTACGTTTACGCTCTACCTACCCCGCAAGGGATACAGGCGCGATATATGTATTTTACCAACAACAACCTTAATACAACAACTTGTTTATAATAATGGTATAGGCACTCTTGTTAAATCGGATAACATTCGTAAAAAAAACGATATATGGTGGGCTTCTCCTTTTTTTGAATTCGGTAAACACAAAAAGTTTTTGACTTTTGCATCACAAATCTTATTATTATTACATCCCTCACGGGTAAAGTTCTGAGACGTCTAATTAGGTGGAGCAGAGCATAACTTAATTAAGAGAGCACAGGTACTGCCTTCTTAGTGTCGATTCTGGCAAACACTTTCCTAACGTAACCTTTCCTGATATTATGGCTTCTAGAAAAATTAAAATGGGAAATAAAAAAACGCTACATCAAACAAAAACAAGTAGCAAGAGCAATACTGTTTTTGAATACCAAAGTTTTTAACACTATCTATGTTAGGGATACAATTTTTAGAAAACTTGCAAAATTGCGTCGCGACTAGTGATGGCGAAAGTCGCAGGATCAAATCCTGCCTGAAGTAGAAAATTTTGCAAGGTTTTTAAAAATGCTGTTAATAATGTTGTAGGGTCTTGTCCCTTTTTAATGGCTTTTTTCTAGTTTAAACTGTTACCTACCTACGACCTATTGAAAATTGTTTTCGTAAATATAGGTCACCGAAAGTGCTCGCGTTGAACGTTAATGCAAAAGCTTTCACAAAGTAAATGAGGTATTGGTTAGGCTTAGGTAACATCGAAGTGAGCGACATCTACTGGCGTTTAAAACCTAAAAATTGTTTTTGTAAGCGCCAATATGGCCACCCACACGCGTTTCTATTTAAGGCGAGTTCACCCCTAAATGAACTCGACAGTGGCGCCACTTCACATAAACAATATTTTTTCTTTATACTAGAATCTATCAGAATGTCTGTTGCCCAAGTTTTTAGTATTATCCTTTAAGTAAAATTAGAACCTGAAAACACAATGAAATATTCGCTGTTACTAAATTTATTGTAAAACGTGCCTAAAAGCGGCCACTTTTGGTATGAATTCCCATTTTTTGTGGAGTGGCGCCACTGTCGAGGTTCTCACGGCTACATTCGCCATTACAGCCAGAGCCAGTAATCAAATGACAGCATGTGACAACCGCACGACGGTGCTGCACCGAGTGTGCTTCTACATGCGGTTTCATAGCTCCTTACAGCAATAGCAGACCAGTAAAATACAGTAAAATTTTGCGTAATGTGGAAGAACCACTAAGTCTGAGATAGGAGGAAGTAAACCTTATCTTGTCTTGTCTAGCCCACAATATGTATATCTTAAATGTCATTGTCTATTATTTAACAGATTAAAAAACATCATAAAAAATGACAAATATGCGACTCAATATGTTTAATTAAGTGTATGCTAGAATCGACACCACTAATTCCATTAGCTAATATTGCTTATATAGGCGTTTTGTTTGTAGTTTTTGGGGTATAGGGCCACATTTATTTTCATCTAGTGCTTGGTTATTAAGTGGGATATCGAGTCAACTAACAACCCGATCAACCCTGTGGTTAAACATTACTATTGTGGGGCTTTGACAGGGATACCGTCGTTTTGCATATTGTTGAAGTTCCTAATATACTTTGACATACTTCGGATTGCATAAAATTCTTTGTCATACTATTTGTTTGGCATAATGTTTATATGTCATACTGCATTGAAAATCATAACTATTATTTTGACCTAGAATTTTTAAATATATTTTAGACTAGTTTTGAGTCGCATATTTGTAATTTTCCATAATGTTTTTTAATCTGTTAAATAATAGAAAATTACATTTAATATGAATTGAAACACTTTAAAAGTAATAGGTTATGGTGCGGCGGGGGTGGGCCACCCCTAAGCCACGAACATGCTTTTCTAGGAGATAAAGTAATAATATGCCTAGTTATCTTTATGCTTATAGACATTATGACTTGGTAATTTATGCTACAAGGGTTATGCGTGTTGTTTTTATGATTTTGAATAATTATGACTATATGTATAACATATGCGTAATACACCGGGGACCGGAGAGCTGGCAGCTTCTTTGGCCAGCGTTTAAGTTTGGCCATTCAAAGAGGAAACGTTGCCAGCAGCTGATGGGGGCGCACTGGAGGACCTTTTCATAGTTTAGTTTTAGGTTAATTTTTTCTGTTAATAATTCAATTGTGTTAGTTTTATGTTCATACACCTTATAAAATAAAATACCTATACGAGTATATTCCCCAATATAACTTAAATTTTTATGCAAACCGACCCCAAACCGCTCTGACATAGTTGCGTGACGACCACCATTTAAGTTATAGACAACAACCAGGATGGCTAAACGTACCCTCTAAAGCAGAGAACAATCTTTCATCAGATTCAACCTGCAACGTACTAAACAATCTAAACAGTAGTAGAACTAATCAGTGAGCAAAGTTTATTTCGCTGACACAATGTTGGCTACCCCTGGAGTTGACTACCTCTGACTAATAACCCGTCAACAACAGCTGGTAAATTCTGGGAAACACCACTGATATGGGAAGTTTGAACATGACATGGGTTTGCCAGTTCTTCCAGTTGTCGTCCATCGCTGCGTATTTTGCACCGTAACGCATGCGGCTGTCAGACGAAAGGAAATTGAGAATTCTGATCTTATCTTGCGCACACATTAGCGTTTAACTGTGTAGTTACATTATTTTATTCAGAACTGTATTTGCTTTTTTTTATTTTATTGTTGTTGTATGTTGTTAATCATGCCATATACGTTTAATCTTTTTATCTATTTTATTCACTAACAAATAAAGTATGTACCGGATGCGTCTGTCAAGTCTTTTGACAGACGCATCGGGGACGGGGATCGAACCTATGACCCTCGGCGAGGCAGGCGGGAAATAGAATGAAAATAAATATAAATTTTATAGACTGAAGAAAAATACAAATTTTCCACAAATGTAAAATAAGCACGATAAAAGTAAAAAGCTGTTTTATTTACGCGTTAATTTGTCAAGGGTGAATGGTTGTAAACTCCAGTAGAAAAAAGAGTATATGTCTAACAGATCTGTGGGTTCCGTAGAGAAAAATACTAAGGAAAATCCCACACTTACCGGGCGATATCCATTAGGCTGTGGGCGTAGATGGCTATGGCTGGCTGTGGCTGGCTGTGGCTAGCGGGTGGAACTGAGACGTGTCTAGGCTGGCAGGCAATTCACCGTGGCATGGCAATTTGGCAATGGTCTTACACTTCACTTAATTATTTAACAATTTTTGATTCATGTTGCGGTTTGGTTCGTGACGGACATATACGGCTGCAACTTTGATGCGGTGACGGGTGCCACTATTTCCGGATTTTGTATAGGATTTCATAAATTCCGTTCGCCTGTACAATTGTTCTTATGAAACCGATAAAACAGCTCAAAAAATAAGGTAGGTGTGGGAACCGTCTTACGGATTGGAACTAGAAACTCACCTGCGGAAAGTTCACTGCCGGAATTTACAGTTTGCTTCAAATATGAAAACTTGGGCGGAAAACTTGATGAAACAACAGAAGACCAGGCCTACGAAAGTATGGATGCTCGTACTATTTTGCATCAATCCTGCAATACCACTCGCAGGCCACGCATCAAAGCTCAAGTTAAATAATTAGAGTCTGATTATTGCTTAACTTTTTTAAACAGATGCTTATTTAATAAGGACAAAAACTCTGGCATTATTGAATGTTAAAGTTAAGATAGATACATAGATTTATTTATTTCACATTATCATATTCATAATTGCAGCACTAAAACTCAATAAAAATGACAGAGGATAATGTGATCGTCAAAAATATTAAATGGAAAAATAACAATGTCAGCGTTCCACAAAAGAAGATTGAAAGTACAGTAAAATGATATGACGTAATGATGACAATAATAAATAAAAAAAAAATTAAGGTTTAACATACAAAAACAGCTTTAAAAGAAATATAAAATCACAGTGAATATGTCAAATTGTAAAATAATAAGTCAAACAAGTATAAACAGTACAAAAATAATAAAGGTACTAAAAGTATCGGAAAAAATTTATCATGTGAAAGTTATTAGTTACTTTGGAATGAAAGCATTGACTAGGTAAAAACCCTGCTGTTGTTCTATATCGTGTATGTTGTCTTAATTCACTCTTTACGGTAAACAGTTTAAAAAATGTTTTACATATCAGTTAAATATTTGGTGAAAATGGTTAACAGTTAACGAACTCTTAAAAAATAATTTAGTTTCTCAACTCTCAATGCCGTGGCAATTATTCGCTATATTTTATATATTGCTTTAATTTGGTTAAGTCACTCGACGCATTTTGAGAACATGAATGGTTATTCACCTTTCTTAAAGTGCGATATGAATAGGTCTTTCTTAAATCCCTGCGGATCTCTAACCAGCCGACTCAAGAAAAGTTTTAATGAACAAAAGATAGAGTCACAAAAACGTTCTTATGGTTTTTCAGAATTATTTGTTAAATTTAGGCTTTTTGTTGAAATAAACAATAGGAGAAACCTTTTTCTTTTAACGCCTTGTTTTAGAAAAATGCATTTTTTACATACAAATGTAACGCTTATACTCCTGTTTACGCTCTGCCTACCTCGGCAGAGCGTAAACAGTCGAGAAAACGGACATTTACTCCACGTCTGACAACATTTGAGGGTTATTCAGAAAATTTTGTATCATTATAGTCATAGGTTGTCAGTCCATCGCCTAAAATTGCAATACTTTGTTATCTAATATGCGTCGGGTCAGGAAGACTATTACCATAAGAATAGATAATAATGCTATTACTGCTATAAAATTCTGAAAAAAAAACATTATGTTATGTTATAAATATAATATGTTATGTTATGGAAAAAAGTACCACAAAACGGCCACTTTTGGTACTTTAATTACAGCGAATAATTCATTGAGTTTGCAGGTTCAAATTTTACTTTTCATCGGCATTTCTACCAGCGCCACCTTCTAGGAAGTAAGGAAGTAAATACTAAATGAAAAGATATTTTATTTTATTTTCAACGACATTCAAACAGATTTCTTTCATTCAACTGAATGTGACACATCACGCAAATAAAAATATTTTCTTACACAGTGGCCCAAACTGGCAATTTTGGTTTTTATTTTATTTTCAGATTTTTTGAAGTCTTTTTTTAGTTTTATGGGACTTGTTAACTCTTGAGAGGTTTGACGGCGAATTGCGTAAAATCATAGACAATCCCTTGCCGGGCAGGCAGTGCGTAAACGGCCACATGAAACGGACATTTAAACCACGTCTGACATATATTTGAGGGTCATTCGGAAAATTGTGTATCGCCATCGTGACAAGTTGTCAGCCCATCACCTAAAATTGCAATACACGCCCTCGAGTCCCTTGGTAACTTGGAATTGAGACTGATGTGTCCAAGGTTCGATTCTTGGTCGATTTTCTGGTTGTTATTGTTTTATTCGCGTTTCTGTGCCTGACTTTACTCGGGTTTATCGTTTATGATCCTGTTTGTTTTGCGCAATTTCCCTTACACCCTGTATGAGCATAAACCTCGAGATAGAATCGGGTTGATGAGGGATCCCCGTCGTTAGTGTCGCCATCTGCGCCGCCATTAGTTTCAATAAACCGGTAAAGGGATGCCTGTGTATCTTAGACGGTTCTCACACGCACCGGATGTTTTTACGGTGCGTTGCCGGATCTGATTTTTCAACGAAAGGAATTTACCAAATACCATACAAAACACACGTCACTACATCCAGTTGCGGCTGTCATAGGTTGTAATTTGTATAGTGGCACATGTCTAAACTAAATCGTCCGGTTTGTTAGGGATTCGGATGAATCGCCTCTTCCGACACCTTTAGTTAAAAATGGGGTGATGCTATCCTAAGCTGGCATCACATGGATTTGCCTAACAGCCTGTATAAACTCCCGAGATACAATCGGGTTGATGAGGGATCCCCATCGTTAGTGTCGCCATCTGCGCCACCATTAGTTTCAATAAACCCACAAAGGGTTGTCTCTGTGCAAGTAGACTAAGAAAGACTCTGTGGTCTAGTTGTCTGAGCGTTGGAAGGCATTTTATGCTCTGCCTACCCCACAAGGGATATAGTGGTGATATATGTACGTATTCTTGTATTTAGAATGACTAGTACAGATTGGTCCGTTAAGGCCCTGGTTCACCTTCAAAGTGTGTCCCTTTTATTCGCGCTGTGACAGAGAGAAACAGACAGTCATTTTGCACTAAACATTTCGAGAAATTTTACGGCTTTTCCGACATAGAAACTAAAGAAACACCGTTAGAATGTCTAATTTAGGTATTCGTACTATAAAAAGTACGTATCTCAATTATAGCGTATTTTTTATGATAACTTAAAGACAATATTGAAAAAATGAGGTTACTTTTTGTCAAGTTTGTTAAATTGTGTAGGTTATTTGTTTGATCCTCGACAATAACATATTTTTTCAGAATATTATGACTGTAATTGTCTAAATAAACTGGTTTCAAAATCTTGTTCGTGCTATATTAGGTTTAAAATATAATTGGATTTAGTTTCGGCTTAATTATAATAATAACTTGTAAGTTTTGGTAAAGTATTGAAGCATAAATAGTGCTAAATTCCGTCCAAGAACATATTTAAAATAATGTAACCGCCTTAAGAATTACCGGCATACAATGGTCCCTTAAACAGGTACGTTGATGTTTTTATAAAACCTTCAGCAGATTCCGATGGTCAAAAGAACCAATAATCGATAAAGTAATTTACCTTTTGTTATTTCATTTTCGCGATTCGTTTTGAAAAAATGATTAAACATCAACATTTGATTGAGGTGATCAATTTTGTTGCCGAATAATAATAACTGCCAAACAACGCCTTAATTTTTCGCGGTTTGGTACATTTTACGACAGGTATTTTAGGGTTTCGTTGTCTACTACAAACCCTTATCATTTCGACACTCTTGTCTGTCCGACCGGCCGTCCGTCTGTCCGTATGCCCACCTCTTTTACAACATTTAATTAGTGGAACTCGAGGTCTGTTTGTTTCTATTTATTGTTACTTGTTTTGTTCAAGACTGTATGTTTCCCAAATAAACAAAAAAAAAAAAACATGAATCGAATTCACGCAAATTTAGAAATGCCAGTAACACTTCTAAAAATTGTTTACTTCTAAAATTTCATACATACATATATCACGCCTGTATCCCTTGCGGGTGGTCGTAAAAAACTAACATTTAAGCCACGTCTGACAAATGTTTGAGAGTCATCCAGAACATTGTGTACCGCCATAGTGACAGTTTATAAAAAATATAAAAAATTCTTTAACTAAAGTAAATAACAACCTTCTGATTTGAAGTCCAGCGTTTCATTCAACAATGTTCACCTTTTTGCATAACGTATGCCTACCATCAGTGCATACGTTTCAAGTTGTTGTATAAGAAACTGGAAAGTAACATAGGCTACTTCTTACCGCGGGAAACGATTTCTACGGGAGTATAAAAAAAGCAAGGTTTCACTCGTGGCGGAAAGCTTGTCTGAAGTAAATTAATTCTCCAAGAAAAGTCCAACATAAAACCAAGGGCGTTAAACGCGTGTTTGCGTTGCGTCCGCTTTCTCCATATCACGGTATCATAATTAATCATCTCTTTTATAATGGAAATAGTAGTTTTATCATAACAAGGTTTCGCCTTGGTCAGCGTTCCCTCTAGTTTATTGTGTGTGTAGGAAATCTTTGTGATTACTTGATTTTATTAAAGTTTCTTTGATAGGCTTGGGAAGAAAAATTCTATAGAACCTCAGTGATAGATAACAATATTACATTACACTGCATTGTTAGTCAATAGATATAATTTAATATCTTCTTTGAAAAACATAAACTTAGACATGTGTACACATACATACAAACATATAACACGCTTATATCCCTTGCAGGGTTGGCAGAGCATGAACGGCCGAAAAACAGACATTAACGCCACATCTTAAGTACAATCATGTGAGAGTCATTAATGTATCAACATAGTAACAGGTTGTCAGCCCATTTTCTAAAATTGTAATCTGGAGGTCCTTAGTTGCTTCTTACGACACCCACTGAAGAGAATGGGCTGATGCTATTCTAAGCCGGTATCATACGGCGACTGTACACTTACATACATTAAACAAAAAAAAACGATCATAGCAGCTACATTATGAGTGCTACGAAGCGCTACGGTGTAGCAAGACCGTAGCAAAGCCGTAGAAGATATTTTTTTCTACATGGGGTGTATCTTGTAAGGTGGTGTAGCAAAACCGTAGCAAAGCCGTAGAAGAGACTTTCTGAACATGAAGGGTGTATCTTGTAACGTTTATTTCGTGTAACAGTACATCAATGAGGCAACATAACAAAACAACTCAACAAGAAAAGTGTAGTGCACCGCAGTCGTAAAAGGCTCTAACTCAGCATTATGTCGTGACCCGCCAGCCAGAGTATTTATTTGCCAGAATATAGGGGAAGTTACAATAGGTCTTTGCTAACAATTTAGGTACATAATATTCGGCTTGCATGCAAGCGAGCAAATTATATGATAACATCTAGGTGGTCATAAAATAAATGATAAATTATTATAATAATAATTATTCTGTTAGTACCTAGTGTGTGTGTACCTCAAGCAAAAGGCATGGTAAACGGTCAGCTCCAACTTTCAACTCAACGAAAAATCGAAAAAATACAAACGATGTTCCACAGATAATCCACAGTTGGTGCGTATATCCTAACCTACGAGAATGTAGTCTGTGCAGGGAGTGACTCAGGTCATTAGCAGACGTCCGTCATTAGTGTCAGTCACCTGTCCGCGCCTGTCTGAGCAAGATTATCAAACGCGAAATCTGCAGTGTTCACTGTATGACACGGATAAATCTTTAGTGATTCAATGATTCATATGACGGCGGATGTGGCGCAGTGGTAGTGCGACTTACTGCGACGCAAAGATTCCGGGTTCGATTCTCGGTGGGACACTCACAAAGTTAATATTTATCACTTTGTGAATTTGTTCCCGGTCTGGTTAGGACATTGCAAGGTGAACCAACTGATTGTCCGAAAAGAAATGGTTCCGTGCTTCAGATGGCACGTCAAGCTGTCGGTCCCGGTTGCTGTCTATGATTACTTAGACGGCGGTCGTAACTCAACCATGTCAGAGGCCTACTAGTGGTAGTAGGCGGTTGAAAAACTCTGACACCAGGGTTCATCGGGTCGTTGGAGACTCGGTGTCCCACACGAAAAGAGAGAGAGAATAATTCATATCGTAAAGGTATAAGTACCAAGTCGAACGTGGAATCTTCGTGGTAGATGACGTGTAAAAGAGAAAGTAAGAGACGTATGAAAGGGATATAGATAGTTAAAGAAGATGTCGGACGAATGCTAAGACATAGTAAAGATTTGTGAAATTTATTAAATTAAAGAATATTAAGTGTATCGATTTGGTTATCTTCGCCGCCCGCCGCCCCGTCCACAATAATTATGACGGCAGAACAACTCATTAACATTATGCAGACTCATTAAAGTATTTAAAAGAAACAGTGTTCATGAACCAGCTCAGAAGCCATGAAACCAAGGTAGGAACTTTTGTGCAGTGTGCAAGAAACTTGTAACGACTAGGTAAACAAGAACGTACTTCTTTGATGAACTTTTCTATGATAGAACTTAGTTAATACCGCCGCAGTACCGTATAATGAAAGTAGTACTCTTTAGTGTTAATTTAAACTTTGAAACTCGCTATGCTGAGACAAGTTACAAATAAACGAATAAATAAATATCTCGGACGACTCGGAGTCCCACATAAAAAGAGAGAGAGAGAAAGAGAAATATCTCGGACAATTCACACAGCGCTGCCTAGACCCAAACAAAGCTGGTATTAGCTACGGGAACAAGATAGCTGATATTATTAATCAATACGTATAAGTATATACCTCTATGTTTATTGTAATTAAATGCATATTATACAAAGAAAACACCCAGACTAAACAAAAATATTTGAAATTTGACTTTACAAATATTTGTATCTTGTAGGGTTCGAACCCACGTCACTAGGCGTAGGAGGCAGAGGTACTATCCGCTACGCCATCGGACCAAGCAAATTAAAAGAGTAGTTATATTTGGATTGAATAATTGCACTAGTGGCAACTGCACCTTGTAAGGTGACGTGCAGTGACGCGACTCTCTAAATAAAAGCGAGTCAGTTCTGTACCATTTTCCATAAAACATTGCAAAAAGATTACCACGGGAGCCCCCTTAAATATTAATTTTATCCTTCATTTTTACATCAACTTCAACAGCCACAACAGTCTACACGCTTGGCAGGTGGATTGGCGAGCGTGCAGGGTGTTGCATTCACAGGGAACGCTGCTGACCATTCCCTGGACTCATCTCTTGGTCGCCTTTTATGACACCCACAGGCAGAAATGGGGTGATGCTATTCTAAGCCTGTCTGTCTGTCATCATCTGTAAAAATTTCACCTATCTTTCATGATTCATAAGATGCGGCTTCCGTTCCATTTTTAATAAAACAAGCTAAAAGAAAACTGTTTTTGCATAGGTGCCCCCTTAAATACTTACTTTATTTAAATTTACAATAATTTTTGTTATAGCGGCAACGGAAATACCTACATCATCTGTGAAAAGTTACTGGCTAATTATCACGGTTTATGAGATACAGTCTGGTGACAGACAGACAGACGAGTCTTAGTAATAGGGTTCCATTTTGACCCCTCGGGTAATATTACCTGTTATTGGCATCACTTGGGAATTTCGTGGGCAAGGGAGGAGCCGCGGTAGCCCGGTTCGCAGGTTCAAATCTTGCGCGCGCTTGAATATTTTGCAAGTTTACATAACATGTATACCTAATACGGGAAAAAATTTAAAGATTTTGGTATTCAATCAATATTACCTATGCGCACTGTATCTGATGATCTGAGTGTCTCAGGATCCGGAGGTCCCTAGAGGTCTGATGATCGTGGGATGTCATCATAGACAGCACATACAGTGATCGGGACCACCATACGTGCTGCTCTCTGGATCATGGAATCATTTTCCATACGGACAATACAAATCGATTATTTAATATACATAAAAACTTGTGCAAGGCAAGCTGGCAAAAAGCTCAATCAGATCCATGTATCATTAAAATATCTACTTAAAAGGCACATTCGTTTGCAATTAATAAATTTTGCCTATCACACACTGTTTTCATTGGAAGTCGTAATGTAATCCAACTGAATGGTTCGACAAAGGATCGTAAAATACGAAAAAAAACCTTTGACTGTGACCATGTTGGATTTACCGTAGGGTTTCTGTCATCCTTACAATATTTTAATTTTTATTATAATTTTGAACGCGTTTCTTTTCCCTACCTTTACAACATGACATTGGCACAAAGTATAACTAGTGCCACAAGAGAAAAAAAAGTAGGGCCAAGGTCCAAATCGTAAATCATAATCGCATTTATTTTTATTTATAATTACTAAATATTGTCGTGAATAACCAATCAAAGCAGGTTGTGTAACGTTATCAGCAAACAATCAGATCGGGCTAATGGTGTTATCACGTCAAAAGAGACGAATCAGAATGTGCCGTGATGAACCAATCACAATCGGGAATCAAACGGCCCAATGAGATTCAAGGATTGCTGCTGTCAAATGGGCACGCATATTTTGCACGATCGATGCTGAAACGATTTAGGCGATAGAGATTGTGCGGATAGAGAATATGCGTGGGCAAAAAGTGAACTAATAATATTTTCATAGGTTGCTAGGACATTTCTCATACTGAGACACAGAGGCGCCTTCAAAAATTTAAAGGAATAATTTTATATTGATTAAATCTGTAAAATAATTGCTTGTATTTCGAAACTGTTTAGTATTTATATTCATAACTAGATTTCCGCCCAGCGGTTTCACCCGTTGCCACTCATTTTCCCGTGGTAATAGTTGTTTTCCTGCGGTGGCCTATGCATTATTCCAGGTTATACTCTACCTGTGTTCCAAATCGGTCAAGCCGTTTGAGTGTGAAGAGGTAACAAACATACACACACACACACACAAACTCTCAGATTTATAATAATAAGTAAGTATAAAACACTTTATACACTCTTATGTATTTTAAGGTTTATTTTTAATCATCACCGACCTACATCTACGTCAAGCGCAAACCCAATAACTACGGACCCCTGGTGAGGTTTTCGTCAGTTAACGAGTTGTTTTGGTAGTTTTATTCGTGAGTGCACTTTCGCTTGTGATAATTAGTGGGGCGAGCAGGGTGATTGGAGCGAGCGAGCCGAGCGATTCAGCTCGTTACTTTGATGTCTCCATTGTAACTTTGTAACTGACACTGATTTCGGATTGGACTTGTTGACTCATTTTTCACAGAATTGGGATCTTTCTTTGTAGATAAATAGGTGAAAAGGTAACCGTATTATTACAAGAAAGTTAGAAGCTCGTTTAGACAGTGTCAATTACATACAATTTGACAGTGTCAAATAGCTTAAATCATAAGCGAAAAAAAGAATTGAAAAAATTACAGCGTCGGCCGGGGATTGAACCCGGGAACTGTGAAGTACCGTTCCACCGCTTTGCCACTGAGCTACCGGCGCCTCGACGTTTTTTAATTTCTTTTTTTCATTCATGAAAATAATACAGCACTGTGAGTGCAAAATAAATCATGTTAAGCTTAAACTATGCCTAACTTTTTATGTAAAAATACGGTTATTTTTTTTAGGTACACAAACTCTGTAGGTGTTTCTGCTCATGATTTTGAACATCTTTTACTATGATTCTCTCTCCCATGGATTTAGGTCGAGTAAGAATCTAGGTCAACGATCTAGGTTTTAATAGTACCTATGAAACAGCAGATTTTTCTGGGGTAATGTCTGAAAACCAGTGCTGCCCTCTTGTGGGCATCCCTTGCACTGAGCCTTGGCCTTTTGCATCGCTGCAGCACACATGTGCGTTTAACTGTGTAAGTATTTAGGTACCTTATTCTATTCTGAACTGTATTATTACCCATTTTCTCTTTTACTGTTGAATGTATGTGTGTGTTGTTAATTATGCAATAAACGTTTAAAAAGATACATGGATACACCATCTATCTTTTTATCCAGATCTCACAAATGGCATAGTAAAAGTCGTTCATAACTCTTCAAAGTTAGAGTACTGACTAAAATATCGTCCCTTAGTCCCCTCTTACGACTCCCAAGAGTAAGAAATGGGGTGATTCTATTCTAAGCCGGCATCACACGGCATAACAAAGCAAAATACCAAAGCCTCTGAATAATCAAGAATAAAAAAGATAGTGAAATAACAATAAAAATAAAGTAAAAATGATATGTGCCACAAACAAAACCACTACAATAAAATAAAGTGAGTGATCCTTTTCAATTGGCAGCCAACAAAAAACGTGTACTTGGAAACACAGATCAAAAAATAGAAGAAGACGGATCGCAATGAAGTTAAAAATGTCCTTATATGGTACATCATGAGTAGTACAACAACAATTGAATGCTGGTTTTGTGATAATTTTTATTTTTCATACATACATACACATATCACGCTTATTTTCCCTTGCAGGGTAGGCAGAGCGTGAACGGCCGCAAAAACGGACATTTACGCTACGTCTGACATATATTTGAGGGTCATTCGGAAATTTGTGTATCGCCATAGTGACAGGTAGGTTGTCAGCCCATCGCCTGAATTTGCAATACACACCCTCAAGTCCCTTAGTTGCTTCTTACGACTCCCACGGGAAAGAAATGGGGTGATGCTGTTCTAAGCTGGCATCACACGGCACACACACATATTTAAGACGTTTATTTCTGTCTTCAGATTCCAGTGCTCTATCTTGTAGTAGGCGATTGAAAAACTCTCACACCAGGGTTCATCGGGTCGTTGAACGACTCGGTGTCCCACGCGAAAAGAGAGAGAGAGAGTGCTCTATCTACCTGTTAGCTAGTCTCAGTTACAAATTTACTCGTTTTTCGTTTGCTTCAAGTATCGCCTGTGGCAAAGTTATCGTGAAAGTAAAAATATAGCTGAGTTATTTCGCGTTTGAGAAGGTATTTTTGTCATTGGAAAAAATAATCCCAAATAGAGTTGTTTGTTTGTAGATTGACTATGGTTTTATGTGAAAATGCTGGATAATGTAGTTATTGCTTTGAGTAACAATATTTTTAGAGATTTTCGATTCTGGGAAAAAACTTGGCGTGGTTTTTCTTTCAATTGACAAACTGTCGGAATCGATACCACCCGAATGCATTAATTTCCCGCACGCTATATTTCTATACTAATATTATAAATTAGAAAGTAACTCTGTCTGTCTGTTACGTTTTCACGCCTGAACCACTGAACCGATTTTGATACAATCCGTACTAATATTATAAATCTGAGAGTTTGTGTGTGTATGTATGTTTGTTACCTATGTTTGTCTATCGTCGACTCGGTGTCCCAAATGATTAAGGAATGTGTATCGGTATAATATCAGTAGGTTAGGCGCAATAGGTGGTTCTCCTACTATGACAGCTGACAGACGTTGTTTTGAAAAATATCTGTCAGACGAATGGAAATTTCGAACTATAAAAAACGGATACCATGGCACACTGTAACGCATGCGTTTTGACCAAGGTGTTTGACAGACGCATCCGTCAGTCCGTCATGGTGGGGGCTTTGCCTTAGTACAAGCATACATACACATATCACTCCTATTATCCCTTGCTTGGCTACAGAACGGACGGAACGGACATTTAAGCCACGTCTAACAAATTTTTGAGAGTCATTCGGAAAGTTATGTATCGCCATAGGGACATGTAGTCAGCCCATCGCCTAAAATTTCAATACACACCTTTAGTCACCTCTTACGACTCCCACGGGAAAGAAACGGGTGATGCTATTGCCAGCATCACACGGAATTGTTTGCCTTAGTAGTTTCGATATTTTTCTAAAGTTCGAGCGGTCATATTGGCGAGGATGGCGGTCGTGTTCTCTCTCTCTCTTTTCGTGTGGGACACCGAGTAGTCCAACGACCCGATGAACCCTGGTGTAAGAGTTTTTCAACCGCCTACTACCACTAATAGGCCTCTGACATGGTTGTGTTACGACCGCCGTCTAAGTAATCATAGACTGCAACCGGGACCGACGGCTTAACGTGCCCTCCGAAGCACGGAACCATTTCTTTTCAGACAATCAGTTGGTTCACCCTGCAATGTCCTAACCAGACCGGGAACAAATTCACAAAGAAAAAATATCAACTTTTGTGAGTGTCCCACCGAGAATCGAACCCGGAACCTTTGCGTCGCAGGCAGTCGCACTACCACTGCGGCCACATCGGTCGTGTTTATGACCGAAAAATAAGAAATTCGGGGCCCAGGAGAATACAACGTAAAACGCAAATATTTTTCACGGAAAAATATAACCTTATTTCCATTCTACCGTGTAATTTGCGGAGTGGCACTCTGTTTACTATAGTACCCGCCGCCGAGAGAAGTCGGTTTTGACCGCTGTCATCTCCATACTAAAAGAGATGTCAGCAAAGGAAAATGGACCCTCTGCCATAGTATTATCACGAATCTGACAGCTGTCAAAACCGACTTCTCTCGGCGGCGGTACCATATTTCCCAGTGTATACTTGTCTCGATTCCACGTTACTGACTAAAGGGCGGGGCAGACCGGCTCCGTATGCGTTCCGTATCCAGCTCTCGTCCGTAGTCACGCACGAATTTATGACGTTGTAATGTATGAGACTGTATGAGATACGGCACACCGCTTGCGTTGCGTATCCGTTCCGTGCTGCACGCAAGCGGTGTGCCGTATCTCATACAGTCCCATACATTACAACGTCATCAGTTCGTGCGTGACTACGGACGAGAGCTGGATACGGAGCCGGTGTGCTCCGCCCTTTAAACGGCTAATTAACAACAGCACTTGTCACTTTCCGTTGGAAACATACATACACATACACATATCACGCCCATAATCCCTTGCGGGGTAGGCAGAGCGTAAACGGCCGCATAGAACGGACATTTACGTCACGTCTGACAAACATTTGAGGGTGATCCGGAAAATTGTGTACGCCATAGTGACAGGTTGTCAGCCAACGCCTAAAATTGCAATACACACCCTCGAGTCCCTTAGAGGCTTCTTACGACTCCCACGGGCAAGAAATGGGGTGATGCTATTCTATGCCGGCATCACACGGCATCTTCGGTACATTCCGTTGAATAAGTTTAGAAAAGGATAGTTGATGTCATTGGAATATTTTAGTCTTCTACTTTCGTGTGGGACATCGAGTCGTCCAACGGCGGTTTCAACCGCCTACTACTAGCAGTAGTCGTGAATTGACTGGCCCGATAACGTAGCAGATAGACGCCCTGTCTGCTACGCCGAGGGTCGTGGGTTCGATCCTCACTGCGGTGTGTTTTTCATGTAAATATAATATGTACTAGCTTTTACCCGCGACTTCGTCCGCGTTACATAGTATTTTTAGGCAGAAGTTCTAAAGTAGGTATGTGTATTCATAGTAAGTGTGACAGTGATATTAGAACAGTTATCTTATCACTACCGTTTAAAGATGACTTGCTTGCTTCTGTTGTTAAAGGGACAGTTCAAAATTTGCTATCCGGGCATAATTTATTTAGTTGGTGTGTATTTTTAATACATATCCATAAGGCATGCGTATGTCAAACAAAAGGAAATCGCGAATTTCTATTTTATTCCCTTACAATTACAAAATACGCCGCATCGGACGTCAAATGTGATCCCCGCCTTAACGTGTCATGTGGATGATACTTTCTAGTATAGAACATGGTAACGTATCACCTAAGTAGATATGCCTAAGTACAATAAAGGTAGCGCATACGAAGCAAACGGCGGCGGCACAGCGGTATTTTTCATATAATTTGCTTAATTTTCCGAAGTAATGAAAAAATATCCTCGGTAAAAAGTAGGCAATGTCCTTTCTCAACTTATTCCTATCATAATGAACAACTTTTGCTTTGGAACCATTTCTGTATCTCAAATAGTTTGGGTGGGCTCCCGATGGTAGACCTGGTGGTCTACATAAGGTACTCCAGATCCTCAATGTCCTCGTGAAAAGAAGCGGCCCATCATACTGAACAACTTTTGTTTTAGAACCATGCCTGTATCTCTAGTAGTTTAGCTGGGCTCCTGATGGTTTACCTGGTGGTCTACATAAGATACTCCAGATCCCCAATGTCCTCGTGAAAAGAAGCGGCCCATCATACTAAACAACTTTTGTTTTGGAACCATGCCTGTATCTCTAATAATTAAGCTGGGCTCCTGATGGTACACCTGGTGGTCTACATAAGATACTCCAGATCCCCAATGTCCTTGTGAAAAGAAGCGGCCCATCATATTAAACAACTTTTGTTTTCGAACTATGCTTGTATCTCTAATAGTTTAGCTGGGCTCCTGGTGGTACACCTGGTGGTCTACATAAGGTACTCCAGATTCTCAATGTCCTTGTAAAAAGAAGCAGCCCATCATACGGAATAACTTTTGTTTTTGAACCTTTTCTGTATCTCCAATAGTTTAGGTGGGCTCCTTATGGTAGACCTGGTGGTCTGCATAAGGTACTCCAGATCCCAAATGTCCTTGTGTAAATAAAGCGGCCCATCATACTGAACAACTTTTGTTTTGGTACCATTTCTGTATCTCTAATAGTTTACGTGGGCTCCTGATGGGGTGGTCTACATGAGATACTCCAGATCCTCAATGTCCTTGTGATAAGAAGCGGCCCATCATACTGAACAACTTTTGTTTTGGAACCATTTCTGTATCTCCAATAGTTATGGTGGGATCCTGATGGTACACCTGGTAGTCTACATAAGGTACTCCAGATCCCCAATGTCCTTGTGAAAAGAAGCGGCCCATCATATTGAACAACTTTTGTTTTGGAACTATGCCTGTATCTCTAATAGTTTAGCTGGGCTCCTGGTGGTACAGTACACCTGGTGGTCTACATAAGGTATCCAGATCCCCAATGTCCTTGTAAAAAGAAGCGGCCCATCATACGGAATAACTTTTGTTTTTGAACCATTTCTGTATCTCCAATAGTTTAGGTGGGCTCCTTATGGTAGACCTGGTGGTCTACATAAGGTACTCCAGATCCTCAATGTCCTTGTGTAAATAAAGCGGCCCATCATACTGAACAACTTTTGTTTTGGTACCATTTCTGTATCTCTAATAGTTTACGTGGGCTCCTGATGGTACACCTGGTGGTCTACATGAGATACTCCAGATCCTCGATGTCCTTGTGAAAAGAAGCGGCCCATCATATTGAACAACTTTTGTTTTGGAACTATGCTTGTATCTCTAATAGTTTAGCTGGGCTCCTGATGGTACACCTGGTGGTCTACATAAGGTACTCCAGATCCCCAATGTCCTTGTGAAAAGAAGCGGCCTATCATACTGAACAACTTTTGTTTTGGAACCATGCCTGTATCTCCAATAGTTTAGGTGGGCTCCTAATGGTACACCTGGTGGTCTACATAAGGTACTCCAGATCCCCAATGTCCTTGTGAAAAGAAGCGGTTCATCATACTGAACAACTTTCGTTTTGGAATCATGCCTGTATCTTTATTAGTTTAGCTGGGCTCCTGTTGATACACCTGGTGGTCTACATTAGGTACTCCAGATCCCCAATGTCCTTGTGAAAAGAAGCGGCCCATCATATTGAACAGCTTTTGTTTTGGAACTATGCTTGTATCTCTAATAGTTTAGCTGGGCTGCTGGTGGTACACCTGGTGGTCTACATAAGGTACTCCAGATCCCGAATGTCTTTGTGAAAAGAAGCGGCCCATCATACTGAACAACTTTTGTTTTGGAACCATGCCTGTATCTCTAATAGTTTAGCTGGGCTCCTGATGGTACACCTGGTGGTCTACATAAGGTACTCCGGATCCCCAATGTCCTTGTGAAAAGAAGCGGCCCATCATACTGAACAACTTTTGTTTTGGAACCATTTCTGTATCTCCAATACTTTAGGTGGGCTCCTGGTGGTACACCTGGTGGTCTACATCTATACTCCAGACCCTTGAATGGTGATAAAAAGTAGCCTATGTCGGTTCTCGGTATGCTAGCAATCTCTGTGCCAAGTTTCATGAAGATCGGTTCAGCGGTTTGGCCGTGAAAGCGTAGCAGACAGACAGACAGACAGACAGACAGACAGAGTTACTTTCGCATTTATAATATTAGTGTGGATTTTTTATTATTAAACGAACAAGTATCACTCATGATGTGGGTTTACACGACTTACTTGTTTTTTAGTTGGTAGACAGTAAGCAACCGAAACGTAGAGGGATAAACGCTCTAGCAACTAAAAAACAAGTAAGTCGTGTAAACCCACATCATAATTATGTATATTTATTTACAAAAAGTATATGAGTCATTTTCAACAACTGCATATTTTTGTCAATTTCGGTGGATTTTTTAATTTTCTGCTTTTTTGATGTTTTTTGTAGCTGTATAGCAAAAAATACTCATTTTGAATATAATATATTAACAGGGAAATATGTAACAATAGTATTTAGTGAGTTATTTGGGTCACCGAAATTGCCTTGTCACCGAAATTGAATTCATGCCACCGAAATTGGGTTTGTGCCACCGAAGTTGCAATTGTGCCTCAGATCCTCCAATGCTGAAACCTGATGGATCGCTGGCTCACTCTGCAAGTGAGAAAGCAAATTTGTTTGCGTCCCTGTTTGCAAGCAACTCACGTCTGGACGATGGCACCAAGCAACCACCTACTGTACCTCGTTGCGATTCTTCGATGTCGGAAGTCGCAGTACACACTAAAGAGGTTCGAAAAGTATTGTGCAGTCTAGACGTGAACAAAGCCAGCGGACCTGATGGCATACCAGTGAGAGTGTTTAGACTTTGTGCGCATAAACTGTCTCCTGTGCTGACACGCTTGTTCCGCCTCTCTCTTAAAGAAAGAACGGTGCCGGGGGCCTGGAAGCTTGCTAATGTGCAACCAGTTCCCAAAAAGGGCGACCGTGCTGACCCTGCCCATTACCGTCCAATTGCCATTACCTCCATCCTATACAAGGTCATGGAGAGGGTACTTAACAGGCGGTCTACTGGTGATCTTCTTGTTTATGTCACGCACTGCTGGGGCAAAGCCATCAAGAAAAACCGAGCCGTTTCACTCGATATCTCGAAGGCCTTTGACAGGGTCTGGCATGCAAGTCTGCTCAGTAAGCTTCCTGCTTATGGCATCCCAGCTGATTTTAGTACTTGGATTTCAGACTTTCTTAGTGTACGTTCCATCAGAATAGTCGTTGATGGCTGCGCTCTGACCTTATGGCCATTGATGCCGGAGTTCCTCAGGGGTCTGCACATCAATGACCTCCTTCAGCATGGTATTGTTGGATACGCAGATGATAGTACCGTTTCAGAAAGATACTTGACAGGTGAAAAAATCAGTGGGGATGAAATACGTTCGTTAAGAAAGGCCATGGTAGAGCGAACAGATCAGACCTTCAGTCTAGTCTCCCAATAGGGCGACGACCATCAGGTCTCATTCAACGCCACCAAAACACACGCGTGTTTTTTCACTGCAAAAAAACTGCACTGTTCTTTCGACTGGACACCTACTTTTCGGGGTACATCTGTCTCTGTCACTGACAGGCTTGAGCTTCTAGGTATGGAGTTGACATCAAATCTAATATTCGGCGCGACCATCGAGTACAAAGTTTAAACGACGGCTAAGAAGCTGGGCATCCTGAATAGAAGCGATACTTTACGCCTGGACAGATTTAACCCTTTACAAAGCACAAGTCCGATCCAGCATGGAGTATTGCAGTCACCTTTGGTATGGTTCAGCCAAATACCAACTTGCCGCTCTTGACTCGGTGGAACGCAGGGCCAAGAGGCTAATAGGCGACAAAAAACTGGTGGACTCCGAGCTACATAGCCTGGCACATCGCCGCAAGGTTGCCTGTTTGTCCGTTTTTTACAGGTTGTACTTCGGAGAGTGTGCTCAAGAGCTTCACGATCTTGTTTCACCAGCTCCCTTCTACCATCGGACATCCCACCAATTCGGACAAAGCGCTTCCAGTCATTATTTATAATGCGCACTGCTAAAGAGTGGAACTCACTACCTGCGTCTGTGTTTCCAAACGCATACAACCCTAATCTCATCAAAGTAAGAGTGAACAGGCATCTTCTGGGTGAGCTCGCTCCATCTTAGACTCTCTCTCTCTGTTCTATGACCTAGACTAGAGTCAAGAGCAAACCCATCCTTAATAAAAAAAACATGCCTTGTTTGGCTGCTTACAAATGGATGGCATTGTGTTGAAGATAGCCGTAGACCCCGCTGTTATCGGCATCCGACCACACCTGTTAGCACCTACCGATCGACAAATCAACTGATACCTGCGACTACAAATAGTAGCCACGTCTTCGGCTATCAATGTCAATGATTGGGCAGGAGGACTTTACGGGAGCGTCGGGCTGGAGGGCCACGAGGGATCGCAGGGCAGGAGGACCTCGCGGGAGCGCCAGGCTGGAGGGCCACGAGGGATTGCCGTGCAGTAGGACCTCGCGGGAGCGCCGGGCTGGAGGGCCATGAAGGATCACCGTGCAGTAGGACCTCGCGGGAGCGCCGGGCTGGAGGGCCACGAGGGATGGCCGGGCTAAAGGGCCACGAGGGATCGCCGGGCTGGCTCAAAAATTCATTGCTGGACATGGGCCTCCCCCTATCAGGAGTATTGCCATCCTCTACACGCTCGGCTGGTAGATAGGCGAGCGCAGTACAAAATGTTGCATTCAGAGGGAACGCTGTTGTCCATTCCCCTAAATGAATTTATCCCTTAGTCTTCTTTTACGACGCAGATTTTAGTTTTTCTGAAAAAACAGCAATTTTTTGTCAAACAAACGACCTAAAGCGACCGCATTTTACAGGCTTTTTCGATCTTTATACCCCGCAAGGAGTGAAAGCGTGATATTTCTAAATATGTTTGTAATTTGTATCAATTGAGCAAATTCGGTGGAGCTTTGCAATTTCGGTGGGCTTCTAGCAGCCATAAAGGCCACCGAAATGTGCCCACCGAAATTGCGAACTAGTCATTTATTTAAAAAATATACAAAAGTATCAAGGTTATTCCAGTTTGCAACTTGTATCTCAAAAGTGTACCTAAAGGCTATTTAGAATGCATTACTGTAATATTTTTAAACATTGAGGAAACATTTTAATCCCGAGCACCGAAATTGCAAAATTTTGTTCCGAGTAAACTGAAATGGTGTACAAACATTTTTGGCGGGAAGACGCAAGGAGGTAGTGCACAACCGTTCACACTGCGCATGAGTGCTCGGCTGATCCTAGCAGGGGAGGGGTTTTAGGGCTGGATATACTCAACAGTGTGAGCAGGGAGCGTCGAAACAAAATTGCCACCGATATTGCTATTTTTGCTGGGACAAATCTAGTTTTGACATAGTTCATAAACTTTTCGTCTAAAAATTCAATTTTTTATAATTTCTCGTAGGGCCACTAATCCTTAACATAATCAAAATTAATTTTCCTTAATATGTTGGACATAATTTTCATGAGAGATGAAAATGTTGTGAAAAACGGATTGGGGACAAGCCACCGAACATTGAAATTCGGCACTTACAATTTTTTTTCTAAAAACATAATAACTGGCCAAACATTATTTATATGGCTTCATATCAGAACAAGTGTCTTATATTTTGGAAAAAAATATCATAGTCATATCTGCAAAGCGTCACCTCGTTTTCAGCGAGGACATGAAAAATTTCCGCTTGAGAAATCCACTCATATAGTATGAATATCAGCTAACTAGTTCCTATAGATGCTAGATGGCACTGTGTGAATTATCCAGGATTTTTATTTATTAATTTAAACATTTAGTCTATGAATTCCGCGGCAATTCACAGCTTTTATGTATAACCGCCATATTTTTAATCGCCGCTTAATTTAGTAGACTCAAATCATAGACATTTTATTTTAAGAGGCGATCATCTACTATTCTTGTCTGAGCGAATTTAACTAAATGAGACAGTGCTATTTTTAGTTACAGATATTAGTTGGTGACATGGAATTGGTACTACTGTTTGCCAGTCAACCCATTTCCCTCTTTGTAGAGCTGTGGGAAGGATAATTACTCAACTATTCTTTTACAAACAATGCTACCATTTCCATTTTACCACAAAGTAAGTATTGGCGGCTGATTTTACCTATTGTGCATAATAAAACAAAATAACGGAACCAGCTTTCTGCGTTCCGTTGCGTCGGTGTGGCTTCTGGATTAAGGATTTGTTTATTTATTTATTCTATTTATTTATTACATAAAATCTCACAGCTTTTACATTTGATTATACATTGAAAGAAATACAGTGTGTTTGCCAATGAATGAGATTACACAAAATAAACATTTGCTTTGCCAACAACAACTAAATAATAAAAGAACTTAACAAAAAAATATAAAAATAATGGGATGAGGAATGAGATGAGTCATTAACAATAGTCACAACAGTCCACTGCTGGACAAGGCTTGACCTATTACAAGGTATTGTCATACTCACCACGCTTGACAGTCGGATGCGCAGTGCAAGATGTTGCATTCACAGGGAACGCTGCTGCCCATTCCCTTGATGATCATCCCTTAGTAGCTTTTTACGACACTCACGAGTAGAATTGGGGTAGTAGAATTGGGTTGATGCTATTCTTAGCCGGTACCACACGGAAACACACGGTGTGGTTTCTGCGTAATTGAAATTGAAATTCTTTATTCAATGTAGGATAGTATTATCACTTATTGACGTCATGATCCGTCATTCAAAAATTCCGTCAAAAAGATATTTGTATCACACAATTTTATTATTTTTATGAAAAATTTGTCATGTCCTAATAGTAAGCAGTTATATCAACAACGATCATATTCATTATCGCTACTTATTACAGCTATAACAGTCCCCTGGCTGGGCTTGTCCCCTCCCTACTCCCCATATTGGGAGGTAGTGTCATACTCACCACGTTTGACAGGCGGATTAGCGAGCGCAGTGCAAGATACTGCCCATACACCGGATTGAATACCTTTGTCGCTTTTTACGACACCCTTGGGTATCCCACGGAAGCTTATTTGCTATAGATTCTCTTCTTGCGTAAAATCGATCTTCTTCTACTGTTCGTGTGGGAAACCGAGTCGACGAATAACCCGATGAATCCTGATTTTTATAGCTCGTAATAACTAACTAGGAGCGATATTCTAGATGGTACCTTTTTCGTTATAAAGTTATTTTACTGAAACAACAATCTAACACACACAATAGTTCTGCATGCTGTTGGTCATAAGAAACAACCTCCCCCAAAGAACATAGGTTGAAAATTGACAAAAATATTTTGAGATTCCATAGTAACTCAAATTTTTTATTTGGCATATTAATGCGGCCATTTTATTACTATTATATTATTAAACCGTTTATTGCATACAATAAAAACATAGGACACATACATGTATGGAATAATTCACAACAGGTCTACTTATTTCTAAAAAGAAATCTCTTTCAGCAGACCTTGGGTAGTGAGATCTCATAAATTGAGGCAGATAAGGCAATTTTGTGTCGGTGGTCCATATTTTTTTCATTTTTCGACTTATGTTCCTTGGGCATCGAGGAAAGTTGTTCCTTATCACCAGCCCGTCTTGAGTAACTAGTAAAATTTCGCCTTATATGTACTTGTAGTCAAGCTCAGGCTAGGTTAGATAGTTTGGACTTCGGAGCGTTGTTATTGCGGGCGCATTAGACTTACATTGGCGGTTTGAGTGTCTAACTGAACATGAGCTTGACTGTACTGACGGCTAGATTATGCAACAATTTTTTTGTTTTTTACCATTGTCTTATTTTTATTTTGTTTATTACTATACACTATTGAACTAATCTGGTGATATTTTCTTTAGACACACATAGTATCATGTATTATTTTCCACAAAGTATCAAGTCTTCATCTTAACTCTTTTTATTAGCCACGTGTTCCCCAGAATCGAATCCTATATGTCAGCCCCTTGAGACGTTAAGGGGATTAGAAAAGTTGCCTTGCAAAAAGGCAGAAGTGGAAGACGCTTGGAAACTTCGGAATTGCGCCTTTGATTGGATAAATATCCAATGATTTCTTTGTTTTTACCTGACATTGGCCACGATTCTAACGGCAAAAGCTTTTTTTGCGAATACTTATTCGAACATTGGGTGAATAGCAAACGCACCGCAGTTAATCCGTAATTTGATGCGGGACTTGTGTCATGAAATCTGGTTTGTGTATAAAATCATGCGGTGGGTGTGAGAAACACTTTAATTATACATACATCAGCCTATTGCAGTCCACTGCTGGACGTAGGCCTTCCCTAGGGTACGCCATAGTGCACGATCTCTCGTTTTCGCTATCCAGTCGATACCTTTTTATTTTACAATTTGACATATTCACTGTGATTTTTTATTTTTCTTTCTTAATGTTTTTGTAGAATTTTGTTTATTTGTTATTGACATTTTACTTTTGTAATTTTATTGTACCTACTTTCAATCTACTTTTGTGGAACGTTGGCATTGTTATTTTTCTATTTAATATTTTTGACGATCACATTATCCTCTGACATTTTTATTTAGTTTTAGTGCTGAAATTATGAATTTGATAATGTGAACTAAATAAATCTAATCTAATCTAATCTACCAGCCGCCTTTTTTAAGTCATCGGTCCATCTGGCCGGAGGTCATCCAACGCTACGCTTGCCGAGGGTGTGGCCTCCACTCGAGAACCCACTTATACATTAGTAGTAGTTCAGTAACGCCAATTTTCGGTAGGAAATGATTCGCACGGAAGATCTTTGAATTCAAACAATCAAGATTCTACGACTATACTCAAGTTTGTTTGAACCCTCCCATATGATTAAATTGCTAGTGTAGGTACTTAACAAGAGTCAATGTTGAGTTAAGCCCAATCGAACTTGCGCCAAGATAAACACTTTAGTCAAACTTAAACTATCTTAATCTGTAATGTGAATTTGAGAAGTGAATTTTAAACACTTTGTTTAAGCAATTGTGTGTTTTGCAATTCAGAATGATGAGATTATTCATCGTTGAAATATGTTGTGTTTTGGATGAATAAAATTATATTGTAAATGAAATTATTATTATTATTTATATGTATACAGGGTGTAAGAGACTGCCCTCCGAATACTTCTTGGGTGCATTCAGACCATGAAACTAAACAACTTCTTATGAAAAACGATTTCAGGAAACGCCAAAACTTCATGGACTCTCTATAGTAATTGCAGTCAGCTGATCTTTATTTTGTGTTTTTTTTTGTCGTTTTGTGACATATGTTCCTGGGGAAAGTTGTTCGGTTTCATGATCTGCTTGCACCCTATCAGTATTCAGAAGGCTGTCCCTTACATCCGGTATAAAATAATGATACTTACTATATTTTAAAGAAATCTATTCTGAGAATGTTTTCGACCTCATAAACTCATTTTCGTCAAGACGGCTAAAAATAGATTTGATACGGAACCCCGCAAATGGCGACACCTGTAATGGTATTAAACCCTCTTAACGAAATTAGATGGAATCTCGCGGTGTATTTTCCGTGCAATTGGGCTGGCAGGGTTAGTGGAGGATGTTATATCTACTTACTTACCTTACCTTAATAATACCCGCTAATTTAAACACAACCGCACACACACACACTCACATACCACATTTTGAAATATACTTTTCGTCTTTCGTACTTCGGTACTCATTTGCCAGTTCAGCGTAAAAACTTAACTAAACTACATAAAGTAAAGCGATTGCCCCGCTCGGGTACAAGAAGCTTATCGTAGAGGACGAAACTCATACACGAGTTCTCGTAAGATACTTATGAGATCGATGCCTCGCAGATTCGCATCTGTAGTCCAGTTTCACAAATTTTCTAATTTGAACAAACGAAATGTTTAGAACACTAGAATGTAAAACTTCAATGTGCTATTATATTCTTTCCATAAGACAAGCTTTTCATTTCTTGTACATTTGCTGTCTTTCAGCTTAACTTAAGTCGACATCCTTTTAGAAAAATGTCATTTACCCTCAACGAGCAAGCGAACCGTTCGTCCTTTGTTAAGCGCCGTCAAAACGGCTCCCTTTCATACAAAATGTTTACAAATCCATTTCCTTTCTTTGCAGGTATCCAAGCCGAAATACAACAATGGGAGGCGCCAGGCGGATACACCCGAAAACCAACTCAAAGAAGAAAGAAATAAACGCAACTTGAACGCGAAAATGTGAACCATGCGCTTCGATTTCCTATTGAGCGATTTTGAAAACGTTACTTTCGACCTATCCGACCTTTCCACATCCATGTATCTAACAAACTATTCAAACAAGAGTTACGAGATTAACAGAACTACCGAAGAATATGTGTTCACGAATCCTTTCAAAGATGATCCCTTTATCGTATTTCTTTTCGTACTCAAATGCCTTATTATGGTATTTATCATACTCGCAGCCATATTTGGGAATCTACTGGTCATTGTATCTGTCATGAGACATAGAAAACTGCGGGTGATAACGAACTATTTCGTCGTGTCCCTCGCGTTTGCTGATATGCTGGTAGCGATATGGGCTATGTGTTTCAACTTCAGCGTAGAGATCACTGGAGGCGAATGGCTTTTTGGCTACTTTATGTGTGACGTGTGGAACTCTTTGGACGTCTACTTCTCATCAGCGTCAATCCTCCACTTGTGCTGCATATCGGTCGACAGATACTACGCCATAGTGCAGCCTTTGGACTACCCTCTGATCATGACAACTGGCAAACTAGGGATCATGCTGGCTGTAGTCTGGTGTAGTCCAGCATTGGTATCATTTCTGCCGATCTTCATGGGCTGGTACACGACGAAAGAACACTTGGAGTTGAGAGAGAGGCACCCGGAGGCGTGTAGTTTCACAGTGAACAGATGGTACGCAGTCATATCGAGCAGTGTCAGTTTCTGGATCCCTGGTGTGATCATGCTCTATATGTACTATAGGATTTATATGGAAGCCGACAGACAGGAGAGGATGCTGTATAGGTAAGTGTTATTTTTTTAATTAAATTTAAGTAAGGTATATTTTTGTGTTAACTTTGCCCAAAGGTCATCGAACGGTTAATGACTTTTGGACCTTACATACAAAATGTGTTGGAGCCAGCCGTTTCCTACGTTCATTGAAAAAAGTTGTACTGTATCACGAGTAGCTTAAACTACCTTTTGGGTTGTTATATCTTCAAATGTTACATCATGTTAAGATTGAAAAAGGCATCTCAATGACAGCAGACAATAAAGAAACATCACACCACATAACCTGTACTTCAATTTGCGTCGCTAGAATTGAGTCCAGAGCTTAAGCTACACATTCTATTCAACAAGTAGTTAATGTTTAACCAGCGAGCACTCAGACGGTGGTGCTAGGTTCAGTTTCCGGACCATTGGGTTTAGGCCGCGTTTGCATTGCGCAAGTAGCTTACTCACCCGTTCATCGGGTCGTTGGACGAAACGGTTTCCAACATGAAAAAAAAATACAGAAAAACTCTGGCGCTTGAAACTTGCTTTAAAAAGGTTATTATTACTCGTACATAAATATACATACATACCTACCAACTTCGACCAATGTGTACCCGTACCGGAATGAGAAGGAAGACCGTTGCTCTAAGCGTACCAAAGTATATCACGCCTATATCCCTTGCTGGGTGAAAAATAATATTTACGCAACGTCTGACAAATATCAGGAAGTCATTCAGAAAATTGTTTACTTATCGCCATAGTGACGGATTGTCAGTTCATCGCCTGTAATTCCAATACACATAAAAACCTCAAGTCCTATAATCGCCCCTTACAAAAACCACGGAAAAGAACTGGAGTGATGCTATTCTAAGCTAATTACTACTAGTGGGCCTCTGACATGGTTATGTAACGACCGCCGTCTAAGTAATTAATTAAAGACAACAACTGAAACCGACGGCTTAACGTCTCCCCTTCGAAAACCATCTTTCTTACGAACAATCAGGTGGTTCAGCTTGCAATGTCCTAACCAGACTGGAAACAAATTCACCAAGTGATAATATCGAGTGTTCGGGAATCGAACCCAGAACAGAACCTTTGCGCCACTAGCAGTCGCACTACCACTACGCCACATCGGCCGTCCTTTATTACAATTGAAGGCTTACTTTGTACCTAAACTAGTTGTACCAGGTGGAATTTTATAATTTCAATTTGAAACAAATTGTCGTTAACAGGTGGTGGTAGTATAAAGTTACATGTCGTATGATTAACCTAGCCAGCCCCGAGGCAGTGCCTTTAGTTTTATTTGTTTATCCCGCTCGAGCCGGTTTTCTATTAGGACAATACAAATATATTATAAAAAGAAGAAAATAGTGTTTTACAAATTTATTTTATTACAATAACCGATCATGTCGCTAATAATAGTACTATCCTTTATTCAATAAAGGTAATTTCAATTACTTTCATTTCACTAGCGTGACGTCATAATTGAATACTAGTTCTTACGCAATGTATACGCGGCTTTGTTTCCCTTATTCAGTTCTATTGTAGTGGGTTTAGCAAGTGTGTCATGATGAGAGAACAACTATGTGAAGAGGAAACTTTGCGTACCTCTTATATTATGAAGCCAAAAAGTATATCTTGTTAGCAATGATTATAGATTATATATGTTACAGTAAAAACCCGTTTTTAGTTAAAACGCGTTTTCACGAGTTAAAACTAGTTTTAACTGAATAGCTTTGTCAAAACTAGAATTAACTGTGGTTCAAAAAATAAATTCAGTTAAAACTAGTTTTAACTTGTCAAAACGCGTTTTAACGAAACCAATCAGTTAAAACTGATTCCACAAACTTCAGAAGTGGCGTGACGTGTTAGAACGATTCTGATTGGTGGAGCGACATCATGTGATTGAGGCGAGCGATGCACCCTTACCGCGCGCCCCCGCCGCCGTTTGTCTGCGCGTGGTCTGCGCACTGTACACACGCGTGCTGATATATTTCCGTTAAGTACGTAAAGATCAAATCGTACTACTGAATATACTATATTACTGAATTATTGAAATGTTACAATTCACAAATATTGTAATAAAAAATATATTTTAATGTTTCATTTTTAGTCAAGGCAAATTACAAACAAAATTTTCTACTTAAAACTAGTTTTGTCTATCGTTCAAAGTTAAAACTAGTTTTACCTAAAACTCAACCGTATAAATCAGTAAATTCTAGTTTTTACTAGGAGATTCTAGTTTTTACAAAGGCAGTTAGTAAAAACTAGTTTTAACTCGTGAAAACGCGTTTTAACTAAAAACGGGTTTTTACTGTAACATATATATTTGAACGGTTCTTGATAATTCATGTTTTAGGTAGAATTTTTTAAACTATCTATAGCTTGAAATTTTACAAGTGACCGATAGCGATAACTTAGAATGGGCTGGTGACACGGAACAACATTCCCCAAGGAACATACGTCGTCGTGTGAAAAATATAAATAGGGGTTGTCATACAAATTGACTCGGTCAGCTGCGCTGGTGCATTTTGTACGGGAGGCTATATTTTTTTCATATTTCGTATTATGTTCCTTGAACAAATTTGTTCCTAATCACCTTGTCTTGAGTTTTCGATATCCGTCACTAGTAAAATTTCATATTAAAAAGGTAAACAGAACCTAACATAATGAACCTAACAGAATGGAAATTTTACGAATCACTTTAAACTTCATTACAAATATTCGAACAAAAACGACATAACAAAAATATTGGTATATTATTTCAAAGTATGTAACAGTAAAATAATAATAATAATAAAACGGCTGGTGTGCAAATAAGATAAACAAGTATAGCAATATCGTCAAAGACATTTTCCAAATTCAATTCCAAGTTCTAATGCACAAATAACAAAGAGTTTAATTTTAAATACATTGTCTCCGTTAATGAAATACATAAAACATTTACCAGGGTTGTAGTCGGGCAGGGTCCCATTTTAATCAAAACTAGGAACGACCCTAGTTTTTAAACCACCTACTACTATAACAAGCCTTTGTAAAAAGTATTTGTACTATCTCAAAATATCTGATTGGTAGGTACGGACATTTTATTACGATAGACGATTTTTGAATCTATTGATGACTATCATATTATTTATCACACGAGGCGTAGCCGATTGTGATAATAATACTTTGATACGAGTATTCTCATGCCTAATTATTTGCAGTTTCATACACTAATTTATCTATACTCTCCAAAAAAGCTCGAAGATTCAACTAAGTACCTGCACTTTTGGAAACTTTTGCACCGGCGATCTAACGCCACGTCAAAGGTTTTTATAGTAAAATATGGTAAAAGTACTTAAACAAGAAAAATAACAAAATCTTGACAAAAACGAACAAAGTTATTCATACAACCATAACAAGGCATAGATGACAGGTGTGGCGGAAGATGGCAGCAAACTTGAGTATCTCATTGTTTCATGTCTCCATTTTATCGATCGAGGCGTATCTTTTCTGAAAACGTTACAACGTTTAAGAAGAAACTTTAATTTCATTAGACAGAGTGCATAAAGCAGGTCTTTATACAACTGTTTTCGAATTTGTAATCCGAACATTATGAGACGAGTGTAGATAAAACAACTAATGTTTGCTAGTGGGTAAATAGAGTTTTCATTCTTCCAGATAGATACGCATTCCTTTTAAGTTTGTCGTGGTAAGAATTCCGTTCTCAATAGGTAGGTAAATACATGGTATATTGAGACATTATGCTGACCGTGAAAGTTTAAAACTATATAACAAACTAGATTTCCGCCCACCGGATTCACCCGCTGCCACTCATTTTCCCGTGGTAATAGTTGTTTGTCCATGGCCTTTGTGTTATTCCAGGTTATATTCTACCTGTTGTGTTTCAAATTGCATCCAAATCGGTCACGCCGTTTGAGCATGGAGAGGTAGCAAACATACATACACACACACAAACTCTCAGATTTATAATATTAGTACGGATGCTGTTATCCAGAGGAATTCTATTAGAGCCTGATAGCGGTCCTGTGCAAAAAATCAATAAGCGCTCTCGAAGTTGGTTCGCGTGTAACCAATGAATCCGTAATAATGTTTAAATTTGCAAATGTAAAGGTTGGATTAGGCAGATGATACAAGCCTGTGATCTCACCTTTTCTATCAAGTCTTCATAAATTATGCTAAGTGGAAAAGGTCAGAGTTTGTAAAACTCGTTTGTAGTAAAATATTCGGAAAAAAGTTTATAAGTACCTCGTTCGTAGTTTAAATTCAGACTCAAACATGCGGTCATACTTATTTTGTTTTCGAAATCACACTACGGAAATACTCTTCCCAACTTTCCACCAAACACACCAGACACACACACATCACGTCTATAATCCCTTGTGGGGTAGGCAGAGCGTAAACGGCCGTTAAAAACGGAAATTTAGGTACGCCACGTCTGACAAAGATTTGAGGGTCAATCGGATAATTGTGTATCGCCATAGTGACAAGTTGTCAGCCCATCGCCTACAATTGCAATACGCACCCTCTAACCCCTTAGTCGCCTCTTACGACTTCCACGGAAAAGAAATGGGGTGATGCTATTCTAAGCCGGCATCACACGGCTTACACCAAACACCCTTTACATACATTTAAAACATAATTTTAGTTATATTAACACTCTGTATATTTTGGCAGTTCGCAGTGAGCACAAATTGTCTTCCCATTTCCTAGAACAGTTTAGTTGTCACAACTACTTGTGGTCCACTAAAGCAATTACAAAACAGTCTGGTCTCTGCAAGATGTGGACTAACGTAAAGTTGCTTTCACACTTCTACTTGACTTGCAGTCTTAACTGCTCTGACTGCAAAGTTATAAGCTACGTTAAACTATGCATCTGCTCCTGTTATATTGCTCGAAATACTTCCGCGGACGTATCAATGCGAGTGAGTATTCACACACTACCGTCATACTCTTCTCGCAGCAATACGAGTGAGCGAGATAGCAATACATTCCGTCGCGCTCGTGCTGCCGTTCCGTTCACTCGCGCACGAAAAGCCGACGATAGCGAGAGCGCGGGAAGTGGCAGCGGCATGATGAGTAGCAGCGCGAGTAACCTGTTCACATTTTCGCGCTGCCAACTTCCCGTACTATTTCAATGTCCATATTGGCATTGTGTGAACGTGACATAACACCAACGCATGTAAGTCGAAGTTGCAGTATTTTGCGGGCCGTTTTTATTGACAACTAGCTGGGGCCGTATGCTGCTATAAGAAATGCTGCTGTCTCAGCTGTAGTTTAATGGTGTGTAATTTGCATGGATTTGGCCGTTAAGTATTCCGCTAACAGTTTGACGTATAGAAAACCAAAACAGTAATAGAATGACAATTACGTATCGAAAGCATAACAATGACTAAAAAAATAAGAGAATCACGGCCCTGCAGTCTGACTCAAGAAGTGGAATCTCTCTCTCTCTCTCTCTTTTCGTGTGGGACACCGTGTCGTCCAAGAAGTGGAATACGAAGCAGACTTATGGTTTCTTCAGCTTTGTTGTACTCGGAGATCGACTAATAGAAAATTTCTGATACTAGATTTTGATAGGCTTCAATACTAAATAATTCCTAAGTAAAATGATAATTCGGCAACAACTACTACAAAAATTATTTGCTTAGTAAGAATGGTCCAAGACCCAAGACTGTCATTTTTGACGTTTTATTATTGACCTCTTCTTTCGGCGATTCTCTCACTTGTCGTCGTGTCGTTCCGTTTTTTAACACAACGTTATGCATGCGTCTGTCAGACGAAATGAAATTGCGAATTCAGATCTTATACCCATACAAATACGGCTACAGACGCATACGTTACGTTGCGTTAAAAAACGGAACGACACGACCACAAGTGAGAGAACCGCCATATTTAGAAAATTAAAAAGTAGTCCTATGTCTAATTGTACAAAAATTTTACAATATAACTCAAAATATAAACTTAACCCCTAACTATTTAACTCACAGTCATCAAATTTATATTGCCAGATCGTGCAAAACCGCTAATAATTAAAATCGGTAAAGTTTTGATTCATTTCCTTTCTCGTTATAACACCCATTTAAACTTCTAATTTTATTGGTTTAACGAGAATTTTAAAGCTTTTTAACGGATGGTTAGAAGGTTGAAGAAATTTTGTGGCCATTTTTAGCATAATTTGTAGGTATTTAGAGTGTTTCACAGTGGTAGTGCGACTGCCTGCGGCGCAAGGGTTCTGGGTTCGATTGTCAGTGGGGCACCATTACAACCACAACACAAAGTTTACATTTATTACTTTGTGATTATGTTCCCAGTATATTTAGCACATTGCAGGCTAAACCACCTGATTTTCAGAAAAGAAAGATGGTTCCATGCTTCGGAGGGCACGTCTAGCCGTCGGTCTCCGTAGTAACACGGCGGTCGTTCAACTATCTTTCTTTTTTTTCTCGTGTGCAACACCGAGTCGCCCCGACCCGATGAACCCTGGCTGTCAGAGGCCTTCTAGTAGTAGGTTGTAGGTGATTAAAATTCTAGCACAAGGGTTTATCGGGTCGTTGGGTGACTCGGTATCCCGCATGATTCTTACACTTGCCACACGATTTGCAGCTTTTTACCAAGTTTTTACCAAAAAGTAAAATTACTTAAAAGTACTTTAAAATATTTTTATCGCCTCCACATACACACGACACGTTGCGATGCAACTTATGTACATTCTTTTTTATTTTCTTTAATATAAATACCACATACATTACAGCCGCAACATTCCACTGCTGGACATGGGCCTTTCTCTATTATATCTATGGGGGTACTGCCATAATCATTTCATTTCATTTATTCAAAAACAGTACAGTCTGTGTGCGAATATTTCAGTAATACATTTAAACGTTCAATATTTATTTTAAAAAAATACTATGACTATTCTCAAAACAATTTAAAATTAATCTAATAATAAAAACTACACAATAATTTAAATGTCACAATGATTAAAAAAATAATGTCAGAAATACATTACACTCTTATAAGGTGTAAAAATATTTGCTGAGAATATTTTAAGAGGTGAACCCGTACGTGAAACTGAACAACTTTCCCCAAGGAACATAGGTCGAAATATGAAAAAATAATTTGACCCTCCCATACTTAGTGTGTTACCCGGCCGATGGGAGGGCCAATTTTTTTTTATATTTCGACCTATGTTCCTTGGGGAAAGTTGTTCAGTTTCACGTACTGGTTCACCCTTTTAAATATTCATAGCAAATTTTTTTACACCATGTATATGTCAAAATAAATTAAAATTCATCTAATAATAACACATAATATTACATAAATTTAAAATCCGCAATGATGATGATGATGATGACAATAATCATAATAAAAAAAAAGTCAATACACATTACTCAACACGCTTGGCAGACGGATTGGCGAGCGCAGTGCAAAATGTTGCAGCCACAGGGAACGCCGCTGCCCATTCCCTGGATGATTATCCCTCAGTCGCTTTTTACGACATCCACGAGTAGCATTGGGGTGATGCTATTCCAAGTCAGCACCACACGGCAACACGGCACATACTCGTACCACTAGCACGTCTATATCCCTTGCGGGATAGGCAGAGCGTAAACGGCCGTAAAAATACGCTCGCTATCGCCACGTCTGACAAATATTAGCGGGCCGTGTCAAAAAATCGTATATCACTAATAATGACAGTTGTTAGCTCGACGTTATAAAATTGTAACTCACATGAAACCCTCGAGTCCCTTAGTCGCCTCTTACGACACCCGCGGGTAAGAAATGGGCTAATGCTATTCTAAGCCGGCGTCACTTAGAAAACTGAACCTAAAATTGTAACACACACGAAACCCTCGGACCCTTTTTTTATTTGTTTATTAATGTTTTTTTTTTCTTTACTTCCATAGATGTGGCGAACGTGACCGTGAGAGGTTGGTTTCAAGCAGTTAAAGCGTTAAACGTAACTATTATATGTGGGCTTTTGTTTGTTCCTGTATGACTTAACACATTTATTAACATCATCATTTGGCATGTGATTACGGGTTTAAATAGCATCACTCCATTTCTTCATTTCCATTACAATGTCGTTGGTTCATATCACAGAGCAGAGATGTAGCGCGCGCCGCTACAAAACACGTCTTTTTACGCAATTCCATAAATGAAAATGAAAATGAAATTACTTTATTCAATGAAGGATAGTATTATCACTTATTGACGTATGATCCGTCTTTGTAAAAAAAAAAGAAATTTGTATCACACAATTTAATTTTTTTCATACAAAACGAGCGTGTTAGTGGCCATTACCGTCGCTGAAATTTACGCTACTGGCAACATCAGGACCTACTGACCTTAAACTTTTTGTAGCCTACCGGATTGACACGCGGTATTAAACAGGGTGTAAAGGACGGTATAACGAAAACTTTGCAGGCATGATCAGACCATCAAATCAAAGACCACTAGGCTTCACAGAAGACCAGCGTTACAGGCAGCTCACTCGGCTTGTAACATATGCTGAGTGGAGACCTTTTTAGTCGCATAAGTACCTACATTTCAGATATCTGTATTTTAGTGTAGTATCTAATTGAATGTGACTAAAATGAACGTATTTTATCTTTTTATCTTCTACCATGAAACTTGACAATTTATCCTAAAGAAGCTATGTTGGTAGACGAGAAAAAAATTCTTCCATACAAATATCCCGATCAGCTGACTAACTTTCTATGAAAACTCGAAAAATTGAAACGTTTCTCAACATCCATAGTAAAACTTGTTCAGTTTCACGGTCTGATAATGCCGCCGTACACCGATTACACCATGTATATCCTTAAGACGTATCTAGCGGCGCGCGATATCTCTGCTCTGTGGTCCACCTAGTAGGTGACCGTCCCACGCTGCGCTTTCACCAGATCTGTGCACTAATTGTTAACACAATGATACCCACAGAGTATTGAAGTCGCGCGCGTGACGTCTGGGTGCTTTGGTCATACTTAACTAATACCGGTAGATGGAGCTTCAATTGCATCAAAATAATCATAAGTTCACGTGCTAGACTCACCGCAGGCAGGTATCGCTGCAGTGACCGAGAGGTAAGGGCGTTGCTAGTATCTACTGCTAACTCTCTTTTCGAGTGGGACACTGAGTCGTCCAACGACCCGATGAACCCTGGTGTCAGAGTTTTTCAACCGCCTACTACCTCTGACATGGTTGACAGCTAACGAAGGTCGCAGGTTTGAATCCCCTTAAATAATGTATTTACCTACTTAAAGAATCTTTCCTGCGGCATAAGAATTTTGCAAGTTTCTTGTTTGTCTATAATACAGTTAAGTGTTATAAAACTTTGGTATTTTAACAAAATTAGTTGTTTGTCTTCTGCAAAAGCTTTCTGTGTATGTTTTTTATTTATAAAACAAATATTTAATCACAATTAAACAATTAAATGTGCTAACTCAAGAAAATATTACAAAGATATGAGTTTATCTTATAGTTCAGTTATTAGCCTTACTTTAGTTGTATCATACTTAGTAAGTTGTACACGTCAACTACCCAACTTTATGCTTTGTCACTACCCTAGGTCTGCTGTAAGAGATTTCTTTTTAGAAATAAGCTGACCTGTTGTGTATTGTTCTATATATTATGACTTTTGTGTTACATTGTGTACAATAAACGAATAAATAAATATTAATGAGGTTGATCTATATTAAGTAGATCAGTAGTATAATAGCAGATTTCTCAAACTACGACTCCTTAAAACTTTAGTTAGGTACCTAATATAATCAGCTGATCTCATTCAAAGTCAAAATGAAGCATATTTGCGTAAGCCCCGTCTGACTCAACTATCACAGCACAAATTACCATAGTTTAGTAACTTTCCGATCGTAGGGGGAACTACATTCGTATTTGCGTTAGTTAGTCTAGTTTGAAGTACATTGCTTCATATATACATGTACACTAGCTTTTACCCGCGACTTCGTCCGCACTAGACTAGATAGTATAACAACTATATACTCGTATTGCCTGACACAAAAAGCAAAGCAATCTACACAACCAATCCTCGTCTGATGATTTTCTTCTGCGTTATGCGCTATGTTTCTTATGATTTACTTTGTTTTTCGAGGGGTTGAAAGATTTTCCTGCGGTAAAAAGTAGCCTATGTCCTTTCTTATGTTCCTGTCTATGCCCATGCCAAATTGTATTAAAATCGGTTCAGTGGTTTAGGCGTGAAAACGTAACATACAGACAGAGTTACTTTCGAATTGATGTATGATCGTATTGATTACGTTCACTTGCTACGATCCTGACACACCTCTTTCGCTTCTTCAACATGCATCAACCCTATCATGTACGCTCATCGGTTTAGGGTACTCTTGACCTGACCTTTCTTTAGAACGTAAGTCTAGGTCTTCCCCTTCCAACGTTCTATTGCTTTACAACTAGGGTAAAGTACGATTAGATGAACCCAGGTGACAGAGTTTTTTAACCGCCTTCTACTACTAGTAGGCCTCTGACATGGTTGTGTAACAACCGCCGTCTACGTAACCATAGACAGCAACCGGGACCGATGGGTTAACGTGCCCTACCAAGCACGGAAGCATTTATCTTACGGACAGTCAGGTGCTTTGTCGTGCAATGTCCTAACCAGACTGGAAACAAACCCACCCCACCAGGAGTCGAACCCGGAACTTTTGCGCCGCAAGCAGTCGCGCTACCACTGCGCTACATCGGCCGTCAAAGCAGCACTATACATATCCATTTATAAGATCAACTTATACAGGTTTATCATACAGTTACGTCTATTAAGTTGAACCCATCAATGGTTGACGTGCTACTGTTGTACCTATCTTTGAGTGTTGTAACGTAATGTATGCCAAACGAACAAATTTTAATGGAAGTAGAGATAGATACGGATCCCATAATATTTAATTAATACCGTCATCTGTCAAAGTTATAATGAAAGCGCCAACGATAGTTCATTACGAAACTAGTTTTGGATTTCAGTGAAATGTTTATCCAAGTTTTGGTTTGGCTTGGATTTGAATTTTTACTTACATACTCATTTGTCTATCTATGATAATTTTGTGGGGAAATTCTACTCGTTTTTTAAAAAATGGACGTTTAGTCAGTATGTCGTTTTTTGAAAGTAGTTTTCCATTAGAAAAGTTTTTCAGTTTGCATGTTAACATGTTTGGACATTTTGGAAATTGGACATTTTGGGAATTGGACTTTATGTACAGTCGGTTATAGCACATAAGGTAACAGGGGTACTCCAAAAGAACTGAATTATTTTTATTCCCAGTTAATACATAATCAAAACTTAAACTTATTCTCATAAAAGAAGTAATTTTCTACTAAAACATAGTCATGTCAAGAAAAAATATAGCTAAGGACAAAAATAATTCAGCTCTTTTGGAGTACCCTTCTACCCAATAGAATTGAATTGGAGTACCTTATGTGCTATAACCGACTGTACCTAAACGGTCAATACGAACTACAACATATTTATAATATTATTTCGACGGCTAGTGTATCCCAATGGTAGTGCCTGCGACGCAAAGGTTCCGCGTTCGATTCTCGGTGGGGCACTCACAAAGTTGACATAATTTATCACTTTATGAATTTGATCTAAGTCTACTTAGGACATTTCAGGTAGAACCACCTGATTGTCTGAAAATAAAGATGGTTCCGTACCTCGGAGGGCACGTTAAGCCGTCGGTCCTGGTTGCTGTCTATGATTACTTAGACGACGGTCGTTATACAACCATGTCAGAGGCATACTACTAGTAGAAGGTGGTTGAAAAAGTCTCACACCACACTTTTGGGGTGGTATGGGATCTACCTCCTAGCGGTCCACCCCGGGCAACGGCAACACAGGTTTGCCTGTGGATAAGTCCGGCTGAACGATCCCACTAAGCGGTGGAAGGCTCCGTAAGGGGCCGCTTGGCTCGCGACCACCATCCCACCGAAGTCTGGCGCCAAGTAGCTTGCTGCGTTCCGTCAGTGTGTGGGAGTGCCAGTGCCTTAACAGGCTTCTTCTGGGTGAGCTCGCTCCATCTTAGACTCTGTCTCTGTCCTATGACCCAGACTATAGTCAAGAGCAAACCCATCATTAAATTAAAAAAAAAACCAGGATTCATCGGGTCATTGGGTGACACGGTATCCTAGAAAGATTATTTCGCGATTTCGCAGGGGCACCATTGTAAAAGTTGTTCAAATTGATGAGTCCGCCGTGTAATCTGCCGGTTTAGAATAGGGAAAGACCCATGTCCAGCAGTAGACTGTTCTAGCTGTTAGTGTATGAAATGCAATATGAACTACGAAATGTTGGTATCCTCCATAAAAAAGTTGTTCTTAATAATGAGTAGATTAAATAAATTTTGACAACTTTTTAAGAAGAAAGACAAAAGTATAACTTCAAAAAAAAGAAAAAATTAAAAGTACTAAAAACTATCAATAGATGGCGTTTTTAAGTTTGATTCTTCTTCTCTTCGTGTGGGACACTGAGTCGTCAAACGCGTGATAATTATAATATGTATGTATGTATTTCGGCCGAGTTACATAGACCATGATCATGGAACAATAGAATTGAATTGGATTGTTTGATAAGTCATTATGTGTGACCGCGAAAGTTTAGTTCAGTTGATTTTCGCGTATAGTTTCAGAAATAATCGCGTTGTTTCAGCCATACCCTGTTACAACCGTTCCCAGTCTACCCAACACACCAAAAGGCACTATACGTGTGATAATCAATTCTCAAGGTCAAGTTAATCCAACATTATTTCCACCAACCTAAAACGCAGTTCCCTTATTGACTTAACGATGGCTTCACGTGACGGTAATCTCGTAAAAATACATCCTCCATTCTTAAATGTTCTTCATACAAATGTTATGAGATTAGGCGGTTTTCACACACACTGCGTGATTTTCCGTAGTTTTTGAGGATCCGAGTTAACACAAAAAGTGAAAATAAAAAATGCAAGTTGTTAGTGTTATTTCTCGTATGTGTCTAAGGAAGCTCTCGACTCGAGAATATTAAGGCGACAACCTGTCACTATCGCGCTACACAGTTATGTAAATGACATCTAAATGCTTGTCATACGTGGTGTAAATGTCCGTTTTTACGGCCGTTTTCGAAGATATAACAGATTTAAAATATACGGACAGCGACGGCGCGTGACGTGCCTGCCTATAAATAAAAAGCACGACAAAGCGCGCGCCCCTCTCTTGCGGTTGTTTAAGCAACCACACAAACTTCTCCGGGTGAACTCCAGCTCCCCACCAAATAGTCAGGTGTAAATTTCGAGTCAGAGTTCAGCAAAAACAGTGCACCTTTCTGTAGAACTTTGTGATTTGCAGCGATTGCACGCGTTTATCAGAGCTCTCTAGCGAGTAAAATAACTGTAAATTTGAGAAAAAAAGTTTAATAATAAAAAAAAAATGAGCAGGAAATCTTCACATTTTATTCACACCAGGGGAATTGTTTTACTACGAAAAATAACGCGTGCGAAGCCTCGGCCAAAAGCTAGTTTCTATTAAAAAGGTACTGTTTGGTCGCCGCATCTAATTGCAGCTGTCACAAGTTTTCGTTGTCACTTGTATAGTGGATCACACGACCCGCATTTCACTCACCGTAATTGCAAATTGCATTTGGTGCGGGGTTACGCGTGCCTCGAGAGGATTTTGAATAGAATTTTACTAACTCCTTTTGGCAAAAAACCGAATCCGAGAAAAACATAAAGGGTGTGTGTGAGATCTGCCTTAGGGTGGCTGTACAAACACCGGTATAACGTGTAACTTGTTATGGATCCTTTGTTTTTATAGGGACTTTAAGGTAACAGCCGTTCTTATACTCACATACACACACATATATTACGCCTGTAATCCCTTGGGGGGAAGACAGAGCATTAACAGCCGCCAAAACCAGACATTTACGCCACGTTTGACTAACATTTGAGAGTCATTCGGAAAATTGTGTATAACCACAGTGACAGGTTGTCAGACCATCGCCTGAAATTATTATAATACCCACCCTTGAGAATGCTCTTGAGTCCCTTAGTTGTCGCTTATGACTTCCACGGGAAAGAAATGGGGTGATGCTATTCTAAGCCGGGCGTACACGGCATCCCGTTCTGCTTTATTATTTATTATAAATGCTGTCCTAAAAATTCAACTATTTTACACAAAACGTATATTTTACTTGCTTTTTGAGAGACGGCGTTAAAACGCGTAATCCGTACTAAAAATTATATAAATCTGAGAGTAGGTATGTGTGTGTATGTATTTATGTTTGTTACCTCTTCACGCTCAAACGGCTTGACCGATTTAGATGAAATTTGGAACACAGGTAGAGTATAACCTGGAATAACACATAGGCCACTTTTTACGACGGGAAAATAAGTGGCAGTGGGTGAAACCGCTGGGCAGAAATCTAAATTTAAATAATAGTATGGAATAGGTATGACTATTATCTTCTTCTTCATCAAGTCGAATGGTAACTTTTAGATAACCTTGGCTGTATGACTGTTATGATGACGGCTTGGGATAGCATCACCCCAGTTCTACCCGTGGATATCGAAAGCGACTAAGGCAGCAGCGGGAGACAGCAGCGTTCCCTGTGAATGTAACATCAGGCATGGCGCTCGCCAATCCGCCTGTCAAGCATGGTGGCAACACCCCCCAAATAGAGGGATACCCGTGTCCAGCAGTGGACTGGCTGTTAATGTTGTTGTAGGTATGACTGTAAGACGTGACAATGCTGCTATGAATTGGCTGAGAACCTGTCACTATGGCGTTACGCAATTTTCATAATGTCCCTCAAATCTTTGTCAGACGTGGCGTAAATATCCATATTTGACGGCCATTTACTATCTGCCTACCCCACAAGGAATAAAGTTGTGATGTGTATATTCCACCAATAATGTTGAAAATTTTCCAGCCTATCTTGTGTCGTGTTGGTTCTTGAAATAGAGTATCTTATTTCGTCGACACGAGATCTCTACAAATTGAATTTCAGCCTCGGCTTGTGTTGACCTCAAACTGTTGAACAATATTTAGATAACTGCCTTTGTAGGTTAGCGGGATGAATCTTGGTCCACGAAATCAAAGGTTACAATTTTTTTTTTCATGATGACTCATACACATATACGCATGTCGGAGATTGGTCAAACTCGTGGGTATTGGCTGAAATTAATTGACAGTTCACGTTTGTTTACATTTCATTGCTATTTGATTCTTGCAGAAATTGAAATTGAAATTATGATTTTACATACATACATACACATCACGCCTATAATCCCTTGCGGGGTAGGCAGAGCGTAAACGGCCGCAAAAAACGGACACTTACGCCTTGTCAGACAAATATTTGAGGGTCATTCGGAAAATTATGTATCGCCATAGTGACAGGTTCACAGCCCATCGCCTATAATTGCAATACACACCCTCGAGTCCCTTAGTCGCCTCTTGCAACTCCCCTGGGAAAGATATGGGGTGATGCTTTTTTTTTTGAAATCCATCAGTTGTTGACACAATATACATAAAACAATAAAAACAGAAAGCCAATAAGGGGTTTTCAATACCAGTAGACAGACAATAGAGTAAGCTAAAATAGTGCTCTTGGTGTCGCTTGCAATAACCTACGTTTAGTCTGCAGCAACCCTGAGTCAATACCTAGGAACCTACCTATTTCAAGGTAGGTGTCCTATGAATATGCATAGCTCATTAAGCAGACTATGAGAATGAACCTTGCATTGATACTCGGGTGTTCCACTTCTATATGATCGTGAGGAATATTGTAGGTAAGGTTTAGGGATTCACTAGTAATTGTTTATAGAAAGCAGCCGTGTGATGCTAGTTTAGAACTTCATCACCCCACTACAACCAGTGAATGACGTAAATACGACTGATAGATAAATAAATTCATGGCTGTTGATGTCATGTTGGGGGTCAAGTAAGTGGGTGTCGTAAAAGGCGACGAAGGGATTTAAGGGTGTGTATTGCAATTTCAGGCGATGGGCTGACAACCTGTCACTATGGCGATACACAATTTTCCGATTGACCCTCAATGTTTGTTAGACGTGGCGTAATTGTCTGTTTTGCGGACGTTTACGCTCTGCCTACCCCGCAAAGAATAAAGGCGTGATATATGTTTGTATGCATGAGTCTGGGTGTTTTCTATGTAGATATTGTATGTATTTATATAAATACCAAAAAAAGTATTTCATCTTTCTAGATCTTATAATACAAAGTTTTTTATTTGTTTGCTAAGTTTGGGGCTAGATGGCGCTGTATGAAAAATCCAGGGTATTTATTTATTATATTTAGTGTGTAGCTACCTACACAATTTTTGTTGACGTTTTTAGTTTTATTAAATTTTTTCATTCTTTTTTGCAGCAGTTTTGCGCAGGTGGTCGCCCTTGCAATGTAAAATTTGATCGTTATTTAATGCAAAAGAAGCAAGGGTTCTGTGGTATTATGTAAATTTTTCACCTAAAAGGGCCCGTAGTCTGTAATAAGGCCCGGAATTTACATGATACCACCGCAGTAAGATATAATGAAAGAACATTCGGGTGAAGTAAATGTTCGTGTACCGAAATGTGGTTTGTACGTGAATTCTGCGTAACCCAGAAAACATTCCTAGGTACTGTGAGGAGCGCCTAGACTTACCTTTGAAGAAATCAAGAAAATGTTGGGCCTCCCTACTGTACTAGTACTTAATATAATGTGTTTAGTTTTAGCTGATGAGATATAATTAGGGCAAATATTTTTTTACAAATGTCGTTAATTGTTGGTCACAGCTGCCAACATTTATATATTCATTTACTAGCTGGTGCCCGCGAACTTCGTCTCGCCAAGGGATATTCTCGTATGCGCCAACAGAAGATAAAAAACTATTCGAAGTGTCTGACCTTGCGACTTGATAATGGTCATCGCAAAACATGGAGAAACGGGAAACTGCACGCGCTTGAATTGGAATCGGAAATTATTTAGGATTAGCGGTATGCATGGTATAAATAAATTTCCCCTTCTATGATATTACTTTGAAGTGCAATTACTTTTAGCCTAGTTCCATTGCACAGCTTCGGGGGTGTTAAATTTCGAAGCAACATTATGGGAATGCCTACTTTCAAAGTAATAGTATGTGCGGGGAGTCCAGGTGCAGCGAGAGAGTTTAAAAATTCAACCGGGTAATTTATAAAGTCAATTTGGTCTACCACTGTATTTATAGACTGGTATACCACTTGGTCTCCTTCAATTCTTTCGAGAATAGTTTGGTTGATGGCAGCGGCTTGGTCGGTTTCGGGCGTAAGTATTGCTCTCCTACAAAGCCATGAATTGTCTTGATGTATAAATTGAGAACATACATACATACAAATAATCACGCCTCTTTCCTATAGGGTTAGGCAGTGACTACATCGTTCCACTTGCTAAGATCCTGACACACCTCTTTCGCTTCTTCAACATGCATCAATATTTTCATACACGCTCGTCGGTTAAGGGTACTCTTGACCTGACTTTTCTTTAGAACGTCCGCGATCTGATCCAAGTATGTGCGTTTTGGTCTTCCCCTTCCAACGTTCCCATCCACACTCGCCATATACACTTGTTTCGTTAATCTTCTTTCATTCATTCTCTCAATGTGACGAAACCATCTCAGCATTCCTTTTTCTGTACCAGTCACTACGTTTTCTTTTATACCGCAACGTTCTCTTATCACGCTATTCCTTATCCTTTCACTCAATTTCACACCAATCACACTTCTTAGTGCTTTCATTTCTACCGCATTTATTCTACTTTCATTAATTTAGAAACATCGCCGTAAACTAAATCAATGAAAATTCTTGCGCTCGGGGGTTTCCACCTAAGTAAGCCCTCATGTTCTGCGTCAAACTCAATTTTCCTATCCGAAGCCAGAGCACGGAGCGTTTTAGACATGCCCCAACCTCATCAGCTCTAGTTCTTCTGGTAATCACGCTTAGAGTCTTATCACCGCAAAATAAAACTGTTACCCCTCCAATAACGTGATCATTTCACCGGATGTCTTGTAGAGTTCGATTGACGGCTTTCACGGCCTTCTTGTTTACCATCGTCCACTCGTCCCAAACGATTTGGCAGCACTCTGCAAGAATGTTTGCCTTTTCGCTCTTTCGGGATACGGCACAAACTGGTGTTTCATTTATATCCAGGTCCAAAAGTATCTTGAACATGGAATGGGGCGGTCTTACCTCCAGGAAGTAAAGTGGCTGCTTTACCCGAAGAGGTGACCGCTAGTGCTATTTTTCTAGTCAAAAAAGTTTTGCCTGTACCACCAGGGGCGTCGAGGAAAATAATCAACCATCCTGTTGACCGACGCTTCTCAAAATTCGGTCATATACAGACTTTTGTTCATGTGTAAGGGTGACAATATTATTGTTCACTATTTCGTACTTTAGTGGTTTCCTGCGGCTCTGGAAGACCACAATGACTCAAAGGATTGCCACCTATTGAGAATCACAGAGCAAAGGCAACGATTAATAATACGCTCGTCAGACTCTGCTACACTATCTCCACCAGCGCGCCTAGCCGCTAAAAGAAAATCTTCTGATAGATGCCGTTGGCATTTTTCTCATAGCTGCATTGGATGGGCAAGTCCGCAAAACATTATCATGATTGTAAACAAATGTCGCAATCGCCTGGGAGTGTCGCTGACTAAGACCGCTTCAAGAGTCGTCGTTGTCGTCGTCAATTTCGGTCGTCATCTAGCGAGGTACCAGTATATATTATTATGGTTCTTTGAACAGGTAACCGTCACAGAACGAAGGCCAGAAAAGCTTAGTATTCACGTAAACAGCTTTAATTTTCATCGATTTAGCTTCAAAACTGTCGGAGTTTCATAGAAACTTACCTCCCCCCCCCCCCCGCCCCTTCTTCACCCTCTTTAAGGCAAAATTTCCAAAGATCCCTATTGCGTCATTCTTAATTTCTAACCAAATAGCCAAATATAATTTTTTATCGAATTAGCTTCAAAACTGACGGAGTTTCATACAAACTTACACACCCCTTTTGACCCCCTTAAAGAGAGAAATTCCAGAAAAAATAAAGCCTATATGTTAGCGAGGACTAATAGCTATATAACAAAAAAAGTTTCGTCAAAATCCGTCCAGTAGTTTTTGCGTGAAAAGCGGACAACAAACAGACAGACAGACAGACAGACAGACAAAAAATAAATAAATTATATTTTTGGCTTCTATTGGTTCTATGAAGATCCCCCATCTTAATTTTTCTTTAATATCTTTAATGTACAGACATGAGGTTGTTATAATTTTATTATATGTATAGATAGATAACATAAACAAACATCACTTTTACAGTTTGAACGTGCTATTTAGGAGTATCTTTAATGTTTAAGACCCTAATTAATACTAGTATACATACGCACAAACACATTAGCCTATAGCAGTCCCGTACTGGACGTAGGTCTCCTCCAGGGTAGGTACGTCATAAGGCACGATTTCCAGTCGCTACCAGCCGCCCTCTATAATTCATCGGTCCATCTAGAAGGAGGGCGTCCAACGCTACGCTTGCTCAAGAACCCACTTGCTCTACCGTCCATCATCACTACGACAAATGTGACCAGTCGACTGACATGAAATGTCAGTGCTTAACTTCCAGACTATGTGCTACCAGTCATAACCTACAGAGCTGAGACGTTGAACCTGAAAATAAAACTAGCTCACTGGCTACATGTCACTCAGAGAGCTATGGAAAGGTCATGCTCGGGATATCGATAATAGATAAAGTCCGGAAAAATGCAACATAATACAAAAAAATCAAAATAACTCCAATTTTTGAAGCCAGTTAAAACCCTCAAAAATATAGGTCACTAAAGATGTAAAAAACGGAGTGTTTGAGCGTTTGGCAGAACAGATTCTTTTTCAAGGGTAGCTCTGGGCAAAGCTGATGAGATGGAAGCAAACAAGGGTGGTCCCGGATTAGCGGGCTATGGTCACGATGTCAGCGAAAGCGGAAGCGGAAGCGGGTTTCAGAACCAAACGAGATTCTCCTTAAGGGAAGAGCTAAAGCTAATGAAGAACAGAACAAGGGTGATCCCGGATTAGCGGGCTATGGTCACGATGTCAGCGGAAGCGGAAGCGGGTGTCAGAAGCCAAGGCGATTCTCCTTAAGGGAGGCTCTGGGCAAAGCTTATGAAGAAGAAAACAGCTAGATAGCGCTGTGTAAATTGACCAGGATATTTATTATTTATTATAATTATAATTCAAAAACCGCTATCGCTTGCATCGTCACCCTAGCAAAGGTTTTGTCGACCCTTTTGCGGGGAAACCCAGGTTGTTTCGTGTTATTTGACATAGATTGTGGCATGTGAATACCAGTTCTGTAATTGGTGATAGCGTAACATTTACTGTGTTTACTAAATGTTTCGAACCTTTAAACCATGTTCCTAGTTTCAATAAGTCACTTGCTGATTAATTCGTCAGTTTTTCAACATTGCCTAGAATGACAAACGCCGCCGGTTACCGCCGGGTGACCATGAAAGCCGCTTCTCATTCTAGCTTGTGTAAGGTTACTTCAATTACGATAGAGATTATAAACGAATTTCTAGTCAAAAGTACTCGAGATGTCGCTCGCAAAAACTGTTCTACAGCGGCCCTATTTTTTATAGCAACAAAATCGATGAATACATTTTGAGAGCACCAGCAAACCACAAAACTCTGTCTAGTTAAGTAGATAAATGTTCATTTTAGCGCCCCTTGGAGGGCAGTTCGTTGAATAACTAAAGCGACTGATTAGTCCCTAGGTACAGACCTCGACACTTTTAATTTCTGTTAGGTTTTAAAATTACAAAAATATCTCTTTTTGTCGCATTTAAAATAAAATTACACACCATATCACGCTTTAATTTTTTCAGGGTTGGCAGAGCGTGAACGGCCATAAAAACAGTAGTTCTTTATCGCAACTTCTGACAGAATTATTTGAGTTTTATTTAAGATAATTTTATTTAAATCGATGTAAGGACATGTTGTAAAAGCCCATCGCCTAGTTTTCAATGAAATCCTAGAGTCCTTTAGCTGACTCTTTCAAGAACTGTGGGGAAGAAATAGGGTGATGCTATTCTAAGTTCTGGTACATTTATGGCCACAGCAGTCCGCTGCTGGATATATAAGGGGGTATTGCGATACTCAGTACGCTTGGCAGGCGGATTGGCGAGCGCAGTGCAAGATCTTGCATTCACAGGGAACGGAGCTGCCCATATCCTGGATGATTATCCCTTAACCTCATTTACGACACCCACGAGTAGAATATAGGGGTGATAGGTACTATTCTAAGCCGCCCCACACGGCAATGTGAGAAATAATTTAGTCAAAAATACCACTTAGCAGGAAACCAAAAAGGACTCCTTGTCACAAATAGCGATCTATTCGAGTCAACCTTCCTGTTAAGATACCATCGGAATAAAATTTACGAGCCTTAGATTTTAGATTTGGTAGTGGGAACCTTGCAATAAAAGAAGTATGTACCTATGTAAAGCCAAATAAAATGTCCTTGATTTAAATTTCTATTCTGACACAAAAACATGAAATAACTTTATTGTGTTTTCTGCCGACTGTCACACACTTGGTTAACTCAAAATACATTTGAAGGATTTGAAGGTGACTGGTTCGATTTCCAGGAGGCAAATAGAGGTTTATATATTTTATATTTTCAATACATTAACTTATAGCGTGTGATACCGGCTTAGAATAGCATCACCTCATTTATTTCCTGCGGGTACCACTAAGGGACTCAAGGGTTTCATGTGTATTACGATTTTAGGTGACATGCTGACAACCTGACACTAAAGTGGTACACGATTTTTCTGAAACGGCCCTTAATTTTATGGCAGACACTCTGCCTACCCCGCAAGGGATAAAGGCGTGATATACATGGTGTAAAAAATTAGCTGAGAATATTTTAAGGGGTAATCCTGTACGTGAAACTGAACAACTTTCCCCAAGGAACATAGGTCGAAATATAAAAAAAATAAGCCCCTCCCATACAAATTATCCCGGCCGAGTAACACGCTAGTGGTACTATCTACTACGCCATTGTGCCTGTCAAAAACTTACATACATACATACATAAATCACGCCTATATCCCTTACGGGGTAGGCAGAGCGTTAACGGCCGTAAAACGGATATTAACACAACGTCTGACAAAAGTTTGAGGGTCAATCAGATAACTGTGTATTACTATAGTGACAGGTTGTCAGCCCATCGCCTAAAATTGCAATACACATCTAACCCTCGAGTCCCGTAGTCGCCTCTTACGACACCCATAGGTAAGAAATGGGGTGATGCTATTCTAGGCCGGCATCACACGGCTTCTGTCAATAACTTGATCTTAGTGATCCTTCTACATTTACTTTTAACTTGCGGCTGGAAAGTTGGGTTTCCGCCGCTTCTTCCGCTTTCCCTTGTATGGTTTCCGCTTCTATTTCCGCTTCATGATAATGCACGTACTTTTACTAAAGAGTGTTCTCTTTTACTGCGTAATGGACTGTTTACGCTCTTAGACATTTTTAATAGAATACCAAATTTAAAAACACTTCTCGTATTAGGTATACAATTTTAGAAAACTAAACTTTCAATTTTGAAATTAAGTTAATATCAAAATACGGGAAGTAAGGGACGATGTATCGAAAACGTTCCAGGCATAATCAGTGCATTTAACTAAACAATTTTTTTTTGCAGGCTTTGTTGGAAAACGAGAAAAAATGAATCTCTCTATACAACATTTTTGATCAGCTGACTCACACAAAAACACATTACTATTCTATGAACACACAAAAATTCCTCTATAATAAAAGTTGTTCAGTTTCGTGGTTTTCGGTACACCCTGTATAGACTTATTATCTGATTTGGACAGTTTAATTTTTTTGTAAAAAAGCTCATTTTTAAAATTTTAACTTCACATGATTTTTTACAAATATATTTGTTAAGTAACTATAGAATAGAAGAATAGAATAATTTATTTAAAAGCTTAATGTTAGTATTTACATTTATAGTAAAATTACTTAGAAGTACTTAAATATTACAATTTAGCCTGAACTAGGATTACCCTGTATCTCAGGCAAACAAGGTCATTTTTATTACTTTCTTATTACGTCTTTTTTATAAATTATATAAAATACCTAAAATGTTTACATTATCTAGATGAATACAGTTAAAATATTAATACTTATCAACTAGGTGTTTTTTTTTTACTAATAGCTGCTGTTACAAGGTCTAAGAAAAGACCGTTAATAATTTCTCTGTTTCCTCATACGACAACAACTGTAAGGCTTTTTTCGTTTAGGTACATAATGTCCAATTCCCAAAATGTCCAGAGTTCAATTACCGGAATGTCCAATGCCCACAATGTCCAATGCCCACAATGTCAAATTCCCAGAATGTCCAATTCCCAAAATGTCCAATCATGTTTACGTGCAAATTTAGTTCAGTCAATTTCATCAGCAACTAGTCAAAATATTACAAAAAAAAATAGTTTCGTAGCCAAAAGGTAAATTTTTATGGAAGATATTTAAAAATTCGCTAGCATGTTTGAGAAAAAATAGAGCCTTACCAATAAAAAATTACACGCACGTTACACGCATTTTAAAAAAAACAAAATTTGCGAAAAAAGTCTTATAAAAATCTTTTAAAAAAATATAGTGGAACATGCACTGTTTCCTATTAGGAATCGTCGAGGTCTTCAAAATAGCCATTGACTGCAGACTCCACCTCTTCGTTGCTACTAAAGTTGTGGTTTGACAGCTGTCACTTGAAATGTACACCTTGTCAAGGCCTACCACTTTTCCAAATTGAAATTGAAATTGGAATTCTTTATTCAATGTAGGATAATATTATCATATCACTTATTGACGTCATGAACCGGCATTGTAAAAAAAAGAAATTTGTATAACACAATTTTCTTTTTTTATAACAATTTTGTAATGTCCTAATAGAAAACCGCCTCGGGATAAAAAAATAAAAATAAAGGCACTGCCACGGGGCTGGCCAGGTTAATCACACGGCATGTAACTTTACGCGCCACCACCATCTGAAAACGATATTTGTTTCAAATTGAAGTCAAGATTTTTAAAGCGTGTAGTAAAACCCTCCAAAAAAATCTGCCCAGAAGTGCTTCTAATCTCTTAATTAACAATCTTAGTAGCCCCTAAGCTACCCTAGCTAATTTTGGAAGTAAGAGAAATATGTATAGACCAAAAATGGCAATTTTTTTTGGATAGTTTGCTTTAGATAAATCTACCAGTTTCAACTTACAAACAAACTAATATTCTTGCATGCATAGTTTACGAGATAAATTAGATTTCAGTTTGACAGATGTCATCTGAATACTTTTTATTCCTCTAAATACGGTGAGTTCAGTATTTTTTTAATGCAATTACTTGTGAAAAAATTGGTATGACGGCGATTTGAAAAGGGGACGAATTAGGAAGGAGTCAATTTGTGAAAATGCGAGTAACCCCGAGAGAGGACGAGTTAGAATAAAGGCGAGATTAGAAAACAGACCAATGGCGGGTTATAAAAGAGACAAGATAGGAAAGTGTCAAGTTTAGAAAAATTACGAAGAAGACCAGCTGAGCACAGCTACTATGAGAAAGCAAATTTATTTTTTGTACGATTTTATTTTTACTATTAATACGAGTATCACTCAACCTACGTTTCAAGGGAAAAGTTATTCGGTTTCACGAACTGAACTAATGTGCATTTCAACTTAATTGGACATTTTGGAAATTGGACATTTTGGTAAATGGACATTATGGGAATTGGACATTTTGGGAGTTGGACATTGTGGGAAATGGACATTGTGGGCATTGGACAGTTTTTAAGCGTTGGACATTTTGGGAATTGGACATTATGTACCTAAACGGCTTTTTTCAGTACCCTTTTACATTCATTGTAACATAAAGGGTAAATCGTTAAAGTTGCGTTTAGTCGATTATAAAGCCTGGGTCCTAAAAACACATAAAATCTGGATGAAAAGGCGAAGTTTGTTTGCGTTTTCTGTGTGCAGACAATATCTTTACGTCTTTTGTTAGTTATATCCGTTTTGGCGGAAAAGATTATGGCTGTATCGTCAGCATATGAAATAATCTTACCGCAGTCTAATTTAAGGTCGCAAAGGTCATTGATATAAATCAAAAATAGGGTTGGACCTAAAATGCTGCCCTGTGGGACCCCAAAGGATGTATTAGGTCGAAAAGAGCTCATTACATTACCTATTTTGACGCATTGACACCTATTTGATAAATAACTTTCGAATAATTTTAGTTGCGTACCTCTTATGCCTATGTTTTCAAGCTTACGTAAGAGGATTGGGGTAGAAACAGTGTCGAACGCTTTAGCAAGGTCAAGAAATATACCTATAGTTTTTTCTCCTTTGTCAAGTTCCCTTGTAATATGATCGGTTAGGTGGTGGACAGCATCGGAAGTTGAAAGTTTGGCTCTAAATCCAAATTGCATACTAGATAGAAAAGAGTACTTCTCTAAATATTGCATTAGTCTGGTATTAATAATTTTCTCAAACACTTTAGATATTGATGTCAATAGGGATATAGGCCTATAATTAGTAACAAGATTTTTAGGACCGGATTTATAAATGGGTACTACAACCGCTTTTTTCAAACAATTAGGAAATGAAAATGAAAATGAAAAATGAAAATGAAATAACTTTATTCAATGTAGGATAGCATTATCACTTATTGACGTCATGATCGGTCATTGTAAAAAAAAGAAATTTGCATAACGCAATCTTCTTCTTTTTATAACAATTTTGTATTGTCCTAATAGAAAACCGGCTCGGGCGGGATAAAAAAATAAAAATAAAAATAAAGGCACTGCCTCGGGGCTGGCCAGGTTAATCACACAGCACGTAACTTTACGCCACCACCATTTGTAAACGACATTTGTTTCAAATTTTAGTCAAGATTTCCAAAGCGTGTTATTAACATGCGTATAATTAACCGGACCCCCTGAACAGGAAAAACCCCCCAAAAAACCTGCCCAGAAGTGCTCCTACTCTAAATTAACAATCTTTCTAGGCCCTAAACTGCCCTAGCTAATTTTGGAAATAACGAATAATATATATGTATAGCCCAAAAATGGCTACATAAAAAAAAATAATTATAATAATAACAAAAAATTGCAGTAGATAAATCTACTTGTTTCGTCTAATAAAATATTTACTTTATACATTTGAATTAAACCCATGGAGATTTATCTTGCATATAGTCTGATATTTCATAATAGCCTTTCTTGTACAATTTTTGTTTAATTACTGGTTTAAATTTATTTAAGGGTAAGTCTTGAATATCTTTAGGAAGTTTGTTATAAAAGCGTATACAATTGCCCTTAAAAGTTTTGCTTACTTTACTAAGCCTGCTCATGTGCACAGCAAGTTGCTCCTTATTTCTAGTGTTAAAATTATGCCTGTCACAATTTTTCTTAAAAGAATCTATATTTATTTTTACGTACACTAGATTTTCGTATATGTACTGTGACACAAATGTCAATATGTTGATTTCTTTAAATTTCTGTCTCAAGGAGACTCGAGGTCCCAATTTATAAATTGAACGAACAGCCCGTTTCTGCAAAACAAATATATTGTTCACATCCGCAGCATGGCCCCATAATAGTAAGCCATAAGACATTAAGCTATGGAAGTAGCTAAAGTAAACTAGTCTTGCAGTGTCTACATCAGTGAGATGTCTTATTTTTTTAACTGCGTATGCTGCTGAACTCAGTCTCTTCGACAATTTCTCAATATGTGGCCCCCATTGGAGCGAGGCGTCCAAAGTTATGCCTAAAAATACAGTTGAGTCCGCAAGGTCCAACTTTTCATCCTTTACCTTAATAATTGTAGAGCTTGGTTTAACATTTGGTAATACAAATTTGATACATTTAGTTTTCTTTTCATTCAATAGTAGGTTATTTACTGTAAACCATTGCACTACATCAGTAATAGCTTTGTTCACGTCATCATAGTTGAGTTGTTGCCTCTTTACTCTGAAAAGTAGAGAGGTATCGTCCGCGAACAAAACTATATCATGTTTTTCTTTAACTAGATATGGTAGATCATTAATATATACAAGAAACAAAAAAGGACCAAGAATCGAACCCTGCGGAACGCCCATTCTTATCTTTGATCCAGATGATCTTTCACCGTTGACATCGACCTTTTGGATTCTATTGTTAAGATATGATTCCAAAAGACTAAGAGCGTGGTCTTTTACGCCGTAGTGATGTAGCTTCCTGACCAGAGTATCATGATGAACACAATCAAACGCCTTGGACAAATCACAAAACACACCTACTGCATCATGAGATTCCTCCCAGGCTTCGATTATATGATTGATGAGATCCACACCTGCATCAGTAGTAGAGCGACCACGTGTGAAACCAAATTGCTGCAGGTGCATTAAGTTATTACGATAAAAATGTCCTTGCAATTGATTTAAAATAACTTTTTCAAAAATTTTACTTAGTGTTGGTAGTATTGATATAGGTCTGAAATTAGTAGGGTCAGTAGTACTACCAGCTTTAAACAAGGGAATAACTTTACTATGCTTCCTTCATTTAAGCATTTTTGAAAAATGTGTGTGAGTGGTTGGACCAATAAGTGCTTAATATTTTTTAGTATTTTGTTTGAGATACCATCCCAGCCTACTGCACAATCCTCTTTTAATCCTGTTATTAATCTTTCAACCTCTTGTGCATCCGTATCCAGCAATACAAAAGACTTTGACGTAGTTTGTGTGTTAGTATATGGAAGGTGGGCATCGGTGCTCTGTATTTTTTCAGACAGATTTTTGCCTACATTAACAAAGAAATCGTTTACATTATTAACAGATTCTGTTTCAGAAACATGTGTTTTTAATAATTTTGAGGATGTTTCATGCTGCTTTGTCGTGTAGGTTAAGGTCTTAACATGTTTCCAGACTTTTTTATAGACTATATCAAGGTACTGTTAACAGCGCCTCAAGCTACGCTTTTATAGGACCAACTTACACTGGTTTCCGTACGTTTAATTTCAAAAACTATCATATGTTGATCTTTTGAATTTATGCTCGAGGTTCTTGTTAACAGTACTCTGAACTTTACATTTTACATTTTTAACGACTAAACTTTAGTTTGATTATTATAATTTTAGTTATTGTGAACTTTCATAACTACGTACCGTGGGAAAGTTTAGTTTTCGACAACGCGTTCAATATAGGAAGGGAAGTAAAACTTTGATTTGTGTTTAAAATGTACATACAAAATGCTTGCGGGGTAGGTAGAGCGTAAACGTCCGTAAGAAACGGACATTTAGTGCCAAAGGTGTGTCGAGGGCTAGATTTGTCAAAATACTGACATCCAGCCCGCTAGACGCAGCGTTGGGGCTTACGCCATGTCTGACAATCATATGAGGGTCATTCAGAAAATTATGTATCACCTCAGTGACAGGTTGTCATCCTGTCGCCTAAAATTGTAACACACATGTAACCCTCGAGTCCCTTAGTCGCATCTTACGACACCCACGGGAAAGAAATAATGTGATGCTATATTAAGCCGGCATCACACGGCCATCAAAATCAAAATGTAAGTTTGTTAAAAATGTTCTGCAACTCAAGTTTTCACAACAGCCCACTGGGCATAAGGGATTCCTCCTGTAGGGGGTATCCTGGCGGTCCATGACTATTTGCGACCAGTTGTGGTTGAAGTCGACCAGGTCATCCCGCCATCTTTATCTAGGTCTCCCTCTGCACTGACGTTCTTGTGGGACCAAATCAGTAGCTAGCTTGGCCCACCTCTCTGAGTGCATTCTGCATACGTGGCCAGTCTAATCACACTTAAGCTTTGCAGCCTTATTATTATTATTAAACCGTTTATTGCACACAATAAAAACATAGGACACATACATATTATATGGAACAATTCACAATAGGTCTACTTATTTCTAAAGAGAAATCTCTTCCTTCAGCCTTCTTACCTACGTCGATGATACGAGTGTTGGAGCGGAGGGTCGTGTTTCTGACGCGATCTATCCGTTTTTTACCTAAAATGCTTTACCTACACTGCAAATCTGACCAAGAAGTTTCTTGACATTGATTGTTGTGATTTTAAAGGTTATAGTGGCGTTTATTTCATTTGGGATCTCCGTAATGTTCCTCTGGGGATTTGACCAAATTTGCCAAGAAACTTGTTTTTACTTCCCTATCTATTAATAGACTTTTGTATTAATCACCTCGGATAGTTTACTGGCCTGATGGCGCAGCCGAGGCACCCCTGCCTGCTACGCCGAGGGTCGTGGGTTCAATACCCACAAGACATAAGTATTTGTTAAATAAAAAAAAAACGATTTTTGGTTTTTTGGTTTTGTCTAAAGTTGTACTTCAAAACGAAGCTACTTGCCAAATTTCGTAATAGTAGGTACTCGGGAAGTATCCTATGTAATTAGATTTCCTTGTAAGGGGCAAAAAAGCTTACGTTTTTTACGGCATAAACGGCGGTATATATATTTTTTTTGACGATAAGTAAAGAGATTTTATTATTTACAACTAAGAGCGGCTGTACACTTCAGTATATAGTTTAAATTTCAATTCGATATCTTTACGCGTTCCCCAGATAAAGGGTCTTGACAGACAGACGACAAAGTGATCCGAAAATGGTTTAGATTTTTGCTTCCGAGGTACGGATCCCTAAAAACGACCACTCATACAAAATTACGATCAACTGCCGTTACTATGGGAAGTCATAATTTTTTGACGTGTCCTGAAATATAATACGAAAGAACAGTTGTTCAGTCTCATGGACTGAATTTTTTACGCCGCGTCAATATAGATAACAGACAAACAGATTTACTCAAGTTTTTTTATAGGTGTAGTGTATGATAATATAGATAGGTTAAAACTTTGTATATACATACATACCTAAATCACGCCTATATCCCTTACGGGGTAGGCAGAGCGTTAAAGGCCGTAAAAATGATATTAACACCATGTCTGACAAAAGTTCGAGGGTCAATCAGATTACTGTGTATCACTATAGTCACAGGTTATCAGCCAATCGCCTAAAATTGCAAAACACATAACCCTCGAATCCCTTAGTCGCCTCTTACGACACGCATGGGTATGAAATAGGGTGATGCTATTCTAAGCCGGCATCACACGGCATATGAAACTTTATATAACCTACAGAAATTGAAGAGTTCTGATTTCACCAGGATCTCCTCATCAGATCCTGGCCTAGTGACTATAATACCACACGGAGCTTAAAAAAACTTAGTATTTGGTCTAAACTTTTATGAGTACGCAGTAAAAACAATTTTTTATTGGTCAAATTAGACGCCCGATGTGGCGCAGTGGTAGTGTGACTGCCTGCGACGCATAGGTTCCGGTTTCGATTTTCGGTGGGGCACTCACAAAGTTGATATTTTTCACTATGTGAATTTGTTCCCAGTCTGGTTAGGACATTGCAAGCTGAACCACCTGATTGTCCGAAAAGGAAAGATGGTCCCGTGCTTCGGAGGGCACGTTGAGCCGTCTGTCCCGGTTTCTGTCTATGATAACTTAGACGGCGGTCGTTACACAACCATGTCAGAGGCCTTCTACAAGCAGGCGGTTGAAAAACTTTGACACCAGGGTTCATCGGGTCGTTGGACGACTCGGTGTCCCATACGAAAAAGAAAAGAATTCGTCAAAGAACCAGTTCAAGTTAACCTTTTGAATGGGTAAAGCTCGAGTATCTGCTGAAGATATACAAGTCAAAATAAAGCAAGTCAATATAAATACACCGTACACTATACAACCTATAAATAAGTGGGTACTTCTGGAAATAGAAGCTCCAGAACAACGACCACACAGCTCCCTAGACGCCAGATTCAAGGCGAATACTTTCTGGCCAAAATACATACAGAGCGTTAACGGCCGCAAAATACGGTCGCTGTCTCCATGTCTGACAAATATTTAAAGACGGTTCCAGAAAATCATGTATCACTATAGTGAGAGGTTGTCAGCCTGTTGCCTAAAATTGTAATATTCATGAAGCCCTCGAGTCCTTTAGTAGCTTCTTACGACACACCGGCGGGAAAGAAAGGGGGTAATGCAAAATTAATAAAATTTATGATAATAAATTAATAAAGTGTCTTCCACCCACTGCAAACTGTTTTTGGTATGTATTATACCTGAAATTCTTCCTTACATAACACTCCAGCTATTCAAAAAACCGCATCATAATCCGTTGCGTAGTTTTAAAAATCTAAGCATACTCACTCAGTATCGACCGAAAATGTAAGCATGCCACTAGGGATATCACCGAGACACGGGAAGTGATTTTATTTTATACCTACTACATAGTAGGTAATGTAGCACTGTGAGTGCAAAATAAACCGTTACTTTTTGGCAAAACATCAGTGAAAAAAACGCGCGCACTGGGCAATCAGGGCTCATGATATTTAGATGTGTATATAAATTCTAAGTTTTATTTGTGTATTACCTGTTATAAATTAGTAAGCTTTCATATCATTCATTGCCATTCTGAAGTACCCTAGTTTACCTGCAAAATACATATCATCTGAGTTTCTCAAAGGTTGGCTGGAAAATATTCCTTAGTGGGATATGTCCAGCTTTCTGCCTCTTGCTTTTATTATTTCCTTTACTGTCATTGTTAATTTGTTTTGTGGTACAAAAAAGTGAATACATACATACCTTAGCTTGTTGACTGAATTGTTTGCTTGGGGATATTGACACATAAGGCGTCTAGTAGGCTATGTTGTCGTTGCTCCAGACAGTCAACTTTATTGGAACTGTTTATTTTGCCATTCTGTTAGGCATTCTATTGTTTCAATGGAAAATACTTTTGTTGAAAGAGAGCTACGATTCTATTACTGAATATTCCGTTTATTTTTTATAACTTACCTAACTGACAAGAGTTGGGTTGGGCAACATTTGGGTAAGTTGGGCGATTTTTGACAGTTTTCTTCAATCTTATCTGCCACATTGGTCAATTTTGTTCCACGATCCGCTTGGCAGCAGTTTTTTTTAAATGGGCAAGATGAATCAACTAGAGTTGGGTAACTTGACTCAGTTGTTATAAATGGATCAGGTAAATTTAGTCTGCAATAGGGAAATTTAAGCTTTCGAGTCAAGTAATTTAACCAGTTTTTATTTTTGTTCACAGGAGTAAAGTGGCAGCATTACTACTCGACAAGCACCTCCAAATCAACGGCATATCTATGGGGGAAGCCATGCGGGAGCGACACAGCATACAGGTACGGTAATATACCTTGACGACATTAGTGGCGCAGTGGTATAGTAGTGCACGTGCCTGCTACATAAAGGTCTCAGAGGTCGAGTCCTGGCCAGGACAGATATTTGCGAGTTGATGTTGTTAATTTAGCATTAAATATAGTAATTTTCTGATCAATATTCACTTTCAGAAGTATTCTCATTCCAATAAACAAATTAAACAAAATCAAAACTAAAACAAACAACAAATAAAGCAAAATCAAAAATAAAACAAACAACAAACAAAGCATTTTGTCTTATTTATAATCATTTTTTTGAAGTATAACATAATTCGATACTTACTTGCTTGCGTAGTTAAAAATGCGAAACACGTTTGTTTAAATTATTGTCCAAATATATTACTACTCTCAATCAATATGACCCAAATATGAAAAGTTAGAATTATTAAGCAGAAAATAATTTATAAAATATCTTATTTTGACGCTACAATGATAGTGACGTCATGAATATGGTAGTTTCAAACAAAATATCGTTTTTAAAAGTACCTCATTTGACTAGTTAATTATTTATGTACTCGTATTTGACAGATGCAGCCTATGGCGAGCAGTAAAATGAAACGGGAAAGAAAAGCCGCCAGGACGCTGGGCATCATCATGTCTGCATTCTTGGCGTGTTGGTTACCTTTCTTCTTATGGTAAGCATTTTTATAAGTTGGGTCAGTTGAATCAGTTGGGCATATCTTATCAGTTGGGTTAAGTTAGGCTAGGCTAATTGATAAATGCAATGCAGCCCATATAACAAAACGCCAGAACGCTGATAACATTAAGTGTGCATTCTTGAAGTGCTGCTTACCTTTCTTCTTATGGTATTGTTTTCATAAGTTGGGTTAGTTGAATCAGTTGGGCATATCTTATCAGTTGGGTTAGGTTAGGCTAGGCTAATTGATAAATGCAATGCAACCCATATAACAAAATGCCAGAACGCTGCGCTGGTATCATTAAGTGTGCATTCTTGAAGTGCTGCTTACCTTTCTTCTTATGGTAAGTTTTTTCATAAGTTGGGTTAGTTGAATCAGTTGGGCATATCTTATCAGTTGGGTTAGGTTAGGCTAGGCTAATTGATAAATGCAATGCAGCCCATATAACAAAATGCCAGAACGCTGCGCTGGTATCATTAAGTGTGCATTCTTGAAGTGCTGCTTACCTTTCTTCTTATGGTAAGTTTTTTATAAGTTGGGTTAGTTGAATCAGTTGGGCATATCGTATCAGTTGGGTAAGGTAAGGACGCACCACTTCTAAAGTCGTAATAAATCATTGATTACTCTTGAATTTTCTCGAGTCAATACTCTAGTCCATAGATTAACTATATGAAGACTAGCTACTCTAGTCTATTTTTACACCGTTTTGCTAAGTTTGACAAGAATTATATACGATTAATAAATCCAAGCAGTCCACGACAAAAAGTTATTATTGTATCTAACAATATACAGAACTACGTTTTAATGACTTTTCTAAACCTATTGGACGGAAAGTGACGCGCTATTTTAAGTTCAGAGAACCAAATTCACTCAAAGCAGATTACATAGAAATTACTGCCTCCCACGAACCGCCTCATTTTCTTTGTCAAGCCATTTGAATAATCCCTAGTGTACGGGACCAAAGAATTTACCTCCTCATGAAACCTTATGAACTCTAATTTTCTCATAAGTTCCATACTTTTAGTATTAAAAATTTTCTTTGCCAACGTTCTTTTTAATTAATTTCTTATATTCTTAATGCTATTTATAACTTTCTTGTAAAAAACCAAGAGAATATAATACACTTGTAAAAAATATGTCAAGTTTGAGTTAGATTCGTGCACAAAGAGTTCCATACCATAAAGTATTAAAAAAAAACTTAATCACGTTTGTTGTATTGGAGCTTCCTGTACTTTTTTGTAGTTGTTTTGACTAATATGAGATACACCCTGGTTACGGACGGAAGGACAGTCGGACTTTAATAGCTTCCCGTTTTTACCCTTTGGGTACGGAACCCTAAAAAGTAATTGCATGTTTTTAGTGGGATATCTTTCAATTAGAGATTATGTTAGACTGTCCTAAAGAAAGTTGTGTGTGTTTTAAGTTGTCCAAGAAGGTTTTTTTATTATGATTATGTAGATATATTACATTAGCATTTTTTTATAAAGCTAAGTAGGTGGTTTAAAAATTCTACCTGGGTATCAAACTTTTTTAATTTAAGGCCTGTTTTTCTGAATAATGGTCTCTTTCATTTGCGCTGCGCTAGAAAGAAACAACTAATCATTTTGCGCTTAAATTTTTATGAGATTTTACAGTTTTTTCGACATAGTAACTATATAATACCGTTGCATTCATAATCAGCCATTATTACTAAAAGACATTTTTCTAAATTATAGCATAATAAATTTGGTAATAACTTTAAAACTGTAGACAACATTTTGAAAAAATCTTTCAAATAGAGGTCAATTAGTTTATTTTTCTATCAAGTAAAGTTTGTCAAAGTATATAACTGAAACATATGTTGTATCTGTTAGATCCTCGACAATACCATATATAATTTTCAAAATTTTATGGCAGTAGTTGTCCAAATTAAATTGGTGTACAAATCTTGCTCGCGCTATAGCCCCCCCGCCTTAAGGAAAGTTTTATTTTTTTCCTTATATCTATAAACTAGCAGCCCGCCCAGCGGTTTCACCCGCCGCTAACAATTTCCCCCCGGGAATAAGACAGATTAATATAGCCTATGTTCATCAGGGATAATGTAGGATTCTAAAAATCTTAACTTCAATTTGAAACAAATATCGTTTTCAGATGGTGGTGGCGTAAAGTTACATGCCGTGTAATTAACCTGGCCAGCCTTTGCAATGCCAGTGCCTTTATTTTTATTTTTTTTATCCCGCCCGAGCCGGTTTTCTATTAGGTCATAACAAAATTGAAATTAAAAAAGAAAATTGTGTGATACAAATTTCTTTTTTTAAAATGACGGTTCATGACGTCAGTAAGTGATAATACTATCTATCCTACATTGAATAAAGAATTTCAATTTCAATTAACGGTAAAATATTTTTTTAAATCGGTCCAGTAGTTTTGGAGCCTATTCAATTCAAACAAACAATACAAAATATCCTGTTTCTAATATAAGAGTAGATTATATTATTATTATTTTAGTGTGATGCCGGCTTAGAATAGCATCACCCGATTTCTTTCCCGTGGGAGTCGTAGGAGGCGACTAAGGAAATTGAGGGTGTATTGCAATTTTAGGCGATGAGCTGACAACCTGTCACTATGGCGATACACAATTTTCCGAATGACCCTCAAACATATGTCAGACGTGGCGTAAATGTCCGTTTTTGCGGCCGTTTACGCTCTGCCTACCCCGCAAGGGATAATATGCGTGATATGTGTATGTATGTATTATTTTAGTGTAGATTTTTTTAATGCATTATTTAATGTTTTTTGTCGTCTTTTTTTATACCGAGTAAGGGACAGCCCTTCGAATACTGATAGGGTGCATGAAACATAAAACTGGACAACTTTCCCCTAGAAACATATGTCAGGAAACGCCAAAAATATGACCTTCCATACAAAATCACAATCAGCTGACTGCATTCACTATGGGAAGTCAGTTTTTTTACGTTTCCTGAAATATGTTCCTTGGGGAAAGTTGTTCAGTTTCATGGTCTGCATGTGGGTACATATCAGTATTCGGAGGGCTATCCCTTACACCCTTTAATACAGTAATGATTAAATGTTATCATTACACTGGTACGAATAATGTGGCGTAGTTTGTACATTTTTAAATGAAAAAGTAGTTATTGTGGCATAACTGTAATAGTTAGAAATATGGTATCGCGGACATTATTATAGATATTGATGTCCTATATAAAACTGTAGTACATCACTTTGCTCTATTGTCAATAGTTTCCACAGCGTACGCGATATAAGATATTTTTTTGGTACATTTTTCACACGTTGGGTTACATTATCGAAATTTTTACGCGGATCCCTATTTTTTTCTCGTATAAAATATAGCCTATGTTCATCAGGAATAATGTAGGATTCTAATGGTGAAAGAATTTTTAAAATCGGGCCAGTAGTTTCGGAGCCTATTCGATGCAAACAAACAAACAAACAAACAAACAAACAAACAAACAAACAAACAATCAAATCTTTCCTCTTTATAATATTAGTGTTTTTTCACACGTTGGGTTACATTATCGAAATTTTTACGCGGATCCCTATTTTTTTCTCGTATAAAATATAGCCTATGTTCATCAGGAATAATGTAGGATTCTAATGGTGAAAGAATTTTTAAAATCGGGCCAGTAGTTTCGGAGCCTATTCGATGCAAACAAACAAACAAACAAACAAACAAACAAACAAACAATCAAATCTTTCCTCTTTATAATATTAGTGTAGATTTCTGATGCTGTCCATTCTGCAGCCAAGCTTAAATGGGATTGGGCCGATTCTTGTATGCCAGACGATACAAAGTAGGCTACAAAAACAACTTGGTGGCAACTACCCCCATCGATACGACGACGCTGCGAAAGACCCCTTCACAGGTGGTGCCACGAGTTCTAGCTTTCATCTAGCTAGCTTAGGCATTTATGCCTTTAGCAAAGGCCCACACACTCGGAGGCCCAGAGTAGAACAGGATGGAAAGAGAAGAGGGAGGCTTTGTCCCACAGAACTATGAATAAAGCTGTAGGAATCAGACTAAAATAACAACAGAAGATATCATTTCACCCTGTTTTTACTTAATGCTCTTTCAATGCGCTGAAAAAAGATACAATTAGGTTATTCGTATTGCTAAATATAAGGTTGTCACAAGTTTCATTTACTATACGTCAGAAGTTTGTTGTCATTATCAACGATATACTATGACACATCGCATGTAGTTTTTCCCTTTACTTCTCAAGTTGTTTGGTTTATAAGGCCGTACGCTCGCTCACGCGGTTTCACGCGCGGGCCAGCCCGCGCGTGAGGCCGCACGCGGTCTCGCGGGATCCGCGCGGCGGTCTGACATCGCCGCCATTATTACCCGTCCAAATTTAGAAGGCGCATAGTGCCTAGGTAGTTGTAATATGGCAAGTGTCGTCGTGTTCGTACGGGTTATATTTTGTCGCGGGTTGCTGAAGCCGCGGCGCGGGTGACCGCAGGCCGCGTCACGGGGCGCCAATCTTGTGTTTTGTCAAATCTGGCCCGCGCGGGCCGTCCCGCGCGTGAAACCGCGTGAGCGAGCGTACGGCCTAAGACTCCAATAGCATGAACTCCATTTTGGCCGGTTGAAAGGGGTGACATGCACGAAATTAATAAACACAGTCAGTCTTTTGCATCTTGCTTGTACCTCAATATGCTAATGGAGCAAAATTGAATAAGATATTATAGTTATTTTCGTTCGTCTCAAAGTAAAATATTGTTTTAGTTCTATAGCTTTAGTCATACTTCTAGCCTGTGCCCAGCAGTGGGACGGTCTAGACTAAGTAAGATATCATCATCATTGGCCTCACACGTCTGTGACAGACGATTTAATCAGTGTCTGAGGCAAGACTTTTCATGGCTGTATAAGCCGATACGGGAGCGGCATAGTTTTCCGCAAGTTCTACAAGTGAATGTGGAATTTGAGACTGGCACATGCATGTTTAGATGAAGTTTTTGCCTTTTGTTAGCGAGAAAAAAAACAGGCATTATCGTGTGTTTTACGCCCATCAAACACACGCTTACGCCATTCGTCCCTATCCTCAGCAAGCTTCTCCCAGCTTTGATGGTCAAGTAAGTAGATAATTAATAAAGTACTTTCCCTCTACAGGTACGTGATAACAGCGCTATGCGGAGGAGGCTGCTATTCCCCGCCAGCGATTGTTGCCGCTGTGTTCTGGGTGGGATACTTCAACTCGGCGCTGAACCCCCTCATCTACGCATACTTCAACAGGGACTTCAGAGCCGCCTTTAGGAAAACCTTGGATTCATGCTGCAGGTATATATACTTGTACTAAATTTCCGCCCAGCGGTTTCTCCCGCTGCCACTCATTTTCCCGTGGTAATAGTTGTTTTCCCGCGGTAAAAAGTAGCTTATGTGTTATTCCAGGTTAAATTCTACCTGTGTTCCAAATTTCATCCAAATCGGTTGAGCCGTTTGAGCGTGAAGAGGTAACAAACATACATACATACACACACACAAACTCTCAGATTTATAAAATTAGTACGGATTTACTTTGTATAAAGGTAAGCAAAGTTATTGTAATTAAAATAACTCACTCGGACGTAGTCGGAGCCATTAATAGAAGCCACCCATTGGCCTCAATTCCGGATATAAATTCTCTTCACTTACCTTAAATTAGTGCTGTCACTTTCTGTCAAATAGGTTAAAAGAGGGATATGAGATATCTTAGTCACAAAGTAAGTATTGGCGGCTGCGCGGTGTCTTAGTCAAGTCATGTCTTATTATTTAACGCAAGAGACGTGTTATAAATGTCAATCTAAGGCGACGATGAATACAATTGTGACTAAATTGACTGGAAATTGCGTAGACCCATTAACATTTTAAAATATGATAGGACTTAGATTTTTACTATCCTTCTCAAACCTATTTCACGGAAGTGACAGCACAAATTAAAGTTAAGTTAAGAACATTTATATCCCAAATTGCGGGCAATATCGACTTTACGTAAATTACTACACAGTTTATTTTTAATTTGCCACTAAAAATGACGTCTTTCGAATGGCTCTAAAGTAAAGCCATTACAGCCTATTCGAAAGTTGTCAGTTTCTTACTAAAAATGCTGACAACAAAGGAAAATGGGCGCTAAGTTAAATCATTAACACGAATCTGACAGCGGTCAAATACGGTTTATTGGGACGGCTGTACCTTAGACGTGGCACTTTGCTTATTTCATGAATATTTTAAAAGAAAGTAGAATGATTCGCCGTCGCTACGAGTATTTCAAAATGTAGGTACATGCAAATAAAAAGTTACCTTGAGTTTTCGCAGGAAATTTACAACGTTACATTAATTTGTTTTTCACCGTTTCATTATTAGATAGTATGGTGATATTATCATAATAATTTACAGGAAGTGATAAACAACTTTAATAAATTGAGTTATACGGTTATACTGCACGATTCCCCTTAAGGCGGAGAAAGCGCGCAGGCGTGATTTTTAAACCGGTTTTATTAAAACAATTACTGACATAAAATATTTAAAAAAATATGTTGTTGCCGACATTATGACAGATACCTATCCGTTACGCAATTTGACAAACTTTCCTTGATAGACAGTAGATCGAAATTAATCTCTATTCAAAATATTTTTTCGGCGTAATGGTTTCTAGTAAGAATTAAATTAGACATTGTAACGGCATTTCTCAAGTTTCTATGTCGCTTTCTATGTCTGTTTCCATCTGCAATAAGCTTCAAATTTACCTCCTCACCGAAACGTAAGCGTTTTAAGTTTTAAGTTTAATTTAAGTTTACAGATTCGTTACTGGAAATCTCTAGAATTGAACAGTTACGTAACTCGACTACCGTGACTCGACGCTGTCAGAATTGTCTCCATAATGGATTGAGGATTGCCATTTATTAACTACATAGTCGTTCATTAAATGACGGTTCACACATACACTACATGTTTTTCCGGATCCGATCCGATTTTTTACGATATAAGTTTTGTGTATTCTATTGAAAACCCGGATATCTAATTTCGGTTGTCACAGGTTGTCATTTGTATGATGAACAGTAATATCGTATGGTGCGTATGCGATCTGCCTAAAAGGCGACTATCCCACGTGTCATCTGTCGCTGCTTATTATTACGCACCTTAATGCATGCGTTTATCAGACGGAATGAAACTGCAAGTTCCGATTTTATTCCCATACAAATTCGGCTACGGTGCGTTTACAGATACGGGTTTGACAGACGCATGCGTTACGGTGCGTTAAAATTATGCAGCGACGGACGACAAGTGTGTGAACCGCGTAAGCTGAAATTATGAGATTTATGAGTCACTGATAAACGATATTCGAAAGGTGGATACATTGTTACCCCTCCATTTTGTAAGTGGAAGTCTTAGAAAGCTTGCAAAATTTTGTTACCACGGCGCACGGGCAGGTTTTGACTTTCGCTATCTATAGTGGCGACGCCTCTTCCATCTGGGCTACCGCGGCTCATCCATTACCCGCGATTTCGCAAGTGTATCTCAATGCTAATAATGCGTGACACGGCTCCATCTACCGGGTTAGAGTTTTCAGGTTTCGCGACTAATACCCAGCAACTAATTAATTCATTACAAATTGAATATAGCCTAAGTGATAGAATCCCGCAATACTAAATGTAACGCTAAACGCTTCCTGTGTTAGGTATAGGTACAATATTGAAACTTTTTGAATTGTGCAAGTCCTCTAAAATTATATACCTACCCAACACAGGTAATGTAAAAAAATGTATTAGGAAATTGAAGAGTTCTTTTAGGATATCGTCAGTTACATGTAAATTTCAATTTCAATGTCTCTTCTCACTTGACAGATATACTTGCATCTGCATACTTGGCCCAGAGAATCCAGAGAATCTGGAAGCGTCTCTTTGAATTCCATAATATGATGTAAGTCATACGACTATCTGTGTCCCCCCTAGAGAATGTCTACTATCGAACAAGTAACTAACGCTGTAAAGTGTTAAAAATCGGCTACTGCAAGTATAGGAATTGGCTACTTGACAGACAGGTCTAATGAACTACTTTTAAAAATATTTGAAAACTATAATTATGTATGAAAATATTTCACAATTCAGTATTTGAATTTAAATTAAATTCTACAATCTTTGTATTTCATTAAGAAGCCAGTACCGACGGACTACTGACAGGAAAAGTCCCCTTCTTCTACTGTTTGCGATTCTATGCCTCCATGCCAATTCGTGCAAAATTTCAGAAGTTTAATTTTAAAAGCTAGTACATTGATTTTTCCAGAATAAATTTAAATTAGTTTAAAAACGGCTTAGTAATTTTCTTAAAGATATTAAATAAGCACGTTGAAGCATCATATATTTTGCTTAATTATATCTTGTGAGTGGTAGGTGCATATTTTTGAGGGAAATTGCTTGGAGTAGCCGAGTTTTTTGCTTACCTACCTCACCTAACGATCTCTTGGCCCCGTTTGCATATTCTAAACTCCATTTCCTTTTCTTTTAAAAAACCTCTGACAGTAACAAAGTTATTCGACTTAGATTTTGAATCCAAAGCTCTTTACAAGTAAATGAATTTGAATCTCGTCATTTCTAATAGGGGAGTGTTTTTGGAAAATTTGAAGTTACATAAGCGCCGTAACTATTCACTCACATTATTGATATTTGGACTTTCATTCTAATATTCGGATAGACAAAGGTTTTGCCTTGATCAGTACTTCGGAGTGCGACTACCAGATTTTCTTAAAAAATATAAATATTCACTGCAATGTACACTTTTTTACGTGTAATTTACCTGCTTACCGTGTCTGAAACAATCTATTTTAAATTAGTACTTCGTTTGACTTTTGTCATAGGTAAACATACTGTATTATTCCTGAGGCACTAAAGATGCAATAATTTTTACATATTATAATTTGCTGCATTCAAATATACTTCAATAAATTTCCTCCGCGACTCCCCTACTATTGAATCCCCCTTACGTGGCAACTTGTACCTAATTGGTTGACTTGACGGTGCGCAATTAACGATTCGAGTCTTGCCACATCTTCTGGATCCAATATTTGACTTGGCGCGAAGTTTTGTAGATAAATAATTGAATGGAAATTACTTCCCCTGTACTTTTGATGATTCTGCGTTATACAAATACTTACCAAAGGTCTGAAAGTTGGAATCATCTGCGTATAGTTCAGTTGCGGAATTTATATGTTTATTTAAATGCATGCCATAGCTTAAAGGCAGGTTTGTTATCGATGAAGAGGCCGTAATTTTTTTTAAGAGTAAGGAGGCTTTTATCAATCAGCCTAGGTGCGTTTAAGCTCAAAATTTATTAGGACAAAAGTGATTAGCATAATTAGCCAAAACCTGCGCTTAAGCTATGGCACACAATTAAATTAAGTAACACCCTGTTCAGGATGTGCCAGCTCACAAGAAAAATATTTGATGCGTGGCCCACAACAGGGGCAGATATTTCCTATGTTCCTTGGGGAAAATTGTTCAGTTTCATGGATAATTTTGCCTACACTTTGTATAATTAAACAATCCAAAATTCCACAGTTGGACTATGCATGGACTTTTACAACTGTCTTTAAAATGAACTAAGTATCAAATTTTTTTAACCCTGGGATGTCCGCCTTTACCTAAAAATTATTGTCAGTTGTGGCGAAAATTACTGTTTTAACCCTTTCCGCTCTGACAATCCCGCAAATGAAAGCTTTTACCCCGCAAACAGTTTTCTAACTGTTGAATCTGTATTTGCAAGGCTCGTTTCCATAGACTTTTGCTACACTTTTCAAAAGGATCCCTTACTTAAGACCTATGGATTTATGCATATATGGTGAAATTTCACTAGTGACCGATAGCGAAATCTCAGGACTGGCTGGTGATAAGGAACAACTTTTCTCAAGGAACATAGGTTAAACCATGTCAAAAATATTATGAGTTTCGTTAGTCATTCAAATCAGCTCATCGGAAATTTTATATGGAAAGTCCAATATTATTTTTTCGTATTTAACGTTTCGTATATCAGTAGCACGTTTTGGGTTTTGCTATCGGTCACTAGTAAACTACTATTTACATTTACCGTTTTTACGACCATTGACTCTCAGCCTTCCTCACAAGAAATGACGGCGAGTTATGTATCTGTATTAACTTGTATTTTTCTCTCTTGGACTTTTGCATCGGCCCTCAGATATTTTGCCAGTCCACCCCTCAAAGAAAAAAGCGATATTTCCAATTTTCAATTTTATACCCCAACTCCCTCTTAGAGGACTAAGCCTGCAACTACTCTGCCTAAATAATCCCGATACTTTTGACCCTCGACACTCTTTGTACCCTATGATTTTATAACTGTATTTATTGACCCCAGGTCTCTCTGCGGCGACCAGGCCCGACGCTACTGCTACCCTCGGCCACGTCGGGAGAACCACCACTCAAACGCCTCGTCTGACATCCACATGAACAACTGCATCAACAAATCCACATCTGCTGACGTATTGAGGGCCCATCACGCGTCCAGCTCAAGGCCTGAAGAATTCGTCTTCGAGACGTAATTTTTACGTATAACTGGTAACATCAATATGTGAAAATCGTCAGTGGCATAATATACCAAGGAGCAGTTTAACTTCATACTAACGCCCGGTTTGCGTACTCACACATACTCACACCCGACCGACCTATACGTACACGACTACTACATAGAATCTCGTGCCGCTCGTGTCACAGCGAACCGCACTGCGGCACGCGCTTTTTTGTTTGAGTATCGGGAAATCGGGAAAATTAATACCTTCTTCTTTTCGAGTGGGACACCGAGTCGTCCAACGACTCGATGAACCCTGGTGTCAGAGTTTTTCAACCGCCTACTACCAGTAATAGGCCTCTGACATGGTTGGTAACGACCGCCGTCTAAGTTATTATCCACCGGGACCGACGGCTTAACGTGCCCTCCGAAGCACGGACCCGAATTAATACCTAGAAACCTAACTTCTTATAAAATAATATTTTCATTCATTGTTTTCTTTCTGCAAATGTAGGTAGTTTCAGGCGGAAAAGTGCTCGAGTTAACTACTGCTTTTTTGTATAATGTGTCATTGAGACGTATATATTAGATTGTAATATAGTAGATGTCAAATCATCATCACTCAACAACATAAACAATAACAATTTGTGTCATACAATTTTGAGGTATTAAATAATGTAAAAATGTTACATTGAGATGTTGTGTTGTAGGAAAAGTAGGTTGTGAATAGAAAAGTATTATTATGGCCGACGTGGGCAAAAAACGTCACTTACCTGAAAAAAGAAACAGGTATATAACTTGAAAAAGAGTCTGGCCGGAAAGAGAATAGGCGTGGGCATAAAGCGAACTAATATTTTTTTCATAGGTTGCTATAACATTTCTCATACTGAGACACAGAGGCGCCCTCAATATCCACGCCTATTCTCTAACCACACAGATAACTTACTACTACAGTATTTTTAATTTTATTTATATCTTTTTTATCTTTTGTTTAACAAGTGTTATTTTTATTGATTGCAGTTTTTTCAGTTATTACGTTCCTATAAGAAAATTCTCTCGCGACTATTAATCTTGATAATTATCATACTAGATCACTGATCAGATATATTTTGTGACCTGAAACTAACTTTATTTTATACTTGCTTTGCAGCACATTTCAAATTGCTAGAATATATCATGGAACATTTGGAAAAGTCAAAGGTTGTTAACAATGTTTTAAGAGTTTTCCTTTAAAACTTCGACCGGAGAGCCATATTTCACCAGCTACGAGCGGCCATGAAGTGCCGGCCACGTAGCACGCCGCTACGTGAGCTACGCCGTAGACAAATACTACGAGCTATCTGTTGGAATTGAAAGTTGGAATTTATACAGGATGTCAGGAAAATAACTTTTTTGCTTTTTAAAGGTTGAAACTGTCGATTAATTATGAATAAGCTTTTTGAAAGAATTTAGGCTGTAACGTCACCTGAAAGACTTAGTACTTTTCGAAACATTCTGTATAGCTAAAAAAACCTTCAGACTAATTTATTTTATGTACTAATGGATAAAATGCTCCTTATAGACAGAATCCTACGAATAGTTTTGGGTAGTGTCTATGTAGCTGAAATGAAAAAGTAATTTTCCTATTTTAAAAAGACCGAAGTTTAAATCAAATTGCCTAAATGATCAAATCATGGTAGAGGTATTTTAAAATTTTCTGTTTTATTCAATATCCCAAAAGCTTTTACTGGTACCTTGTTTCTTTTGCAATATAATTTTATCGTCATAACTTTATTTTCTAAAAAATACAGGTGTGATAAAAAAATACGCTTTTCTTTTGTCTTTCTTAAGCTAAAGTCACAGTAGTTGAAACAAAAGTCAGAGAATCTCGTAAAGAATTCATCAGTCTGTTCAGTTTACGAAGAAAGCTATGTGAAAGTCGGCGACTTTCTAAGCTATTGTTATTTCATATAAAAGAGACAAGAACGGATGGACGCGTATTTTTAAATCAGTAGAATTTAAATTTTGCACGCTCTAGACTACGACGCGTAGGAGAATCGCACACGCACCATATTGAGGTGATAGCCACCACACACACATGACAATTTGTGACAGCCGCATTTTTACGCTTCAACTTGTACTATGATATGAGGTTTATCTATGGGATTTTCTAAACTTCTTTCGTTAAAAAACGGGATCTGGCAAAATAACGGAGTATTGTGCAGAACGTGTGTGAACCGCCTTCAAATCAACGGTCATATACACATTTTAGTATGTGGCACGGTATTTGGGTGAATCGATTTGTGCCAAATTGCTGTCAGTCATTTAGGAAAATCTCTAGCAATTTAGATGTCATTCTGGAAATACTAACGGTTTCATCAAAGCGCTATGAAAATGACGTCTAATTGAATGCCATTCATTACTGAAATAAAGACCTTTTCAACTGGATCTGATCTCTTGAGCATATACAGGGTGTAATTTTTTTTATCGTGGGTAAATGAGCAATAAGAAAAAAACTCCGTGTGATATCGGCTTAGAATAGCATCAACAGAATTCTTTCCCGTGGGTGTCGTAAGACTAAAGGACTCGAGGGGTACATTTATATGGTAATTTAAGGCGATGGGCTGAAAATCTGTCACTATCTTGATACAGAATTTTCTAAATGACCCTCAAATATTTGACAGTCGTGGCGAAAATGACCGTGTTTTACGGCCGTTTAAGCTCTGTCTACACAGTAAAGGATAAAGGCGTGATGTGTGTACGGATTTATGAAAAAATTAAATATCAATCGGTGCTGGAAGGTCATGAAAAAATTTAGTCTAAAGGTTGCGATATTTTTGCGATAGTAACGTGTATTACAGTAATCATTATCAATTGTCGTTCTGCATCGATCTTTACATGAAATGTATTTTTGTTCACCTTGTCACTGAGTGCTATCAATTATAAAAAGAAACCAAATCATATTTTTTATTTATCGTAAAGCTTATAACACTGCCTGCACAGACCTTTGTATACACGTGAAAATATTTGAAAAAAACTCGTTTTATAAAAAAAAAACATTTTTTTTGTAATAAAATCACCCTGTATGTTGAATTTTTTACAAGAACGTTTTCTCTGACTAATTGACTTTTCAGCGCTATTGTAGATTGAACCTTAAGTTCAATGATTCAAAGTTTAGAATTACATTGTTGTGTTGAATAGTGACGTTTGCAATGTTTAATTGACAGTTGAACAAAAGCATTGTTTAATGCAACAATAAATTTATTTTATTTTATTAAATGAAGGTTTTCACAAATTCTATGTCACGTTTAAACTATTTACACATGCAATTTTACTTTGACAGCTGACAGTCCTAATGCCGTAGAAACGTAACGCACTATGTTTCTACGGTACCAAAGCGATTTTTTTTTATTTGACATAACCTAGATTCTTATTTTAATAGGAGCAAGGGTTCCATGTTCCATTTAGCCTGTGCCGAGCAAAATCCGTCCGTCTAGTGGCGCCTTCGCATGCTTTTTAATAAATTTAACTGAAAAAATATCAAAAATCTAAAACGGACAAATTGTTTTCCTTTACTATAAGTTTATTTCAAAATACAATAATAAACTTTTTCTTGTGTTTAAAATTTTAATTAAACTTAACGGTTAATGGTGGCCACCAATTACTGTTTTAGTGATTTTGTTGTACATTGAAAACATTTTATCGTTTTAAAATCAAGAACAAGCTTAAAAAATCTAAGACGGACAATTTGGACAATAATTTGTCCGTCTTAGTTTTTGAAGCTTGTTCTAAATTTAAAAATAATAATTTCAAAACAGGTGAGGGCGCTACTGTACGGTCGGCATCGCCTTTGACATTTAAAGGCGGGCACTAAACATTATTTCCGTCTACTTATTAAACATACAGGATCACTAGGTCACGTAATAGCTAAACATAATAATTAAGTAATTGTACTTAGTTAGGTTTTTTCGTCGCCATTCATAACACAACTCTTCGATAATAACTGATTAAATTGACATTTAAATTAAGTACTATCGTTAGCACATCAATCTACCTCAATAAATTCTGATATTTCTTGTAAACTGTGTAAATAAAACAATTTAAATTCGTCTCCTAAAGAGGTAGGCTGGTGGACTACGTACCTAATAATTTTACGGAAAAGCAAGACGCTTAAACATAAGTATAAATAAATGTTAGTACCTATTTAGTTCTAGTAATCATACATTCTTGTATAATCTCGATGTTAATAATAAGAGTCACTCATTTTTATGACCCAGTATGTCCAAACCCTATTCTAACCTAAAGTACAGCCGTTTCAATAAGTCGTATTTGAAAGCTGTCATTTCCATACTAAAATAAATGTCAACAAAGAAAAATTGACCCTCTGTCATAGTGTTATTACGAATCCGACAGCTGTCAAATACGACTTACTGAACTTGTCACATATCTAAGCCACGCAACTGACAAAAACAGGTAAAGCTTAATAACAACAAAGAACAGTTTATGTAGCAACGGATGAGAATAATATTATTATTTAAATTAATGATTTTATACGCACTAAATTAAAATCAATAGATTAAACCTGTAGATTCCAGTTGTAGATTATAATTCATTGAAATAATTTGTAATTATTTTGCAGTTTCTACTTACCTTTTACATGTGTTGTAATAATAAAATGCAAAAAAATGTTTGGCGTTAGAAATAAAAGGCTTCTTCTTTTCGTGTGGGAAACGGAGTCGACGGACGATCCGATGACTACTAATATACCTCTGAAATGGTTGTGTAACGACCACTGTCTGAGTAATCATTGACAGTAACCGGTACCGACGACTTAACGTGCCCTCCGAAGCCTCCGATAAGGTGATTCAGCCTGCAATGTCCTAATCAGACTAGAAACAAATTCACAAATTAATAATAAATCGCATACGCCTATAATAATAACATTAAATTTTAATTAAATTATTCTAATTTAATTAAGAATTAAATTAAATTTAATAAAATTAAAATTATACAAACACTCAAATTTTGATAAAATTATAAGATATAAAAGGTTCTTAGATACTTTACATGCTTACTGTCCAACCTTCCGCTGATTTTGTAAATGGGTCTAATTTGTGACAGTAACCGTCAATGCTATGTCACAAATTACTAGGTCTTATTTTAACAGCCACATCTTTTACAACATAATCTGTGTTGCTTTTCGGATATTTTGTGTACCAAGTTGATTATATTTTTATAAATTACTTTGTGTCATATTGTGAAATAATATTATCATCGTTTGTGTAATAGCTGTAAAAATGTTTTTTTTTTTATATTAGGGCTTAATTTACGAAACGATAAAGATTTTTTGTTGACTATCTACAAAACCCTAAAAAGTTCTTGAAACTCAAACTAAGAAATTCAATAGCAAGAATAAATTGCTGACTGAGACACTTCATATTTAAACCTTTCATCATTTTTTATTTTATTAATAACTATCTTCAATATTTATTATTGGATGTCTGGAAAAGTCTACGAAATCTTTACCTTAGACAAAAATATAGAAAGAGCAAAAACAGTTGTGAAGTGAAGCCAATAAAATTAAGCTTAGAATACAAAATTATCAGTTATTAGTAGTTTTTATTAAACGTAGGTTGAAAGTTGTTCAGTTTCTTATGCTAAGTTAGGGCTAATGTAATAATACATACATACATACATACATATATCACGCCTATAATCCCTTGCGGGGTAGGCAGAGCGTAAACTGCCGCATAAAACTGACATTTACGCCACATCTGACATATATTTGAGGGTCATTCGGAAAATTGTGTATCGCTATAGTGACAGGTTGTCAGCTCATCGCCTAAAATTGCAATACACACCCTCAAGTCCCTAAGTCGCCTCTTACGACTCCCACGGGCAAGAAATGGGGTGCTGCTATTCTTAGCCGGCAACACACGGCACTAATTATTATTATTATTACTAATGTAATAATAATTTGATATTATCATCAACATACACAGGGAACAGTTGTATTTCACAGGGAACTTTGCTGCCCGTTCCTTATTTCGTAACTTTTTCTCCTTTTACGTCACTTTTGGATAGAAATGGGGTGATGCTATTCTAAACTGGCATCACGCAAGTTAAGCCAAATGTGTAAATGTTCAAAACAATGTGTTGTAATTTTTCAAATCGTTAAAGACTTATTTCCTGTGTGAGGTAGTGTGTTAATTTTTATATATTTAAATATATTATCTGGGTATTTTTCACACAGCGTCATTTAGCCCAAAACAAAGCAAACGGAACTATACAGCTGATATGAATACTTAAATACAACACATACACATATCACGCCTTTAATCCCTTGCGGGGTAGGCAGAGCGTTAACAGTCGTAAAAAACGGACATTTACGCCACGTCTGACAAATATTTGAGGGTAATTCGAAAAATTGTGTATCGCCATAGTGACAGGTTGTCAGCCCATCGCCTAAAATTACAATACACACCCTCAAATCCTTAAGTCGCCTCTTACGACTCCCAAAAGAAAGAAATGGGGTGATGTTATTCTAAGCCGGCATCACACGGCAAATACAAATAAAATATTTTACATTAAATAAAAATGTATTAATAAATTCATTATTATACATATTAAATACAGACCCAACACAAACATTTCAAAATTGACTGTACTAATGTTTGTGTCCTGTTCTTCTTCTTCTTTCGTGTGGGACACCGAATCGTCAACGACCCTGTGTCCTGTTGGGATTGAACCCACTACACAGGGTACAGGCAGAGGCACTATCCGCTACGCCATCGGGTCAGTCAAGTTAATTTGTAGCTTGCGTTTTCCAGTCTTATTTTCTTTCTTTGCAGAGCTACCTCTAGTTTTATTGACTCTGAAAACTTAATTTGTTTCGATATTACAGATATCCTTCGAGTGATATTAAAAATTCCTGAAGCCTAACGCATTTATCGAATGCAATTTATTACGAGTAGGTCTGGCTAGATATTATCTGTAGTCTGGCTAGGAGTATTATACAGGGTGTTAGAAGTGCTGCACAGTTACTGTAGTTGTTCCTTTCAAGTTCTGTACGTCGCAAACTGAACAATTTTCCCCAAAAACCATTGATCAAAATCTTATAGAAATTTGCAGCTACTATAAAAAAATACTCGTTTAGCTGACACTTTTTTAGGGAAGTCTAAATGTATTTACATGTAATTCCTATTTTATTTGGGGAAGGTAGTTCAGTTTCACTGGCTAGTTCACCCCCTAAAGAGGAATACTCTACAGTACATTTCTTAACACCCTGTATACAATCTGTGATCTAGCTAAGCCTTGGACTGGTGGCTTATTGAAAATACCATACGAGGACATAGTTTTAAAGACAGATACATATTTCCAAGTCTAGATATTATTTTGTCGGCCGATGTGGCGCAGTGGTAGTGCGGCTGCCTGCGTCGCAAAGGTTCCGGGTTCAATTCTCGGTGGGACACTCACAAAGTTGATATTTATCACTTTGTGAACTTGTTCCCGGTCTGGTTAGGACATTGCAGGGTGAATCACCTGATTGTACGAAAAGATATGGTCCCGTGCTTCGGAGGGCACGTTAAGCCGTCGGTCCCGGCTGCTGTCTATGACTACTTAGACGGCGGTCGTTACGCAACCATGTCAAAGGCCTACTACTAGTAGTAGTACTAGTACTACTAGTAGTAGGCGGTTGAAAAACGCAGACACCAGGGTTCATCGGGTCGTTGGACGACTCGGTGTCCCACACGAAAAGAGAGATTTTGTTTAAAAATACATAATGCTCTGATAATTAGGTCTTAAGGGCTCTATTGCGTGTTATGGCTAATGGAACACAAATCTAAGTTTTTGTTTATTGGGCAATATTCGTTGAGAGCTTACGATACGAGCAGAACTTAGAGTTTTTGTTGTTAATGAGAATAAAATAAATACATTTGTACCTAAATGTAACCCTACTGTTATAGCCCAGTATGGCTAGCTTTTCATGTTTCAAAGATATTAAAGTTTATACATACATACATACATAAATCACGCCTATATCCCTTACGGGGTAGGCAGAGCGTTAACGACCGTAAAACGGATATTAAAACCACGTCTGACAAAAGCTTGAGGGTCAATCAGATAACTGTGTATCACTATAGTGACAGGTTGTCAGCCCATCGCCTAAAGTTGCAATACACATCCCTCGAGTCCCTTAGTTGGCTCTTACGACACCCATGGGTAAGAAATGGGGTGATGCCATTCTAAGCCGGCATCACACGGCAATACAAATTGCTTTGATAATTAGGTCTTAAGGACTCTTCTGCGTGTTACCTACGAGTATGACTGATGGAACACAAATCAAAGTTTTTGTTTATTGGGCAATATTTGTTGGGAGCTTACGATACGAGCAGAACTTAGACTTTTTGTTAATGAGAAAATAAATATACATGTACCTACCTAAATGTAGCTATTAGTCTGTGTGAAACTCTAAGGGTCGTAACGCATCTCATTTACTTCAGTCGCGGCTTTTAAAATTGCTTGAAGATGAAATTAAAGATTTTCCACGCGGGTTGTAATAACATAAATGAAACAGATTGAATACCAAATTTTAAAACACTTTCCGTGTTAGGTTATTATATTATACCTAACACGGGAAGTGTTTTGAAATTTGGTATTCAATTTATCGCGGGTTTTCATCGCTTAGACTACATTCAATCTGTAAAGATAGAATTAGTCGCCGGGTATTAGTTGCAAAACTTGCCTTGCCACGCGTTACTGGCATTAAAATACACTTGCGAAATTGGCGGGCAAGGAATAAGGTGCGGTAGCCCAGATGGAAGAGGCGTCGCCACTAGTAATGCGAAAGTCGCAGGTTCAAATCCTGCCCGCGCTTGAAAGTTTTGCAAGTTTTCAATAATAAATTAAACAGTTTTTAGAGCCGTTGGAAGCTAGACGCACGTAAATTTAGCGTAAACCCAAGACGGGCTGGTGGTAAGGAACTACTTTCCCTAAAGAAAGAAGGTTAAAACACGAAAATCAAATTTGGTGCTCCTATTCAAAATTACTGATCAGCTGTTTTGAGTCACTATGAGACTTTGACATATTTCAACCTATGTTCCTTGAGAAAGTTGTTCCTTATCACCAGCCAGTCTTGAAATTTCGCGATCGGTCACTTGTAAAATTACACCCTATATTACCAAAGAGTGTTATAATGGCCACTAAGTGTGTGATTGCCCTATTGGCTCGACCATGCATGTTGAATGGTTAACCGCACCGCCGGCTCCATCGATTTTTTATTTTTAACTCTACACTTTGTCATTCTAGAACGCTTGGCGTGTCAGTTCTATGCTAAAAGAGATGTCACCGAAGGAAAATGTACTCTCTGCCATAGCGTTAGCACGAATCTGACAGCTGGCGAATATGGCTTCTTGAAAATCTGAAATGGGCAGAAATAGCAAATCTACTAGAGATTCTTCCGAAAATATTATGCAATCCATTCAATTAATCATCATCATGATCAGCCTATTGCAGTCCACTGCTGAACGTAGGCCTCCCCCAGGCAACGCCATAGGGCACGATCTCCCGTTTTCGCTATCCAGTCGCTATCAGCCGCCATTTTCTTTTTCCATTTTATTAATGCAGCTCCAAAAATTCCTATACAGTTAACGGAGTTTCACATATATGAGTTTAATATTCGAAGTCAAACTTTGATGCTCGTTGAGAAAAGTTTTATAAACGAGCGTGGGAAAACGTACGGTGCATGTTTCTGTATAAAAATAATTTGGATATAAAATTGTGTAGTTAAACTTAAAACTGCGGTATGCCCAGCTTAAGTAAAAAATGGGAAATACAAGAGTTTCATTTCTGGATCATAGATATATTAAAATTATTATTTTATTATTCAGGTCACTTCTGGAAGGGGTTAACGTGTAAAAGAATAAACAAAAATAACAAATATACGTTCTAAACATGAAATTTTGGCGCCATTCATAATTCGGCTAAGACTGAATCACACCCCTAGTGACTTACCGGAGTTTGATATTTATTTTAATGCCAAACTAGGGCATGTAAAATCGGAAGATTCTAAAACCGGTTTCGTGTTTCGATGTTAGAACTCAATTGCGGATTTTCGGTTTTGGAATATGGTTTTGGTAAATTATTATAAACATAGTAAAAATTACTTTCGGAACAAGTTTTTGTGGGAGTCGTGTAAATTTTTAGGTATTTGCGTGACAAAATGCTTGCAAACATGAGCAGGTGGTAGCAAACTACATTAGTATCAATAGTTATTCTCCGAAAAATCCCTGTTTTCTTCATAACCGGTTTTAACGATTTTCAAACTCTGAAAACCGGAATTTAAATAAATTTGAGAAACCGTTCCGATATCCCGGTTTCTGAAATTCCGGTTTCTATCCTCTAAGCCAAAATACAGATCGATTGGTCAAGGTTGGTTAAATATTTTTGACCTTTAACCTTTTTTCCTATTTAGTGAATCACGCAAGCACCGGGCGATGTATTGAGTAGCAGGAAAGCCGTGTGATGTTGGCTTAGAATAGCATCACCCCATTTCTTTCCCGTGGGTTTTGTCAGAGGCGACGAAGGGACTCGAAGTTTACATGTGTATTGCAATTTTAGACAGTGGGTTGACAACCTGTCAATAATTTTCAGAATACTCCTTATATGTATGTCTGACGTAGCGTAAATGTATGTTTTTATGGCCTTTACGCTTTGCCTTCCCCGCAAGGGATATAGGCGTGATACATGTATGTATCGGGCAGCCACCATACAAATATGACAGCTGCAATTAGATAAGGGACGCGTATGACGTATTGTATGATATATATTGGTATAGGATTTCGTAAATTCCTTTCGTCTAAAAATCAGATTCTGTCAACATTAACATTACAACAGTCACAACAGTCCGCTGAACATAGGCCTCCCACTATGGGGGTACCTATTGCCATACTCACTACGATTTGCAAGCGTTATGGCGAGCTCAGTGCAAGATATTGCTTTCACAGGAAACGCTGCTGCCCATTCCCTGGATAAATTAATCCTTAAGTCGCTTTTTACGATACCCACGGGTAGTATTGGGGTGATGCTATTCTATGCTGGCATCGCACACCGACAAAACATGCGGTTCGTGTGAAAACCATCTTGTTTCCGTGCGTAGTCCATAAAAATAACTGGGGTTATTCTCTAAGGCGTACTTATGATATATGCGTAGAATATGTGTAAGCGACACCCTCATATTTCTTCAAAGAGATGAAGTATTATAAGTTTTTAACTCTTTTTAGTTTTATGTAACTGTGTGACACGATTCCAATAAAATGAGAACCTTGTTAGGTTATGTAATAGGGATGTTATGGAATATGAAATAATTTCGCTTACTGATACGGATATGTTTTTTTGTAGATTATCCGATAGTCTTTTTGATTATTGATTACGGATATTAAACAAAATATTTGTCGTGTTAATTTCAGATTCGTTTTTGTTAAATTCATAACTTAACTCATTTTGCTATACTTTTAATCAACGACCACCAAACCTTGGTAACCCTGTTTACCCTATTGGAATGCCATCGAAAATCAACTATAATTCTGTTCCTACCATGATTTTCTATACTTCGAATTGTTAGCGGAATACGAAACAGCCAAAACTATCGCTTTGCAAATAGCGGAATACGGCCCCTGAAAGACGGCACACTAATAGGCTAGTACTATTAATTATACTGTGCTAATAGTGCCGTATACTTTCTGACAACACATCAGAATTATAAACACATCAGACTTATACATATGTGTGATGTAAAATCGCGCGCATTGGTTAGTTAGTGGTCAGTTATAAGATGACGCGACTACTGGCCAATCAGCATGCACGCATTACCCCGCCCCCGACCCGCGCACCTCGGCTTGTTGACAGAACATTTAACTGGAAAAAATTGACACATTTGACTTTGCAGTCGTTGCTTTTGATAGATCAGCGACACAGATTATGATTCTTAATTTAAGAATTAGAAATGGAATGAATTTGCTTGGTTCGATTTAGCTCTCACTACAATGACAGTAGATAGGTACTACAGTGACTTAAATGTGACTGGTAAAGAGAATTTTCTTTTTTAGTAAAAAAAAAAGACTTGTCACTTGTTTTTCATAAATTTTCATATAAAAGATAATTTTGCAAGTTTCCTTTTCACATGTGTGATTATACCCTAAGATGTTAAATAAAAGCCAGAAATAATTCTAGTGCCGTGTGATGCCGGCTTAGAATAGCATTACCCCATTTCTTACCCATGGGAGTCGTAAGAGGCGACTAATGGACTCTAGGGTGTGTAATGCATTTTAAGGCGATAGGCTGACAACCTATCACTATGGCTATGCACAATTTTTCGATTGACCCTCGTATATTTGTCAGACGTGGCGTAAATGTCCGTTTTGCGGTCGTTTGCGCTCTGCCTACCCCGCAAGGGATATAGGCGTGATGTGTGTATGTATGTATGTAATAATAAAATTCTAAAAGTGAAAATTTTATTAAGTTTCATTAAAGCTTGTTTACTCCAGCATTTTTTCGTCAGTATTTTAATGATTGGTTAAGCGTACGTTAAAGTACAACAAAAATGGACAATATCCTTAAAAAACCTAAACTATGTGAAATGTATTTTATAAAACACGATTTAATAAATCACTTTATATTGTTATGCACTTCTTAACTATTGTAAATACATATAATTAGATTAAATATAATGGTTGTAGATGGTATAGGTATAAGTGTATAGGTGTTAGTAAAAATGTGAATTTATGTAAAACATATCTATTTAGTGACAATTTCAAATGTGCCAAAGATATATAATGTGGTAAAATGTTTATATATGTGTAAATAAAATAATTTTATTACAATTAATATTTTGAGAAATTTGTACAGTTTCCATATGTGTTAGAAGTTTGAAAATGCACTTAAAAGAAATAATTGTTACGATAACGAAATAGAATTTGACACAAACATGTAAAGATAGTATTATTCATAATATAAATTAATTAATTATATTGTAATAGATGTTATCTTTGTTTATATAGAATAGTAGAATTTAAAAATTGTTTTTATTTGAACTGTACTAGAATAGGTGATCAGTGTCAAAACAAACTTAGAACAAGCGACCGGAATCTATTTCATTATATAAACAGGATGTTAAAATAGTAACTGTAAATATTTTAAGGGGTGAATCAGCACATAAAACTGAATAACTTTCCCCTGGGAACACAGGTCCTAATATGAAAAAAAATACCTTCCGTACTAATTGACCCGGTCAGCTAAAACATTTTGTAGGTACGTTTATACCTCGACTTAATGTTTCTTAGGGAAAGATATTAAGTTGTACTTTGAACTATTTACATGAAAGTTGTTCAGTTTTATGAGCCCTTTGAAATATTTGCAGTAATTTTTTTCATTTTTTTTAAATAGTGACATTAAAGTTAAATGTTGAACATAAGCTTTTTCGTTACCTAATTGTCCAATATCTAATTTGTTAATGTTTAATTTCTAAATGTATTGACATTGTAACAGAAAATGAAAAATATAGCAAATGAAACTAAAAACAGGGATGTTATTTCAACTTTCTTTTTTCTCCTTTTCAAACATTTACTTAACTAGCTACATTTAGGTACGTAGAGTGGCCCCAAAATAATAAACGAAAATTGTTAGTTACATTTTAATATTTACTATCATTATAAATTATGATATTATATTATATTAAAGAAAGGTCAGGTCAAGAGTACCCTAAACCGACGAGCATGCATGAAGAGATTGATGAATGTGGAGGAGGCGAAAGAAGTATGCCAGGATCGTAGTAAGTGGAAGGAAGTAGTCTCTGCCTACCCCTCCGGGAAAGAGGCGTGATTTATGTATGTATGTATGTATCATTATAAAATGCCTTAAGACGTAGAAACAGTTAATTTGACGTATATACCTTAATAATGATTTTTGGGCGGCATGGCGTGCGGAGAAAAATTATGTGAACTACGTCTTACCCCATGTTTTTCGGTGTTTAACATTTTAAGTGGTGATTAAGATTTAATTGGACTATTATTTTTGGCCGTTCAATGCTTACGTTACGCACGCTATGAAACGTAGTCGAAAGCTTAAAGTACGTTAGGAAGTTATTACACTTCATTGCGCATTCAAAACACAAATAATTAACAGAATAATTTAAACTAAAATGCGCAAAAGCAGCTTTATCATTGAAAGCGATCTCTACCAGAAAACTGTCCCTTACACCCCTTATATATAGAGGCATCCTATCAAATTCGGTGCAAATATTTTTAGGGTGAACTCTACTCCTGTAGCTAAAAATATTGAAAAAATTAGTAACTTTGTATGGGAGGTTCAAGTTTCCTTCATATTTAGTTTTTTTATTGGGAACAACTTTTCCCTAAACAGTTCTATGAGTACTGACCTTAAAAAAATTGCACTGCTTTTAATACGAAATTATATTTATATACAGGTATAGATTCAGCCTGCAACGAATGCTGAGTATGCTTGATGCAAAAATTCCATTGTAAAATTGAATTCCGCCAGGCAAAACCACTCTCATACGAGAAATGACTACGATTCCTATCGAAGCATTATTTATAGGCAGTGTTTTGAAATGAACATGAAATGCGAGTAGATTGGAGTCGGTCGGGTTACCTTTGCAGGGAGAAACAACAAGGGTAAGTATTAAGTACAAGCCGAAAGTCAATGTACTTATGAATACATACATACACATATCACGCCTATAATCCCTTGCGGGATAGGCAGAGCGTAAACGGCCGCAAAACGGTAATTTACGCCACATCTGACAAACCATATTTGACATGTACCTACTCATGAAACTGAAAAACTTTCCCTATGGAACATACATACACATACACATATCACGCCTATTATCCCTTGCGGGGTAGGCAGAGCGTAAACGGCATTTACGCCACGTCTGACATATATTTGAGGATCATTCGGAAAATTGTGTATCACTATAGTGACAGGTTGTCAGCCCATCGCCTAAAATTGCAATACACACCCTCAAGTCCCTTAGTCGCCCCTTACGACTCCCACGGGAAGGAAATGGGGTGATGCTTTTCTAAGCCAGCATAAAGTTATTTAACCAAAACAACCGAAAGTTATGACGACCATGCTTAAACGTAAAGTTGGTCGGAATTTCCCGAAACTTTGACTATTAGGTGCCGGGTCCATTTCCTAAGTGGCGAAACTTGTTAATGCTGGGGTATCAACATTAAACTTCATGCTTTATTTATTTTGTGTTTACAATACCTCAATGCGCACATCCCTTTATAAATACGTATTTGTTTAAAACACAGAGTAGAGAACTCGCGCGCGTCTCTCGTGGCGTTTGAGTGTTCTGTGATTTAAACTATTTCCGTCTTTTTACAAAAGTTACAGCCGATGTGGCGTAGTTGTAGTGCGATTGCCTGCGACGCAAAGGTTCCGGGTTCGATTCTCGGTGGGGCGCTCACAAAGTTAATATTTATGAATTTGTTCCCAGTCTGGTTAGGACATTGCAGGCTGAACCATCTGATTGTCCGTAAGAAAGATGGTTCCGTGCATCGGAGGGCACGTTAAGCCGTCGGTCTCGGTTGCTGCCTATGATTACTTAGACGGCGGTCGTTACACAACCATGTCGTAGTAGGCGGTTGACACCAGGGTTCATCGGGTCGTTGGACAACTCGGTGTCCCACACAAAAAGAAGAAGAAGACAAAAAGTTAGACGCGCTGTTAGGCAAAGTTTAAATTATTATTTAATACGATATGACGCTGTTAATATGTTACTTCTAACTTTTTTTGTAATTAGACCGTTTTGTAAGTATTAGACCGGGTCTATCGCGATAGTATTTATTAGTAATTTACCTGTGTCCCGACGTTTCAACACAGTTTCATGTATTGTGGTCGCGGGTTGACTGACACAGGTAAATTACTAATATTTACCTAAATACTATCGCGATAGACCCGGTCTAATACTTAAAATGAGTGAAAGTGATCGCGAGTGCTCAAAAAGTTAAATTAGACCGTTTGTTTTCATTTCTGCCAATTCTAATATTGAATTAGAAAAGTGCGGTACCGGCTTCTTCTTTTTTTCGAGTGGGACACCGAGTCGTCCAACGACTCGATGAACCGGAACCGGATGGTGCCGGCTTAAAACAGCCTAATTAATTCCTAATTCTACTCAAACTCGCAAAAGCGACAAAGTTATCTAGCCCGCTGAACGCATCCAGGGAATGGGCAGCAGCGTTCCCTGTGAATGCAATTTCTTGCAGTACGCTCGCCAATCCGCCAAGAAAAGCGTGGTGAGTATGGCAATACCCTCTTGATAGGGGGAGGCCTTTCTCCAGCAGTGGACTGTCGCGGTTGTTAGACAATATAAACGCAATGTAAGGACTAGGTGAAGCTACGTTTGTGCAAGAAAATTTACACATTTTACGTATTTTACTAATTACAGAGTCAAATACAGTAGGTACCCCAATTATAAACTTTCACGTCAGATCACATTTAAGTCGAGTGTACTCGTTAACAGCCTCGACAGTGGCGCCATTACACAATATATATTTTTTTCACTTTATACAAACAATCTATAAAAATGTCCGTTGCCTAAGTTTTTAGTATTATCCTTAAGTAAAATTTAAACCTGCACACACAATGAAGTATTCGCTGAAATTAAAGAGCAATTAGTACCATAAGTGGCCGCTTTTAGGCACTTTTTGCCATAACTTTATTTAAAGCGAATATTTCATTGCGTTTACTTGCAGGTTCTAATTTCACGGATAATACTAAAAACTTGGGCAACGGAGATTTTGATAGATTGTTTGTGTAAAGAGAAATCTTTTGGTCTGGACTGTATGGAAGATGTGTACTAAGCTACACCTTCTCAGAGTCCAACAAGCATAATAAATTAAAAATTTCAAAACACGACTGCTTTCTGAGATAAAGCCTATATAGCCTATATTATTTTATTTTTATTTTATTTTATTTTATTTTATTTTATTACCATCTATATTACCATCGGGATAATGTAAGGATTCTTCCGATACAATTCTCATTCGAATCAGTTCAATCGCACATATATACATACATACATACATACATGAAGTCCAAAAACAATACACTCATTTTTTTTTTAAACAGTCATGTAATAAAAAAATCAAGTAGTAAAAAGTGTGGTACGAGTGGTTTATTTCTGGAACGGTGAATATTACGCCAACTTCCGTAACGGAAATCCGTCGCCCACGATTTCATTTAAACTTACACCCATTTTTATGCATTTTGTAAAATGTTAGAAAGCTGTATTGCCATTATATAACAATCTCTTAAACTTTTTCAATATATGCACATATATTTGATCACCATACCATCTAAAGTAAAAAAAAAAGTAATTTCCGGCAGTGAAACAAAATGTGATTTAAAAGTTAAGTAAAGTTAATGCCTCAAATTTAATTGAATACCAAATTTTAAAACACTTCCCGTGTTAGGTATACAATTTTTGAAAACTTGCTAAATTTTGCGACTTTTGCTTTACTAGTGGCGACACGCCTCTTCCATCTGGGCTACCGCAGCTCATTCTTTAGCCAGTAACGCGTGGCACCGCTCCATCTACCGGGTTAGTTTTGCAAATTTATTTCTTTTCATTTGATTTTGACACTCAGCTGTTTTGGAAAGTATATAAAGTATATAAGTAATAGTTTCGTGTGGTTACGCGACGTAATTCAAGTGGTCAGACCACGCGTTTCTAATTTATGAGTACGGCTTTGAGTTCAAATATGCAGGTTTTAGGATTGTGCCTACAGAAATACTATTCCGTGCGAAAAATCAAGAAATCTCATTTTCTGAAATTGAGACCGGCTGTACCGTGCGAACCAGTTTCACGTGCCTTTCGAAGCACGAACATATTTTTGGATCGGACGAGCCTGGACCACGTTGGGAGACTAATGAATGTAGAAGCAAAATATATTGTCTAACGGAAGAGACTCGTATATTTCCCCACGGGCTATTTAGTCACTTGACGGAAGATGTGGCGCAGTGGTAGTGCGACTGCCTGCGACGCAAAGTTTTCGGGATCGATTCTCGCTGGGGCACTCACAAAGACGGTATTTATCACTTTGGGAAATTGTTCCTAGTCTGGCTAGGACATTGCAGGCTGAACCACCTGATTGTCCGAAAAGAAAGATGGATCCGTGCTTCTGGGAGCACGTTAAGCCGTCGGTCCCGGTTGCTGTCTATGAGTACTTAAACGGCGATCGTTGCACAAACATGTCAGAGGCCTACTGCTAATACTAGGTGGTTGAAAAAGTCTTACACCAGGGTTTATCGGGTCGTTGGAAGACTCGGTATCCCACACGAAAAGAAGAAGTCGCTTGATACAAAGATGTCTATCAAAATGGCTTAGGTTAAACTGACATTCCCAAAGGAGAGCGGGAAAGAGAGATTAATGATTGTACATACAAAAAGAAATATATAAAAGCTTTTGTGGTTTTTCTTTAAGTAAAGTTGAAAAAGTTAGGGTCAACGTGCTAGACGTAGACAGTATAAAAAGATTTATAACTATATCTCTATAAATATTTAATGTTATTTACTCTCTCTCTTTTCGTGTGGGACACTGAGTTGTTCAACGACCCAATGAACCCTGGTGTCAGAGTTTTTCAACCGCCTACTACCACTAGTAGGCCTCTGACATGGTTGTGTTACGACCGCCGTCTAAGTAATCATAGACAGCAACCGGGACCGACGGCTTACCGTGCCCTCCGAAGCACGGAACCATTTCTTTTCGGACAATCAGTTGGTTCACCCTGCAATGTCCTAACCAGACCGGGAACAAATTCACAAAGTGATAAATATCAGCTTTTTGAGTGTCCCACCGAGAATCGCACCCGGAACCTTTGCGTCGCAGGCAGTCGCACTACCACTGCGCCACATCGGCCGTCGATGTTATTTACTGTGTGATGCCAGCTTAGAATGGCAAGTAAGGGACTTGAGTACCATATTTTAAAACACTTCCCGTGTGAGGTATACAATATTTGAAAACTTGCAAAATTTTCTAACGCGAGCAGGATTTGAACCTGTGACTTTCGTCATTACTAGTAACGACGTCTCTTCCATCTGGACTACCGCAGCTCGTTCCTTGCCCGCCAAGTTTACAAGGTGTATTTAATGCCAGTAACGCGTGGCACGGCTCCATCTACCGGGTTAGTTTTGAAACTAATACCCGGCGACTAATTCTATCCTTACAGATTGAATATAGTCGAAGCAAAGAAAACCTCCGATAAATTGAATACCAAATTTTAAAACACTTCCCGTGTTAGGTATAAAATTTTAGAAAACTTGCTTATTTTTTAACTGCGGGCAGGATTTGAACTTGTGACGACGCTTCTTCCATCTGGGCTACCGCAGCTCGTTCCTTGCCTGCCAATTTCGCAATTGTATTTAATGCCAGTTACGCGTGGCACGGCTCCATCTACCGGGTTAGTTTTGCAACTAATACCCGGTGACTAATTCTGGAGCCGTGCCAAGCGTTACTGGCATTAAATACACTTGCGAAATTGGCGGGCACAAGGGTTCATCGGGTCGTCCGTCGACTCGGTGTCCTACTCGAAAAGGAGAAGACTGTTATGTCTCACTTTAGTTTTAATAGTATAAGTTTAAACTCACACGAAAAGCAAAGTTACGTTTGCCGCAAAGCAAAGAAAATATAAAAATACTAAACTTGCTGCAGCAATTTAATTTGAAAACCTTTGAAAGAATCCAGGAAACTGCTTCAAATGAGTACCATATTGGAAGTATTCATATTCATTGATATGGAGCGCAATTCTGTGTGTACTATCGATAGTAAAATAACATTTCTTTATCTGTTTTACTGTGGGGCTTTTCCGGGCAACTTAGCGTTTAGGCTTTATTAATTTTGCGTCTGTCAAGTCGTTTAACAGACGCATCCGTGAACGCACCGTAGACGTATTCGTATGGGAATAAGATAGGAATTAGCAATATTTTTTCGTCTGACAGATGCATGCCTTACGGTGCGTTAAAAATACGCAGCAACGGACGGCACGTAGTCAAGCCCAAAAAAAAAACAAAATTGCCAATTTTTCTCCAGAATTTTTCAAGTGTTTTCCGATTCCGAAACGATCATACGATTTTCCGTTTAAGATGCGTTTTTTGACCTCCAGAACTGTCATTTTTGCCACGTCAAACATTTTTATGGGAGTCATTCAGAAAAATGTGAATCACCATAGTGACAGGTTGTCAGCTCATTGCCTAAAATTGCAATACACATGTAGGTAAACCTCGAGTCCCTTAGTCGCCTCTTACGACACCTAAAGGAAGAAATGGGGTGTGTGGTTGGGGGGTTGTGTGCCACCTTAAAATAGCATCACCCCATCTCTACCTGTGCGTGTCATAAAAGACAACGGGAACGCGAATCTACGCGAATAAGTGAGCCAATATTCCCGGACAGTAAAAAGTCTTTGTCCAGCAGACTGTTGTGGCTGTACAAGAAGTTTTTTTATATACATGGTGTAAAAAAAATAGCGAAGAATATTTTAAGGGGTGAACCAGTACGTGAAACTGAACAACTTTCCCCAAGGAACATAGGTCGAAATATGAAAAAAAAATGGCCCTCCCATACAAATTATCCCGGCCGGGTAACACACTAAGTATGGGAGGGTCAAATTATTTTTTCATATTTCGACCTATGTTCCTTGGGGAAAGTTGTTCAGTTTCACGTACTGGTTCACCCCTTAAAATATTCTTAGCTAATTTTTTTACACCTTATATATAGGTAATCATTTGTCTGCCATTTGTTTGCCGTGTGATGCCGGCTTAGAATAGCATCACCCCATTTCATTCCCGTGGGAGTCGTAAGAGGCGACTGAGGCATTGAGGGTGTGTATTGCATTTAGGCGATGGGCTGACAACCTGTCACTTTGGCGATACACAATTTTCCGAATAACCCTCAATTATTTGTCAGACGTGGCATAAATGTCCGTTTTTGCAGTTTCTGCCTACCCCGCATGGGATTATAGGCGTGATATGTGTATGTATTTGTCTGCCATCTCACCTGATGTTAAGTGACGATGCAGACGATGTTGGAACATGCTCACCTAGATAATGCCTATTCACTCACGCCTAAAAATGCCCAGATTGTAACGTTCCGGAAACAGATCCGCAGGCAGGGAGTTCCAGTCTTTAGCAGTTTGCATTAAAAATGTAGAAGCAAAGCGCTTTTGTGCGAATTTGCGGGGTGTCTACGATATAAGGGTGGAATCCCAACCGACGTCTCGTGCCCCGGAGATGGAATGGTGATGGAGTGTCAACAAGAATCGAGCCCCCAGAAAGAGTTAGGTAAATATTTTCGTTTCGTTCTCTGCAATGGCTGCAGGCGGTGCTCATTAGAGCGATCGTGAAACGGAACGACGGCTATACAAACGGATTATAGTTAAAAGGAACGTGATACGAACGCCGACCGAGAAAATGCAAGTCAAGTTGATCAACAAAGTGTATGGGGCTTTGTTCCGCCTCAATCGTTTGCTAGCACACACATATCACGCCTATAATCCCTTCCGCGGTAGGCAGAGCGTAAACAGCCGCAAAAAAACGGACATTTACGCCACGTCTGACAAATATTTGAGGCTCATTCGAAAAATTGTGTATCGCCATAGTGACAGGTTGTCAGCCCATCGCCTAAAATTGCAATACACACCCTCGAGTCCCTTAGTCCCTTAGTAGTAGTTACTACTCCCACGAGAAAAAAATGGAGTGATGCTATTCTAAGCCACCATCGTCTGCGAGCATGGGTGGTTAATTATAAAAATATCAACTATAGTTATGTCTCACTTAAGGGGGGATCACTCCCAAAAAGTAAGTCCCTTTCCTTTTCTGGCGTTAGAGAGAAACAGACGATGACAGCTCAGATCCGGAAAACTGAACAAATATACAAACAAATATTTCAAAAAGCGAGCCCATAGATTCATCAATCATTTCATGAGGAAGAAAAGGACACTAAATAATATAAAATGATGAAAAACAAATCAAATCTTTCAGGTTTTAGTTAAAAAAACGGACCAAAAACGGTATAAGAGCTAACTTTGCGATTTTTTTCTATAAAATATAGTCTCATAATTTAGATTTCAATAAATGGGATACAAAACTCCGGACACTATCTAACCTTTCGCGGTTGATTTCTAAGGTCATTTCACCTAATAATATTATTTTTATATACCAGGTATAATAGTATTTTCGCTAGTTTTGTCAATACTGTATCTCATGAATCGTGACAGCAAAAATTTTGTGGAGATAACTAAAAATACTGAAAAATAAAATAAAAGCCCATACAACAATATTTCTGCATTTTTTTTTTTGCAGAAAAATATATTTTTTTGCAGTTAATGGTGCGGAACCCTATGTGCGTGAGTCTGATTCGCACGTGGCCAGTAATTGTTACATCACTTCAATCCGCGACTGAACCATACGCAAATATTATATTCATAGAAAACGCTCCTGCCCATGCCCTGGATGATAAGGTACCCCTTAGTCACTTTTTACGAGTCTCACGGGTATAATTGGGGAATATCTATAGCCGGCATCACTCGACCGAAGGTAGATTTTTACTTATATCACGCCTTTATCCCTTGCGGGGTAGACCATAATAACGGACTTTTGAGTCATGCTGAACATTGTGTATCACCATAGTGACAGGTTTTTTAGCTTATCGCTTTAAATTTCAATAAACATGTTACGTTCGAGTCCCATAATCGCTTTTCTAACACCCACGGTTAGAATTAGGGTATTGCTATTCTAAGCCGGCATTACACGGCTGAAGGTAGATTATTAATCGTATTAAATTGTACGTGTGTTTGCCCTGAGGGAGGCCTAATTAGTTTAATTATTTAGAATGAACAGAAGCAGAAATGTAACACTAAATAAGATACGGGTGTCATCTTTCGTAAACATATCACGCTATTAGCACATTCGAATGTGTAACTCAGAACAGAGATTTCGCGCGCGCCTTTCCTTATTCTTCTTTTCGTATGGGACCCGATGAACCCTGGTGTCAGTGTTTTTTATACATAAATCACGCCAATATCGCTTACGGTGAAGTCAGAGCGTTAACGGCCGTAAAACGAATATTAACACCACGTCTGACAAAAGTTTGAGGGTCAATCAGATAACTGTGTATCACTATAGTGACAGGTTGTCAGCCCATCGCCTAAAATTGCAATACACATCTAACACTCGAGTCTCTTAGTCGCCTCTTACGACACCCATGGGTAAGAAATGGGGTCATGCTATTCTAAGCCGGCATCATATTTAATACAAGGAGTAACAAAAATGCTATAACAAGCCGAAAGGAGGTCAAGGTGCACATGAAACTGAACAATTTTCCCCATGGAACAAAGATTGAAATAGTCAAATAAATATCTCCGGTAGTAAATTTTGAAATTTTGAAACAGCCACAGACCGGAAAGCCTGGAAAGAGAGAGGGGAGGCCTTTGCCCAGCAGTGGGACACTGTAGGCTAGTATAATAAAATAATAATAATAAATTGTATAGGAGGTTCAGATTATTTTAATATTAAGGCCCATGTTGCTGCCCGTGTTCCTATGTATGCTTAGGTCTTTAACAGCACACATGTGTGCTTGAAGTACAATACAAATCTATTGTTGCAAAATTCGACCTGAGCGAAGTGGTTAAAACTACGCGTCTGATTTTGATGCGTTTTTTTAATACATAGAGTGATTTAAGCGGAAGGTTTTTAAGTACCTTTTACTGCGTGAAAAAGATTCCTACAGGAAAACGGGAAGCAGCGGGTGATACCGCTGGGCGGGTCGCTAGTAATTTATAATCCGAAGCTTATCTTGGATTGTTGTCGTTTCATTCCAAAATTGCGGAATTCCTCGCAATTATATTTTATTCGATGCGATTATTATTCTTTGTGATATTTCCACCAAGACTGTAATATAAGAATCACAATAACCTACCCATTTAAGCTACAAGATCATTTATTTGTAGGAAATAGGTTAGTTATAAAGATCTTAAATAGGTACTAAATTATTAGATGAGTACTGCTACTTCCTGCCTTGCCGACATAAAATAAAAGTTAAAACGTCAAATACATACATACATACATACACATATCACGCCTATAATCCCCTGCGGAGTAGGCAGAGCGTAAACGGCCGCAAAAAACGGACATTTACGCCACGTCTGAGAAACATTTAAGGGTAATTCGGAAAATTGTGTATCGCCATAGTGATAGGTTGTCAGCCCATCGCCTAAAATTGCAATACACATCCTCGATTCCCTTAATCGCCTCTTACGACTCCCACGGGAAAGATATGGGGTGATGCTATTCTAAGCCGGCATCACACGGCATAAACGTCACATACCTTCTAAAAATTCCATAATACTATAGAAAATTAGGTTTACAACTATCCATGCGTGACAGACCAAAAATTTAACGAATACAGTTTTTTTGCCATAGAAATACAAGAGATCAACTTACACTGGATTTTCGTAATAACTGTATGAAAAACTAATTTACTTGGTTAATCTTATCGTATTTTCGTATTTCTTGACGAAAGTTGTTCAGTTTTATATTGAACACTCAAGAAAGACGCTGTATACCTACCGCAATTACCGGGGGTTTTACAGGTCATTAATTATTAATACCTACACGCTTCGTAGGTTGCGAATGTGTTGGAACGGAGACGCAGATGTCTTTAGGCATGCATGATATTACACCTATGCTCGGTAATGGGGTAGGCAGAGTATTACATACACACATACACATATCACGTTTATTATCGTCAAAGCGTCAAAGGTCGCAAAAACGGACATTCACGCCACGTCTGATATATATTTGAGGGTCATTAGGAAAATTGTGTATCGCCATAGTGACAGGTTGTCAGCCCATCGCCTGAAATTGCAATATACACCCTCAAGTCCCTTGGTTGCCTCTTACGACTCCCACGGGAAAGAAATGGGGTGATGCTATACTAAGCCGGCATCACACGGCACAGTTTTAAGTGGCTCCTAAAGCTACCTGCCTGCATGGTTGATGTTCACCAGTGGGACTGAAGCCCACGATAACTTGGGTCTCTGAGTATCAATCTTGTTTAATCAAATACTTGTGAAAAGATTTCTAATAACATTTTTTTTAATGACGTTTGAAACAAATGTAAGTAACTAAAAGGGCCTCCGTGGTCTCGGTAAATATTTATCAAAGATTATGAATTCGTTTCAAATTTTATAGACGTTAAAAAACCTTTTTCTTTTTTATTTCAGCTCAGAATTACAGACCGGAACAAAAATTCTCAGCGAACAACGGCTTTTCAACTAATAGATTTTCCCAATCCGTCAAAAATATATAAAGGAAAAACTTTTAGAATTCCAACACGAATGGCAAACAGAGACCACTGTGAAAATGGTGATTGTAGTCCAGTATTCTTAGCTGTATCTACGAGTATTTCAAAATATTAAAGTTGGTTATTTTTGGCTTATGGCCAAACCCAATTTATTTTTAGTGTCATTTCAGGTATAAGTTAACATACGTTCGTTTGTAGTGGATAAAAAACGACTCAAACCGGGTTTTTACACTGTGTAAACTGCCACAAATGGTTAATTTTATAATATTATTTTAAATTATAAACACTATTTTAATTAATTTATAACAATAAATGTTTGACATGGCTAAAGCTGTATGACAAAGTCAAATCGTATGGAAATGTCTAAACACACGTCTACCTTTTTTAATAACACCGTTAAAGTTTTATTTAATAAATGAGCTTCCATGCATTGAATCTAAAATTTACGCGAGCGTAAAAAAGACAGAATATAATATGTGCTTTACAGACACACATAACGCTAGCATAAAAAAAACAAGCGACTTTGGATTTTTATTTATTTTATTTTGATAGGAAAACCAGCAGCGATCATTTTTGTAAGTTATGCCCTCAAATAATGCTAGCCGTACCTACTGGACTATTGTGATTGAGGAATGAATGGTAAAGAAAACGGTTTATTTAATATTCTGAAGGGATTTCAAGCCTTTTGTCGTTTGATTCCTAGATGTCATGTTAGTTTCTTAATATAACATACTATAAGTGTCTGTTTAGGCATAAAGGTTGTTGCATGTTCTTGAATGAAAGATTTCTTCAGTTATTTAGCAGGTTCTTATTATTTCAGTAAATTACAAAAATGTTGAGATGCGCAGTTGCTGCAATTTCATTTCAATTCAATTCAATTTAGATATATAGATATAATATAATAGCAAGATATAGATATAATAGCAAATAGAAGAAAAAGTGAATCGGTTTTACAAACACCGTCAAAAAATTTATAAATTAACGCCTGCCAAGAAAGATATGCAATCTATACGTAGCATAGTCATCTGTTCAAAGTTCAAGTTCAAATGTTCAAAGTTCAAGTTGAAAGTTCAAAGTTCAGAGTTCAAATGATTTATTGTTCAGCCATAAGTATTACAAGGTCGAAAATGCATTTATAAGTATCTTTACAGCTACCTAATTAGGTGTACAATATTATATTTAGTTATTAAATCTGTTAGTTAGGAAAAAATAATTCATAACAATATATTTAGATTTAACTACTATCTGTAATGTTTCAGGCGTTACAAATCAGTAAAACGTGAACCTCCACAAAGGGGACAACTTGAACTTGTATTTCATACAGGTACTAAGAAAATACAAAGAATAACAAAAAGGGTATAACAAGCCGACAGAAGATTAAGATACTCGTGAAACTAAACAATTTTCTCCATGGAACATAAGACTAAATATGGAAAAAATAGACCCCCCGTAGTAAAATAACCAGATGATCGGCAACTTTGTATTGTTGGTCCAATTTTCGTTTCACGGGGAAAATTGTTCAGTCTCATGAGTGCCTTGTCTTCTTTTGGTACAACCTGTATAGCATTTGAATTTGAAAATGTGACGTATTGCGTTAGTAAGTAAGAGACTCGAGGGAATCATGTATATTACAATTTTAGACGACAGGCTGACAAGCTGCTACTATAGTGATACACATTTTTTCCGAAACAGCCCTCAAATCAGACGTGGTGATAGCGTCCGTATTTTACGGCCATTAACGCTCTGCCTACCCCACAAGAGATAAAGGCGTGATAAATGTGTTAGTATCACCGTGTGGTTGCAATCATTCGGGAAGGTTTCTCTCATTAAAAAGTTTGTCCGAATAAATACAAAGAATAATTAATATTTAATACCTGTGATCTTGTTCCAAAAATAACAATATTGGAAATAATATCGAAATATTTAACTGTTCTATTTTTAAAATCCAACCACCAAAGAGGGGGGAATGAAACGATGAAAACGACTGTTGATTAAAAAAGGTCGTAGATACGTTACATTTTAATATTAATAATTCGGCTTCTCACGGATTTAGGAAAGTTAATATAACTTGGGGGCTGACTACAAAAGTAAGTAGGTTCTAAATCTAAATAATAATGGGGACTTGTCTACTGACAGTTCCCAGACAAAATGGCGTTGTGTTAAGATGAGATTTTGATATTTGAGTCATAAATACACTTCTTCTATTTACAAACGTTTCTATGGAAATGAACTTTTTCAGTTTACTCAGCGCCATCTAAATACACTTCAAGATTAGCTGGAAAATTTCCAATAGCCTTTGGGGTCTAGAAGTCTGTTTAGTCCTTGGGTTGACAGACAGCTGATTATGAATAAATACAAACCACGAAGAAGTCATGCTTCTTAGAGTGAAATAGGAATCTTGAAACACGCTATCTCGAAAACACGGTACCTCGACAAACAGAAACGCAACACAGGGTATATCAAATGCCAACGTCGCTAATTGACATACGGCATTTTTTTTAACCAAGCGCTTTAGTAATATAAAGTTATTGTATACATACATACAATAAAAGTCAAAATAGTCCACTGCTAGACATGGGTCACATGGCCCTCCCCTTGTTGGGGGGTATTGCCATACTCGTTAAACGCTGCTTCCCATTCCCTGCAAGAATTTATCCCTTAGTCACATTTTACGACACCTTCAGGTTGTATTGGGGTGATGCTATTCTAAGCCAGATTTTAAAATTGGTGGTAAAATAATAAACACAGCACCATATCTTGTTTTTAATAATTTTAAGGAAGAATAATCATTTTCATAATATTCCAATACTGCGGCCTCAAAATGTGTAAATATGGGTGCGGAAATATTTCGTTGAGGACATTTCCCGTTTTGCTTTATCAAAAATGATTGATTTAAAATGAGGTGCGAATTCCTATATTTACGGTTTTTAACGCACATACTATAAATCACGCTTGTATTACTAGCAGGTTAGGCAGATCGTCAACGCTCTGAATAGCTTCAATTGAAACAATACGGGGTGTAAGGGACAGCCTTCCGAATACTGATAGGGCGCATGCAGACCATGAAACTTAACAACTTTCCTCTAGGAAAATATGTCAGGAAACGACAAAAAATATTTGACCTTCCATACAAAGTCAAGATCGATCATGTCTGCAATTAATGTAGGTAGTCAACATTTAATTTGGGGCTTTCTGAAATATTTTTTCATGGGAAGTTTTTCAGTTTCATGGTCTGAATGCACCCTATCAGTATTCGGAGGGCTGTCCCTTACACCCTGTAAGACATAAAATATGTCTTTATCTAGGTCCTCCCGGACCTAAGTCGGCGACTGTATCCGACATTTAGATACATCCGAACTTGTCGTCGGTTGTCGTCGGATGTCGTCGGTTGTATACGGTTGTCGTCGGATGTCGTCGGTTGTTGTCGGTTGTCGTCGGTTCTTGAAAAACACGTGTTGCCAGCACAGAAACAAGAAAGGGAAGAAATCATTTTGACTATTCGACACTAAATACCATTAAAATAACTTCTAAACACATACTCTACAATCTTCACTATCGACTCACAAATACAAAAAAATATTCTTTAAACGTATCAACTTTTTCAGTAAAGCTTATATTTTTTGCTTTCTTTGACAATAATACACAATGAGCATTTACTCATTTATGATTTTAATGTTGACTTTATAAATAAATCATTTCAATCGTGTTTAAAACCAATTCTTTGTGCTGCTATCTTTGATAAAATTTGTAAACAATCCTTTATAAATATATATAGTATCAGACAGATTAAATTGTGCTGATAACACTAAGTTTGACGGTACGTTGATGACGTGTACATAGTGATGTGTATTATAAGAAAAGATAAAATATAACAGATACTATAACACTGGCCACCAAGATAAATGTATCAATTTGAAATCTTAAATTTAAAGACCGACTCACACTGGATGCGTGTGCAACAGTGTACGTTGCAGTAGAGGAAGAATCTACTATGTTGTACTGAAAGTGTGATTGATAAATGTATTTGCACATGTATTTATATAATATTTATCTCTTTATCAATGTGAAGTCCTTCCGTAACCAAACATTTAGCCCCTCTGACGTCCCGCACAATTTTGTGGTTATATTTCTGGTCCAAAATTACTGATGACAATAGTTAAATGCAACCGCACTACATACCGCATCGCTGTGCCGTAATCATACGTCATATATGACACATCACGCATCACATCAGCTTAATACGCACTTTTCGTCTACCTACCTTAGTAAAGTGATCAGTGTTGGTTTTGCGTCGCGAATGTTATTTCGATCTAAAAATATTTTTCGTGTACTTTTTCACCTAAAAACTCTGTTAAAACCTTAATTGGTTCCTAAATATTCAGATCTTTATCAAGTTTGTTCGAATCAGTGCGCCATTCAAGTGTTCTGTGCCAGTGTACGTTGGAGGGTGTGCGGTTGCCCTATCGCCGATTTTTTTAAACTAATTTCAACAAAATAACATTAATAACACAATACATGTGTGAATACAAACATTTAATGCAGAAATACTATCAAATATAACTCCCGTGTCGCTGTTTCTCATCATTAAGCTAACCTAAAATTTGAATTAACGGATAATTATTTCAGTAATCAGTGCTATCATTATGTCGAAAATTAAGTGTTTCCAATGTGATAGCGACCAAAACGATGATAACGTGGTTCAGTGCGACGGTTGTAAGAGGAATGTTTGCATTCCATGCAGTGATTTAACAGTGAGTGAGGCCCGCGTCATGAATTTAAAATCCAAGCGCACGTTACTATTTCTCTGTGCTCCGTGCCGCGGTGCTTTGTTTCAAGTACCAAAGCTTATAAAATCTTATGATGCAGTGCGTGAGGAGCTGGACGCAATTAAGCAACAGCTAGCAACTGCCAATCCAGCAACTGTCGCCGCCCCGCCGCTTGATCCGGCTGTAAACATGAGCACCGTTATTGCTGAAATGTCCGAGCGGGAACGACGTTCGTGTAATGTCATTGTGGTTGGTGCTCCGGAGGCTACTTCGGACAATGTGGACGCCCGTAAAACCCACGATGAGAGAATAATGAGAGACTTGCTGGAGCAAGTCACCGGTGAGCCGACCGCCGCAGGTACTGTAGCTACACTTTTTCGATTGGGTCGCCGTGATCCAGCCAGACCAAAACCGAGACCTATAAAGATCATTTTCAAATCCCGTCAAGATGCTCGAAAAGTTTTGAAAAATAAAACTAAATGTAAGGACGTCAGAATCTATGATGATAAGACCCCTAAGCAAATGCAAGAGCTTGAAGAGCTGCGCCAACGTCTTAAGGTACGCTTGGAGAAGGGAGAGGTTGATCTGACTATCAAATTTATAAACGGCGAACCGAAGATCGTTAAGCAAAAAAACGAATAGACGCAAAGAACCCCTACTGCAATTTATCTTTTATGTATACCAATCTGGCTACGTTGACATCTAAATTTGATTTATTTCTTCTATATGTGAACACGCACACACCTTCAATTATTATTTTGACAGAGACATGGCTAAGTAGCAAGGACAGAAACAGCACGTACTCTATACCAAACTATACTCTCTTTAGATTGGATCGTAAGCATCGCCCGAAGTCCGAGGGTGGAAGGATGAAAGGTGGAGGGGTTGCTATGTACGTCCGAGATTCTGTTAGTGGAATACCGATTGTTGCACGAATTAATAAAAAATATACCATTGATACCGTTGAAGCTCTATACATTGATGTACGATTTCATTTATATCATTTCTTGGTAGTTGGAGTATATAGAAATGACCACGGCGATTTATGGAAGTCACGTGACCCTTTAATGTTATACAACCTGGCCGCAGCCTCAATCAACAATACCGTCGTAGTCGCTGGCGACTTCAACTATGGCGATATACGCTGGCCTCTTCAGTTTGAACAAAATATGAATGGAGCCAGCGAACTATTTAAGGATATGTTCTTTGAAAGTAGCCTACATCAACTTGTAACCGAACCAACTAGATTTCGCTCTGGACAAAACCCATCACTTCTAGACCTCATACTGACAAATGATGAAAATCTTATCTCGGGTATCTCTTACCATGCCCCAATTGGAAAAAGCGATCATTGTGTTATAGAATTTGATATCCAGTGTCATGTTGCACCAACTAAAATTCAGGAAACTCTTAGAAGAAGCTACAATAAAATAGATTTCGACTCTTTCAATCAGGACCTTGTAAATGAATTTGAGTCAATACCTCAGGTAGATGATGTAGAAGTTGGTTGGAGTGGGCTTCAGTCCCGAATAGTCCTTACTATTGATAAACACGCACCCTTGAAAGTTATAAAAAAGAAGCTCACCAACAAACCCTGGATATCACCTGAGGTGAAGAAACTGGCTGCTAATAAGAAGACTCTTTGGGATATTTACATGACAACCAAAGCACCCAGCGATTACGAAACATACAGAATTACTAATAATAAATGTGTGGCAGAGACACGAAGACGAAGGGGGCAGCATGAAGCAAGAATACTTGATAATGGTGATAAGCCTTTTTACTCTCATATACGCAGCTGCATGACTGGTAAAGTCTGTGTCCCCCCTGCAGTTAAGAATTCTAATGGAGACCTCGTTACATTGCCTGCTGGCATTGCTGAAGCCTTTGTCGAAGAATTTCAAAAAGCATACTCTCGTGAGCCACCTATAGTCCAGCAACCAGAAGTTTTAAAGTCAGCACGAATTGAGGCGTCACTCTCTGGATTTGTTATTACTCAAGATGATATTTTAAAGGCAATTAAAAAACTAGACGTCAATTCTTCATCAGGACCTGACAATATCCCGGGACTAATTTTTAAGAACAGCGTATCTGCTCTAGCACCAATCCTTACCAATATAATGAACAAATCACTTCAGACCGGAACAGTCCCTAAGGAGTGGAAACATGCTATTGTCACACCTGTTTTCAAGAATGGTGATAAGACCGATCCTGCAAAGTTTAGACCTATTAGTCTTACTTGCATTGCCTGCAAGATTATGGAGAGAATAATATGCAACAAGCTCACACAGTTTCTTAACAGGCACAATGTTGTATCTGTTCGTCAACATGGGTTTGTTGAAAAAAGGTCTACAGTGACTAATCTACTGACTTCAGTACATGCCTGGGGGAAGGAACTAGATAAGCGCAACCCTGTTGATGTTATTTATCTGGACTTCGAGCGTGCATTCGATAAAGTGCCTCATCAGAGACTCCTAATTAAACTAGAACATTTTGGTATTCGCGGCTGTCTTCTCAATTGGATTAAAGACTACCTTACAGACAGAACCTTCCAGGTTAGGGTCGCTACCTCCCTTTCCTCCAAGAGAGATGTTTTAAGTGGTGTCCCACAGGGATCAGTTCTCGCCCCTACGCTGTTTGGCATCTTTGTGACGGATCTGCTTGGTCTCATTGAGTCCCAGTCCTGCTTCTTTGCCGATGATGGCAAGTTTTTTGGAAACCCGTTATCAGACGCGAACAAATTACAAGCTGATATTGATCTACTTCTGGACTGGACCAATCAATGGATTGTCAATCTAAATAGTGCAAAATGCACTGTGCTACACTTGGGCACGAACAACCCTCAAGTTGATTACACCATAGATCACCAAAAAATTGCAGCAACGGACTCACAGAAAGATCTAGGAGTACTTATGACAAAGGATCTTAAATGGACTGATCACGTAAACATGGTCGTTAAAAAGGCAAATTCATTCTTGTATGTTATCAGGCGTTCTTTTCAACATATCACATCGGATGTATTCATAAAAATCTATAAAACGTATGTCAGACCATTGCTTGAGTATGCGGTCCAGGTGTGGAATCCTTACTTAGCCAAAGATATCGACTTGTTGGAAAGTGTGCAGAGAAGAGCTACAAAGATCCCATACAATTTAAAAAAGAAGTCCTATGAAGAAAGGCTAAAGATACTCCATCTGACAACCTTGACAGAACGAAGACTGAGAGGGGACTTGATTGAAACGTACAAAATTCTCACTGGACTATATAACCTCCCTATGCAAGAGATATTTACCTTGAAATCATCACGCTTTCAACGAGGCCACTCCCTTAAACTAAACCGTTCGCACTCAAATACCAATGTCGCTTATCACTTTCTAACAAATCGTATCGTAAACGTGTGGAATAAACTCCCTGATGATGTTGTTTCTGCGCCGTCAGTGAACTCTTTTAAAAATAGACTGGACAATTGGTGCAAAAATAATAAAGACTTTATAAACAATAACATGCGCGTGTGTGTGTGATCAAATATAATAAAAAGACATTAATTAACAAAACCAACACTGCAAGGACCTATCAGCATGTATTGCTGCCTGTCCTATAAATAATAATAATAATAATAATAGCAGTCCACTGCTGAACGTAAGTGCCATACGGATATGCCATAAGGCACGATCTCCTGTTTCCGCCATCAAGTCGGAAGTTTTTAAGTCTTCGGTATATTTGCTTGGAGAACGTCCCACCGCGCCGCTACGCTTGCTAAGGCATGGGATCCACCCAAAAACCGGCTTACTCTAACATACATCGGCATCGACAGATGTGACCAGACCACTGCCGCACTACCAGATCAAATATGTTTGCCATATTAACTGTCCAATACCGCAACATCGTGTTGTACGCGTGAAGCCAATCGTGTCATCTTTCCCATGCCCTTAAAACCACTGTTTACATACTTAACATATTTTTATGCAACATTTCATTCAATTGAAGATTTTATTTCGCGAAATGTTAAAGTCTGCAAGTTTGCATTGTTGCAAATTATATTCTCTATCATTTACATATCAAATGTTTAACTTAAACTTGATAAAGAGTATAGGTCAGGGAAAAGTAATTTATTTCTATAGACTGATAACGCCTCGGCGTATATTGTGTGAAGGCGAGTGTGTGACTGATAATTGTTAACATAAATGTTATTGCGCAATCCTGATGCAGTGCTGTATGTTATTTTTTTGCTGCAACGTATAATCGCACGCACGCGTTTTGCTCGTACAATTGGTCTGCTTCAGTCTTTAAACAAACTAACTGACTGATGGATACAAAAACTGCATAGAAATCTTCATGGAAAAAGTTCCATCATGGATCATTGTCTAGTTCTCTATGGGATTATAGTTGTACTTTTTAACAAAAAACTAAACCACCTTCAAGAATAAAATCACCAATAAACGAAAATCATAAAATACTGAAAATGAATTTTCATGGGATATCTATCCCAATTTTTTTTCTAGTTACCTAATAACTTTATTATTTATTTTATTATTTATTTATTTATTCATTATATTATTACATTAACTATTTAACTACATTATATTATCCACACTTCCACACAAATATTATAAATGCGAAAGTAACTCTGTCTGTCTGTCTGTCTGTTTGTCTGCTACACTTTCACGGCCAAACCGCTGAACCGATCTTCATGAAACTTGGCACAGAGATTGCTAGCATACCAAGAACGGACATGGGCTACTTTTTATTACCATTTGAGGGTCTGGAGTATAGATGTAGACCACCAGGTGTACCACCAGGAGCCCAGCTAAACTATTAGAGATACAGGCATGGTTCCAAAACAAAAGTTGTTCAGTATGATGAGCCGCTTCTTTTCACAAGGATATTGGGGCTCATAAGTACCTTATGTAGACCACCAGGTGTACCATCAGGAGCCCAGCTAAACTATTGGAGATACAGAAATGGTTCTAAAACAAAAGTTGTTTAGTATGATGGGCCGCTTCTTTTCACAAGGACATGGAGGAGCTGGAGTTCCTTATGAAGACCACCAGGTGTACCATCAGGAGCCCACGTAAACTATTAGAGATACAGAAATGGTTCCAAAACAAAAGTTGTTCAGTATGATGGGCCGCTTTATTTACACAAGGACATTGGGGATCTGGAGTATCTTATGTAGACCACCAGGTCTATCAGCAGGAGCCCACCTAAACTATTGGAGATACAGAAATAGTTCCAGAACAAAAGATGTTCAGTTTGATGGGAATAAGTTGAAAAGGGACATTGCCTTCTTTACCGAGGACAGAAAAACAAAAAATGTGGTATGGAAGTATAAAAATGTATTACAGTAACTTAAATTACCTTCTTATCTGTTTTATCTACTTATGCTGACCATTTTAGTGTGCTCAAATCGGCACTTCTGGAGTAAGTACTCTGTTATCTACTGACTTTTGTATTCAATGGTTATAAATATTGATCTCTCAGTCCGGATAGCAAATTTTGAATTATCCCTGTAACAACAGAAGCAAGCAAGGCATTTTTAAACAGTAGAGATAAGAACTGTTCTAATATCACTGTCACACTTACTATGAATACACATACCTACTTTAGAACTTCTGCCTAAAAAAACTATCTAACGCGGACGAAGTCGCGGGTAAAAGCTAGTTATAAATAAAATTAGGGCAAGCGAAGACTTCATATTAACTTATTTAAATATAAACAAGCCTAATTTTTAAAACTTGATTCATTGAAATGGACTCAGTAGCTAAGCTGAACGTTATGGCCTTTATTCGGGATAACAATTTTCTTTACTTGCCTTATATTAGCGCTGTCACTTTTCGTCAAATACTTAGGAACGGATTGGAGATATGTAAGTCTTGTCATGAAATGCGCGTAATCTGTCAAAATGAGGCGACGATAAAACAATGGTGGCTAAATTTACTAGAAATGGCGTAGAAGCCATTTAAGTTTTTAAACATGATAGGACTTAGATATCTCATATCCTTCTCCATACCTATTTGACAGAAAGAGGCAGCGTTAATATAAGGTAAGTAAGGAGGATACCTACACTCAGCATTAGGTGGCAATGGGTTAAAAGGGAAGAAGAAGATGAATAGAATTGTTATTCTGATTTTAGACTTACCCACATTACAACAAAATATATAATCTACCTCTATAATTGACTAGATTGAGAGAACATTGGATCACAAACGTTACCTTCCCTTTTTAACGCTCTTGACAAAAATTACGTCGTTTCTCGTAGAAGGAAGAAAACCAAAGAAAATCTTATTTATGTACTCCTACTTCTTTCGCAGTACATTCTCTATGGTATTTCAGGGCAAGAGAAGATTTCAGAGAGAACCCTAGAAGCAAGTAAAATGAAGCCATGAAATACTCATTGCAATCAAAGGCATGCGTTAAAATAAAACAAAAACAAATGCTTAAAGACACAAAATACTACTTATTTAATCAAGCTTATGAGAGCATGTTTTATCTTTACACAGAATATACGCACCATATTTTTAATAGGTATAAGTATTTTTGGTAGTTAACACGTTATGACACTATGAATTTCGTTTGCCGGGATTTTTTTTTCTAGCCAAAACAGGCAAATGATAGTGTGATAAACCCCGCTTCTGCCACTCCACACATGACATGTAACATAATGTTGCTTATTTACATGTTTAATGTAACTGGTGGTTTTCTATAATTATTACACTCATGATTAAATACAACTATTACTCAGGCACGAATAATGTTGCGTAGTTTGTACCGGCGCGACGTTGCTATTGCACATTTTGAGATGAAAAAGTAGTTATTGTGGCATAACTGTAATCGATAGACACGTAGTATTGCGGCTTTTTTTTAGATATTGATCTCTTTTATAAAACTGTAGTACAGTCGGTTCTAGCACATAAGGTACCAGGGCTACTCAAGAAGAACTGAATTATTTTTATCCCCAGTTAATACATAATAACAATTTAAACTTATTCTTGTAAAAGAAGTGATTTTCTACGCATATATATTGATGTCGAGAAAAAAATATTGTTGGGGACAGAAATAAATCAGTAAGTAAGTAAGTAAAAACACTTTATTGCACATTCAAAACACAAATAAAAGACAGGAAAACTTAAACTAAAAATGCGCAAAGGCGGCCTTATCGCTGAAAGCGATCTCTACCAGACAACCTTTGGGTGGAGGAGAAATCAAAGGGAAGAAGAGAGTAGTGCATAAATAAAGGTAAGATCAGACAGTGTAAGTACATTAATAAATATACTAAATCATTCCATTTTATAATATACTACAATATATAATATTATAAATAAATACAGATTATAATACATAAGTATAAATACATATACATTTATTCTTAGATTCCAATCCTATCTAACTTATATATATATACATGGTGTAAAAAAATTAGCTAAGAATATTTTAAGGGGTGAACCAGTACGTGAAACTGAACAACTTTCCCTGAGGAACATAGGTCGAAATATGAAAAAATAATTTGACCCTCCCATACTTAGTGTGTTACCCGGGCGGGATAATTTGTTTGGGAGGGCCAATTTTTTTTTTCATATTTCGACCTATGTTCCTTGGGAAAAGTTGTTCAGTTTCACGTACTGGTTCACCCCTTAAAATATTCTTAGCTATTTTTTTTATACCATGTATATATATATATATATATATATATATAAGTTAGATAGGATTGGAATCTAAGAATGCAATAGGATACAATACTAACTAGCGAACAGACTTTGTCATAAAATGTTGATGTACCTTAATTTTAAAGGTATCCAAAGAAGTACAGTGACGTATTTCATCTGAAGTACCCCTGGTACCTTATGTGATATAACCGACTGTACATCATTTTGCTCTATTGTCAATAATTTCCAAAGCGTACGCGATATAAGATTTTTTTTACTTTTTTCACGCGTTGGGTTACAATATCGAAATTTTCACGCGGATCGCTATTTTTTCTCGTACCAAATAATATAGAATTCTAATGGTAATTTTATTGGTTTAGTAGTTTCGAAGCCTATTCAATTCATACAAACAAACAACGAAATCTTTCCTCTTTATAATATTAGTGTAGACAAGCCAAGTCTAATTGCGGTGAGATGAGTTTTTCATAGCTTCAAGTATATTATAAGTATATTATACTTGAAGCTATGAAAAACTCATCAAGTATATTATACTTGAAGCTATGAAAAACTCATAGGTAGGTTTCACTTTTACTTGCTCTGAGTCTGACATGATATTGACCTGTATGTTGACATAACTCTCTGGATCACTGATATTGACTTATAGGCTGTCAAAGAAGGCTGACTGCGTGCTGACTTTTGGAACCATAAATGCACGACATTGATTATGCACAATACGATTACGCCCGATAATGTTTTGTACAAAATGACTATGTACGACTAGCAATGTGCCGTTCCCGGTAACAATGGGAATATTCCCCGGAAACCCGGGTACCCCTGCCTGCTACGCCAAGGGTCGTGGGTTCGATCTCCACAAGACACAAATATTTGTTAAGTCAATTTTCAAGTATTTGTGTTTATTCTGGGTGTTTTCTATGTATAATACGTATTTATTTACAAAAAAGTACTGATATCAGCTATCTAGTTCTCATAGTACAAGCTTTGCTTAGGTTAAATATTGTAGTGAGAGATTAGGAATTACCAATGCGAGGAATATTATGCTGTAGGCATGTATTTCTGAAGGGTGCATTTTAAAAAGTGAATACTTAAAGGTTTGCTTTAGTTCGTAAACATTCCCTTGGCAATATTCCCAGTAAATTACTAAAGTAGGAACGGCACATATTGCTATGTACGACGATACAGTCATTGGATCGTGTTCAGTAACTGGCCCGGACAATTAATGTACCGGGGTATAATTCGAATTTAAATAAAACTAGCTTTTACCCGCGACTTCGTCCGCGTTAGATAGTTTTTTTAGGCAGAATTTCTAAAGTAGGTATGTATGTTCATAGTAAGTGTGTCAGTGATATTAGAACACTTCTTATCTCTACTGTTTAAAGATGACTTGCTTGCTTCTGTTGTTAAAGGGACAATTGAAAATTTGCTATCCGGTGCACTGCCCTGCCCATATAACCATTGAATACAAAAGTCAGTAGATAACAGAGTACTTACTTACTCCAGAGGTGCCGATTTGAGCACACTAAAATGGTCAGCATAAGTAGATAAGACAGACAAAAAGGTAATTAGAGTTACTGTTATATATTTTTGTATACCAAATTTTTTGTTTTTCTGTCCTTTGCGAAAACATAAAGATTTTATGGGTTTGACACTCGTGAGTCTGCCCTCACGTGTATGCCCATTCGGGTAGCCGCACCTTGTCGCACCCTCCCCCTCCGCCCAGCATCGCCGCCACAGCGCGCGCGCCGAGCCGCGCCGGAGCCGCCGCCGCACCGCGCGCCGGATCGGCCGGTGCGCGCGGCCGCGGTCATAAGACCGGGCATTATTTATTTAATTGCTGTGTATTTTAAATGCATATCCATAACGCATGCGTATGTCAGACAAAAGGAAATCGCGAATTTCTATTTTATTCCCTTACACTTACAAAATACGCCGCATTGGACGTCAAATGTGATCCCCGCTTTTACGTGTCATGTGGATGATACTTTTTAGTTTAGAACATTGTAACGTATCAACTAAGTAGATATGCTTAAGTACAATGAAGGTAGCGCATAGGTACGAAGAAAACGGCGGCGGCACAGCGGTATTATTCATATAATTTGCTTAATTTTTCGAAGTAATGAAAAAAAAGTCCTCGGTAAAAAGTTGCCAATGTCCTTTCTCAACTTATTCCCATCATACTGAACAATTTTTGTTTTGGTACCATTTCTGTATCTCTAATAGTTTAGGTGGGCTCCTGATGGTACACCTGGTTTTCTATATAAGGTACTCCAGATCGTCAATGTCCTTATGAAAAGAAGCGGCCCATTATACTGAATAACTTTTGTTTTAGGACCATTTCTGTATCTTTAATAGTTTAGGTGGGCTCCTGATGGTACACCTGTTGGTCTACATAAGGTACTCCACTACTCCAGATCCCCAATGTCCTTGTGAAAAGAAGCGGCCCATCATACTGAACAACTTTTGTTTTGGAACCAAACCTGTAACTCTAATAGTTTAGCTGGGCTCCAGGTGGTACACCTGGTGGTCTACATAAGGTACTCCAGATCCCCAATGTCCTTGTGAAAAGAAGCGGCCCATCATACTGAACAACTTATGTTTCAGAACCATGGCTGTATCTCTAATAGTTTAGCTGGGCTCCTGATGGTACACCTGGTGGTCTACATTTGTACTCCAGACCCTCGAATGGTGATAAAAAGTAGCCTATGTCCGTTCTCGGTATGCTTGCAATCTCTGTGCCAAGTTTCATAAAGATCGGTTTAGCGGTTTGGCCGTGAAAGCGTAGCAGATAGACAGACAGACAGACAGACAGTTACTTTCGCATTTATAATATTAGTGTGGATTACGTCGACAAGTAAATGAACTCATATACTATAGTGTTGGCTATAATCAACTTCTTGATTAATTATTGGAATATGACATATAAGGCCGTGGAGAGGGGGTGAATCGAAGCCCCCCGCATGAAAATTTTCTGACACAAATCCGACCCAGTAGGTAAGGTCTGGTACGAGTTGTGACCCACTGGAGCGAACGAAGTGAGCGAGTCGTAAAAAATATATGAGAAAAAAACAATATCGATTAAGTTATACGAGAATGTAAAACTGTCGATTAGGTTACATCACTACTAGCAGATTTTCAAAATGGTCACGTGATGTCTTTGATGATCGTGTCGTGCATGCGCAGGGTGTAAATTGTTACTACAAGGGTGTTTTTGGCGAAACTGTTTTGATTTCATTGCCATTGTCGTGCATGCTTGGGTTGTGCATAGCTCTGACGTTCATGATTATGTTGTGCAGAACACTGTCATACATTGTTTGGACTCTGACTGTTTATGTTTACAATTTTACAATTTATAGTTTTTATTTACATTAATTTGAATCCTATATTTTATTTATTTTTGGAATAATTTGTGTCATCACGACAAATATTATGCAGGTGTTTTATGTAGCCGTGTTTGTGTTATATTTAACCTATCTGTAATAACAAAACTATAGGTACTGTGACAATGACTTACCTACCTACTTGTTTTATTTATTTTATAGAATAAATTATTCTATCTATCAGTAACGGCTTTGTAACTCAACCGTAATACAAGTAAAATACATATTTGTTATAAGTACTTTATTTAGAAAGAGATACATGCATGATAATCAGATATTCATCGGGTATTTCGTTGACTTAGTACATTTTGTACCTATTACGTAGACAGGAAGAATTTAGCCGACAAAATGGGTATAAGGTGTTAATTTCATGTCGTCAAATTGTCGTCAGCTGCTGGTTTTAGATTGGGTTTTACTGTTATATTGGTCCACCGACATAAGCATCGCTCTTATTGAAGAACAAGATCGACATTAATTTGGAAAGATGGTCGCAGTTCTCCCTGCAGGACCGTCCACAAGTTCCAAAACCAGATAGAAGCTTGATAAGCTGTCCGTTGTTTATTATCCTCCGAACTTCGAAATCTTGCTGAGATTCTGCTACGCAAAAGATCTAATATCATCCAGTTCTGAAGATACCGAGTATTCAAGTAAACCGAGATGATCAGAAATTGAAAAACTAACCTCTATATTTATTTATAGCACCGAAACACCGTATTTAAGTATTACTATCAGAATGATGAATGATATCCATAAAAATACACAAATTATTATGAATTCATAAACAAATTTGACACAATAGGTGACTATGCGGTGTAAATCTAAATTATGAGAGTTTTAGAGTTCCGTAGTCAACTTCTTGCAGGCTGCAAAAAACGCTCATAATTTACCTAAACGCTATGCTGGTCTAGTCCAGTGGCGCATACAGCTTCTGATCATGGGGGGTCACAACACATACCATAGCAAGACTACCGTCGGGTGAAAGAAAATATTCATCACAAGAAAAGCGACTAGACACATCACATTAAAAAAGACAAGGTATGCACACTGCACCACATTACCACTACATGTATTGCGATTGCGAGCGAATCTAGCTCTACATTTACGTTTAAAAAGTTGCTGTTGTTGTTGAAAATTTAAAAGCCCAAAGGGGGTTCCGCCTTACAGCAACAATAAACACATTGCGAGCAAAACGAGCTGCTTGACATTTGACTTTAAAAAAGCAAAGCGAGGACCTACACCACGCTCCACGAATATAACTTATAATATAGAGCAAAGCAAGCTCTAAATTTCATATTAGAAAGGCAACAGAGGAGCCTGTTGTCTTTTTACTTTGCGCCACAGCAACACTAAACTTAACATGTCCCCCCCCTCTATCAAAAAATATCCTCCAAATTTTTGGGAGGACAAATTTTTTCGTTCTTAGAAAAGTAAAAAAAGTTTTTCAGTTTCACGTCCAGGAAACGCTCTGAAAGTTTGCATTCATTTCTAAGACACACTGAATATAGGGTGGCCTGTTAAGTGATGTCCAAAGACGAAATTCAAATACCTTATACTGATGGGTAACCAAATCACTAACATGTATGTTCCGCAATTTATTGTAGTTTCCGAGTTATTCAACATTTCTGGCAGGCTTCCTTCCTTCTGTTCTTTAGTTCTATAATAGTAGTTTATGCAACTGTCATATAATGGGGGTCATTAGAATGCGAGTGTCTGCAGATTGATACGAGCATTCTAATGCCTAATTATATGCAGTTGCATACACTATTTTATCTACACTCTAAAAAATTTACTCAGTTGAACACTTTTCCAAACGTACGCACCGGCCATTGCAAGGCCCGATACTATAGAGTAGAAATCACATAGAGATGACACTCCCGCTCCAGACGCGCTCAAGGTCAATCCGTCTGGCTGTCTCTTAGAGAACAATTCAGTCGGGAGTGCGCTTCGCCGCGGAAACGTTCGTCATGCGGGTCGAATTTTCATTATATGTGTGAAAAATTTTGCAATGCCGAATTATTGTGGTGTGTATGGCTGCAAAAGTGATGCGAGGAAGACTCCGCATCTAAGTTTTTTTAATTTGCCTAAAGATAAGCCAAGGTAAGTGATGATTTTACAGTAAATACCTAGGTACCTACCATTCGTTATTATACGTAATTGTTGTATGTTGTAAGACCATTGCCAAATCGCCATGCCACGGCGAATTGCCAGCCAGCCTAGCCATGTCTCAGCTCCACCTGCCAGCCCTAGCCAAGTCACGCCATCTATGCCCGCAGCCTTGAAGCCTTTGGTGGAGTTGAAGACAAGCCGTATACAGAGTAAAGCCTTACTCTGTATACCAAGCCAGCCAGCCAGCCAGCCATTTTGTAGTTTAGAAAAAGAGATTGCATTTGGACAAACAAGTGACGGTTGTATTTTCTTGCACTCCCGCCATAACGTTGGAATAAAGTAGTTCGTTGTCCAGCACAAAAGTGTTTTATTTTCAGCGTTTTTACAATGTACTCCTATTTTTACTTACGTAGGTCCCTAGTTTCCATTTTCTACTTACTATACTAACTACCTAGGTGCCTAAGTCATTGTTAGCTGATAATTATAAATAAGCACATTCGTATCGTAGGTATGTTTTGCACCTATTTTAAAATTCTGTACCTACCTATTAACAATAAAATGGTAAGGTAAGACTTTAAAATGGGTAAATATTTTGTTCCCACGGGAAAACTGTTAGCAGCGGTCGCAACCGCTTGACTGGCCGCTAGTCTGGAATAAAATGATTGGCACGTGACAGCCCCGACTTAAAGCGCGGGAGAGTGCGGGGCGTTACGGGCTGCGGGGGGAAGTAGGTATTTAAAGCGCGGCTTTTGGGGACCAGACAAAGGAGTTTCGTTTCTATACGCAGTATTATTATCTATTCATATGCCGATACATGGTCAAATTCAATACGAGAACGTAATATGGCTTGATATGAATTTTTGAAGATTCTTTACTAACAGTTGTTTAGATGTCTCAACAGATAATAACTAAACAACTGAACAATAACTGAACAACACTGAACAACAACTGAACAACAACTGAACAACAACTGAACAACACTGAACAACAACTGAACAACAACTGAACAACAACTGAACAACACTGAACAACAACTAATCAACATCTGAACAACAACTGAACAACATCTCAACAACAACAGAACAAAAACCTAATAAAACAACTGAACAACATCCGAAAAATTACCGTACAACAGCAACTGTCAGGTGCGGCGGAAGATAGCGATTTGAGTATTGGAAAAAAAACTTCGTTTCATTTCTCAACTTTATTCTCATTAAGTCATTACGCTTCTGTAATTTATAGTAAACCCTAGTTTTTATAGGCAGAATGCATAAAGTAGGTCATTATGCATCTGTTTTCGAATTCATAATTCGAACATTATGAGACGAGTGTAGATAAAAGGGCTTTTTGAGTTGTTGTTTTTGTAGCATTTTTATTTATCGCGTACAAAAAAAGAAATAAAGGCTTGCCAGTCATGTTTTTCTCATACAACTTCAAAAGTTGAATAACTTGGCAATTACCAAAAGTCGCAGAACATACATGGGGGTGATATAAATAGCCCTCAGTATAACGCATATAAATGTTGTCTTTGGTTTTACTCTACCTACTTAAGTTTTACGCATGCGACACAGGCCAGCAAAGCCAAAAAATTAATATAAAGGATATCCTAAAATATGGTTACAGTAGCTGCAAATGTAGAATCATCTCGAGGCTTTCACGGTTTTTCGTCATTTTTTATATTTTTTATAATAAGATTCGACGTATTTGATTACAAAAACCCTAGATTTTGGTGTTACCGACACGTTCTTAGCAGGTTTTTATGCCACGTAAGAACAAGTATTGAAGTTTAACAGGTATCCCATCCCTTTTTAATCAAATAAAATTAATCGAATAGCTGTGACGTCATATGTATAGAAATGTAGAGAAAAGTCGGAGAATGTAGGAAAATGTCGGCGGCCGACATGCCGGTATCGCTCCCACACTGGATGTATGGAACAGTCGCCGACTGTAGGGAACAGTCGCCGACTTAGGTTCGGGAGCACCTTCTCTTTTTACCTACACCATTAGAGTCGTTATATGTCAGAACTCAAATGCGTTTATGGTGGTTATAAACGTAGCTATAAATTACGTAGTCTTGTAGTAGTTGTACTTCTCAATGGTCGATAATCTCTCCTTTAACTACTATTTCAAACTATCGAACGGCAACAACGCTACGACATTTATAACTGCGTCTGTGGCCATCTGGAAACGCATAACTAAGAATCCTTAAAAGCATAGAATATAATAAAATAGCATAGAAATAGCATAGATTCTATGCTATTTCTATGCTATTTTATTATATTCTATGCCATAGAATAAACGTTTATTTGCTCATTGTACTTAAGTATTAGACCGGGTCTATCGCGATAGTATTTAGGTAAATATTAGTAATTTACCTGTGTCCCGACGTTTCAATACAGCTTCATGTATTGTGGTCGCGGGTTGACTGACCAACCTGCGACCAACCCGCGACCACAATATATGAAACTGTATTGAAACGTCGGGGCACAGGTAAATTACTAATATTTACCTAAATACTATCGCGATAGACCCGCTCTCAATATTATTGCTAAGCAATATAAAACTTACTATTATTACAGCCCCGATTCAAAAGTATGTTTGCATACTTATTCAAACAATCCAAAACCCCACAACCCAAGTATACCTACGTACGCACTGGTGTGTTTTGACCTTTAGGGGCGTCACATTGTAGGTAGCTATCACATTTCTTTCACTAAGTAGGTTGGTATATCTTAAGGAAGATCAACAAGTGAGTTATCTTCCTGATCCCTTCTAAGTACCTTCATCTGACCCTCCATTAAAAAGTTTTGGGTTTTCAGAGTTAATACACCAACTTTCGCAATGGTGGAACTTTTGCTCGGACCTTTTACTGAGAAGCCTGATTAAAATAACTTCACCTGCGCCCGAATGAGTACAAAAATCATTTCTGTATCCTGGGTGGAGTAGGCAGCGTATCATCGTCCAAATATAAGCAGTTTTGGCTAAGTAACGGGCTTAATTTAGCTATAACTACACATCCCACTTCTAGCAGTGAGTTTTCAAAAGGAGATTGAAGGATTTATATAGAGAATGGGCAACAGCGTTCGCTAAGAATGCATAATCTTGCACTGCGCTCGCCAAAGCCGCCTGGCAAAAGTTGTGAGGTTGAACCTAATAGGGCAAAGACCATGCAAAGGAATAGCCTTTTATGAATCTTGGTGATTTATTCATTTCGTCGAGGACACTAAATCGACGAATGATTGCATGAGAAAACAGACTAATCCAATCATATATATGTTACGGGCAATTTGATAAGTCCGGGCACTATTAATACTGACCGGTCAGTATTAATAGTGCCCGACCTAATTGGGCAATGTGATTAAAACAGCACGATTAATTACTTTTCCCGGTCAGTATTAATAGTTCCCACCCTTCCTTGGGCAAAGTAATAAAAATAAAGAACTGTAATGTAATTCTTTATTAAATGAAGTTAAACTTATTTATTTAAATGAAATTAAACTTACATTATTTAAATGAAATTAAACTCACATAATATTCATTATAGTTATCGATAAATTTGAACATGGAAATTAAAAAAAGAAACAAATATGTAGTTATAAAAATTAACGTAAATAACTTTAAGTTTCTCATAATAAGTGATTTGTAATCTTTTTGAGAAATAAAGTTTCTTTAACCTTAACAAAATCAGTAGGTAAGGGCCAAAACACATAACCGCGTTGCGGCGCCGCGCCGCTACAATCGGCAGTGGCGCGGCGCCGCAACGCGACGCTAGTTCCAGCGTTATGACGTCATACTTGTTGACAATGATTTAGTTTGATTCTATCACTCTAGTAATTTTTTTTTACATATATGTTTTGATAACCCGCGTAGTAGTTCTTCAAATGATGATATACTCATTCTTAAGTAGGCGAAAAATTTATTTTCGTCTATTTTTAATGCTTTGTATTTTCGAGAAAAATACTCGTTGCGATTCATAGCCTTATGAAATGGATGTATCCAGTATCTTCTTTGTCGTTTATTTAAAACAGAGTAATGTCTTTTTAACAAAAAATAAGCAATGAGTTTCTCACGGTCCATAGCAGAGACACGTCTATCCACAATCAAAACTCACGAGGAACTAGAAACCCTACCATACGACAATAAAACGCTTTATTTCGCGACGCCGCAACGCCGCAACGCGAACTGCCGATTTTAGCGGCGCGGCGCCGCAACGCGGTTATGTGTTTCGGCCCTAAGGGCTCGTCCACATCTCCGCGGCGCGGCGCGTTGCCGTGACAGACTGCGACGCGCGCCGCCAGATCGCGCGGCGTCGCGCCGCGGAAATTCACGTTGCGCACCGTGGCGTTCTGCTACGTGGTGTTAGCTACTACCTCGTTCTCTCTTGTGTTGTTCGGACTTATAACGTGCCACTAATATTACAATATTAGTAACTAAACGGCGGCGGCAGTGCGCCACGAAGCGCAACGTAAATGTCCACGGCACGACGCCGCGCATTCAGGCGGCGCGCGTCGCCATTTCCCGCGACGCCGCGGAGCGATGGCGGTGCCGCGCCGCGGAGATGTGGACGAGCCCTTATTTTTGATAAAAATATAAGGTACTTCAATAGTTTAAAAATTAGTAGTCTAAGAAAAATCAACCGAAATATTTAATAATGATGAAAGACTGTAAGAAAGTTGATAAGTTTATAATTATTTATTCTTGCAAGATGTGCTTTTGTGACATTTTGAATTGTAGAGAATATTTGACTTCTTGCATTTACAGCGTTTTGAACTACAGTTACAATACTGGTAACCGGTCCAAGTAATAAATTCAGCCCAGTTTATCACATTGCCCGGTCCAAGTGATAAATTCAAGCTTACTCTAAAGACTGATTTATTACATGGACCACGGGCACTCGGGCATTATTAATAATGGCCGGTCCAAGTAATTAATTAATCACTTTGCCCGATGTTTTTGGGCACTATTAATAATGGCCGGTCAGTATTAATAGTGCCCGATTAATCACGTTGCCCGTAACATATACACAAGAAACCCTTGGTACCTATATTCATTGGTGAACGTAGGATCTTCTTTCCGTGTAGGACGCCGAGTCTACGAATGACTCGATGAGCCCTAGTCTCAGAGTTTTACTTCTACTAGTAGGCGTCTGACATGGTTGTATAGCGACCGCCGTTTAAGTAATCATAATAAGCAAGCAGCAACCAGGACCGACGGCTTAACGTGCCCTCCAAATCTCGGAACCGTCTTTAATACAGACAATTAGGTGGTGCAGTTTGCTTGTCTTAATCAGACTTGAAACAAATTAACATCAACTTGGTCAGTGCGCCACAGGGACTCAAAGCCGGAACCTTTGCGCCGCAGGCAGTCGCACTACCACTGTGCCACATCGGCCGTTAGTATGTAGTAAATAGACTCCCAAAACTCAACTCAAAACAATTACACAAGTTTGTAAATTGTCAATATCAACTTCGTGGAAATGGGAATCAAACCCGGGACCTAAAATCATGCGAATCATTTGATCCAAAAGTTTTGACCACAGACGCAAGTATATGTGGTTGGGGGGAACCTCAGGGCACGCCACTGAGCCGGCATAACATGATTACCTGTCTGTGGAGTAAGATATAAGCTACATGAGACACACAATCTCACCGTTATCTTTGCGGGGTAAGTAGTCCGTCATAGGCCATGTAAACAGTCGTCAAAATATAGAAGGGTCTATTGTAGTAAGTCCCTATAATGTTGTTCGTTGAAACAAAACCAAACAAAGCAATGGAATCAATACTGAAACATTTCTTTCTCTTTTGGAAAACTTCAGTTTTATCGGTTTCAGATTGATTAATACTATTATATTAGTACTTTTTCGAATCTCGGGCCTAAAGGCACCCAGTCCTTTGAGCATGTATGGAGTCAACTGCTCTGCACTAAATAAGTATACCTAGAGCTAGCACCCATCTGAAGGATTATTGCAGGTGAGGGTTGAATTAGTAGGGCTTTTTAGGTTATAGATTGAGACGACGGATTGCCTGCCAGATCAAATTTAATGTCTCAATATTGATAATATTAGCAGACGGTGATTATTATCATTTAAGCTTAAGGCGTAGGCCACTGCTGGGTAAAGGCCTCCCGTCTTCCAGATCGATATAAGAAAGTTTCCTTTTTCATATCGCTTAAACCTTTCATTTTAACCACACACATTCCTCGGAAGACGGGAATGAAATATTTGTCACGTTGATATGTCCTATTTGTATTTGTCGCTTTAAATATGTAAAGAACCTGTGAAGGGTCTTAGTTACATTATTAGATACAAGAGGGCTTAGATAAATGATTGGTTTGCTAGCGCTCAAACGACAGCGAGGGCCAATCTTTCATCTAAGCAAGAGGGACTATATAAATACTCAAACGGGGTTCTAACCGCGATACATTATTTTTACTGTCCGATGTTTCGGCCCAGTAAGAACAGCGTTTTAGTATTTTGTGTCATTTTGTGAAACCGGAAAACAGTTTTGATACAAGAAATAGGATAATGCACCACCAAAACGATTGATTATTAGTAATAGTTGAAATCTTTGATTTGAGTAATGTTCTAGCCGGTGAACCACCTGATTGTCCGCAATAAAAATTGTTCTACGTTTTGCCCAATCGCTGTTTATAATAACAATTTATAAAAACTTAGTTGGCCTTACACCACCACAGATTTAAACTTCTCAGGTCCACTAGCTACCTCATAAACGGTTCAAAGACTTTTAGAACAGGGTACATCGGATCGTTGGTCGACTCGGTGTCCGGTCCGGTGTGATACGATTATTTTTTTTCTGACGAAAAGTTTAAGGGTAAATGTTTCTTATTTGTACCACACTATTGTTAGGTAGTTTTTTCACTTGTCATCCGTCGTTTTAGTATTTTTGACGCACCGCAACGCATGTGTCCGTCAAACGGAAGTAAATTGCGATTTCCGAACTTATTCGAAATTTAAGTCGCTTGACAGACGCATCCGTTACGCACCGTAACACACCGTAAACGTACCGTAGCCGTATTTGTATGGAAATAAAATCGGAAATTGCAATTTCCTTTTGTCTGACAAACGTATGCGAGCGTTAAAAAACGCAATGACGGACGACAAGTAGGAAAACCCTTTATGAACTCTATTTAAAAGAGACAATTCTTATTTTTTCACTCATAATTTGTTAATTATACATTTTGAAAGTAAAATAATTGTGTACCCAGAAGGAAACTTAACTTTATTTCCTAATTGTATTATTGCGAGAAAATAACAATACAATATAATGGAATGGGATCAAAAATAAATGGAATTCCATTCCCAGGATCTCATTAAGATTGTCGGAACGTTAAATGATATCATTATTAAGAAAATTTTCGAGACAAAATGCTTCGGATGACTTATTTGGCGACAAATTTAGAAATATAGGTACAAGTAATTTTGTTTCAAATTAAAGCATTAATTCAGCTTCTTGGTACTTATATTTTTGTTTGGTATTCAATTTGCTTAAAGTAAGCTAGGGCTCGAATTCCACATGTATTAGAATTTTTTCAGATTGAAATGCAGCCGAAAACATTCTGTAAATTCAGTTGCGGAATTTTCGGTTATAGAATCCGGAATTTTTTAAGGCCCTAGTCCAATCAATTGCCGTCCACTGCTGGACATTATTACTCCCTAAGGCGCTTCCATAGACAAATTTTTGATCGACGGCATCCAACGGCTCTTCGATCCACCTGGCAAGAGGCCGTCCCACGCTGCGCTTACCAATGCGTCACTCAAGAACTTTCCGGCCCCGTTGATCTAGAACGTAGGTGGTTATATGCTCTTTGTGTTGATCATTATTGATGGGCGCTGTAGAGAAGAGGCCTATACCCTGCAGTGGGTGGATGTGGGATGATGATGATGATGATGATGATGATGATGATGATGATGATCATTATTACCGTGTTGTCTCGCTGCTACTGCACGGCACAATTATGGTACCACGGTAGATCAGCGCTGTAGTATATTATGCTAAATACAGCACAATAATAATTTTAGGCGATAGGCTGACAACCTGTCACTGAGATACCTACACATTTTGTTCGAAACGGTCCTCAAATTATTGTATGACTTGGTGACGGCCGTAAACGGTCGTTGAAGCTCTGCCTACCCTGAAAAGGATAAAGGCGTGATATGTGTGTACAGCACAATGCTGAGTGGTTGCCTTCTTCTGTGTAATACTTTACTTTATATTAATAAAAAGTCCTGTTTATATTAGGTCCTTACATATGAAATTGGCGTTTTGTATGGGAGGAACAAAAAGTCGATTTTTTTTAATATAGTAAATTTATTTAATCAAAGTATGAGCCATTATTGTAATCTATGCACTTTTGCCATCTCATAGGTAGTTCATTGATCCCTTTACTAAAAAAACCATTCGGACGGGAATCAATAAAATCTTTGAAGGCGATTTGGACTGCCCCATCTGAGTTGAATTTTTTCCCTTGCAAGAAGTTATCCAAATTTCGAAAAAAATGGTAATCTGTTGGAGCAAGGTCTGGGGAGTACGGTGGATGCCTTAGACATTCCAATTGAAGCTCTTCTAATTTGCTAGCCGTCTGTTGTGCAGTGTGTGGTCTAGCGTTGTCGTGAAGCAACAGTGGCGTTGAGCGATTGACCAACCTCAGTTGTTTAGCAGCTAGCTTTTCCATCATGGTTTGCAATTGCTGACAGTAGACATCTGCCGTAATCGTCTGGCCAGATTTGAGAAAACTGTAATGAACGACACCGGCGCTAGTCCACCAAACGCTTACAAGTAACTTTTTATTGGTCAATTTTCGCTTGGAGCAGGCTTTGGCTGGCTTGCCAGGGTCCAGCCATTGCGATGAGCGCTTCCGATTATCGTAGAGAATTCACTTTTCATCACAGGTAATGATTCGATTTAAAATCCCTTCGTTATTGTGCCGGTCAACGTAACGCAGCAGTTGACGCGTTACATAACGTAACGTAACGTAATGTAACGCAGCAGTTGACGCGCGTTTGCCGGTTTGCTTCACTCAATTCGTGAGGAACCCACCTTTCAAGTTTTTTAATCTTTCCAATTTGCTTCAAGTGGATAAAAACAGTTTAATCACTAACACCGAAGCCTGCAGCTAATTTGGACGTGGTTTGCGATGGATCCGCTTCCACAATAGCCTTCAATTCTTCATTATCAACTTGGGTCTCCGGCCGTCCACGGGGCATGTTTTGCAGGTCGAAATTTCCAGAACGAAAACGTTGGAACCAAAAACGCACTGTGTTTTCTTTTGCGACACAACCGCCATACACATCATTAACCCTTCGAGCCGTTTCCGCAGCACTGGTGCCACGGTGGAACTCGTACTCGTAAATAACGCGATATTTAAAATTTTCCATTTTGTAAATTAAGCGATGCAAACAGAAAAAAGATAAGTAAAAAAACAAATAAATGACGGTTTACGAAACACAACTACATGTGAAAATAGCTGTATAAATTTGAATTTCGAATTCCTAACCAAATAGGAGAAATTTGTGATCAAAGTGGCCAGTACGACAAAACGACAATTTCATATGTAAGGACCTAATATTAACTTACATTTAAGTTTTGTGTTGTACTGAAATATATGCTTCTATTTCTCTTTCTATCATCGTTTCTACGAGCAAAAGAGTCCGTCGGCAGTCAACTTTATCCTCTAAATTCCTACAATTCCTCAAAGACGCCACAACCTTGACCCACGGATATGCCTGTCATAAATTATATTCCAATCTCTCGGGTCAGACAGAAGTGAAATATTAAATTCGTGGCACCTGCCCTAATATCTTGTGTTCGAGAGGGTCACAATTTAATCATAGCGGGACAATGTATGAGCGGTAGCGATCAAGATTTTATACAAATACCAATTTTATTTATTGTGAATCATAGGCAGGTTAGAAAGGTGTTATCACAGTATCTGTTATTGAGCATACAATAATAAAATTATACAGATTAAATTGAGATAAATTATATACTTTATTAATGTAATAAGTGCCGTGTGATGCCGGCTTAGAATAGCATCACCCCATTTCTTTCCCGTGGGAGTCGTAGAATGCGACTAAGGGACTCGAGGGTGTGTATTGCAGTTTTAGGCGATGGGCTGACAACCTGTCACTAAAGCGATACACAATTTGTCCAATGACCCTCAAATATTTGTCAGACGTGGCGTAAATGTTCGTTTTTTGCGGCCGTTTACGCTCTGCCTACCCCGCAAGGGATTACAGGCGTGATTTGTGTATGTATGTGTATGTGTATTAATGTAAATAAAGGTAAGATAAAGGGACATATAACAATTGATACTAAACTAAACAAGGCTAAAATTAAATAAAGATTAAGATAAATAGGAACATAAATTAAATTTAAATGCATAGTAACGTCAAATCATTTATTTATATAAGTACATATATTTTACAAATCCACACAACTAAAAAAGCACTTACTTAATGTTACAAATCGTTATCATTAAAAAATCATTAATGGAATAGTAAACTTTATCTATTAACGATGCTTTCAATTTCCTTTTAAGCATATCTATGCTATCAATGTCACGTAAAATTTTAATAATTTACTAAAAAAAAAATTGGAGCTAGGGGAAACATCATATTTTGTCATTCATTTGTTTGCCTTACATAGATTAAATTGAGACTGATTGAAATTCTTTGTTGTGTCCGTACCTGAGAATAAAATCGGGATCGTATTTTATAGCCGTGTGATGCCGGCTTAGAATAGCATCACCCCATATCTTGCCCGTGAGAGTCGTAAGAGGCGACTAAGGGACTCGAGGGTGTGTATTGCAGTTTTAGGCGATGGGCTGACAACCTGTCACTATGGCGATACAAGGTTTTCCGGATGACCCTCAAATGTTTGTCAAATGTTTGGGGTCGGAACGTGCACGAAACCACGACGAGACCCATATAGACGTATGCAAAAATAAACAGAAATGTTTAGAAATCAGGTCGATCATCATCATTTTTTTTCAGTCACAGATTATGGTATTGTTTAATTATGAGAAGCTACTTAGACTTGACGAAATACCTTAAAGAATTATACGCAGTCACAATCCGAGCCTAAGTCGGAATTGATAGAGTTCAGAATTTACCAGTTGTACCAAACGGCAAGCGCTTTGCAAGATCCATCGCCCTGACACGACCCTGCCAGCCCATCCCTTGTAACAATCAAACCAACAGTAAGCAAACTATGTATACCATCTAATTGATTGTTTTGTCTTGTGGTACGGTCGATAATTTACAAAACTGAAGGAATAAGAGCTTAATATAGTAAACTTTGTTCATGTCATTGTCATCACAATTAGTCCATGAAATTGAACAACTTTCTCTATGAGGGCTATGTTGGTAAAAGAGAAAAAATATTTGTCTTCCCATATAAAATTCTCAATCAGCTGACTGACTTTCTATTGAAACTCGAAAAATAAAATTCGTCATAGGCTCCCTTTAACTATTTCTTTTCGTGTGCGATACCGAGTCGTTCAACGATCCGATGAACCCTGGTGTTAGAGTTTTGTAATCGCATACTACTAGAAGTGAGCATCGGACATGGTTGTGTAACGACCGCCCCGTCTAAGTAATCATAGACAGAAACCAGTACCGACGGCTTAACGTGGCCTCCGAAGCACGGAACCATCTTTCTTTTCGGACAACCAGGTGGCTCAGCCTGCAATGTTCTAACCAGACTGGGAACAAATTCACAAAGTGATATCAGTCGTATTTACTTCGAGAATCGAATCCGGAACCGGATCGCAGGCAGTCGCACTACCTCTGCGCCACATAAGCTCCAAAGTAAAAGTTGTTCAGTTTCATGGTCTGATCATGCCTGCAAAGAACCCTGTATTAGTTTGTTCACTCAGGCAAAATATTAAATCGGTAAACCATAAATCGGTGCAAAGTTTTGCTCAAAACAGAACAGTGATAGAATATTTGTTGGCGAACCGTAAAGCGGCGAAACGTTTGTCGGCAAAATAGAAGCGCGTAGCCCGTACTCTTCAGCCTTTCACAGATTGATATTTCATTTATCTTTTCAGGACAAGCAGTTTTTATTAAATGTGAAATATGTGTGGATACGTCCAGCAGTGGACTGCAATAGGCTGATGTATTTATGTATGTATGTGTGGATAAACTTACATTTTAGGTCCTGTTCGCCAGAAAAAAACAGCCAATCATTTTGCCCTGAAATTTTTGCAAGATTTAACGGTTTTTTGCAATGCCTAAATCAGCGGTTTTCGATTGAAAGTGATGTAATTAAATTCGGCATTAGTTCAATTTTTTTTATTAAGTAAAGTTTGTCAAAGTGCATAACTGAAAGCAAATGGCAGTTTTCATACTTGTCATCCATCGATGCCTATTTTTAACGCAACGTAACGCATGCGCCTGTCAGACGAAAGGAAGTCTTAAGCCCATACAAATACGGCTACGGTGCCTTACATCAAACCACTTGAGCCGTATTTGAAAGGAATAAGATCGGAATTCACAATTTCCTTTCGTCTGACAGACGCATACTTTACAGTGGGTATTATTCTGTGCAGTGGGTAAACATGTACTGGTGGGCTCCCCCGCGGTCTTCCACTTCTTCCGATTCAAAGCCAACTCGGTCCACCCCCCATGATAAGCCACAAGATCGTCACGCCATCTTTTTCGGGGTCTACCTCGGCGCCGGGACCCGCCTTGAGGTACCCAAAGGTCAGTGACATAATAATAATTTATTTTATTTTAGGATTTACCTAAATAAAACCGATTTATAAATCTTACCTGCGCGCTATTCTCGCGTTCATAAACATAAACACGCGACATATAATTGAATAAGCTTTTATCTAGAAATACCGCAAAGAACACTGCAGATCTGGGTCACCTTTGAGAACTGTGCCTCTATAGAAATAGAAAACTTATTCGTTTTACAGCTAGCATAAAAGATAGGATTGTTGTTCGTGTGATGCCATATATAAATTTGTACTAGCGTTTCAGCCCGCGGTTTTATTCATCCATTATTTTTTCGTGGTGTATGGAATACTGAGTAAACGAACAACCCAACAAACCTACGTAAAGTTTTCAAATACGTACTTTATTCTTCAATCTCCAGCGTGTAGTTAAATTTTTACAAACCATAATTTTTATACAAACGTTATTTATCCCCTTTGGGGGTTAGAAATCGAAAGTCTCTTAAACCCGTCTATTTTAGATACATGATCTAAACACCAATTTTGAAACAGATCACATCAAAAACTACTAACTGTACTATGGTTTATTTTTGCTTTTATAGTGCTATAGGTATTATTTTCATTTATAAATATACTACTAACTTGCATGCAAACTTTTAAAAAACTATTTTTTTCCCCGTTAAGAGGCTAAAATTTTTTTTGACCACGGCTATCACCTATAAACCACAATAAATTTTTAGTAAATATACATTTAAATATATAATTATGTGTTATATCTTTGTATAAATTTCGTGGACTATAAATATTAAATTGTTTGTAGTTAATATTCCAGATTTCTTGTTTCATACTTTTTAGAGCGCGATATCTCAGTAGTAAGGTGTTAGTTTTTGAACTGGTTGTTATTAATATTTCGACCTATGTTCCAAGGGAAAATTTGTTCTGTTTCATGAATACCTTGGGCTTCTTTCGTCTTGTTATAGCCTTAATGTTACATCCTGTATAAAATGCTTTTCAAAACGTGCCACCAGGCCAGACAAGCTAAGCTACATAATAAATGTGGCTGGTCTAGATCTCGACAGCAAAGCCTAAGCTTAGGTCTATTGTTAGACCTAGGTTACCTGCGCTCAGCGCGGATAACCTAGCGCTTGCATGCTTGAATAGCCTGTGTCGAATGGAGGACTGAAACGGAATAAGCACTTTGTGTTTCGGAAACAGAACTTTTATGCGAGAGAAAGTCTATACTGTTGAAAAACTTAAAAAAATGGAGCGGCGCGGATTTTGTATTTATGCTTAGTCTTCGACAAACGTAACCGCGTTTTAGGCCTTGACTTCCTTGGCTAATCTTCTATGACGCGTCGTGTTTACATTGTGCAGGCAGAGTTGTCGTCGTCGTCTCGTCAGCAGTAGGTGCATCCAGCGAAGTCAGCTTCATATTTCTTTACAATCCGCGCCGCTACAAAAACATGTACCAATTAAGATACACTTGATAAATTTGCGGGCAATGGATGAGCCGCGGTAGCCCAGATGGAAGAGGCGTTGCCAGTAGTGATAGCGAAAGTCGCAAGTTCAAATCATGCCCGCGGAAGAAAATTTTTGCAGGTTTTCTAAAAAAATACACTGGAACTGCTTAATAATTTTTGGTATTCAAGGTTTCGGACAAAGACTGATATTCTTTTTTTTTTTTTATTATCCAATATAAACATTTTTCAAGAAATAATTACAAGGTCATCTTCTGAAGCCCTACACAGGCTTATCTGTAGATGACGAGTTCTCTTAAAATAATAAAACTTAATTACTAAATTGCATGCTATGATAAAAAAAAAAAACTTAATTAACAAGTATGAGTAATCTTCACTTTCTAAAGACATGTAATGTTTTTTGAGACGGTTCTGGTATTTATTACTATCGAGGTAACAATTTTGTATATCAGAAGGTAAGCTATTTAATAATTTTGGAAATGTGTATTTATAGTTTCTCATCCCATATACATTATTGACTCGAGGTAGGGAAAATTGCCTTGATTCCTTAAGTATCCTTAGATTCCTAGGTCTATTTTTCTCTTCAAGTACAGTTACCAAATACATATCAATCATATCAAATGCTTTCGTAAAATCAATAAACACAACGATCACATGTTTTTTGTTGTTCATGTGATCGTTGAGTTCATTGGTGAATTGACATAACCACTGAGCGGTGCTTTTTTTCTTTTGAAATCCATATTGTTGTGAGTTAATAATATTATTTTTTTGTAGAAAAGTTGATATTTGATCGCATAAGTAACGCTCAATTATTTTGTCAACACATGACAGTATTGTAATCGGTCTGTAGTTACAGTAATCAGCGTGTGAACCTTTTTTATGTATGGGTCTAATAACACCAACTTTCAATTTGTCTGGGTAGCAACATGTATCAATACAGGTGTTAATTAAGTGAGTGATTGCTGGCGTGATTAAGTCTGAAATATTTTTTAGGTCAACTGCTCTTATGCCGTCAAAGCCGGGGCTTTTTTTATCGTTTAATTTATTTATAATTTTAGAAACAGTTTCCTCTGACGCCCGCTTAATACGTATAGCTACATGTGATTCATCAGAGTAAATTTTAGGGTTCAACAACATATTGCTACAAAAGTTTGAGGCCTTAACAACGCCATCCCTAAACTCAGTGGAAAAGTTATTAGAAATATCCTGAGGATCAAGCTTAAAAGATTTTCGGATTACGTCATCAATATCCACGTTTAGGTTACCACATATTTCATTCATTAATTTCCAAATTTTCTTAGTATTATTAAATTTTTTACATATTTGCTGTTTAAAATATTTATTTTTACAATAGTTAATATATTTGTTTGTTTTATTGCGGTACTTGTTATAAATTAATCTGTTATTTATATTTAATGGGTCTCTTTTCCAAATTTTAAATAACTTGTCTCTAGTTTTACACATTTTAATTATTTGTTGTTAATCCATTTACAATTTTACCTTTTAGTTATTTTACATATTGTTTTATACTTATTGTATATTTCCATAAACTTTGATTCAATAAAATTAAATATCTCATTAGAGTTGTTGTGATTTAGCGCTGAGTCCCAGTCAACTGCTTTTAGTTCAGAAAGTATTGCTTTGTTATCCATTTTGGTGATAGTGCGCATGCACTCGTTATCACCTGAGCCATCGGAGCCCGACCCACTCCACCTTAATGATGGTTGGAATGCACAGCCTATTATATAATGATCGGCCAAAGCTATTTCCACCACGCTCGTGTGAATAGGCATCGAGTAGATAGAACGTACAAAAATATGATCAATGCATGATTGTGTTAATCACTCGTCTGTCGCTTCATACTATAACAATTTCATTGGTTTTGAATTTTATTGTGGGTAGTTAAGGTTCAAAATTGTTGTCCGGCTCCCGGTACGTGACAGAGAAGGGGTTTGGTTATTATATATATTTCTTCGCGTGTATAATATTTCGATATGCCGCATATTAAACCTAATTCACTAAGTGCGTTTAGGTAGTCTGACCGCTCACTGCAAGGTCCGATTAAATCAAGATTTGTATCGCCTATTAGCAACACGTTTATTGTTTTTAATTGAACTGTTTAGCAGGCTGCTTAGCTCATTAACAAACCTAGTTTTGTTTCCGTCAGGTGGCCGGTACACAGCGCAAATATTAGTTCTTACATTGTTTATCTCGATATAACCTAGAAGGGATTCAAAATGTATGGTCTTACATTGAATACGAGTATAATTAAGACTTTTATGAACATATACAATGACCCCTCCCCCCTTACGGTTTATGCGTAAGTTCGTGTGCATATTATAGTTTTCTATTTGAAATAACGACTTACATGCATCCTTAATATTTACCTCTGTCAGAACTATTAAATCTATTAATTTTGGGCTATTTTTTATGATATATTCTATGTGTGAGAAGTTTTTCTGCATGGATCTTATATTGACGTGAAGCGTTATCAGTTGTTTACAATTACAATTCGAATGGATAGATTGTGCCAAAAGATAGGTTTTCCCAAATTGTTATTGAAGATGCCTGGATCGTGAATCCAAAATCAGACCACTACCAATAGTATGACAGTCATGAGTTTGTAAGGCTTCCATTGCTGCACATGGCCTTCCCCAGTCACATAAACAAACTACAACTAAAAGAACACCCATTTTTGACTAGGGGTAAGCTTAAAACCAGCAGTGTGCTGTGCCTACACACATTTGAGCTCATGTTGAATATTTGTACTGAATTTATTGATTGTTGTGCCTAAGATTTGATGCAAAATAAATATATTTGTATTTGTATTTGTAACCTGTAGACCGACTGCACGCGAAAAACAGAGTCTAAGTAGAAAGAGAATATTTATTTTAGGTATTCATATTGACGAATTATTGAATTGGAAAACGGAATTGAAAAATATTGAAGGTTCAATCAGCTCTGCCTGTCACGCTCTCAGAACTTTACGCGATGTTCTAGAAATTGACCAATTAAGGGCCGTTTATCATGCGTTGGTGGAGTCTAAGTTACGCTACAGCATAAAACACTGGGGAAATAGCTATTCGTATAATATCACGAAAGCCTTCACAGTTCAAAAAAGAGCAATACGTACGATAGCCAGGATTCCACCATGGGAATCATGTAGAGAATATTTTAAAAAATATGACATCTTAACTGTGCCCAGTTTCTATGTCATGGTTATACTGACTGACATGATTAAACATAGGTATAAGTTTGAAACTGAACAAGAGATGAGCACAAGACTGAAAACTAGAAGGCTAGACTTTAAAAATATAATAAAACCTAATTTACATATTGTCAAGCATTGTTATATGTACCAAGCCGTAATGTTGTTTAATAAGTTGCCAATTGAGCTAAAGAATATTAACAGTTTGATTATATTTAAAAGGAAATTGAAATTTTATTTGCTAGAAAAAGTATTATATAGTGTAAATGACTTATAGGATTGTATGATTATTTTTCAATGGATCTAATGTGTATTGACTTTTTTTAAATTATTATTATTGCGGATTTTAAATTTATGTAATATTAGGTGTTATTATTAGATGAATTTTAATTTATTTTGACATATATGAGTGTAATGTATTTCTGACATATTTTTTTAATTATTGCGACATTTAAATTATTGTGTACCTAGTTTTTATTATTAGATTAATTTTAAATTGTTTTGAGAATAGTCATAGTATTTTTTATAATTATGTATTGAACGTTTAAATGTATTACTGAAATATTCGCACACAGACTGTACTGTTTTTGAATAAATGAAATGAAATGAAATAGGCGTGAGCAAAAAGTAAACTAATAATTTTTCAAAGGTCGCTGTGACATATACTGAGACACAGAGGCGCTCCCATATCTACCGCTGGTTCTTTTTCCGCACAGACCCTACCTACAACCCTTATAAGGCTGCTTTTATTATTTCTTTATCCTCTTTTTTAGGATCCGTACCCAAAAGTTGAGACCGAAATGTTAACTATTACTGCGACTCGGCTGTCTGTCTTTCTATCTGTCACCAGGCTCACATAAACCGTCACAGTTAGACAGTTGAACTTTTCACAGATCATTTATTTTTGTTGTTACTAACCCATAAATATTGAATATTTGATTAAATTTAAAGCCTATTTAAGACGGCGCATGTTCTTAAAACGAAGTAGGTATTTTGCTCGCTCTTATTATTTAATGGAGCAAAAGTTGTATCTCATGAACCAAGACAGCATAGAGACTTCGCCGTTTGTCCGTCTGTCACTAAGCTGTATCTCATAAAACGTGACAGTTATACAGTTGAAATTTTCACAAATTATGTTTTTAAGTTGCGCACACACTGCACACACACTTACCTACACTGTAGTGTAACAATCTTTATGGCATAGGTCCTTCCTGTAATTTGTAATAAGCCTAAGGTTTTAACCATGCTTATTATATGTAGCTTATTATTCGTATGTAGACTGCTATGGTATTGAAACATATTGCATGCATCTGTAAATGCATCGTGATTCTCACTAATTACTTATTCTATACCGTGTTTTAATGTTTAAGATAAGAACTAGGTAATACCTATTGTAAATCATGTCTGTACCTGCGTAGTCTGATTAAGAGCGAGGCCTCCCATCACAAGTGTCTTTAGACAACTTTCTGGGAAGCCCCGACAAAAAGATTGTACTGATTTACAAAATAATAACATTTTTTATTTTTTTTATATGTAAGTACGTTATTTATTAAGAGCGATAGTTCTTCAGTACAATTTTGTTTACTTGTATTTTTGTTTTTTATTTTGAATTATAAAAACCAACTGCGATTTGAAAAAAAAAAAAATGTTGCCGCTTTAACAACAAATACTAAAAAGTAGAAATAAATAAATTATAACGAGGACTCCCTTAATACAACAAACGTAATCTTTTTGCAATTTTTGTGGAAAATGCTACGGAACTCTTCCTGCGCGAGCCTAACTCGTACTTGGCCGTATTTTTAAATCTGCAATGTTCTTACTTCTTCTTTTCGTGTGGGTCACCGAGTCGACGAACGACCGATGAACCCTGTTGTCAGAGTTTTTCAACCGCCTTTTAATACTAATAATGTTCTTACTAAACTGGTAACTCAACTGGCGTCAACGTACACTGGTTATAGTAATGACCGCATGAAAATGTCATGGTATCAACTTAATAAAACTCTGACACCACGGTTATGCCAGCTTACTAGCAGAATAGCATCACCCTATTTCCTTCCCATGGGACTCAAGGGTGTGTATTGCAATTTTTAGGCGAAGGGCTGACAACCTGTCACTATGGCGATACACAATTTTCTGAATGATTCTCATATTTATCAGACGTGGCCGCTAAAACGGACGTTTACGCTCTGCCTAACCCGCAAGAGATTATATGCGTGGTATGTGCACCTTGGTTCATCGGGTCGTTCGCCGACTCCATATCCCACACGTAAAAAGAACTACTGATAAAAGTACTTCGTACCTTAGGTACGTATTTATAAGGCTTTATCTGATATTTAAATTTATCTCAAACTACTAAATTATTCAATAAGATATTTGAGATGAAAAACATTTCAGCCCGATTTTAAGGTCAATAACATTATGAGACGTAAATAGAGGGCAAAAATCGTTAAATACAGGGGGATTATTATTGTTGAATTCATAAATAAAAGGTACCTACACATACATACTTATACATATCACGCCTATAATCCCTTGGGGGTAGGCAGAGCGTTAACGGCCGCATGTAACGGACATTTACGCACAATCAAATGTTTGTCAGACGTGGCGTAAAAGTCCGTAAAAATTGTGTATCGCCATAGTGACAAGTTGTCAGCCCATCGCCTAAAATTGCAATACACATCCTCGAGTCCTTCAATCGCCTCTTACGACTCCCAAGGGAAAGAAATGGGGTGATGCTATTCTAAGCCGGCATCACACAGCACTAAAACACAGAAGGCTATCTCATTATTTTTCCCTAATATAAATAAACTTTATTTACACATACTTACACCGTCTTATGATGCCAGCTGAGAGAAGCTTCACCCTAATACTTTATTTTCCTTTTTACCCCATGAGTGTCGTAAAAAGCGACTACCTACGGGAGCATTTCATCCAGGGAATGCGCAGCAGCGTTCCCTGTGAAAGCAATATCTTGCACTGCGCTTGCCAAGAGTGGTGGGTGGACTGTTGTGGCTTTTAATGCTGTAAAAATATTAACACCCTGTATATCTTAAAACACAGACTAAAGAAACTTTAAACAATCATCTTAAAAGTAAGTACTTGATCATCTCATTCTGTTTTGAAGATTATAAATAAATAAGATATATTTCTATGAAAAAGTACCTAACAATTCAAATTGTTGTAGGTAGGTATACCTAGTCGCCTCTTACGAATCCCACGAGAAAGAAATGGGGTGATGCTATTCTTAGCCGGCATCACACGGCACTTCTAAACTGGCATCACACGGCACTTCTAAGCCGGCATCACTCGGTACTTCTAAGCCGGCATCACACAGCACGGCAAATGAATAAATGTTGAATTTTAATCACACATTCTTGCATGAAACTCACACTACTGAAGATCAATTGGTCGAATTGGTCTTGTACTTTGAACACTGTTTCGTAAGGAACAAAAACCTTTTAGAGGCGTAAATCAAAGAAAGGGAGTTACTTGATTAAGAATTATATATTATACCTGAGCTCATGCGCTCCACATGCAAGTCCTGAAACGCGGTATAGAAGTTATTCCGCCGATCGCTATATATACAACTTCCAAACATGTCTAGTGGGAACAGTCGCTCCCCTGGTCACAACTCCCGACCAGGCGGGTAGCTACCCTTTTCCTCACAGTCGTCACTCGGCCTACTGGCCTCATCATCACTCCTCCTAAACCTGAATTACGTATGTAGGTATATTGAAGGGTAGGCCGTTCTTTACAACAACAGATGTGATTTCATGCTATGTTTATGAAACCGGATTGTTTGTTTGTATAACGGCGCGTTCACCCGCTACTACCCGTTTTTTCATGGAATTACAGGGTTGGATTATAGGCGTGATATATGTATGTATGAATGTATTAATCTTCTTAGATTATTCTATCTATTTCAAAAACCGCATTAAAATCCGTTATATTAAATCTAAGCGTACCGCAGGGCGGGACACTGGGAAACGATTTTATTTAGTGATGATGCTTATTAACTTAGATATTTAAGATACGTAAGTGGAGGTTATATTTTTATTGCAATACTGACCCGATAAATGGAGCCGCATTACGTGTTATTTAATTGGCATGAAGATTAAACTTGCAGGCAATGGATGAGCCGCGGTAGCCCAAATGGGAGAGGCTTCACCGGTACTGATATTGAATGTCACAGGTTCAAATCCTGCCCACGGCAGAAAATTTTGCAAATTTTCTTAAATAGTATTTTTAACGTAAATATGTGTCAGACGTGGCGTTAATGTCCGTTTTTGCGGCCGTGTACGCTCTGCCTACCCCGTAAGGGATATTAGGTTTGATATGTGTACGTGTATGTGTATGTAGGTATGTATTTTAATAAATTAGGTTTTCAGTATTTTTTATTCCTTTCCTTTGCCAGTGTAAACAAGCCGTAAAACAAACATTACCTTTATACAAAGGGAAATTCGTTCAAGGACGAATGTGATTTATGTTTTTCAAAATAAACTCTTGTTTATTTTTGATCCTACTTAGCTGAAACCATGGAGAATAAGGTTGTTTCTCGTTTAAATATCAAACTGTGTCATGGCCGACGGTCGGTGGGTGTTTTTCTGTGAATGTGTCACTCAATGTGACCATAACTCTTGTAATGTAAGCACTCTGGCTGGACCTCGGGAGTATATTATAATATAGAAAGAAAGAAAGAAAATAAGTTTATTCAATCAGTTGTGGCACCTTACACACGAATATACAATACAAAATAATTATCGTGTCGTAGGAAGGTAACAAAATAAAGTAAAAACATTTCAGTGTACAATGCAACACAACAATGAATAGGTCACGCCTCAGCATATGTTTATCACAATTAGAGATAGACGCTGTTTATATAATATAATAACTAGCTTTTACCCGCGACTTCGTCTGCATTAGATAGTATAACAACTATATATTGCCAGACACAAAAAGCAAAGCAAACAACACAACGAATCCTCATCTGATGATTTTCTTCGGCGTTATGCGCTATGTTTCTTATGATTTACTTTGTTTACCGTGGGATTGATAGATTTTCCTGGGGTAAAAAGTAGCCTTTGTTTTTCTTAGGTTCGTGTCTATGCTTATGCCATATTGTATCAAAATCAGTTCATGGTTTAGGCGTAAAAAGATAACAGACAGACAGAGTTACTTTTGAATTTATTTGTCAGACGTGGCGATAGCGACAGTATTTTTATAGCTGTTTCTGATGATTTTCTTCGGCGTTATGCGCTATGTTTCTTATGATTTACTTTGTTTACCGTGGGATTGATAGATTTTCCTGGGGTAAAAAGTAGCCTTTGTTTTTCTTAGGTTCGTGTCTATGCTTATGCCATATTGTATCAAAATCAGTTCATGGTTTAGGCGTAAAAAGATAACAGACAGACAGAGTTACTTTTGAATTTATTTGTCAGACGTGGCGATAGCGACAGTATTTTTATAGCTGTTAACGGTCTGTCTACATCGCAAGCGATAAAGGCGTGATTTGAATATGTATGTATGGGTCTCACAAGTTATAATACGACATCTCTACATGCGAAGTTCTATCGTCTACGCAATGCTACGAGATTGCTACGCTTACTACTACGTCGTAGCCACAACATATCCTAGCAGTCATAAGTCACATAAGTACACAAAGTTTCAAAAAAAGGCGTGTTCAGCCGGAAATTTGACAGATCTGATATACGACCAAATATTTGTGTAATGCATAATACAGCCCCGACTTTTTTCGTTTAGCCGCGTTATATTGGCTCAAGCAGATATTTATAGTTCTGTTTACTTTTTAAGTGCATAAATTATTTTCTCATGTACTATGGTTTTTTTTTTGCACTGACGGGCGCTGACATTTTTTCAATTTCTTATTTTCAGTTATTTTCTCAATAAGACTTTATATTTTTTTTATCGCGATAGTTTTTATCCGATAAAATTATTGATTTACATGGTTGTCGCTGGTACGTCGTTTCAAGAGTATAAAGACGTGGAAAATTTTAGAGCGGTGGTTCCATCCCCAGCCGACGCTATTTTTTTTATTTTTATGAGTATACATTGATCCCTAAAATGGGTAAATTGATGTTGCTGATGCTGATTATCCAATACTATTTTAGAAAGGTTCTAAACCAGGTTTGAATTACAAGTTGGTTAATTGTTTTAGTTGCGGCCGGTTAGAATGCAAATTGACGGGATCTTGGTATGAGAAATCTCACGGGCAGGCAGACTTGCGATTTGTATGTACAGTTGAGATCAAGCTGAGTTAGACAGTTTGGAATTTGGACCGTTTTTATGCTTCGCGCATGATAATGGGAGTTTTTCTGTTGATAGTTCTGAAAGTCAAACCAGAAGGCGCTGTGCTAAACTGAAAATTTGACTTTTCAATATGGCTGGCGGCAGCCATAGTTTTGTCTCAGGTTCCGTTTCACGTTGAGTTCGTTACTAATTTATTTCTTTTAGTTTGATTTGCTACAAAATAAACTTGTCGTCTGGCTATTATATTGAGTGTCATTCATGTAAGTAAACAAAATGTCTATAAGAAATTTAGAAGGATTACATAAATACAAAATAAAGAATAATTTATAAAGTGGTGCGTTTTTCGTGTAAATAAACGTTATTTTAATTAAGCTCAGCGCTCTCTTCATGACACTCGAGAATCTCTAGAAAATTTCCCATATATAATGGCATTTTTTTGCTTTAAAAAACTCACCTGCTTGGCTTGCGGTTTGGTGAGTAAACTGTAAAGAATGCATTCACAAGGAAGCCAAGGCCCTTAGTCTGCTTTTAGTTCATGAACGGGTAGAAATGAGGTAATAAAGGACATAATAAGTCATTTTAGTCCATAACTAACTAACTAACTAACTCTTTGAGCACTCGTGATTAGGTACTTAATTTATATTCACAGCAAAACTATCGCGATACCCGATTAATTAACTAAAATGAGACAGACAGACAGACAGAAACACTTTATTGCTCACATTAATAATCATAACATAATACAAGAATAAAAACAAACAACACAATATAAGCAAAGGCGGCCTTATCGCTTTAAGCGATCTCTTCCAGGCAACCTGCACACTAAGAGAAAACATTGAAAAACACACTGTAAATAGCAGCGGCAACACATATAAGACAAAAAAAAACATTAATTTAACAAATGTAAGTAACTTTTTTTAAAAACTAAGTAACATTTTAACTGAACAATAATTAACCTACCAAATAATGAGGTGACCTTTCTTCTAAGTGGCACGACATTTTTTGAATTTAATTGAATTGACACGCCAAATTATTTTTGCGACAAAAAATCGCACGTCTGTACGGGATCTCGGGCTACCACAACATGTAAAGCATGTAAATGAATGATGATGTTCGGCTTAAATTGTATTAGTGGTCGAAACAATATACCCCTGATATTGGTAATACATAATACATACATGCACAGTCAAACTCAAGTGCGGTTATCCTATTTATATTGAATACCAAATTTTAATACACTTTTAAGCGTGTGATGCCGGCTTAGAGTGCCGTGAGATGCCGGCTTAGAATAGCATCACCCCATTTCTTACCCGTGGGAGTCGTAAGAGGCGACTAAGGGACCTGAGGGTGTGTATTGCAATTTTAGGCGATGGGCTGACAACCTGTCACTATGGCGATACACAGTATTCAGAATATCCCTCAAATATTTGTCAGACGTGGCGTAAATGTCCGTTTTTGCGGCCATTTACGCTCTGCCTAACCCGCAAGGGATTATAGGCGTGATATATGTATGTATGTATGTTTAAGCGTGGGCAGGATTTGAACCTGTGACTTTCGCCATTAAAAGTGGCAATTCCTCTTCCATCTGGGCAAACGCAGCTCGAAAATTTTGCAAGTTTTCTTAAATTGTATACCTAACACGGGAAATGTTTTAAAATTTGGTATTCAATTTATCGCAGGTTTTCATCGCTTAGACTTAAATCTGTAAAGAATGAAGTAGTCACTGGGCAAAACTAACCCGGTAGATGGAACCGTGCACGTTACTGACATTAAGATACACTTGCAAAATAGGCGGGCAAGGAATGAGCTGCGGTAGCCCAGATGGAAAAGGCGTCGCCACTAGTAATGACGAAAGTCGCTGATTCAAATCCTGCCCGCGCTTAAAAATTTTGCAATTTTCGAAATTTGTCTAACCAAACCCAAGGCCCGCCAACTGTTCTTCCAGGTGGGCAAAATATTCAAGAGATATAAAAAACATATTCGACTTGGGAATCGAACCCTCCGAAGTAACTTTACAGAACAAAATAGAAACAAACTATTCGAGTCGATAGGTAATTAAGGTTAAAATTAAGGTAATTTTTTTATTGTTTTTATTAGGGCTGCCGCAGATCATACGTACATTTTTGCGAGCTTCGGATCGAGAAGTTTTCAAAAAAGAACCGTACGTAATTGAAAAAACGGTGTCATTGCCCAGAATCGCAATTTCCGCCGGTTGCCGCTCATCGACCGTAAGAGCCGTTTGTCATTCTAGCCAATGTCACCTTTATTTCAATAACGATAGCGTTCTTTTTCGAATTACCAAAAGTGCTCGGACTGTCGCTCGCAAAAACTGCTCTTGCTCTGCGGCGGCCCTTATTGGTCACATTCAAGGTCATACTATTCTACTTTTTGGTAAACTCTCAAAAAGTATCTGCTCTATCAAGATAATGACATTAAGAAGACATATTGTAATCATTATTATCAATTATTATTGTCATAAACATTTATAAAAATATACAATCTAAAAATTCTCGTAAAAATTTGAAAATCCGACTAGAAAATTGAAATAAATACTAGCTATATAAGAATTAAATTGAAAATAAAACTGCAACCAATCAAACGCTACGGACTTAAAAAAATTTTTTTTTTTTCAAAACACAAAGTTGTAATTATTCATTACTTACAATGGGGAAGTACATGGATAAGTTGCCAACTGTTATAAGCTGTTGTTTCTGCTGCTTTTTACGAGCTGGTGCTATTCTCATAGCTATTGTATCTTTTGTAAGTATTTTACATACACACATCAGACTATAATAGTCCACTGCTGGACACAGGCCTCCCCTGGGGTACGTCGTCAGGTGTATTCGCCATTCAGGCACTACCAGCCATATAAGTCATCGGTCCATCTGGCCGAAGGTCCAACGCTACGCTTACCACCGAGTGAATTGAAAAATTAAATGAAAATGAATGAATTTACTTTATTCAATGTAAAATAGTATTATCACTTATTGACGTCATGATCAGACATTATAAAAAAAAAGAAATTTGTATAACACATTTTTTTCTATTACATCTTTGTGTAGTGCTAATAGAAAACCGGCTCGCCCGGGATAAAAAATGAAATATAGATAGATAGATAGATAGATAAAAAGTTTATTTTTGCTACAGTCACACATACATACATAGACAAAATTTACAATTTGAAAAATAACAACAAAGAATCTTTACATAACACACACACATCTTTCCATATACAATAATTATATTAAATTTGCGACAATTAGGGCCCTGCTCAAAACCTGTATGTGTGCCGTAGCAATGCAAAAGGCCATAGCTCAGCGCCAATATTTGCTTTGACGGCAAATCGCTGATTTTCAGCTATCACCTAGAGATAAACGCGGTATCGGTAACCGACTAAAACAATTGACGTGTATTTAGAGTTCAGTATAGTGGTATAAGAACAAATAGATGAAATACTTACATAATACATTATAACCATGTGAAATAAAATAAATTGTTTAGTTGTTTTCATTATAGTAAAAGAAGTTATTAATAAATACGATGTAATACGAATAAATAATAATAAGAAAGTACCCACAGTCGACACACAATTTGAGGTCATGCGTGACTGTTGCCGCCACCTACGCAAAGCACTTAGGGATTCCAATAATTTGTTTTTCCAAGAGATATTTCTTCATTTTTAATTTAAATGTTACCTTTGATTTTAGAGTTCTTATAGGGGGTGGAATGTTATTCCAGCACTTAGTTGCGTGGTAGCGGAAACTGCCTGTAAATGCCATTGTTTTATGTCTGTGAATTTGAAGTGGAGCACGACAGAACCTACGATCATGGTTGTACTTATTATGCGAGGATGTGGGTAACTTCAATTTTGAAAAGAGATAGTCAGGGTTATTAAAATTAAAAACATCAAACATTAAGGACGCAAGGTGCAATTGTCGCCGTGATTCCATATTCAAAATAGACGCATTATTAAGAAATGGTGTAATGTGGCTACGGGGAGGAACGTTGAAACAGAAACGACAGCACGCGTTTTGCACGCGTTGTATTAAACGCTGTGTTTTGTATAATAAACGTGGGCCATATACAAGGTCTGAATAATTTAATCTGGACAAAACTAGCGACTCACAAACCAACATTCTAGCCTCTGTACTGAGTAAATTACGAATTTTATAAAGAATTTTAAGTCTTTATAAACAATTACTAACAATACTCTCAACGTGACTTTCAAAGCGTAATTCACTATCGAGCATAACACCTAAGTTTTTTGCTTTTAATACACATTCAACATCTTGACCAAGTACACTAACGACGGGCTTTTTCGACCAAATTTTCTTTATTTGTGACTTAGATCCAAGGACCATGCATTTTGATTTATTTGGATTAAGTACCAATGCGTTTCCATCTGACCACTCCGATATTCTATCTAAGTCCTCATTCAATTGCTGCAGTGCTTGGGAAATTTTATCAGGTACCTCAGATATGTACAACTGCACATCATCCGCATACATATGATACTTACAATGTTTTATCACTTTTGTAAGATCAGCGCAGTAGATTATAAAAAGTAAAGGGCCCAATATTGAACCCTGCGGTACTCCGCGATTTACCGGTTTTTCATCGGAAATCAGGATAGCACCATCAGGTCTCTGGATTTTTACAGACTGGTATCGATCTTCCAAGTAACTTCTAAACCATGCTTGTGAGTGTTGGTCAAGTCCGTAATAAGACAATTTGGATATCATCAATTGAATGTTTATGCAATCAAAAGCCCGTGTGAAATCCAACAGAGCCAGAATAGTACCACGTCCAACATCCTGGTCAGCGAGTATATTGTCAGTTACATCAAGTAACGCAGTAGTGGTACTACGTCCCTTACAAAAACCTGACTGATAAGAGGGCAGGATGTTATTCCTGTCAACATAACTTTGCAACTGACAATATACCGCCTTTTCCAGAACCTTCGACAAAAAAGGCAAAATACTGACTGGTCTAAGGTCTTTAAGCTCACAAGGTTGGTTCACTTTTGGAAGCGGGTTAACCATTGCTTTTTTCCACTGGCTAGGGACAACTCCTGTAACTATTGACGCATTTATGATACCCGTGATGACCGATAGAGTACGCGGTAATGAAAGAATTATCATATCCTTGCTAATATTGTCAATTCCTGTGGCATTAGTTTTTATCGACATGATAAACTTTGAGACAGAAGTTTCGTCAACTGGGTGCAATTTAAAAGACGACGTCCCAAACTTGGCTGACGTGTCAAACTGTGATGTTATTGCGGTGTTACCACCAGGGACATTCAGGAAATGGTCGTTAATTGCATCGGGATCATTAAAACAGTCTGGTAAGCAATCAGCCTTACCCGGATCAACTAAAATTTTCTCCTTCATATTACTCCAAAACTTTTTGGGATCTTTAATATTAGAGTTAACCGTATGATTGAAGTACGCAGATTTTTCATGGAATAAACTTGTTGAAACCAATCTCTTAAATTCCTTATAGTATTCCTTATGAGTATCTAAATTAGATGTTTAATATCTCAGATGAGCTTCATTACGTAGATCAATCATAAATTTGATGTTATCGGTGATCCAGGGTAAGGAGGAATTACTTCGCACTAATACTTTTTTAATAGGAGCATGTCTATCATATAGACCCAAAATCAAAGAGTTATATTTACCAACCATAGCCTCAACATTAGGTTCCAAGAGAACACACTCCCAATCAACATGATTGAGATCCATATTAAATTTATCCATGTCTATGTCTTTTAAGGGTCTGTATGATATATACCTAGGAGCTGGTTTGGATTTTCTAATACTTAGAGTAACATTAACCATAGAGTGCAATGATCCTGTAACACTTGAGACTTCTACCTTCTGGACATGACAATCAGTACAAACCACATCAATTAATGAAGAAGTTCCCTCGGTAAAATGTGTGGGTTCATTTACAACTTGCTGTAGGTTCATGCACCTAAGAAATTGGTAGAATTTTACTGTTTTATCATTATATGCGTGAAGCATATTAATGTTGAAATCGCCCATCAATATTATTTTGTCATAATGTGAAAACCTTGTAACGGAATCAGTCAAAGCATCCAAAAATGTATCCACCATCACCCAATGTGGTCTATATGCAGTACCAATTACCAGACTGATCCCATTTACCTTTGTACTGATCCACATTTGCTCGATGGAATCATCCGGGCTGGTCAAGTAACGTACGCGCACATCGTTACTTGACCAGGCGGGCGCCACTGAGCGTAAACAAAGCAAGATCCATTTAATATTTCCACGTTCAAAATTACTTATTTATCGTTTATTGTTAGTGTTTTGTGCTCAATGCGTAAAAATCACTTCATCTGTGCTGAGTGAATGAAGACAACAAGTTTTGCATCGAAACACAGTGATAATAAGTGAAAATCTGTATACGATCGTTACCAGCCGCTATTTAAATATTGCTGTAAATTATCAGCTAATATCACCAAAACTGTGAAGGAAAAACTTATACAATCAGAGTGAGTGAGTGATTGGATGCATATTTGCTATACTGGATATTATTATTTAAAACATCGATAACCTCAAAAATGCAAGTTGGATTCTTCACGCACACATACACACCACCACACATTCTGCGATACTAGCGGCATCAAGTGTCAAGCAGCGGTACCAAAAATAACACGCACACTCGAAAACTAACAGCGACATCTATCTGCAAGTAGCGGTACTAGGAGTTGCATAAACCCACACCAGGAGGCGGTAAAAGCAGAATATTGACCATGAGTGTATGCGCTGGGTGCGATAAACCTCTAACGAGGAAGTTTTTAAAATGCGCTATATGCTCGGCAGAATACGATCTCGAGTGCGCAAATATGACCATCAAATTATTTAATTTGATGCAACGAAAAGAGGAGTGGGTCTGTCCAGCATATAACTGTCAAAGACGTACAGAAAATATTGAGCAACACGCCGGTAAAACCGGGCCGAAGAATAACGATGATGAAACCTACGTGCAGAATATTATTAATTCGCAAGAACATAATAATGTCAACACCAAAAAAAGATCTACGTGCGGGCCCTCTGATGACGAGAGTGACTTGTCGAAGGAAAATAATGTCATAGATAACGAGGATAACCCCATAGTTACAGAACTGAAAGCGTACATGACCCAATTATTCCAAGACCAGACGAAAACACTACGGGAAACAATTAAGGAGCTGTCGGACACTATTAAGGTACAAAATGATCACATAGAAAACCTGGAAAAAAGGATCGTAACATTGGAAAATGCAGCGGATCTAAAACGACGTGACTTTGCTTTATTAGAGAACACTCTATCATCACTGCAAATGGACCTTGCAGATAAAGACCAGGCCTTATTAGTCAATGACCTGGAAATCGCCGGCTGCCCTGAAATGCCAAACGAAAATTGTACCCATCTGGTCCTACATATCGCGAAAAAGATAGGAGTAGACCTCGATGAGAAGGACGTTGTGTGTGTTGACCGAGCGGGGCCAACAAGACCAGCTGAGGAAGACGGTACACCCCCACGACCCAGACCAATCGTTGTGCGCCTAACTCGTCGGGTACTTAAATAATAATAATAATAAAGTTTATTCACGAAAAAAAAAACACTTTTACAAAAAGTTTTTTACTCTGCCAAACTACATCATAGTTTGTAGGCAGTAGGTATACTCCCACATTTAATGTTTTTTATATCTAAGTATAATTATGTTATTATAATGTTGTTATGTACTTATTAACTAATAAACACAAAGAAAAAAATACTAATTTAATAACAAACAAAGAAACGCTGTTAAAGGCTGCCCGCGTAAGACGTGGCCTTACAACAGAAGGACTTGGTCTACCCGAACCTGCCAGGAAACTCTACATAAATGAGCGACTCACTAAATGCATGAGACTCCTATTTCAACAAACAAGGCGGCTTAAAGTAGACCATAACTTCCAATACGTATGGACGACCGGCGGGAAAATTTTTGTACGACAAGAGCAAGGAAAACCGCGCCATAGAATACGCGGCGAGGGTGATTTACAGAAGGTTTTTGGCATCCCTAAGGTTTGATCTCATATGTCAGGCCAAGATTACAATGTTAATCACGAAAATTGTTTTGCGAGCACTACTGTACTCCATAACTACACTGATATATGCTATTTTTATTACTATTGGTACTCTTGTTGCATTTAATATGAATCGCTCTATTCTTATACACTTCTATACTCACGAACACACAAACACGCTGACCTATACCCACACACACACACATACACTTCCAACTTTAATATATACATCAATGGCTGAGGAAAGAAAAAAATGTTTGCGGTTAGGGTTACTTAATGCTCAGTCTCTAAACACGGGTCAAGATGAGCTTTTGGTTTCAGTACTTAAATACAAACCCGATATACTAGCAGTCAATGAAACCTGGCTAAATGAAGGGGAGGAGAGTCTGGCAACTCTCCCGGGCTACAGATTTTTGCAAAGAGCACGAAAAGGCAAGGGAGGTGGTGTTGGATATTACATATCGTTAAGCCTGGCAGCTCGAGTAAAGAGACACCCACCCTCTGCATTAGAACAATTCTGGCTTGAGGTTCAATTACCAGGTGCTACACTCGCTCTAGGCACAGCACATAGATAGATGTGGTCATGACGGATAGCCGTCAACGCTGCAAAAATGTATCGGTTCTACATAATAGATCATTGAGTGACCATGCCATGATTTTGGTAGATTTTGACATTAAAAAGCCCAAATTCGTGAAACGAGTAAAATACCAAAGAAATTTTAAAAATATTGATATAAATGACTTTACTCAAGATCTTAACGCTATCCCATGGAATTCTATTTCTGACCTAGATAATGTCGACGATATGATATTGAACTTTAACACTCACCTTCTCTCTTTGTTTGATAAACACGCACCCATTAAAAAAATTATTATAAAAGATGTGCCCAAGCCATGGATAACTGATATGGTAATATTTATGATGAGTTTACGTGATGAGGCACTGATGAAAGCGCAGAAAAATAAATTAGATAGTTCCAAAGACTACTACAAAAGCCTTAAAAATCTTGTAACAGCTACCATAGAAAGAGAAAGAAAGGCTTACTTTAATCACTTTATCAATAAAAACATAGATAACCCGACTCTACTTTGGAACAATTTTAATAAAAGTAATATTTTTAATAAAGCCTCCAATAATTTTATCCCAGAATATCTGAATGATCCTGAAAAAATTAACAACCACTTCTTAAATATTCCTAGCGTCGATATCCATAAATTAGAGAAGACATCGGTAAATGCACTCAATAATAGGAACACATTTGTGTTAAAATTGACTAATCACACTGAAGTCATAAAAATTATTAATAACATAAAAACAAATGCGACCGGCCACGATAACTTAAATATAGAAATGATAAAACTAACCCTTGATAGGACTCTTCCAATTATTACTGACATAATAAACAAATCTATCCAAACAAATAAATTTCCAACTTGCTGGAAAAGGGCACTTGTTCGACCAATACCGAAAAAAAATAATCCAACGGACCTGAAAGACTTACGACCGATTTCAATATTGCCTATTCTATCTAAAGTGCTAGAGAAAGTTATTTTAAATCAAATGCTTGACTATCTGGATAAAAATAACATAATTCCTGAATTTCAATCGGGCTTTCGTAGAGAACACGGCACAGAGACTGCTCTTCTAAACGTTACCAATGATTTAACGGAGGCTTCAGATATGGGTCTAAGCAGTATACTGGTTCTATTGGACTACTCCCGGGCTTTCGATTGTTTGCACCCTGAACTTCTATTAGCCAAATTAGAGGATTACGGTTTTGCGTTAGATACCTGTCAATGGTTTCGAACATTTTTGACTGGTAGAGAGCAAATTGTGGTTACCGAAGCAAAAGACGGAGAAAACAAATTCTCGACGCTAGGTAAGCTTGACAGAGGTGTACCCCAGGGTTCACTCCTGAGTCCGATACTGTTTTCAATATTCACAGCGGATCTGGCAAAATGCGTAGAGTCTTGTAAATACCACTTATATGCTGATGATACACAAATTTATTATTCATTTAAAATACAAGACACAACAAAAGCTCTAGAATTAATTAACAAAGATCTCGCTAATATCTACTCATGGTCCATAAAAAACTCGTTAGTATTAAATCCAAGTAAGTCGCAATTTCTAATTCTCGGAACTAAACAGCAAATTAGCAATGTATTAGAATGCAAAGGAAATATTAAAATTAACGAGATTGCTTTGGAACAGGTAAAAACTGCCCGAAACCTAGGCCTACTAATAGATGGGGAACAAAAATACAAAGATCATGTCAACTCGAAAATTAGAAATGCGTTTTTTAAGTTAAAAACTCTTTACAAGATACGTCCTTATATAAAAGAAAAGTTACGTTTACTTCTGACTGATCTTCTCGTGCTCTCTCCTTTTACTTATTGCAGTAATATTTACGGTCCTAGAATAACCAGTGCTATGGATAGGGCAATACAAAGAGTACAGAATGCGTGTATTCGTTACAGCTTGAATGTACCAAAAAGGGAATTTATAACACCTTATCTGAATAAAAACTCCATTCTCAATATGGCTGCAAGAAGAGAACTTCACTATGCCTGCACAGTCCAAAAAGTTATATGGAATAAAAAACCTGAGTATCTTTTTACAAAACTCACCTGGGAAAGAAATATTAAGAATAGATGTTTGCGTTCAGTCACACTTGATCTGCTTAAAATCCCTAAACATAAAACGACCAGGTATAGGGGATGTTTCAAGCACAACTCAGCCAGAATATGGAATGATTTGCCTCCACCGCTAAGGAAAAAAATGGGTAATCAATGTTTTAAAGCAAAATATAAATCAGCTCTGTTAAATAAACAACTCGCCACGGAACACTTGAAACATACCTACCGTAAAGACCTGCCACTCAAACAGTTCTTTCTAACTTCTAACCCTAATAATTAAGCCGGATCTTGTATTTCATTTGCACAATCATTATACACACACATGTACACACACACACACACACGTACACAAATTACATGTTAGTTTACTAGACAAGAGTACCCTATCACTATGTAATTTTTGTCTCTTTCTTTTCACATAAATAATTTATGCTCTTTTTTATGTATCTGCTGCATTGCATGTTTATTAAAGATAGCCCTCGGTCTCACAATCTCCTACCAAACACCTTCAGGAGAAGGAGGCGACTGAAAAACAGCGTCGCGGAGAGCCTCGGCTCTGCGCGACACGAAGCTGAGTCACGTCCTTTTGTTTATGTAATTAGTTTAGTCATGTGTTTCGGACTCAAATTTGTAAATAGTTAGTAAGTTCATAAACAATAAACATATTTTTTATTTTATTTATTATTTATTTATCTTTGCTGATATAAAAACCTACACCACCTCCCCAACCACCACGCATCTGTTTAGGGCGTGGAGTAAGACGTAGTCGATATAGGCACTGCCTCGGGGCTGGCCAGGTTAATCACGCCTCATGTAACTTTACGCTATCACCTTACCACCATAAACGGCATTCATTTGAAATTGAAGTCTAGATTTCCAAAGTTATTTACATGCATACCCCCTAAACAGGAAAAACCCCCCAAAAACCTACCCAGAAACCTGTCGCATAGTCGCCTCTAACGACACCCGCGGGAAATCAATATGGGGTGATGCTATTTTCAGCCAGCACCACACTGCATCTCGAATTTACAGCAGTTTATATATCAAATAGCAACGGATTGTTGCGGTCATTGGTGAGGCATTACCACAACTGCAGTAAATATATATTTCACTAATAAATTACCACAACAATCGACATTATACAAACCACAAATTATATTTGGTTATGTAGCGGGAATCTACTGTTTGAACCATTTACCTACATACTATTGCAACATTAATTTAAGTTGATTATCCGGTTCAATCACCATAGTTTTGAGCAGGTATCGGAAACCGATTAGATTTTAGAAACCGGTTCAGTCTTTACTTACCCTTAAACCAAAATTGATTAACGTTGAGGTTACCGGTTTTTAACCGGGTTATTCGACAAATAGATTTGAAATTAATTTCGGTTGTTGTGAGCTAAATTAGCCGTAGAGCGACGATAAGTGCAGGAAAAGGACAGGAAACATCGCACGTCGACCAATAGACGCCGCTTTAACCGGTCTGGTTTTCGGAATGTAAAAAAATAGTTTTCATGTTTTTCCAATCTGCGATTTGGTTAATGAAAAACGAAATTTAAACAGGTTTTTAAAAGCGGTTGCGATCCTAGGTTTTGGGGTTAAATAAGGGATGGAGCCCAAGGTTTCAGCTGAGTGACATCAGCTGAAGCCGCTGGTAAACTGAAGTACCAGCGAGTTGTTGTCATCTGGGTGGTGAGCAACTTAATCTTCTGCCACCCACAACCTTCTTCTTATATTTATGAGCTCATTGCCATTTCTCTTGTCGGTGAATACTATTAGCACTTATTGCCGTCATGATACGTCATTGTAAAAAAAATGTATTACCCAATTATTATAAATGAGCGTTATGGGGACCTTTGCCCCCGGATCGACAAGGAGCGGGCTTTGTGAGTAAGTAGTTTAAGTTTAGTTTTAAGTGACATTTTTTGTAATTTATTTAGACATGTATGAAATTTTCATTGAAAAAAATAATAATAATTATTATAAAAAAAATTATAACAATTTTGTATTATCATAATAAAAAACCGGCTCGGGCGGGATAAAAATAAATAAAATTAAAAGCACTGCCTCGGAGCTGGCCAGGTTAATCACAGGCATGATTCTTTAAAAAGAAAACAGAATATAGGATATATTAAAATTTTAAAAAAATCGCTAAGAGTGATCTCTTACAGACAACCTTTGGGTACAGAAAATAAAGAAAGAAAACAGAGTTTAGTGCAAGAGTAATAAATAAACAGACATAAACATTAAAATATAAAAAAGTTATATGAAATTATAAATAAATACCTACTATAGTTAAATATACTTACTCAAATAATTTGGTATAGAAAAAAAAAGTTGATTCACCCTTTTAAAACAGCTTTTTAAGCCCTCTACCTACCCCGCAAGCGCTAACGTGAAATGAATGTGTGTCTTTTTACACAAACAAACACACATATCACACCTATTATCCCTTGCGTGGTAGGCAGAGCGTAAACGGCCGCAAAAAAACGGACATTTACGCCACGTCAGACAAATATTATTTTGAGGGTCATTCGGAAAATTGTGTATCGCCATAGTAACAGGTTGTCAGTCCATTGCCTAAAATTGCAAAACACACCCTCAAGTTCCTTAGTCGCTTCTTACGACTCCCACGGGAAAGAAATGGGGTGATGCTATTCTAAGCCGACATTACACGACCAGATTTGAGTTACCTACTACGAAAACTCAAAATATTTTTGTCATATTTCAACCTATGTTCCTTGAGGAAAGTTGTTCCCGTCTTGAGATTTCGCTATAAGTCACTACTAAAATTTCACTCATACTTTCATAATTTCACATATTTATAAACTTATTTACACACGAAACAAAAAACTAAAATCATATTCAAATAATTTGGTGCAGCAAAGAAAAATGATTTTCAGTTGACAGGTGTACTGCTAGCACCGAACGTGACGTACGCCCAAGGTCCATGGAGCTTGGGCGTGATGAAGACGGGTTCCCCCTTGGAGAGTATCATGCAGCTGACCCTCGGCGTGGCGGCCATCTTCCTGTGCATCGTCAGCGCCATGCTGATTGTTGGAGCTTTGTGTGTTAGTATTCGTATCATCTCATCAAAATCCTGTTTTTAAAGTTTCAAACCTAAAGGGTCAAGGTATGTACAGTCGGTTGTAGCACTTAAGGTACCAGGGGTACTCCAAAAGAACTGGATGATTTTTATCCCCAGTTAATACACAATAAAAAATTATACTTTTTCCCATATAAGAAGTCATTTTCTATAAAACATAATTATGTCAAGAAAAAAATATTGCTAGGAACAAAAATAATTCAGTTCTTTTGGAGTACCCCTGGTACATTATGTGCTACAACCGACTGTACATACATACATACATACACATATCACGCCTATAATCCCTTGCGGGGTAGGCAGAGCGTAAACGGCCGCATAGAACGGACATTTTACGCCACGTCCGACAAACATTTGAGGGTCATCCGGAAAATTGTGTATCGCCAATCAATGTATGTATGCATAATTATTTTATTGTGCATGTCGACGGCTGATGTGGCGCAGTGGTAGTGCGACTGCCTGCGACGCAAAGGTTCCGGGTTTGAATCCCGGTGGGGCACGCACAAAATTGATATTTATCTCTTTGTGAATTTATTTCCGGCCATGTTACGACATTGCAGGCTGAACCACCTGATTGTCCGAAAAGAAATATGGTTCCGTGCTTCGAAGGGCACGTTAAGACGTCGGTCCCGGTTGCTGTCTATGTTTACTTAGACGGCGGTTGTAACACAACCATGTCAGGGGTCTAGTAATAGCAGGCGGTTGAAAAACTCTGACACCGGGTTCATCGGGTCGTTGGACGACTCGAAAGGAGAGAGAGAGTGTTAGAGTTCCGTAACCAAAGGTATTGCTGAGACTTTGCTGTCTGTCCATCCGTCAGGTTGTATCTCGTAAGCCGTAATACTCGTAGTTAAACAGCTTTTCACAAATGATGTATTTAGAAGATTTGCGGTTTCTTTGATCAAAACTCATATCCAGACTGTTGACGCTCCCTTAGAAGAAAAAATTAAAATCTCTACCGAGCGTTGTATTACGCTAAATTGTCAAAAATGAAAAATCTGATAATACAGTCCCGGTCTCCTATAATAGAAGTTGTTACGTGGTTACAACTAATTTCGAGATTATAGTCAGGGCTCAGAGATAGTTTCAGCTCCGGTAGCTTAGCGGTGGAACGTCATTCCATGGTCCCAGGTTCATGTCTAAAGTCGATATTTTTCTATTTTATAATTATTATTTAAAATATTTTTTCATACATACATACATACACATTCTCTGAGTCTCTCAAAGGTTGACTGGAAGAGATCCGTTTGTGGGAGAAGTCCGCCTTTGTGCCTCTTGTTTTATTCCATCCTTTACTGATAATATGTATATAATGTATGTATGTGTAAATTTGTTTTGTGGTACAATAAAGTCAATAACGTCGGCCGGCAGTGAAAACCACGTAAAGGCAAAAGCAACAATTTTACAGGAGACAGTAAAAACCGTCTGGTGAAAAAAATTGTATGAACGGAAAAAACAAGTTCTGTTGTTTTATGACAACCAAATGCGTATATTTCAATCGGTAGTAGAAACACAGAAAATCTAATAGCGAAAATAGATTAAAATGGAGTTACGAGGAACTCATACTGATAAGGTTATGGCGTACTATCAAATACGAGGTTTGACGACATAAAACAATAAGATTTACAGCGGTTACCATTGCGTTTGCTACCACAGCAGCTTTACTGACGCTGCCTATTTATTCGTTTCCTCCAAACCTTCAACGTGAGCCGGTTATCTAAGCAGCAAGACCTCGCTACACTATATACTAGCGCCGTCTCACGTCACGAAGCCCTGAATGCTGTCAAAGAGAGAACAGCTGCCATGGCGCCTTTGCAAAAAAGGGAAAGGATCTTCCTCCTTCTCCACTTCACCTCACAGACACCTCCGCCGTGAATTCACTCAGTTTCGGCAGTCATAGCAGACCCAGCAGGATCTTTCACACCCCGGAAACTGACCAACTGCTAAAAAGAAACCGCTGATAGTAGCGGACTACCTGGCGGTTAAAGTTTCGATTCGATAACCTAATCTAACAGGACACAACACCTGAGAGAGCTCAAGCAGGCCTTCGGATACTCGTGGACAGTTACGCCGTATAGACCTGCCTGGCAAAACGAGGATATTGTCTGAATATACTAGAGTCATTTTACGGCACTGAAAGGCATCGATACCGGAAACAGGCGTCCAAAAGCGGCCCTTAAAGACTGCCAACACATTGCCGAAGGAAATAATAATGGAACTGCTGACCACCCTGAGCTACGAAGTGATACCTACTTACTTGCGGCAAATCAAGGCGCGTGGAGGACACCTAGTCGTTCTGCATGCCCGGCGTGTAGATTGAGATATAGCGTGGATGGGAGTACCAGAACAGCCAAGTGCCTCTGCTGCCAGCAGTTCTAGTACATCTAGAGGAACTGTCACCGCAAGCTCGCCTGCGTAAAGTGCAGGAAGCAGCATACCTACTGCTTGCTAACTCGTGTAAGCAGCCGACCACCTTCTACAACGTGGCGACGCGTCTCTCGCCAACTACACCGAATCATGCCGCGACGGACTAAACCGATAAGAGAGCACAACTCCGCTCACAAATCCCATCGATGTTGACAGAAAGGAGGCTGCACTGCTGGAAAATATAAATACGGCTGGTTCTGTCTTGGCAGCTGCCCCTAACCTAATGCAACCGATGAAGACGAAGCGGAAGCGGACGAGACACGCACGGACAAGAAAACTCCTTTGCGGTATTCCTTACGGAATTATGCCGAAGTGTCAGCGGGATCCATGACAAAAGAGTTAAAAACATCCGCCCCTGAAGAAGCCAGAAAGACTCTTATCAATAATTACTTTAACTGAGGTACGGACGCTTCAAGCATCGTTAACAGGAGCCATTGCGATCTGATCTCATCCTACGGCTAGGCCCTTGCTGTTGAAAGCAAGCTGGAGGTTCTTCTACTCAGATAAGGCTTCATAAGGCACTGTTAATTTGGCCCACAGCTCTGCTGTCCATATCCACTACTGCTCGTCGCAAAGTTAGGATCGTGGGCCCCTTCACTTTTATATCTGGCACCCGCGCTTCATTTATAGGACAAAGCAACATGTGCCTCTCCAGCTCTCCACTTCATTTCAAGGAGGATAATGTATGCCATAACTGTAACAACCACAGGATATCTTAGTTAGATGTCGTTGGCTGATGGACACTAGGGAATCACCCGACTGCACTGGTTCGACCTCACCACAGTGCAAAAGTGGACCTACTCACCCAAGAAGTACAGACTCGGCAGCCTATGTGACACGCCCTAGGACCCTCGTGCCTTTGAAGGAAGTGAGTTGAATTAACGGCCAGGTGGCCAGCCTAAGTTAGGTAGCGCAATGCAACATATTATTTGATCACCTTTATGATACTCACGGGTACAAACAAGGTGATGCTTCCAAGCCCGCACCACAAGGCGCTCTAGTAACCTTATCTCCTAAGTGTTATAATGGAATTATACAATAACGAAAACCTCGCCAAAGTTTATATTACAAAATGCTTTTTAATGTTCAGTAGTAACAATGAAAAACTTGCAACCGCACATGAGAGATTATTATACTTTTTCTTTAATAAAATATACTTGTAAAAGTAATTACGTGTTTTTCGCAACATCCTAGAACACATCGTAAAACACGGCTACGCAAATGCGAGGTTTTACTCGACGAAATGTGCATATCGATCGATACCGAGGTTCTCATTTTCATCGATAGAAGGTGTTCCCAGTATCGCAGCCCTGCCTACGTTCGTCGTAAATGTGCGTTACGAGCTTTTCTTCCCAAAAATAAAATAAAAGAAAAATCATGAATTTGTGCTTTACGAGGTTTTCACTGCCGGGCGACGATAAATACATACACATTATAATGTCTTTATACCTTGCTGGTTAGACAAGAGTGTTAACGGTCGCAAAATACGACCACTATCGCCATGTTTGATAAATATTTGAGAGCTGTTTTAAAACGTGTATCACTATATAGTGACAGGTTGTTAGCCTGTCACCTATGATATCAATATTTTTTCCACCCCCAGAATATCCCCAGAATGATCGAGTGTTACCAATGGGGTGCAATCGGGTACTGTGGGGTCACGTGCCTCTGTTACCTCATACTGTCCTTCTACTGCTTCATAGTGCACACTCACTGTCTCGTCGCTGGCTTAACATTACTGTTCCTGATAGTAATGAGCGTACTTTGTAAGTAATCTTTTGACATCAATCAATTAATACATTTAGAAATGTACACATACATACACATAGTACACATAACACGCCTATAATCCCTTGCGGGGTTTGCAGAGCCATTTACGCTTAATAATTAAGGGGGCTCCCATATAAAAAACTTGTTTGTTGTATGGAGGCTTTAGACAGTTGAAATATATACAGATGTTGTATTTCTGTTGCTGCTATTACAACAAATACAAGGAAAAAAATTACATTTTTATTTTTTTAGAGTTCCGTACCCAAAGGAAACCCTATTACTGAGGCTCAGCTATCCGTCTGTCTGTCCGTCCGTCCGTCCGTCCTACAGGTACGAGGCTGTATCTCCTGAACCGTTATACCTAGACAGTTGAAATATTCACATATTTTTGTTGCCGCTATAACTACAAATACTAAAAATTACAATAAAGTAAAAATTTAAGGGGGCTCCCATACAAAAATCGTGTTTTTTGTGCGTTGGAGGCTGTATCTCATGAACTGCGAAAGATGGACAGTTGAAAGTTTCACAGATGACGTATTTTTGATGTTGCTCTAACATAAAATAAAAAAAAACTGAAAAATATAATAAATTTCATATTTAAGGAGGCTTCCTCACAAAAAACGTGTTTTTAGCACGTTTCTCCTCGATTCCATACAACAGATATGGTTTTATTGGCATTTCTAATTCGATTCCGACTCGCACTTGGCCGGTTTTTTATTAAACTTATTGCACAGAAATTACAAATGGCGGGCCTAATGCCCCGCGGCATTCTCTACCGGCCAACCAAAGGAAAAACAGAATGAGTCGAAGCGGCATGCCATCATCGGGCCGGTATGCAAGTAATTTGCACATTTTGATACCTACTTACAAATATATATTTTTTACAGTGACTGCGTACTTCGTAATCGTCGTAAACAGTCTAAGAATGACGATGCAATATTTAAACAGTTCTGGGATTACGGATAATGATGTCTAAACTCTAAAATATGATGTGTTACGTATACATATAATTTATTTTGTATAAATATACTGATATGTTGGTTCTTATTTGGTTTATTATTGTTTGCCAAGTCCGCCATGGGTTGTTGGGGTGTTGGGGCTGAGCTGCAGGCTACCAATCGGGGTCATAGGTAAGGGTAGTGAACGGCCATCAGATATGGTGGTTAGCTTGGTGGTTAGTTAGAATATCCGTACTTCCGTACTAATATAATATTATAAATCTGAGAGTTTGTGTGCGTGTATGTATGTTTGTTACCTCTTTACGCTCAAATGGCTTGACCGATTTAGATAAAATTTAGAACACAAGTAGAGTATAACCTGGAATAACACATAGGCCACTTTTTAACGCAGGAAAACAACTATTACCACGGGAAAATGAATGGCAGCGGGTGAAACCGCTGGACGGAAATCTAGTACTGAATAAACTGTCCCTGACCAAGAAGCGGCAGAGATTGAAGGAGGTGGTGGGAAGTCTTGTGGGAGGGGCTTACCTACAGGGTGTAAGGGACAGCCCCCGAATACCGGTAGGGTGCATTCAGACCATTAAACTGAACAATTTCCCGTAAATAAATATTTCGGGAAACATAAAAAAAATTACTTCCCATAGTAAATGAAGTCAACTGTTTGTGATTTTGTATAGGTAGTCTATTTTTTTTGCCGTTTCCTGACATATGTTTCTATGGGAAAGTTGTTCAATTTCATGGTCTGCATGCACCCTACCAGTATTCGAAGGGCTGTCCCTTACAACTCGTTTAAAAAATGAAAATCACTTTAATGATGTCGCTTTGACATAGCGAATCAATGCCGCTATCCAATAAGCATTACCCTAGGTGTCGGGCAACAGCGATACTACACTCCGTTTATTTAAGGATGACCAATAATGTAAACAAACTTTGTATGTAACTGACAGTTGCGAGCTGTCATTTACATACAAAGTTTGTTACATTATTGGTCATCCTTAAATAAACGGAGCATAGTAGCTAGTAGTGGCAGAAGGTCAGTCAACCCGCGACCACAATACATGAAACTGTGTTGAAACGTCGGGACACAGGTAAATTACTAATATCCACCTAAATACTATCGCGATAGACCCGGTCTAATACTTAAAATGAGTGGCAGAAGGCTGAAGAGATGAGATCTATAAGGGCTTCTGATCACACATCAACAAGCGATCCGCAGGCAATGTGGTCTCCGGTTGTTGAACTGCGGTGCGAAATACAAGTGGGCTCCACCGCACAAAACTTTACCCAAAAACTTAGATAAATGATTGGTTCGCTAGCGCTCAACAGCGAGAACTAATCTTAAATCTAAGACCAAAAAACCAGTAATTGAAGTTACTCCACCGACAAGAGTTCGAATCTTAAATTTGAAGAAGACACGATAGGCAAAAACTGCAAGTACTTGGGTTCCTCCTAAAGCGAAACAGGCACGTGGTCGACCACGAAAACGGTGGAAAGACGAGTTAGAATCCTACGCCAAGGACTCAGGACTAAGAAAGGGAAATGTGGAAAAAGGGAGGGATGCCTTTGCCCAGCAGTGGAACACTTCAAGCTCAAAATTATATTAATTAAGTTTAACATAGTTAAGTTTGTCATTTGCCGTGTGATGTCTGCTTGGTATATCATCACCCCATTTCATTCCCAGTCGTGTCGTCATGTCGTAAGAGAGGGACTCAAGGGTAACATGTGATAAAGATGATAGGTCTGTCTGTCACTATGGCGATCCACAATTTTCTGGATGACCCTCAAATGTTTGTCAGACGTGGCGCTATTTCTATATAACATCAAGTAGAGTTTCAAATAGGCATGAAGGTACTTCTTGACCTATCGATCAAAACTGGACCCGCCTGGCACCATCCTCCTTCACTTGGCTCCACCTCCAGTTTTGAACAGTAGGTCAAACGTAGCTTCAGAACGATTTTCAGCTTTTAAACTCGATGAACAAAGTAAAGGACTCTAACAACCCCGCTACAATAGACCACCTTAAGGAATAAAATGGCAAGAAAAAGAAGGGAACTGTACTCATCAGTGGGTAGATGTAGCTGATATGATGATGATGATGCAATAATCCCCGTGTGAGGAGTCATATAGGGGGTTATTGCATCATCATCATCTGCCTCCGCCCATGTCCAGCAGTGGACTGTTAATGTAATGTTAAAAGTGCATTGAACATTGTTGCAAATAACAAATTGTGGTTGTTCCGTGGTCATGGCCCATGCAACTGGGTTAAAATATCGGACAATTCAACAAAATAGGTATCGCGGTTCTTACCCCGTTTCAGTATTTTGAGTTATTAAGTGTGACTGCGAAAGTTTAAAACAGTTTGTTGCGAATTATTTCACAAAATCAAGTGGGGGATTATTTAATTTTAGTCTAGTTTAGCTTAGTAGTAATTGTTATTTGTCCCTTTATATTGTTGTTTACATAAATGGTTAAATAAATAGTGGGGGATTTACGCACAATTTGCAGCGCCATCTATTAGCGTTTTAAGGCATAAAGTTTTCTGATCCATTAAAAAAAACTTATTCGTCCCCATCAGGCTTCTTGTCAAAACTATGTCTATCTGGCACATTTTGATATATTTTTGATCTATGTTTTGGTAATTTGTAAAGTTATTTGTTTGTAAATAGATTTCCAAGTTTTTGAGCAATTTTTGTAAAAGTACCCTATGATTCGAAAATGTGTGAATCATTGCCGCGAGTCAGAGTGCTGTGCTGCTCATTGCGAATCAGCTTAATATTTATAGCAATATTGTCAATAGTAAGTTTTCTTCTTCTTCATCGTCGTATCCTCATGACTAAGGGATTCTCTGGGCTATAATCGTCACCAGCTTCTTCCAAACTTCTCTGTCTTGAGCCATTTACCATTTAGAGCCAACGCTGCGTCGAGCGGGCTGCATGCGCGGGCTAAAAACGGTAAAATACTGTAGCAGCGCTGCGTGACGCGGGCCGCCAACACGCGTCGCGGGCGCGCCCGCCCCGTCCGAACACGACGACACCTCGCCGTATTATAGCTACTGAGGCACGATGCGCCTTCTAAATCCAGACGGATAATAATGTCAAGACGCTCGCAGCCCGCTTCACGGAGCGTACGCCCTAAATAGTGTGAAGCCAGTCGTAGATAAGGATACATTCTTGAAGGACTGGCACATAGATGGAAGGAGAACAAGGAAGCCTTTTCGGTTTGAGCGTGAAGAGGTAACAAACATACACACACACACACAAACTCTCGGATTTATAATATTAGTACGGATTTCATCGATAAAGTCTCACAACAACTTAGTAATATGTCAGATTCCTATTCTCAGTTACTGTTTCTAATATTGCATTTTATAAAATTATTTTTTCTTTCATTGTTACTTATCCATTTTTGTGCATGCTGTGGCACCTTTAGATGTAGTGCATGTATGTCTCTCTCTTAGGTTGATTTTACATCATTGTAACTTATAATGTAACTACAATTGGTTGTCCTAATAAATAAATAAATAAGTAGCCGTCTGCCGCCCAAAGCTAACTGATGGGATAAACACAAGGTGTTAATTTAAACCCGTGCCATAGCCAAATGGGTGGTTCAGTATAGATAAAGGATGGTATAAAAAAAACTAAACATCCTCTATCCTGTACCCTAAGGTTGCCTGGAAGAAATCGCTACCTAAGCGATAAGGCCGCCTTGTGTACACTTGTCTTATATATTATCTGAATCTAACCGCCATTCTTGTCTTCTCTCTGTCGGTGATTTGACCTCCTCATACGATGATACGACACGACATTAACCTTTTCTATTATTTGGTCTTATTAATTTCGTCTTGGTCGGCCTCGCGTCTTGTCTACTTTTCCTTCCACGATGTTTTTTAGGAATTAATCGTGTCGTATCAGCTGCCCCATCATCTTTCCTCTCTATTTTCCATGGTTCTTAACCAACTCCTCTTTCATTTCCTCCCTGAAGGCTTTCTTCATTCGTATTCTTCTTGGTCCAGCTAATTTTATCAATACTTCTGCAACACCAGATCTCAAATGCTTCAAGCCACTAAGAGTTATGGGTATTTGATTCAAATTTAGAGACTACAAAAAGATTTCAAAGTTTTCGTTTACAGTTTCGTTTATCCAAACTGAAACTAGCTTTAGGTGGGACGTTTTTCAAACAAAAGTAAAATGGACTTACGCCTTTAAAGGAGACAAAAGTCTGATTAAAAAACTCGATGGGAAGTCCCGTGTTGATATAACATTTTCGCAAAATAATAAAAATAAAATTGTAAACTATGAAACTTCTTTGTTAAACCCAATTTGCCACTTTACGCCCATAGATGGCGCTACTGCTGCAAACAATTTGTTTGATTTTATTGTGGCCGAAATACTCTTTATCTTTTAACCCAAAGTAGTTTTGCGCGAAATTTACGTGTACCCTCATCATTTCGCATCATCATTTGTTAAAACATTGCTCATCATCGCATGTTTAAGTCCATTGAATTTCATTTTTCGGCCGTGTGATGCTGGCTTAGAATAGCATCACCCCATTTCTTTCCCGTGGGAGTCGTAAGAGGTGACTAAGGGTCTTGAGGGTGTGTAGTGGAATTTTACGCGATGGGCTGACAACCTGTCACTATAGCGATACACAATTTTCCAAATGTCCCTCAAATATATGTCAGACGTGGCGGCCGTTTACGCTCTGCTTATCTCGCAAGGGATAATAGGCGTTATATGTTTATGAATTTAAATTTTTCGTTTGTGTGTAAATCGTCCCACCATAACCTATGACACGCATTTTTCTTTACAGATAACAGGCAGCCTTACGTTAAATATCATAATGAAAGCCTCCGACGTAAGCCTTCGTCGCACGAAGACGCTAACCAACACCACTCTGGGTGAGAAAGGGCTAGTTTTATTCATTTTATACTGTATTGCACATGGTACAAAAGGCGGGCCTAATGCCACGCGGCATTCCCTACCGGCCAACCAGAAGGTAAACAGACAGAAAAAGACAATCAGATACGGAACGTTTGTTTATTCATTGAATGTCATTTAAACAATATTTCAAAACGTACTATCCTGATGGACTGCAATAGGCTGATGATAATGATGATATCCTGAGCTCAGTGAGGGATTCAACAGCACGAGTTGTGGATGAATTTGCTCTCGTGTGTTTTTTTTTTTTAATCTTTATTTAAGGAGTTTTGTCAAAATATGACAATGCCACTCCATTGTGCAACACATAGTATAAATCACAAAACAAAAAAGAATAAAGAAATAAACTATACTGATGGTACCCGCAGAAGGTGCTTTCGTTTTCTGCGAAGACCTATCAATACAACCCTGTACAGCATTCTGGTTACTTCCGACAAGGGAGAAGCCAAAACACTATTACAAGATCCAACTTGAAAAACAAATGCATCACTATATTGTAAAAACATTTGAACTCTGCAGTCCTCATTCCGAACACATTCCATCATAATATGAACTACGTCCTCTACTGTGCCACACTCGTGTGATGACACATAACTTTTCACTTCTACCAAGGAGAAAATTATGCCAATGTCGAGAAATTGGCTGCACAGCTCGAATCTGAGCAAAATAAAAATTCCCACCAAATTATTTTTATGTTTCTTTCAGAAACATCACATAAGTCTCAATATTCAGAAACGTCACCATATTTAATTGAACAAAACGATTAAAAACATAAATAAATAACTGGCTGAAATAATTTTTAGAACGCACTAGCAGCGCCATTGTTCTGATTAGTTTTGATAAAATGAGATGTTCGAAATTCAAATCTCATTCTCCATTATAGTGGATAAAAACGACTTTTCCCACTGAATTTTGGAACAAACCTTCGAACACCTTTTACAATCTTTTTCCTTTGATCACCGACACCGTTGAATTGCTTCATAGTTAAAAATTATCATACATTTTGGTGATATCTATTAAAGTAACTAAGAAAATTTTAAAATCGAAGGTGCTTCTAATTGTTTTTTTGACTAAGGTTTTTAATCCATTCCTATCTGGATAATCCTGTAATTTTTGGTCTTGAAATTGGTATTTTTAGAAAAGGGATTTATAGCCCTATACAATGTTTGGTATATTTCGGTGTTACCAACGAACCAGGGTGACCACAAACTTTAATATAATGATACTCTCGACCTTCCCGAAATTTTATTTATTCCCGAACATTAGTATTGGCATTTTGTTCTGTGACACTCTAGGACTTTCCAGCTAGGTATAAGTCTAGAACCTTTCAACCCAGTGTTACCCTAGCATGAACATCTTGACCCAGTGCCACTCTAGAACCCTTCTACCCCATAACACTAAAAACCTTCCGAATCAATTGATCCCACTCTTGAACTGAAATCTGACAAAAATCTTTTACAACATAAATAATACTTTTGTATACTAGGTACGCAAGTTGCAAGAGATATGGGCGTGATATGTGTATGTATGTATGTATGTACGTAAGTACATGTACATAATTATTATCCTTGCTTTCTTATAATTTATCCTAAAACTGTGGTTGGTGGTGACCGTATGCGCAGCGCTCCATATTTACAATTAAAAATTTCCGCCGCGGTTAAAAAACTGCTTTTGTGCCGCCGTGCCGCCGTCTAGTGTTGCATATAAATCGAACCTTACTACTTCATACTAATCTGCACTAACAACCACGTCATCCTATTATTTGATCGTAAATTTTTTTTTAATACCTACGTCTAATCGGTTCATATTTTGCGTTTCGTTCGATGTATCAATCAACGTAGTATTGACATTGTCAAAATTATCCATAGCGGATAGAATGCCGTTGTTGTAGATATATTTTACGGCTAAATTCTTTACGACTACAATAATTTTTCACGGTCAAAATATCGAACAAATGTAGTGTGTGTCGCGTCTGCATCATATTCCGTTTATCTATGATCAATTCCACGTCAGTTTTGACAGCAGAGGAAACACATCAAAACAAAAACCTTTTATTCCCAAGGAAATCAGCCGGAAACAGTAATTGTTTTGCTAAATTTCATAATAACTAAGACGTTTTGTCAAAAAATAGCCGCCCGGGCGGGTTCAACGTGAAATTGCCATTAATAATCATACTAAGATCAATACAGTTCGATTAGCACTGGCGGAAGAAATCTCTTACGCCACGCTTCATCACTGAAAAATAGAGGTAACTTCAAATTTTAATTTCTCCGTAATTAAATATAAAATGAGATTTTGCGCTGCCCTGGCGTATTCCTCATATCTTGAAGATTAAAAAACAAAATTTTGTTGACAGTGATGTGCCTTAGATTATGCATAAAATGCATTCTCGTAGCTCGTTTTCACCTCACTTCATGGAAGTAGGCCCGTTAAGTAAGCATTATAAAAAGATTTTAGAGAAAATATGCTATTTTCGGTGATAAGGGCTTAAATATACAAATGCAAATGCATATAATTCGGTCTATAGTAATTTCATTTAGCACCTACTGCTTCGTGAGAGAATTAAGATTTGTGCAAGGGATATGGGCGTGATATATGTATGTACATACATACATATATCACGCTTATAATCCCTTCCGGGGTAGGCAGAGCGTAAACGGCCGTGAATAACAGACATTTACGCCACGTCCGACAAACATTTGAGAGTCATTTGAAATATAGTGTATCACCGTAGTGACAGGTTGTCAGCCCATCGCCTAAATTTGCAATACACACCCTCAAGTCCCTTAGTCGCTTCTTACGACACCCACGGGAAAGAAATGGGGTGATGCTATTCTAAGCCGGCATCACACGGCCAATTCTAAGCCGGCATCACACGGTATATATGTGTACTTATAATGTTTGTTATTATTATTTATGTATGTGTTCTTATAATTTTTGTAATTATTTTCACAGATTATGGAGCGGTGGTAAAAAACTCAAACACTTTCGCGTTGACCATTGGCGTGTGTATGGGGTTCGTCTACTGCTTCTGTGGGATCATACTTCTGTTCGCCAATATGTTCGTAAGTGCATCGAACTACTAAATATACTCTATTCAAGTACAAGTAGGTATATAGGTAGTAAGACTGGGACAGATAGATAGATAGATTAAACGTTTATTTCATAATAGAGAATACACACAACAATTCATTCAACAGCAAAAGAAAAAAAAGAGGAAATACAGTTCAGAATAAAAAAAGGTAAATATTTACACAGTAACACGCGCGTGTGTGCAAGAGTCTGAAAAAATAAACAGGGTAATTTTTAATCACCCCAGAAATTTTACGCGGCGATTCTACTCATGATTTTGTTCCATACATTTTGTTCGAGTAGGCATGAATTTTTCTATGGAGTACCTGTTTTTTCTTCGCGATTTCGCAGATGACCCCATATAAAAGTTGTTCAGAATCATGAGTAGAATCACCCTGTAAAATTTCCGAAATGAATTAAAAATAACCCTGTATGTTATTGTCGAGGATCGAACAGATAACTTAAACCTATCAGTTACACAATTTGTCAAAATTTACGTTTGATAGAAAGAAACCAAAGTTACCTATTTTTTAGTGATTCACATTTATCTAATATTATGTCTACAGTTTCAAAGTGATCACAAATAAATTTACGATATAATTTAGATACATAGTTGTTCTGGTGAGAAAGGCTCCAAAGAACATAGGTTGAAATATGTCAAAAATATTTTTAAAGCCACTTATGCACGGTTGCATGGTTGTGTTACGACCGCCGTCTAAGTAATCATAGACAGCTACCGGGACCGACGGCTTAACGTGCCCTCCGAATCACGGAACCATTTCTTTTCGGACAATCAGTTGGTTCACCCTGTAATGTCCTAACCAGACATAGACATAGACATAGACATAGACATAACTTTATTGGTAATGTTCATTACAAGTCGATTCAATTCATTATCATCACTATACATTGAAATGTCTTAAATTAAATTACATAAAAAGAAAATAAAATATATATATCATAAATAATAACTGCATTTGCAGACATATCCATCCTAGGTAAGTACCTGTACGGTAGGTTTATAATTTAAAAATTCATCATAGCTGTAGAACGCTTGTTCCACAAGCCACAATTTTAATTTGTTTTTAAAAAATTGCAAGCTCTGGGCGCTCGTGATAGTCTCAGGCAGTTTATTGAAAACATCTGGAGCCATGGAGTGCACAGTTCTTCGTGGTTTTCTATACAGTGCCTTACCCCCTTAAGGCGGCCAGGATTTCTCAAGTTATGCTGCTGTTGGTCTCCCCGCTTTTTGAACATATCAAGATGTGTATGTGCATATGTAGCTACTTGGAGTATTAACAGACAGGGGAGTGTTAATATTCCAAGCGCCACAAAATAGGGTTTAGCACACTCATCTGATTGGGCACCTGCAATAGCCCTTACAGCACGCCTCTGTAGGCGGAAGACTCGATGCCAGTCGGCAGCGCGCCCCCAGAATTCGAGGCCGTACTGTAAGAGCGATTGCATGGTAGCGAAATAACAGCTACGAACGGAACATTTGGGTAGCGTTGAAGCAAGGCGGCCTAAAGCAAAGCAAGTTCTTCCTAGCTTTCCGCAAAGCAGGTCGATGTGGGGTTCCCAGGTTAATGTTTGATCCAACTGGAAGCCAAGAAAAGGCGCTACTTTAACTTGTTTAATCTTGATTCCTTCTACATCCACTACAAGCTGCCGACGCGTTCTACCAGAAAGGTTAAAGGTCACGAACTGCGTTTTGCCTAAGTTCAAGCACAATCCATTGCACCGAAACCATGTGGAAAGATCATGTGCGACAGAGTTAATCGATGTCTCGAGAGAGTCAAGTGTTGGTGCCGTGATTACCGCTGCTACATCGTCCGCGTACATGTAGACTTCTGCGTCTTTTATAGCTTGCGGTAAGTCATTCAGGAGCAGGGAGAATATTAAATTAGATAATGATGAGCCTTGAGGCACGCCCATTTTAATATCTAACCCATCTGACTTTAACTCTCCATTTTGGGCTACGACATATTGAACTCTGTCTCTCAGGAAATCACTCAAAAGGCTCAGAGTACCGTGTGTTATGCCGTAGTGTTGGAGTTTCATTTTAAGCACTTTGTGGTCAGCAACATCAACACCAGACCGGGAACAAATTCACAAAGTGATAACTATCAACTTTGTGAGTGTCCCATCCGGAACCTTTGCGTCGCAGGCAGTCGCACTACCACTGCGCCACATCGGCCGTCAGGATTCAGTCTGTAACATTTTCTTAATCTTCATCTTTTCGTGTGTGTCACCAAGTTGACGGATGACCCTGAGTGTTCAGATTTTAAAACACTTCCCGTGATAGGTATAGAGGTCCGCGCCACGCCGGCGCGCCGCCGCCGGGTGACATCGGCGCGCCGCCGCCGCCGCCGGGTCACAGGAAAACTCACGCCGAGCTCAAATTTCCCGCACGAACCATGTTTCATGCATGCGATCGATTAGACGATACTACCTCGTGCGACGCGATCGATGCGCAATCAATACATACATACATACATCAGCCTATTGCAGTCCACTGCTGGATGTAGGCCTCCCCCAGGGTACGCCATAGCGCACGATCTCCCGTTTTCGCCATCCATTCAATGCCTTTTTTAAGTCATCTGTCCATCTGTCCGGAGGTCGTCCAACACTACGCTTGCCGAGGCGTGGCCTCCACTCGAAAACCCGTTTACTCCACCGTCCGTCGGTTCTACGACAGATGTGCCCAGCCCACTGCCACTTCAGTTTGCTACATTTCCAGACTATGTCTGTTATTTTTTTTTTTTTTGCGGATAGTCTCATTCCGGATTTTATCCATTATAGAGATACCAAGCATAGACCTTTCCATAGCCCTCTGAGTGACATGTAGCCGGTGGGCCAGTTTTACTGTCAGGTTCCACGTCTCGGCTCCATAGGTCATGACTGGCAGGACGCACTGATCGAACACCTTGGTCTTGAGGCATTGTGGCAAGGGTGATTCCAGAATATGACGCAACTTCCCAAATGCTGAGCATTTTTGTCGGCAAAGCGGAGATGTGTGAGATACTTGCCTTTGAATAATGTCTAGTCTATCCCACTGCAGAGTCTTAAAGATATCCTCGGGAGACTTGGTGAAGAGTTTCGGGTATAAAAAGTCTGTCTTACACCTCGGAGTAATTGGATGGATCCTGTTTTGTGGTTTTGTACGATCTGCCATGATCGTTGCCATTTGATAGAGGCTTCTCAGCACCTCCACATATCGCCAATCCTCTTGGCACCGCTGCAGGGACTCCAAAATAGCCCAGGTTTCGATGGAGTCGAAGGCTTTTTTGTAGTCCACAAAGGCCATACACAGTGGTTGGTTATACTATTCTGACTTCTGTATAACCTGTACAGTATGGATGTGGTCCACAGTGCTGAAGCCTTTACGAAACCCGGCCTGTGCCGGTGGTAGGAAGTCGTCAAATCTTAATGCCAAACGATTCGTAACGACTCGAGAACAGCTTATAGAAGTGTTATCGACCTATAGTTTTTGAGGAGCGTTTTGTCTCCTTTCTTAAAAAACAATGCCACAACACCTCTGCTCCACGCCTTCGGGGTTGTCCTTTTGGCTATTACGGAATTGAATAGCCTTTTCAGCTCTTCTAGGACAGGCTTTTCACCAGCCTTAAGTAGTTCAAAGGCCACTTCGTCTTCTCCGGGAGCTTTCCTATTCTTGAGCTGTCTAAGAGTCGCCCCGATTTCGTCTACATCCACGTCCGGGAGATCGTCTGTAAAGTGGCGAGAGAGTGGAGCTCTGGAGTCTGTTGTCGCATTCTGCGCATGCGAGGCATACATATTTCCGTAGAAGTCCTCAATTTCGGCGAGAATCTCTGGAACCGATGTGACAATAACACTATTCGAGGTAGTTAGCTTTGCTAGATGACTCCTTATTTTTTTTTTATTTTTTTATTTATTGATATCCTCCCCTTGCCCTCACGATAATTATAAGCGTACTCAGTAATAATTTTAATTAGTCAGTACTTCAAGAGGTTTTTCTACCACCCCTTAAGAACTTTTAAAAAATCCGCCCACGCCGGCGGCGCCGCGCCACGCCGGGTTCGAGGGCCGGCGCGCCGCCGCCGGCCTTTTGGACTGCGGCGCGGACCTCTAGATAGGTATACAATTTTTGAAAACTTGCAAAATTTTCAAGCGCGGGCAGGATTTGAACCTGCGACTTTCGCATTACTAGTGGCGACGCCTCTTCCATCTGGGCTACCGCAGCTCTCTACATCAGCTCTGAGCATCACCCCATTTTTTCCGTGGTTGTCGTAACAGGCGACTAAAGCACTCGAGGATACATGTGTATTGCAAATTTAGGCTACCGCAGCTCTCTAACTCAGCTCTGAGCTGCGGTAGCCCAGATGGAAGAGGCGTCGCCACTAGTAATGCGAAAGTCGCAGGTTCAAATCCTGCCCACGCTTGAAAATTTTGCAAGTAAAAAAAAAAATACGAATGACCCTGAGTGTCCAGATTTTAATTTATAAATACAGCAGGTGGTAAGGCTTATGAATATGACTTTTCAGGACTCTGAATGTTTCGTGCAGATATTCGTGTGGCTGATATTGGTGAACATAATAGTCGGGGTGATTGGAGTGATATACACAGCTATAAAGTGTTCCTACGGCCCCTGTATACTTTCCAACATGGACTGGTTGTCTGGAGCTGCCGTACTTGTCTTAATACTGGCTTACTGTGCCTGTAAGTACCTACATTTTGTACACTTACGTCAATACCCTCGACGGTGGCGCCACTTGACAAAAATAGTTTTCTCTTTATACAAACAATCTATCAGAATGTCCGTTAACTAAGTTTTTAGTATCATTCTAATGTAAAATTGGAACCTGCAAATTGAATAAAATATTCGCAGTGATTAAAGTTATGGCAATTAATACCAAAAGTCGCCTAGGCACTACTTTCCATAACTTAATTCCAGCGAATATTTATTGAGTTTGCAGTTTAAAATTTTACTTTAGGACCACCAGCACATATTTGAAAATTGCAACGGGCATACGTGTCAGTTTTTGTGTAGTGCGAGGTGTCCAGTAAGGCTCTTTTTCCACTGCTCCGGTAACCGGCTTTTATCGAAACAGTAATTTCCAATCCGATTTAGAAATCTATTAAACTTCTATACTCGCTTTTCCACTGCACCGGTATCCGATTTTTATCGGAACGGTAATTTGCCAAACCGGAATCGTATTTTATCGGTCCGAAGTGGCAGACGTACAAAATCTATGCATGCTTTTGCACTACCTGTTTCCGGTCCGGCATTTACCAGTTAGATACAAACGAGTGCCGGTATATGCTTTTGAGGTTAGGCTCGTAGAAAATGTTCCCGTACGATTTGTTTACATTGATAGAATGCGTGAAAAACCATACCAGCCTGTAGGATAAAACTTTAGCAGAGTATAAGGATAAAATAGTAAAAAGAAACGCCTGGAAAGCAGTTTGCGCAATTTTAGAACCAAATTTTGAGACACTGGAGGAGGAAAAAAAGAACGAAATATATGAGTATCGACAGTGTATTATTGTGAATCGACTGGACAAACTCTCAGGGTGTGTTCTAAACGTAAAACTGAACAAAATTTCTTAGTACGATTTTTTCGAAAAACGAAAAATTCTTGTTGCTCCCATACACAAATGTTCAAAAAAATTGTCTTTTTGTATGGGCAGTCCATTTTTTTAAGTTTTTTGGAAATATGGTACCTACTTAGAAAAGTTGTTCAGTTTTACGATTAGAACACATCCTGAAAGTTTATCCAGTCGATTCACAAACACAATGTATACTTATCTAGTTATAAGAGATGCTATCTTTGTTCCAATAATTATTAAAATAAATGTTGTTGATTTTGTACCATTTTGTGTCATTTACTTACCTTAAAGTCACTGAGAGCATTTCTTCAGGAGTAATGCAATACCGATTTTTATCGGAACGGTAATTTGCCAAACCGGAATCGTATTTTATCGGTCCGAAGTGGCAGACGTACGAAATCTATGCATGCTTTTGCACTACCTGTTTCCGGTCCGGCATTTACCAGTTAGATACAAACGAGTGCCGGTATATGCTTTTGAGGTTAGGTTAGTGTTTCTCCCATACAAAAATGTTCAAAAAATTTGTCTTTTTGAATGGGAAGTCGTTTTTTTAGTTTTTCGGAAATATGGTACTTAGAAAAGTTGTTCAGTTTTACGATTAGAACACACCCTGAAAGTTTATCCAGTCTATTCACAAACACACTGTATACTTATCTAGTTATAAGAGATGCTAATCTTTGTTCCAATAATTATTAAAATAAATGTTGTTGATTTTGTACCATTTTGTGTCATTTACTTACCTTAAAGTCACTGAGAGCATTTCTTCAGGAGTAATGCAATACCTAAAGTTAGTATCATGTCGAGCAATTGATGGTTTTATTAGGCGTCATCACTTCACTACATACTATAAAATAAAGTTGCTTCCCGTTTGGTGTCTCCTTATATCTTTAGAATTACCCAACGGATTTTGATGCGGTTTTTTTTATTAGGTAGAGTAACTTGAGAGGAAGGTTTATAAGTATAATTTATACCGGGAAATCGTCACATTCCCATGGGAAAACGGGTAGCCCAATTGGTAGTAAACTTTTGACCCCCTTTTGACACCTTTAAAGATTAAAATTTCAAAAATGCTGAAACACGTATTTAATTATTTTAAGTTATGAGTCTAATCAGAAATTTTGAAACAGAGAACATTTAAGATAAAAAACTTTCATACAAACTTTTAACCCCCTTTTCACCCATTAAAAGGTTAAAATTTCAAAAATGCTGAAACACGTGTTTAATTATTTTAAGTTATTAGTCTAATCACAAATTTTGAAACAGATCACATTCATTTAAAAAAACGAACTTTCATACAAACTTTAAACCCCCGTTTGACCCTATTAAGGGTTAAAATTTCAAATATACATAAACACGTGTTTAATTATTTTAAGTCATAAGTCTAATCACAAATTTTGAAACGGATCACACTTAAGACAACGATCTTTCATACAAACTTTTAACCCCCTTTTCATCCCTTGGGGGATTAAAAAAACGGAATTTAAAGTAAAGTCGCTTCTCACGTCTGTCCCTGTCTGTTTGTTTGTTTTTATGCTTAATTAAATCTTGAAAACCACTTCACGCGGATCTGGATGAAGTTTTTTTAAAAGATAGAGTGATTCAAGAGGAAGGTTTTTATGTATTTATGTACCTGTGTATAATTTATGTCGGGAGAAGGTCTGTTTCCCGTGGGAAATCAGTTAGCAGCGGGTGAAACCGCTGGGCGGGCCGCTAGTTTTATAATAAAGGTAAAATTTTCTTTCGTCTTACAACATTTGTTCATGAGAAGTATAAAATGCTCCTACTAGGCATCTGTTCCTAAACAGAGGTTCCAATACCGCTTCCGTCTTCTTAGTCTCCTAGCATATAACAAAATCGCTAGAAGTTGTTCACGATTGAAGGCAAGACACATTTCGGAAGGCACGAATGAAGAATAATTAAAAAAAGATACTGAATATTAATAATCGGTACCTACTGAATTCTACCACGTCCGTCGAGATAATGAAACTTTAACGTCCGTTTTTTACCGGATAGGTGGAAAAGCGTTGACCGGTCTTTCGATATTTTACTGAAGGCTACTTCCGTCATCCGGTGACGGATCGGAGCAGTGGAAAAAGAGCCTAACTCATACATTTTTCGGTTTTATAATTCACGCTGATGAAAAAAGGATCTTGATATGGCAACTTTATTGTTGAAATCAAATGTCATATATTATATAATAGACAAACAACAATAGTGCCGTGTGATGCCGGCTTAGAATAGCACCACACCATTTCTTGCCCATGGGAATCGTAAGAAGCGTCTAAGGGACTCGAGGGTATGTATTGCAATTTTAGGCGATGGGCTGACAACCTGTCACTATGGCGATACACAATTTTCCGGATGACCCTCAAATGTTTGTCAGACGTGGCGTAAATGTCCGTTCTATGCGGCCGTTTACGCTCTGCCTACCCCGCAAGGGATTATAGGCGTGATATGTGTATGTATGTAACAATAATGTTGCCATTTCAGAATCCTTTCTTTATTTGCGCAAATTATACTTCGTTCAAATTTTCAATAAGAAAAATAAGTTTTTTTTTTCCGTTACAGTATGGTTTTACTTCGTTAGTGTGGCAAACAGTTACGTAATTGAAAAAACTGATTACTGATATATATGCAGAGTAAGTAAGTGATAGAAAAATAAGCATTAACATAATGGAAATAGTGCTTTATTAATTATTCACAAGAATGTAGTATTATTCCAGAAATAACTTAACTTATTTTAATAAACTTAATTAAGCATGAAATATACCTATTCTACAACAACTTGCAAGGCACAAAACTCTACAGATAAATTTGTGAAGCAAATCCTCAAGCAATTTAATATTTAACCAGCAAGAAATTATAAGTAAAATTAAAATATACATAACTTAGTTTCCTTGATCCTGAATAGACTCTATATACACTGTAATAATTCGACTGTCGTCTCTCGTACACAAAAACTGACTGAGCTCGCCGCCAACTCCTCCGCTTAAAGTGCAACCGATGCGACCCCTAGTGGCGGATGCAAAAACTATCCTCTTATCCAATCAGCGTGCGAGCATCATCCCTCCAGAACTCGCCAGTGTTGCCAGATCAAAGTGGGCGATAACATTCGGCCGTCCTGCTCACGTATTCGTTTCGGATGCGTTTAGTCTGATGAATGAGCTGAAAACAGACACCTTATTTAGTATTTGGTATTCTTGGTGATTAGTTTGAAGCTTAATGGTATCCATTAATGTCAACCTGTATGAATATCAACCAACGGCTTTCGCAGACGTTCGATCCACTTAGTGAAAATGCACAACATTGCATACGACTGGGTGGAACCAAGGCTTAAGCCAAGTGATGTTCAGTATCACTGACCGTGTATCACCTTGCCCCCTATTAGTGGTGTTCATCACAGATTTCCACTATTTGTCTTACACACATGTTACACAATTCCACTGTTGGAAGCGAATTCATTAGACTCTGATAAAATGTATAAAGTGTAAAAACCATAAGGACAGCTCGAAATAAAACCACGTCGTCCGAGTTGAGTAGGATTCGAAGCCAGGATGGTAGTGTAATAAAAGGTGAGGAATGTGTGTTGAAAAGATGGAAGGAATATTTTGAAAGCTTATTTGAGAAAGAAGATCTAGCGCAAGAAATAACTACTGCAGAAGTGGATGAAATTGAGAACGAAAGTGAGATTGAAATGGATGAGATTGTGAAAGCGTTAAAAAGTATGAAATCTGGTAAAGCTGCAGGGTATGATAGGGTGTCGGTCGAAATGCTGAAGGCTGGCGAAGGCGTTGTGGCTAGTCAGCTGTACCTCCTTTTTAACCTTTGTTGGAGAAGCGGTCGAGTGCCAAGTGATTGGTGCAAAGCTGTAATAGTGCCATTATACAAAGGAAAAGGGTCACAGCTGGACTGCAAAAATTACCGCGGTATAAACCTCCTCAGTGTCGTCGGCAAACTGTATGCAAAGGTGTTGATTGAAAGAGTGATGAAAGAAACGGATGAGAAAGTATGGGATGCTCAGGCAGGATTTCGTAAGGGGATGGGATGTACGGATCAGGTCTTTTCCTTGCGCTGCATAGCTGAAAAATTCCTGGCCAAAAACCAGAAAGTCTATTGCGCGTTCGTAGATTTGGAAAAGGCCTATGACAGAGTGGTGAGGAATGAATTGTAGTCGGCACTATCCATGCATGGGGTGAGCAGTATCTTGATACGAGCACTGAAATCCTTATATAAGGATTCCAGTGCTTGTGTCAGGATAAACGGGGCGTACACTGAACTTTTTAACATCGAGAAAGGTGTTAGACAGGGATGTGTTGCGTCACCGTGGCTGTTCAATCTGTTCATGGATAGTTGTTTGGAAGATTTGAAAGAGAGTGAATGTGGTCTGAGAATGAATGGTTTACTCGTCAAATGTCTTCTCTATGCTGACGACCAAGTTATCCTTGCGTCGTCGGCTGAAGGGTTGCAGGAGATGGTAAATATTATGAATGAGGCTTTGAAAAAGAAAGGAATGAAAGTGAATGTAAGTAAGACGAAAGCAATGGTTTTTGAGAAAGAGGAAAATATGACAGAGTGTAAAATTATGATAGAAGAAGAGAGGGTGGAACAAGTGAAAGAGTTTGTGTATTTGGGCTCCATGTTCACATCAGATGGAAAGTGTGAAAGTGACATCGAAAGAAGGGTGAATGCCGGCAATATGGTGAATGGAGCGTTGCACGCTTTTATGAACAGCCAGAAAGTCTCTGATAAGGCTCGTCTGGCTGTGCATAGAGGGGTGTTAGTTCCGACACTTATGTACGGGAGTGAAAGTTGGGTATGGCAGAAAAAGCATGAAAGTAGAATAAATGCAGTACAAATGAGAGCGTTAAGAAGTATGGTTGACGTAAAATTGAGTGACAGGATAAGGAATAGCGTGATAAGGGAACGTTGTGGTATAAAAGAAGACGTAGTGACTGGTGTCGAAAAGGGTATGCTTAAATGGTTTGGTCATGTAGAGAGGATGAACGAAAGAAGATTAACGAAACAGGTGTATATGGCAAGTGTGGATGGGAACGTCGGAAGGGGAAGACCTCGACGAACGTACCTCGATCAAATCGGGGACGTGCTAAAGAAAGGTCAGGTCAAGAGTACCCTAAACCGACGAGCATGCATGAAGAGATTGATGAATGTGGAGGAGGCGAAAGAAGTATGCCAGGATCGTAGTAAGTGGAAGGAAGTAGTCTCTGCCTACCCCTCCGGGAAAGAGGCGTGATTTATGTATGTATGTATGTATTTATAAACCATATACGTAAGTGCATAAATGTTATTACAAATATGACAAGCCTGTAAATAATAAATTGTTAATAAAAAAAATATATATATGTTATTGTATTCGACACCTACCTCTTTAGTGATAACATTCGGTCGAACTATTGGTTATCATCTTCAATGTGGATCCAGGGTTTCATGTTTTCTACACAAGAGACACCGTTGTACCGTTTTGCACTCCTTTCTGCGCCTCTCATGTCAGACACCCTGTATCTGTCATGGCCAAGGACTTCAGTAATCTGAAAAGGTCCCTTAAACAGTGGCAATAGTTTTGTACTTTGACCATCGTTACTCTGACTTGGAATTTTGATCACCACCAAGTCTCCGACCTCATAGGTTGGTGCTTCCTTTCTTTTGGCATCAAATGCTGCCTTCTGTCGTTCCGCGTCTTTTTTAATATTAGCATCAACCGTTTTTCTCAGAGTCGTCAAGTCAATTTGACTCTCGACATTGTCATCGTCAGTGATTCCGTCATTATCAGTTCGAATTCGATACCCAAATAACACTTCACTAGGCACTGCAGCGGTAGTTTTATTGATGGTACTATTTATACCTTGTTGAATTTTAGTTATTTGTTCATCCCATTTGTTATTATCTGTATCCGCACCTAAACTTCTTAATGCGTCTAATATAGTCCTATTGTAACGTTCGACTTGTCCATTTGAACGTGGTACAGCGGTCGCGACGACATGAGCCCTAATATTCAGGCGTTTACAATAATCGGAGTACAATTTCGATGTAAATGCACTACCTGCATCACTAACTAACCTTTTAGGATTTCCAAATATTTTGAAAATTTTACTTAATTCATTTATCACTACTTTTGCTTTTGTGTTTTTTACAGGCAAAATGAAAACGAATTTTGTAAAAGAGTCTACTAAAACCAATAAATAACTATTGTTTCGTACTGTTTTAACAAAAGGACCCAGGTGATCTAGGTGCAAAGTATGAAACGGCCTAGCATATTTTGGAATAGGATATAATTGTCCTGGTTTCTTACCGTGTATCGTTTTATTGTATATGCAATTAAGACAATTCTTAACATATTTCGCAACGACCTTCTTTAATCGTGGAAACCAGTACTTAGAGCGTATACGTTCGACTGTTTTGTCTACAGCAAAGTGTCCCACGTCATCGTGGTTGATTCGAATTATCTGCCATACGCACTGTTTCGGAACTACCCAACGTCTACCATATTCCGTCCTGCGGTATACTTTGTTTCCGAGCAACTCATATTCATTGAATATTTTTTTTATTTTGTTCGGCCTCTCCTGACTGCAAAATTTCCCGTATGCTACAAATAGATGGATCAAGCAACTGAACAGATAACAACCAGTCACTTTCTGTAATTGTTATATTCATAACAGTCTCTTTAGTCGCTTCCGAATTATCCATTCCTTCTGACTTACAAATAGAGTCATCGTTATCCTCGACCGGGTTTCGACTAAGCGCGTCCACATGTTGCATCTGCGAACCTGCCCTATGTACAATATCAAAGGTAAACTCCTGAGTTTGAAGTACCCACCTACTAATCCGGGGTATGATCTCTTTTTTAGCTAGCGTATGCCGAACTGCATTACAATCAGTCGTAATTCTGAATCGCGTACCTATTAAATAATGACGAAACTTTTGCAAACCTGTTACGATAGCTAAGAGTTCTAACTCAAAAGAATGGTACTTTTTTTTCTCATCTGTAGTCTGCCTACTATAGAAATAGACAGGTCGTTCTCCATGTTCTGTACCCTGTGTCAATATACAGCCTAAGCCGTCACGCGATGCGTCAGCATACAGATTTATGGGCAACTTTGGGTCAAAAATGTTTAAAACTGCTTTTTCGATTAATGCACTTTTGATCTCATTTATTGCACGATCTTATTGAGGACCCCATCTCCATACAACATTTTCTTTAATAGGTGAGTCAAAGGCTTGCAAATCAAAGCACAGTTTTTAATAAATTTCCTAAAATAGTTAATCAATCCCAAGAACTGACGTAATTGATGTACTGTGCGTGGTGTAGGAAATTCATTAATTGCTCTTAACTTGCGGGAGCTCGGGCGAATGCCTGACTCAGATATTTCATATCCGAGAAAAGTGAATTGCTTCTGAAAAAATGAGCATTTGTCCAGATTTACTGTGCGACCATGCTTTTGCAGAATGGTCAGCACTTCCTCCAAACAAGCGGCATTTTCTTCAAAAGTTTGTGTTGCGATGAGTAAATCATCCATGAAACAAATCACTTTTCCAAACCGCAGATTGCCCAAAACTGTATCCATTAATCTTTGAAAAACCGCAGGACCGTTACATAAGCCAAACGGCATTCGAACATATTCAAAATGCCCGTCCGGGGTAATGAATGCAGTTTTGTGCACATCTTCAGCCTTGATTGGTATTTGATGATAACCGCTTTTTAGATCTATTGAAGTGAAATATTTACAACCCTTAAGACGGTCAATGAGGTCCTCAATAAGTGGCATCGGATATTTTTCCTTAACTGTAACTTTATTCAGCTGCGTATAATCTACACAGAGTCGCTTCGCGCCAGAAGCTTTATTTACAAGAAGCGCGGGGCTGGCATAGGGAGAATTGCTATGACGAATTATACCGGCGTTTAATAATTCATTCGTTAGTTCCCGCGTAATACTTCTTTCTGACTCTGACATCCTGTACGGACGTTGGCAAATTGGTTTTGTAGATGTCAGTTCTATACCTAACTCAACGCAATCGGTTTTACCTAAACTAGTTAGATCGCTCGAAATGCACTGGGGGTACTTTGAAAAAATATTTGTGAACAAAGTTTGATGTTCACTAGAAATGTCATTCAAAAGTGAATTGATATTTAAAACTGCAAGTTTTTCAACTGGTTGAAACGTTAATATATCACCTACTCGTATATACATTATTGACCTATCCTCTGTGAAATTGCGACCAATTAGCACTTTAGATCCAGCAATTTTGTCAACAATGTACAAAGTTGTTATCAGTTCAACTGCGTCAACTTTTAAACGGACTGCGACGGCTTCAGTAACAGTTGTGATCTTATCATCTGTGAATCCAACTAAGTTGATAGGAGCACTTAAAGTGAACGGTGTAAAATTATATTTTGTGACTAACTCCCGCGAGATAAGTGAACAATCGCGTCCCATGTCAAAGAAAACTTCACACTCATTATCATGTAAGTAAACTTGTTTTATAAATTTTTGTTTATTTTGAGACGTGATCATTTTCACCTCGGCCTCCTTCTCGGTTTTTGGTGCCGATTTCAACTTTGTTCTACAAGCTGCCTCAAGATGTCCAAGGCGAGAGCAAGCCGAGCATCGGACAGAATCCTGAACTCCACAGGTATTCCGACGATGTCCAGCTTCCCCGCAGCGATAGCAAGTTATAGGCTGTGTGTTTGTGGAACTCACAGCGTGATTTGAGATTTCGGATTTAATATTGCTATTTTTCGAATTCTCATTTGTTTGACCCGAATAAGTTGGTCGAGAAGGAGGCTGTTTTGACGATGAAAACGTCTTGTTTTGATTTTGAGATACCGATTTTTCTAAAGCGGGGTGCCGTTTTCCATGTAAAAAGGAAGCTAAATCCTCACATAATTTGAAGTTTCCTGCTTCCGCCGCGGTGCCAATATTCGCATCGCCTATTGATCCGACAATTATTGATATTATATCGCGCTCACGACTGCAGTCGGTCGATACGTGATTTTTGCTCAAAATAAAATTCATAAAGCGATTGATTAGGCCCTGGTTTTGCATCTAATAGCTCTTTGAGTGAAGTATACATGTTTCGCTTGGATTGAAAGGTATCAGATAAAGTATCGCGCCATTTTTTCCACTTCCAAGACGTCCACCTGGTTTCGTTTTTTTGTAGAGAATCTAACCAAGTCTTAGCCGTATTACGTAGTTTCTGTAACGCCTGATACTTCGTCATGTTATTTGACCAACCAAAAGCACGTGCATTTGCCTCGACTACGTTTAACCACATGTCAATATTATCTACCAATGGGTCGAATTCGGGAATCACTGAAGATAAGACAACATTTTGACTCACGGTTGGTGACTTCTTGCGGCGACGCTTTCTTTTCCGGTCTTCAGAACTGCTACTGCTTGAGCTTGACGTGCTTGCGCTGCTCGAGCTCGTGGTTGAAGTAGAGTCGGATGAACTCGTGGATGCTCGTCTGCGGCGGCGTGATGGCCGTGACTTCCTTTTTCGACCACGTGCCATTTCTTTTTCTTTGTGGGCGTCGATGTAATACCAACTTCTGATGATAGAAAAATAAGCATTAACATAATGGAAATAGTGCTTTATTAATTATTCACAAGAATGTAGTATTATTCCAGAAATAACTTAACTTATTTTAATAAACTTAATTAAGCATGAAATATATTCTACAACAACTTGCAAGGCACAAAACTCTACAGATAAATTTGTGAAGCAAATCCTCAAGCAATTTAATATTTAACCAGCAAGAAATTATAAGTAAAATTAAAATATACATAACTTAGTTTCCTTGATCCTGAATAGACTCTATATACACTGTAATAATTCGACTGTCGTCTCTCGTACACGAAAACTGACTGAAAGTGCAACCGATGCGACCCCTAGTGGCGGATGCAAAAACTATCCTCTTATCCAATCAGCGTGCGAGCATCATCCCTCCAGAACTCGCCAGTGTTGCCAGATCAAAGTGGGCGATAACATAAGTATACTCCGTTTCGTACTGTTGGCACGTCAATAAAAGTCACAGTCTACATCACAGATCTCTTAAAATATATGTGAAAATGAACATGTTTGAACCTAACCGTCATAATTATTATGGTTTATATTTATTTATTTTAAGATTTTTTATTGGTAGTTTTTATTTAATTAGAAAAGATACAAAACATAAAGAAATACGACACAACAGGTCCAGCTTATTTCCATGTAGAAATTTCTTCCAGCTGACCCTCGGAAGTGAGACACTATAAAGAAAGGCAGAGAAGACGTGTTCGTATGAAATACTGTGAAAGCAATCCGTTGCATAATTTTGTATGGGAATTGAACGATTTCCTAAAATCAGAAATAGTTTCTGGTTTTTCTTTAGTTAATCAAGTGTTTAAATTAAAAATAATCCATTATAATACGCTTCTAATAATTTAAAGATATTTATAATATTTAGATTCAAATTACTTACTGCCGTGTGATGCCGGCTTAGAATAGCATCACCCCTTTTCTTTCCCGTGGGAGTCGTAAGAGGCGACTAAGGGATGGGGTGTGTATTGCAATTTTAGGCGATGGGTTGATAACTTGTCACTATGGCGATACACAGTTTTTCAAATGACCCTCGAATGTTTGTTAGACGTGGCGTAAATATCCGTTTTGTTTTGGCCGTTTACGCTCTGCTTACCCCGCAAGGGATAAAGTCGTGATGTATGTTTGTATGTATGTAGGTTCCAATTACATATTTTTCTGGATTCTGGTTTTAATTATCATTATCATCAAGTAAGAAAAGTATAAGTATAAAAAGGTACAGTCTACATAAAAAATAATTCGTAGACATAGTTTATAAAACAAAAATATTACGTGAGATAAAATAAAATGTAAGTAAGTTCACTCGTCAATAAAAAAAATACTCCATAGTTGTCTTTTTCAGCCAGGAATCGTTTGCATTAATTAATAAATACATTAGTAATATTTTCTTGAGTTTGCACAACTATTAGTTGTCCTAATAAATAAATAAATAAATAAATTACTCAACACAGGAACTCTTACTCGTAGAAATTGTAAAATCCAAAATAAACACAACTTAAATCCGTTTAAAATTGTTTTATTGTAATAAATATACTCGTAGCTTCTCGTATATCCAATGGAAGTTTATTAATTTATACTAAAAATAAAATAAACTCATTTTCCTTTAAACAACAATTAAATTATACCTAAATCGCTATAAAACTTAATATTTTCTTGAGTTTGCACAACTATTACTCATCACAATAAAACAATTTTAAACAATTTAAATCCGTTTAAAATTGTTTTATTGTGATGCTGTAAAACTATTTTTTTCTGGTGTACCTTTTCTCTTTCTCTTCCAGTCTACTTTTTTTGTTCTTTGAATTACTATATTTAAAAAATTGCTCACATTGTAATATTGACAAAACGAAGATTGCTTTCACAGTTTTATTTAGTTTGAAAATATCCGGTTCAACGCTGACGCTTTTTATTGTATTATTTACAATGTTTTATTTTAATACACGACGGTTTTAATGATAAAGATTTTTATTTAGAAATAAGTACCTACGCTTAACTGCTATTTGGCGTTAGTAGTTTGAGTTGGCACTTAGTAGGGTCCACGTACCAGCCGCTAACCAGGAACCCAATTTCTTAAATTTTGCACGGCATTCTACAAAGACTGGTCTAACCACTCGTTTCACATTTTTTACCACTGGATATTTTTAATGTCAAGGGTGTGTGTAAATGGGTAGTAGAACGTGTGATACGAGCACGATTAGTAGCAGACTTTCGCATGTGAAAATAAAAAATAGCACATATCGCTTGGCACACCAGTAAACGATACGTGTTGTAAGAAACGGTGTACCGAAGAAAACTTTGCAGACATAATCAGTAAATGAAACTGAACAACTTTATACACACATACACATATCACGCCCATCATCCTTAGCGGGGTAGGCAGAGCGTAAAAAGGGACATTCACGCTACGTCTGACATATATTTGAGCGTCATACGGAAAATTGTGTATCGCCATAGTGACAGGTTGTCAGCCCATCGCCTAAAATTGCAATCCACACCCTCAAGTCCCTTAGTCGCCTCTTACGACTTTATCTAGGGAACATATTTAACGCTTTAGAGTATGCAATCTCGTTCAGGGGCGAAATCTCTCGAGATTTGTTGTTTCCTATCCTTCCTAATTTTGTACGGGAAGTTGATTCTCTTCTCGTGTCTCAAGATTGGAGAGTGTTGTTCAGTTGTATGCGCCTGTAAAGTTTTTGGTACACCAAACCCGTTCTCAACTGCGTTCTTCTTCTTTTGGTGTGGGACAAAGAGTCATCCAACGACCCGATGAACCCTGGTGTCAGTTTTTCAACAGCCTAATACTGGTATTATGCGTTTAAATGACGTTATACTCGGTTTTCCTCAGAGAAAACAATATATTCTACTAATATCGACCATCTGACAACCGTACTGGGAGGTATTTACCTACTGAGATATTTATTGCACCCATTTTCCTTTAAAATTCAATGTGATTCGTATCGATCCGAAAATTTCAGCCTACCAGGAAATGATGTGGCAAACATCATGAATTTTATACAGCCTTGCCACCCGCTGTATTGATTGAAGTTTAAATCTGGACACTCAGGGTCATCCGTCGACTCGGTGACCCACACGAAAAGATGAAGCAAGAAAATAGTACAAAGAGAATCTTTTGAATTGGCGAAATAAATAATTGCCGTGTAATGTCGGCTTAAAATAGCATCACCCCATTTCTTAAATGCGTAAATTTTAGTGTTTACGGTTATTCACACTCTGCCAACCCCGCTAGAGATATAGGCGTGATATGTAAGTATTTATTAGTTTCTATCACAAATATCCGAGAAGAAAAATAAGACGAAAAAGCAAACGGTGAAGATTCTGTGAGTCTTTAAGATAAAACAGAATAAGTTGTACGAGTTGTATTCCTGTAGGACAGTTATTGAATTAGGTGGTTATTCTAGCAATCCAATCCTGGTTATCATTCCACCAATTCGAACTAAGCGCTTCCAGTCATCATTTATAATGCGCACTGCTAAAGAGTGGAACTCACTACCTGCGCTGCGTCTGTGTTTCCAAACGCATACAACCCTAATCTCTTCAAAGTAATAGTGAACAGGCTTCTTCTGGGTGAGCTCGCTCCATCTTAGACTCTGTCTCTGTCCCATGACCTAGACTAGAGTCAAAAGCAAACCCATCCTTAATAAAAAAAAAACTTCACTGTTTCCTATAATGCCCTGATTACACAGGAGAGTTGAGGGCCAATTAAGACAATCTGCCTGTTGGTACTTGAAGTTTCCATTGTTACAAGCAGTGGCGTAGCTACGAAGGGACAAACCGAGGTTGTGCCCCGAGGCCCGCGACCTCAAGGGGGCCCTCAACCTCAGGGGGGCCCTCGACCTGAACACAGGAACTCAAAAAAAAGGAACTCAGCAAATTTTTGTACCGACCCATTCACTAATATCACGTGGAGCCTACCCGAGAACCTTATAACGTATTTACGTGGAGGAGTAAGATAAATCAGGGTTTCGTAAACTCTGCAGTAAGTGAATATGTAATGACACTTTATTGCACATTCAAAACACAAATACATTTAAATACAAAATAGATTATAACCAACCGCTGTGTATGGCCTTTTTGGATTACGTCAAAGCCTTCGACTCCATCGAAACCTGAGCTGTTTTGGAGTCCTTGCAGCGGTGCCAAGTGGATTTGAGGATCCATCAAACTACTCCGAGGTGTAAGACAGGGTAACGTTATATCCCCGAAACTCTCCACCAATTCGCTGGAGGATATCTTAAAGACTCTGCAGTGGAATGGACTAGGCATCAACGTCAATGGCGAATATCTCACCATCTCCGCTTTGCCGACGATAGTATTTATAATTGCTGAATTACTGCAGGATCTGCAAAGCACGCTGACCAGCCTCAATGTCGCCTCGAGACGTGTTGGACTCGGGATGAACTTGGACAAGACGAAATACATGTTCAATTAACACATCATGCCCGAGCCGGTCTCCGTCGAAGGTATAGTTGTCGAAGGCAAACTTTACAGCTGGGTAGAGACAACTTTGAGGCTGAAATCACCAGAAGAGTGCAGCTGGTCTGAGCAGCAAGTTTGGACAGTTGCATCATATCTGGAATCACCCTTGCCACAATGCCTCAAGACGAGACGTGGAACCTGACAGTAAAACTGGCCCACCACACTACATGTCACTCAGAGAGCTATGGAAAGGTCTATGCTCGGATTCTCTATAATGGATAAAATCCGGAATGAGACTATCCGCAAAAAGACCAAAGTAACAAACATAGTCTGGAAGTGTAGCAAACTGAAGTGGCAGTGGGCTGGGCACATCTGTCGTAGAACCGATGGACGGTGGAGTAAGCGGGTTCTCGAGTGGAGGCCACTCCTCGGCAGGCGTAGCGTTGGACGACCTCCAGCGAGATGGACCGATGACTTAAAAAAGGCGGCTGGTAGCGACTGGATTGCAAAAACGAGAGATTGCGCCCTATGGCGTACCCTGGGGGAGGCCTACGGCCAGCAGTGGACTGCAATAGATGTTGTATGTGTATAGTGGGCTGATGTATGTATAAATGTATGTATGTATGTATACAATATAGATTATTTTTTTCGTACATTCAAAATATTTCGGTACAAACACAGACAACAAAAAAGCAGAAAGTTTTGTTGGGGCCCTAGTTTATTTTTCCAAATGGCCTTTAGTTACCTAGCTACACCACTGGCTACAAGCTCTTGGCCTAGTGCACTGGTTAGCCATTGTACAGCCATTTTATTTGTAACATTTGACCTTACAAATATCATTCTTACAAACTTTACAACTTAAGATAAATTTCTCCGTGTTCTAGAAAACTTGCAAAATAGCATCGCAGACAGGGTTCGAACCTGTTACTTTCGATATTAGTACTACCGACGCCTTGAAGCCGTGCCCGCGTTATTGGCATTAAGATACACTTGCCGGTAGCCTGATCTGTAAAGGCGTTGGTAAGTCGCAAGTTCGTATTCTACAATTTTGCAAGTTTTCTAATATTTTATATTGAACACTTTGAAGCGTTTGAAAATTTAAATAAACAATTGTCTTGATTCCACGTTACTGATTATAACGGTTTATTAAAAAAACACTATCACTTTCCGCCGTTGAAATGAGGTTTTTTTTTTGTTTCCATTGCCTTCGACGATGATTCTGCCATATAGATGTAAATTAACGGTTAACTACCGTTATTTAACTAAATTCGCCGTTAGCTACCAATAATTAACCCGTTAACTATGGTTATTTAACCGAGTGCGGTATTGAAACGGAGAAGCAAAATATTGAGTTTTTAAGTTTGTTATGCGTAGATGATTGTTATCGGTCACATTATAATACTGAAATGTTGCTCGGATAGTCCCTTAGAAGCATTTAGAGAAAGTAACAGAGATAAATGTTCGAGTTTTTCATTTTTGCTTGAAAACAATACCAATTTAATTCTAAAGATGTAGGTACTCATACGTATTTAGTAACTGTAGGTATATAGTAACACTAGGTACATTTAAAAAACATTTTAATATTTTTTTTACTGCAATAGATAGGAAGGTACTTTCGATATCGAACCAATAGCGACAGTCATTGATGTTGCGGTGGCGGCGGCGTCTTTTGTTTATTTGTCGCACACGCACCACTCCCCCAGTGATCGTCTCGATCTCGAAGACGACGGCCACGTAGCGTAGGGTACCTAGGAAACCTCTACTGCTAAGCACAAAGCAGCGGGTAGGCGGAAAACTACTTACGTCGACTCTTTTGCTCTTTCCTTAAGTAAAGAAGCAAGCGGGGCGGGTGACGAGACGACGACGTGGCAACGCTGCATTACATGATATTGAACTACCTACCTACCTACCATCGCTTCTTTTACTTCTCATGGTAGTCTACTGAGCTAGATCTCGGTCGATCAGGCACTAGGTACACCTACAGTCACGCCTACATCCCTTACGGGGTACCTAAACAACGTGTGAACGGACTAAATGTACCTTTTACTTGTAGACTAAAAATATGTAACTGAAAACAAATATAATTAATTATACACCTAACCAACTGCTTTCAAAAACATTTATTAAAAACTTCATACAATAAAAAAATATATGAAAATAACCGTAGTAACCCAGTCTGACTGGTTATTAACCGTTAATAACCAAAAAAGCCGTTAATAACCACCTGGTTAAAATCGTTATTAACCGGCTTCCCATCTATATTCTGCCAGAGTCTAGGTCAAAGAAAACAATAGTAAAAAAATTAAATTACATCAGATACGACAATTTCCATTTCCTGTAGTTTTTTCCCAAACAATAAAAAATTGTATAAATTAAAGTTGAAAGAGTTGCAGAAAACGATCGTAGATGTTATTGACTATTTTTGTCATGTCATGTCTTAAAATTTGCATAGTATATGATTTCCGCGCCATTTTGCAGATTTCCTTGTATGTTTCGCCGCCATATTTTTAATCACCGCTTAGTTTTGACTGATACCGCGTAAAAAGCGTAAAATCATTTTGAGAGGCGATCATCCTGTATCCTTGTCTAAGCCTATTTACCTGAAACTGACAGTGCTATTTTCAGTTAGAGATTTTACTCGGTAACATGGAACTGAGACTAATTCCTCCGTGTTTTTCTTGAAAGATTTTGCTTAAAAAAATCTTACAGTAGGTGAAACCGCTAGGCAGCAAGCTTACGTAACGTCTTGAGAGCAATATGCTTGAACATATTCGATAACTTATTCGTAAAGGCTAATATTTGAATATCAATAGGAAGGAAAGGAAAAGGTAAAAGGGAACAAATGATGTGATATTTCCTTTAAAGGCACTTATGGTAGTGACTTGTAAGTTCAGAAGATATAAAGAGTTCTTATGAGACTTGGGAATTGTGTCGCCGTACTGAAAAGGTATTTAGTAAAAAAGTACTGGCTACTGAAATGTTTATGAGTTGGAATTGCACCCAAAGAAAATATACTTTTTACAAAACTTGCAAAATTTTCTACTACAGGCAGGATTCGAGCCTGCGACTTTCGCCACTAGTTGTGGTGGGTGTAAGTTGCAAAACTAACCCTGTAGATGGTACCATGCCACGCTTTATTGGCAACAAGATGCACTTGCAAAATTCGCATGCTGTGGATGAGCCGCGGTAGCCCAGATGGAAGAGGTGTCGCCACTAGTGAATGGCGAAATTATCAGGATCATATCCTGCCCGCGGTAGAAAATTGCGTAAGTTTTCTAAAATTGTATTCTTACCTAACATAGGATGTGTTTTCAAAATTTTGTTTTCGAAAAGTTACTTACCTTCTTTTGTAATAGATAGGTACTTTGGTATTTACATGCTTAGTCCAATGATAAACAACTTTTTCCATACAACAACGGTCCCTATGAATAAAAATAATGTACTCCCATACAAAATGTGTGAGACGGAGTCGTTTTGTATGGGACGTCTATTTTTTGCCATAATGTCTTGTAGTGAGAGAATCCGTAATGTGTGTGTATGTATATGTATTAACTTTATTGTACCAAAAATCAAATTTTCTATTTAACATCAAAGGAAGGAATAAGAACAAGAGGCACAAACGCGGACTTCTTCCCCTAAGTGGTCTCTTCCAGTCAACCTTTGAGACTCAGAGGTTATTAATGTTGTTCAGTTTCATCAACCACTTCACCAGCAGTCTCCACTGCTTTATCCATTTTTTTTTCCGCGCTTCAAACCGTTATTGCGACTTCTTCTTCTTTTGAGCCGGCTTAGAACGGCATCACCCCATTTCTTTCCCATGGGTATCGTAAGAGGTGACGAAGGGAATTGAGGGTTACATGTGTATTGTTATTTATGGTGATGGGCATATTGCTGGTTTACGCTCTGCCTATCCCGTAAGGGATTATAAGGCGTGATATATATGTACTATGATATATGTTGATAAAAAAAATACCTTACAGACATCCGTCTATAAGGAGTAACAACAAGCATTATAAATTTAAAATTAAAAACATGACTGCTTTGATACTCGGGATAAAGAAAGAATTCTTCCGATACCATTCCCATTCGAATCTGTTCAGTAATTAACGAGTTTCACATATATACATGAACTCTAAAAACATTATACTCCTTTTTTGGTTGGGCAGTCATGTAAAAAGGGTACTAATTTCAGAACGGTATTTCAACAAAATAGTAGCAATGGTACTTACAACAAGCCGGAAGAACGTCAAGGTAGGTACTCATGAAATTGAACAACTTTCCCCATGGAACAAAGGGTGAAATAAAAAAAATTGACCTCCCGTAGTAAATTAACCAGCTGAGTTACAATTTTATATGAGAGTTTTAATTTTTCTTTTTATTTCTACCTATGTTCCATGGGGAAAGTTGAACCATGAGTAATTTGACCTCTTTTCGGCTTGTTATACCCTTTTTGTAACTTCCTGTATAGTTGTGTATAAAATTTTAGGCAAAATTGAAGCTTGAGCGGTTTACGGGACAGCTAAGAGCTTCCTGCCATTATGAGTTAGCCAGCGTTTCCATAACTTGGGTTTTGTGTTGGCAATATAAATTTACTGGCCCTATGGCGTGGCGGATAGTACCTACCACTGCAATGCCCAGGGTCATGGGTTCGATCCCAACAAGACACAATTTTTTCTGATATTTGTGGTCAGTCTGGATGTTCTCTACGAATAAATTATTATACTTATTTGTACAATTTTAGAAAACTTTCAAAATTTTTAAGCGCGGGCAGGATTTAAATTAACCCGCGGTAGATGGAGTTGTGCCATGCGTTACTGGCATTAAAATACACTTGCAAAATTCGCCACTGGTAATGGTAAAAGTGGCAGGTGCAAATCCTGTCCACGCAAGTTTTCAAAAATAAAATAGTATCTGCTATTTATTTCCCATAGTAAAAGGCTATGCTTAGATTGAGGCTAGATGGCGCTGTGTGAAATGTCTAGTATATTAAATTCGTCTTATTCGTATTTTGGGCAGTAGGGTTGTTTCATAAACAAAAAAGCAAATTGCGCACGCCGGTGCTTAAACCCGGGACCGTCAGGTTCTGTCCCACTGCTCTACCACTTGAGCTAGCAGTGTCTTGACCGACACTTACAAATCTTCAATCTCTTGGTCCCAGGTTCAAGCCCCGGCGGGCGCTTACATTTTTGCAATTTCTTATTTTTATTTATGAAGTATTATCCTGTCAATTTTGACTAGAATAATATATTTTTCTCTTTGTTGTTGAATAGTTCGGAAATATTTAGAACCGCTGAATGAACGTTTAAAATGTTGAGAGGCGCGCCACAAGCTTCCTGAAGACACTATGAAAACTCCTTCTTTTTATTGCTCTTTTGAAAGCGTCTAAATTTAATTCACATATACATCACGCCTTTATTTCTAGCGGGGTAGGTTAAGTGTTAACGGTCGTTATCGCCATTGACAAATATTTGAGGGCCGTTTCAGGAAAAATCAGATTTCGTTTTTTTTTGTTTGGGAGGTCCAGTTTTTATAAGTATTGGAGAATGTTATTCAATTTCGTAGGCTGATTCATCCCTTCAAATATTTGTAGCTAATCCTGTTTCCATGTTTCCTATACATCCATTCTAGTAAATATTCTAAATATGAGAGTTTGTATGAGTTTTTGTTCGTAACCTCTTAACGCTCAAACGGCTTGACGAATTTGGATGAAAATTGGTACACAGATTGAGAATTACCTGGAATAACACTTAAACTACTTTTTACGTCAGGAAAACATACCAGTCTCACAGGAAAACAAATAAACGGCTGCGAGTGAGAAACCGCAGGACGGAAATCTAGTAGGTACCTAATGTAAACATAATATGTTTGCAAAACTTGATAGGTAAGTTAAACGCCCGTAGCGGAGTGTATTCCAACTTTTCTCTCCAAGACTTTCCGCATAAGTTCATTCCGAGTTTCCCATGAGCTTTTCCATGATTGATCTTTAAGGAGATTCCCGAGCGTGACTAGCGCCCCCATCACTTAAAAAAAACTAACCTCGTTGAAAACGTAATTTATCTTATCCTGCATTCGCTATGAAAAAAGATTTAAATCAGATAACTGTCAATGTATAACTATTAACGGCCACTTTTCGTTCTAATTGTAATAATTTATATTGCCGCGAACATTTCATCGAGTTTGTATGGGTCTACTGAACTTAACACAACCATGTCTAGAGGCCTACTACTAGTAGTAGGCGGTTGAAAAACTTTCGATACCAGGGTTCATCGGGTCGTTAGACGAAAGAAGATTGAACTTTGATACCAAATACCTACCTAGGTACCTAATACCAAAAACTTGGGCAAAGGACATTCAGGTATTGTTTATATTATTGTTTCCATGAGGAGCACTGTCTTTAGGGTTCCGTACCCTAAATAAAATAAAAACGGAACCTATATAGGATCACTTTATTGTCCGTACGTCTGTCCATCTATCCCGATCCTTTATCTCGGGAACGCGTAAACATAACGATTTAAAATTAAAACCATTTACTCAAGTCCATGGCCTTGTAGTTGTGAAACAAGATCAAGCTTCTCATATAACCTATAACCTACAGTTTGTGATGATGTAAGGGGCAACCCTCCATATATTTAAAGGGTGCATGCAGACCGTAAAACTGAACAACTTTCCCTTAGAAACTTTTATGTCAGGAAACGACAAGAAAAATGCTCCCATACAGAATCACAATCAGTTGACTGCATTACGAGTAAAAAAAAGTACGTTTCCTGAAATATTTATTTATGGAAAATTGTTGAGTTTCATATTCTGCATGCACCCTATCAGTACCTATTCGAAGGGCTGTCCCTTACACCGTGTATAATCAGTGGCGGATTAACCCTTAAGCAAAATAAGCAATTGCTTGGGGCATCACGTCTTGATGGCACCAGAAGAAGCACCATTTTTTTTTCGTTAATACGTTCCGGCCTTAGGGTATCACGTCACATGTCTCCACTAGAAACTGCACTACATAAAGTTTCTAAAACTAAATTTGAAAATTGCGCGCATTTAGTTGACATTTGGTCAGCGGGTTCATGACCCGCTCGCGCTTGCTCATTCGCTGCTCGCTGATGCATTCGGCAATGAGAATGCCACCGTTTTGCAGTTAGCCAATCACAAACCACCCCTGCCCCGCGCCCCCCCCCCCCCCCCCCCCGTTTCGCTAATCTGTCAATCGAATTGTTTTTGTATCAGTACCTATTCGAAGGGCTGTCCCTTACACCGTGTATAGTATAATATATCCTATGAAAGGGCTTTGCATAGTTGATGTGAATGTTACGGATTCTTCGGAAAAAAGCTCGACTCGCACTTTTCGCAAATTTTTTTCGTAAAGTCGCGGTAGTTCGGCTCTTAAAGGTCAAGATTCCAGTTCAGGATCAGGATCTTAATATAATCCCGAAAAATTCCTGCTCTTGGCATACTTGGCGTACTTATGGTACATTCTAGTGTAGGCTGACATTGATTTAGATTCCAGCTGACCATTTCCATAGTTAATTTTGAGGTATACTTGTAACTTTATTCAAAGTGATGACAAAATAGCTAAAACGCTAGTTAGCTATTCATTAAAAAATAAGTCGTTTATTTTTTTCCATTGGCCGAACCCAACTTTTTTATTTTGTGTGATTTTAAGTATATGCATGGAGTAAATAATAACACTACCGTGTTATATGCTATCATACTTTCATTTGCAATGGATAAAAACGACTCAAACTAGTTCTTTTTGCACTGTGTAAACTGTCACATGACAATATCGGTATATTTAAGCATATGATTCTAACTACAGACACATAACATCAATTTAATAAATGAATTTTATTGAATCGAAAATAAACGTGAGCAAGAAAAGTAACACAAAATGTAATATGTGCTTGACAGACACACAACGCTAACATACAAAAAATAAGCGATTTCAGAATTTTTGTAATTTATGCCTTCAAATAATGCTAGCCGTACCGGACTAAAATGGCAACTAAACACATAGGACTAGGATATTTGCAAGATAACGCTAGTTTTTCTGCAGCCTTGTGGTAAAAACTTCTTGAAACTGTAAGTAATAGCGCTGTTTTATGTTTTATCTTATTTGCCACGTATCCTTGTAACCACCAATTTATCTCCTAAGGGATATGTACCTACACTTTGACTAACTTTCCATACCATCAAGGAATACCTTCATTGCAAACTTTATTCCGGCAATTTTTTCTTGTTTGAAAACTTTAATATTATTAGTAGTACCCAGGCTCCTGAAAGTCAAATGATAACTAAATATTAGTGACTTAATACATCGACAGAATCGAGATTCTTAACGCCCCGCCTACGCAACGGCCACTTTCCTAAGGCAAATTTTCTTATACATAAAGGTCACATTATTCTAAGAATGCCTTAGGCATTTTTATACTTACACCTACATAATATGATAGTCTACCGATTGAAGCGAAATGTTAAAACGTACCTAACCTATTCATAAAGTACCTGTGGGTAATAAAAGCCACTCATACAAAAACATATTTTAAATCATTTCTGGAAACACACTTGAAATGTTTAAATCGTTTGCGCCAAACAGAAAGCCATATATACCAGTCATTTTAAACTTTACCATCCTCCCTTTAAGAACCTACAAAAGCTATGAATAAACAAACAATGCCAGATACACTTGGGGTTAAACAAATTGTTTTATCGAAAATTATAATATTTTCATTGATTTTTGTATTACTAAGTTTTATAATGCCGTAGATTTTCTGTTTTATTATGATTTTTCGGATGGTTATTTAGATTATAATTAAATATAATGGTAGTGGTAACAATATAACAACAGCTTCCACGATGAAAAATGTTATAAAAATATAATATGTAAGCGGCCCTTATAAAACACCTTAGGTGTTAGATTCAAGATTTGACATATTCTAACTTAAATGAAATAAAACGAGATCAAATTATTTGATCTCGTTTTATTCGCTACAGTTTTCTTTTACGATTTTGTAGTACTTTACTGTAAAACATTGACCGGTGCCATAGTACCTAAAATTCATAGATTAAAAAAAACTTTAAAAAGGGCTCTATCCCCCAAACTGTTAATAATAGCCGGCCGATGTGGCGCAGTGGTAGTGCGACTGCCGGCAACGCAAAGGTTCCGGGTTCGATTCTCGGTGGGGCACTCTTAAAAGTTGATATTAATCACTTAGTAAATATGTTCCCAGTCTGGGACTAAGGCATTGCAGGCTGAACCACCTGATTGTCCGAAAAGAAAGATGGTTTCGTGCTTCGGGGGGCACGTTAAGCCGTCGGTCCCGGTTGCTGTCTATGATTACTTAAACGGCGGTCGTTACACAACCATGTCAGAGGCCTACTACTGGTAGTAGGTGGTTGAAAAACTCTGATACCAGGATTCATCGGGCCGTTGGACGACTTTGTGTCCCACACGAAAAAAGAGTAATAGTACCTACCTATATGAGAAGGCATTAAATAATGTGTGTGAGTAATATCGTTCCTTTTCATTACCTGCCAAACGAATACACGTTCCTATTAGACTAATGGCTAAACATACAGGGTGTTAAAAATACTGCGAAATTTCATGGGGTGAAAAGGCCCCATGAAACTGAACAACTTTCCCCAAAGGACATAATTGCTTCAAGTAGGTACTTTTTTTAGGAGGAGTAAACCAGCCTTTTAAACTTACCAAATTTCCCCAATAAACATGTTCCGTATTATAAAAAAAAAAGTTAGACGAGCACATAGAAGCTGTTTAAATTTCTTTTTCATACGTTTTGACGTTGTTAAACGACTGAGACACTGGCCTCAATACGGGATATAAATTCTCTTAACTTACCTAAAATTGGTTATGTCACTTTCCGTCAAATAGGTTTAGAAAAGGATAGGAGATATTTTAGTCACGTCATGTCTTATAATTTGACAAAAAATACGTGTTATCTGTCAAAATAAGGCGACCATGAAAACAATGGCGACTAAATTGACTAGAAACTGCGAAGAATCTATTGACATTTATAAACATGACAGGACTTAAATATGTTCTATCGGAAATATATGTTTCTGTAGGAAAGTGACAGCACCAATTAAAGTAAGTTAAGAGAATTTGTATCCCGAATTGAGGGCACTGTGTATCTTTTTATAATAACACCGGTTATGTCGATCGAAGAATCTATGGAAATAAATTGGACAGCACATACCTATTAAATTTCAGCGTCAAAGTCAATTTTATTTTAGGTGGAAAATGACGAAAAATACTTGGACAGCTCAAACTAAATGTCAAAATTAGAGTTATTTTAATGTTTCGAGATGTAGTCCTATAAAAATTGACCATTGCCTCACTCTCTCTTCTACCCTAAAGTTGCCTGTTAGAGAATACAACCTATCATTAAGGCCGCCTTGTTGTACTGTTTCTTTTATCTGTGTTTATCTATTGTTGTATTATTTCTTTAATGAGCAATAAATAATTTTGTTATGTTATGTTAAATTGGTTAAGTTTCATGAACTGAAATATTTTAAGCATTTTATAACATCCTGTATCTCAACCTATCCTGTGTTTAACATTCCACCATCAATAAAAGAAAATACGTAATGACGAAATGCGTAAAACATTTGAGGAACGTTCATTACCAGAAATAAAATTAGCTAATCAATTCCTTTGTAAAGCGCGTAGGTAGTAATTTGGAAACCGATTTCGCCAAATAAACGATTGCTGTCGTCTCATGCCGGGGTTTGCCCTGTGGTGCTGGTTAAGAATAGCATCACCCCAGATCAATCCACCAGCCAAGCGTACTGAGTATGGTAATACCATAAATTGTGTATGGCAAGGATCGTTTTCGGTTAAGGTACTGGGTTAGCTACCGGTATATGTTTAAAAGGTAGAAGGAAAAAGGTTATTTTATGGGTTATGGTACCGGTAGAAAATAGCGGTACCACTACCGAAATATACATTTCGCTTTATACGGAATCGTAGGAAATGTATTAATAAATTGTTTTTGATAGCGGTTTAGGTACGGTAAATAATAACGGTACCGTAAACGATGCAGTAACAGACAAAATTTCGGTACCGAAACGTTCTAATATCGCAATATTTCGGTATGACGTCATATCATCTACATCTACACTAATATAATAAAGAGGAAAGATTTGTTTTTTTGTTTGTTTGTTTGTATGTAATCGATAAACTCCGAAACTACTAGACCGATTTCCAAAATTCTTTCACCATTAGAAAGCTACAACATTCCTGAGTAACATAGGCTACTTTTTAGTACGGGAAAATTCCTCATTCCCACGGGAAAACGGTTAGAAGCAGGAAAAGCGGGAAATATAGCGGATATAACCCAAATTACCCAAACCGATTTGTGATCTTCGTGAAATTTGGCACTGATATTGGTGGTATATTGAAAACCGACTTGGACTACTTTTTGTCAGAACTTGAGGATCTGGAGTACCTGATGGTGGGCACCAGGAGCACAGCTAAACTATAAGAGATACAAAAATGGCTTCATAGCAAAAGGTGTTCAACATGACGGGGCACTTCTGCTGACACATGGTTATCTAGGATCTGGAGTACCTGATACAGACCACTAGCATCCCATCTAAACTATAGGAGATACGGTAATGGTTTCAAAGTAAAAGTTGTTTATCATGACGGGCCGTTTTTGTTGGCACTTAGTCATTGAGGGTCTGGAGTACCTGATGGTGGGCACCAGGAGCACTGCTAAACTATATGAGATACGATAATGGCTTGATAGCAATAGTTGTCAGTAGTTGTCGCTTCTGCTGGAACATGGTCATCAAGGTGGTGAGTACCTGATGTAGACCACCAGCATCCCATCTAAACTAGAAGACTACGGTAATGGCTTCAAAGTAAAAGTTGTTTAGCATGACGGGCTGCTTTTGCTGGTACATAGTCATCGAGGGTCTGGAGTACCTAAAGCAGACCACCAGACACATCTTTACTACAGGAGATGAGGTAACGATATCAAATTAAAAGTTGTTTAACATGACGGGCCGCTTTTGCTGGCACATGGTCCTGTTGACTCACTTCTGCTGGAACGGAGTAAAGAAGCAAAGATCCATTTTCTACGGGAAAACTGGTAAGTAGCAGCGGGTGAAACCGCTGGGCGGGCCGTTAGTACCATATAATTTAAAGAATAATTTCGGTTTCACAATCCTTGGTGTAGGGAGTAATAAGCAAAATAGGCGTGATGTATGTAGAAATACATACGGAGTGTAAGAGACCATGTACCGAAATTTTTGCAGGTATGATCTGACCATGAAACATTTGTGATGGATCATATGTTGGTAAACAAGAAAATTTCTATCTCCATACAAAATTCCCGATCAACTGATTGACTTTCTATGGTAACTGGAAAACATATTTCGTTTGTAGCGGCGCGGATTGTAAAGAAATATAAAGCGCGCGCCGCACACAGAATGTGCTGACTTCGCTGGATGCATCTACTGCTGACTAGGCGACGACGACAACGCTGCCTGCACAATGTAAACCCGACACGTCATACTCGTCATAGAAGATTAGCCAATCAGAAGTCAAGGCCTAAACAGCGGTTACGAAGTTTTTCGAAGACTTAGCATAAATACAAAATTCACGTGCTACCAGTTGGAACGCGGTCCCCGAGCTGAACACCTCGCTCGGCAGGAATTCCCCTTTGAGCCTACTGCAGCATTGAGTCTACTGGCTTCAACATAGGCTCTATAGTAAAAGTTGTATGCCAGCAAAGTTTTCGGTACACCGTCTCTTACACCCTGTATATGGGTCATTCTTCAAAATTCGATTCTCCGCGTAATCGGCGTGGCAAATTTTAATTTCGACAATTTTTATAATATAACATAAAAATATGATTTTGTGTACTTTCCTGATTATAAAACCGTTTGGTGCTCCATGCTAGCACATTTACTTTTTGAGAAATTTAATTTTGAAATTTCATGTGCCACGCCGATTACAAAACGAGCCACGCTTATTACATAGTTAATTTTATCTGTTTTTTTTATGCATTTTGACTAATGAATACTTTTGCACCTATTATTGATAAGAATTATTGAGCTTTCTGACCTAATAATTCACCCCAAATAATTTTTTTCATTACCAAATCAAATAAATATACCTATATTAAATGAATACCTAACAGCGAACACCAGTCTTTACAAGAAAGGGGAAAGTAAAAAAAAGCAGTGGTATTTGTTTGATCAGGTATATTAATTAGTAGAACCTTGTTGACAAAGGAAATTACAAAATTATCATAATTAAAATGTGCTTCAAAAATCAACAGCTCACTCAGCCAAGGCTCGAATCAAAACTTTATTGACTTATTAACTTTAAAAATCAAAAATTATAACAATCAAAATCTATCACATTAGTGTTCGATCAGTTGTGTTAATTAAGATTACGATTACATAAAGTTAAATCTAATTTGATCAGAACTCTGAATAGCTAAACCTAAAATAACTAGTTAATAGTATCGTAGACAGCAACCGAGACTAACAGACCTTCAGAAGCAAGAAACCAGCTTTTTGCAGACAATTATGTGGTTTGTCTCGCAGGTTTAACCAAATTCTGAATAATTTTATAAATTGGCGATTGTAAACTTTGTATAATTCTCTCCAAGAATCGAATCTGGTACCTCTGGATCTTCTCCCTAAGTCTAAAGACTAAGTCTAAATGACAGAAACAGTTCATATTAAACTATGGTACAATATATAACTAAAAAACTCAATTTAAATGTAATTTAATTATTTTTATGTAATGATTACCACTATTTATATTAATAACATATTATTTATATTTATTAAAAAATATATATTGATATATTCAATCTTTTCTTAACTAAAATAAGTTCAGTGTAATCGGCGTGGGACGAATTGTAAGCGGCGTGGCTTTTTTACCACGCCGATTACGCCACGCCGATTACTAAAAAAACACTTTTTTTAGAATTACTTGCTAACCTATTCAACAAGTCTTATTTAAATTATTGCTTCATAAAGTCGACAATATCATGAATGAACCCTGTGAATAATATATCTCTGGATGATTCGATTCAGGATGAAATTTGATCCACGCCGATTACATGCACGGCTTACAGAAATGTGTGACGACTCGTACTTACCCGAATATTTTTGTCTCCCAGCTACGAATCGCCCGTCCACACTGGTTGACTGCCGCAGCGCAACTTGCGGTTTTCGGTGCAAAAACTTCGCTGGTTTTCGTTCATAATTGTGCAATTTACGACGGGTTTTATCACGCTCAGGCAAAGCGCGCGAAAACGTGTGACCGAGACATTTTGAGGCCTATTTTATAAATTAAATGAAAATCGAATATTTTTTGTATTTTAACCAATACACCAATTCAAGGTGGTTATTTTGATATATAGTTTATACCTACAAAACAGTAGAAAAGTAGTAAAATCATGATTTGTAAAATCCAAGTACGCGGTGTGACACGCGGAGAACACCCAAAATCCTCCCGTTTTCAACTTTCAGATTCAGTTTTGAAATACTAAATGACCTTAAAATATGGCTTTCTGATAGTTTTCAGATAGGTATTGAAATGAAAAATCATCTCCAATTGATCGTTTTGTTCAAACTTTTATAATTTAGGATTTACAACCCTGTGACCATAATTATTGACCTCCTGAAGAACGACCCATATGTACTTACCCACTTACACGACACTCAGATCTTAACATACTAAACCTACCTACCTACTTATTTATTGACGCACGAAGGTAACATATGGATAAGCAATTCAACCCAAATCTCTTCTATCAAATATGTCGGTACTTACGTCCATACCCTCGATAATAAAGCGGACCCGAAATTTTTTTTCGCACCTTAATTTGGGATGGAGCCGAACCGATCCCGTAATTCGATGAAAGAATGGGTATCTGGGTTGTTCCACCTGGCTCTAACTCATAACCAGCCACATAAGTCCACTGGTGGACAAGCACCATCCCTATTGGTTGAAATTGCTATACACTTGGTGTGGGGAGCGCAGTGCAATGTCACATTAATTCTCAGGAAGAATTAACCCCTTTGTTGCTTTTTGCCCACCACGGGCAGAATTGACTATTCAGTATTCAGTATTCCCATACAAATAAGGCTACGGTTCGTTTATGGTGCGTAACGGATGCATCGGTCAAGTCGTTTGAAAAGCGCATCCGTAAATAAATGAATATAATAATTATCAATAATGTAACATACATAATTATGAATAAAATTATAGCGATAAATAATAAAATGGACTTAATATAAGTAATTAATTATAATGACCGAAACCTACCATTTTACATGTACATTTTTTCTCATGGATAAATAATTGTATTGTAAATGGAACATAGACATACTTGGCAATGGAACTATCACAAACATTTGTACATATTGTAGTTAGCAATGGTACCATTAGACCAATAAGTATATCGGTCTATCAAAGATCATACTTACTATGTAATGTGCAGAGGCCCATGCCTAGCAGTAAACTAATGTGACTGATAATGACATTGATTCTAAGTCCAGTGAGTGCCGCTGACGAGATTGGAGGCCAAAGTGGAACAACCGTATACCTGACGCGCCGGCCGGGTGTAACGTATAATGTTATGCCCGGCCTTGGGTAAGGTGGTGTATAATCCGGGTATACCGGGTGTAAGGGACAGTGCGGTGTAGCGCAAACTTTACAGGCTTGACTAAATCATGAAGCCGAACAACTTTCCCCAAGGATCTTTAGTGTATTGGGGACAGGGGTTTTAGAACTCATTTACGAAATATGTAGGTATATGAAAATGAAAAAATGAAAATGAGATAACTTTATTCAATGTAGGATAGCATTAGTACTTATTGACGTCATGATCGGTCATTATAAAAAAAAGAAATTTGCATAACACAATTTTTTTTATAACAATTTTGTATTGTCGGGATAAAAAAAAATATATAAAGGCACTGCCTCGGGGCTGGCAAGGTTAATTACACAACACGTAACTTTACGCCACCACCATTACCACCATTATCACCTACATAAGTGACCTTATTATTTTCGTGTGGGATACCCAGCCGAGACGACGAACGACCTGAAGAACCCTGGTTTCAGAGATTTTCAACCGCTTATTACTACACCTCTGACCTGGTTGTGTAACGACCGTTGTCTAATTAATCGTAGGCAGCAACCGAGACCTACATACCCTCCGAAGTTGGAAACCATCTTTCTTACTGACAAGAAGGTGGTTCAGCCTGTAATGTCCTAACCAGACTTGGAACGATTAATTTACAAAGTGATAGATAGTATCAACCCGGGATAAACGACAATTTTTTTTTTGATAATTCAGCAAATTTTTTGGCTAACTAGACAACTGCTTCTATTGAGCAGAATATAAATACTAACCTTATTACGTTGGAATCGGTTCCAAATACTTTAAATTAAAATCTAAGACAAAAGAAAGTAACTCTGGCAGAACGCTATTTTTAAGTATCATAAGTCATTCCATTTTGCTAAAACAACATAAACAGAATAAAAATAAAATATACAATAAAATCAAAAATCAAAGTAGTCATGTTTTAAATATTGCACACATTACAAACCTTTCGATCGAACCCGGAACTTTTTCGCCGTTAGCAATCGCACTACCACTGCGTCACATCGGCCATTTACATGAGGGATTAACCTAAATGGACTTTCTATTGGTAGTCGAATATTTTTGTCGTTTCCCAGCATCATGGTTCTTCAAAAAACATACTAGCATCTCTTACACCCAGTATTTTCATATATACCTGCTCTCGGTCGGGCTGAGGCGGTTCTTCCACTTGTCGCCCGTCGCTGCTTATCTTATTCCCATACAACCTCTCCATAATACCAGCGCTGTAGATGCCTACTGCAAGCACATGCTGAGTGAGGACCATTTTAGGTGCATATGCGCAATAAACTGTGCTTATCATAGCTTAAGTTTCAATGTAGTATTTTTTGTTGTTGTGTTTTCTTTCTTCTTTTTTTCTTTTCGCACCTTTGTGACTAACGTTACTTGCGTTTCATGTATAAACCTACTGTAATAATTTAGTAGATACACAATAAAGAATATACACGGTGTAAGGGATAGTCCCCCGAATACTAATATGGTGCATTCAGAAGTTGAAACCGGACAACCTTCCTATAAAAAAATATTTCAGAAAACGTCAAAAGCTTTTTAACTTCCAATAGTAAATGCAGTCAGTTGATTGTTTTTTTAAAGGAGGACGATTCTTATTTTGTCGTATTCTGACATATGTTTCTCAGGGAAAGTTGTTCAGTTTCATGCTCTGTATGCGCAACAGTATTCGAAGGGCTTTCCCTAACACACCGTTTATACAAATACGGGCTACGGTACGTTTATGAGTCTGTCAAACTACGTAACAGACGCATCGGTTATGCACCGTAGCCAGCCGTGTTTGTATGTGAATTAGATCAGAGTTCGCAGTTTCCTTTCGTCTGACCGCAAACGTTACGGTGCGTTAAACATACGCAGAGACGGCCGACAAGTTGGAGAACCACCTAAGTTTATATTCTATGGATTTCACATACATATTGGAAAAATATTCGCAATATCTTTGTCAAGTGCGTGCCTAACCTACTTATAAATCTTTTTGACAAACACATTCCCGATAAAATACCCGTTTTTTTATTACGGTCTAAGAATATATTATAAAGAATTTAATAAGAAAAGAGTTATAGCTCTACAAGAAGCATTACTCAGGAAGAAAACAGGGGACTAGGCGTAGGCATCCTCTTGAACCAATTCGGCTTTTTTTTAACTACTGAACAAATTTGAATAAGAGATATGATGATAAATAAATTGAAAAAACTGAATGCCACTATGGCGATTCACAAGGAACGCCGCTTCCCATACCCTGGATTTATACCTTGGTCGCCTTTTACTTACTTCAGAACTCAGAACTCAGAACTTTATTTGTAATTATGGGTATAGTATAAAATACAGATAACAGGTTAATTGGGTACAGTCCACCATAATTTGCCATCACAAAATAGCATACAAATATTTTGGTCTTAAAACTATTTAACACTTAACAGTATAGTAGGTACTTAGATATTATCAATAACATCAAAACAAAACAATAACCTAAGCAATGAGATCAAAAAAAATTAAACATTACATAACTACTTAATCTGTAAAATATTCGCATAAATTGTAATAGGCTTTGTCTACTAAATATATAAATAGCTGTTTTTTAAATTGTATTGAATTTAAACTTTTTATATTACTAGGCAACTTATTATAGATTTTTGGTGCCATAGCGAATACACTATCATGTAGTAGAGTCGTTCGTGTTTCAACAACAGCTAAGTTATTTGTGTACCTTAAATTTAAATTGTGTCTTTCTGATACTTTACTAAACAAATGAGGATTATGTTTCACAAAAAGTACTACTTCAAATATGTAAAGTGACGTTAGAGTTAAAATATTTAAACTTCTGAAAAATGGTCTACAGCTGTCTATATTATTAAGGCTGCATATAGATCTAATGCAACGCTTTTGGGCTTTGAAAATGGTTTCTTTTTCACAGGAATTGCCCCAAAAAATTATCCCATACCTTAAACATGATGCAACAAACTCATGATATGCAGCCATGACAGTTTCTCTGTTAGCAACTTTATTTAATTCGTATAAGGCATATGAAAATTTATTTAATCTTTTACAAATGTCTGATGCATGAGATTTCCACGTTAATTTGTTATCAATGGTAAGGCCTAAAAATTTTGTGTTTTCTGTGCTGTCTATGATAGATCCATTAAAATTTATACTAACATTTTGTATGAGATTTGAAGGATTAAGTTGATGAAAGTGCATCAATTTGGTTTTTTCTAAATTTACTTTGAGTTTGTTTTGATCTAGCCAGAATATGATATCTTTTAGTGCATTATTGATATCACTTTCATATTCATTCGGTTTGTTGCATTTAATTACTATAGTGCTATCGTCGGCGAAGAGTAACATAGGTTGGGACACATTTTTAGGCAAATCATTAATGTATAATAGGAACAAAAGGGGCCACAGTACACTCCCCTGAGGAACTCCGGATGTTATTTTAAGAGCACTTGATAAGTATTTTATTTCTGTATTAGTCATAGGGCATATTTTTGTTATACTAACATACTGCTCACGATGATAAAGATATGATTCGAAAAGTGCAAGAATATTACCGCGTATTCCATTTGCTTCGAGTTTCTGTAATAAAATGCGATGGTCTACAAAATCAAACGCTTTAGTAAGATCCATATAAATGGCGCAGACCGGATTACGTTTATCTACCTCACTAATGGTACGATTTAAAAATTCGTATAAAGCCATATTAATGGTATGGTTTTTACGGAAGCCTTTTTGTTCCCCAGCTAGTAAGTGATATTTTTCCAAGAATGAATACAGAGCTTCATAAATAACTTTTTCAAAAACTTTAGATATTACTGGGATTAATGCGATAGGTCTATAACTATCCATGTCTCGAGTATTTCCTTTTTTAAATAGTGGCTTAACAATCACTGGTTTTAGCTTTTCTGGATACTTTCCATCAGATATACTAAGATTTATTATGTGGCTTAGTGGCTTAGCAATGACTTCGGCAACATGTTTTAGAACTTTGGTGGAAATGTCATCGTAACCAACACTTTTTTTATTCTTTAGATTCATTATAATTTTAGCTATGTCGTTGGGTATTGTAGGTAGTATAAACAAGGATTGAGGGTTGTTATTTATAGTTAAAGATATTTTAGAATTAAGATTACTACTATTATCGTTTGAATTTTTTGTTTTTTCTATCAGAAAACAATTGTATTCTTCAGCTATTTGTTTTGGGTCTTGTACGAGACGGTTGTTGATTTGTATTGCTTTCATAGATTCTTTAGGTAGATTTAATTTATTTTTATTTATTATTTGCCATATTGCCCTTGACTTGTTATCCGCCTTATTTATCGTGTAACTATTTTGCGCTTTTTGGGTTAATTTAAGTATCTTTTTGAGTCTGTTTGTATAAGTCTTTAGTGTATTTCTATTTTTATCGCTAGTATTTAGTCGGTACTGCCAAAGTAATGTACGTTTCCGCTTACTACACTTTCTTATGCCTGGTGTTATCCATTTTATTTTCCTTGAGGCATTTATTGTAATGTCTTTTATTGGAAAGCATAAGTCGTAAAATAATTTGAAAAGTTCTATAAATTTGTCATAGGCTTCATTAGGATTACAAGAGGTGTAGATATCCGAAAAACTTAACGCATTCAAGCTAGAGTAAAACTTATCTAAATTCTCCCTACTGTAGTCTCGTATTGAAGTCCGCCAGAATTTAATCGTACATCTAGATGAGATTGGATATTTCAATAACTGAGCGGTGTGGTCTGATAAACCTAAATCTAAAACTTCACCTTTACTACCTCTCGGATTACAATGGGCAAAGTTATCTACGCACGTTCCCGAATCCGGCCTAGTGATTTCCTTAAATTGTAATTTTAAATTATATTGCTGTAAATAGTTTTCAAATTCTAGTGACAAATTATTATTTTTAAGTCTATCTATATTAAAATCCCCGCAAATTATAATTTTTTTGTTCATTTTTTGTAATTTATGCATTATTATATCCATTTTAGTATAAAATATAGTCAATTTGTCATTCAAAAGGGAAGGTAATCTATAAACGCACAACACTATGATATTGTACTGAGGTAGTTCAATAGCACAACACTCGATAATATTCATTACAGACACTTGTTGTACGAATGGTATGTCTTTGAACTCGACGGTATTCTTTACCAAAATGCATGCTCCACCTCTTCTATAGTCTCTTGAATATGTAGTTGCCAGCTTGTAGTTAGGTATATGTAGCATATCTTCTTGCCCTGAGGCCATATTATGTTCAGTAATACATACTATTTTAATATCTAGTTTTTTACTTGACAGTTCCCCTAAATGCAATATTAGTAAGTCTGACTTGTTAATAAATCCTGATATATTTTGGTGGATTAAGTAGGTATAATTAGACTCAAAAAAACTGGTTGTTGTCATTGCTATTGTTTTCCTGTGACGAGTCTTCTATTGAGGTATGGATATGATTTTGATGAGGTGGTAGTACGCATTCTTTATCTAGTTGTAGTGATAGGTAAAATTCATTTTTTATCCATGTCAGCAATTGTCCAAGTTCTACTATAATATTTTTAATTCCTAGATTATTGAGTTTTCCGGAAAAAGAGGAAAACATATCCATGGAAAGGCTCATATTGCTGTCAAAGAAAAATCCATAATCATATTTTACGATATCTTCATGAAGGAAACGATTGAAAACTTCGACTCTATAATTAAAAATTTTTCTTCCGCATACATAGGTTGGTGTACAAATTATGATATTTGTTTTTAACTTTTGAACGGATCTTCTGATCTGATGAACAAGTTCAGTGTAGTCTCTTGTAGTCAGAAAATCGGCTTCTCCAATCATTAAAATGCAATACTCATTTGCAGAGTAATCACTTACTTCTTGTTCCATATAACGCAATAACTCCTTAATAGATCCATTAGGTATGATACTGTGGCAATATTCAAATGAGCTATAAAAATTATCATTCTCGATAGTTTGAAGTATTTTATTTTTATTGTTTGTGCTTATTATAGATAACCTATTGCGTTTTATAGTATTATTTTCTATTGCTAAGCTTTTAACTCTAACTGTCTCATTTTTTGATGAATTACTGGAAATATTCTTTGCTTTATCATTTTTATTATGTTGTACTATAGCTAAGTTTGTTACTTGTTGCGAAGCTGTTTTCTGATTTACTTGCATATGTTGTAAAGTCTTCTGTTCATTCCAGGTATCATTAGTTTGTATATAATTGTTTATACATTTTTTCTTCATAGTTTCTAGCGCTGATAACTTCTATTTTAGCTCTTAATTTTCTTGTTGCAATTTATTTATTTTTAAAAGAGCCTCTTCTAATTTAAACTTTAATATATCTGATTCATTTTCTCCTTTTTTTTCTGATGCTTTCTGTTTATGACTTTTCGACAATGGAAGTAACGTATCTCCGAGGTTAATGTCGTCGTAGGTGTCGTCATCACTATCAGTACATAGCGAATGGAAACTGTTTTCTGTAGAAACATTTATGACAATTTTTTGTTGTTGCGCTGAACTGATTAGGGGGATACACGTAGTCGTAACCTTTGTTGGTGTATCCTGACGTAATGTAGCAGTCTTATTAAGTTTAGTGGTGGTCTTTATTGGTGTAGGTGGTGAAGCCGTACTTAAATATTTTTCTGGACTTCTCAGGCAATTATCACATTTCCAATTATCCTTCCTCTCTTTGTTCTGCGCATAAAAGGAAGAGTATCTCCGTTCTGTAACGTTAGTGCACGGTATGTGAAATGATTTATTGCACTTGGAACACGTTAGATATTGTCTGCTAGTCATGTTAGTATTGCATTTTGCACATGTTAACGCCATCTTGCGGCGCGAGTCACTATCTAGACCTTGGTCAGGATTTATTTTCTGATCCTCTTGGTTCTTCGATGTTTCATCCAAAGTGCAATTTTTTGATCGTGGACTGATCTCTTTAGATTGTCGTCTAATATTGGATGATTTTACCTTATCCATCTTGCAATTTGAACACGTCCATTTGTCTTTTTGGTCTTTATTCATCAAATAATATTGCATATCAGATACCTTGGCGCAATTTTCATTAGCACAGAAGTCTTTTTCGCAAGAAATACACTTGAGAAACTGCCTTCCAAAAATTGTTGTTTTGCACTTTGAGCACGTAATTGAACAGCGCCTTGATGTCATTTTTTGATATAGTGGCATCTTTCGGTTTCTTCTGGTACTAAGCGCTCCAGCTGCAACTAGTATTGACGGTTTCTTCTGGTACTAAATTATATATTATACTTCACATAAATTATATATTAAGTCACTCGGAGTGTTGCTGTTGGTACCCTTGCATCAAGAGTCCTAGATTTAAACCAAGAAACCAGGGCCAATTTTACTCTGACTTACCGAATCGTGTGTTGTTAAAATCCTTGCAGCCTACGTGTCCCGAGTACGATTCCCGATATATTAATATCTTGGACAATTCAAACAGCGCCATCTAGCTCCAAACTAAGCTACGCTTGTACTATGGGAACTAAATAGCTAATATTTATACTTACATACCTACTTGTTTTTGTGTACGTATTATACTTAGAAAGACCCAGACTAAACACAAATATCTGAAAATAACTTAACAAATATTTGTGTTGTGGGGACTGAACCCACGACCCTCAGCGTAGCAGGCAGGAGTACTATCCGTTACGCCATCGGGCCAGTCAATATATGCATGGATGACGTCTTGATTTTGTGTTGGATATCGACGATTTACGCTACAAACAGCCGAATAGCCTCAACACCAGGCAAGCGTGGGGGAGCTGGATTAACCCTGGTATTACATACATACATACATACATAAATCACGCCTATATCCCTTACGGGGTAGGCAGAGCGTTAACGGCCGTAAAACGGATATTAACACCACCTCTGACAAAAGCTTGAGGGTCAATCAGATAACTGTGTATCACTATAGTGACAGGTTGTCAGCCCATCGCCTAATATTGCAATACACATCCCTCGAGTCCCTTAGTCGGCTTTTACGACACCCATGGGTAAGAAATGGGGTGATGCTATTCTAAGCCGGCAATCACACGGCGATACCCTGGTATTAGCCCCAAAGTAATGTTAATCTCAGTGCCCATTCTTGCACTAACTTACCGAATCGTGTGTTATTAAAACCCTTGCAGTCTACGGGTTCCGAATACGAAATCCAAAATCAAAATCAAATCATTTATTTCTTAGTATGAATTTACAAGATTCTCTTTTAGAAAATCAAATCTAGGTATAACATAATACATAAAAAGGAATAGTAAACTTACACTAATGTAAAAACCAAATACATGCCAAAGTTAAACCTATTTCATAGTAGTTTATGCAACTGTCATATAATGGGGGTCATTAGAATGCGAGTGTCTGTTTATCACACGAGGCGTAGCCGAGTGTGATAATAGATTGACACGAGCATTCTAATGCCTAATTATATGCAGTTGCATACACTATTTTATCTACACTCTAAAAAATTTACTCAGTTGAACACTTTTCCAAACGTCCGCACCGGCGATTGCAAGGCCCGATACATGGTCAAATTCAATACGAGAACGTAATATGGCTTGATATGAATTTTTGAAGATTCTTTACTAACAGTTGTTTAGATGTTGAGTCTCAACAGCAAATAACTGAACAACAACTGAACAACACTGAACAACAACTGAACAACAACTGAACAACACTGAACAACATCGGAATAACATCTGAACAACAACTAATCAACATCTGATCAACAACTGAACAACATCTCAACAACAACAGAACAAAAACCTATTAAAACAACTGAACAACATCCGAAAAATTACCGTACAACAACAACTGTGGAAGATAGTGTTTTGAGTATTGAAAAAAAAAACTTTGTTTCATTTCTCAACTTTATCGTATTAAGCGTTTTCTCATTAAGTCATTACGCTTCTGTAATTTTGTAGTAAACCCTAGTTTTTATAGGCAGAATGCATAAAGTAGGTCATTATGCATCTGTTTTTGAATTCATAATTCGAACATTATGAGACGAGTGTAGATAAAAGTTATTAAACCTATGTCAAATTTAAGATAATTTTTTGGCTTGTAATATAACGATTCCCGTATATGTGTTACGGGCAACGTGATTAATCGGGCACTATTAATACTGACCGGCCATTATTAATAGTGCCCAAAAGCATCGGGCAAAGTGATTATTTAATCACTTGTACCGGCCATTATTAATAATGCCCGAGTGCCCGCGGTCCATGTAATAAATCAGTCTTTAGAGTAAGCTTGAATTTATCACTTGGACCGGGCAATGTGATAAACGTAGTAGAGCGCCACGGTGCGCAACGTGAATTTCCCGCAGGGCGTTGGCGGTGCCGCGCCGCGGAGGTGTGGATAAGCCCTTACCTACTGATTTTATTACTTTTTATAACTATTTGTTTTTTTAATTTTCATGTTCAAATTTATCGATAACTTAAATGAAAATTACGAAAGTTTAATTTAATTTTAATAATGTTAGTTTAACTTCATTTTATAAAAATAAAAGCCGTGTGATGCCGGCTTAGAATAGCATCACCCCATTTATTACCCATGGGTGGCGTAAGAGGCGACTAAGGGACTCGAGGGTTAGATGTGTATTGCAATTTTAGGCGATAGGCTGACAACCTGTCACTATAGTGATACACAGTTATCTAATACTATATAGTATAAAAAACAATTTGATACCTACTATTTTTATTACATACATACATAAATCATATTCAAAGGCGTGATTTATGTATGTATGTAATAAAAATAGTAGGTATCAATAAAATCAGTAGATTTTATTACATTTATTACAAATTGTTTTTTTAAATCCCAGGTTCAAATTTATCGATAACTTTAATGAATATTATGAAAGTTTAATTTCATTTAAACAATGTAAGTTTAATTTCATTTCAATAATGTAAGTTTAATTACAGTTCTTTATTTTTATTACTTTGCCCAAGGAAGGGTGGGAAGTATTAATACTGACCGGGAAAAGTAATTAATCGTGTTGTTTTAATCACATTGCCCAATTAGGTCGGACACTATTAATACTATCCGGTCAGTATTAATACTGCCCGGACTTATCAAATTGCCCGTAACATATGCATGGATCTTAATTTCGTGTCTGAGCTCGGTATTTCATGCTAAAACAGCCAAAGAGCCTTAGCACTACAGGCAAACTAGATAACTCGCGGGACGCAAGGCATGAAGTAGGTAGGTGGGAGCGGACGAATTGACTGTCTACACTCTCTGTAGGTATTTTGGAACAACTTAATTACGTGTGTATCGATACACCTACTTTTTGCCCCGCGGGCGAACCACGAGTTATCTAGGCTGGTTTGCCTATAGCCGCCAGTGTATATCAACCTGACTCCGACTCGTTTGGCAAGCGAAACGAGCCTATTCTGCCTGAAGGTTGAACCGGTTCTGCACGAGACCAGATTAGCTGGTCTTTAGCAGTCACTACAGTACAGAACTCTAGTATGAATCTATAACTAGGTATCTGCCTATTGTACCTAAAGATAATCCGTTATCGGTCGGCAGCATTTGAGCCCATCATTCCCTGAGCCCTTGGTCAGCCCTTTGTGGCTTAACACGTTCACTGCGAGTGGTTCCTACTAAATGAGCGGATAATCTTGTAAGGATTGCGAGCAACCTTTGGATGAAGTCGGCCCAAAATCACAGTATACGTAAGCCTGGTTGAAGCCCCTATCCACCAGTGAAAATCTGACAGCTGTTCATGATGATAAAGATGAAGTTCACTTGGTACAGCTACGAGTATGAGGTTACATATATATATTCTTGTTTGGTGCTAAAAAGGTGTTCATTTAAAATGAAAAAACTAAAGTTTATGAATGAAGTTTAGTTAAGTTTTCACGCTGAAGTGGTAAAAGTGCACCGAAGTATATTTGCAAAATAATTAGGCATAAAAACCAAACTAAACTGCATAAAGAATAACTATTGCCCTGCTCGGGTACAAGAGGCTTATCGTAGGGGACGAAATATCATACATGACTTGTCGTAACATACTCATGAGATTGATGCCTCGCGGTGCAGCACCAGCAGTCCATATGGAGGCAGTTTCTTAGTAAAGTTGTTAAGTTTTATGATTAGGTAGGTGCTACTAATTAATTTTAGTCTAGTGCCTACCTAACTGAACATGTCTTCAGTGTCCCGCTGCCGTGAATAAATAGCGTAATTCCACATGAATGCTATGTATGACAGATCATCTATCTGGATGACATAGCTGCGTCTGCGAATATTCTGTCAGTAAACGTGTTAAGCTGGGCTAGGGCAAAATTAAGCTGAAGACAAAGAGATTCAGAAGAGAAAGATTTCAGGTATCTATCTACTACTCAAGTAGGTAGGCCCTTTTTTATTTTGTTAGGTACCTTCCACGTTGGTCGTTTGTCGACTCGGTGTTTCATCCCACTCGACATCAATGAATATCAACTACTTGTTGCCCGTATGTTGGCGTGGAATGTTGCTAATCGAAGCTAAGTATAACCGTACACACAACACTGTTCATTTAACCTAGTACGCCAGACTTTAAGGGGCGGCGTTTGGGCTTTAGGGAGATGAAGGAACGAACAGAACATTCTGATTACATCTATCAAGAATATCCCAGGGATTGTATAACCGTAAGTATATCAGTTAAAACGGGTATGACCTCACTAACTAGGTTACGTTACCGAAATGTTCTGTTGCAGCATTGCTTACGGTATCTTGCGGTAGCTAAACTGTTCTAAAACGCTTTCCTAAGTACATCCTACGATTCTTCAACGTTGCTTGATAGAACGCAATGTGTATTTTGATTTCACCGGTACCGCTATTTTCTACCTTTTTTACCGGTACCATAAAACATAGAATAACCTTTTTCCGGCTGCCTTTAAAATGCATTCCGGTACCGACATTATACCGGTAGCTTAACCCTGTATCTTAAACGAAAATAATCCTTGGAATATTAAGTACCTAGGTATAGTTTGATCTCTGTAAATGTGTTGGTTGAAGCGCTTCAGCAACACCTAAACCTGAATCCCTATCACATCAGTCTATTGCAGTTCTCTGCTGGACGTAGGCCTCCTCCAGGGTACGTCTTAAGGCATGATCTCCCGTTTTCGACAATAAGTCTTTACCAGCCGCCTTTTCAGCCCTGGTCAGCTGCTTGAAGAGCTTATGGAGTGTGATCTACTTGCAATAGCTGCAGCAGCGGCCACTGTGATGTCATCGTCATCCGAATGAACGTGTCTATGACGGCGTTTAAAATGTGAGGTTAGATGGGGTAAGTAGTTGTACGCGGCAACAATTAAGGGGTTTTTATGATGAGGAGCCTTGTCGAAGTAGCGACGAGACGCTTCTTCCATATACGCTTTAATGGTAGGGAGGCCTAAGTCGATGTGGAGGTTGGCGTTACGCATGTACCAGGGCGCCCCGGTAGCTTTGCGTATGAAACGGCTTTGAAAGCACTCTGAGTGACATGTAGCCGGTGGGCCAGTTTTACTGTCAAGCACAGAGATAGATAGTTAAACACTTTATTGCTTAAAACAGAAACATAACAATACAGAAAACTAAAAGTAAGCAAAGGCAGCCTTATCGCTTGCAGCGATCTCTTCCAGGTAACCTTTATAATAAAAAGAGACAAATAGAAAAGATGAAAGTACCTACGTGTATTTTCCACCTCACGTACCTACCTATCTATTATTTCAGAGTAACAACTAAGTAGTTCACCACAATAAAGTTATAACGAACTGGCATGTCTGATAATAAAAGAGCAATAAGAGGCTTATGAACAGACCAACAAAACAACCATATAGGTGTATACAGGGTGTAAGAAGAAATAGTGTGTTGTGTGCCTAATGGTGCTTTTTCGTTGAGGCGGAGCTGCGCGGAGCGGAGCCCAGCGGTGCATGTATTGACCTATCACTTAAGCTGAGCGGAGATTTCACGGTTTATCATTGGTAAATTCATGCACATTCACAGCTCCTCCGCCATGAGATAAAACTGAACTTGCCCAAAGGACTCTCCCATACAATTTCCGTTCTGTAGCCCAATCAATAAATCAATCATTTCAGTCCATGTATGTATGTGTGACTGTAGCCAAAATAAACTTTTTATCTATCTCTCTATCTATCATTTTGTGAGCTGTTTGCTTTTTTAAATTTCAGCCCTTGTTCGACTAGTTCAGTTACAAAGTTTCATTCATTTATAAAATTCAATGTAAAAACAAATCGGTTGAAATGGCTGTGCGGACCAAGCCTTTAGTTTTCAGTTTTTCAAATGCACGCAATTTCTTAAGACCTGTGCGATATAGAATATGTTATGATTATGAAGTTATGAACCTACAGGCTAACAGTCTACAAGTAAAATTCTTAGTACATAGCGTAGCCGGTTAATATTCCTGGTATCATAATGACTTACCGACTACGCAATGATCTTCGAATTTGACCTATATTGTAGCCTGTAGTTTGATAATATATCAATGTAGTATCTATAGATTTTACAATATAACAATCTGAAACGGATTCAATTTAAATTCTAAATAATGAGTAAAATCAAAAATAAACTGTTTTATTGTGATGGATGACTAATATAGCTGTGCAAACTTAAAATAATATTTAGTATCTGTAGTAGATTTTTTGTCGTGAAAAACGCTGGTTTAGAATACGTCGTGTGATGCCGGCTTAGAATAGCATCACCCCATATCTTTCCCATGAGTATCGTAAGAGGCGACTAAGGGACTCGAGGGCTATATGTGTATTGCAATTTTAGGCGATGAGCTGACAACCTGTCTCTATGGCGATACAAAATTATCCGAATGACCCTCAAATGTTTGTCTGACGTGGCGTAAATATCCGTTTTTAACGGCCGTTTACACGCTGCCTACCCCGCAAGAGATAAAGGCGTGATGTATGTATGTATGTAGAAGAATTTTTCATATTTGGAACTTTGTTCCTTAACACGTTGACGGACAGAAAGGCCATAGCATTTGCTTTTGCACTTGGTCTAGTGACAGAACTGTTATAGCCTACAATAGTGGCGGGCACTTTCTAGCCAGAGCTGCCAAGACATGCGCTCGATTCATACAAAAATAAGAAGAGCATTTTTCAGTGTCACTGGGCAACTTTTGCCAATATTGTCAGTGTCAATTAGAGCAGTTTTTACATTTGTTAAAAGTTTTAAGTAATCCGTCTCGCCCCCCACCCCCTACAACGACAGAGCGGGTATACCATTCGCGCATCTATGACATATTCCTCAATCGGCCGGTGAGTGTCATTTTTAGCAGACACGTCCATATGACCGTTTTGGCGCCAAATTTCAAGGACTTCTAATTGATGTTAGTAGCCTGTTTGTAGATGTATAATGATGCAATAACATTTAGATATAAGTAAAAACTCAAAGACTGTCTCTCTTATTCCATTTATATATTCAAAAACACTTCAAATGGTAATAAATTAATGTAAATTTCAGTGATAAAATACGCGATCGTTTTGTGATTTGCTTGTGTGTATGATATCAATAATCTTTGAAACTTCTGATCGTTTTCAAAAATTCTTTTACTACTATTAGAAAGCTACACTATCCCTGAGTAATATAGTTTATTTATCACCACGGAAAAACATCGTTTTACAGGAAAAAGTGTAACATTGGGGTGACATCTGGGCATCCCGCTAGTAGGTACTAAACGAGAAGTTACAGAAGCTATTTGATTGCGCTGTTTCCCAGGATACTCTTCAAGAAGAGTTCTCTTACGGGTCCTCAAGTCCTAGCCATATGAAAGTAAGATCAAACGCCAACCCACGATCCTTACATTGATATGAAAGACGTTATCTTCCTAGGCTCCTGATCCTGATTGTATCAATCATTTATCTGAGCTTCCTTTAGTCTCGACTAAGGATTCTACCGATCAAAAGCAAGAGTTGTTTATTCAAAACTAGATAGAAGTTGAAACATCAACGCTAACCCATATGATTCTTCAGCTGTTACAGCAGTTCTGACGCACTTAACAGTGACTACTTACTATTGTATAAGACAGAGCTGCGGTAACAGTCGAAGGCTTTAGCAGTTGGTGTCATTCTTGAATCATACGTATTGTAAAATATGCGACAGAACTGCTATAGCTTTTCATACAAAAAAGTTGTGTCAAAGTCGTGTGACTTAGTGTCCGTGAACGTGTTAAAGCATATTTTTAAAAAGCATATGTTCAGGATATTTATTTATAAAAGAAAATTCATGGTCTGGTGTCCCTTTGAAAGAAACGCAGTTTTTCTCCATCCACCCTGTATCAAATAGTTTCTTGGACGTGACTGAAATATCTGATATATGGGAGGCGGTAAATACTTATTAATAGATTCGGACATGATATTTTGTTTTGTTGGATTGCTCGTATTTGTAGTTACCTACTACTAACAGCATCTCAACGTACTATACAAGGTGGCCCGTAGAGTGACGTCCAAAGACAAAATTTGAAAACCTTGTAGTGAGGGGTACCCGAATCACCCCCATGTATGTTCCGCGATTTTTGTTGTTTCCGAGTTATTTAGCATTTAATAATTTTTGGAAAAATTCGACCTCCTTCGCAATTTTATTTATTTTCACTTCTGTGACGGTGTTTTATGAAATCTTTTTTTTGTACCATGATCTTTATGGATTCTTCAGACGAAACAGGTAAAAATAAAATATCCTGAACAATTCACACAGCGCCATCTAGCCCAAACTAAGCAAGTTTGTATTATGGGAACTAGATAAGTTTATTTTTTGTAAATGAATACATACATAAGAATATAATATTAATATACATAGAAACACCCACACTAAACACAAATATCTGAAAATGACAAACATTTGTGTGTCGTGGGGATCGAACCCACGACCCTCGGCGTAGCAGGCAGGAGTAGGTACTATCCCTTACACCATCGGGTCAGTCTATCTCAGGTAGATTTATCTACTGCATTTTTTCAGGGGGTCCGGTTAAGGGCTGCCGCAGACCAAACGTACGTTTTCGCGAGCGACAGCGCGAGCACTTTTCAAAGATATTTAAAAAAGAACCGTATGTACTTGAAATAAACCTGACATTGCCAACAAAGACAAACGTAGTCGGGTGCCGCTGCGCGACCGTGAGAACCGTTGGCATTCTAGCCAATGTCACCTTTATCTTAATTAAGATAGAGCTCCATTTCGCATTTCTAGGCAGAAGTGCTCGAGCTACATACATACATAAATCACGCCTATATCCCTTACGGGATAGGCAAAGTGTTAACGGCCGTAAAACGGATATTAACACCAAGTCTGACAAAAGCTTGAGGGTCAACTAGATAAATGTGTATGACTATAGTGACAGGTTGTCAGCCCATCGCCTAAAATTGCAATAAACATCCCTCGAGTCCCTTATTTGCCTCTTACGACTCCCACGGGATAGAAATGGGGTGATGCTATTCTAAGCCGGCATCACACGGCAAATGCTCGAGCTGTCGCTCGCAAAAGTTGCTTTTGCTCTGCGGCGGCCCTTAATTACACTCATGTTAACAACACGCTTTGAAAATCTTGACTTCAATGTCGTTTTCAAATGGTGGTGGCGTAAAGTTTCATGCCTGGCCAGCCTCGAGGCAGTGCCTTTTTTTTAATTTATTTTATCCCGCCCGAGCCGGTTTTCTATTAGGACAATACAAAATTATTATAAAAAAAAGAAAAAAGGGTAATACAAAATTTTATTTCTTTACCATGACGGATCATGACGTCAATAAGTGTTTTTTTTAATGGTGGGTTTGCTCTTGACTCTAGTCTAGGTCATAGGACAGAGACAGGGTCTAAGATAGAGCGAGCTCACCTAGAAGAAGCCTGTTCACTCTTACTTTGAAGAGATTAGAGTTGTATGCGTTTGGAAACACCGACGCAGGTAGTGAGTTCCACTCTTTAGCAGTGCGCATTATAATTATAAATGATGACTGGAAGCGCTTAGTCCGAATTGATGGAATGGCAACCAGGCATGGATTGTATCCGGCGGTGCGGTGATTAATAATACTATCCAACATTGAATAAAGTAAATTTCAAATTGTAATTTTAATTACTATGCTGTATAGACTTATTATTAACATAGGCAGGTCGACTCTTTGGAATATTTCTCGGTTGCTTTCTTTACCATTATATTCAAACTAGATTTCCGCCTAGCGGTTTCACCCGTTGCTACTCATTTTCCCGTGGTAATAGTTGTTTTCCGGCGGTAAAAAGTGGTCCATGAGTTATTCCAGGTTATACTCTACCTGTGTTCCAAATTTCATCTTAATCGGTTAAGCCGTTTGAGCGTGAAGAGGTAACAAATATACATACACACACACAAACTCTCAGATTTATAATATTAGAACGGATAAAACACCAAATTTGAGATTCAAATTAATATTTATTCGAGAAAAATAGTTCACAAAAGATTAAGTACAAAAAACACACTATCAAAATATCTTAACCTAATGGCACAACTAATAAACAATTAAATACTGTGCATACAAAAATTAGGTAGGTACCTACCTAACTATAAACGGGCCGGGATCGTCGGGTAAATACGAACAAAACTGGTTGTGTACTACACTACTAATTAATTGTATAAAGGTGTTAAAAAAATAGCTGAGAATATTTTAAGGGGTGAACCAGTACGTGAAACTGAACAACTTTCCCCAAGGAACATAGGTCGAAATATGAAAATCTAATTTGACCCTCCCATACTTAGTATGTTACCCGGCCAGGATAATTTGTATGGGAGGGCCAATTTATTTTTTCATATTTCGACCTATGTTCCTTGAGGTAAGTTGTTCAGTTTCACGTACTGGTTCACCCCTTAAAATATTCTCAGCAATTTTTTTTTACACCATGTATAAAGTATATTCTCCCAATGCGAAACATTTCATATTATTTCATACAGTAGGTAGTAGCACTAGCACATAAGGTAACAGGGGTACTCCAAAAGAACTGAATTATTTTTGTCCCAAGTTTTTTTCTTGAATGTGTAAAGTAGAAAATCACTACTTTTATGAGAATAAGTTTATATTTTCATTATTTATTGGGGATGAAAATAATTTAGTTCCATTGGAGTACCCTTGAGTGCCGTGTGGTGCCGGCTTAGAATAGCATCACCCCGTTTCTTTCCCATGGGAGTCGTAAGAGGCGACTAAGGGACTAGAGGGTGTGTATTGCTTTTAAGGCGATGGGCTGACAACCTGTCGCTATGGCGATACATATTTTTCTGAATGACCCTCAATCAAATGTTTGTCAGACGTGGCGTAAATGGCCGTACGCTTTGCCTACCCCGCAAGGGATTATAGGCGTGATGTGTGTATGTATGTATGGAGTACCCCTGGTACCTTATGTGCTACAACCGACTTTATATAAGGTGTAAAAAAATTAGCTAAGAATATTTTAAGGGGTGAACCAGTACGTGAAACTGAACAACTTTCCCCAAGGAACATAGGTCGAAATATGAAAAAATAATTTGACCCTCCCATACTTAGTGTGTTACCCGGCCGGGATAATTTGTATGGGAGGGCCAATTTTTTTTTTCATATTTCGACCTATGTTCCTTGGGGAAAGTTGTTCAGTTTCACGTACTGGTTCACCCCTTAAAATATTCTTAGCTAATTTTTTTACACCATGTATAACCAGTTTAGTCCCTGTTCAACCGGCCATCCCGATGTACCCCGTTTTACGTACATCAAAATAGCACTTCCCTTTAGTTAACGTATACTGGTTTTTCATACAGTTATTAGGAAGAACCAGTATATGTTGATCTCTTAAGGCGAGTATAGCCGTCAATGACCTCGACATCTTGTGACTCTCGCCACTTCACAAGAAAAAAGTTTTCTCTTTATATAAACAATCTATCAGAATTTCCGTTGCACAAGTTTTTAGTATTATACTTAAGTAAAATTTGAACCTACAAACTCAATGAAATATTTGCTGCAATTAAAGTTATGGAAAAAAGTGCCTTAAAACGGCCACATTTGGTATTAATATAACTTTAATTACAGCGAATATTTCATTGTCTTTGCAGGTTATAATTTTACTTAAAACCTTGGGCAACGGACATTCTGATAGATTTATTGTTTAGAGATATTTTTTTTGTGAAGTGGCGCCACTGTCGAGGTCGTTCACGAGTAAACTCGCGATAAATGGGTTTGCTTAGGATAGATAAATATTTAACTTTGGACGGAGTTAAATTATATTATTGTCAAAATAGGTGATGCCTGTTTGCAATAGCATCACCCGAGAACGATACACGACTATTATTTATTTGAATATATAAATAAGTATGTTTTTAAACATATTTAAAATGGACGAGATTGTATTAACGTAAATATCTTATAGCAAGCAATTTATAGATACAAGGCGTGAGGGGACGGTGTACCGAAAACTTTGCAGGCATGATCAGACCATGAAACTGAACAACTTTTTTGTGTTTACACAGAAAGTCAGTCAGCTGATCGGGAATTTTGTGTGGGAGGTCGAAATTTTTTTCTCGTTTACATAGCCTCCTCAGAAAAAATTGTTCAGTTTTATGGTCTTACAACGTTTGCAAAGTTTTTGGTAAACCTTACAGCCTGTATAGATTAATTTATTTGTCTGTGTATACCTTTCTTTGCTTCAGAGAAAAAAAAACCGTCAAAATTGTTAGTTGTATTTGACAATTGACTGTTGAAAACAGCCAAGTGCGAGGCTGCCCATTTTCCTATAGGAATCGAGCTTTTCCCGCGGTAAAAGGTATCTAAAATCTTGCCTCTTGAATCACCGCGATTTCTTGGAGAAATGGCTGTTTACAGATAAGTACCATAATAATATTATTCACTTTTACATAATAATAATAATGCTTCTTTACTATAAATTGTTTATAATAATAACAAGGATGAATACTATTTAATACACTTAAGTACTAATGTTCAGCCTTCATAATTATTTAACTCTTACATTAATTGAATTGATTCTTATTATAATTAATATTCGAATTTCAATAATCCAGACACATTTTCATGTATAAAAAAAATATAATTTACAAGGCAATACATTTTTTCAATCATTAGTGATTGAGTCAACCACAATTGATTGATAAGGGCTGCCGCAGACCAAACGTACGTTTTTGCGAGTGACAGCTCGAGCAGTTTTCATAGAACTTCAAAAAAGAAAATAGAAATAAGATTATGTTTCTTGTATGGGAGCCCGTTTAAAGATTGATTTACTCTACTATTTAGTATTTGTTGTTGTAGCGATAGCAGAAATACAAATTCTATGATAATTTCAACTCTATCACGGTTTATAAGATACAAACTGGTGACAGACAGACAGATAGCCGAGTCTTAGTAATAGGGTCCAGTTTTGACCCTTTGGGTACAGAACCCAAAAACCTGAAAGCTGCCGCTATGATTGTGAGATATTGTATCCTTTTGAGACGTTGGCATTTCGAGAACTGCTCATGTTGTTACGTTGTCAATTTACGTATATTCTGAAACTTTGTTAATTAGGGACGTTTTCCTTTTGCGTAATGGTTGTTGTCTTAGTCTTAATGATGACTAATGACGTCGATGAACTTTCATTGACACAGCATGATACAGATGACGTTGTATTACGGTTCATGGGTTCAATGACGACCCGATGAACCTTAATACAGCATGATAGCTCCGTTGACTTTTTCCTCAAGAGCTGGTGCGATCGTATCCTCATCTCGTCCGTCAGCCATTGCTATAAGGATACATATGATGTTGATGAAAGCTGTCACAGAGGCGCCCACGACCAACCTGGAACGTAAACGAAAACAGGTTTAAGCGGAAGAACCAAATCCAACATATTTATTTATTAAACTTTATTGCACAGAAAGTACAAAGGGCGGGCCTAATGCCATGCGGCATTCTCTACTGACCAATCAAAAGATAAACAGAAAGAGTCAAAGCGGGTGCCCACTGCCCATACACAAAAAAAAACATAATATAATCGTACTTAAAGTTAGGTATACAATACATAAGAAGGAATAAACAAAAATACTTTACTTAGGTAATAATTTAACAAAATAAAATAAAAATACATTAACTTACATAACATAAATACATGAATAAATAAGATATACCAACGACAAGCTAACAGAAATAAAATAGGATGAACTCCATCTAACAAAATAACTAAGAACAAGAGAGACTAGCCAGGTATGGCAACTATTTTAGGATAGATAGCGGTGGTGATGTGACTTTTGTTTGACATTTTCTTAGTTTGACTTGTATAAGTGATCTGTGGTCCTCTGTAGGACCCACTCGTAACAATAAAAAATATTTGAAAACATACTGCAAGACCAAGATACGGTGTCAGCATTCTGCGTAGAACCGGGACGTTACGTTAGGCAATTAAGAAATAAATGGCGGTAGAACAAAAATAATTTAAATTCTAAATTATGACGTCTAACACCTTAGTCATCCGTGACCACGGGCTCTGTAAAGAGCTCTAGGAATTGTAAAATCCAAAATAAACACAATTTAAAATTGTTTTGTTGTGAGAATAGCTTTATTGTTAAAATAAATAAAAAAACTATTTGAAACACACACACTTCGCCATTATATCTTGCGGGGTGGATAGAGGATTAACGGCCGTGAAAACGGTCCTTCAACCAAGTAATTATTTTATTATTTGTGAGAATAGGAACAAGTTAATAAACGACAAATATAAAGGAGTAATTTAATTCTTTAACGGTCGGGTTGATCGGAGCTTACAGTCGACACTTACGGTCGGGTCGATCGGGGCTTACAGTCGGGTCGATTGGGGCTTACAGTCGGGTCGATTGTGGCTTATGGTTGGAGAGCTTACAGTCGGGTCGATTGGGGCTTACAGTCGGGTCGATTGTGGCTTATGGTTGGAGAGCTTACAGTCGGGTCGATTGGGGCTTACAGTCGGGTCGATTGTGGCTTATGGTTGGAGAGCTTACAGTCGGGTCGATTGGGGCTTACAGTCGGGTCGATTGTGGCTTATGGTTGGAGAGCTTACAGTCGGGTCGATTGGGGCTTACAGTCGGGTCGATTGTGGCTTATGGTTGGAGAGCTTACAGTCGGGTCGATTGGGGCTTACAGTCGGGTCGATTGTGGCTTATGGTTGGAGAGCTTACAGTCGGGTCGATTGGGGCTTACAGTCGGGTCGATTGTGGCTTATGGTTGGAGAGCTTACAGTCGGGTCGATTGGGGCTTACAGTCGGGTCGATTGTGGCTTATGGTTGGAGAGCTTAACAGTCGGGTCGATTGGGGCTTACAGTCGGGTCGATTGTGGCTTATGGTTGGAGAGCTTACAGTCGGGTCGATTGGGGCTTACAGTCGGGTCGATTGTGGCTTATGGTTGGAGAGCTTACAGTCGGGTCGATTGGGGCTTACAGTCGGGTCGATTGTGGCTTATGGTTGGAGAGCTTACAGTCGGGTCGATTGGGGCTTACAGTCGGGTCGATTGTGGCTTATGGTTGGAGAGCTTACAGTCGGGTCGATTGGGGCTTACAGTCGGGTCGATTGTGGCTTATGGTTGGAGAGATTCAAAGATTCAAAGAGATTCAAAGATTCAAATATATTTATTGCATAACTATAGGTAAAGAATACAGGTGTTTACAATTTATTTTAAGTCCATCTATAGTCTACCGTAAAGGTGTACAATGTCACGTGTTATTAATTAATATTATGAATTTGTCACAAAGTTAAATATTTTTTATTAATTGTGTGAAATATAATCTCTAAAAATAAATGTCAGTACCAATTTTACATTTTAAATCGCAAAATATTATTATTAACAATGTATAAATTAAATTAAGAATATATTATTTCATGCAGGTATTCCTTACTATTTATTTATTTTTGTCATTTAAAAACTCCTCGACGCTATAATACAATTTAGACATTAAAAATTCTGTGACTCTAAGTTTAAATTTATGTCGGTCGGTCGGTGTGAGCTTACGGTCGGGTCGATAGGGGTTTACGGTCGGGACGATTGGGGCTTACAGTCGGGTCGATTGGGGATTTTGGTTGGAGAGCTTACGGTTGGGTCGATAGGGGTTTACGGTCGGGACGATTGGGGCTTATGGTTGGAGAGCTTACGGTCGGGTCGATGGGGGTTTACGGTCGGGTCGATCGGGGCTTTCAGTCGACGCTTACTGTTGAGTCGGTCGGGGCTTAGGATGCATCTTCGTTGAGGCTGAACAGAGGTGCATGAATTGACCAATCGTAAACTCCGAAATCCCCGCTCCGCTTCAGTAATTGGTCAATTCATCTACCACTCAGCCTCAAAACAGACGCATCCTTACGGTCGGGTCGAGTCGGGTCTGTAGATTACTAACCAGAAGGACAGTCCAAGGTCCGCCATGCCGTCGGAAGACCAGGTGTTTGCCAAGTCTTCGTCAGACATGACGTTGTGCTGCAGCCGTAGAAAGTATTCGCTCAGCCACACTGCTACCGCGCCGAGGGTGAATAGCACTGGAATATTGGAAAAAGGTTTTTTTTTTAATTAATGATGGGTTTGCTCTTGACTCTAGTCTAGGTCATAGGACAGAGACAGAGTCTAAGATGGAGCGAGCTCACCCAGAAACTAAATGAATAATTATGATGCCGTGTGATGCCGGCTTAGAATAGCATCACCCCATTTCTTACCCGTGGGAATCGTAAGAGGCGACTAAGGGACTCGAGGGTGTGTATTGCAATTTTAGGCGATGGGCTGACAACCTGTCACTATAGCGATACACAATTTTACGAATGACCCTCATTATTTGTCAGACGTGGCGTAAATGACCGTTTTTTGCGTTCGTCTTCGCTCTGCCTACCCCGCAAAGGATAATAGGCGTGATATATGTGTGTGTGTATATAAATAATTCTTAAGAGAAAAAAGCTACACGAAGCTTAAGAAGAATAAGCTTTTATTAAGAAACCGGACAGAAGCGATCGCCAGAAGAAGAATCGGAAATAGATAACGTAAGTATCTCAATAAGTAGTAGTGTGTAGGTGTACAGTTCGCTTGTGTGTGAACGGTAACTTGCCAACAAACTGTTAACCAGTTCGGCAGGAATTTAGGTTTTTTTTTTTTTTTTTATTAATGATGGGTTTGCTCTTGACGCGTGAGGCCGCGCGCGGTCTCGCGGGATCCGCGCGGCGGTCTGACATCGCCGCCATTATTACCCGTCCAAATTTAGAAGGCGCATAGTGCCTAGGTAGTTGTAATATGGCAAGTGTCGTCGTATTCTTACGGTTTATATTATGTCGCGGGTTGCTGAAGCCGCGGCGCGGGTGATTTTTTTTTTTTATTAATGATGGGTTTGCTCTTGACGCGTGAGGCCGCGCGCGGTCTCGCGGGATCCGCGCGGCGGTCTGACATCGCCGCCATTATTACCCGTCCAAATTTAGAAGGCGCATAGTGCCTAGGTAGTTGTAATATGGCAAGTGTCGTCGTATTCTTACGGGTTATATTATGTCGCGGGTTGCTGAAGCCGCGGCGCGGGTGACCGCAGGCCGCGTCACGGGGCGCCAATCTTGTGTTTTGTCAAATCTGGCCCGCGCGGGACGTCCCGCGCGTGTAACCGCGTGAGCGAGCGTACGGCCTTATGCTGACAGAGACTATCTATCTTCTATCTATTTATAATAAAAGAGTTGAATTGTATTATGTATAAAAGCTTACCGTTGAGCGAGTTAGCGGTCAACAGCGGTCGCGGCGACGCGCGCGCCCTTGCAGCAGAAGCCAACGCGGCGAGTATGCAAGCGCCGCCCGCCGACACTAGCGCCGCACCCAACTGCGCAGCGCAGCCGCACCACGCCCAGCGGCGAGCGGGATGCGTGCCCGCGCGCACTGGAACCATACACAAAGATTATGTTGAATTACAGACAAGTCGTATTATACATTGTATATAGCACAATTTGGCGGTTTTCTACCGTCATAGTAATTGATCAATGTTATATTGCAGATGTCCGTTAAGGCTGGGTTATACATGGTGTAAAAAAAATACGAATACAAATTATCCCGGCCGGGTAACACACTAAGTATGGGAGGGTCAAATTATTTTTTCATATGTCGACCTATGTTCCTTTGGGAAAGTTGTTCAGTTTCACGTACTGGTTCGCCCCTTAAAATATTCTCAGCAATTTTTTTTGCACCCTATATATTATCGGGTATAAACTTACTAAGGAAGAAAAAAGAAACAGAAATAATACTATCGTAAGTTGTTGTTTTTACTAGCATTTGATTCCTTCGTAAAATTATAGTTTTAAAACTATCTAATCGAAACTAATAAATAACGTTTTGCTCTGTGGTTGAAATAACATAAAACATAGCTGGAAACTTATTGGATCATCATAGGAACAACACTTTAAACACGAATCGATAACAAAGTCAATAAGGTCACTCGAAATAATAGGCGTGTTGCAAGGCTTAACGTTAGGTCCATTATTGTTTTTAATGTATGGAAATCGCCATGCCGAAGTGTCTATTTTTCAAATTGCTTCGCATGCGTTATGTTTTTGCATAGAAATAAGGAAAATATGAACATTAAAAATTATTAACATCAAGAAGGGGGAGGCCTACGTCCAGCAGTGGACTACAATAGGCTGATGATGATGAACATCAAGAAGTAAATTTTCAACTGATTGCCATGCGATCGGATGGCGAAAACGAGAGATCGTGCCCTATGGCCCTGGAGATATGTACCCTGGAGGATGCCTAAGTCCATGATTACTGCAATTGGCTGATGTATGTATGCCATGCGATACTAATTATTTATTTATCTAACTTTATGCACAAAAATGTACAACTAATATACTACCCCTAATTACCCAGTAGCTCTGTAACTTTTTGTTAAATAGGCTTAGACAAGAATAGACGACGATCGCCTCTTAAATTGTCTATGATTTTACTTATTTTACGCGGTATCTGTCAAAATTAAGTAGCAATTCAAATATGGCAGTAAAACGCACAAGGAAATCTGCGAAATGGCGCGAAAATCATTGACTATTTAAGACATGACATGACTAAAATAGTCTATGACATATCTACTATCCTTAACAAAGTGACAGTGCTTTTTTAAATAGGAAATTTTCTAGCCAATCTTTATGTGTCCTTTGATGGCGCTGTTCTAACTGAAATAGACAAAATATATTTATGATTCGAATGTCAACTTAGAACAACGCCATCTGGTATGACATTAAAAAACGACTCGAGAACTGTCAGTAGAAAAGTCCCCATTAGCCGTTTGAGTCACTAACGTGGAGTCGAGACAATTGTCACATTAACTAGCATTGCAACATAGGAGAGACGTGCCATAGTTACTACTTTCTATTGATAAGATCCGTAGCTACCGAATGTTGTAATCATCTCAAACTAAGCTTCAACCATTGTCACAGTCCGGGTTATCTATTCTTAGATATCTCGTACGTCTGTTTCAGACGATTAAGTTACAAGTAATAATTTTTACTAGTGACCAATAGCGAAATCTCAAGACGGGCTAGTGATAGAGAACGACTTTTCCCACGGAAAAAATCCTAGTTCGATCGCCTATGTAAGCCGATACAGGAGAAGCATAAGCAGAAAGACAGGAAGGCCTAAGAAAGTTCAAATAGATTGCGCTATAAAAGACGACATGAATAAAAAGGGTGTAAAGACACATTTGGCTGATAGAAATTAATAGAAAAAGCATATTGCACTCTATAAGTATTCGGAGGGATGTCCCTAAGACCTACGGGGTGTTAGGTATTGGGACAAAAAAAGGCAGAAAAAAAGTCAGGAAGGTTGGAGGATGGACAATTTAAAGAATGTTCTCAACTCACCGCTGAAATCATGATTTCTCCATCCGTATCCAAAGTTGAGCTCTTTGTGCCCTTCGAATAGCCCGAAGCTGATTCTTCCTTCAGACTCCAAAGGGTTCGAAGTACGCCGAGCCCTAGCATCAATCCAATGTGTCGTCCCCAAAGATGCCACTATTAAAGCTATACACAAACACGACCCGAAGAAGGTCGCGAAAATCATCGACCGCTTGAACAAATTCAGTTTCATCTTGACACTTTCACTGCCCACTAAGTTCACAAAGTCACTGACAGATGGCGTTACGTCACATGATTCAAAATGGCCGCGAATACTTTTTGCCGCGTTTTCTAGTTCACTCTGTCCTCGTCCATTGTCGCTAGATATTTCTTCTCACGTTCGCGAAGAAAATCTGAAACAATAAGTAAATTGATTACGTAAAAGTCAGTTCAATGGTTGATCATTTGAATTGGTAATTATTTGTGTCGCGTTCATAGGAAAGTTGTCAAGTTTGCGACTACTGTCGAGGTCGACGAATGACACTGATTTTGACGTTGAATCAGAGCCTGCTATTGTTTCTTCATACATAGCATTGCGTTGGGACACAGATTCGAAGCACGACCCGATGAATCATTTTGTAAGTTACCGCCTGCTAGGTATCTTATATACCTAGATAGATATCTCAGGATAGAGAGTCCTGGAGACAAACCATCTTTGGAGCTGCTTTTGGTGGTCACGACCCTCAGCCTTGAGGAAACGATGCAGAAGAAGGTATCTTATATGATAATTATGACGCGGTAATATAACGACTTTAATTATTTAATCATAGACAGCACCCCATATTTTTGCACGAAACTGTTTTTCTTCGTGGTTCAGCCTACAATACCCTACTTATAGTATAAGATACTTTGTTTATTTGGTTCACTTACTGAGTAACAATAACAAAACTAAGGTATAAACAAATTTTCATAACAACGGATATTAACGCCGATATTTTTAGTTATTTCAATGCTTTAACTAAACTATAAGACTAAACTGCTGAGAAATTCAATAAAAATGATCAAATGTGTAATTAAACTGGGAACAAAGTGATAAATAGACAAAATACGTGCCCAAAATCGTGATCTATTGGGTATTGTACAAATAAGATTGTGAAAACACTTACGTAAGATAAATCACATAGCTCTAAAATAATGAGCGTGCATTACGTTACGACAGCGTATTTTTTATGAAAAGTAAGTCATTTGTAAGTAAGTACTTAATGAACAATAAAGGTCCAAAAACACTTCCCTTATGAAAGCCATTTAATTACGCAATAGCCACGTAATTGAGTGAAGTGATTATGATGAGTTAACGACAAAGTGTGTCTGTATAATTATATAATTGTTTTAAAAGTCATGTTACAAGCATATAAAATAGTAACATTAATAGATTCATATGATAAACCTTGTCGAATGCTTTTATAAATCTATAGAAATTTTAAAAGAGTCACATTCATTAACAAATTGTAACAAAAAGAGTATAACCAACCGAAAGGTGGTAAAGGTACTCATGAAACTGAACAATTTTCCCCATGGAACATAGATCGAAGCAGAACAAATTGGACCTCCCATAAAAATTGCTGATCAGCTGGTCAATTTACTCTGAAAGTTCAATTTATTTATTGTTCGTCATATCTTGTTTCATGGGGAAAGCCGTTCAGTTTCATGAGTACCGTGACGTCCTTTCGGGTAGTTAAACCTTTTTTGCTATTCTTTGTATATAAGCATACTTCTACTCATATTCCTTCACTGTGCATGCGGTCAGGCTATGGAATACACTACCACATACTGTTCGTGACAGCCCTTCCATCGCTGTATTTAAGAAGAGAGTAAAAGAATACTATCTTTCACTATTGTAAATTGCAAGACTATGTATGTGTAAGTAGGTATATTTACATAAATAAGTATAAGTATTTATATTTTTTTTATTATAAGTTTATTTAGGTATATTTAATCTATTCGTGTGTAGGTTTATTTTATCTTATTATATTCTATTGTGCTCGCCTAATCCGCCTATCTTATAAAGTCTCACTTTGCGTAGGTCAGCTGGAAGAAATTTCTTAGTAGAAATAAGCTGTCCTGTTGTGTCGTTATTCTTTGTATGTGTTTCTCTTGTAATGTTTTTGTGTACAATAAACGGTAAATCCATACTAATATTATAAATGCGAAAGTGTGTTTGTTTGTTTGTTTGTTTGTTTGTTTGTCTTTCTTTCACGTTACAACAGAGCGATATCATGCAGTGTTTTTTAGGTGTGCAGTTAGGTGAGAGGCTGGAGAGTGACATAGGCTACTTTTTATCCCGGAAAAACATATTTTTCCCATCGGAAAAGCGATTAATGTTTAGCAATAGAATACACCCATACTACGAACATAGATGAGTATCATGCAGCGATGTAAAGCATTTTTTTTTTTGAGAGCAGCTAAATGAAAAGCTGGTGAGTGACATAGGTTATTTTTTATCCCGGAAAAACATATTTTTCCCTTCGGAAAACCGATTAATGTTTAGCAATAGAATACATCCATACTACATACATAAATGAGTATCATGCAGCGATGTAAAGCATTTTTTTTTTGGAAAGCAGTTAGATGAAAAGCTGGTGAGTGTCATAGGTTACTTTTTATCTCGGAAAAACATATTTTTCCCATCGGAAAACTGATTATTGTGTAGCATAGAATACATCCATACCACATAAAAAAGATGTATATACAGGATGTAAGGGACAGCCCTCCGAATACTGATATTCCCATAGTAAATGCAGTGAGCTGATTGTGATTTTGTATGGGATATAGAAAAAAAGAATTTAATCTATGGCAGGTTGTTCAGTTTCATGGTTTGAATACACCCAATCAGTATTCGAAGGGCTGTCACTTACACCCTGTATAGCACTACTATGAGAATGTCTCTTGAATATGAGTTTTGGGATATGAATGTGGCTTTAAGGGTGATGTGGGTATGTACTTGAGATACTTCTTACCACAGTAGTAAAGTTAATTTCTACAGTTAAACATGATTTGAAAGTCCATTTCTATAATAATAACCATTTTTAGCACAGTAAGTTTGCCCTGCGTATACTTGCGAAGACACATAATAAACTTAAATTTTTTGGTACCATAGTCCTGAAAATTGAAGACTAGGCAAAATCATTATACTGCGTATTCATATTATTATAATTCCAATCCAAGAACATCCATCCCCAAGTTAATTTGGTTTGGAGCTAATATAGGTTTTCAAATCCTTGATTACATACCCACTCCTTTCTTTCATGTCTTCTTGGAGCATGTTTGTATGTAATAAAAATTTCAAAATAGCAGGAATATTAAAAAAAAATTAAAGCTATATACAAGTAGACACGGTTATGGACACAGAACAGAGCACTTCATACCCCGTCGAGTTTTTAAATTCATTGGAGTTGTCAGGTGTGCCCTCACATAAGCTGCAATTAAAAGTAGGCGTTCCAGTCATGCTTATGCGAAATTTAGATGCCCCTCGATTATGTAATGGAACGAGACTTCGTGTGACACAACTAGGACGGAACATAATTGGAGCCACCATCTTAACCGGCGTTGGCAAGGGTGAAAATGTAATAATACCACGGATCCCAATTATTCCCACAGATCTTCCATTCCAATTCAAGAGGCTGCAATTTCCTATCAAGCTTAGTTTCGCAATGACAATCAACAAAGCGCAGGGACAAACTTTAAAGGTAGCGGGGGTCCACTTAGAAAAACCGTGCTTCTCTCATGGCCAGCTATATGTAGCATGTTCGCGTGTGTCCAATGCTCAGAACCTCTTCATTTTATCCCCAGATGGTAAAACTTACAATATCGTTTACAATAGCGTATTAAAATAGTGCTCTGTTCTGTGTCCATTAAGCTGTGTACTATGTCTTTAACACTCTTCTGGAAACAAACGCTCCGAAACACTGTAAAAGCATAAATCCCTCCCCTTTGAAAGACAATTTTTGTATACGCGCTCTCCATCAAGATATGTCTTCCATATTACTCACGATAATTTTTCCGGTTTAGTGACTGCGTCTCTATTAAAATTACGTTATCTTTACTTTTAACATTAAATGCCTGTTTTTCCTTACACTATAAATGTGTCATAATCTTCTTTCTAGCGTCGTAATATCTTCATTATTGAAGGTCGTAATTCCCCTGATGGGAAATATTTTTCTCATTCAGGATTCTTTTCCATCGCTGCGTATCTTTGGCGACATAGAGCGCTGAGTGTATTTAATGAGACCACCTAATTGTACTGAAACCTCTTGGTCGTTTGCCATCGACTTTTCCAGTGATCATGAGTGCAAAGTGGCAAAAGAACTCAAGGATCATTCTTGCGCCTCATTACTTGATTTTACAATAGCCTGTATTAGTGATGGTAGCGCCCAGGTACCACAAATTATATACTTTTTCAAGGAAGTGAACCATTCCAGTGTAGTGTCGTCTGTGTATCGGTGAATAGTGATTTTAGTGCCCTCCCAGTTTACACAGTTGTTCGCCTTACGATGTGTCGTTTAGAATACACAACTAATTAATAAAACTCTATGAGTACGCGGGCGAAGCCGCGGGTAACAGCTAGTAAATAATAAGCAATAGAGACAGGAAATCTACGCCGAGGTTCATACATAGAGTAAGTAAGTAAGTAAGTAAGTAAAAACACTTTATTGCACATTCAAAACACAAATAAAAGACAGGAAAACTTAAACTAAAAATGCGCAAAGGCGGCCTTATCGCTGAAAGCGATCTCTACCAGACAACCTTTGGGTGGAGGAGAAATGAAAGGGAAGAAGAGAGTAGTGCATAAATAAAGGTAAGATCAGACATAGAGTATAGTCTATGATCCATAATTTCGCCTCATGTTACTAATCAATGTATGTAGTGTGATTCCGGCTTAGAATAGCATCACCCCAATACTACCCGAGGGTGTCGTAAATAACGACGGAGGGATTAATGCATCCAGAGAATGGGCGGCAACGTTCCCTGTCAAAGCAATATATTGCACTTCGTTTGCCAATCCGCTTGCTGCCAAGCGTGGCGACTAGAGCAATATTGGCAATCTCCCCCGATAGGCGGAGGCCCATGTCCAGCAGTGGACTGTTAATGTTTATCAATGTTCACTTCTGTCACATAAATGACCAAATCATTAAATGTATGAGATTTCCTGTTTCTTCTGCTAATTTAAGAACAGATAGGATTGTTAGTAATAATAAGACGTTTATTTACTCACTAGCTGTTACCCGCGGCTTTGCCCGCGTACTTATAAAAATTATCCTGTGTTAATCCATGATACCTTCTATATGTGTGCCAAATTTCATTACAATCGGTTCAGTAGTTTTTGCGTGAAGAAGTAACAAACAAACATACAAACTGTCACATTTATAATATTAATAGGATTACAATTAATAGTTTCAAGTTTCAAGTTTTTATTTGCATTACCACATGGTTACACTACAAAGATCTTAAAATATTACAAGTCCAGCATGTAGCACCTCGCAGAGGCACAGCAAATTCTTTTGGTAGCAACAATCATATTATTTAACAAAGATATTGATATACTATTTGTAACATTGAACATTATCATAATATGTGTTACAATTAATACAAAGTGTTAAATTTAAATGAGCAAAAAGGAAAGAGCTTCAGCAATACTGCTGTTTCTCAGTAGCAAAGATAGCTATGAAATAGCCATGCCAATGTTCGTCAGAATCGACAGCCCAACTAATCGCTGTAATCAAGCGGAAAAAATCTTGAACACGAACATCACAATTCAAGAACAACCAGTTCTAATATAGTATAATGCATGTATTTTTAAATCACCCGTATTGCTGGTCGGCCGATATGGCGCAGTGGTAGTGCTATTGCAGGCAGCAACGCTAAGGGTCTGCGTTCGATTCCCGATGGGACACTCCACGGACACTCACATTGATATTTTCACTTTGTAAATTTGTTAAATGAAAATGATATAACTTTATTCAATGTAGGATAGCATTATCACTTATTGACGTCATGATCAGTCATTGTAAAAAAAAGAAATTAGCATAACGCAATTTTCTTCTTTTTATAACAATTTTGTATTGTTCTAATATATGTTCTTAATCTTATTAGGATATTGCAGGCCGAACCATCCGATTGCCCGTAAGAAAGATGGTTTCGTGCTTCGGAGGACACGTTAAGCCGTCCCGGTTACTGCATATGATTGCTTAGGCCATACACGTTAGAGGCCTACTAGACGTAATCGGAGGTTGAAAAATCTCTTACACCAAGGTTCATCGGGTCGTTCCTCGACTCGGTGTCCCACACGAAAAGAAGAAGACCAGTATTGCTTTGTTAATTTCAGACCGAATCCGATACAATAATGGTCTACTTTCCACCGCAATTAGAACGATTTGTTACGATCATAATTGATCTGTTTTGTAGACTTTCTCTTGTGAGATACGGTCATGTGAGAAATTGATATAGTTAAGTAAAACATTGTATGAATGCACAAGAAAATCACAATTAGCAGTTTTTGCTTTTGCATAAACATATTAGATGTTTAGATCACCGTCTCTCTGCCCGTCGCCTAATTTCTTAGGCGTCAGCGCATAGGGTGAAATTTTACTAGTGACCGATAAAGACGGGCTGGTGATACAATACAATACATGTATTAATAACAACATAGTCATAAGCCAGAGGAGTAGATACACTTCATCCATTTAAATTATTAAACATGTACAGAACAAATAATTTTTTATCAATTAATAATAATTAGATTCATTGAATAAAAATTGAGAAATAAAAGAAAAAAAAACATAACAATATAAAGGTACGTGTAACAATATAAAGTTACCCGCGTACTGAGATAACGCAACATACATCGGATAGTTATTTAATATGCGTAACATAAAACACCTTATACCTAAATAAATTATAAAATTAAGAGGTCTTTTACGGAGTATTTATAATGCGCACTGCTAAAGAGTGGAACTCACTTCCTGCGTCTGTGTTTCCAAAAGCATACAACCCTAATCTCTTCAAAGTAAGAGTGAACAGGCTTCTTCTGGGTGAGCTCGCTCCATCTTAGACTCTGTCTCTGTCCTATGACCTAGACTAGAGTCAAGAGCAAACCCATCATTAATAAAAAAAAAAAAAAAGTAGAACTGCGACTCACGAAGCCACTTTTTTATTCTACTTCTAAATGCACCGATGGTAGCTGCATAACGGACATCTTGCGGTATCTTATTATAAACAGAGGGTCCAAATATACAGGCGGACTGCTCATATCTATGATAAGGAACAACTTTCCTAAAAGAACATAGGTTAAACTGACATCACAAGGGAACCTTACACAGCTCTATCTAATTTAAAAAACAAATAATGCACTTTACATAACAATAACACGCTTTGAAAATGTTGACTTCAATTTGAAACAAATGTCGTTTACAGATAGTGGTGGCGTAAAGTTACATGCCGTGTGATAACCTGGCCAGGCAGTGTCTTTATTTTAATCCCGCCCGAGCCGGTTTCCTATTAGGACTACAAAATTGTTATAAAAAAGAAAATTGTGTAATACATTATTTTTTTACAATGACGAATCATGACGTCAATAAGTGATAATACTATCCTACATTTAATAAAGAATTTAAATTTCAGCATATCGCCTAAATCTGTAACATGTAAGCCTGAAGCCTCTTAGTCGCCGCTTACGACACCCACGGGAAAGAAATGGGGTACTGCCTTGTCTATGTATACTCTAAGGGTACTGCCGATATCACACGGCAACTTTACACAGCGCAATTTAATTACAAAAACAAACAATGCAGTTTACATATCAACTTACATCAGTGACACAGAACAGTCCATAAATTCACAGTTGTCTATATTCACTATCCACTATCGATATTTTACATCGATAAAGTCGATGACACACTCGATAAAGACACGCAAACGTGTAAAGCGGTGGAACGACGCACGCGTACTGAGGCGTGTTGCAGTTTAGACCTTATGAACATCATCTATCCATGCCATGTGATGCCGGCCTAGAATAGCATCACCCCATTTCTTAGTCATGGATGTCGTAAGAGGCGACTACGGGACTCGAGGGTTAGATGTGTATTGAAGTTTTAGGCGATGGGCTGACAACCTGTCACTATAGTGATACACAGTTATTGGATTGACCCTCAAACTTTTGTCAGACGTGTGTACGATGTGTTTATATCCGTTTAACGGCATTTAAGGGATAAAGGCGTGATCGATGTATGTATGTATGTATCTATCCATTCATTCATGAGCCAATCCTGGTGTCAATTGCTAAAGCGGCCAGTTTTTTAATAATTTTTTTTAGTTCTGGACTCTACAATACACCTGACCGTATGGTGGGAAGCAGGAGCTTACCCGGAGAAGTTTTGTGGCTGTTCAAACAACCAGCCCAATCTGGGCTTACGACTTGTTCTGGGAAGAACGTATTGGACTGAATCTACCCGGCACGTGCCGGTAGTTCTTAAAATGGGGAACAAATTAGGGACCTAAAGCGGGGTGTCAGTTTCTAAGCAGGGTTGGCAATGTTTAAAACATTCGTTTAAAACAGTGTTTAAAACACCATGAAAAAACCAGGTTTATTTAAAACAGATTAAAACAAGTTTTGTTTTAAACACGTTTAAAACATCAAAAAAAACAGACCCGTTTTAATGGTCTTTTTATTCACAAGTTTTATAATAATAGATTTTTAGCAACCCAACACGCGGGAGTTTCCCTTTGGAATGGTTTTGTTCGGCAGTAGTTCAGTTGTCCGCATTTCGTCGTGAGCTCTTGAGTCGTGTGAATACGTAAATATAAAAAGTCGGAATTTTGAAAAAAAAAAATGTCGTCAAAACAAGAGTTTAAAGTTTATTTTATGTTATGTGAGCTTAGCTTGGTATGGTACACCTACCTATGTTATGTTTTGTTGTTGAGTATGATCATGTTTTAAATCGATGTTAAGTTTAAATTTCAAAACTGTTTTAAACAATTGATTTAAAACATGTTTTTTTTATATTTGAAATACAACATAATGTTTTCCAACAGTGTCGGATTATAGTGTGTCAGGTCAGGACGTTTCAGGACGTTTGTCGCGAATTCACAAGGAATTTTTGCAACGAATTTTGAGGCGATCGGCTTTCCATCGACACGATAGAAGAAGAACGAATAATACTTAATTTACTCAATGTATACGTATAATTCGAAATACTTACCGCATTATTACATTAGTCAAATGACTTACATTAGCTAGCTAGCTTTAATTTTATTATTTATCCCGCCTGAGCCGGTTTTCTATTAGGACATTACAAAATTGTTATAAGAAAGGAAATTGTGTTACACAAATTTTCGCCGTGTGATTGCCGGCTTAGAATTCGCCGTGTGATTGCCGGCTTAGAATAGCATCACCCCATTTCTTACCCATGGGTGTCGTAAGAGCCGACTAAGGGACTCGAGGGATGTGTATTGCAATTTTAGGCGATGGGCTGACAACCTGTCACTATAGTGATACACAGTTATCTGATTGACCCTCAAGCTTTTGTCAGACGTGGTGTTAAAATCCGTTTTACGGCCGTTAACGCTCTGCCTACCCCGTAAGGGATATAGGCGTGATTTATGTATGTATGTATGTATGTAAATTTCCTTTTTTTACTTATTGATGACGTCAATAGGTATTTTTTATTTTTATTTACATCAAACATAGTTATCCTTGCGTCGTCGGCTGAAGGGTTGCAGGAGATGGTAAATATTATGAATGAGGCTTTGAAAAAGAAAGGAATGAAAGTGAATGTAAGTAAGACGAAAGCAATGGTTTTTGAGAAAGACGAAAATATGACAGAGTGTAAAATTATGATAGAAGAAGAGAGGGTGGAACAAGTGAAAGAGTTTGTGTATTTGGGCTCCATGTTCACATCAGATGGAAAGTGTGAAAGTGACATCGAAAGAAGGGTGAATGCCGGCAACATGGTGAATAGAGCGTTGCACGCTTTTATGAACAGCCAGAAAGTCTCTGATAAGGCTCGTCTGGCTGTGCATAGAGGGGTGTTAGTTCCGACACTTATGTATGGGAGTGAAAGTTGGGTATGGCAGAAAAAGCATGAAAGTAGAATAAATGCAGTACAAATGAGAGCGTTAAGAAGTATGATTGACGTAAAATTGAGTGACAGGATAAGGAATAGCGTGATAAGGGAACGTTGTGGTATAAAAGAAGACATAGTGACTGGTGTAGAAAAGGGTATGCTTAGATGGTTTGGTCATGTAGAGAGGATGAATGAAAGAAGATTAACGAAACAGGTGTATATGGCAAGTGTGGATGGGAACGTCGGAAGGGGAAGACCTCGACGAACGTACCTCGATCAAATCGGGGACGTGCTAAAGAAAGGTCAGATCAAGAGTACCCTAAACCGACGAGCATGCATGAAGAGATTGATGAATGTGGAGGAGGCGAAAGAAGTATGCCAGGATCGTAGTAAGTGGAAGGAAGTAGTCTCTGCCTACCCCTCCGGGAAAGAGGCGTGATTTATGTATGTATGTATGTATGTATGTATGTTGATGACGTCAATAGGTATTTTTTATTTTTATTTACATCAAACATACTTTTTAGTTCCTCCTAGTGTAAGAATGTTTTGATAAATTTAATTAACGAAACTGTAGGTCTATCATCTGATAAGGTTACACTGTATTACATATGTAACTATAATTATATGATTGTTTGTTTCTCATAAAATTAAATATAAAAAAAAAAAAACTATCCTACATTGAATAAATAAATTCAATTTCAAATTTCAATTTCAATTACGAACACAACGAAAATATCGCGTCCTTCAAAGGCGCCGTTTTGCGGATTGTCACTTTCGCAATTCACAACATTACGTAATATTGAAAATGTTGTTATTTTGTGAATTCTATGCAGACATTAGCGGATATTACCATTCGAGGTCAAGCCTAAATACAAAACCGGCTTCAACGAGTCTATAATCAATCAAGTTTCTTTAGACATTTAAATTCCGTGTGATGCTGGCTTAGAATGGCATCACTTCAATTCTACCTGTAGATGTCGTAGGAAGCTTCTAAGGGATAAATGCATCCAGGAATGGACAGCAACGGTCCCTGTGAATGAACCTTCTTGCACTGCGCTCGCCATTCCGCTTGCCAAGCGTGGTGAGTATGGCTAGAGGCTTTCCAGCAGTGGACTGTTGTCGGTAATTATTCAAGTAATTAGTTATAAAATACATTTACTACTTATAGCCCCAACTAGGATTCCATATACATACATAATACCTATAATACACAAATCACGCCGATTCCTCAGTCGCCTTTTTCGACATGTCCGGGTGGTATTAGGGTTCACATACATAAAAAAACTGAAAATATTTCAAGTGGTGAACCAGCGCATGAAACTGAACAACTTTTCCCAATGAACATTGTCGAAATATGAAAAAATTTGGACCTTCTATACAAATTGACTTGGTCGGCTAGAACACTTTGTTTGGGAGGCGTAATTTTTTTTTTATATTTGGACGTGTTCCTCGGGGTAAGTTGTTCAGTTTCCTGGGATGGTTAACTCCATGAAATATTAGCAGTATATTTAATTCAAAGCCGGCACCGCATAGCAAATATAGTAGAGTGATAAATACATACATACATAATCAATCACTCAATCTCTTCATGCACGCTCGTCGGTTTAGGTTACTCTTTACATTACATCAGCCTATTGCAGTCCACTGCTGGACGTAGCCCCTCCCCTATGGGTATCTACGCCATAGGGCACGATCTCCCGTTTTCGCTATCCAGTCGCTACCAGCCGCCTTCTTTAAGTCATCTGTCTATCTGGCCGGAGGTCGTCCAACACTACGCTTGCCGAGGCGTGGCTTCCACTCGAGAACCCGCTTACTCCACCGACCGTAGGTTCTAAGACAAATGTGCCCAGCCCACTCCCACTTCAGTTTGCTACACTTCCAGACTATGTCTGTTACTCTTGACCTGACCTGATTGATAAATTCAGTAATACAATGTAAAAGATTGTGTTATTTGCTATGCATTCCTCAAGATTGATTGCTCCATACGATAGCACAGAATATATAAAAAGTAAATGATAGCTTTCTCACGAGTGTGCCATGAATAATACATGCCTCGTCATGGAACCATGTATGTGCAATGCATGGTATTTATGTTGCTACTTTCTATAGTTTTATGTATGTGATTGTAATATGCGAAAATTGTCTTAAGCCTGCGCCGAGCGAAATCCGTCCGTCCAGTGGCCCCCTTCCATGTTTTTAATTAATTTCTCTTAATCTGAAACAAATATAAAAAATCTAAAACGTACAAATTGTTGCCCTATACGATAACGGTATTCCAAAGTACAACAATAAACATTTCTTGTGTTTTAAATTTTAAATCACTAAAACGGAAAATGGTGGCCACCGTTTTTCGTTTTAGTGATTTTAAAGACGTTAACAATCTAAGGCTTATTGTTGTACCTTAAAATAAACTTATCGTATAGGACAACAATTTGTCCGTCTTAGATTTTTAATGTTTGTTCTAGATTTTAAGAAATTATTGAAAAACAGGTGAGGGCGCCACTGGACGGTCGGCGCCGCCTTATTCATGGCCGTACTATTTCTGCTCGTTCCATGCTCGTTCTCAAAGGACCATGATTCGTTTCCCGCTTTGATTAACCGCTAATGTTCTAAGAGACTTTTATCACATTTTATAAAAGCCCTTTGAGTATTTCAAACTTTCTGACTGTGTGAGCAGTCACAAGTACAAAAAAATAAAACAATGTGAACAAAATTTTTAAACAATTCAACGTGTTTGGTATCATTTTTTGAGAACCTGCAAAATTGCATCGCAGGCAGAGAATTCGAACCTGCGACTTTTGGTATCAGTACTTTCGACACTTCTACCGACTGGGCTACCGCGGCTTACCTGGTTCGAATCCTACCTGCGGTGCAATTTTGCACCTTGTCAAAATAAAACAATGTTATTTTAAATAGTATAGTTTAGTTTTTATCGTAGAGGACGAAATTCATACGCTAAAGACCGATACCTCGCTGTTTCGCACCAGTTATGGTCCGTATGGACGCAGTCTCAAATGTTTTTTTGAATTCCAATCATGTCAGTTTACATCACAACTAAATCAAGTTACCTACTGGATCTAATCGTCATGTGCAATATTGCAATTTCAAGTATTAAACACTGCAAGTTCTTGCAGTTATGTCACTCCACTTATTGAGAATTGAGAAATGGGGACACACAACAGATCAGAAAGATACAAAACACGATAAGAAATCAAAACAAATTATAATCACTACTTAGTGCAAAATAAAGTCGCTTTCCCGTTGTATGCTTAAATCATTAAAACTACGCAACGGATTTTATTTTCATGCGGGTTTGAAATAGATGTGCTGATTTAAGAGAAAGGTTATCCGTACTAATATTATAAATCTGAGAGTTTGTGTGTGTTGCCTCTTCACGCTCAAACGGCTTGACCGATTTGGATGAAATTTGGAACACAGGTAGAGTGTAACCTGTAATAATACATGGCCACTTTTTGCCACAGGAAAACAACTATTACCACTTGAAAATGAGTGGCAGCGGGTGAAACCGCTGGGCGGAAATCTAGTTATCTTATAATAGAAAATATCTTATTCCCGCAATAAAACGGTTAGCAAATTGGCAAAAACAAAATAGACAGGAAAATTATGCGAGGAGTAACTTCTCAGAGGACAGATGACTTAAAGAGGGCTGGTAGCGTCTGGATGGCGAAATGGCGGGGAGCTCCTGCCTTATGGTATACCCTGAGTGAGACCTACGTCCAACAGTGGACTGCTATAGGCTTATGTTAACGAAGCTAAAGATGCAAACGCTAGAGTAATCACCAGCTAGAGTCATTTTCTTTTTTAAAGTAAAAACATAACTTATCTTTACATCATACACCACAAAGACATCCAAGTTGCGACTGCGGTGCCGACTATTGCAGACTATTCCACACTTGATGTCTTGCAGTCAGTGCCCTTATACCTGCACCTTGTCCGGCTTGTATGACGCCACCGACAGCGCCGTAGCCGTGGCTAATTTCTGGTCGAAATATATTTGAGTATTTATTTAAGTCATCGACACGAAAGAAGAACACCACAAAGAATTACACTAAGCTCCCAAAATCTTCAACCTTGACCACCGTGCCATATAACGGTCAGGACCCTACAAAAAAGTTGTCTAATCAATAGGGTCAAACTATACTGCTTATTCAAAATAACTGTACAAAAAACCAGAAACACTTGACCCATTAAGTTGTAACTCAAGCTGCTATATATTGTACCAGCTTTGGCACGCTCGGTTAAGCATGACTGGTCATGTATGCGTACGGCTGTGTAGTCTGATATGTGACACGAGGTGATAATGAAGGGAATATAAGAGGAAGCGAATTAAGGACATTACAAGACCGTGTGATGCCGGCTTAGAATAGCATCATCCCATTTCTTTCCCGAAAGTGTCGTAAGAGTCGTTTTTTGTGTATTACAATTTTAGGCGACAGCCAGACAACCTGTCCCTATAGTGATACACGAAAAATGGTACTTCCCCTCAGAACGTCCTTCGTCAGTAAAGGAAGGAGGTCCGTATCCTGAGGCGAAACTCAGACTGATAGACCACGCAGACAGTTAGTAGTCCGGCCATAAGTGAATTTTCATATATTACAATCACATGCCGTGTGATGCCGGCTTAGAAAAGCATCACCTCATTTGTTTTCCGCGGTGTGTCCGAAGGGACTTGAGGGTTTAATGTGTATTACAATTTTAGGCGACAGGCGGACAACGTATCACTATAGTGATACACGGTTTTTCTGACAAGGCCCTGAAATATTTGTCAGACATGACGATAGCGACCGTATTTTACGGCTGTTAACGCTCTGGCTATCACGCAAGGGATATAGGCGTGATATGTATGTATGTTTCTGTGGGTATAGTCAAGATCAGGCGGGGTTAGATAGTTTGGTCTTCGGACCGTTCTTATAGCGCGCGTAAGACTTAGATTGGCGGTTTGAGTGTCTAACCGCACGTGAGCTTGACTGTACATGGCATGCCTATATTCTAAATCGAGCTAGTTTCCATGATCATATTACTCGTACTCGAATGTCATTGAAAGATGACGACCGACACAGTTATCTGATTGACCCTCAAACTTTTGTCAAACGTGGTGTTAATATCCGTTTACGGCCGTTAACGATCTGCCTACCCCGTAAGAGATATGGGCGTGATTTATGTATGTATGTATAAGGTAAGTAACAGCTAGTTTTTTCTATAACAATACAAAATACTTTATTTGTACAAAACACAACAAAACAAACAGACAGAAAAAGAAAAAAAAACGGTACAATTTAGGCAGCCTTATTGCTGAGGTAGCTATTCCGTGGTAGAAGCATACGTTTTTTTATAAGTAGTTACCGTCCCATTACCCCACGTGGTACCCCACGGTCCCGGGTTCAAGTCCCGGCGGGCGCAAACATTTTTTAAGATAAAATAGCGCTGTGCGTGCAAACTAAAATCATAGTACATTTAAGTAGTTATCTACTTATAAAAATATATTACATCGTGCACATATACATGCCTGCCTACTTCCAGGAAGTCATTATAAAATGTCCGCACTTATGGAATGGCTGTCAATTTCCTCTCGATCGTGCGACAGATGCGGAATTCGCTTCCTTATTGATGCAGTTTCTAATTTCTCACACATACAAACATCACGCCTTTATCCCTTGAGGGGTAGGCAGAGCTTAAAAGGCCGCAAAAACTGTCATTTACGCCACGTCTAACAAATATATGAGGGCCATGTATTGTGACAGGTTGCCAGTCTGTCGCCAGAAAATACAGGGCGTAAGGGACAGCTCTTCAAATAATGATAGGGTGTATTCAGACCACGAAGCTGAACAAGTACCCATAAAAAATATTTCAGTAAACATATAAAAATTACATCCCATAGTTAATGCAGTCAGCTGATTATGATTTTGATTTTGCTGATTATGATTTTGATTACGAGTATGAGATGTCGATTTTTTTGTCGTTTCCTGACATATGTTTCTAGGGGAAAGTTGTTTAGTTTCATGGTCTGAATACACCCTTTCAGTATTCAGAGGGCTGTCCCTTACACCCCGTATAATACCTACATAATGGAACCCTCAATGCCTTTAGTCGCTATTACGAACGACTTTAAACAAAGAACAACGATCCAATTACGTATTAAAAAAATTGAAATAGATTTTTTGCCTATTTTGTAAGAGGGGAACGGATGACCTAACTTTTTTTTGTCTATGTTTTTTGGTGAAAGTTCTTCGTCAATTATGATGACATCCTTTGCAGATACATTCTTTATGAATGAATACTGAAATACTTGTGACTAGGGTCAAACAAATCGTGTAGAATTTTTCAAGCCAAGCATTAACCATGGCTGATTAAAGTTATGAGAAGAAACGAATTGCAACTTCGAAACTTCACCTTAACAAATTACGTAGCAGGTTTATTACGAATCATCAGATTTGAAGATAATGCTCAAATTGAAACAAAACGGCTATTACACTAATCTAAAAACCATGCACGGTCTGGCATAAATTGCTGGTTATTATTTGGGTGTCATTTTAATAAGCTCAATATGTGCAATGTATGCCGAACCGTGTACGGTATTCATGAACAGTGTAATAGGGGTCTAAGAATAAATTGGATGACCGTTGCGTCAAGTCAAGACCTTTGTTATAAAAAAGTATTCGTATATTTTGCAAGATGTTATAAAATAAGGTCATTTGAGAATTATCTTAATGCTTTGGTCGGTCAAGGATTTCTTCTTCTTTTCATAAAGAAAGAAAGAAAGAAAGATGATTTATTTGCCAGAATACACATTAAAAGGTGTTAGTTACAATGCAATGGTATGTCGTAGTATTCAACCTAAGCTAGGCTTGCAAATATTAACATTAATTAATTCAATCGAATAGTGCTGATGCTGAGTGATAAGTGGGGTGATGGATGGAAGATTACGGATCATCATCACATCGGCCCATGTCAGTCCACTGCTGGACGTAGGCCTCCTTCAGGTAACGCTATAAGGCACGACCTCCCATTTTCGCGATCCAATCACTACCTCCCTCTTAGTCATCGGTCTATCTGAGCAGAGGACGTCCAACAGCGCCACGGTTGCTGAGGCGTGGCCTCCACTCGAGAACCCGCTTGCTCCGCTATACGTCGGTTCTACGACAGATGTGACCTATCCCACTGCCACATCAATTCGCTACATTTCCAGACTACGTCTGTTACTTTTCACAAAACTTGCAAAATTTTCTCCCGGCGGGCAGGATTTGAACCTGTGACAATCGCTATCACTAGTTACCGCGGCTCGTCCCTTGCCCGCGAATTTCGCAAATGTACCTGTCTACTTACCTTGGTCGATTGTCAGGTAAACACTTTCCAGAGTTTATCCATTAAGTACGATTATGTAACATCAAATTTCCGCTCTTACGGACATTTGACAGAAAAATTGCGAGTGAAAACCCAATTGTCCACAATCATCGCATTTGTCCAAATTTAATGATCTAGACGAAATCAGCGGCGTCTGCGCATTGAAGTGATCTTTGCGGTTTCTATTATGATTCCATTATGATTGATGCTACTTCCAATTTTGGATTACGCGGATGTCTGCTTCTGTGATGCAAACGAAGAACTGGTCAATAAACTAGAGAGACTCCAAAACGTGTGCATCCGGTTTATTTTCGGTTTACGAAAATATGACCATGTTTCCGAGTACCGTGCTAAGCTGAAATGGTTACCCATAAGACTGCGTCGCAGCTCCCATCTTCTTACACTTCTCTTCAAAATCTTAAACGATCCCAACGCTCCTCCTTACCTGAAAGATCGTTTCAATTTTCGAACTTCACTCCACGGGCGCCCGCCTCGCTCCGGTACTGTAAATCTACTCGTCTGTCCGGTAGAACCTACTAACTTCTTCTATGACTCATTTACAGTCCGGGCAGTGCGTCAGTGGAATGCCTTACCTGCGTCTATTAGGCAGGCAAAGTCATTGAATATTTTTAAAAACCTACTGAGGAAACACTTTGAGTCTCAATGTGGTTATTAAGAGCTATTCGTTGTTACCATTTTTGAAAAAGTTTTGTGTAAAGTCAGTTATTTATTAAATATGTATTAGCATGTAGTTTATTTATAGTATTAATACCTAGGTACATTATATTTTATCTTTGTTATAGTATTTTATAGTATGTAGTTTATTATTATTATTATGTATTTATATTTCTATAACTCTCCGAAGAGGACATATTATTATTATTATTATTATTTTTTTTGTTATTAATAGTCAGCTCCCGCTGCTTCTAAAATATTTTCCTTTTCCTAGGTTGCCTGGAAGAGATTGCCTAATGGCAATAAGGCCGCCTTACTGTGCACTAATGTATTTCGTTTTAAGCTATTAATGTTATTCTGTTCTTTTGGTGTACAATAAAAGCATATTGTATTGTATTGTATTGTATGATTATGACCGATTTTTATACGACTTCAATAAAGAAAATAACAATTTGAAAGTCGTGTGATGTCGGCTCCGAATAGCATCACCCCATTTATTTCCCGTGGGTGTCGTAAGAGGCGACTCAGGGACTCGAGGGTTACACGTGTATTGCAATTTTAGGCGATGGGCTGACAACCTGTCACTATGGCGTTGTACAATTTTCTAAATTAGCAGGGTTCATCGGGTCGTTGGCAGACTCAGTGTCCCTCAGGAAAAGATGAATGTGCTTGAGTGCGCAAAACTGAGAAGTATACGAATTGATTGAACTAGATGACCAATTTTAATGATTCTGTTTTCATTAATACGCATATATGTTTAACAAGCATAATAAATAAACAAAATTAAAAGCACGACTGTTCTCTGAGATAAAGCCTAGTCTATGACACTCGGGATAATGTAAGGATTCTTCCGATACAATTCCCATTCGAATCTGTTCAGTGGTTACCGAGTCTCAGTCCTTTAAACAATCGCACAAGGTGCTTAGTTGTTGTAGTTTTTATTTTACGCACATAAGTATAAATATTCTGTTGTTACATTACAAATACAAAATGGATGGATGGATGGACCATCGTAGTCCATAACCGTTGGCTAACGGGCGTCTATTAAAATTAGACACGGTATAACTATTCGTTTAATTGTCTTATAGCTTGTTCTAACTGTTATTGTATAATGAAAGACTTGTGTGGGGTTAAGGTGCAATCTCAATAATAGCGATGCGATTGCAACTGATAGATAGATAGATAGATAAAAAGTTTATTTTTGCTACAGTCACACATACACAACAACTTTACTGCACTTCATTCTTCTGTCGTGTGGGTCACCAAGTATACGAAAGACCCGATGATGGTAGGAAAAAATAGCCTTTTCGTGTTTCAAAAATATTCAAGTTTTTTAATTTTACTTGACTGCCCAACCAAAAAAGGAGTGTAATGTTATTAGAGTTCATGCATAAATACGACTGCTTTCTGAGATGAAGCCTATCCTATGATACTCGGGATAATGTAAGAATTCTTCCGATACAATTCCCATTCGAATCTGCTCAGTGGTTAACGTGTTTTAATCCTTTAAAGAATCGCACATTTATACATACACTAGCTGTTGCCCGCGACTTCGTACGCATGGTGTAGTGACTTGTGTGTTAGTGAAGTTGATGTATACATATTGTTTAATATTAATATCATGTTTGTATAAAGTTTTTTCTCTTTAAGATGTGCAATGAATAGGTACTGGTTAACTTGTTTTTCGGTTAGGTACTTGGTTTTGATACTATGGACATCAGCTACAAAACATCATTATAAACTACTTTGGTAGTTTTACCATCGGGTGCTAAAACGTAAAAATTTTCAGGAGAACTGACTCGAGAGCAAGCGACATATAGCTGCCCGTGTGATAAACAGGGAATCGTAAGACCTACGCCTGCGGCTTTCAGCGTCTGTCCTTGCGATTTGTTTACAGTCATTGCAAAGAAAACGCTGACGGGAAACTGAATGCCCTGAAATTGAAATAAAAATTGGTTGGGAATGAGTGGTATACGCGCCACAACCAGTGAAAATATCCGCCTCGAATACATTCATCTTTAAGCTTAAGATCTTCAGTCTGGTTCCATTGCACAGCTTTGGCGGAGTGAGATTGCAAAGAAGCATGAAAGGAACACCAAGTTTAAGTAATATTTGGTGTGCAGAAAGACCATTCGCACTCAAGGAGTTTAGGAATTCTATTAGGTAGTTAGTGGCTTTGTCTTGATTCATAACAGTGGTAATTGACGCGTATACCACCATATCCCCAGTGATTTGTGACATAATGGTATGGTTTATTGAAGCAGTCTGATCATTTTTGGGTGCAAAAATAGCTCTTTCACGTAGCTACGAATCTTTCTTTTGAAGGAAGGTAGGCTCGCCATACACAGAAGAAATGATTCTCTTTAGACCAGAAACTATTTGGCAAAGCGTTTCAGGCAGACTTACTTGACCGTTATCCTCTGGTAAAGTACCTCTGCCGAGTTTTAATAAAGCTTGTGAAAACTCTTCAGCCCGTGGATTACCTCCGAGACGGGTTCGCATGATCACCGTCATGGTCAGCTTGTGAATTTGTGGCCAAAGAGCCGATGATTTTAGTGAGGCATTCACCTCATCAGCCCTGGTACCTCGAGTAACAACTGGAAGTGTTTGGCGAAAGTCACTGGAAAAAAGAACAGTGATATGGCCCATGGCCCTATTATCTCTGCTGTGTCTTTCAAAGTCCTATCCATAGCTTCTACCGTTTTTTTGTTGCCCATCGTACACTCGTCACATAACTGACAGACAACAATATCAGAAAACCTTTGCCTTGTAACTATTACGTGATACAGCACATATTGGAGTATCGTTTGTGTCCAAATCGATTGGTATTTTGAAAGTTGTATGCGCCGTTTTCTCTCCTGGAAGCAGTGTGGCAGCGATACTTGAAGATACTACAGCAAGTGCAATCCTACCTTGCCTTCTGATCTCTGCAAAAATGTTTAAGGCGAGTGTAACCGTGAACGACCTCGATAGTGGCGCCACTTCACAAAAAAAGATTTATCTTTAAAGAAACAATCTATCAGAATATCCGTTGCCCAAGTTTATACTTACATACTTATATCACGCCTATTATCTCTTGCAGGGTAGGCAGAGCGTAAATGTCTGACATATATTTGATGGTCATTCGGAAAATTGTGTATCGCCATGGTGACAGGTTGTCACCCATCGCCCATGTGAAAGTCCCTTAGTCGCCACTTACGACTCCCACGGAAAAGAAATGGGGTGATGCTATTGCAAGCCGGCATCACACGGCATAGTTTCACCAAGTAAGTATTGGCGGCTGCGCGCCGATAGTTTACAATACTATATTATTATTTTTTTAGTAAACCTGCCGCCTGTCAGTGGCTTTGTTATATAATTTTGGAGAAAACATTTCATTAGCGGGTTTCACAAAACTAACAGCGACATCTATGAAGTAATTTTAAACAAATTTTACTCTAACATTTTTGATTCTAACTAATGAAGGTATTTATATTTTTTTAGGTTCCGTACATCAAAAAGAAACGTACAAAAAAACGGAACCCTTATACGATCAGTTTGTTGTCCGTCCGTCCGTCCATCCATCTCGTAAGACGCTTTATCTCGGGAATGCGCAGAGATATCGAGTTAAAATAAAAACTATATTGGTAAATAGGTTTTAGGCTGCAATATGGAACCCTTATTGGTTCACTCACTTTGTTGTCCATTTGTCTGTCTTTCAAGACTCACTATCTCGGTTACACGTAAAGATGTCGAGTAAAAATTAAAAGTATTATAACCTTTAACTCAGGCCAACGGCCTCTTGTAGTGATAAAAAAATTAAATAATTTTACCCAAATCATAATTTGTCTTCGCAATAAAACAATTTTCATCGGATTTAAGTTGTGTTTATTTTGGATTTCACAATTCCTACGTTTCCACAATAAACACAACTTAAATCCGTTTAAAATTGTTTTATTGTGATGAGTAATAGTTGAGTACCAAATTTTTAAAACACTTCCCGTGTTAGGTATACAATTTTTTGAAAACTTGCAAAATTTTATTAGTTGCAAAACTAACCCGGTAGATGGAGCCATGCCAAGCGTTACTGGCATTAAAATACACTTGCAAAATTGGCGGGCAAGAAATGAGCTGCGGTAGCCCAGATGGAAGAGGCGTCGCCACTAGTAATGCGAAAGTCGCAGGTTCAAATCCTGCCCGCACTCGAAAATTTTGCAAGTTTTCAAAAAAAAAATGAATAATAGTTGTGCAAACTCAAGAAAATATCACAATTCATCTGTCTTCCAGCACATACCTACCTTGACCATGACCAAAGGTCAAAGTAAAAGTCCGAAACATTTCTGTAACAGTTAGAACGGCCCGCATATATGTCAGACGTGGCGATAGCGATAAAATACTTACGGCCGTTGACGCTCAACCTACCCCGCAAGGATTAAATGTTTGATTGTTTGTTTTTTGTTTGGTTAGGTCGTTTCACGGGGTCGTTTAGAAGTTCAGATCGTATGTCAGTCAATACATGGTCAATACCGCGTTTTACAAAACTAACAGCGACATCTATATTATTTTTTAGGAAAAAAATTCGGAACTCGCTTTGCGGAACCAGTTACTGTGTTTTACCATGGGAATGAAAGATTTTTTCGAGGTAAAAAGTATCCTAGATGTTGACCCGGGTAATAAGCTACCACAGTATAAAATTTTGTAGAAATCTGTGCAGTAGTTTTTACGTGAAAGAATAACAAACATACCGACAGACAAACAGACATAAATCAATTTTACTTCTGTTTTGATGTCTGTATCTTGAACACAATTAGAAGCAAAAACCCTTTTTTGAATCTATTTCATGTACAGAATTGGTTTCGTTTCTGTTTTATTATATGTATAGATGAACTCTAAAAACATTACATTCCTTTTTTGGTTGGGCAGTCGTGTAAAAAATAAGCGACTATATAATTTCTGTAACATATACATACATACAATACGCCTTTATCCCCTCGGGGTAAAATACGGTGACTGTACGGTCTTTCGCTATAGTGACAGGGTGTCAGCCTGTCGCCTAAAATTGTAATGCACATGAATCCCTCGATTCACTAACACGCCTCTTACGACATCGCGGGAAAGAAATGGGGTGATGCCATTCTAAGTTATGCCATTAAATAATGCTAGCCGCACCGGATTATAAGGCAAGTTATCAAACCGTGACACAGCTGTCAAACCGGATACACGCCTAAAAACAATTGTTTACTAATAGAAATCGCTTTGTAAGCGCTACTCATACAAATTACTACGTTTAGTAGGTCATTTATCGTATTACATATTCCGCCATGCCACTTAGGTAAGTGTGAGAAAGTAATGAAAGCGAAACTTTTAAGAGGTAATGAGACCATTGAATTAGTAAAATTAACAACACGCTGAATAGAGCCATTTTTCCGGACGTAAAATAAAGCTTATTAATGACAAGTAACCGGTACTAAAAACAGAGTACATGCTGGTGATAAGGAACAACTTTCCCTAAGGAACACACACACACATACATATCTCTCACGCCTATTATCCCTTGCGGGGTAGGCAGAGCGTAACAGGCCGAAAAACGGACATTTATGCCACGTCTGACATATATTTGAGCGTCATTCGGAAAATTGGTCACCGTCAGAATCGCTGGTCGCCTGTGCCTTCTGGTTAGGAGATTTTGTTTAATAATTGCTACTAGATTGCTAGTATTTGCTAGCTTTCTTAATAAATTGCTAGCTGTGATAAATACAGAGTAATTCGAAAATCATTTTGACCAGCCATTCCGATATCAGAATGGCTGGTCGCTTTCTTGCACACTATTAAAGACAAACATTTTCTCGCCATGATTTATACTAATAATTGCTACTTTATTGTTAGTTACAGGAATTATTGTATATTCCATTCCATTCCATTCCATTTATTTATAAAGTATACATATTTCTTACATTCTAGACACACTTAAACTACAAAAGAAAAGTTTATCTGTGTGCTGCACATTCCTCTTATGAAACTTATTAACTAACACCTAAATAAATATCTTACATCTAAGCAAACCTAAGTTGACAATAACAGAATCGTTAATGGGGCGGTATCAGCCCGTCCATTATTCCGAAACCGGTCGCTAGGACAACCTCTCACGCATACAGCGGCGCCCCGCGCACGGGTTGCTACCGTTTGCATTATATTTCATTGCTCCGAAAGTTGACAGTAACATATTTTTTTATTTTGTATTTAATGTTTTTCTCTGTTAATTCATTCCTTAACTCAATTGATAAGTGCTCGTTAATGAGTCTAGGTACAATGTAATCGCATACATATCTGCATACATGTAGAGGTTAACAAAATGCGGGTTGATAAAAAAAATGCCTGATCAGTAGAAATAGCAATGGTTTATTCCGCCAACTACATTCATTGTCTTGTGTGCAGGCGTTTATCACATCAGTCTTCAAAATGATGTATGTATAAATAAGATATAAGTTAATAAATTGTGCGTTTAATTGTATACATTGGATTATGCGATTTACAAATTTATCATTATATGGGTCTGGCGAGCTAGTTATTAATAAAATAAAAAAGACCTTAATAATAATTTTTATTAATCAATATTGGCACAAGGTATATTCTCAAAACATGTATCATATCATATTTCATATTTCATTATCACAAAGTAAAACAGGAAAACTGAATCACATTAATGATATATTTTTCACTATCAAAACCAATATTTAATTATGAAACAAAGAAATCTTAGAATATGTCGAGCAGTTGCACAAAACTATCTGTACTACGTAACATAAGTCAAATTATTTTATTGTAGGTAGTTTTGTAAATACTGTCCTCAAAATATTATTTGCTGTCGCGGTAAACGCCTGCACACATGACAATGTATCTAGGTGGCAGAATAAAACATTGCTATTTTCACTTATCAGGCACTTTCCATGCACAACTTTTTATCAACTCGTATTTTGATAACTAATGCATGTATGCAGAAAAATAGTGTAAATCATGAAACTAGCAATGAAGTAGCAATTATCAGTTTTAATCATTTCGAGAAAATGTTAGTCTATAATAGTGTGCAAGAAAGCGACCAGCCATTCTGATATCAGAATGGCTGGTCAAAATATTTTTCGTATTACTCTGCTTATGTCACAGCTAGCAATTAATCAGGAAAGGTAGCAAATACTAGCAATGTGGTAGCAATTATTACACAAACTCTCCGCATCAGGAGCCACAAGCGACCAGCGATTCTGACGGTAACGAAAATTGAGTATCTATACCATAGTGACAGGGTGTCAGCCCATCGCCTAAAATTGCAATACACACACAGCCTCAAGTCCCTTAGTCGCCCTATACGACTCCCACGGGAAAAAAATGGGGTGGTGCTATTCTAAGCCGGCATCACTAAGGAGCACAAGTCGAAATAAGACAAAAGTATTTTAAGCTTTCATAGTAACTCAAACAGCTAATCTACAATTTTGTATAGGAGGCCTAATTTCTTTTTTCCTATTTCTACCTATGTTCCTCAGGGAAAGTTGTTCCTTATCACTAGTGCGATCTGAGTTTTCGCTATCGGTCACTAGTAAAATATCCCCCTACGTTTGTTATGGGGTAGCTATTGGTAAAGCGTTTATTATACACACACACACATATCACGCGTATAATCCCTTGCGGGGTAGGCAGAGCGTAAACGGCCGCAGAAAACGGAAATTTAGGTACGCCACGTCCGACAAACATTTGAAGGTAATTTACAAAATTGTGCATCGCCATAGTGACAGGTTATCAGCCAATCACCCTAAATTTCAATACACACGTAATGCTCGAGTCCCTTAGTTGCCTCCGACGATACGTAAGAAAAGGAGTGATGCTACTCTAAGCTGGCATCACACGGAACAAAGTTACTCATGCGACATGTTTGAAATACCTACACTATTCAGTCATTACCAGTTAGCCGAGAAGAGATTTTCTATAAATTACGTTGGGTTCCATCGAATAATGATTTTTTAACCGATGACGATACCACCTATCATCACGGGGCGCAAGTAAAAACAACAATACTTAATTCATTAAAGTTATGGCAAATAGTGCCTAAAAACGGCCACTTTTGGTATTAATTGCCTTAACTTTAATTAGGTACAGCAAATATTTAATTGAGTTTGCAGGTTCTAATTTTACTTCAGGATAATACAAAAAAATAAGCAACGGACATTTTAATAGATTGTTTGTATAAAGAGAAAACATTTTTTGTTAAGTGGTGCAACTGTCGAGGCCGTTCACGGCTACACTCGCCTTAATCAATTCTTTCCGAGGCGTCACACATTTTCCTCAACATTTCTCCCAATTACATTCAATCAGCAAAAACTGGAGGGAAATGCTTGAATTTTATATTCGACAGTGATGCTGGTTGTTAGCAATGTTAACTAGAGGCCGATAATAACTGCCAGTAGGGTGACCACGCGTCTAGAAGACGCGGGACAGTGACGAGACTTACAAATCTATTCTCTCTCGAAAGTAACATCCTCAAAGGTGTTATCGTAAAAATACACCATAATTAATTGATTAGGAGCCGCCTGGCTTGCAACCGCCCTGCTGTTAGCTGTGTTCAAATCTGTGAGTAGGTATGAACAAATAACTAAATTCACACAACGCCATAACATAACAAACAAGAGCAAATTCAATACAAAAAGCCCGAAAGCTTTAAGATGTACAGCCGTTATACATATATTATATTCTGTCATAACTGAACATGCATGTTTTTACAGTTAGTCTAGCTTGAATTTTACCCTGTTTATTGTACTCACAATGACTGTAATTTGTTTTGTGTGCCTAATAAACAAAATACTCACACATAACCAATTAACCACATATTTTATCCCTTGCAGGGTAGGCAGAGCGTTAACAGCCGTAAAAATACGATCGCTATCAACATGTCTGACAAATATTGGAGGGTCATTCAGAAAATGGTACGTATGTCATAGTGGCAAGTTATCAACCCATCGCCTAAAATTGCAATACACATGTTACCCTCGAGTCCCTTAGTCGCCTAAACAAAATAAATGAATGAACCGGGACACGGAAGACCCTACTAGTAGCTGGCGGTTGAAAAACTCTGACACCAGGGTTCATCATGTCATTAGACGACTCGGTGTCCCACACAAAAAGAGAGGAGAGAGACGGAAGACCGCGTTGCTCGAAGGAATGAACTATCAGTCCGTTATTTCGTCGAAAACATGGCGACCCTACTACCAGCAATGTGGAAACTGGCTTTCCAACTGCTCGTATAATTACAACTTCAAACAATGAGTTGCTGTTGAGATGAAATGACTTTCGCGGTTTACGCTTGCCTTATGTTTATATCTACGTCATACACTCGGTATGGTTTCTTTCGCCCCTTTATCTATTATGAATGGAAAACAAACTTACTGAAGAAAAATTACGACTTCTCATCAAATTGTTCAGATTCATAGAATGGTTTTTAAAATATGATGCCGGCTTAGAATAGCATCACCCCATTTCTTCCCGACGGAGTCGTAAGAGGCGACTAAGGGACTCGAAGGTGTGTATTGCAATTTTAGGCGATGTGCTGACAACCTGTCACTATGGCGATACAGAATTTTCTGAATGACCCTAAAATATTTGTCAGACGTGGCGTAAATGTCCGTTTTTTGCGGCCGTTTTAGCTTCACCTTCACCACCTTTTTTAAAATATAAGTAATCAGTTTTTTTTACATCTTCTACCTAATGATATTTAAATCCTATATTTTCTTACAAACACGTAGTCAGTAAACTTGAAAACTTCCAAAATTTTCAAGCGCTCAGTGCAGCGCAGTGTTTGTTCATGTCACTAGAACAATCTGATCTGGTTTCTACGTTTAGCTAAGGTAGTAATTAACACGTAAACACACGTCGATTGAAGTTTAGATAAAACTGTAGAAGATGTAAAAAAACGCTTCAGTGCGAGTGCTCGCGTACGAAGGGTTCCGTGCCATTATGTATAAACATACATATACCACGCCTATATGCGGGTTAGGCAGAGCACAAACGGCCGAAAAAATTGTCATTTACGCCACGTCTGACAAAAGTTTGAGGGGTCAATCAGATAACTGTGTATCACAATAGTGACAGGTTGTCAGCCCATCGCCTATAATTGCAATACACATGTAACCCTCGAGACCCTTAATTAAGTTAATAATAATATTAGTTGGGGAATAAGTTAGGAAGTGATACTAATAATATATAAGTTAGATTTAAACATAAATATTTGTTTTTTCTATTTTCCATGTTTATTTCACATTTAATATTAGTATCACTTCCTAACTTATTCCCTAACTAATTATTAGTAATTAAGTTAGGAAGTCATACTAATAATATATATAAGTTTATGTAAAACTTTGGTAAAATAAAGCCATTTATATTTATTAATTTTTTATAGTTGACACCACCCACCTGGAATCAACTTTATTTATTACTCTATATTGATGACTGACAGTATATTAGACATTTTCCTATCCAGTGCTAATCAGCTGTCATAGTCAACATTGCAAGGCTATTTAGTATCTTGACACTACTAACTATGGGAGCCGATGATTGCATTTCAAAAGATATTATGCAACCATTTGTTTGAACTAACAATCAACTAGCCCACCTGTGGGCATGCATCATTGTTTAGTTTAAAAAATGTTTTGTTGTTTTTTCTTCTATGCAAATGTTGATAAGACTACTTTTTTTTTTAATAAGAATATATTTTTATACTGAACAACTTTCTTGATAATACAAACATATAGGAATAAGATAAAATAATTAACACCACCGTGATGTGTGAATAGTGCATCACCCCATTTCTTTTCCATGGGCATCACTAAGGGATTTGAGGGTGTGTATTGCAATTTTAGGCGATGGGCTGACAACCTGTAACTAAGGCGATACAGAATTTTCCGAATGACCCTCAAATATTTGTCTGACGTGGCATAAATGACGGTTTTTTTGCAGCTGTTTACGCTGTGCCTACCCCGTGCCTATCCCATTTTTTGTCATTCTGCCAAGTGCATGAAATCTGTTTTTTTTTTAACAGGAATTTATCCTCTCAAACCTAAGTGTAGAAAAAAAAAATCACTTGATTATGTTGGATGGTTTAAGAAGTTGCTTCTAACATGCAATGCTTAGATTTTTAATTCTTGTTTTCTGAATTTTATATATTTTATCAAACATTTATTATTATTATATTATATTATATTTTTAATACACTAGCAGCTCATTGAGCTGATGCATGTATAAACTGCACTTGTGTCTTAATTTTTTGATTGTATAGTTTTTAAATGATTGTCAAGTCTATTTTTGAAACTGTTCACACTTGGTGCACTGACTACTGTCTCTGGGAGAGTGTTCCAGAGATCCACAACAAGATTAGGCAAGAAGTGTTTCCTTGGATTGCTAGCAGTTTTAGTCTTCCATAACTTCATAGAGTGCCCTCTTACACATTTGTTATTGTGCAAAGTATATACATTTAGAACTTTAAAGACAAACAGTGTCAGCAGACTTTTTTGTAAAACAATGCTGATATATTTTTAGCTTACAGCCTGCCTAGCCATTTAACTTGCCACTAACAGTTATCTTGTGGGAATAAAACTTTTCCCTGGAATGTATAGAACATACTGATAATATTATAACCGGGAAAGATTTGATTGTTTGTTTCAATTGAAACTGAAACTACTGGACCAATTAAAAAAATATATTTTACCATTAGAATCCTACATTATCCCTGATGGACATAGGTTATATCAAATAGTTCTGATTCCGCAGTATAACAGTTAGCAGCGGGTAAAACCACTGGCAGGCTGCTAGTTATACATAAAAATCTTCCTCTTTAATCACACCATCTATTAAAAGGAATACATCAAAATCTGTTGCATAGTTTTGAAGATCTAAGCATGCACCTCCCACTGGGAAGCAACTTTATTTTTTTACTTAGTGATGATGACTTAATTACGTAGAAGAAGTAAACAAACAGCATTCAATATAAAAATAAAATAAGGTCAGAGTACCTATACTTTTCGGGGTGGGGAGAGTTGGTGTTTAGGGTGCAATGATTCTTAATCCTTAAGTAGCTACAGATAATGTGGAATATGGGATATCGAACAAAATAACTCATGCTGCCATAGAAAAACGCATTTACATGTATTAACAACATTAGAGTAGGTACAAGGGTGGGCTTCAAAATCAGCACTGTGCTGTGCCCATACCTTTTTCCATGATGTACTTACTTTTGTGTACCTAGATTTAATATTAGAATGTAGTGCTTATATTTTTATTTCTGTGTGTATTTTGTGTTGGAAAATAAATGATTTGTATTTAGAAGAAACGTTACTTCTTTCGGCTGGACTTCAGCCTTTATAACAAGACTAAATAAAAAAGTGGTTATCCTTTAAATCTTACCAGTTTCAATTCCTCTGTATAACTTTCAACACGACAACAGTCTGTTTCTTTGCAAAGCGATGCGATGACACAAAAATGTGGAACAGCACTTCAACACTTCAACTTCATGCACTAAAATAACTTATTTATTGACTAATTTAGTAATAAACGTTGATTTATTATTCTGAGTTCGCAAATGGGATGATTTTATACACTTTTACAATAAATACAACAAGTTTTTCGACGAAAACTTTCGTTCAACCGTGACGTTGGTTGGTCGAGTAGAGCGAATTTGATGTTGCTGTGTTGCCAGCACAAGCCATTTGAAAAGATATTAAAACGAGAAAAAAGGAACCGTTGGCAACTTTTTTCTTTTTATAGATTTTCAGTAGGTTGGATTTAGTTGAATTTTCACTAGCCGGCCTGATTTCGCATTGCTGGTTATTATATGGGTGGCATTACAACAAACTCAAGATTACCAGGCTCACCAGCAATCAATACCTACTGAAATAGGAGGCAGAGGGGTAAGCGTAATAAATAGTAGCTGTTTTCGTCAATCGCATTTCACAAGGAGACTATTGCAGACGCCTCGCTGTCGCCAAAAAATATAAATCAGCGTGTGTGTAGGTACTACGGTACCTACTCCTCAACTCAACACATGCAACTTGACTTAACATAAAGTTCAATGATACAAAGTGTCCAGAAAAGTGAGGTCCAAAGACAAAAGAATTCCTGAATTTTTATTAGCTTTCATTTGGTATGGTATACAGATGTTACTCAGAGTAGGGTAGGGTAGGCCATGATGAACCAGATTACTTGATGAACCGCTCGAATATCTTCGGCTAGGCACGTTGCCGCTCTGTGCAATATTCATAATTCCGCGCACTTCTAACTCCCCACGTCGCGCCCCAGTTGCTGTCACGCTGCGCCGGATTAAACACCAGTGAATTCAATTTTTGTGTTTTTGGGTGATGAAACGGGATAAAAACGTAAGTACAGTTTTTTGGTTCATTTCAGTTGGGTGGTTTTTATTAAAATATGAATGTGTTGTAGTTGTAGACTTAAGATTTGGGCTTTCTTTGAGATAGGTTCCAAAGCTGCCAAGTGCTTTGTCTGCCCATAATATAACCTCAAAGTTGAAAAGGGAGGGGTGGTTGTAATTGAATCATTTTGGGGTGGGCAATGATGAACCATGGTTCAATTAGTGCCACCAAGCAAAAATGTAAGAAGCGTAGGAATAAATATTTATGCATTTCTTTCAGCATGGGGGGGACAAAAAAGGTCTTGCAGGATGCACAAAGGGCTGCACTACTGCTGTTATGAAGAAAGCCATAAATTTCCATCTTGCTGGTGCAAGTCTTAGGCAGGCAGCCAAAGATTATGCAATAGCACATCCAACGTTACGACGCTGCGTCTTAAAATATAAAAATGATGCATCAACAGTATTGGAAGCTAATTATGACATGAGAAAAGTTATTACAGCAGAACAAGAGCTTATTTTCTAGGCGTCAAAAAGTGATTTTATTAAATGTTTGATTAATAAACTAATAAGTTTTACTACTTTATCCTGCGATCATTCATTGTTCTCGACTAGTGTCATTATATCATTAGAAACGTATTTATTCAAACATAATTTGTTACCATCATAACATACCAACATAACATAATTTGCTAACAACTCAGAAACAAAATCATCTATCAATTAAATACTACTAATTTATATACTTATGTAGCCATCACTTCAATTAGGACTACTGATATTTTCAATAAGTACCACGACATATTCAATTTAAACCACCCCCGGTTCAATTAGTCCACCCCCCGGTTCAATTAGTGCACCTCCCCCGGTTAAAAAAGTACCACTGGGTGTACTTGATGAACCAATTCCCATTTTTAAAAAAACCTTAAATTAACCAAAACTGAACGCATAGAAACAGTTTTGATAAATGCAATTATAAACTTAGTGAAACTGGCTACATCACTATTGTATTATTTTTTCATTTGAGCTTCACTATCAAAAGTTACATGGGTTTGAAAAAAAGTGGTTCATCTTCGACCACTTCACCCTATATTACATGTAACAAACACGAAACCCTGTGAAGGGACTGCTTAATAACTACCAAACCTTTTTTTTATAATAATTAATAAGCCGAGTCTCATGTAGCAGTATTTTTTCTAACAAAAAGAGATAAACATTTCGGCGCGCGCGGCCATAGACATTTCTGTTTTCCGCGATCATCGGTGCAAAGCAAAGTGTTTGTGTTTTGTTCGGGATTAGTTGGGGAAAATATGCGCAAGAGTCACGCCTTAATATAATACTAAGGGTTTCCAAACCACCACCATGTAAATACCTATGTTCCGATATTTTTTGTTGTTTCCGAGTTTTCCCTCTATACAGGGTGTCTCGAATAATGACGTCCAAAGACAAAATTTGAAATCCTTTTACCGAAGGTATATTTCACCTCCTTATCACTCCCATGTTCCGCGTTTTTTGTAGTTTCCGAGTTAGTTAGTTTTTGTAGTATCTTGAAAAGTTGCATGAAAAAAAAACAACTGGCAGGTATTTTTTTACGTGATGGGATTTTTCGAGCAGTTGATTTTGTAGCATAACCTTACTGTTTTTTATTTTTTTTGTGTACAAAAAGCCTTCTAGTCATACTGTTCCCATACAACTTTAAAAGATAAATAACTCTGAAGCTTCAAAAAAACGCAGAACATGGGATTGAAAAGGAGGTACCCCTCAGTGTAAGATATTTAAATTTAGTATTTGTACATTGTTATGTATTGTATCCGAACATCCAAATAACCACAATATATTCGGGACACCCCTTTTGTGGAGCAGACCCTACAGCTGATAAATTGAAAAAGAGCAAATTTAGCATAAAGTTCTATGTTGGCAGCACTTGTGACGTGCCTTTCGTTCATAAATTTTACTATAGAATTTCGTTCAGAAATAAGAAACGTCATTTCTGCGATCCTACTCATGAACATGTCGACGTTTTTACCACTATCACAGAATAATAACTAGTATGCCACTATAAATAAAAATAAATAAAATAAAAATAGTTTATTCATTTAAGCATGCACACATTACAATTGAATTTGATACCCAAACTAGGAAAGTCCTGTGCTATGGGTATCAGTTCGGCTATGACACAATCAATTTATATTATGATAATTAAAGTATTAAATGTAAATTTTTGCAGTTTACAAAAATGCATATTTTACAGAAAATGAATTTAATTACAAATAAAAATAAATAAAAAATAAACTATGGCGTGGGTCACCCCGTATTAGGCGGCCACTTTTTTTGCATAAGCTCGTAAAACCCCCCGAAAAATATCACTGACTTTATTATATGGATTTATTAAATATTTAGCTGACAAAATCCGAATTTTATTTTAAAATACATCGTTAGCGTCTTTTTCTTGTTGTTTGCGTTCCTGCGTCTGCACCAGGTAGTGTGGTTCGAAGTCAGGATCAAGTTTCATGCTTTGGATGATCTGCAAAATATTTTATTTCACGACAAAGTAAAAAAAGCGTTGTGGGTTTTGGAGGCTTATTTTGAAATCAGCAGAAAAGTTTTGGCATTAACTAGTCAACGACGAGTAGTAGTAGGGTAGGGTAGGAAACAGTGACTCAGGCGGGTACTGTGACTCACGGCTGTATCTCCCTAATGGACAAAAGTATCTACCTGTCTTCCTCACTCATTGGTAGTTCGCGACAGCCGAACGCGCATAAACCAGTCACCCGCCTGCTCCGACGCCGTTTAGTAGTGAAAAAAGTGTGTGATAGTTTTTGTGCCCTCAAAACAAAATTACGAGGTAAGTTACACTTCGTTTTATTCATTGATAATTAAAGATTCGTACAATTGTCATTGTTTTGTTGGATAGTGGTGTTAATATGCTAGGCAATGCGATAGATTTGTTGGCCGTACGGCAAGAATTGTAAGATGTGTCACCTATTAAATTCAAAATGGCGTCGTAGCCTCACTGACTCAATTTTAGGAAGTACACAATGACTCGCGAGTCAGTGTGTTCTTTTGTAGGTCAGTGTTAACTTTATATGGTTAATACAATTAAATAGAAAAATATAGTTATACGAAGTATATGTAAATTACATACTATGCGTAGGATATCAGAACGGGAAACAAATCTTTTTTAACACATTTGTAACCCAAAAATGCTTACTTATTCTTTGTTTTACTGTCATGTTTCAATATCGCTAGAATAAAAAATATAGGTATGACCATGACCATATGTTCAGAGGGTATCTTTAAAGTCATTCCAAGACAAAAGTTTTCAATTCTAACAGATTATGTGGAAGCTTGAATTCTTAAAAAGTGTTATTAGTGTTATTAATACGATTGATTTCACGAATTGTTTGTGATAGCCAATGTATAATATCTAATCATTTACTAAATATTTGTTTTTATTTTATTTTAGAATGCCCGTCGCAAAAGCGACACAGGACGGTAAGTTGGAAACCACACTGAGGATGTCAAACTAGCGTGCTGTCGAGATAGCGTTTGTCAAAATCTGTCGAAATACTGTGTGTCATGATCATGTGCTGTCAATCTACCGTCATCTACTCCTACTTTGAGAACAAAAACAATCAGGACTTTTTTTTTCAACATAATAGTTAAATAAATGATTAGATACAAAAACATGTGATTAATTTACCTAAGGCATAAGTTGTGATAATAAACACTATTTGACTGAGGAAAATTGTTGTTTTATTAACGAGCCAGTGTGTACTACTGAAATGAAATAAGACTGGTACTGGTACACACTGGCTCATGTCATTGTTGAGCCAGTGTGTACTGCAAAAAAATGTTAGAGTCATTGTGTACTACAGGGTTGAGTCATAGTAGTCTGGTACCGGTACAGAGTGGCTCATTTCCCATTTTTTTTAAAACCGTGCCTGAAAACTTTACTGCAGTATAAATCAAACAAGTGACAATGTGAGTAGAAAGGCAAATAATCAATGCATATAAGGTATAAATTTCAGTTTGATACTTTAACGTTATCTATAAAATTTTACTCTGCGAAAAAATCCGAGTCACTGTTGCCGCCCTGACCCTACATACGAAAACTATACACAAACACAACACGAATAAATTCGCTCATAAATAGGCACACTTAACATTAATGGATTTGAGGAATAGAAAGCGTGTCCACTCGTCAAAGTCTGGTGCAAGCGAAATAAGAGTTCTCTTGATTGTCTCACTATTGCTGTTAATGAGAATACACCCTTCGAACCATTATAAACATAATCGACCAAAATATAAGTTTCGACCAAAATCGAAGGGACTCGAGGGTGTGTATTGCAATTTTAGGCGATGGGCTGACAACCTGTCACTATGGCGATACACAATTTTCCGAATGACCCTCAAATTTTTGTCAGACTTGGCGTAAATGTCCGTTTTTTTCGGTCGTTTACGTTCTGCCTACCCCGCAAGGGATAAAGGCGTGATATATATAATATGTATGTATAAGTTTATTTGTATGAGAGTTAATTTGCATTGAATTTTAATATTGACTTTTGTTATGACGGCAACAGAAATACGCCATCTGTGAAGATTTACTCATCTGGGAAACTCTACCTGTCATGGTTTATGAATTAGAAATTAGTGACAAACAGACGGACAGCCGAGTCTCAAGTATAATATAGGGTCCCGTTTTGACCCTATGGATACGGAACCCTAAAAATCTGAATAAAATAATCTTTTTAGTGGGCTCCTATAGAATAAACGTGATTATTTTGCCTTTTTTGTAGATATTGGTACGGAACCCTATGTGGCCAAATCCAGCTCGCGTTTGGCCGATATTTCATTTACTTTTAAGGCCCTTTTCCTGTCATGCGTGTTTTCGCCCGCGCGCGGATCTGGTCCGCATGCGGGTGACAGCACGCTCCGGGCCACACGCAGGACAGGGATTTCGTTTACCGCCCCCGCATCCAATCCGCGTTCCGCGCGCGTGCTAGCCGCATCATAGGAAAAACATGCATCAAATGATAGGATGCGGGCGGTCCGCATGCGGACCAGATCCGCGCGCGGGCTAAAATACGCATGACAGGAAAATGGCCCTTAGAGTAGTTAGTTAAATTAAGTAACGATTGTGCCTTTTAAGAGTTCAACTTGTATTTTGTTGTTTTTTTCTCAGAGTTGTTATTTCGTGTTTCAGAGGGCATTTTTGCCATGAGCTTAGCCGAGTAATGTCAAACTTTAATGTTCCTTCTTAAAACTTGTCTAACACTAGCCTTATTTATATTCGGGAAGCATTCAGAAAAGGCTCTAAAAGAGAAAAAGTGGCAGAATAACAAACAAACCTGTTTGTACACGTATGAAGATTTACGAGGCGTGCGCGTGCGTTCAGGTGATGAAAAGTCCACCTCGTACAGGCCAAACTTCTCCCTGTAAGAAAATAATATGAAAGTATTGTAAACGTCACCGTTTTTTGTAGCAAAATCTTTATTAAACTGATGTTTAGCTGGCCACGGTAAGGCTCGCATAGTAGCCGGATTGGCAATCCCGCAATGCGGGATCCTGCAATCCCGCGGGATCCCGCGCCAATTTTGGCCTTGCGGGATCCCGCACATTCAAAGCGCGGATCCGCGGATCCCGCAAGGGGCGGTAAAAGCGCACGCAATGTTGCCGTTTCTTGCAGAACGGATACTGGTGGTTGGCGTCGGCGGCGGCGGGAGTGTACAATATCACGCAACGTTGCCGTTTCGCGCAATTTGTGTTCGTGTTCGGTCTCGATCGCCTCATGCGCGTCTCAGTCAGTTCATTCAGTTGCACTAAGACTACCTGACACTTGCCTACAAATATATGCTGACCATCCAGCCTACTAGCGTAGATGATGAAAGAGCGTTTCGGCGTCAGGATATATTTGTAGTTCACTAGAAGCAGGCTGGGTAACGACACCATACATACACACATACACATATCACGCCTATAATCCTCTGCGGGGTAGGCAGAGCGTAAACAGCCGCGAAAAACGGCCATTTACACCACGTTTGACAAATGTTTGAGGGTTATTTGGAATATTGTGTATCGCTATAGTGACAGGTTGTCAGGTAACGACACCATTGATACCATTTGCTTTCTACGAGCATAGTTTCAAAAACGATCGCCATAGTGGTAGCCAAAGTTAGTAATAGTAACATAACAAAGATGTGATTTGATTATTCATAATATTAATGATATCATATGTTAATGATAATAGTTATAATATAAGAAACAGCATTTTTATATTATAAGACTGTTGATTTGTTAGATTAAGGACAAAATAAACAAATCAATGCAAGTCTAATTAATTCTAAAATTACAAAAAACAAATAAGTAATGTAGGACTGATTTTACTGACAAGTAAATAATTTATGATTGTTATTTTGTAAAGAAACAAATATTTTAAGTTCCAACATGAAAGACATGTTTCAGTTTTTCAAATAAAAGTTGTTTTTTTGAACAAAAACCTGCACTTTCATATGTTTTTTAACAGCATTTCAAAGGTGCGGGATCACGCGGGATCCGCGCGGGATTGGGCCAATCCCGCGAATCAATCCCGCGGGATTGGCGGAGGTGCGGGATTGCAATCCCTACTCGCATAGTAGCCGGATTGACAAACCGAGAGATAGCACTCTGGGGCGAACCTTGGTCGAGTAGTATTATATTATCTGTGCCTTGACGTATGTCTAGTGTTGTCCATCAGTGGACTCCAATAAGCTGGTAATATGATTATGACCAAAAAGCATTGCTATGAATGGGAAAAAGGGGGTGGTTAGGTGTTGTGATGTGACCAGGAGACCAAGGTTCATGAAAAGCAAATTGCCAAGAATAATGCGTGATTTTGGTAGTTTTATCCAGGGCACTATTTAGCGGATGTGTTAAGAACTTGAATGTTCTTCTTGTGGCATATATAAGCGTTTTACCTTCAAATAATGTTAAGAGTGGAACTCACTACCTGCGTCTGTGTTTCCAAACGCACACAACCCTAATCTCTTCAAAGTAAGAGTGAACAGGCTTCTTCTGGGTGAGCTCGCTCCATCTTAGACTCTGTCTCTGTCCTATAACCTAGACTAGAGTCAAGAGCAAACCCATCCTTAATAATGATAATAAAAAAAAATAGGAGACGCCTTAACTTGAAATAATGTCAATCAGAATAAACTTACGTGTAACCGTTCCTCCATTCAAAGTTGTCCATGAGGCTCCAAGCACTGTAGGCCCGCACTTTACAACCTTCGTCTATTGCATTCAACATGGCATTTAAATAGTGTCTGGAAAATATAGAAAAAATAATTATTTAGGTAAAATAACACTATCCTGACTGGTTTTAAGTCATATCACGCAGTTATTCCTTGCGGGGTAGGCAGAGTGTTAACAGCCGTAAAAAACGGTCGCTATCATCACGTCTGACAAATAGGTTGAGGACCGTTTCAGAAATATCGTGTGTCACTATAGTGACAGGTTGTCAGCCTGTCACAATAAACCCTCAGTCACTGCTTACGACACCTGCAGTAAAGAAATGGAGTGATGTTATTCTAAGCCGGCATCACACGGCACATAAGCCGGCATAACACGGCACATCTGGTATTTAGGGCATCATTAAGAAAATTGTGAGCGTTATGAAAGACCTGTGGAATCATACTATTTATGCATATTCCATTGCACTCTGACATGCTTCTGTCCCCTTCAATTTGACCTTCCCATAGCGTATAGTCCACTCAGACGATGAAAAAAGGCCGAGTTACCTGAGATAAGTGATCCTGTCATCATCCAGCAGCCCACCGGCGGTAGACCATCCGTTCTCAGTCACATACACGACAGGATTTCCATACAGCTTCTTCACCTCCTTCAACAACTTGTGGAAACCCCATGGCACGTCCTGAAAGAGAAAGAGCAATTCAAATCTAAATATCTTAGAAATAACTTCATTTTCTGGTGTTTGATGGACTTGATGGTGGGTCCACATAGGGTCAGTTTTATCCCTCTCAAAAAATTGCTTGCATCTCCAAATATATCTCTGTACAGCAGTAAAAAATAAATGTATACCCCATACCTGCAACCAAGTAGACTGCGCTTGTGTCCAGGTGTGGTCTTTCACCAAAACAGCACTCATGTCGTCCATGTATGAGGGGACAGGGTACATGCCGTCGAGGGAAGGGTCTCGGTATGCCAGCTTTGTGGTGTAGGTGTTCATGCCGAAGAAATCTGAGCTTCCTGGAATGGTGGAGTTTAGACACAAGGTTTGCAATATCAAACAAAATACTATCTATAGGCAAACATTGTCCTTAATTCGGGATATACATTCTCCTTACTTGCCTTAAATTAGTGCTGTCACTTTCTGTCAAATAAGGCTAAAAAAGGATAAGAGATATTTAAGTCCTGTAATTTTTAAAACGTCAATGGTTTTTTCGCCTTTCCTAGTCAATTTAGTCGCCATTGTTTTGATCGTCGCCTTATTTTGACAGATAACACGTATTTTGCATGAAATTATAAGACATGACACGACTAAAATATCTCCTATCCTTTTCTAAACCTATTTGACGGAAAGTGACATCACTAATTTAAGGCAAGTAAGGAGGATTTATATCCCGAATTGAGGGCATTAAGTGCGTGTTTCTTTATTACCCTTTATCAGAGTTACTTCGGTGGCTGTCAACTTCGGCAATCGAGACCTTGAAAATCCTTGCTCAGCACTCTTATGTGCCACATTGCGTTTAACTTCGACAGGCCAGTCACCGGGGGTCGAAAAGATAGGATGGGTGTAAATACCCCACTGCAACAGAAAATAACAGCAGTTATAGGAAAGATATATTAATAATTAATTTTATAAAAAAACAAATGTAGGTTACCTACTGGTTTCACAGATTTATTGCGGGGTAACCCGACCGGTTTCGCTCACATGAGCATTTTCAAGGATTTTTAAACACAAAACATTGTTGAAGAACGGACATCGCATCCACTAAATTATAATTATTTACATACTTATTCGTTGTATCTGTGTAATAAATGGTATACCGTTTAATACCGTTTGAAATGCTTATGCGAGCGAAACCGATCGGGTTACCCTAGAATAAATCTGTGAAACGAGTACAAGTGTTTTTTGTCAAAATTATAAACATGGAGTTTCACCAAGCGCCAACAATCACAAGTATTAACTTAACTATGGTATATTAATAAGTAGAGTCAAATAAATGTCAACTTCACAGAACATCTATAAGGTCCTATTAAATTCAGTGAAAATATTTTTAGGGTGAGTTCTACTCGTAAAACTGAACAACATTTCCCAATAAATATAGCTCGAAATATGAAAAAAAAATGGACCTACCATACAACAATGTTCAAAAAAAGTGTCACTTTGTATGAGAGGTGCAATTTTATTTTTCGTATTTCGACCTATGTTTATTGGGAAAAGTTGTTCAGTTTTACGAGTAGAGCTCAGCCTAAAAATATTTGCACTGAATTTAATAGGACCTTATATACTAATACTAAAGAAACGAAGCCTTACGTCAAACATCCTGGCATCCTGAGCGGCCTGATGATCGTCTTGACTATCAGAAGCCGGCTGGAACCACGTGCAGCTGACGGATATTCCCACACTTCCATTAAAAGTCTTCCTATACTTTTCATCATAAATCCTGTAGGCTTTGGCGTGAGCAAGAAGGACATTCTTGGCGCAGTAGTAGTCTGCGATGCCTGTGGCATTCAGGAATGGTGCTTTTTTGTCTGCGCCGTAGCCTGGAAAAATGCGCCAGATGTAGACAAAAATAATGGCTATCTTACAACCCTATGGATCGTAGGTTCTACGATCTTTTTAATTACCAGTCGGCTACCTTTATTCGTCTACAGATCTATTAATTTCTTAACTTAACATATCTCCCAACGAAACATAATATAACCTTTATCATCAACCACAGAATTCCTTTGCTGAACATAGGCTTCTGCCATCGAGAAGTATTTGCCATTCTCACCACGCTTGGCAGGTGGATTCGCGAGCAAAGTGCAAGGAGGAATGCTGCTGTCCATTCGCTGAATTCATCCCTTTGGGAAGAAATAGCGTTGGTTGATGGTAATTCTTGTATTGAGTCATATACCTATACATACATACCTTCGTAGCAAATCTGCTTCGGCTCGTTGATGGTAATCCAGTAATCAACCTTACTCCCAAACTTGTCATACAAGACCTTGGCATAATCTGCAAACCAATCTGCAACGTGCGGGTTTGTCCATCCCCCCAATTTTTGAAGTTCAGCTGGCAAGTCCCAGTGGTACATCGTGACGAATGGTTTAATATTGTTCTGAAGCATTTCATCTATGAGGTTGTTGTAGTAATCTACGCCAGCCTGGGTATAAAAAAATAAATGCTATGAAGACTAAATATTGGTGTACATAAAGCGTTGCGTATATATCGCCACAAATTTATACGTGTCCATTATTTTAGCACGACCACCATCGAAAAGCTTAACTTTGATGGTATGAATTAATTCTCTGTATGATAAAATTTTAGGTTTTTTTTGTCTCTTCACTGTCCATTTGATAGGTGATGTGATGAATGATGGCGTTTCTATAGCACGGCCACTTATAAAGCGGCAAAGATCTGATCATTCCATTTTTTCCAATTATTTGTCCATTCTTCATTCAAAATTTCAGAGATATTTAGTTACCGTGCTAAAACGACATTTCCACAGCTCTGTCACCTTTCACCACAAGTATCCCACCCATTATTATCAGAATTACTTAGATGGCGGTCGTAACACAACCATGTCAGAGGCCTACTAGCGGTAGTAGGCGGTTGAAAAACTCTGACACCAGGGTTCATCGGGTCGTTGGACGACTCGGTGTCCCACACGAAAAGAGAGAGAGAGAGATTATCAGAGTAAAAACTCTGGTACACACGTGGTACTACAAATTGATTAGTAGTTAAATAGTCATGCAGCAAAGATAATGTTACCACAAAAAAATGACCGATTGAACGTCTTGCCTTTGCTAACGAGAAAATGCTTTAGTACTATGGTTTATTTTGCACTCACAATGCTTAATTAGTTTTATAAATGAAATTAAAAATGAAAAAGTTATAGCGTCAGCCCGAGCTTGAACCTGGGACCTGCGGAGTACCACTGCGCTGCTCTCCTTTTTATAAAATTTCTTAATTTCATTAATGAAAATCATTCCTTTGTAAAAAAGAACAAGAAGTAACTAAGCTTTACATTTAATTATTTTATTAATTTTTATTGATTTACCAGATGAGTCTATAATATTTGCCCACTTAAAACTACGATACAGCCGGTGATAGATAGTAATCATAATTCTTACCTGGTTGATATTGTTTGAATATCCTGTTGGAAGTATTCTAGACCAGGATATGGAGAACCTGTAGAAATGCAAGCCCAGGTCTTTCATCAGCTCCACATCTCGTTTATACTGGTGGTAGGAGTCCGCAGCTACATCTCCATTGCTGCCATCCTTGATCAACTCAGGGTGCAGGTGCGTGGCCACATCCCAGATGGATTCGCTTTTCCCTGGTAACAAACTCTGCTTTTAAGCTCAGCAAGAAAATGAGCCAAAGAAAACTAGCACACCAGAAAGGACCAATAACACATACATACACATATCACGCCTATAATCCCTTGCGGGGTAGGCAGGGCGTAAACAGCCGCGAAATACGGCCATTTACACCACGTCTGACAAATGTTTGAGGATTATTTGGAATATTGGATATCGCTATAGTGACAGGTTATCAGCCCATCGCCTAAAATTGCAATACACACCCTCGAGTCCCTAAGTCGCCTCTTACGACTCCCACGGGACAGATATGGGGTGATGCTATTCTAAGCCGGCATCACACGGCAAAGGACCAATGAAAACAGATTTAATCCACTTTTTGCACATTTGGGTACGTTTAGTTTTGGCGCAAGCCAAGCCTGATTGCGACGAGCTTTTTAATAATTTTTCTGGTAGTTTAAAGGGCTGGATAGATAGGTACATTTATCTGAATTCAAAAGTGGGTCATATCAGCAGTAACTCTATTTATCTACATCTATACTGTTTTTCTAAATACATAAATGGAAAACCAATACGTAGGTAATTATAATGTTGATCTCTAGAAGCTAACCCCATCGAAGTCTTGCCCCAAAAATGTATCCGTGTTTGTGCATGACACTTTAATACCTTCAAACAAAAACCATCTTTAGGTCTGCTGGAAGACATTTCTTTAAAAATAAGCAATACCTGTTGTACTATTTTTCCGAATAATCTGTGTTTTTTTTATGTGTACAATAAATTGTTACATAAATAAAAAATCCTAGTCGCTATGCTGTGTACTTATTTTTTTTTTCACTTACCACCCTCATTCCATCCTCCTTCGATCTGGTAAGCGGCAGTTGAGGCTCCAAACATGAATTTAGGTGGAAATCTTCTTATTTTACTCTTGCATGTAATCTCGTTTAGATACAGCAGACATACTAGACTAGAATAAGCAGAAAATAGACAGGAAAAATATACTAAAGTACATCGTGTGAGACACTAAGTCAACCTCCAAATGAACCTACGTGTTTTCGTAATATTGACATATTTTGTATCCTCCATACAAAATTGGCAATCAACTGATATAAAGTAATATATCTTTATATATTCGTAGCCATCAGCTCTTCTTAATTTTGGAGTATGTAATATAATAAAATAACACCTCTTGATTCTTTCATTTTCATGAAACTGAACAACTTTCCCTTAGGAACATATGTCAGAAAACGACAAAAAAAATCGACTTCCCATTCAAAATCACGATCAGCGCCCTTCGTGCACTTTCGTAACCAGAATTTGGTAACTAGCTACGAAAAAACGGACTGCATTTAATTTTTTTGACGTTACTTGAAATATTTTCTTGTGGAAAGTTATTCGAATTCATGGTCCGAATGCACCCCTATCAGTATTCGGAGGGCTGTCCCTTATACCCTGTATATATCAGCGGAATAACTTCGATACCGCGTTTCAGGACTTAAATGTGGAGCGCATGCGCACCGCCGCCGCGCCGCCGCCCCAAGGGTTAACAGGATTATGATCATTACATTAGAGACCGTATATATGCTTTTGCATATTTGCATATTATGCATTTGCATATATAAGCCATTTTTATGGCAAATAGCATATTTTTTCTAAAACCTTGTTGTGATGCATATTATTGTCATTTTATCAATATTGTTAGAGCGCAGCGCGTGTTTTTTCATCTCCCTCCCGTCTATTACGCGTGTTTTGCTAATCTCATAGTTGGCGAGTGCGATCATTGATCTCGATTGAGCTGGTTGTTTGAACAACCACAAAACTTCTCCGGGTGAGCTCCTGCTCCCCACCATGTAGTCAGGTGTAGATTTTAATAGCCCCGGGGCTAAAATCATGAGTCCAGAACCAAAAAATAAATGATCTGTCAAAATTTATTAGCCGACCTGGCATAAAGAAAAAAAACGGTGACTTCGTGGATAACTGATTATCATGGATCATTAAGATACGGCGAAATTATCTTTGTCGAGTTTGTGAGAAAAAAGTTAATTATTTTTATTTTACACCTAAAACTTGTAGTTGATCTCGCATATTTTGCTAGGTTTCGTCACTTTTCGTGCATTTTCATGCATATTTGCATGCATATATCAGTCTTTTTACACGACTGCCCAACCAAAAAAGGAGTGTAATGTTTTTAGAGTTCATGTATGTATATAAGGAAGTATGATTATGTTATACTATGTGCGGTTATTTAAAGGACTGAACAGATTCGAATGGGAATTGTATCGGAAGAATCCTTACATTATCCCGAGTGTCATAGACTAGGCTTCATCTCATAGACAAAGCAGTCGCGTTTTGAGTTTTTTTTAGTTTATTATACTTGTTATGTTGCATATAATCGAGTCCCCAATGATCATAATATCTAACATCGTAATAATTTTGTATGTCCAAATCCATATTACATTATTTTGAAAGCTGTTCAGTTTTACCATTATATACTTATGTATTAAAATGACCGATATGGCGCAGTGGTAGTGCGACTGCCTACGACGTAAAGGTCCGTCCGGGTTCCCAGTCTGGTTAGGATATTTATTACAGGCTGAACCACCAGATTGTCCGAAAAAAATATGGTTCCGCGTTCCGTGCTTCGGAGGGCACGTTAAGCTATCGGTCCCAGTTACTGTGTATTATTACTTAGACGGGGTTTGAAAACTCTGACACCAGGTTTCATCAGGTCGTTGGACGACTCGATGTCCCACACGAAAAAAAGAAGAAGAATATTATAATAACGGATGTATAAATATGTTCACCTGACGTAGAGCACGCGACGAGTCATCTTGTTCACAGTTATCACACCACTGCGTGACACATGTCGTATCACTGGCCTCAACAGGGTGATTCTCAGCAAGAGAAACCGGTCTCCACTTACCGGTTAAATTAAGTTAAACCGGTTTTACAGGGCTTCTGGTAATATCTATGCCACGATCTTCTGAATGACACTCAAATCTTTGTCAGACGTGGCGTAAATGTCCGTTTTAAGCTTTGCGTACCCCGCAAGGAATATAGGCATGATAAATGTATGTATGTCACAATTGCGTCAAGGGGTGAACCAGGGACACTCAACATCTTTCACAAAAAAGTCTTTTTACTTTTAAGAGTATAATAAAGTTGATAACTATTTAAAAAAAATAAGTATTCTTAAAAGGTGTTTTTTTAATAGATTGTGTGCCACAAATACTTCTAAAATACCCATACAAAATGACTCGGTGCAATAATTATATTTGTATGGAATGGAAGGTACAAATTTAAAAATATTTTGGATTAAAAAATTATGAAAAAATAATGTGAAAGTTGTTCAGTCTCATTTATGAGCTGGTTCACTCTTTGACGGGATAGAGACATAAATCCAGTACCCTGTATAAAACAGTTGACAAACGTGGATATAACTACCGTTTTTACGGCATTTACTCTCTTGCCGTGCGATGCCGGCTTAGAATAGCATCACCCCATTTTATTCCCGTGGGTGTCGTAAGAGGCGACTAAGGGACTCGAGGGTGTGTATTGCAATTTAGGCGATGGGTTGACAACCTGTCACTATGGCAATACACAATTTTCGGAATGACCCTCAAATGTTTGTCAGACGTGGCGTAAATTTCCGTTTTTTTGCGGCTGTTTACGCTCTGCCTACCCCGTAAGGGATGTAGGTGTGATTTATGTATGTATGTATGTATGTACTCTCAGCCTGAATAGGCGTGATTTGCGCATTGTGCATCTATAAATCATGCCCCCTGTGTCATCAAATAAAATATATCTTTAGACACCAACCGTAGGCCCAGTCTCAGCGAGTGAAACCGGTTTCAACCTACTGGTTGAAAACGTCCGTAAAATCGGATTTGGCAATTTTTTCTTGAGTACCGGTTTTTTAGTTTTTTTTTTTAAATCATTAATGATGGGTTTGCTCTTGACTCTAGTTCTTAGGACAGAGACAGGTTTCTAGAAAGATATGTAGGTGTTTATCTAGCTATCTAATCAAATCACCCTTGGGTACCCTTGATCCATACCATTTATGAGTGCATGTCTTAGTAATTATACTCACACACATTTCGTTCGATCAAGTTTCGAAAACAAAATCTCGCTGTAGAATAGACCACAGATTGATACAATATTAATCGTATTGAGTTACATTTTGAAACAAAGGACGTTGAATATTTAAAAACTCGTGCAACTATATTTTCATAATAATGGATTGCCTGCTTAGAATACCGCCACCTTAATTAATTACTTAATTATTATACTTAGTGATAAATTCATCCAGGATATGGGCTGCAGCATAATAAAATAAAAATAAAACCTGCTTTCGGCTTGACCCTTTTTGTAACTCCTTGTAGATGGTTTTGTAAGTGATGGGGGCAGCACCCAGCTTAGGTAGGCGACTAAAGGCGGACCGAGAGCTAGTGGCGCCCCCTTAACAGGAAAATCCCTGGGGCGCGTTTTATTGATTCTAAATAATCTTCGTGGTAAGTAATTGCTGTAAATTGATACTTTGGTTTACAGATGGTAAGCGTGTCCAGCCAGGTATTTTTTTTCCTGTTTGGGGGCGCTACTGGACTCTCGAACCACCTTAAGTGAATAGCTGAGCTTGTGATAGTATTTTTTTTTTATCTAAAACATTATCATTGTCATCGCAGCACCATTATCTATAACCACATAATACAACAGTTAGTTCACGAACGTTTATCTTAAGTGTAGACCGTGCAGAGATATTCAATAAGTACATACATATATCACGGCTATATCGTTTGCGGAGTAGGCACTCCGTAAATGGCCGTACGGACATTTTCGCCACGTCTGACAAACATTTGAGGGTCATTCAGAAATCATACATAACCTTAAAAAAAGGTTGTCAGCCCATCGCCTAAAATTGCAATAGACATGCAACCCTCGAGTCTCTTACTCACCTCTTACGACACTCACAAGAAATAAATGGGGTGATGCTATTCTAAGCCAGTATCACACGGCAATACGTATAATTATGTTTCATATGAATAAGTTTGTTTCTAATTCACATTTTCTGGTTTTATGAAACTGACCAAATAAAAACACAAAAATACTAAATCATTCAGGTAGAGGGCAGGAGCATTCCCTGTGAATGCAACATCTTGCACTGCGCTCGCCAATCCTCCTGCCAAGCGTGGTGAGTATGGCAATAATATCTAATAAAAGGAGGCCTATGTCGTAGTGGAGTGTTTTACGGGACGTGACGTACTACCAGTAACCCTATACAGGGTGTAAGGGACAGCCCTCCGAATATGCGAAGGATGCCTGCAGACCATGCAACTGAACAACTTATTTTTAGAAATATATGTCAGGACAGGACAACGACAAAAATTATTCAACCTCCCATTCAAAATCGTGTCTGCATTTACTATGGGAAATCCAATTTTTTTTTGTCATTTCTTGACATATTTTTTCATGGAATGTTGTTCAGTTACATGCTCTGAATGCACCCTATCAATATTCGGAGGGCTGTCCCTTACACCCTGTAACTAAAAAAAACTGTAATAAACTTTACTATCCCTGATTTTTTTATAAAGTATTTCTCATGTTTTTCGAATTAGTATCGAAATCAAACTGATCGTAGGCGTGACTTATGCGCATGTTTTCCAAAACACATAAATATTGCTATCCATGGGTAATGGAAAACAAAATCAATAGAAAGGTCTAAAGGCCACGCCACAATGTATTTCAATGTTTTTCGTTTTGTTTGGAGACGCGGCTTTACAGACACACACCAAAAATATTTTTCATTTTGTATTTTTATATAATTTAGAGATTGAGCATAAAAATAACAGGAAAAACGTTTATTAACCAATCAAAAGCACAAAATACAAAGAAATTGACGTATTTATAAACTACTTATCTCGGTCAACGAGTGGTAATTATTGTCCAAACTGATATCTGAAAACAAAAATAAAAAATCGCATGTTAGGACGCCTAAAGAGAAAAAAAAATATTTTCACCTCCTAAAAAGAACAGTTTTGCTGCGTTAATCCAGTAGGCATAAGTAGTTTTTATCCACTGGATAGAGAAAAGTCATTTGAATTTCGAATAAATCATTTTATTATAACTAATCGTAACAATGGCGGCTCATAGTGGCGGCATTTGAATTAGGTTCACAGCTAGAACGATGTTAGAATATTGACCACATTTTTTTTGGTTAGTTTATCAATTTTCAAACAATATTTACTCTCTCAAAATTTTTCGGGAACCATTAATTTCCTGAGAAAAAAAAGTGTTGTAAAATTGGTATGGGAAAAGTCTGTTTCTTTCTTTGCTATCTTGGGATTCAAAATTAGCACTCGACACAAAAAATCACTTTGTTCTTTTAAAATATACAAATATTAAAATTAACCCTTTTTTTGGTAGAAAAATAACTTTTCCTCTCCTGTTCGACCTATATTTAATGGGTATTGTCTTCAGTTTGTAGAGTGACGTAGTCTACTACAAACCCTTATCATTTCGTCCACTCTGTATGTTTGTCCGTCTGTCCGTCTGCATGATATGCCCTACCTTAATTACTTCGTCAGTTTTCTACCTATTGACATAAAACTTGATATGAAGGTAGAATGTATTTACCTAAATTTAGAAATGTTACAATTTTTTTTATAAAGTGATTTTATTAAAAACTAATTAAGTTTTTTTTTTTTTAATTTGATAATAAACTAAATGCGACCGGTTTCGTACATCATCATCGGGTCGTTAATAAAAATCAAAACAAAACAATACAATACAATTTAATTAATTAAACAATTATACTTCTTTAATGGAACTAGCGAAAAAGTGTTTATTACTTAACTAGATTTCCGTCCAGCGGTTTCACCCGCAGCCACTCATTTTCCCGGGTTAATACTCATAGTTGTTTTCCCGCGGTAAAAAGTAGCCTATGTGTTATTCCAGGTTATACTCTACCTGTGTTCCAAATTTCATCCAAATCGGTCAAGCCGTTTGAGCGTGAAGGGGTAACACACACACAAACTCTCAGATTTATAATATTAGAAGAATAACAACATGTGCACATTCAAAGCTTTTGTTAAAACATATGATATTGTCTGTTAGGTATATTGAGTAGGAAATCGTTCAATAGGTCTGCAAAAAAACTGACTGTAAAACTCAGGGAAGGTTTCAGAAGGAAAACACAAATCATTCCTCGCACTCAGTAGTTTTTTTTTACTTGTAGTTGCGTATTTAAAAAGTTTTTGTGTGTACTTACTCTCAGTAGATAAATAGGGACGAGTAACCAGATTCACTTCTCCTCTCTGAAGCAAAAGAAAATACATTTTAGGACTGGAATCTGCGATTTTAGCCCCGGGGCTTTGAAACCTACACCTGACTGTTTGGTGGAGTGGTGAAGTTTGTGTAGTTGTTCAAACAACCAGCCCAATCGCGTCCTGGGTTAGGAGTTGTTCTACGAAGAACGGATTGGACTGAATCTATCCGATACATGCCGGTAGTTCCCAGGATGGGGAACAAATTAAGGTAAAAAAAAGGTTGCGGCAAGCGTAGCGTTGGACGCCCTCCGGCCAGGTGGAGCGATGATTCGAAGAGGGCAGCTGGTAATGACTGGATTGCTAAACGGGAGATCGTGTCTTATGGCCTTGGGGAAGCCTACGTCCAGCAGTGGACTACTATAGACTGATGTAATGTGTAGATTCTACCTTAATAGATCAAATAGTTATCTTAAACAATTCACATCTAGCCTCAAACTAAGCACAGCTTGTACTATGGGAACTTGATAGCTGAATACAATCAACACTTTTTTTGTTAATCAATACATAAAAAGCACCCAGACTCAACACAAATATCTGAAAAATAACTAACAAATACTTGTGCTGTGTGGGGTTCGAACCCACGACCCTTGGTGTAGCAGGCAAGGGTACTATCCACTACACCATCGGGCCAGTAATTTTTTCCTGTAGTTACTTGCCTTTATCTTCAACTCAGGTTTTCTAAATCCAAACCTTGGAGTATGTCTCGTTTTCGTCACCCCTTTGGCCTGCAAACCTTCTTTATTTTTCGTCGCAGGAAATCTTAAAAAAATGGCGCAAATTAAGAAGACATTTTTTTTTCATGTGTGTTACCAATTCAATGAACGACCTGTAGAACCCTGGTATTTTAAACGCATTATAGTAAGTAACTGTTTTATAAATTACTAGCTGTTGCCCGCGACTTCGTACGCATGGTGTAGTGACTTGTGAGTTAGTGAAGTTGATGTATGCATATTGTTTAATATTAATATCATGTTTGTATAAAGTTTTTTCTCTTTAAGATGTGCAATGAATAGGTACTGGTTAACTTGTTTTTCGGTTAGGTACTTGGTTTTGATACTATGGACATCAGCTACAAAACATCATTATAAACTACTTTGGTAGTTTTACCATCGGGTGCTAAAACGTACAAATTTTCAGGAGAACTGACTCGAGAGCAAGCGACATATAGCTGCCTGTGTGATAAACAGGGAATCGTAAGACCTACGCCTGCGGCTTTCAGCGTCTGTCCTTGCGATTTGTTTACAGTCATTGCAAAGAAAACGCTGACAGGAAACTGAATGCCCTGAAATTGAAATAAAAAGTTGTTGGGAATGAGTGGTATACGCGCCACAACCAGTGAAAATATCCGCCTCGAATACATTCATCTTTAAGCTTAAGATCTTCAGTCTGGTTCCATTGCACAGCTTTGGCGGAGTGAGATTGCAAAGAAGCATGATAGGAACACCAAGTTTAAGTAATATTTGGTGTGCAGAAAGACCATTCGCACTCAAGGAGTTTAGGAATTCTATTAGGTAGTTAGTGGCTTTGTCTTGATTCATAACAGTGTTAATTGACGCGTATACCACCATATCCCTAGTGATTTGTGACATAATGGTATGGTTTATTGAAGCAGTCTGATCATTTTTGGGTGCAAAAATAGCTCTTCCACGTAGCTACGAATCTTTCTTTTGAAGGAAGGAAGGCTCGCCATACACAGAAGAAATGATTCTCTTTAGACCAGAAACTATTTGGCAAAGCGTTTCAGGCAGACTTACTTGACCGTTATCCTCTGGTAAAGTACCTCTGCCGAGTTTTAATAAAGCTTGTGAAAACTCTTCAGCCCGTGGATTACCTCCGAGACGGGTTCGCATGATCACCGTCATGGTCAGCTTGTGAATTTGTGGCCAAAGAGCCGATGATTTTAGTGAGGCATTCACCTCATCAGCCCTGGTACCTCGAGTAACAACTGGAAGTGTTTGGCAAAAGTCACTGGAAAAAAGAACAGTGATATGGCCCATGGCCCTATTATCTCTGCGTATGTCTTTCAAATTCCTATCCATAGCTTCTACCGTTTTTTTGTTGGCCATCGTACACTCGTCACATAACTACCAGACAACAATATCAGAAAACCTTTGCCTTGTAACTATTACGTGATACAGCACATATTGGAGTATCGTTTGTGTCCAAATCGATTGTTATTTTGAAAGTTGTATGCGCGGTTTTCTCTCCTGGAAGCAGTATGGCAGCGATACTTGAAGATACTACAGCAAGTGCAATCCTTCCTTGCCTTCTGATCTCTGCAAAAATGTTTAAGGCGAGTGTAACCGTGAACGACCTCGATAGTGGCGCCACTTCACAAAAAAAGATTTATCTTTGAAGAAAATCTATCAGAATATCCGTTGCCCAAGTTTATACTTACATACGTATATCACGCCTATTATCTCTTGCAGGGTAGGCAGAGCGTAAATGTCCGTTTTTTCGGCCGTCTGACATATATTTGATGGTCATTCGGAAAATTGTGTATCGCCATGGTGACAGGTTGTCAGCCCATCGCCCATGTGAAAGTCCCTTAGTCGCCACTTACGACTCCCACGGAAAAGAAATGGGGTGATGCTATTGCAAGCCGGCATCACACGGCATAGTTTACAATACTATATTATTATTTTTTTAGAAAACTTGCCGCTTGTCAGTGGCTTTGTTATATAATTTTGGAGAAAACATTTCATTAGCGGGTTTCACAAAACTAACAGCGACATCTATGAAGTAATTTTAAACAAATTTTACTCTAACATTTTTGATTCTAACTAATGAAGGTATTTATATTTTTTTAGGTTCCGTACATCAAAAAGAAACGTACAAAAAAACGGAACCCTTATACGATCAGTTTGTTGTCCGTCCGTCCGTCCATCCGTCTCGTAAGACGCTTTATCTCGGGAATGCGCAGAGATATCGAGTTAAAATAAAAACTTTATTGGTAAATAGGTTTTAGGCTGCAATATGGAACCCTTATAGGTTCACTCACTTTGTTGTCCATTTGTCTGTCTTTCAAGACTCACTATCTCGGTTACACGTAGAGATGTCGAGTTAAAATTAAAAGTATTATTATTCTAACTCAGGCCAACGGCCTCTTGTAGTGGTAAAAAAAATAACTAATTTTACCCAAATCATAATTTGTCTTCGCAATAAAACAATTTTCAACGGATTTAAGTTGTGTTTATTTTGGATTTCACAATTCCTACGTTTCCACAATAAACACAACTTAAATCCGTATAAAATTGTTTTATTGTGATGAGTAATAGTTGTGCAAACTCAAGAAAATATCACAATTCATCTGTCTTCCATCACATACCTTGACCATGACCAAAGGTGAAAGTAAAAGTCCGAAACATTTCTGTAATAGTTAGAACGACCCGCATATATGTCAGACGTGGCGATAGCGATAAAATACTTACGGCCGTTGACGCTCAACCTACCCTGCAAGGATTAAATGTGTGATTGTTTGTTTTTTGTTTGGTTAGGTCGTTTCACGGGGTCGTTTAGATGGTCAGATCGTATGTCAGTCAATACGTGGTCAATACCGCGTTTTACAAAACTAACAGCGACATCTATATTATTTTTTAGGAAAAAAATTCGGAACTCGCTTTGCGGAACCAGTTACTGTGTTTTACCATGGGAATGAAAGATTTTTTCGAGGTAAAAAGTATCCTAGATGTTGACCCGGGTAATAAGCTACCACAGTATAAAATTTTGTAGAAATCTGTGCAGTAGTTTTTTCGTGAAAGAATAACAAACATACCGACAGACAAACAGACAAACAGACAAAAATCAATTTTACTTCTGTTTTGATGTCTGTATCTTGAACACAATTAGAAGCAAAAACCCTTTTTTGAATCTATTTCATGTACAGAATTGGTTTCGTTTCTGTTTTATTATATGTATAGATAATACATAGTTCTTTTTTAGTTATAATGTACCTATCACTTCTCCTTGGGACCCCTAAAACCATTTTATAATTTAAATCTACCACTACGATATACAATAATATTATATGGATCATTCTCATAAGACACGGAATTTCCTCACTTCCATGTCATTTTTCAAATTTAGTTTTTTTGGATTTTTGAATATACGTTATCAAAGTTTTCCTTATTTCAAACACTAGATTGAAATTGCCCGGTTTTTGGACCACTATTTTCAGAGTTATTTGATGTCCACTATTTGCGGACATGGAAATGGGAGAATTCCGTGGCAATATTTATTTTCTTCAATATTAAAATAATTAAAAAGGTTTTTTAATATATAAGTAGTCAGTAATGTTTGCTAGAGCTCAAAGAAAGTATTTTAGTAAAAATAATTGACATTTATTTATTTATTTATTTATTAGTACAATGTACAGTGAACAGGTAAAACCTAAAAATACTGAACAAGGAACATAATATAATATTTTAAGAAAACATAATACTTAATTCTATCATAAAAAAATATATATGTACCAAACATATAAAACATACTTAATGAAAACCAAAATGAGATCATTATTAACTTATAGAGATTCGCAAAATTCAAGGCATTTCGTACTCAAATGCGTCAAGGTATCTGCGAATAAATCGACCTCTGGATTGATATCAACGAGCTGTCTAACGAGACCCACTCCTCTAAGCAGTGGCGACTGACGCCTTGCCACTGTGCGGCAGTCTGGTAGAGCCAGCAGCTGATGTCTGCGCCCACGCAAGTATTTGTCCGGTACATATAATGACAATAAGTTTGATACTAACTCCGGAGAATCGTTTTCACCACGCAAGATACGGCATATCGTAATCATAATTTGGTAATTCCGTCTGGTCTCTAAAGAGTGAAAACCTAAGGTACCCTGAAGAAATTTTGTGGGATACAGAAAAGGATAATATCCACATGTTTTTTTATAAAGGGAGCGAAGGCAGGCCTTTTGCACTTTTTCAATTAAATTGCTGTAAGTGCTTTCGTGAGGTCCCCATATTAAAGAAGCAGTTTCTAATTTAGATCTTACAAGGGCGGAATAAAGTAATTGAATGGCTTTTCTGTCAGTGAAATCGCTGGTGTTTCGGATTACAAAGCCCAGTCTTTTGTAGCATTCTACTGCTAGAGCTGCGATATGGTGGTTGAAAGTTAGTTCAGTGTCAAATGTGACACTGAGATCTTTGACCAACGTGACACGATCTATTAAATTTGTGTTCAAGTTATATTGATTATGTATTGGCTTGGAAGATCGCGTATAAGACATGACATGACACTTCTCAAAATTAAAGTTCAGTTTGTTTTTGATGCTCCATTGATGTACTAAGTCAATGTCAGATTGTAATTTTTCACAATCATCTAGGGTTTCAATAGTTTTCAATCATGACATATTACTATCTTAAATATAAAAAAAAGGAAAGCCACTTTTTTGCCATAGAAATGAGATGTCCACTACTTGAGTTTTAGAAAATCTAAAGAAAATAAGCTTTATTTATTTAGCATCCTACGAACATGATGGCGTAGATAACTTTTACATAGTGACCGACTACAGAATGCAACAAATAATTTTATAACACTTTGTATTAAAGAAACTTCTTACATACATACATACATGAAGACTCCCGAAAAACTCTAACCCTCCTTCTGAGACATTCGGCAAAAAGACATATAAAATTAACTACAAAAGCTTTCATTTCATAAAAATAAGTGATATTATAAAATACCCGTACCTCCACATATTTACCATTAAAACAGGCATTGGATTAATTTAAGAATAAATATTCATAATTTGAAAACTTTGTCCAACAGTGGACTGCAAAATTTTAATCCTTCTCTCATTTCCATGTCACTTTCTCATTTCCATGTCATTTTGAACCATGGAAAGACATGGAAATGAGAACATGGAAATGAGAACGAAAGCTTATTTTGCAGTTTAATAAAAACCTATTCGTTAAAATTTAATTCAGTACCGCCTCTTATTTTAAGCATACCAAGGGTATTCCCCAGAAAAAATATCGATAATACCTATTAACTGAATAACTGGTAATCGACCAGCATGGAAATGAGGTCGGTACTGGACAAAGTCGTAAATGTGAGACACTTATCTTCGCCATCGAAGATGTGGCGGCGACCGGCGCGTGCGTCCCCCACGATGTTATCGGTGGTACTTACCGCTACGGATTCGTGAGTAAAAGCGACAGATAGCTTTTACCGTCATGAATGTATGAGTGAGAGAGTAGCTCGAGGTTATTGAGGGCTGATTCAGGGCTTCAACGCTAAAATCCGTGTTTATAAAAAAGTTTCTGCCGTTGTAGAAAATAAAAACATGCTAAAAGATAGAAAATATAATTGTTTGAAAGATAGGAAGGCTTAACTTGACATTGACTTGTAATTTTAGGATCTGTAACAGTCTATTTAGCGCAAGGTAGCAAAGAACCATGCCATGGACGTGAGAGAATGCATGTTTGACAGGAAATTTACAAAAAACTGACCACATATTTGATGAATTAAATGTTTGACCATATGTGAGAGGTGCTGATGAAGTATTTTGAAGTAAAATTTTATAACGATCATCCCAGAGGAAGAAGCACTTTCTAAGCGGAACGTACGAAAAACGCGGTCGATGAGAACAACCCATATAAGGTTCTATTAAATTAAGTGCAAATATTTTTAGAGAGTTCTACTCGTGAAACTTAATAACTTTCCCCAAGAAACAAAGGTCGAAATATTAGAAAATTATTTGGACCTCCCATACAATGAGGAGCACAAAATATTTTACTGGTGAAATCGCTGTGTGCTAGGTACATTATAGATAGATGATAACTTTATTGCTTACAACATACCTACACAGCAGATACAAACCAATAAGTACAGACAACTTGAAACTAAACGTAACCAAAGGTTCTCTCTTTTAATGTTAAGGCCACATTAAAAGAGATACAAATAAAAAAGATTTGCAAGTAGTTGCAGAAGCAAGCACTATAATTCAAAGAGTAAGTGCCAACGCTGCGTCTAGCCGAGGCTGCACGCGCGGACTTCCGCGCGCGGGTTAGATTCAGCAAAATACTAGATCAGCGCTGCGTGACGCGGGTCGCCCAGCCCAACATGCGGTGCGAGCGCGACTTGTCCGAACACGACGACGCGACGCCTCGCCGCCGTATTATTGCTACTCATTCAGGCACGATGCGCCTTCTAAATTCGGACGGATATCAATGTCAAGACGCGCCGGTTCGCCGCGCGTGCAGCACGCGTAACGGAGCGTTGGCACTAAGTAATAAGTACCTTTGTTTCCTAGGATTTACTGTCGTCGATGGATTCCGATGCACCGCTTTTGCTGACCATACTTTTTCAATGAAAGGACTGTACTGTAATGCAATTTTAACATTAATTAATTAACCAAAGTTTTGAGTATATGTGAACGGATTAGTTAAGTAGAACGTGTGACACGAGCACAATGGGATTTTTTCTGTTCTGTTCTGTTGATAGTTCTGAATTTCAAACCGGAGGGAGCTGTGCTAAACTGCAAATTTGACGTTTCAATATGGCTGGCGGCAGCGGTCCGCCGACGTTACTTTTCACGTTGTTTTCGTTACTGGTTAATTCTGTTAATCACTCGTCTGTCGCTTCATACTATAACAATTTCATTGGTTTTGAATTTTAAGGTTCAAAATTGTTGTCCAGCTCCCGGTACGTGACAGACAAGCGGTTTTTGATTTGCTTCAAAATAAACTAATTGTCATGCTTTTTTATGGAGTAACATTCATGTAAGTAAACAAAAATCAATAAGAAATTTAGAGCAAAATCAATAAACACGAAATAAAGTACCTATCTACATCTATATCTACATCTACATCTACATCTACATCTACATCTACATCTACATCTACATCTACACTATATATATATATATATATATTATATATATATTATATATATATATATATATATATATATATATATATATATATATTATAAAGAGGAAAGATTTGATTGTTTGTTTGTTTGTTTGTTTGTTTGTTTGCATCGAATAGGCTACGAAACTACTGGCCCGATTTAAAAAATTCTTTCACCATTAGAATCCTACATTATTCCTGATGAACATAGGCTATATTTTATACGCGAAAAAAATAGGGATCCGCGTGAAAATTTCGATAATGTAACCCAACGTGTGAAAAATGTACCAAAAAAATATCTTATATCGCGTACGCTGTGGAAATTATTGACAATAGAGCAAAGTGATGTACTACAGTTTTATAGAGGACATCAATATCTATAATAATGTCCGCGATACCATATGTCTAACTATTACAGTTATGCCACAATAACTACTTTTTCATTTAAAAATGTACCAACTACGCCACATTATTCGTACCAGTGTAATGATTACATTTAATCATTACTGTATTAAAGGGTGTCAGGGATAGCCCTCCAAATACTGATAGGGTACATGCAGACCATGAAACTGAACAACTTTCCCCTAGGAACATATTTCAGGAAACGTAAAAAAACTGACTTCCCATAGTGAATGCAGTCAGCTGATTGTGATTTTGTATGGAAGGTCAGTTTTTTGGCGTTTTCTGACATATGTTTCTAGGGGAAAGTTGTCCAGTTTTATGTTTCATTTATCAGTATTCGAAGGACTGTCCCTTACCTACTCGGTATAAAAAGACGACAAAAAACATTAAATAATGCATTAAAAACATCTACATACATAAATCACGCCTATATCCCTCACGGGGTAGGCAGAGCGTTAACGTCCGTTCAACGGATATTAACACCACGTCTGACAAAAGCTTGTGGGTCAATCAGATAACTGTGTATCACTATAGTGACAGGTTGTCAGCCCATCGCCTTAAATTGCAATACACATCCCTCGAGTCCCTTAGTCGGCTCTTACGACACCCCATGGGTAAGAAATGGGGTAATACTATTCTAAGCCGGCATCACACGGTAAAAAATCTACTCTAAAATAATACATACATACACATATCACGCCTATTATCCCTTACGGGGTAGGCAGAGCGTAAACGGCGCAAAAACGGACATTTACGCCACGTCTGACATATGTTTGAGGGTCATTCGGAAAATTGTGTATCGCCATAGTGACAGGTTGTCAGCCCATCGCCTAAAAGTTCAATACACACCCTCAAGTCCCTTAGTCGCCTCCTACGACTCCCACGGGAAAGAAATCAGGTGATACTATTCTAAGCCAGCATCACACTAAAATAATAATTATAATAATCTACACTAATATTAGAAACAGGATTTTATTTATTGTTTGTTTGAATTGAATAGGCTCCGAAACTACTGGACCGATTTTAAAAAATCTGTTACCGTTAATTGAAATTGAAATTCTTAATTCAATGTAGGATAGTATTATCACTTATTGACGTCATGAACCATCATTCTAAAAAAAGAAATTTGTGTTACACAATTTTCTTTTTTTTATTACAATTTTGTTATGACCTAATAGAAAAACGGGTCGGGCGGGATAAAAAGAATAAAAATATAGGCACTGCCATGGGACTGGCCAGGTTAATCACAGGCATGTAACTTTACGCCACCACCATCTGCAAATGATATTTGTTTCAAATTGAAGTCAAGATTTTTAGAATCCTACATTATCCCTGATGAACATAGGCTATATTAAACTGTCTTATTCCCGGGGGGAAACTGTTAGCGGCGGGTGAAACCGCTGGGCGGGCTGCTAGTAATTTATAAATTGGTTAAGATTTTTGTGTACAGAAACTTTATTTCAATTAAGCTAACCTTCCTCTGCATGACACTCGAGAATCCTTAGAAAAACTTCCCATTATAAGGCAGGCTTTCGCATGTGAAAATGCCAAAAAAGAGCTTATGACCAATATCGAATCAAGCTACAGTTCATATACAAACCACGGGAAAAGTTTATTTGCAATAGGTGACTGTTAACTGGCCATATTTCTTCCCATGGGAATCATTGAAGCGACTAAGGGATGAATCCTGGAAACCGGGAATAGGCAGCAGCGCGAATATAAAACCTTGTACTGCGCTCGCCAATCTGCCGGTTAAGCGTCGTAAGAAGTAAAGCATGTCCAGCAGTGGACTATTGTTGCTGTTAATGATATGTTGATTTTTCTCTTCACTTACCTTTTTCATGTAGGAATAGGAATCCTCTGATCGTTTCTTTTTACAGCCTGAAAACAATTAGTTAAATTAGATGGTTTCTCTTTTCAAGGCTGAACCTTTCGATTTTAGTCCCGGTTTTTTGAAACCTACACCTAAGTGATTGGTGGGGTGGGGAGCAAGGGATCACCAGGAAAAGTTTGTGAGGCTGTTAAGCCCAATCGCGCCGTTGTCGGTAGTTTCAAAATGGGGAAACAAATGAGGGACCTCCGCGCCCCCGCCAGCGGAGGCTTCAGTTGCTTGAGGAGCTTGTGGAGTGTGATCTACTCGCAATGGCTGCAGCTGCGGCTACTGTGATGTCGTCATCTTCATCCGTAAGGCACTAGACAGTGACGTAAGAAGCGACTAAGGGATTCGACCTTGACTCGAGTGATAGATACATGTGTAATTGAATTTTAGTAGACTGACAACCTGTCACTATGGTGTTACACAATTTTATGAAAGACCTATATTTTTCAGACGTGGTGTAAGTGTTCGTTGTTTACGCTATGCCTAATATATTGACTTCCCATACAAAATTGCCGATCAGCCGATTTGAGTTACTGTACTATATTGCAGAAGGTCATATATTTTTGTAATTTTTCAACTTATGTTCCTTGGGTTGGGTTGTTCCTTACCATCCCATCTTGCGTTTTCGCTGTCGGTCACCCAGTAAAATTTCACCCTATATATATTCATATAAATAGTTTTTCTTGCCTTTCCGTTTCAGGACATGACTTCGGTGTGATGAAAATCTTGATTCTGCTGAATAGCGCTAAAAAAGAAACACATTATCAGTTCGGAAAAATGATATTGCAATATTTGCAATTCAAGGCGATGGGTAGACAACCTGTCATTATGGTGTAACAAAATTTTCTGAATGGATTTGTCAGGCGTAATTATCCGTTTTTTCGGCCGCTCTGCTTACCCCGCAAGAAAGGGAAATAGGCATAATAAACTGGGTGTAAGGGACAGCCCTCCCGAATACTGATAGTATGCATGTCGACCATAAATCTGAACAACTTTCCCCAAGGAAAATAAGTCAGGAAACGAAAAAAATTTACCTTCCATACAAAAACGAGATCAGCTGACTGCAATTTTTATGGGAAGTCGAAACATTTTTGGCTTGCCCTGAAATTACTATGGGAATTGTTTAGTTTAATGGTCTGAATGCACCCTATTAGTATTCGGAGGGATGTCCCTAACACCCTGTCATCATTAGGCCTTAAACATCTTGACAGATGATCTAAACAGCTTTACTGTGTGAGTAGCATCGCCGCTCGCGGCTAAAAAACCCTGTATGCATGTAGTAATCCTACAAGTACTAAGAACAATTCATAACAATATGACTTACCTCGTTATTCTCGTAATCGGATCGAAACGGAGACTTGGTCGTAAACAACTCGTTGTAATATTTTTGGGACTGGAATGAGAAACATATTTAATTTTAAGGCGAGTGTAGCCGTCAATGACCTCGACAGCGGCGCCACGTCTCAAAAAAATACGTTATTATTATTATTAAACCGTTTATTGCACACAATAAAAACATAGGCCACATACAAATTATGACACAATTCACAACAATTTTCTCTTTATACAAACAATATTCTATCAGAATGTCCGATGCCCAAGTTTTTAGTATTATTCTCAAGTATAATTAGATACCGCAAACTCAATGAAATATTGCATATTTTTTCCTACCTCTAGCAGGTATCGTGATGGGGACATTAGGTTCAGATGAGTGCGCACTGAAAACAAAAAAAAAACATTCTACAGCAAGGCAAACTAAATGAGCCATATCTGACAGCTGTCAGTACCATACTAAATCAAATGTCAACAAAGAAAAATGGACCTCGGTAATGGTTAATGGTTACCTAACACGAATCTGACAGCTGTCAAATATGGCTTATTGGGATGGTCTTACTGTAATATAACTTTCCATTAAATGAGTTCAGATAGATAGTGATTTATTCAGTGTGATCTGATCTTACATTGTAAAGCGTTGATGTGGCGCAGTGGCAGTGCGACTGCCTACGGCGCAAAGGTTCTGGGTTCGATTCCCGGCGGGGCATTCACAAAGTTGATATTATCACTGTGTGAATTTGTTTCTGGACATTAGGTGTCAGGTAGACCGACAATCAGGTGGCTGCAATGTCCTGACCAGACTGGGAACAATTTCACTAAGTGATAAATATCAACTTAGTGAGTGCCCCACCGAGAACTGAACCCGGAAACTTTGCGTCGCAGAGAGTCGCACTACTACTGTGCCACATCGGCTGACAACTTAAGTCAAGTGTAGTATTAAGTTAAGAAAACTGAACAGAAGTTAGTTCAAGAGGTTAGTTTAGTGAAGTTCAGTGATATTAAGTATATGTTTTTATTAATCAAATACATTTTTAAATTCAAACATGCTTCGTCAAAAACTAAGAACAGATACTTACAAGTCATTTATCAGCAACATGCATCGTCAACGGTGAAACAGAAGGTTATTTCAGCAACATGCGTCGTCAAATACAAAAATATTAAAAATAAATAATAATTATAAGACATAAAACTAATCAAAGAGACCCCCCCGAGTCACACCCTGCCCAAAGGTGCCTAAAATACTAGCGGCATTGCCTCGCTGAATGGTGAAATATTAAGTTATGTAATGTGAACAGTTAGTTCAAGTAGTTAGTTTGGTGAAGTTAAGTAAAGTTGAGTTAAGTGAAGTAAAGTTAAGGTGGTTCGAGGAGAAACAAAACTGAATTTATCAAACTAGATGGCGTTAGTGAGCAAAATTTGGATTTTTACCAATTATTTCGTAATTTAGATAAGTTTGAAACAAAATTTATATGTCCGCGAGCCCTTGCATTTAACTTTTACTGATTTAGTTATATTATACCGTTAAATATTGTTTTATTCGCCCGGGTATTGGTCAAATGTGAAAAATACTGTTCTCTCGCACACAAATACACGCGAAATGTGAGTGTGTGCGTAATTCATTCATCAAAAATTTGCGTATCATCCGTCAGTTTGCCGATATACGGAAAAACTAAATAGGAATATTTGTGAAGAACTAAATAAGGAAATGCCTGAATTACGATTTTTATCTACACTATATAATATAATAAAGAGGAAAGATTTGTTTTTTTGTTTGTTTGTATGTAATCGATAAACTCCGAAACTACCAGACCGATTTCCAAAATTCTTTCACCATTAGAAAGCTACAACATTCCTGAGTCACATAGGCTACTTTTTACTATGGGCAAATTCCTCATTCCCACGGGAAAGCGGTTAGAAGCAGGAATATAGCGGATATTACCCAAATTAGCCAAACCGATTTAGTGGTATATTGAAAACGGACTTGGACTACTTTTTGTCAGCACTTGAGGATCTGGAGTACCTGATGGAGGGCACCAGGAGCACAGCTAAACTATAAGAGATACGAAAATGGCTTCATAGTAAAAGTTGTTCAGCATGACGGGGCGCTTCTGCTGACACATGGTTATCGAGGATCTGGAGTACCTGATGCAGACCACCAGCATCCCATCTAAACTATAGGAGATACGGTAATGGTTTCAAAGTAAGGTTGTTTATCTTGACGGGCCGCTTTTGTTGGCACTTGGTCATTGAGGGTCTGGAGACCTAAAGCAGACCACCAGCATCCCATCTAAACAACAGGAGATAAGGTATCGGCATCAAATAAAAAGTTGTTTAACATGACGGGCCGCTTTTGCTGGCACATGGTCCTGTTGTGTCACTTCTGCTGGAACGGGGTAAAGAAGTAAACTACTTTTTACTGCGGGCAAAGCTCCAATTTCTACGGGAAAACTGGTAAGTAGCAGCGGGTGAAACCGCTGGGCGGGCCGCTAGTGATGAATATTTTAAGATTTGGGAGAAAATAAAGAATTTTAATTTCTTTTCATTTTATATTTTGTCCTTACTTGAAACAATTAGTGATACTTACCTAAAACCTCAATAGATCTGGGGAATTGAAACTACGATATCCGAGCCGAAACAACCAGGGTTCAGTCGCTTAACATTTAGATTTATTAATTTTAGGTAGGTATCACTCTTTTTAGGATTTATAGGGGATACCTACATATATACATAAATCACGCCTATATCCCTTACGGGGTAGGCGGGATACCTACTTATTGAAAAAATAAATAAATACATATCAAAATCATTTTTAGAGACAAAGGTTTTTATTTCTTTTAATTTATGTATATATGTGCACGCTTGTAAATTTACACATGTATAATAGAGCAAGAATTTGGATTGGAAAAATATTCTTCACGTCCAGTGGAGCTGTGTGTTTGCAAGCCTGTAGTCATGACTTCTGTGTTGCTGACACTATCTTCAGACCGAACTTGTACATGCCTCGTCAAGACCCGTCTTCAGCTCTTGTTGAAAACAAATTATGGATATGATATCAATGAGGCTTTTGTCTTTGCTCCTACGCTGGCTTCTACTTTTTCTATCCTTTTATTACGCGCAAACGTAGGAGGGTCCCTGCACATGTAATTTGCTGGAACACGTCGTAACAGTTTCCGGCAAAACACATGTTTTGTAAAAATCCACAAGTTTTTCCAGCATTTGTTTTATAAAAGTCTCGTCCCTTTTTATTTCAAATTTACTAAAGCATATTCATAAAATCAAAGCACAGAAAAAACTAAAAACTATTCTAAACTCTTTGAATCGGCCCGACGCCATCAAAAATTGAAATGTCAGATGACTGACAAATGTGTGTTCAAAAATCATTAGCGCATTTTTCAAAACTAAAAAAAAAACATGAAGTATCTTTGTATTTGCTTTGTGTAAATAAATGTCTGTATAATTTTTAAGGGTCAGAGTCAGGGGATATACAGGAGTCAGGGGATATACAGCCAAGCTGCCTGCCCGGTGGCTAGGTTTTGATATTACGGGTATGCGACCCCGGCTTCCCGAGCTACTACGGCCTCAAACCTTGTCCTCCGAGGTAGTAGTATCCGTAACCTTTCATCCTTTCCCAAGTCACAAAGTCCTGTCTCTCTTCTTTCCCTCCCCTTCCTTACTCCTTACCTCTCCGCCAATCAAAGGTCTGCCGCGCCGATGGATGCATAGCTAGGGGCGTGCCTAGTTTAGCGTGCCGATTTGCCCTGGGACCGGGTGACCCCAGATTCAGGCTAACCTTGTCCTGGTATGCGGGGCTCTGCCAGGATCGACATTAAATTTCCCTAGCTTCTCGTGGGAACGCAATGATTGTAAATTCGAACCAAAATCTATATGGCGGCGATGTAGGAGTTCGCAACTCATCACGTCTCGTTCCTGTCGGGTGCGGATTGCGGGCTACTGAGAGCCGCTTTGCTACGATGAATGTTAGGGGAGGAATGGTGGATAAAATAGATGAAGTATGTCAGATGATGGATAAGAGGCGCATAGATGTTTTGTGTGTGAATGAGACGAAGCGGAAAGGTTGCGACACGACGGAACATGGCCTTTACACAGCGTATTGGTCTGGGGTTTCTAGTTCCGACCGAGGCTGTAAAGGAGTCGGCGTGATTCTTTCCGCACGAATGGCTGAATGCGTGACTGAGTTCGAATGTGTGAGCCCTCGACTCCTCTGGATTAGGCTGAAGGTCGGAATCACTCGAATCTTTATCCTAGGTGTCTATGCACCGACGGATGTGGGTTCGGGTGGCTCCACAAAAGCAAAAAAGGAAAATGAGGAGTTTTGGGACAATGTGAGAGATGTTTTGAAAAACTGCAAGGCGAATGAAAGAATTATTATGCTGGGAGATTTTAATGGATGGGTAGGAATAAAGCGAGATGGGTATGATAAGGTTCTTGGTACGTTTGGTGATGAAAGAGTAAATGAGAATGGAAAGAGTGTGTTAGAGATTTGTTTGCAGTGGGATCTTTTTGTGTCGAATACAATGTTTCAACACAAAAAGATCCACACTTATACAAGAGCGGAAGGTGCATCAAGAACAATGATTGATTTAGTGATTGTGGATGAAAGATTGAAGAGTAAAGTTGTAGACACTCGAGTGTACCGCGGTGCTGGTATTGACACAGACCACTTCCTGGTGCTATCTCGAATAAGTGGTCTCTTCAAACGGTGGCGGCACAGGGTAACTGAGCGAAGTAGTGCGTTGGAAAGAGTGAAAGTAGAAAATTTGCAAGATAAAGAGGTAAAAAAGGAGTATATTAAAAGATTGAAAGAGAAATTTAACAACCAAGAGGAGATGTCTGACATTGAAGAAGGATGGAAAGGATTTAAGAAAGGTGTTGTGGATGTCGCGATAGAAGTGTGTGGAGTTTCAAAAAGGATGAAAGGGAAAACACAACGGAGTGCGTGGATGACCAAAGAGGTACAAGAAGTTGTGCAGAAGAAGAAGAAAGCATGGTTGGATTGGTTAGCTACCAAAGCTAACCGAAGAATGTTAAAAGCGACGGATGAAGATGTAGAGAAAGCAAGAAAGGAGTATAAAAGTGTGAAGGATGTAGTTAAAAAGACTGTTGATAAAATGAAAGATAAGAATAAGGATGAATTTGACAGGAGGCTATCGGAAAACTTTCGTTCCAACTTGAAAGTTTTCTGGAAATCCATAAGGACAGCTCGAAGTAAAACCACGTCGTCCGAGTTGAGTAGGATTCGAAGCCAGGATGGTAGTGTAATAAAAGGTGAGGAATGTGTGTTGAAAAGATGGAAGGAATATTTTGAAAGCTTATTTGAGAAAGAAGATCTAGCGCAAGAAATAACTACTGCAGAAGTGAATGAAATTGAGAACGAAAGTGAGATTGAAATGGATGAGATTGTGAAAGCGTTAAAAAGTATGAAATCTGGTAAAGCTGCAGGGTATGATAGAGTGTCGGTCGAAATGCTGAAGGCTGGCGAAGGCGTTGTGGCTAGTCAGCTGTACCTCCTTTATAACCTTTGTTGGAGAAGCGGTCGAGTGCCAACTGATTGGTGCAAGGCTGTAATAGTGCCATTATATAAAGGAAAAGGGTCACAGCTGGACTGCAAAAATTACCGCGGTATAAGCCTCCTCAGTGTCGTCGGCAAACTGTATGCAAAGGTGTTGATTGAAAGAGTGATGAAAGAAACGGATGAGAAAGTATGGGATGCTCAGGCAGGATTTCGTAAGGGGATGGGATGTACGGATCAGGTCTTTTCCTTGCGCTGCATAGCTGAAAAATTCCTGGCCAAAAACCAGAAAGTCTATTGCGCATTCGTGGATTTGGAAAAGGCCTATGACAGAGTGGTGAGGAATGAATTGTGGTCGGCACTATCCATGCATGGGGTGAGCAGTATCTTGATACGAGCACTGAAATCCTTATATAAGGATTCCAGTGCTTGTGTCAGGATAAACGGGGCGTACAGTGAACTTTTTAACATCGAGAAAGGTGTTAGACAGGGATGTGTTGCGTCACCGTGGCTGTTCAATCTATTCATGGATAGTTGTTTGGCGGATTTGAAAGAGAGTGAATGTGGTCTGAGAATGAATGGTTTACTCGTCAAATGTCTTCTCTATGCTGATGACCAAGTTATCCTTGCGTCGTCGGCTGAAGGGTTGCAGGAGATGGTAAATATTATGACTGAGGCTTTGAAAAAGAAAGGAATGAAAGTGAATGTAAGTAAGACGAAAGCAATGGTTTTTGAGAAAGAGGAAAATATGACAGAGTGTAAAATTATGATAGAAGAAGAGAGGGTGGAACAAGTGAAAGAGTTTGTGTATTTGGGCTCCATGTTCACATCAGATGGAAAGTGTGAAAGTGACATCGAAAGAAGGGTGAATGCCGGAAACATGGTGAATGGAGCGTTGCACGCTTTTATGAACAGCCAGAAAGTCTCTGATAAGGCTCGTCTGGCTGTGCATAGAGGGGTGTTAGTTCCGACACTTATGTATGGGAGTGAAAGTTGGGTATGGCAGAAAAAGCATGAAAGTAGAATAAATGCAGTACAAATGAGAGCGTTAAGAAGTATGATTGACGTAAAATTGAGTGACAGGATAAGGAATAGCGTGATAAGGGAACGTTGTGGTATAAAAGAAGACGTAGTGACTGGTGTAGAAAAGGGTATGCTTAGATGGTTTGGTCATGTAGAGAGGATGAATGAAAGAAGATTAACGAAAGAGGTGTATATGGCAAGTGTGGATGGGAACGTCGGAAGGGGAAGACCTCGACGAACGTACCTTGATCAAATCGGGGACGTCCTAAAGAAAGGTCAGGTCAAGAGTACCCTAAACCGAAGAGCATGCATGAAGAGATTGATGAATGTGGAGGAGGCGAAAGTAGTATGCCAGGATCGTAGTAAGTGGAAGGAAGTAGTCTCTGCCTACCCCTCCGGGAAAGAGGCGTGATTTATGTATGTATGTATGTATGTATAATTTTTAAAATGTTTCTACCCATAATTGCGGCTTAATTAATTAAAATAAACATAAGATATTGTACTTAAACAATTTAAAATATTTTTCACAAAACACAAATAAAGGAGTATTTCGTTTCAGAACACGCTGTTCACGAATAGCTTTACGTGGACTTACGTATGCATGTTGTGTAAAACTAACGCACACAAACTTAACAGGGACATAATTTCATCAAGTTTTTAGATCAAAATAACTTTGTTATTTATAGATGTATCGCAAATCAGATTTGTTTCGCGAGAACTAGATTTTGTAAAGAATTTTTCGACATACTTTGATAGCATAAAACTATAACACACACAGTGTATATTGGTCAAACGTTTTGTATGGAAATGTCAGCTCTCGAACCACCTTAAGTGAAGTGAAAAGTAGATACACCCACTTGATGGAACGATCTTTGCTACACTGTTGAACGTGACGACCCTCGCACTGGTTCCAACACATCTGTCTTGCCAGGTCTTCGGAGTGGGTAGTTGCAATTGCACCTCCTTCTTATCCAGGGTGAAACCTTTGGAAACAAGAGTTTGTGATCAAAACTGCTCAGACAGAAACTAAAGGTGCATACTTGTCGTGTCAGTCGCTGAGTCAGAATGACTTGATGAAGCCTTGTATCATATTTATTTTCGCCGTTACAAAAAGGTGCATTTTCCCACTTTAACTTAGGCTATGTTTAAGGTGGAAAACGCATTTATCATTCGGGAAACGAGGAAAAAACGGTCACTTACGCCTCGTCTGACAAACATTTGGTAGTCATTTAGAAAATTGTGTATTACCCTAGCGACAGGCCCATCGCCTAAAATTGCCAGAGACATGTTACCCTCGATGCCCTTACTCGCCTTACGACACCCACGGGAATAAAATGGGGTGATGCTATTCTAAGCCGGCTGGCAGTTGACAATGATAGTATAGTTTTTTGTGACTAGTGATGATGAGGGTGATGATGAATACCAAATTTTTAAAACACTTTCCGTGTTAGATACACAATTTTTGAAAAACTTCAAAATTTTCATGTGCAAAATTTTGCAAGTTTTCAAAAAGGGTGATGATGATGAAGATATCAAAGAACATACGTTCAAAACCAAATTTTAATACACTTAACGTGTTAGGTATACAATTTTGGAAAACTTGAAGCGGAAAAATTTGTTTTTCAATTCATCGCGGGTTTTCATCGCTTAGACTACATTCAATCTGTAAAGAATGAATTAGTCACTGGGTATTAGTTGCAAAACTAATCCGGTAGATGAAGCCGTGAAACGCGTTATTGGCATCAAGATACACTTGCAAAAATCGCGAGCAAGGGACGAGCCGCGGTCATAGTATAAAGAAGGGAGGAAGTAGGCCAACTCCGGCCTAATCGGCGCTATAATTGCCTACTCTCTTAGGGTTGCTACTTTTAACGAAATTTCTATTCAGTGCCTAGGAATTGGCAAGCGTCGAGCAGTTGCATTTTTAAATTGTATTGTGCCAACCAAGGTCTCTTAGTCCGTTTTACCTGACCAAACGATGATGAAACCTATCTAATAAAAGAAAGAATCTTGTTTGAGAAGTATCTTCATAAACAATGTGTGGCATGTTTCCCAAAGAACGGCCAGCAGACGTGCGGGGCGGTGTTGGTTGAGAATGTCGTCTCTGTTAAGTAAATAAAACTAACACAGTGATGACCATTAATCCATCAATGAATTCTTGTTCGCCGAGCGTTGTTTTTATCAGCGGTTTCCGAACTTTGAACCTTAATATTTCGCCTGACCAACAGTAAAGCAATAATAACAGCAATTAGACAACTAATCAATCTCATCATCGAGTTTAACAAAGTAAATATAATGTATCATGTTAAAACAAATGAATTCCTCGTCCTTAGGTACCTTTCCTGGTCAGTACCTAGGTAATAGGTAAAAGTGACAAATCTGGAGTTGATGTATAGTTCAAACATCCAAACACACAACAAGCATAAAACATAAAATTAAAAAAAAACACGACTGCTTTCTGGGATAAAGCCTAGCCTATAACTTTCAGGATAATGTAAGGATTCTTCCGATACTATTACCATTCGAATCTATTCAGTGGTTAACTAGTTTCAGTACTTTAAAGAATGGCACATATATACATACATGAACCCTTAAAACATTATACTCCTTTTTAGTTGGGCAGTAAAAATAATTACTTTCTTTTGCGATAATCAGCCATTTTACAATCGTGGATTCGCCTTACTAGTACGCCGTGACACGTGACCGTGACGCGGTGTCGACTGGCATGGCGGCCCCGTCAAAGCGCAGTCCGAACCCCCCCGAGATATGTCCGCGTGTGCGTGCGGCGACGCATAGGTACTATCGCGCACACATACAAGCCGCGCGCGGTGCGTTTGTATGAAGATAACGTACTTCCCCCTTCTTTATACTATGCCGCGTTAGCCCAGATGGAAGAGGTGTCGCCACTAGTGAATGGCGAAAGTCGCAGGTTCAAATACTGCCCGCGGTAGAAAATATTGCACCTTCTTCTTTTACCTCTAGAATGGGACACCGAGTCATCCAACGACCCGATGAACCCTCGTGTCAGAGTTTTTCAACCGCCTACTACTTGTAGTAGACCGCTGACATGGTTGTGTGACGACCGCCATCTTAGTAATCATTGACAGCAAGCGGGACCGACGGCTTAACGTGCCCTCCGAAGCACGGAACCATCTCATTTTCGGAAAATCAGGTGGTTCAGCCTGCAATGCCCTAACCAGACTAGGAACGAATTCACAAAGTGACAAATATCAACTTTGTGAGTGCCCCCACCGAGAATCAAACCCGGAACCTTTGCGTCGCAGGCAGTCGCACTACCACTGCGCCACATCGGCCGTCGAAACATACCTTTATTCTTCCTCTCGAGAACAGGGCTCCACCAGTCACTGGTGACGGTGCTGGCATCACAAAACTTGGGCGTCTCCGTCGCAGTGGCCATGTTGGATTTCGTGACCAAGGTCCACCGATATTTCGCCAGCTTCTTTTGCCTAAAAAGCCAAAAATGGTAAAAGCTAACAAGTAAATTAGTTAAGTATACAGCGGTAGCTTGGGAAAGCACTAGAGTGTGTGGAAAGAGAATAGGCGCGGGCAAAAGGTGAACTAATCCTTTTTTCGTGGGTTGCTATGACATTTCTCATACTGAGACACAGAGGCACCTTTAGTTTCCACGCCACTACGTTTCTGTCCTTTCAATAAAGATCTTTTTTGGGTTTTGACTCTGTCTTAGCCTTATCTGATCTGAATTCTTTGTAGTTACTTCGAAAACTTACAAAATTTTCAAGCGCGGGCAGGATTTGAACCTGCGACTTTTGCAAGCGTATCTTAATACCAGTAACGCGTATTACGGCTCCATCTACCGGGTTAGTTTTGCAAGTAATACCCGACGACCAATTCTATCTTTAAAGATTGAATGTAGTCTAAGCGTATGTAGTTTCACGTTTATTTCGAAAAACCTCAATGTAGTTCTTTCTACATACCTAATAAGTATCACCCCATTTCTTTCCCATGGGTGTCGTAAGAGGCGACTAAGGGACTCGACGGTTTAAATGTGTATTACAATTTAGTTTGAAATTGTCGTCCGTGTGATGCCGGCTTAGAATAGCATCACCCGATTTCTTTCCCTTGGGACACCCATAAGAGGCGACTAAGGGATTGGAGGGTTTAATGTGTATTACAATTTAAGCGACAGGCTGACATCCTGTCACTATAGCGAAGCACGATTTTTCTGAAACTGCCATAAAATGTGGCGATAGCGGCCGTATTTTACGGACGTTAACGCTCTACCTATCACGCAAGGGATATAGACGTGATAGGTGTATGACTGGAGTTTATTAAGGTCAAATTTTGCGGTGGACGGCACAACTTATAACTTTACCTGGGTGGTTCATAGCCCCAATTTGTCAGAGTATAAACTGTCGTATCCGTTGTCATGTCATCGTCTTCTGTTCCCGCGTCGTAGCTGGAGGATTCCAAAATAATCCTGGATTCATCGCGTAGCAAGGATGACAGACTTTGGAAGACGCCCAGACTTGAGGTATCTGTTGTTATATATGGAGGGTCTGTGAGTTATGGTCAGATATCAGGCCAATTAATAATATTGAAAAAATATACAGACAGCCCTCCGAATACTGATAGGGTGCATTCACTGAACATTAACTGAACAACTTTACATTTTTTACAGGTAACGTCCAAAATTTATGGACTTCATATAGTAAATGCAGTCAGCTTATCGTGATTTTGTATGGGAAGTCGCATATTTCTTGTCGTTTCCTGTTATATGTTCCTAGGGGTAAGTTGTTCAGTTCCATGTCTGCGTGCACCTAATCAGTATTTGAAGGTGTAAGGGACAGCTCTCCATGGGTGTACGTGGACCATGATACAGAACAACTTTCCCCTAGAAACACATATCAAGAAACGGCAAAAAAAAACGACCTCCTATACAAAATCACACTTAGCTGGCTGCATTTACAACAGGAATAAAAAAGATACAATTCCTGAAATATTAGTATGGAAGATCTTTTCCTGACATATGTTTCTAGGGTAAAGTTGTTTAGTTTCATGGTCTGAATGCACCCTATCAGTTTTCGGAGGGCTGTCCCTTACACCCTGTATAGGTATATAAGATCTCTGTTCACAAGTTCTATACTTAAATAGTATTGTACCTAACATAGCTAGGTAAAGATGAGAGTACCTAGGTATATTTAATTTAATTTCATTAATTATTTAGACTTAACGATCCACAGACAAACTTCGAAAAGTGGTTTGTATTAGTTCTAAGAATTCTTTATTTTGATTTAATAAATTCATTCACTAATTCATTCACTCAAGACATATTATAGAGTTTTTTTTAGATAACTTGCATAATTGAGCCGCGGTAGCCCAGATGGAGGAGGCGTCGCTAGTACTGATAGTGAAAGTCGCAGGTTCAATTCTTGCCCGCGGTACAAAATTTTGCAAGTTGTCTACAAACTAAATACTAGACGAATACCAAAATGATCAAAATACTAACCAGGCGGTTTAGATTCCGGTAATATTTCATCTACTGCAGCCTTCTGATTGACTTGTTTCAGATATTTAGGAGGCAGAGATTCTAAAAAACGAAATGTTATTGTAGAATGAAATATAAATATTCGTAGCGACCTCTGGGAGTTACTTCAAGAAGCTGAATCAAGTGGTTCACAAGCAAGCAAGATGCAACAGCAGTTCCAACATATCCGCAAGATGGCGCCACGTGACAAGATTGGCAGAGAACAATGGGCCTGAAACGCGGTATCGAAGTGTTACACCGCGCACCGCATATATACAACTTCTAATTTTATCCAGGCGGACCAGTCGGTTCTCTGGCCACAGCACCTGACCATGCTGGGTTGCTACTTTTTTACCGACTCCACCTGCACTACTCCATTCTTCTTATTGGCATTAAATTCTGTCACCCGCCATATATCTATAAATTTATTTACCTTTAGCTGTCTTTTTGTTGTCTTGTTTTTCTTCATGATTAGTATTATCAAACTTTACATTCTGCAATGTATCGAATATGGGAACGTCTGTAATAGAAATAGCATCTTATATTATGAAAATTCTCTACTCCATATCCCATATAGTAATGTATGACATTATATATTTTTCCTTGCCGGCTTAGATTTCCGTATGATGCTGACTTAGAATAGCATCACCCCATTTCTTTCCCGTGGGTGTCGTAAGATTAAAGGACTCGAGGGTTTCATGAGTTTTATAATTTTAGGCAAAAAGGTGACGAACTGTCACTAAAATGATTCACGATTTTTCTGAAACGGCTCTCAAATAAATTTGTCAGACGTGGCGATAGCGACCATAATTTTACAGCCGTTAACGCTCTGCTTACCCTGCAAGAGATAACGGCGTGATATGTGTATGTATGTATGTCCATATTATTTTATTATAGTTCATCATTAACAGCCACTGTTAACAAACGCTGAAACGTCCGCAAAAGTCGGTCCTCAACGACCCGATGAACCCTGGTCATCGGGTCGTTGGAGGACTCGGTGTCCCACATGAAAAAGAGAACAGCAACTACAGTCCACTGCTAGAAATGGGCCTCTCCTTGTAGGGTGATTGTCATACCAGGCATACGGATAAAACAAACGCAGTACAAGGTACAGTGTTTCACAGGGAACGTCGCTGTCCATTCCCTGTAAATATCCTTTTATTAGACGTATTTGTACCGATAACGTCTTGACTTCACCCTCCTTTTACACACCGGCATCACCACGTCATCAAACGCCCTTTATATTTAATTTTGCCTTCCTGTTATTCCAGCTCGGTTATAAATAATACGAGCGATTTTTACTACACCTTCTTGTCAAAATTCTTCACTTGTTTTGATAAAATCCATACGATTTAACAGGTGGGGTCTACTCGTGCGCAAGATAAGTCTCTCTACAGTGCACATCATCAGCCTACAGAATACGTCTAATTTTCCAATTTCCCAGGTAATCGTTAGGAACCAGCCAACTATACTTCTTGTTATACAAGTATTTATAGTGAATGGTTTGGTGGTTGCCGTTTGGATTTCAAATTGCACTATCACCCCGGCCAGAAAGTTCCAGTGTCTTGTTTCCAACCTAAAATTTGAGCCTCTCATACTAAATTGCCGATCAGATGATTTGGGTTACGATGGAAGTTCAAAATAACATATTTTTGAAATATTTCGACTAATTTTATTTTGGAAAAGTTGTTCCTTAACCAGCCAGACCTTTGTTTTCAGTATCGGTGGCTTGTAAAATTTCACCCTATATACTTTATACAGATTTTCCCCTTTCATCCACAAAATTGCATCACCATTCGTGAACGTGTATCACTTGCCACGTACTTACTGCTGAGCTAACTGTCGCAGTATAAGGATAGAATGGGAGTGATGCTTTTTGTAAAATTTTGAAACTATGTATAGTTAAAGATGCTATTAGTTAAAGAGTAAGCATTCTATTATCATTTATTTTATCACCTTTCTAAACTACCGTAGTTTACCTGCAAATTACATATCCTCTGAGTCTCTCAAAGGTTGACTGGAAGAGATCCCTTTGTTGGATAAGTCCGCCTTTGTGCCTCTTGTTTTATTCCATCCTTTACTGATAATGTAAATTTGTTTTGTGGTACAATAAAGTTAATACATACATACATACTATCTATACTTTTGATTACATTGTTTACCTCCTAAATTGAAATCTTGAAGAAGCTCTTGAGCTACATTGTTATCGGTGTATATTACAGATTTGAATGAGTCCCATTGCGCCGCTACGTTTCGTGTTGCTGAAAAATAAGACTTGTTCATTGAGAAAAACTTTAAACAAATATTACAAACTAGAGGGTATCATACAACAAAATGGTTAATACAAAAATGATATGTGGCTTAAAGCTATCATTATTAATTTAGGCACTGTTTTTATTTTCTTGTATGATGTTGTATCCACAAGGAACGCTGCAGCATATTCCCTGTATTCATTCCTAAGTCACCTCTTACGACACCAAACGTTTGAAATGGGGCGGTAAATAATATTCCAAGCAATTATAATTTTCGCCTTTCATTTGATTTGATGAGTAAGGACTTATCCGTCAGCTTAGCTCAAAGGCTGACGAAGTAAAGAGTCATCTTTCTTACGATTCTGAATGGTCATCGTTTCTTTTTCCACCTCGGCTTTCAAAGCATTAAAATGTATAGTGCTGGCTTCTTTGCGTAGTTTCCGTTTGGTACTTTTTCTAGAATAAATTGCCACGTTGCGTACAGATTTCGGCTCATTGTCTTCACAATCAACTGGATAGGAAAAGAAACGACGCGCGAGTGTCTTCAAAAAATCTGAAACACCATCTGTATGTATAAATTTTTCGATATTTTTATCATTGTTTATTTTATTTCTAAGATATTTATATAATTAAGCATACATGCATATTGTTTCTGTTTTTATCTTCATGTTTGTACTTAATTACAACTGAATACATATGTTTCCTTTTTTTCAAAAATATTGAAGTAAATAACTTTTTTAAACTAACTGCAACTGTACTATACCTATGGAATTTGAAGATTCACCTCGATTTCTCTAGAATTCTTTAATCGGATCCTGCCCCGGTGACCATTTCGGATTAAAATTTTTAAAACAATATATATATATATATATGTATATTAACTAGATTTTACTAGATTTGCGAATTAGCCATTTTGCGAATTCGACATTATCTTAATTGGAACTTTAAGAATTGGAAATTATGCGCTGAAATGTTATGACCCTTTCACGTACCTTTGACCATGCATTCACTATGTTGTGACATGGACTGAGCCTGATCTTTCAATACATGTACTTGCGTGGTTTCATCTTGGATTGGCACGTACTGACAGTAACTAAAAAAAATGTTGATCTAATAAATAAACGACCTAACATACATACACAGAAAATTGCATGAGAACACCCAAACACGAGAACAGATGTTAAAAACTATTCAAGTAAATACAAACATTTTAAAAAAGTCAAAATTTGAACTGAGGAGTTTATTAAAATTTAACCAATCAATAGGGTGTTTGAGTATTTCTCAATTGGTTTTCTAACGTTTTTGAATTATGTATACTTTTGCAAGATCTTACTTATTATGAACGACAGGATGCACCCCAACTTCAGCATCCACTGAAAAATATATTAAATTGTAAGTTTTAGTGTCAAAATCATGTCCAGTATGTTATTTATTTTATATTTTATACATGTTCATGTTTTTCATATAAGTTTGGAAGATATTTTATTTAATTCTGACCTTTATTTTTTGTTATTTTGGCTCCATGAGTAACTTTCTTATTCGGTTTAACCGTCTTTACATTTCCCGATTTCCTAAGTATACTCCATTTATTTGATGACTTAACTTCGTTCTTTGTTTTATTTTTAGGTTCTTTCATGCGTACTAATTTGACATTTTCATATTTTTTTGAAGAAGGATAGGAACCTAAATTTCTTTGAACACATGACTTAGTTAATTCAATTTCAGATTTATGTTGGCATTCCTTTTGTGATTTGTCCAATGAGTTTTTTTCTGTATCTTTCTGCTTATAAATTTTCGGCATGTAATTGATATCATCATATTCATGTACTGTTTTCTAAAAGCAATCATCTATTATTAGATTTCAATCAACTTACCATTACTACAATCAACATTTACTACTATTATCCTTCGCGTATGGGCATATGCGAAGTATTAATTTTCTGTAACCATCAAATAAAATATACTCACGTTTGTCTTGGCATTTGTTTTAAACATAGTTGTAGTTACTTCTGTTTCGGCAAGTTTTTCTTCTAAATTATCAACCTGTTCGTTCTGCGCTTCAGCAAGCTTAGCTTTTAATGTTGCGCATCTTTCATTCATCCAATCTTGTCCAGCAAGATATGTCATTATTCTGTAATTTCTTGTAGCTTCATTGTCATTTTTGTTTTTGCATTTAGTTTTTTCTGAATGTTCATACTTTTTTCTTTTTTTGTGATTTCTAGTTTCATTTGATTTCGACGCCTGATTGTTTCTTAAATATTTAAAACACATAACAAAAGCAAATATTTTTCTAACTTTCAGACAACTTGTTCCAAAGAATTTTACTGTTTTCCTATTAGAATTTCTATTTTCGGTGAGTTTGGGTACATTGATATTTTCTTTTTCACCTTTTATTATCAGTGGTTCCTGTTTTTGAACCACATTCTCACCAGTAGGAAAATTAATAACACCAAGATGCGTGCATTTTTTACTGCTGTAATTTTTTTGTGAATATGTAAAAGTAGCGCCATTATCAAAATCAAAATGAATATCCGAGCATTTATCCATATTACTTTCACATTCAACAACTGTTGAGCTGATCTTTCGAGAACGATGAAATATTTCATTAATTTTATGTTCATGAGTTCTTAATCGTCGCTTCGTCTTCAGTCTCCGTTTTCTGGATCGTGTATTGTGTACACAAAATTTTTCTGACATGAATAAAATAATGCGATTGAAAATTATAAATCTTGACTTCGACAGCGTTAATAATCTTCTCTTACGTTTTCTACTGGATTGTCTGAATATCAAACAACTTGGTAGTACTCTATTTCTTTTTGTTTTTATGACAGGATGAGAATGTCGTCTGCTCAAATAATAGTTACGAATCCGCTTGAAACGTTGTTTGATCTTAGTGTAAGATTCATTAATACTTAAATTATGTTTTGTCCTTTTTGAATTAAATTTTTTCTTTCTAAATTTTCTAATATCATAATATTTGTCATCCTGATCGCTTGAGTTTGAAAACTTTGTTTCATAATGTTTGTTATTTTGATTAGTTTTATCAGATGAAGCACGTCGCTTAGCTACTTGTACTTTATTGATTTTACTGTTGACAGGTTCAATAATAGCACAAACTTCACAACGACTTTGGCATACAGGGCACGATGTATCTTCTCCCAATGAAATAGCCTTTAGTCGTTTATTTTGAAGATTATAATATGTGTATCTCTTGTGACGCACCCTCATGGCTTTACTAAGTTTTCTTTCATTTGTGTTTGGTACTTCGTTGTTTTCTTCATGTTCTAGTAATGGATATTCTTCTGGTGCATTTGATTTCTTTTTTCTGGATAAGGGCCAAAGACTATTCGATTGCGGTTGGTGTTTGGAAGTGCCAAGTTGGTCATCATCGTCTTTTTTATAGTGGCTCTAAAATAAAGGCAACTCATATGAAAGATACTAAAATTGAGTACACATGAAAAATTATGGATTACTTAGCTGGATTTAAAAAAAAGCGACGGCCGGGACTTGAATCCGTGACTGCAGAGAAATAAATTACACTTGACTTACAGAATACATGCAACTCTTGAAATCTTCATCGTCACTCTCCTCAGACGAATCCCTGCAAGGGTTTTTTTTGGTCAAAATTTCTAACCTATACTGCTGCAGATTTTCAGATTTATTGTATCATTGGTGTTTATATGTCTGTTTTATTTTCTTAAATATTTAGTGACATTGTGTATCATAAGTTTTCCGTACGATGCCGGCTTAGAATGGCATCACATTATTTCAACTCGTGGGTGCCATATCATCAATCCGCTTGCCAAACGTACTGAGTATGGCTTACACCCCCAAAAGGAGGTCAATGTCCATCTGTGGACTGTTGTTGATGATGACAATGAACTACATTACCTATTGTTTTCTTTTTCATTTCGGTATATACGACAACAAGCAGACATAGGGCTGCTGCAGACCAAACGTACGTTTTTGCGAGCGACATTCGAGCATTTTTCATAGTTAGAAATTAAAAAGATTCGAGCATTTTTCATAGTTAGAAATTAAAAAGAAATCGTACGTAGATGTATTAATAAAGGTGACATTGCCTAAAAAGAAAACGCCACCGGTTGACGCCGGGCTGACCGTGAGAGCCGTTTGTCATTCTAGCCAATGTCACCTTTATTTTTCAATCACGATTGAGTTCCTTTTGGAATTTCTGAATGTCAAAAACCATATTGTGTTGTCTAGTGAACAGGTCTGTTGGCGAAACGCAGCCAGTGCCCGATATTATCAAACAATAAGCTTAAATTTAACAGTTGAAATTCGGAGTTCATTGCATAGTCGGTTAGCCATTATGATACCAGGAACATTAACCGGCTACGCAATGTACTTAGAATTTCACCTGAAGACTTGTAGCGTTGTAGTTTCATAACACAGAGCACAGCTCTTCAATGTAAGTATTGGCGGGCGGCTCGCCGTTCACTGGCTTACCGTGAAGATGACACCGTCTTTTATACAGGGTGTAGGGACGGTGTGACGAAAACCTAGCAGGCACGCTCAAGACATGCAACTAAACTACTTTTTCTACGGCGCCGGTTTTTTTTTTTTTATTAATGATGGGTTTGCTCTTGACTCTTGTCTAGGTCATAGGACAGAGACAGAGTCTAAGGTGGAGCGAGCCCACCCAGAAGAAGCCTGTTAAGGCACTGGCACTCCCACACACTGACGGAACGCAGCAAGCTACTTGGCGTCACACTTCGGTAGGATGGTGGTCGCGAGCCAGGCGGCCCCTTACGGAGCCTTCCACCGCGCACGTGGGATCGTTCAGCCGGACTTATCCACAGGCAAGCCTGTGGTGCCGTTGCCCGGGGTGGACCGCTAGGAGGTAGATCCCATACCACCCCAAATGGAGATGCTGGGAAACTTTTTTTTCAGTTCAGCTGATCGGGAATTCAGTATAGGGGAGGATACAATTTTTACTCGTTTACCAACATAGCCTCCATACACAAAGTTGTTCAATTTCATGGTCTGAGCATGCCTACAAAGTTTTCGGTACACCGTCCCTTACACCCTGTATATCACAAATACATTACATTACTTTATTCTATATATTTTTGTGCTCTGGAAGCCGTACTCTGTATTGAATAGTGAAGTTAGATTGTTTGACCGATGCAACGCTCAGTTACGCTTCTCTCTTTCTTATTTTCCCGAGTTATTGCCGAATGTCCCCGACGTTTGCCAGTTTGTAGGGTGACCATAACATAATATAATCAGTTTTTTGAAACCGATATGCATACCGAAAGAAATGAGATACTTACGTCATTTAAACGAAACAATCATTTTGAAATTGAGAATATAATCAGTTCATTGCTTAAATCATGTTTGTACTCAATAAAATCCGAACACAATGTATATTTTGTAGATCGTAGTAGTAGAGAAGTTTTTAAGTTTTAAAATACTAGCCTTTCTATAGAGCAATAAAGTATGCTTCCTCTTTTCATCTTGTTTGTTTGGAAGAAAAATAGTCCCGGTCACTTCCGACATGAATTAAACTACAAAGTCAGTCTACTTAGAAGGGTCCAACGAATTTGGAGGTCATATTTATTGTTTCCGACTCCAGTTTTACCTTCAATACAAACATACATACATATATCACGCCTATATCCCTTGCGAGGTAGGCAGAGCTTAAAAGACCGAAAAAACGGTCACTCACGCCACCTCTGACAAACATTTGAGGGTAATTCCGATAATTGACAGTAGTGACAGTAGTGACTATAGTGACAGGTTGTCAGCCCATCGCCTAAAATTGCAATACACACCCTCGTCCCTTAGTCGCCTCGTTCGACTTCCACGGGCAAGAAATGGGGTGATGCTATTCTAAGCCGGCATCACACGGCGGTTTTACCTTCAAGCTTCTTGTATTTGACTTACTTGACCAAACTGACATCACTGAGGTCCCCATAATCAGCTGGTGACAAGCAAATGGTACACAACTGGCCGATGTCAGAGAAACACTTCGTGCAGTACACTCCTGGGCACCCTGGGGTGTCACACCTACAATAAAAAAAATTGTCAATTGTGAAAATGAAAATGAAATAACTTTATTCAATGTAGGATAGTATTATCACTCATTGATGTCATGATCCGTCATTGCAAAAAAAAGATATTAGTGTAACACGATTTCTTTTTTTTAACAATTTCGTATTGTCCTAATAGAAAACGGCCCGGGTGGGTTAAAAAAATCGAAACATTCTTGCAAAGTGATATATAGTAATATAAATCGGGTGAAATTTTACTAGTGAACGATACTGAAAACAGAGGATGGGCTGGTGATACTGAACAACTTTCCCCAAGGAACATTATCGAAATATGACGAAAATATTTTGAGCTTCCATAGGAACCCCAATCAGTTGATCGGCAATTTTGTATGGGAGGTCCAAATTTTTTTAAACCTATGTTCCTTGGGGAATGTTGTTCCCTATCACCAGTTAGTCTCGAGTTTTCTCTATCGGTCACTAGTAAAATCTCACCCTATATTTTACACTCCGTTTATTTAAGAATGTCCTATAATGTAAACAAACTTTGTATGTAACTGACAGTCGCGAGCTGTCAGATTCATACAAAGTTCCTTTACATTAGGTCATTCTTAAATAAACGGAGGTTATACTTGTCCATTTTGCCAATCAGCTGTTTTGGAGAGTAGTAGAATATGATTCACGGCTTTATACGAGTAGTAAGACCACTGGTTGCGAATACACGGAAAATTTTAAAAAAACAACAGCAATTTCGGATTGCGCATACGAAAAGGTCCATTGCGTGCGTAATTTCAAATTACGAATACTTAGGAAATCGAGCTCATCAATTCCATTGCAGGGTTTCATGTTTTAATATTATTCAACAGGAATATTCACCAAACAAGTCTTCCATCACACTCGTTGCACTCTTCAATGACACCACACAGCACGCAATGATCGTCATCCGGATATATTCCCAGAAAGCGTCTCAGCAGTTCACATCTATATATATGTAGAAAAAAACATTTAAAAACACATACATACATATATCACGCCTATAATCCCTAGCGGGGCAGGCTGAGCGTAAACGGCCGCAAAAAACTGACACTTACGCATCGTCACACAAATATTTGAGGGTCATTCGGAAAATTGAGACAGATTGTCAGCCAATCGCCTAAAATTGCAATACACACCCTCGAGTCCTTGCGACTCCCATGGGAAAGATATGGGGTGATGCTATTCTAAGCCGGCGTCACACGGCAACTAAACTACAAAAAAAACTACAAAAAGACCTAACATTTATTTGAGTTTGCGCAAATATTACTCATCATAATAAAACTATTTTAAACGGATTTCAAAGTCAGTCATCCGTGACCACGGGCATAAGAATAGATAATAATACGGGCTCTGTAAAGAGCTCGAAACGTAGGAATTGTAAAATCTAAAATAAACACAACTTAAATCCGTTTAAAATAGTTTTATTGTGACAAAAAGACCTGTTTGTTTTCAAAAACTTCTTCTCTTAAAATTTGCTTTTTCTGTAGTACCCTCGAGGTTCAGGAGACCTATGAAACAGGTTTTATCCCAACTCTAGTTTTAGTACTCCTGCCTGCTACGCCAAGGGTCGTGGGTTTGATCCCCACAAGACACAAATATTGGTTAAGTCATTTTCAGATATTTGTGTTTAGTCTGGGTGTTTCTGTGTATAATATGTATTTATTTACCTCTACAAAAAAGTACTTTAGTATTAATATCAGCTATCTAGTTCCCATATTACGAGTTTCGCTTAGTTTGGGGCTAGGTGGCGCTGTGTCAATGTTCTAGGATATCTATGTATTTACTTTTTGCCCACGTCTATTCTCATTCCGCACAGACTATATGGCATAGTGGATAGTACCCCTGCCTGTTACGCCGAGGGTCGTGGGTTCGATCCCCACACAGCACAAGTATTTGTAAGTTACTTTTCAAATATTTGTGGTGAGTCTGGGTGTTTCCTATGTATTTGATAAATAACAAAAGCATGTATGTATTATATCAGCTATCTAGTTCCCATAGTACAAGCTTTGTTTAGTTTGGGGCTAGACGGCGCTGTGTGAAATGTCTAAGATATGTTTTTTTAATTTATATACTCACGGTACATGATCCTGCAGCCAACGGTGAAAGGTGTGCTGCCTCTCCGTAGAATATTTGAATTCCCGATGCAACTTTCTTCTGGCGAACTTTAGGAAACTCCCTGGTGAGAAAATATTACAATTGGTACGGTTCATCTTTGTAAATTCCTCATCTACCCGGGTAACAGCGTGTGTACCAATAATTATGAACCTTAATACGTACATATATCACGCATATAATCCCTTGCGGAACGTAAACGGCCGTAAAAAACGGACATTTACGCCACATCTGACAAACATTTCAAGGTTTTTCAGAAAATTGTATTGTCATAGTAACAAGGTGTCAGCCAATCGCCTTAAATTGTAACACCCATGTAACCCTCGAGTCCCTTAGTCGCTTACGACACCCACTAGAAAGAAATGAGGTGATGCTATTTTGAAAATGTTCGACGACGTAAAGTTATTACCTCTAGTCCTTTGTATGTGGTTGAGAAGCCACACAGCCCTTGCCTTGGCTGTTTCTGGACGATACAGCCCCATGATGATGTGACGGAGGCGGAGACCATACGGCTCAAACATGGCAAAGAACCATAGCAACAATATTAGGATACCTGGAAAGATTTGGGAATTAAATATATTTAATTATTTAATCAAGGCCGCTTCGTGAGAAAAATGTGTTGAAAAAGTTTGTGTGCCGTGTGATGCCGTATTAGAATAGCATCACCCCATTTCTTTCCCTTGGGAGTCGTAAGAGGCGACTTAAGGAAGGCGCGAAGGTGTGTATTGCATTTTTAGGCGATGGGCTGACAAACTGTCACTATGATACACAATTTTCCGAATGACCCTCAAATATTTGTTAGACGTGGCGTAAATGTTCGTTTTTTGCGGCTGTTTTGCGCTCTGCCTAGCCCGCAACCGCAAGGGATTATATGCGTGATATGTGTATGTATGTATGTACACAATTTTGTCGGCACATACGATTAATGATTTTTCATTTTATTGTCTACATTCAAAAAGGCAGCAGGTAGCGACTGGAAAGCGAAAACGAGAGATCGTGCCCTATGGCGTACCCTGGGGGAGGCCTACGTCCAGCAGTGGACTGCAATAATAGGCTGATGTATGTATGTCGCAGGAAAACACGATTAAAGAAAGTTTGCTCAATAAATTTAATTAAAATTTTGTCTGTTTATATTTTTTTTGCCTGGTAGCAATCTTAATAACATCACACATTCTTTTTTGCGAATACGATGCGTCTTGTAAATAACAAGTTCTTGTCGAGCAGTTTATTGTTTACTTGTTTATTTGGCGAGAAATTTCCGAAAGAGTGAAAGTTTCCGCTCGTTCTCACACACAGGATTTACCATTAGAAAGAAAAGGACGTTAATGAGTTCACGGCAGGCCCTTTAAATACAGTTTAACAAGGTTTTTACATACACATGTATATAAGTATGTAAGGTGTAAGGTAATTCAATACATTCCTTGGACGCAACAACAGGGGAGGCTATTCACAACATATTCTTCCACAGAACTTGGATCGGATGGACTCATTACTTACAAAATTATTAGTTTTTTTTTTTAAATCGCTACGACATTTTTTATGATTTCTGACCCATAGTAACCTAGTTTTAAGGATGAATATGTCAGAAATCTATCATTTCGTGTGGGACACCGACTCGATGAACGACTCGATGAACCCTGGTGTCAGAGTCTTTCAAGCGCCTTCTACTACTTACTAGTAGGCCGCTGACATGGTTGTGTAACGACCACCGTCTGAGTAATCATAGACTGCAACCGAAACCGGCGGCTTAACGTGCTCTCCAAAGTGAACTATCTTTCTTACGGTCAATCAATGCAGTTTCATAAAATAGAAACTACAGACTACAAGTCTACAAGTGAAATTCTTAGTACATTGCGTAGCCGGTTAAATTCCTGATGTCCTAATGGCTAACCGACTACGCAATGAACATCAAAATTCATCTGTAAAATTGTAGCCTGCAGTTTGATAATATCGGGCACAGGTGGTTCAGTCTGCAATGTCCTTACCAGACTTGCAACAAATTCACAAAGTAATTATATCAACTTTGTGAGTGTCCCAATGGGAATCGAACCCGGAACCTTTGCGCCGCAGGCAGTCACCCTACCGCTGCGCTACATCGGCTTGACTTGACACGATGATGAAGAAGAACCCAAATCCTTACCAATCTGCAGATATCGTCTGAAATCCGGCGGATGAGGGTTCGGCAAGCAGGCCATGGTGGATGGAGGTGGAGTGGCCAGCGGTAAGGTTATTGTCTCCACCAGGGAGGCCAGGATCTTTGATATTAAAGAAGAGCCTGCTACGTGTATTCCAGCATTAGATGCTCCAGCTGAAAAACATGTAGGTACGTTTAGATGTAGCTTCAATAAGGAAGATTCCAGCTAAAAATATCAAGATATTTTTTTTTAAGATTGAAGATCTGTGGGCAGCCACTCCAAATACCATTCGAGTGGCAACTTATTGGTCCGACAAAATTTTCAGCTGTAGCTCCCCACCAAATAGTCAGGACTAGATTTCAAAGCCGCGAAGCTAAAATGGTACAGTACAGTACAGTCAGTCATTTATTTATTATTTATTTAAAAAAAGATCCGACAAAACTTATTTCGCTGCGACACGCAAAGAAGAAGAAGAAGACGCTCTAAAGACCACTTAAAACGTTACTAAAGTAACAAATCATAAGGTTTCAACCTGACCGGGTCTGAAAGTCACGGGTCAGGTTAGTCCACCAACTGCCGTGTCATGCCGGCTTAGAATAGCATCATCCCATTTCTTGCCCGTAGGTGTCGTAAAAGGCGACGAAGGGACTCGAGTGTGTGTATTGCAATTTTAGGCCATATAATGACAACTTGTCACTATGGCGATACACAATTTTCCGAATGACCCTCAAATTTTTGTCAGACGTGGCGTAAATGTCCGTTTTCTGTGGCCGTTTACGCTCTGCCTACCCCGCAAGGGATAAAGGCATGATATATGTATGTATGTATGTAGTCCACCAAGATTAAAATGGCTAAACATGCAGAGGCCCGTGAGCACTTGAAAATCACGTTTTAGCTTCTTTGTTTTTAGCGTTTTTGTTTTTAACGCCATCTTGAGGATTTTCTGTGAACCACTTTACTTAAATCTTCAGCCAAACACTTACGTTTTAAAGGCGTCTGCCGCAGCCCATGGTGACGAATGGTCATCAGGACCCAGTACAAGCTATAGTCGGCTATCATGTGGATCAGTAGTTTGAAGGTCGTGATTGCCATGGACACCACGGAGCGACTGAGGTGCACTCTCTCTGATGAGACCAGGCGGAATGATGTCGTCTGCATAACGAGAAACAAGGATTTTAAAGAAAATACACATGTTTATTCATTTTATTTTATACAATAAATTTACATGGGCGGACGAATACTAAAGACGAGGTGGTGATAAGGAACAACTTTCCCCAATGAACCTAGGTCAAAATACGAAAAAAGAATTTGGACTTCCCATACATAATTGCCGATTGGCTGATTTGAGTTACAAGCTAGGTTCCTTGAGGAAAGTTGTTCCTTATGACCAGCCCTTCTTGAGATTTCGCTATCGGTCACTATTGAAATTTCACAATATATATTCACAAAATCACGGGTTTTCGTCTCCACCAGCTCGTGGCAGTCGCAACTTATTTTCCAGAGATCTAAGTATTTTCTACGATCTTTTACCTTTATATATTTCCCTTTCTCTCTCTTATTCAATGGCAACACCGTTTCTTTACCATGTCGTAGTCTCTTCAAATCCAAATCAATCAGCTCCTTCGTGACGTAGCGATTGTCGAAACGAGATCTGGTTTCATACATGTTTTGGTAATATTTCGCTCTGAAAACATTACATACATACATATATATATCACGCTTATACCCCTTGCGTGATAGGTAGAGCGTATACAGCCGTAAAAACGAACGTTTTCGCCACGTCGTCTGAGAAACATTAGAGGGTCATGTAAAATTTTGAACGCCACAGTGACAGATTGTCGGCTCATCGCCTAAAATTACAATACACATGTAACCCTCGAGTCCCTTAGTCGCCTCTTACGTCAACTACGGTGAAGAATGGAGTGATGTTATTCTAAGCCGATAGTGATACACTATTATCTGAATAACCCTCAATGTTTATCAGATGTGGCGAAAATGATCGTTGTTTACGGCTGTTTACGCTCCTGCCTACCCCAAAAGGGATAGGGGAGTGATGTATGTATGTGTGTCTGTGAAGGTTTGCGCTATTTCTTAAACACACTGCAAATAGCTACGCGTATGTCATTTCATTCGGAGCCTTTCCAAGAACACTAAATAGGCGAATTCGATAAATTATTCTCTGAACTTACTTAAAATTAGCAGTGTCACTTTAGGTTTAGAAAAGGATAGGAGATATCTAAGTCATGTCATGTCTTATAATTTGACGCATAATACGCGTTACCTGAGAAAGAAGGCGACGACTTAGATACTTTTCTAAACCTATTTAACAGAAAATAATAGCGCAAATTTAAGATAAGTTTAGAGAACTTATTTCCCGAATAGAGGCCGAATGTATTTTTATTCGGAGCCTCTCGGAGAACTCTACAATATTAACCTGAATATGATCAGCAAAAGAGACAAGCTTGTCACACATGAGCTCCAGGACAGCCAAGTCAGCATGAGATCAGCTCTGTTCCTCATCTCGGTGACGATGCCGGGAGGCACCTGGTTGGCGGAGTGGCTGGTGTTGCTACCGGAGGAGTAGGAGTGGTGGACGTGCACTCCGAAGTCCAGCATCGAGTTTATGCGGTCGGTGAAGGTGTTTAGGTCTGGAATGGAACTGAACTTATCAAATATTTCATTGAAAAGATAGAATTTTCTTACCATATTCAGATCAACAGGAAAATGCACATTAATTTTAAATTATTTTGGGGAGCACAAGTTCTGGTTTTAATGATCAGTAACAAACTCTGCTGCAAAAAAATATACCGTGTGAAGCCGGCTTAGAATAGCATCACCCCAATACTACATGTAGGTGTCGTAAAAACCTCCACCTCTTAGGGAAAAAAAATTCACTTACACTTTTAAAAAGAAGGTTAAGTTATTTTTATTGTCACAACAGCGCGCCGTTCTTTGAAGCAGCTATTTAGAGTTCTTTACTTTTCTTCACACATACATAAACCATTTGTTTTATGCCCCCATTTCCTTACCCTCGATGTTTAAAAAAAAATTGTTTTGAGAAGGGTGACGCCTGAAAACCAGTCTCAACAGTGTTGTGTTTATTATTATTAAAGTGACTGAGGAATTAATTCATCAAGTATGAGTATGAATGGGCAGCAGCGTTCCCTGTGAAAGCAATATCTTGCACTGCGCTCGGCAATCCGCTTGCCAAGCGTGGTGAGTATGGCAATACCCCCGAATCTGGGGAGCCCTTTTATAAGCAGTAGACTGTTGTAAATTTAATGTAAAAAACTGTATTTTAAAATTTGGAAACGGTTTGAAAAATTAAGCTCATTGTCGCGTAGTCTTTTGCAGCACAAAATATCAAGATATTATCGAACACTTTAGAACTGAACTCATATTATTATGCTCATAGCAGCGTAGAGATTAATGGATAGAAGTGTCAAATACGTACTTTTCGTCACAACACCCAAAATGTTCCCGTTGGCGTATTCCAATTCATGACAGAACGCTGTCAAAGGTTTGACTGGCAGACACACCACCTGGATCAGCTTGGTTGTGCCACAGAGCCAGGAAGACCTGGGGCCCAGGATAGCTTGGCAATCCACGACAGACTGCTCGACCGCGTGTCTGCAGCGGTCGTAAGGGGTGCCAAAGTGTGTGTTGCAAGAGTCGACTACGGAATTCAGCCATATGAAGGATGACTGGAGGGAGTGAGCTGAAAGAATATAAAAATAACAGTTGATATGTAACGGATTATGTCTTATACCACGTTCACACTATACCTACTTGGACAGGGTAAGGAAAAAGTAAAGGAACTGGGCAGCGCGCGCATGTTAACAGGCTACTCGTCATGCCGGCTTTTCGTGCGCGAGTCAAAGAAACGGCAGTACAAGCGCAAGTGCAATATTTTATTTATTTATAAAAAACAATATATAGCCTACAGGATAAACCTAAAAATACCATACAAGGAACAGAAAAACATAACAATATAACAAAAATAAATTTAGGAGAATAGTAAGATCAAACTTAAATCAATATTTTCTACCATACACTAAGTCATTAATTTTTTCACAGTGAGCAAGATACCTCTTACTTAAATGATACATGCTTTCGGTAAATAAGTCCATGTCTGGTGTCTGATTTAGGAGTTGTCCAATGAGGCCTAGCCCTCGTTGAAGAGGCGACTGACGTCGTGCCTCCGTGCGGCAGTTCGGTATAGCTAGAAGCTGGTGTCCACGACCACGCAAGTACCTATCCGGTACATAAAATGATAGTGTACTCGACACTAATTCTGGGCTATCATACTCCCCACGGAGGATACGGCAAGTTGTTACCATGAGTTGGTAGTCCCTCCTCGTTTCTAGTGAGTTAAAACCTAAAGTACCCTGGATGAACTTTGTTGGATATTGTACTGCTATGTCGCTTTCGTATTGCTGCAAGAAGAGTATGACGGCAGTGTGAAAACACTCACTAGCGGAATATTCGCGGTAGCGGCAGGAACAAGTGCATAGTGTCAAATAGTGTGAAATTGTGAAGATTAATTGGTGGTTCGTCGGCTATTCCCCGAATGGAACCGAAATTTGACACCGTGTAGTAAAATACACTAGAACTGCAGTCCTTGTGTGGCTTTTTGAGGGCAGAGGCATTTGGAGAGTTCGTAGGAGGGACAAGGGCCTCAAGAGCGTATCAAGTTAATATGGGACACATGTAGCGGGAATTCGGGGACATACTATGGGGGGATATAGGCGTGATATATGTATGTATGTATCAAAAGCTTTACAACATAAAGACCATGGATTGAGTCACCTTTAGTGGAGACTTGTCTTTATAAGGAACGCCAGGGGGCTAAAATGTTCTCGTATTTGAAAAACCTACAATTAGAAATATGATTTAATTTATTGTTTAACTTACCAACGCTCAAAGTAAGTCGATGCAAATTCATGGTCATATTCTTAATTTTATCAGCCAGCTGCTTGACTCCTGCCATCATCATCTCGATGATGTCCTTCAAAGAGTTGTGTGGTTTTTTTATCGACTGGTTAATCTGGTGCATGCTGGTCTTTAATTGTTCCTGTTACGATAATAAATAAAATAAATCAGAACTATTTTTATTCTTGTCTTGCAAAAATTCAGAGTCGAGAAGATCGTTTAATTTCTCTAGTCCAGTCTAAAATTCAGAGTCGAGAAGATCATGATCTTCTTCTTTTCGTGAGGAACACCGAGTCAAAGTACGGCCTGGTGAACCCTGATGTCACGAGTTTTTAAACCGCCTACTACTATTAGGCCTTTGACATGGTTGTGTAACGACCGCCGTCTAACTTATCGTCATTAACGGCAAAAAAAACGTCCATTACTGGATCCAGACATGCCCCAGGCACTCCTATACACAAGGACCTTGATCAGTCTACATTGAACGGCTGCTTAGACCCTAACAAGCTAGTCTGCTATCCTAGCGGGTAGCGATGGAGGCAGTCTTACGCTACACTTTGGTTTCCACTCCAGAATCTTCAAGGAAGTGTTCCTTTGATTTTTACCTGAGCACAAGCCAAAGACTCTGACAAAACTTCGGAGTTCTTCAAAGTGTTGGTTGCAGGCCCAGTCAAGATCAGCACCAAAGCGTAACAGGTGAGGGTGTAGCGACCCACGCGGGAAAAGAACTGCGGTATCAGGAGGAACACCAAGCACCTGGAAGCAGAAGAACATCCATACCTGGTTGCCATTCCACCAATTCGGACTAAGCGCTTCCATTCATCATTTATAATGCGCATTGCTAAAGAGTGGAACTCACTACCTGCGTATGTGATTCCAAACGCATACAACCCTAATCTCTTCAAAGTAAGAGTGAACAGGCTTCTTCTAGGTGAGCTCGCTCCATCTTAGACTCTGTCTCTGTCCTATTCTAGAGTCAAAAGCAAACCCATCCTTAACGGGCCTACTTCCATGAAGTGAGGTGAAAACGAGTTACGAGAATGCATTTTATACATATTCTAAGGAACATCACTGTCAACAAAATTTTGTTTTTTATTCTTCAAGATATGAGGAATAAGCCAGGGCAGCGCAAAATCTCATTTTATATTTAATAACGGAGAAATTAAAATTTGAAGTTACCTCTATTTTTCAGTGATGAAGCGTGGCGTAAGAGATTTCTTCCGCCAGTGCTAATTGAACTGTATTGATTTTAGTATGATTATTAATGGCAATTTCACGTTGAACCCGCCCGGGCGGCTATTTTTTGACAAAACAACTTAGTTATTAAGAAATTTAGCAAAACACTTACTGTTTCCGGCTGCTTTCCTTGGGAGTAAAAGGTTTTTGTTTTGATGTGTTTCCTCTGCTGTCAAAACTGACGTGGAATTGATCATAGATAAACGGAATATGATGCAGACGCGACACACTGTACATTTGTTCGATATTTTGACCGTGAAAAATTATTGTAGCTAGAATTTTGCCGTAAAATATATCAACTATCTAACAACGGCATTCTATCCGCTATGGATAATTTTGCCAATGTCAATACTACGTTGATTGATACATCGAACGAAACGCAAAATATGAACCGATTAGACGTAGGTATTAAAAATATTTTTACGATCAAATAATAGGATGACGTGGTTGTTAGTGCAGATTAGTATGAAGTAGTAAGGTTCGATTTATATGCAACACTACACGGCGACACGGCGGCACAAAAGCAGTTTTTTAACCGCGGCGGAAATTTTTAAATGTATATATGGAGCGCTGCGCATACGGTCACCACCAACCACAGTTTTAGGACAAATTATAAGAAAGCAAGTATTAGTACATTGTTGTCGAGGTATGGAAAATAAGACCTTGCTGGACATGTATAGTTTGAAGTCCGAGCCGCAGGCGAGGACTTCAATTATATAAGTCAAGCAAAGTAATTTTCCCCGAGGCTTACATAGTGCTTTTCTCAAAAAAAGGCTAGGAAATGAAAGATTGTACTTCTTATAAAAGTTAGCTAGCGACTACAACACAACGAAACAAATAAAAATTTACAATTTTCCCACCAATTGTAATTTTTTTTAATAAATTCGCCTGTAAGGCACAGTATTACGTAATATTCTCCCATACTAAATGTTTAGTTCATTCTTTTCTTTTTTAATTCTGGACAGGCAAGGTTCTTCACATTATACAGCCTCGTCTTTAGTTACCTGTTTCATACAAAATTACGTTCCGTTTCTATGAGAGTCATCGAGATAATTTTGAAATCAAATTATGTGGGTTTAGCGTATAACGAATTTATCTTAATGGACACCAGCAAAGGATTTCCATACAACTTTGCTGGCGTGATCTGAGACGTGACAAACAATGTGAAACTTCGCGGTTTCTTGTTTTAAAAGAAATGAACACATTTCCTAGCATGTTTGAGAAAAATAATTATGTACATGTACTTACGTACATACATACATACACATATCACGCCCATATCTCTTGAAACTTGCGTACCTAGTATACAAAAGTATTATTTATGTAGTAAAAGATTTTTGTCAGATTTCAGTTCAAGAGTGGGGTCAATTGATTCGGAAGGTTTTTAGTGTTATGGGGTAGAAAGGTTCTAGAGTGGCACTGGGTCAAGATGTTCATGCTAGGGTAACACTGGGTTGAAAGGTTCTAGACTTATACCTAGCTGGAAAGTCCTAGAGTGTCACCGAACAAAATGCCAATACTAATGTTAAAATTAATTTCCAGGTAGGTACTTATCATTTCGGGAAGGTCGAGGGTATCATTATATTAAAGGTTGTGGTCACCCTGGTTCGTTGGTAACACCGAAATATACCAAACATTGTATAGGGCTATAAATCCTTTTTCTAAAAATACCAATTTCAAGACCAAAAATTATAGGATTATCCAGATAGGAATGGATTAAAAACCTTAGTCAAACAAACAATTAGAAGCACCTTCGATTTTGATTTTTCTTAGTTACTTTAATAGATACCACCAAAATGTATGATAATTTTTAACTATGAAGCAATTCAACTGGTGTCGGTGATTAAAGGAAAAAGATTGTAAAAGGTGTTCGAAGGTATGAAATTTTTAAGGCATGCGGCTCTGTGTTTGTCTGATGGTCAACAAATATTGTTCAAAAACTAATGAACGGTGCGAGAATGCGACCGCTATTTTATATATATTATCATATCATAATATCATACTCGAATATATAATGGCCGTCGCTAATTGGTTTTCGGTATTTATATTTTGAACTTACATCTATGTATACTGATTTATGCAATAAACGTTTAAAATTGAAATTGAAATTTAACAGTATTAGTTGCGCTTAAGGTGCACGCAATGACGAAAATGACAAAGAAATATCCAAAAAAAGTGTCTTAATGTCGAAGTTCGCAAAAAATGTACAATACCAGGATGGACAAAAACGAAACAAAAATATGTTCGCGCAAAGTGCGTAACATGATACTGACCACTTGCATTTTTAAACCTGAACTAATAAGTTGGCTTTATTTAGTTTAATGACTTTGCTTCTTCTGAAATAACGTAAAACTAAAAAGTTGTAAATATGATTTGAGATGTTATGAAGATAAGTGTTTTGTGAACTGATTTACTTATGCTAACATTACTTTACTTGTAGCTGGTATTTATCGCCCTACACACTATACATACGAAGAATCAGATAAAATTCTCTTTGATTCAATCAGGACTGCATCAGAAAGCAATAACACCCTACTCATTGTTGGGGATTTCAACCTACCTGACATACATTGGCCATTGAGAAAATTAGATGGATACAACACATTACACAGCAAATTTGTCGAACTTTTAACTGATACCAATTTATACCAATTAGTGAAAAAAGTAACTCGGACAAGGAACCAGCAAGAATCACTCTTGGACTTAGTAATATGCAATGATGAAAATCTATGTACAAGCATTGAACACCTACCAAATATAGGTAAAAGTGATCACCAGGTACTTATGCTGACCATACAAGTACAGGTGAATAATACACAAACACGTATACTAAGCCTACCACGTAGAAACTTTCTTAAAGCCGACTACAAACTTATATCCCAATCTTTACAAGACAAACCTCCTTCGCTAGAAACAGCTGATGTAACGGAGGCCTGGAGCACAGTATAATTAATAGTACTAGCGTACAGTATGGTCACTCCCTGCCTCCCCCTACAAGCGCCGCCCACCCGCGCTTGGAGGACGCTCAGACACCGGCTAGCTAGGGGACGCGACGACGAAGGTCATTTCATACTGCCGCACATTGCATTCCCGATTCGCGAACGCAAAATGGCGGCAACCCTGACATGTTGTCTCACACACACAAGCATGGTCCGCGTTCACCTACGCGAGCTTAGACTGTGTGCGCAGCAACGTGTTTGGTTCATACATTTGAGCGCCAGTGTCCGAGGTGTGCCTGGAGTGATTTACAGACACAAATAGACAAGGCAATTTCTCTTTATGTTCCTATGCAGCGACCTAAAAAGGCTTATAATCTTAACAAACCATGGATCGGACCTGAAATTATAAAAATGACTCAAGAAAAAGCTACCCTGTGGAATATTTATATTACTGATAAATCTAACAAATCATCCTATGAGAAGTTTCGAAAAGTAAATAACAAAATTGTAAGCTTAGCAAGAACAAAAAGAATTAAATATGAAAGAGAGATAGTTAAGAATGGTCCAAAATCTTTTCATGCTTATGTTCGTCAACAAATAACATCAAAAGTATCAGTGCCACCATCTCTTAAAAATGAAAACACACTTCAAATCACGAGCAATCAAACAGAAGTGGCCAATCTTTTTGCCAAGCAATTTGAAAAGTCGTACGTTCGTGAGCCCGATAATATTGCAATACCTACACTATGTGTACCAAGAGCCCAGAATTCCATAGAAGTTATAAAATTTACTCCTGAATTAGTGGCCAAATATATTAAAACCTTTGATGAGACCACTGCAATGGGACCTGACAATATCCCTGCCATTTTACTCAAGAAATGCGCTCCTGATCTGACCGAGGCATTAACAATTATAATGCAGTTATCTTTTAAACAACACATGTTACCTAAAGTGTGGAAGGAGGCCATAGTTACTCCAATATACAAAAAAGGTGACAAGTTAACTGCCGGTAACTATCGTCCTATAAGCCTGACTTGCATAGCATGCAAAATTATGAAAAAAGTTATTGTGAATGAAATAAGAAAATTTCTTGAAAAAGAAAATGTTATTATTGAAGAACAGCACGGATTTGTACCCAGACGGTCGACAGTAACTAATTTGCTACTCTGTCTTGATAAATGGACTAGAAACTGGAATGATCGACAACCTACAGACATCATATACCTGGACTATGAAAAAGCTTTTGACCGTGTACCATTAAAGAGACTAATTTGCAAACTTGAACACTTCGGAATCCGTGGCGACCTTCTCTCCTGGATTAAAGACTTTTTGACAGGACGAACATTTCAAGTAAGAGTTGGGAACAGTCTGTCACAACCCCACAATGTCCATAGCGGCGTGCCACAGGGGTCGGTCTTAGGACCAATTCTGTTTGGAATCTTCCTGACTGATTTAAAACAAATTATTAAATCTGAATTCTCGCTGTTTGCTGATGACACAAAAATAATGGGTAACCCACTAATTACACACAACATAATACAAAATGATCTTGATCGTATAATTGAATGGACCAAAGACTGGTTAATGACACTGAACATTGATAAATGCACTGTCTTGCATATGGGAAATAACAACCCTGTAAAAGACTACACCCTTGACTCCAAGCATCTAAAAAGTGTCAGTTATCAAAAAGACCTTGGCATAACCATAACTCATAACCTAAAATGGGATGAACACATACTCAACATTACAAAGAAAGCCAACTCCTTACTCTATATTATACGAAAGGCATTTCACCACTTAGACAAAGACCTCTTTTTGAAAATCTACAAAGGATATGTGCGTCCATTACTGGAGTATGGATTCCAAATATGGAGTCCCTATTTTCAAAAAAATATTATCCTCCTAGACAAGGTACAAAGAAGAGCAACCAAAATGGTCGCATGTCTACGTAACACCGAGTACGACGAGCGCCTCAGACAGCTTGGACTGACAACACTAGAGAAACGAAGACAGCGCGGCGATCTCATCGAAACCTACAAAATATTGACAGAGCATTACAATGTCCCAGAACTCAATGGTATCTTCGTCTTCAACCAGAACAAAAATCTGAGAGGACACTCACTAAAACTGTCACGCTCCTCGAGTACAAGCAATCCCAGGCACCACTTTTTGCCAAATCGTGTAGTGGACTTGTGGAACAAACTACCGCAATCAGTGATCAGTGCTCCCTCAGTGAACTCATTTAAAAACAGACTTGACAAATATTTGACTCAAGTGCAGTGATATACACGCATCAGCACAATGTGCTGCTAGTGTATAATAAATAATAATAATAATAAATTAAGCCCTTATTTGTAGACCAATTCTTTTCATGTACTGAAAGTGGAAGAATAACAAACAAACATACAGTACAGTTTATACAGTTCATAATTAATATGGATACTATGCGTTCAGCTAAGTCTTGGCGAATGGTTCAGCTTATTCCAAAATATGGTCCTTATGATATAATGTAGGTTAATATTCCTTCCAAGTTATAATATCAACTTTGTGAGTAGTCCACCGAGAATCGAACCCGGAACCTTTGCGCCGCAGGCAGTCGCACTACCATTGGTCGTCAAGTATTGTATCAGTACCAGTTAGACTAACATTATATGAAATGGTGACACCTCTATAATATACTCTTTGACATGACTTCCGAATTTCATTTGAATTTCGTTCTTTCCGTCGAAGTACAAGCCTTAATAAAAAAAACATTGCATTTGGTTTCTCCTTGATTAAATTAAATTTACACACATCACGCTTTTATGCATTGCGGGGTAGGCAAAGCGTTAACGGCCGTAAAAACACGGTCTACGTCAAATATTTGAGGGCCGTTTCAGAAATATCGTGTATTAGTAGCAGGTTGTTAGCCTAAAATTAAAATACACATGAAATCTTCGAATCCTTTATTCGCCTCTTACGACTCCCGCGGGAAAGCATTTATTTTGGGTGATGCTATTCTAAACCAGCATCACACGACTGGTTCTCCCTTAATTTTTATTGTAAATGGTCTCTTTTTTGTGTTTTCATGAGAGACACTAATCAACGAACAACTTGATGAATCCTAGTGTTCAACAAAAATACCCTACGATCCTAGGAATAACCTTATTACATATAATTGGGTGGTTCAGCCCGCAATGCCCTAAGCAAATAAACATTTTAAGGAATAATAGCAGCTCGCTGTTTAGCGCTACGGTAGAAGTTTTCCGAAACAAATACTTTTAGTTTTTGTTTGAAAGATACCGAAGTAAATCTAGATTTGTAAATGTGAAGGAAAACACTGTTTCTTCTTAAAAATAGAGTACTCTAAAACCTAGCGCGAATGACCTTCTAGAATAATTCAAACAAACCTACTAAGGGCCTCGAGGGTTAAAATGTGTTTTACAATTTTGGGCGACAGGTTGACAACCTATCACTATATTACACGATTTAGACCCTGAAATGTTTGTCAGACGTGACGAAAATGATACTATTTACGGCTGTTTACGTAAGGGATAAAGGCGTGATATGTGTATGTATGTATGTTTTAATGAACCTAGAAATAATTTTGTAGAGTTGACAAGTGCAGGTTGACTACTTCCCTTAAGACAAGCCGTCTGCTTGTTTTCCAACTAGATACTATTGGTAGTAGAAATCTGTTAAGGTAACTCACCTGATCCGATAACTAAAAGCCAATCCAAGTGTAAGTAAAACTCCAATAACAGAGCTCATGATAGTTGCATGAATCAAAGATATAGAAAGCTGGAACACAAAAAACATGAAGCAGAGGTACGTAAGTATTATACCGCCCACGAAACCTATCACACTTTTCATCACAAAGTTTAGGAAGGTCTGGTCCGTTTTCAATAGAGAAAAGAAGTTATACACAGCTGAACCTTTGGGATAGTATCTGAGAAATGTTTGCGATATTCGATTTTTTGTGTTGCTATAGTTCATATGGCAGAACCGTTGGTATAATGTTTTCGTTTCTCTATGTGCATTTTGTGCGTTTGATATTTTCATAGAATTTTGTTTTTCCTTTTGATATTTCAATCTGTACTTTTCGATCATTCTGGCCTTCCATAGTAACGCAAAGTGGGCCATGTTTGGTGTTAAATGTTTGAATGATGTTTTTTCCGTCGAGTTATATTCAATGGTATTTTCATTATTTCGTTTTGTTTTTCTTATTTGAAAAACGAAAAACACACGGAAAATATAGACGTAAATAAAACATTACAAACAAACAACTGGACTCGACAGGACACGACACTCTGACAGAGTTTGACAATTTGATGTGAAACAGAAGGAATGAGAAAAGAATTTTATCCGACTACACTTAAAAGAAGGAGTTTTTAAGCTGCCCTTTATACATTTTTTTCAACTATGTGTTACTTAGTAGAGTACGCGATTGCCTTGCTAATTTAGAAATGATTTTAAAAAATCCGCGGCCGTTTGATGCCGGCTTCGAATAGCATTATCCCATTTCTTTCCCGCGGGAGTCGTGAGTCGTAATATGTGACTAAAACAACCTGTTACTATAGTCATACACATTTTTTTCCTTAAACTGCCCTTAGATATTTGTCACACGTGGCTAAAACGACCGTATTTTACGGCCGTTATCGCTCTGCCTACCCCGCAAGGGATAAAGGCGATAAATTCAGCAAACGTAAAACTTACTGATACCGTTTTTTTATGATTGTATGTATTGGTTTTAAAAATAAACAGATGTCGTAAGCAAATAAGTAGGTACCTAAACAATGAAAAAAAACTGTCTTAACCCTGACTTGCCTCTAAATATTCTCATTTCCTAAAGTCTATGGGAAAAACTGTTAAAAATCGCGTCTGCAAAGTTTTCGATACACCATCCTTTACACACCAAGGAACATATATACCCCTCTTAGTTACACACACACTGTGTACCACAGAGCACCCAAATGTCATGCGCTGTCACCGCTCCGAGTTTTTTGGTCTGTGCTGTGTACCCAAAGAGCATTTACCACTTGTGTGTACCTATGTAGAGGTCAGTGCAACACACTCATCACAAACAAACATGAAATATATACCTTATAAGTGACCTGTGATATATACAGGGAGTAACAAAAAAGGGTATAACAAGCCGAAAGGAGGTGAGATTCTCATGAAACTGAACAACTTTTCCCATAGGTAAAACTTCCGGGTCGGAACGAGACGGAAGACCGTGTTGCATTGATTTAATTTTGTTACTAAACTATTCTTACTTACTTACTTTCTATGAAATGAAATATTTAAGTACACTTATTTTTGACTAGGGGTAAGCTTAAAACCAGCAGTGTGCTGTGCCTACACCCATTTCAGCTCATATTGTATACTAGCTTTTACCCGCGACTTCGTCCGCGTTAGATAGTTTTTTAGGCAGAAGTTCTAAAGTAGGTATGTGTATTCATAGTAAGTGTGACAGTGATATTTGAACAGTTCTTATCTCTACTGTTAAAAGATGAATTGCTTGCTTCTGTTGTTAAAGGGACAATTCTAAATTTGCTATCCGGCCTGAGAGACAAAATTTATAAACATTGAATACAAAAGTCAGTAGATAACAGAGTACTTACTCCAGAGGTGCCGATTAGCACACTAAAATGGTCAGCATAAGTGGATAAGACAGATAAAAAGGTGTTTTAAGTTACTGTAATACATTTTTATATACCACATTTTTCTTTTTCTGTCCTCAACTTATTCCCATCATATTGAACAACTTTTGTTTTAGAATCATGCCTGTATCTTTAATAATTTAAATGGGCTCCTGATAATAGACCTGGTGCTCTACATAAGGTAGGTACTCCAGAGCCCCAATGTCCTTGTGAAAATATGCGGCCCATCATACTGAACAACTTTTGTTTTGGAACCATTTCTGTATCTCCAATAGTTTAGGTGGGCTCCTGATAGTACACCTGGTGGTCTACATAAGGTACTCCAGAGCCCCAATGTCCTTGTGAAAAGAAGCGGCCCATCATACTGAACAACTTTTGTTTTGACACCATGCATGTATCTCTAATAGTTTAGCTGGGCTCCTGGTGGTACACCTGGAGGTCTACATCTATACTCCAGACCCTCAAATAGTGATAAAAAGTAGCCTATGTCCGTTCTCGGTAGGCTAGCAATCTCTGTGCCAAGTTTCATAAAGATCGGTTCAGCGGTTTGGCCGTGAAAGCGTAGCAGACAGACAGACAGACAGACAGACAGACAGAGTTACTTTCGCATTTATAATATTAGTGTGGATTTGTACTGAATTTATTGATTGTTGTGCCTAAGATGTGATGCGAAATAAATATATTTGTATTTGTATTTGCTCGAAGGGTAAAACACGGGTTGAATTATTAAAAAAATTGGACCTTCCATATTTCCGATTCCCGTGTGATGCCGGCTTAGAATAGCATCACCCCATTTCTTTCCCGTGGTAGTTGTAAGAGGCAACTAATGGACTTGAGGGTGTGTATTGCAATTTTAGGCGATGGGCTGACAACCTGTCACTATAGCAAAACACAGTTTTCCGAATGACCCTCAAATATTTGTCAGACGTGGCGTAAATTACCGTTTTGCGGCCGTTTACGGTCTGCCTACCCCGCAAGGGATTATAGGCGTGATATATGTACCTTCCATACGAAATCGCCGATCAGTTACTATGGGAGGTCCAATATCTTTTCCACACTTCGACCTATGTTCCATAGGGAAAGTTGTTTAGTTTTATGAGTACCTCCATTCGGCCTGCTGTACTCTTTTTGTTACTCCTTGTATTCGTGACGTCAGCCTGAGCAGATAGCGACTCGTAAACAGGATGCGAGTAATTTAGCCATCTAGATTTGCCAGGGTAATGCCACCAATTTACTTGTTCTGCCAGCCGATGTGGCGCAGTGGTAGTGCGACTGCCTGCGACGCAAAGGTTCGATTCTTGTTGGGGCTCCATTATTATTCCGAATATTGTAATAATTTGATTTACGGACAGACAGACGGACAATGGAGCATTTTTACAATGACAGAAATGAATTATTATTATTATCCATTTATTTATAAAGTATACATATTTCTTACATTCTAGACACACTTAAACTACAAAAGAAAAGTTTATCTGTGTGCTGCACATTCCTCTTATGAAACTTATTAATGTATAATTCAATCAAGTATTTGTTTCAATACAAGCACATCAAGTGATTTGTTTGTTATTGCTAAGAAATAAGATCTATCAAGCACTAGTTAGGATCTGTCCATTGATTAATTTCTTTAACTAAGGAACTTAGTTGCGGCAATCTCATTTAATGATGTGCTCGTATTAAAACAAGTGTTTGATTGAATCAAATATGTATTTCTGTGAGTGTAATGGAGTTCCATGTGCCGCCTTTCGCACTCGGGTCTGTACCCTAAAAACAAGTCTGCGTCATAGTATCACAGTAGATGTAAGTCCCAGTAAGGAAAAAAAATATACATACATACATACATAAATCACGCTTATATTCCTTACGGGGTAGGCAGAGCGTTAACGGCCGTAAAACGGATATTAACACCACGTCTGACAAAAGTTTGAGGGTCAATCAGATAACTGTGTATCACTTTAGTGACAGGTTGTCAGCCCATCGCCTAAAATTGCAATACACTCGAGGGTTAGATACCCTCTAGTCCCTTAGTCGCCTAAAAAAAAATATGTCTATAAAAATTTGGCAAACCGAGGACGTGATTTCTTTATTTTTTTATTAATACAATGCTAGCGCGCATGCCATTCTTGTACAACTAAATAACACACTATAACTTAATCTTTTAGTAGCATATGACATTAAGCAGCAAAAACCATCTTGATCGACAACGATATGAAGCCGTTTCGCCAGCCCAAGGCCTGCTGATACGATTTTTACAAGCAGTCACAAATATGGTAAAATAAGCCGAAAGGAATCATGAAAATTAACAACTTTCCCAATGGAACATAAACCGAAATATGAAAACAAAATTAACTAAACCTCACAAAGTAAACTAACCAGCTGTTCGGCAGTTTTCGCCACACACTTTCAAAAAGCGGAATACAGGCACAGATTAGAATAGCATGCTCAATATTTTTTCTACTACGACCGTACCACACCGTACCTACAAAGAGTTTTTAATCTGAACTGCGCCTCCTTCGCCCGACTGCGCAGGTCAGTAAAGACATGCGCACTGTAACACCGAACCGCACCAACTTCATACAACAGCACTGAATATCTCCAAATAAATTCACATTTATTCCATTTTTAAATATAATGCTGAAAAAGTGTTAATATTTTGGACAGTCGATGTAAGAAACAGTGAAATAATGAATAGATGATCGTTCAGTAATACAGTGTTCGGATTTTGAAGTGATTGTGAAAAGAAAGCGTAAGTTTTTAATTTTTCAGTATTCTTTTTGTTTAAGATTCAGCTTTTCGGTAGCGCTGTTATTTTATTTGAAGCTACGAAAAGGCAGAATAAAAATTAAACTAGCATATTCTAAGCGATATAGCATAAATAGGTACTGTACTATAAAAAAAGTTTACGTAGGGTGACTTGCAGGAATCATAGATAGCTTTACTTTTTTATGACCTAAGACTCTATTGGTAATTTTTTTATTATCTTTAATGAATTAGGTACATCAGGGCTTTTATGATTCGAGTTACAACGTCACGATTGAAGCATACTATGCGATATCTACGATATTTATCGGAAATTTATCCAAACATATGTTATAAATGGTGATAAATATAACTTAATCATGAAAACATTTTACAAAAAAAGTTACAAATTAATAATTAGCATTGTTCTGTTGTTGAGCCTAGACCTAGTACCTTTAGACCAAGTTCGATTCTCGGCATGAAGCTACGCTATTAATACTAATCCTTTTTGGAAGAGATACTAAGTATACACACATACTTATATCACGCCTATACCACTTGTGGGGTGGGCAGAACGAAAAAGGTCGTAAAACCGAAAATGTATGCCACATCTGACAAATATTAGAGGATTTTCATTAAATTGTGTATCGTTATAGGGACATGCTCAGGTCATCGCCTATAAAATTGCAATACACATGTATCCTTACGACACCACGAGAAAGAAATGGGGTGATGTTATTCTAAGCCAGCCACACGGTAAGATTAAGTATTCGAAAACTGTTAATCACCTTGTACTACTATAGACCAAAGACAGTTGAAATTACGGTACTAATATTAGATTGGTATCATTTCGTTTCACTTTTATGAGCAATAAAGCTAAGTATATTGCAACGTGCTTTACTTGTAGCAGATATCTGTAGCCAATCCGTAGGCTGGCGTAGGCTTTTCGTAGGAATAAACTGCAATTTGTAATCATTGTAACTTGTACTAAACATATTTAGCAGGCGGGTTGGCGAGCGCAGTGCAAGGTGTTGTATTCACAGAGAACGCTGCTGCCCATTCCCTGGATTCATCCGGTAGTTTGTTTTACAACACCCACTAAATCCCAGACTGACGGCCGGTTTGTTCTTTAATATAACTCATTTTTTCCCTATCCCAAGCGAAGCTTACATGGTTTCACCCGCTGCCACTCATTTTCAATAGATTCCCGCGGTATAAAGTGGCCTATGTGTTATTCCGGGTTATACTCTACCTTTGTTTTAAATTTCATCCAAATCGGTCAAGCCGTTTGAGCGTGAAGAGGTAACAAACATACACGCAAACAAACTCTCAGATTTATAATATTAGTACGGATGTGCTGTGCCTATACTCTCTAATTTCACCTTATTTTAGAATTAAACATCAGTTAAGCCGGCAAATAGTAGATGTATGGGATTTAGAGTCTTTTCTTTTGCTATTTAAGAAAGGTAGAAAGGAGATCTAAGAAATTCAACTTATTTACATCGTTAACTTAAGGTTTTGCATGAAATATATTTACAGTAAAGGTATGCTGGAATCAGAAGCAGATGACCGAAACCAAAATGTCCCATGTCCCAGAATACTGATAGGGTGCATCTATACCACACAACTGTATAACTTTCCCCTAGAATTATATTTTAGGAAACGTCAAACTTTTCTTGAATTCCCTTAATAACGGCAGCCAGCTGATTGTGATTTTTTATGGAAGGTTGATATTTTTGTCGTTTCCTGACATACATGATGTACTTATGTGTAAGGGACAGCCCTCCGAATAAAAAATATATATTTACGTGTGGTCAGAAGTTAAGACGTGCCTTAAAATTTTATTAGTAAAGCTAAAACCTAAACGTATTGTAGACGTCTATAAAACTTCAATTATTTAATATATCATTCAGTTTAATGGTCAGCATGCATTCTATTTATATTCGGAGGGCTGTCCCTTACACGCCGTATATTCCTAAGGGAAAGTTGTTTAGTTTCTTGCTCTGCATGCATATTATCATATCAGTATTCGGAGTGATATCCCGTACGCTCCGTTAAGTTAGGTACATTCAATCGTAATCTAGTAGGAAGGTACGTAGGACAAAGACGAAAACACAAAAAAAGTGTTATAATATACAATTTCTATGCAAAGCGAATTCAAGCGATTATGTATAATTGTTACGAATCTCCATATTTATTATTACTGTTGCTTACATTACCCTTTACGGCTTAAATATGTGTCACTTGTTATTTTCAGTACTACAGTGTTATTAAGTTGGATAGGAGTGGAGTAGGTAGCGCCATACGCAAAGTATCATGCGACTACCCTAAATAAGTTGATCGACAATTTTAATTGGTCTTTAAAGGTTGTAAAAGGGTTTTTAATTGAGGGTGGTATTGAAGGTATTTTTTATGAATGTTGTAATAAAATAAATAAATAGATATATTTTTCGCATATTGTCCCAGATAATTTGATTGGGCCTTTATATATGTTAATTTTTGAAATGAGAAGGTCGGAGCTGAAAATCAGTGCAGGCAAGTGGCGTTTGGTAACCTGTTCTGCAATAACTGAGCCTCCCACCTTTTGATACATAATTATATTGTTTCACGTTCAATCACGTTTGTTACTGTTCAGATTTTTTATGTACAATAAAGACTCTTTATTATTATTATTATATGGCCTTTATTCATCTAAGTGCTTTCATTCTAGATGAATGAAGACCACCTCAGTAGTTACTTATAGACACCTACAACGGCCGCCTATTTCCAGTCTTTTCTTTCACTTTTTTACGATGTTCATTAGTGTAAATATATGTGCCTTCCTTGTCTCCAGACCATGGACCAGGAGCAGCCCCACCAGGAGCTGGTGAAATGCGTGGTGGTGGGAGACACGGCCGTCGGGAAGACCAGGCTGATCTGCGCCAGGGCTTGCAACAAACATATATCCTTGGCGCAGTTGATGACAACGCACGTGCCCACCGTGTGGGCTATCGACCAGTACCGGATTTATAAAGACGTAAGTTTTGTGATGTACAGTCGGTTGTGTAGCAATGCGACCTCCGGGCATCGCACTATTTTGTCAACACTGTCCACTACCAACTTCTATCTCATCTTTCACATTTGAATTTTGAATCGCTGTCGTTCCAAGACGCCATTTTTCATCAGATCAGGCAGTCTTAAGTACACCTTGGCATGGACTAGTCGTCCAGAGGGCAGTGTATATACAAGCCCTCGTGCTTGCTAGTTTGTGCAAGTTTTCAGTAAAGCTTTCCGGACCGCCGATTTTAACCCTTAGAGGGTTCTTCCCCCCCACATTAAACATCCATTAACCAAACAAGAGTTTCATTGACCTACCCTGACGATTGCCGCGGCGACGCGACAGATATAGCACTTTAGGTACCAGGGGTACTCCAAAAGAACTGAGTTATTTTTGTGTCTAGCCATATTTTTTGACGTCTTTTATAAGAATGAGTTGAAATTTAAATATGGACTCGTATTAACTGGGGATAAAAACAATTCAATTTTTTCGGAGTAACCCTGGTACCTTATGTGCTACAACCGACTGTTCTACTTCGAAGATCATTGCCATTTCCACGAACTCTTCGGTAAACGTCTGCTGGCGCCAGCAACCAGCGGCTTCCCACGAACCAATCCAGATTTACCATCAGGTGAGGTAGCAGACAAATGAAGGCCTATTTTATATTTAAAAAAAAAAAGAGATTGATAGCTCCAACGCCGTGACGAGCGGACAAAATACAAGAGCAGCGCTGTGCGACGCGGGTTTGTCAACCGCGCGGGCACGATAAGTACAACCCGTACGAACACGACGTTGCCGTATTACAGCTACTAAGGCACGATGCGCCTTCTAAATTCGGACGGGTTATAATGTCAAGACGCGCGGGCGGCCCGTGCGACCAACCCGCTAAACGGAGCGTTCGGCCTAAAGTACCCATTACACATTAGTTTTGGTACACTTGACTTGGACCTAAATGTTAATTGAAGAGTAACTTTCAAAATAATGTTTTTTTTTTTCTCAATATAATTATCATCACAGGTGTTGGAACGATCCTGGGAAGTGGTAGACGGAGTGAACGTCTCGCTCCGTCTTTGGGATACCTTCGGAGATCATGAAAAGGACAGGAGATTCGCTTACGGGAGGTAAGAGTTATGATGAAGCTCACACAAAGATATAAGAGAAAGTGCTACGTATTCAGCTACGTCGTAGTCTGCTACTCCGTAGCTGCTACAGCGTAGCCTGCTGCAGTGTCGCTTGCTACAGCGTCGCTTGCTACGTCGTAGCTGCTACATCGTAGCAGAATACATGGAATAATAAAACTATTTAAAATCAGGCTTGTCGTGTTGATGTCATGGCATGGCCCACGCATAGCCATACCTCAAATATCATAAACTCATTTAACGAACGTCAAGGCTTCGTCGGTCGCCATATTAGTCCGGTACGACTGGCATCATTTGAATAACTTACAAGAAATCTAAATCTAAAGTCGCTTATTTTTTGTATGACTGAGTTATAATATGTGTCTGTTGAGCACATTCTGTGTCATTTTTAAAGCTTGCATACATTTTCGGTTCAATTTATGGTATATACACTGCAAACGGAAGTATGTTACTATATATCTAATATGACCCAAAATGCATTGCATTGCATTGCCGAGCATTATTAACTTATATCTAAATTTTCAGGTCAGACGTGGTACTTCTATGTTTCTCAATAACCAACCCGATATCACTGAGAAATTGTGGAGCAATGTGGTACCCTGAGATCAGGTAAAATACCTTCTTAATTAAGATGGTTCTCACACGCACGGCATGATTTTGCGGTATTTTGCTGGACCGATCCGTTCTTTAGTCCGATCCGTTCTCGTCAGCCCGATCTGATCTATTCAGTCCGATCCGTTCTTCCCAGAACAACTTATAAGCCCAGGCGCTGATTAGGGCTGATTGTTTGACAACCACACAAACTTATCTATGTGAGCTCCTGCTACCTAATCAATCAGGTGTAGGTTTCGAAGCACCGGGATAAAATCGAAGAGTCCAGTCTTGAAAAAATATAACCATAAAAACTACGCCGCACAGCCGTGCCAAATACCGTGAGATTTGCCATATGTCATACTAGCGGCCCACCCAGTGGTTTTACCTGCTGTAAACCGTTCTCCCGCGATAATAACTCATATACCAGCATGTATTAAACATAAAAACCTACCTCGTGTATCTCTACATATTATATTTAAAAAACGCTTCTACATTTGTTGCGTAGTTTTGAACATCTAAACATACAACAGGACAACCCAACTGACAAATCCCGTAACATCGTGCGGGACGTGTGAAAGCCGCATAAATTACATAAACATCAACGTCTACTAAAATCGGCATTGTTTGTCTTTTAATGTAACAAAAATATTTCTTCCAGACGGTTTTGTCCGAACACCCCAATTCTACTGGTGGGTTGTAAAAACGATCTCCGCTATATGTACAGGGACGAGACCTATCTCAACTACTGCAAAGACCGGAGCCCTTTTATCAGGTTAGTAACGCCTGTCTCCCGACAGATGTCGCTGTTAGTTTATAGAACACACGTGCAGTGAAACTAGCGGTCCGAAGATTTCTTTATATAGGGCTGCCGCAGGCCAAACGTAGGTTAATTTGTGCGAGCGACAATAAAAAAATAACAGTCCGTAATTTGAAATACACGTGCCGTCGGGCAACCGTGAGAGCCGTTTATAATTCTAGCCAATGTCACCTTTATTTCTATTGCGATAGAGTTCCTTTTTCAGTTTCTAGTCAAAAGTTCTCGAGCTGTCGCTTGCAAAAACTGCTGTTACTCTGCGGCGGCCTTTATCCAACACATTTCTAGCGAATACTACAGAAGTACTTAATTGTAGGTAGGTTTTATTTCCTTATTGAGAGCCGAATTAGACGACCTCACATGGTTAACGATAAAGCCAGCACCTACAAGTCACGTAAATAAATGAATTAATAGAAAACAGAGTGAAATAGAATGGGTGATGTGATTGCAGATACTTACATTATACAATGCGGGGGAAACATGTTATGTTCATATTACACGGTCTTTATATGCAGTATAAATGTAAAATCATTGTGAAATCTGTATAGACGTAGACTACGAAATTTGGTTCGGTAATAAAAACAAATAATAGCATTTAGTCACGAACTTGGAACTTAAATTAGTTTTATCAGTTACATGCAATCGAAATGCAACTCTAGGTAGAGACAGTATAGTATATTGCATTTAAGTTTTTCCAAGTTAAATGTATCACAATCCGATAAGTAAATTATAAATATGGAATAAAACCAAATCAGAAATAGTTCAGCAACAACTGCGTTACGCGACGCAGCACGTCAAAGAATTGGTATACATGCTTGAATTATAATACACGTCCGTCGGCCGTTGTCGGTGGCCAGGACGCTCATCGCAAGAAAAAAACAAATACGAATTATTTGCATCCGCTAGCCACGGCGGCCAAATATATTTCAATCTACTTATACAATGTGCGTTATTTATAAGTTTCATATAAATCCGAGAGGTTTTACTAGTAATTGGTGAAAATTTATGTGCAGTACCAAGTCGTTTTGTCACGTTTTCGCGACTTTAGAGTATTATGTAAACTGTCTAATCTTACCATTATTTTGTGCACTTATCTCTTCTTTCCTTTGATTTCTCCTTCACCAAAAGATTGTCTGGTAGAGATCGCTTTCAGCGATAAAACCGCCTTAACGCATTTTTAGTTTAAGTTTTCCTTTTATTTATTTGTGTTTAGAATGTACAATAAAGTGTTTTTACTTACTTACGTCGTGCGAATGTTTCATTTGCCGCTCGGGAGCGATCGGACTTTGAAAGCTCATGTTTAAATATCCACAGGGCGCCCAGAAAAAGCGACCTTGTAATGCCGGACCAGGGCCGAGCCTTGGCGCACGAGCTGGGCATCTACTACTACGAGACTTCTGTCTTCACGTACTATGGTGTCAATGAGGTGTTTGAAAACGCCATTAGAGCTGCTCTAATAGCCAGGAGACAGCAGAGGTTCTGGATGACTAACTTGAAAAGAGTTCAGCGGCCTTTACTCCAGGTACCTATATTGTAGCCCGGAGGCCACAGGTAAATAAAAGCAGGAGAGACTTGAGACTTCTTTATTATATTATGTACAAAGGACGAAGATGAACGTAAAGGACGAACCCTAAAATAACAAATATTAAAGTTAGTATGGCGATGATGGGTGAAAGAAGAAAAGCTTAGTAGGTGATGGTAAACGGATGTAGATAAATAGATATATGTACCTCTTTGAGGGTTCCTTTTAACACAACACGATTTTCCACAATTAATAGAAATATAATATATAAGCTTGGCCTTATGACCTACTAAAATGTAATTTTATTGCCCACGGAACTATGCAATAAAACTCGAAACTTTAAACTTGAAACTATAACGGCACTGGTAATACAATGGTGAATACTGTTTTCCCGTGGAAAGATAGATGATGAGTGCGTCAGGGAGAAAAATACGTCTGCACGACGTTCCAATTCTTTTATTTGATTTGAAATTTAACATAATTCGAAAAAGAGGAGGTGACATGGAAAAGGATGCCGACGCAGAGTTTTCACTCTGCTACAGTACCCGGGGGGACCGGAGAAAAAAAAAAGTACTCTAGGGTATTTTTTTTTTTTTTTTTTTGGGTAATGTGGTTGAGATGAAATGATGGTAATTGGTATGAAATGCTGGTAAAATTTTGGCGTATGTTCCGAAATGCTATGCGATAAATAAATGTGGTGTAAATGTTAATAAAATAAATAGAAGGTACTAAAAGTTAATCAAAATAAATGAATATTAAATGTAAGTATGGGTGGTGAGTGATCAAAAATTTTGACTGTGTGTGATATCTACAGTGAATATGTACAGGGTGGGAATTCTAAGTCAATCGTACGTCATATCAAGCATTCGTCATCAGCAAAATGTCTGGATTTCTATTATATGAAATCAGACCCTTTCAAAATGGAGAGCAGTTTTTAATTATGTCAACTGTTCTCTGAGAGTTTCCACCAGAATAGTGTAGGCTTGCAAGTCACAACCCGCTTTATGGTTCCTAGCTTTTGGCTTCTTTAACGTGTCGCTAGATCCGCACGGTGATAAAGTATTTACAAGTTTTGTAAAAAAAAGAAAACGTACGTATTAAAATTAGTATACGTGTTATAATTAACGTATACGTTCATTAAGTTTAGGTTATGGAAAATAAACAGCAAGTAAAATTAAAATCAAATTCGTAATTGAGTAGCAAGTTAAGTTAAAGTTAAAGTGACAATTACGACGTTATCTCCGTCGATGAGAGATAATTGCATTTGATCAATTAATAAATTGTAACAAGTGAATAAAATAAGTTGGTAATAAAATTATTTATCATTGAAGTTAAGTTTGACATCCGTCAATGTTTAATGGAAAAACCGAAAAGCGTAATGAGGTGAAAAAGTTTATAAAAGGAAATAAAATGACTGCGTTACTACTTTATGGCGTAGTTCGCTTTATCCAAACGCGGATAATTAAAAATGGGGGTGAATAAGGTTTAGTTTAGTTAAGTTTTGCGGTTTTGGTTGGTTTTAGGTCTTTGATATGCCAACGTCCTAAGTTGTTATTGTCCATATCGGCTAGGTTGTATACTAAAGGGGAAATCTTTTGGGATACGATACATTTAATGTATTTTGGTGCTAATTTAGCCGAGAAGTTTTTGTCGGTAGAGCTTATGGGATAATTACGTTTCCAAACTATATCGCCAGGTTTAAACTCTAGGTTTTGACGATGTTTGTTGTAGTTGGATGCGTTATTTTGGTGTATGAAGTGTAGTCGTGATTGTACTTTGTCGAAAATGGGAATGAGTTGGCCGAGATTTTCCGCATAAATATCTCTAGGGGCGAAGATGAGGTCATCCGTGGTGTCCTTTTGGGAGTAAGTAGAACCACACGGTACTAGTTCGCGACCGAATACTAGAAAGGCTGGGGTAAATTTGGTTGACTCGTTAACAGATGAGTTGATGGCAAATTGTATTTTATGGAGGTGTTTGTCCCAGGTTCTGTGGTCATCATCGACAAATGATGCGACCGCCGTGATTATGGTTCTGTTGTATCTTTCAACAGTATTTACCTGAGGACAGTGAAGGGGTATGAAATGTATGTGTGGTATGTTGTATGAGTGAAACATGTCTGTTAGTTCCGAGCTTGTCATTTGGGGGCCGTTGTCTAAAATGACTGTTTCAGGAATACCATAGTTCATGAATACTAAGTCTTCTAGGATATGTTTAATAACCGAAGAAGTAGCGCGTTTAATTGGAAATAATAAGCAGTATTTGGAAAAGCAGCAGGTTATTACCAATATGTATCTGTTAAGTTTACGTGATATGGGTAGTGGGCCAATAAAATCGATTGAAAGTCATTGAAATGGCCGGGAACATTGTTTAGGTTCGCCCATGTGACCGATAGCGTTTTGGTTACGATGTTTATATGCAAGACACGTGTCGCAGCGAGAGATAAATGTTGCCACATCTTTGTACATGCCAGGCCAGAAATAATTTAACTTGATACGATGGTAGGTTTTGAAGGTACCAAAATGGGCTGCGGTTGGTGTGCAATGATTTTGTGCAATTATGGGGTTTCGTTGTTCTGAAGGAACGACTAATTTCCAGCTGTATTGTGAATTAAATGGGGTTAGAGAATTAGTATATTTATATAGTTTTTTATCTTTAATTGTATAGTCGGGGGTTGATGAGGGATTATTTTTACATTTGTTAAAAATAGATTTGTACCATTCGTCTGTGGTACTGGAAGGATTAATAATGTTTACGTTGGGAATATTTCTCGAGAGCAGGTCGGGTACAAAGTTTTCGGAGCCTTTTTTATGTTTTATTTCAAAGTTAAACATAGATAGGCGTATGCACCAACGTGCTAGTCTACCTGTGGGATTGTCTAGACGAAGAAACCATTGTAGGGCTGAGTGGTCGGTATAGATGGTGAACTTGTGGCCATTGTCTAGATAGCAACGCCAGTGTTCTAGTGCTGTAATGACACTTAGAAGTTCTCGCTCTGTAATTGAGTAATTTCGCTGGGGGCCTGTGAGCGATTTACTCATATAAGCAATTGGCTTTTCTATACCATCAAATTCTTGGGTGAGCATGGCTCCGATGCCGAAGGATGATGCGTCGCAATGGACGGCGAAGGGCTTTGTAAAATCAGGACAGGCGAGGATAGGGGTGCTAACTAGGGCTTGTTTAATAGAGTTGAAAGCTGATTCCGCTTCTGGTGTCCATTTAAATGGTGGTGCCTTTTTGTGGGTTGAAGTTAGTTTGTTTAGGGGTGTAGCTAGTGTGCTAAGGTTTGGGACAAAACGTCTGTACCAGCTTACGGTGCCAAGAAATTTCTTGATATCTTTTGCTGTTTTGGGTACGGGTATGTCCAGGATAGCTTTGACTTTGTCTGGGTCTGTTTGGAGTCCCTGACTGTTGACGATGAAGCCTAGATATTTTAATTCGTTACGGAAGAATGAGCATTTTGGGAAATTGATGGTTATATTAGCATCTGTTAATTTAATGAGGAGTTTGTTGAGTATTTCAACGTGACGTTCGAAAGTTGAGGTGGCAATGACTATATCGTCGAGATAACAGAATACAGAGTTGTCACACATGAGATCTGATAGTAGGCTATCTAGAAATCTCTGTTGAGTAGCAGGGGCGTTTGTGAGACCGAAAGGCATCACTTTAAATTGATACATACCACGACCAGGTACGTGAAAAGCGGTTTTGGGCCTATCCTCAACTCGTAATGGGATTTCCCAAAAGGCTTTGGCGATGTCTATAGAGGAAAGGTATTTGGAATCGCGTAGGTTATCTATGATGTCAGAGATTAGTGGTAGTTTATAGGCATCTTTTTTTGTTATCGCGTTGAGTTTACGACTGTCAACGCAAAATCTCCAGGTATTGTCTTTCTTGGGGGTGATTAAAACTGGGTTTAGCCATGGGCTTTCACAAGGTTCAATTACGCTTAAGCGCATCATGTCGTCAACTTCCTTGTGTAGAGCCTTTTGCTTTTCAGGGGATAAGCGATAGCATCGTTGCTTTATTGGTGGGTGATCACCGGTGTCAATGTGGTGTTCTACTAAATGCGTTCTACCTAATGGTTTTGTGTCTGTAGAGATATTTTTAAATTTGTCTGTTATTAAGTTTGCTATTATTTGTTGGGATTCAGTAAGGTTTTTGAAAGAGTTTACGGTTGTTAATTCAAGATTTGTGTTTATCAAGAAGGTAGCGGTTTCAGGAGATTGAAAAGAGGCTATTCTGTGTAGAACATTTGGGGCAATATTGAATGCTTTCCAAAAGTCAATTCCTAAGATTAGGTTTTGTGAAACCTCGGGTATTACATGAGCCGATATTAGTGAAAATTTATTATTATAGGTTACAGGAAGAGTGATTATTCCGATAGAGTTATTTTTTGGTTGTTGGCTACTGTGCCTGTTATACGTATGTTTTCATTTAATTTGAAACCATGTTTTAGTAATGTTTTGTAAGAATCCTTACCTAGTATTGTAATTGTACTGCCGCTATCGAGGAGGCCGTTCAAATGTAAGTTATTAATTTTGATTGTGACATATGGTCGTTCGTGATCGTTGTCACCGGAGAAAAGAAGGTTTACGTGGTAAGACTTGAAAAAAATTGAAAGTGATTCTAACCAATTTTTCCAATCGAGTTTATCGAATTTGGGATTATTAATTTGAACGGGCTCCTCTTTATCTAGTTTTTTGGAGTTCTATTACATTTGGGACAGTTAAGGGCCGTGTAACCTTTGTTACCACAGCGAAAGCAAACCTTTTGGGGGTTGTTACACGCTTGTAGAGTGTGCGAATTGTTTCTACAGCGCGGGCATGAATATAGGGATTGGCTACTGGTGGGGAGTGGTTTGCCAGTATTTACAGCATTAATGGGGTAAGGAAAAGGGGGAATATATGGTTGGTAATTAGAATTGGAAGGGGTTTGGTTTTTGTTTGATTGGGTTGGAGTGGTATTAAAGTAATCTTGGGAGTGGTTGTTGACGTGGAGCAATTTTTCTGTAAATTTGCATGATTCAAGGAGGGTAGAGATGGAAAGAAGGTCTGGTTGGGTTACTCGCAAACTATATTGGGGTTGTAGGTTGCGTAATAGAATATCTATTTTTTCGTTCTCAGATAATGGGCTGTGAAGTTTATTGAATAGTGATTCCATTGTGGAGAAGTAAATTATGATACGTTCGTTAGGGTGTTGTTTTCTATTTCAAAATCGTTAATTATTGCTGATTTGAATGTTTGCCAGTTTGTGAGTGTGTTCTTATGTGTTCTGAACCAGTCTAGTGCCGGTCCTGAGAGAATGTCGTAGATGTGGTTGTATAGGGTATGTTCGGTTAAGTCCCTAACTTTGGCGAATTCTTCCACACGGGCTATGAAGTCCCGTGGGCAGCCTTGACCTTTAAAAATAAATCTTTTAAGGTCTGTTTGGTATCTGCTATTATGATTCGCCAATGAGTTTAATTTTTCTGTTAGTGTTTCGAAATATATGTTTGCGGGGTTAAGGTTTACGCTGCTGGTTTGGGCCGAACAATACGTGGATGAGGGGGGGTTATTATATGCGATTAAATATAGAATAAAAATATAGCAAAGAATCTATGAAAATAATATGGTAAATAATGTTTATTGGGTAAAAAGGGGTGAAAGCTCTAAATGCCAAAGTATTTTATCGAAATTGGATCAGGGGCGTTGATGCCGTTTTAGAATTTTGAAAAGAAAAATGGTTGGTGGGGTATGGAATGATCAATGGGTGTGGTGAGTTGTGTGGTTGGGGTCTGACTGTCGGTCTCGAAAACCTGCAGAACCCCACTATCTACTCGTATGTCCAATTCTTAGGATATTGTCCTAGGAATTGGTGTGAGTTATATCTTCGAGCGAAAGATGACTTTCGTCTAAACCTGACGCTCGAATGATATTGTTGGTTGCCGATGGGCAGCCGTGATAGTGTCTATTGTATGTATATGAAGTGTAGCGGTTTGATTCGTGTACTGAGGGTGTACTGTGTGATAATGGTAAAAATGATAATGATAAAAATGATAATGGATATTTTGATTTTCAGATATTGGGGAATTGGAATGTCTCTATTTAAATGGTTGAATTTGGAGAACTAATTTTGTGATTTTGATAATAAATGCTGGATAAATAAGGCTGTAATAAAATGGTAATAAAACAATGAAAGAATATTATTTTTTGATCTTCTGTTCTTCAAATTTCTGATTCTTGAGTCCGGTAGGTTGCGGGGTGGGTTTTTCCTCGTTGGGGCGCCACTGTAGCCCGGAGGCCACAGGTAAATAAAAGCAGGAGAGACTTGAGACTTCTTATTATATTATGTACAAAGGACGAAGATGAACGTAAAGGACGAACCCTAAAATAACAAATATTAAAGTTAGTATGGCGATGATGGGTGAAAGAAGAAAAGCTTAGTAGGTGATGGTAAACGGATGTAGATAAATAGATATATGTACCTCTTTGAGGGTTCCTTTTAACACAACACGATTTTCCACAATTAATAGAAATATAATATATAAGCTTGGCCTTATGGCCTACTAAAATGTAATTTTATTGCCCACGGAACTATGCAATAAAACTCGAAACTTTAAACTTGAAACTATAACGGCACTGGTAATACAATGGTGAATACTGTTTTCCCGTGGAAAGATAGATGATGAGTGCGTCAGGGAGAAAAATACGTCTGCACGACGTTCCAATTCTTTTATTTGATTTGAAATTTAACATAATTCGAAAAAGAGGAGGTGACATGGAAAAGGATGCCGACGCAGAGTTTTCACTCTGCTACAATATCATCATTATAGTACCGCCGCCGAGAGAAGTCGGTTTTGACAGCTGTCAGATTCGTGATAATACTATGGCAGAAGGTCCATTTTCCTTTGCTGACATCTCTTTTAGTATGGAGATGACAGCTGTCAAAACCGACTTTTCTCGGCGGCGGTACTATAACAGCCATAACAATCCACTGCTAGACACGAGTTTCCATCGTGGAGTATTTTTAAATACTCAAACCATGTTAGTAACCAGACGTTGTAAGCTCAGGAATTGTTGCTGACCATTCTCTTTATAACTTATATGATAGATTAATTAATCCTGGCAGGGTCGCCATGCGGTGATGGCGGTTGGGGGCGCGATCAATGAAACGCGTCTAGACTGTAATGTGTCGTTTATTAGACTGCTACTTACATACTAATGAAGGAGGCGCGTAGGCACACTACAAATCCTGCTTTTTACGATACGCACGGGAAAAATGGGATGCAGCCATTGGGATGAAACTTGGTGCTAGCTAAAACACAACTTAATGCGCTAAAAAAAAACACTATATTCTATACTAAATGATTTTAAAACAAGTTTTTTGTGCAGGCACCATTCAGACCACCAAGACCGATGGAGCCAGAGGTGCGGGTCGTCACCGGCGTCTACTTAGAAAACATGACTACTTTGTTACGGCAACAGGTAACTCATGAACTCATGAACTATACGGGGTGCAAGGTACAACCCTCCGAATACCTAAAGGGTGCATGCGGATCATGAAGCTAAACGACTTTCCTCTAGCAAGATATGTCAGGAAATGTAAAAAAAGTGTCTTCATTAAACTAAGTTAGCAGATAGTAATTTTGTACGGGAGATCTATATTTTTTTTTTGTCTTAGTTTTAGTTGCTAGGGGAAAATAGTTCAGTTTAACGTTCTGAATGCACCCTATCAGTATTCGGAGAGCTGTCCCTTACACCCTGTATTATTCTAGTTTCAACAGCCTTGAAAGAGCTTCTCGTGAATATAACATACACATACGTACTTACACATATCACGCCTATAATCCCTTGCGGGGTAGGCAGAGCGCAAACGGCTGCAAAAACTATAAGAAAATAGGGTTATGGATGAAAAGAAAAACTGGATAGATTTTAATAATCGAATAAGTTATTTTATTTTATAACTTTTAACACTGGGAAATAATACGTCCGTCACTAAGCGCTGTAGGAATCGGAGAGAGGGAAACGATTAACTCAATGGCATTCGGTCTTTAGAATCATTCGTTCAACATTCACTCTAGTCATTCACCTATTTGAACTGAGTTGTCAAAGCAGAAACTGTGATCGTTTAACTACATCAATTAAACAAGAAACTAGAATCATACCAGCAAATTAATTTTTGCCATTTATATTAACTAAAATCAACAAAAACCTGACATTAAGCCACGTCCGACAAATCTTTGAGGGTCATTCGGAAAATTGTGTATCGCCATAGTCATAGGTTATCAGCCCATCGCCTAAAGTTGCAATACACACCCTCGAGTCCCTTAGTCGCCTCTTACGACTCTGTAATGCTATTCTAAACCGGCGTCACACGGCATATAACATTCTTGCGAACAATATCCATAGGTACATTAACAGACACAACAGTCTATTCTGGACATGGGCCTATCCCTATTGAGGGGTATGCCATACTCACCACGCTTGGCAGACGGATTGGCGAGCGCAGTGCAAGATGTATTAACAGGGAACCCTACTGCCCATTCCCTGGATAAATGTATCTCTTAGTCGCTTTCCCGACACCTACGGGTAGAATTGGGGTAATGTTATATCTAAGCTGGCATCACTCGGCAATCCAAAAAAGTTAAACAATTGTCGTCTACGTTCATTTTACTAACATAATTTTGTCTACAGTTCTTCACAGACATGGTAATAATTTGCGGAGCGAAAGGTTTCCCGGTGCACCGCTTCATGCTGGCTGCAGCGTGTGAAGCCTTCCACCGTCTCATGACTACAGACTCTGCCAATTTATCGACTGAACTCGCTCGGAGCTCCAGTGAAAGCAGTATGGTATGATTACAAACATATTAAATATATACTCACATATATCACGCGTACATCACTACATCCCCCGCGGGGTAGGCAGAGCGTTAAAACTGACAAACAATTGGGGGCCTTTAAAAAAACCAAGTAATTGGTCTAAGCTACCACTATAGTGAGTGACAGATTGACAGCCCATCGCTTAAAATTGCAATGCACATGTTATCTTCGAATGTCTTTTACGACACTTACTGGAAATAAATGGGGTGATGCTATTATAAGCCGCAAATCGTAAATCGTAATCTTATCCGCTATAATAATTCGCAGAACATGGAATGTTATTCCAAAACTTGGTTGTATTCGTATTGAAAACAAATTAAAAATATTCATGAACTTTAATTGTATCTTAATTGAAGAATTTACCACTGGCTGGAAAGCGTAGTGGAAAGTACCGCTACCTGCTACGCCGAGGGTTGTGGGTTCGATCCCCATACAGCACAAATATTTGTTAAAAGTATATCTGTCGAATCTGGGTGTTTTCTATGTATTTTAATCACAAAAAAATGTATTTAAGTATTAATATCAGCTATCTAGTTCACATAAAACGCTTTGCTTAGTCTGCGGCTAGATGGCGCTGTGTGAAATGTCCACGATATAAGAAATTAGAAATATGTTATTAGCTTGCGTACACGGTAAGGTAACAAAGGTCTTAAAATAAGTCATAACATTCTTACATAATTTAAGAACATGCGTGATGCGCCAGTATTTGGCATGCAATATTATTTACACATTTTGAAACACTATTGAAAAATAAAATACTTGATTCATTGATTACATTAGGTCATAGGTAATAATTATTCAATATGTCAAAATACCATAATTTCATGATTACACTCAATGATAAACTATAAAATACACGAGTTAATACTTATCATCATCTTTCAAAAATTTCATAATTTCATGATTACACTCAATGATAAACTATAAAATACACGAGTTCATATCATCATCATTCAAAAATTTATTTATTTATTAATTTAACTTTTTTTTTTTAGGTGAGCAGTATGGGTGAAGCAACAGCTGGTGACTTCAACGAGGATACGGAGTATTTGATCAGCAAAGAACAGGCGAAACAAATGAGGTTAGAATAGTTTTTATAGCATTTTCACACCATGCACCTGCTCCTGCTGCTATCGCGAATATTGCTGGAAATACTTCCGCGGAAGTATCAACGCGAGCGAGTGTTCACACACTGCCGTTATACTCTTCTCGCACCAATACGAGTGAGCGAGATAGCAATACATTCCACTAGCGTTCGTGCTGCCGTTTCTTTGACTCGCGCACGAAAAGCCGACATTCGAGAGAGCACGGGAAGTGGCAGCGGCATGACGAGTAGCAGCGCGAGTAACCTGTTCACACATTCGCACTGCCTATTTACTTCCCTGTTCATATTGACATCGTGTGAACGTGCTATTAAGGCTACGTTTTTTGCGTTTAATTCATCAGTATTCCATCATATCATGTCTGTCATTCCCAGGGTGTGGGACCAGATAAAGCGGCGGTCTTCCTGTCAGATCTTGCCGCTGACTGACAACTGCAAAAAGCCGCCAGACCTGTACCGGGAGGTTAACCACCCAGCAATTAAATCAATTCGCCAAGTTAAGGTAAGAGAAACTATAAGGTGTAACAAAAACTGCAAATATTTCAACTGGTTAACCAGCCAATGAAACTAAACAATTTTCTCCAGGGAACATAGGTCAAATACCGAAAAAAAGCATTTGACCTCCCATACAAAGGGTTCCAGCCAGCCTGTCAACCGGGTCAACTTATATTTATGGGAAGTCCAAATTATCTTTCATATTTCGGCCTATTTTCCTCGGGGAAAATGGTTCAGTTTCATGGGCTGGTTCACTCCTGAAAATATTTGCAGATAATATTTTTACATGCTGTAGGTATATCAAAATCATATTTTTATGCTCTTAGCTCTGAGGTTAAAAGAAGGTGATGACCTATGAGGTTAATTGCTGAAAGCCAATTGTAGCCACGTATCATGGAGCTTGCTATAGAATTTATTCATAAATTGTAATAAAGCTTAATTTGTTACGGCAGATTCCAGCTCGTAAAGTCAAGCTCACGTTCGGTTAGACACTCTAACCGCAAATGTAAGTCTTACCCGCGCGCTGGATATGAACGGTCCAACGTCCAAACTGTCTAACCCAACCCGAGCTTGACTGTACCTATGCAACAGCGAATGTTTTATTAAAATTCTACATGGGATTATGGGCTGTAGCCTTAGTATACAAGGTGTAAAAAAAATTGCTGAGAATATTTTAAGGGGTGAACCAGTTCATGAAAAAAAATTGGCCTTCCCATACTAATTGTGTTACCCGGCCTGTAATTTGTATGAGAAGGCCAATTTTTTTTTACACCATGTATAATCAATCAATGAGAAAATATATTTTTTCGTATCTAGTGTGACAAAGTACAGCACGGACAGTCGTCAACACAAACAATAGTGACGATGAGTAAGCTGGTGTCGGCTTCTGTGATGCAAGAGATTGTGTCATACATCTACACAGGCACAATTGACGCCAACGCATTTAAGCAACAGGTGCGTATATCACGAACAATTAATATAACTAAAGAGTTTTTTTTTTTTATGAGACCACATAAAACAATTTTTAAGAGTATAGTAACCTGAAAGATTTCCCTCTAGAGTACATGACATTTTGTTATTTATTTTATATGGGTTTTCGCTAACGATTAAAGGTCATATGATTTTGACAACGTCTGCCAATCACGTAGACCGTTTACGCGGAAGAAATGTTATTAAGGTTTCGCAATCGTTTACTATCCTCTCAAGACAGAAGTAGTGGTTCTCAGCTTCATTTACAAAACAATCCTTTTTTATCTGGAATATTAGGTATGCTTAAAGTATTTAAAATTATATGCCCTAATTATAATATCTACTGACGGCTTTTGCTTCTTAACTATCTTTATTCTTTCTAAATGCTTTTATTAAGACCTAAGAAATATGACGACTTAAATTCGGTGGCCATGTCGCGTTTTGTAAGTTTACAAGAAAAGTTTATAATAATGATAGGTACAATTATGTGTTTGCATCAATTGACAACAGGCGGCCGTTTTCTTGAAAAACGCCGCGTGTCGCGGCGGTCGGCGGTCGGATATAATTTGAGCCTCAGCATGTGGCCTTAATTAAACAACTTTTTAAATGTTAGTTGTCATCTGAAGAGACAAGTTTTATTTACATAAATGTTAAACTAAGTAACAAAAAGTTGTCGTATTTATTAGGTAACTGTAGGTAATTTTGCCTACCAAACCAATTTATTGAAAGTAATACTTCCTTTTATAACTTTTATTTATTAAATACACACAGTTTATTTGCTTTGTTTCTTCTTAAAATCTATTTATTGTGATTTAATAAGCAACAAAATAAAAATTATAATAAAGAAGCGATTTAATTATATATGTGTCATAATAAAATATCAAAATATCTTCTGCAGTCGGCTGCTATTGGACTTCTACTGGTAAATTCTAAAATAATAATTGTGTCATAAAAACGTATTATTTTATTCATACTTTATCGCAATCACGTCTGCTATGTAGTTTTTTTATTATTATATTTGTTCATAATTTATTAAATAAGCTTTTTAACTACTTAAGTATAGTTTTATACTGCTATTTAATCCACAATATTTTTACGCATACCTATGTCTTAGCTGATCATCACTTTTTCGCAAAGTAAAATTTTATATCAGAACCTATTCCTACGATCTTATTCCTTCCTACGATCTAATTTACAAACAAAAAAAGGATGGAGATTAACGTTTCTTATGAACAATAGGAAAAAGACAATAAAATTTTACTTAATTTGAAAAACACACTTGTGTTGCATCCACTGGTCTACGATGGCACGTTTCCAAACCCTAAAAGGTACTTCTTTTGTTTAATATCATACGAGTATTTAAGTTTTTCTCTTATCAAGTTACCAATCATACTACTATTATAAGTAATGTATGTAAGTTTTTTTATGATAGTCTCCAAAACGCAGTACTGGAACAAATTATAATTATCCCTGAGCTAAACAAGCATAAATAAGCTGCCTTTTACTGCGGGAAAACACCTCTCTACCACGGGATAACGGTTAGCTGCGGGTAGAATTAACCTTTTCGCCGCCAAGCCATTCGAGTAAAAAATTGCAACCAGCGCCACACCAATTTCTTAGGAAAGAAATACTCAATAAAATAGAGATGTCCAACAGTTCATATCGAAAATAAATCTACACTTTATAAACCGAGTTTTGATTAATCTAAAATCATTATTTTGCCCTCTACTTTTCAGTTCTGATTTCATATAGGTCAAAATAATAATATAGGATAGTAGTAGTAGTGGTGGCCTCGTAAACAACACTAGGCATATTCAACAAGTTTATTTTTAGTTCAGTTTTCGATCAGCACTGGCGCATCTCTATTACGCGTCTCTCTATATCGCGTTGTCGGTTATAGACGACTGTGGCGTCGGTGGCATTTCTATATTTTCAAACCCGTAAGACAAATAAGGATGTAATATAGAATATCGATAAAAAAAATTAGAACATCATAGGATTTATGCTGGTATTTATTTTAATATTTTATTGTGACTATTTGTTTTCTTTCATTTCTTTTTCTTATTTTACTTACGTTGAATATTAATTAAAAACGATTTTTAATAGTAATGAACACGATTTAATATAAAATATTTAATAAACATTACTAGTGTCAACATCTTTAATTAACGAAAATAAACAAGTTATAGAATCATGTATAACAATGAAATTGGATCAATAAAAACGAACAAAATACAAGTACCTACTGATCTGCTAAGTATAACTTAAATAAATATAATTATGAATACATAATTTGAAATTAGGAGTGCCGACATGCACACTCACTTTTTCTATCGTAACATACAAAATTATACCTAACAGATATCAACTGCATAAAAATATACCTATAATATGAAACGAAACTAAATACAGGGTTATTTTTTAGTCAGTGCGCAAACTTATACCATGATATCAGAATCGTTAATAGGACATTTTAGGCAAATAAAAAAATATGTTTTATTTTTATTATTTTTTTATTTTTGTCTGCCTCATAAAAAATAAATCATGGACACACTACTTTTCAATCGGGGGTGCGTGAAAATGGCAACAGCGCTCGCGCAGCGCACCCTTCAGTCAGTTTTATTCAGTTCTCGCTTTGATTCCGTCGCGGGCGGGCGCGCACCTGTGTGACACTACTTTTCCCGCCGATCCCGAATTGATTTCGCGATGTCGAATTTTACGTTTCGCGAGTTTTACGAAATGGTGCGTTCATACTTTTTAAGTGGGGAAAATACCCGATGAATGTACGCGGACGAAACGTTAACGTTATGCAGCGGCTGTTGGATCACGGGCAGTTTACGGTAAGTAACTGTTAATTAAACGACTATTGTACTTAGCTACCTACTGCCTACCTAGTGTTCTAGGTAAACTTTTCATTCCTAAGCCCGTAAAAGTATGAAGGGAAAATTGGAATCATCTTTTTAAAGGCTCAGCTACACAAGACCGGCGCGCGATAGCCGCGTTCCGGCCATACGATTTTTTTTTGAATGCCCGATCAAATCACACCCTGTTATTTTTGTGTGAGTAGACCGTTTTTAATCTTTATTCCTAAATAACCACTCAAGGTTAGTTCACACTGACGTAGTAGCAACATTTTAGTGGCCTAATCAACTTTGACTGTCATACTTTACTGAATTTTTCGCTCCACTCTCATAAGCGCACAAAATTGCCGTTTACTTTACTTTAAATGCAGTTGTACTTTAAGGATAATTCGGTTAAAATCATCGAAGGGCAGACACGCGCAATACGAGCTACCTCATATCATCAGTGTACATAAAGCTTTCTAGCAGTGCAGATGAATTTCCCGCCACGCCGTGCCGGCGGCGAAGTCGCGGCGCGGGCGGCCGGCGCCGGCGGCGTCAGATTTCTTCTAAGAATTGAACCGATGGCGCCACTATGTCTGGCGCTGTAAGACGCGGTGACTAATCGCGACGTTGTCAAACCATCACAACCTCTGTTGTTTGCAGGTTGTGTAGGCTTTTTAGGTACTATCAGCAACGGCTCCAGTTGCCATTAAAGTCTTTACTGGTTATTTTTGAATGTTGATCTTTTAAAATGGGTATCAATCTTTTCTGGTTATTCTTGTTAACTGTAAGAAAAACCATTCTTAAGTTGATCACGTAGTTGGTTACTCGAGGTGCTGTACAATCCCGAGTTACCGTTATGGATTAAACATTTACATGTCTTGCTTATGCTAGTACCTAGTAGCTGCTAATTCTTAACCAAACTGGGAAAAATCCAAGTACGTGATTAACAAAATAATCTTGTCTCTCCGCATAAACTAGAAACAGGAACCATCAAATCAAGAGACCAACTTTCAAACCACTACACCACGGAGGCAGTTTAAGTGTAGGTACTTGTGAGATAGGTACTTAGTTGTTGTAGGTATCACCCGCACGCACCCCGGTACCAATAGCGGTCATTAACCTGGACTGGTCATTGACCTGTGCTGTAGGTAGAAGCTAGAACACAGTCAGCTGATAAGTATAACTGTGCCGCGCGCGACGTTGCCAAACCGAAAGATAGCTAGTGAACCTAATAGGGTGATCCACACTTACGTACGATCCTAGGATAAGTTTAAGTGCGATTATTTCAATTTTTTTGTTCTAAGTCAGGTGTAAAAAATAAATACATATTTTCTAAAATTTGATAACCATTACGTATGTTGAAGCTGCGCACTGACTAAAAAATAATCCTGTATATGATATAAAATTCACTAAAATCAACATGCATAATCAAAACTTATATTCAAATTTGTACTTAAAAACTATTTCGTTTGAGCTTCTTTTATGGTCGCATTCTTCGTCCTTAACCTGGTCCAACTTCTCGTCGGGGACTTCTTTTAACATTTCTTTCGTTTTGTTCAAAATAGTTTGTCTTTTGTCAAATTGGCATTCTGAAAAAAAATGTCATGTCTACTCTAAATAAATAATTAAACTAATAAATTATTACAAGTATAATAAATAACATACGTCTGTTATCAGCATGTTTCTGCGTAGAACTAGGCAAAGGAGCTTCTGCAGCTTCTTTTCTTTTTTGCTTATCTGGAATACACAATAATTGATTAGGTATAAGTTTAGTGTAAGTACATACATACATACATACATATATCACGCCTATAATCCCTTGCGGGGTAGGCAGAGCGTAAACAGCCGCATAAAACGGACATTTACGCCACGTCTGACAAATATTTGAGGGTCATTCGGAAAATTGTGTATCGCTATAGTGACAGGTTGTCAGCCCATCGCCTAAAATTGCAATACACACCCTCAAGTCCCTAAGTCGCCTCTTACGACTCCCACGGGCAAGAAATGGGGTGATGCTATTCTTAGCCGGCAACACACGGAAAAGTAAGTAAAGTAGTGTAAGTAATTTAAATCTAATGATTTTTAAACGAAAATATTCAGTCACGTATGTTGATGCCTTTGATGTGGAAGGACAAAATAATAATATAAAAAAAACAATACGAGACAAAATAACAAAGAAATGAAGATAAATTATATTATTTGACTTTTATTTTGTACATAGATAAGATGTCTTAAAATGCCCTACAGAACTGCGACGGCATATATGTCTATTTTACATAAGGATAACTTTCTGTTATTAAATTACTAAACTAAAATTTAACATAGTCAAGTCCAGTAAATAAGTAAGTAGGTACTTAATAATAATAATTTTTAAAGCCCATAAATTTACTTGTTGCCATATAATTTGAAATAATAAATTCGGTCAGTATTTTGTACTCACTTTTCATCGCCTTTATTTCTGCTTCAGCTATTTTCTTCCATTTCAAATATTCGCGACGGGACATCATCTTGTATGCACTTTAACTTGACCGTACTCGTCAAAAAAAAAACTGAAGGAATGACAAAAACATATCTCATAACATAACACAAACTAAAAAAAAGCACGAGTGCCAATTACTTTCGTGGAAAAACTGCAACTTTGAGTAAACAGGGCCATAAAACACGTGCGCATAAAACAATAAATTGTTCCAGGCGGCATTGGGTTCAAACAGCTCTTATCCTATGAGGTTGCGGTATTTCGTTTTTGACCACAAGAGACAAAAGAAATGCATATTTCTAGTTTTATTGTCATTTGCTGCTATTATGCTTGGTTTAAAACTATTTATGTAATCTTCATTGAGGTTACGTGTCTGATGTATTTCAAAAAATCTTTCCCATTTTGGTAAATAAATTAAAGACAAATGTCAATGATTTCTGTCCGACAAAGATAAGGCTCAAGGTGTTACTCCGTGTACAGTATTGTACCTATTCGTTTGTAAATTAACATCCGTAACAACATTAAAGTAACTATGAAATGCTAATAAATAACCGCTGATATAAGTACAATACCTTACGAAGGGCGTTATAAAAAGTAAATAGAAACAAACCGAAGTAATAATCAAATAAACCGGGTAGGAATAGAAAAAAAAATGTTAAAGTATTGAATATAATATATAATAAATCTTAAAATAATAGTTATGTCGGTTTTCCATTTGCCTGAGATACAGGAATTCATATTCTTAGTTTAGGAAATGGTTAAGCCACAGAATTATTTCATGTAAGTGTACCTTTTTGTAATTAAGTTTATTAAATAAATAATTATCTTATCTCTTATTATCTAATAATAATCTTGTATCACAATTTGACCCGTTAAATTAAGTTCACATGAAACCCTCCCAAACGCTCCTAATTTATTTATTATTATTTATGATTATTAGGTATTTACTTACCTCTAAATCTTCTTCTTCGAGTAATCCACGTTCAAACGACAGATCAACGTCATCCTCTACGCCTTCTAAAATCTGTAGAAGTTCTGCTAAACTAAGCTCGTCGGCACTCATTTTCCCATCACTATTTTTAAGTCACTATTGCAATGACGTCAGAGCGTGTCGTCTTTACCCGACTACGGCGTACAGTGTACTCACAATGGTCAAGCAATTATCGCTGTGCACGAGTCGCCGAAACCGGTTTGTCGATACTCAATCAAACAAAGAAAATAATGTCTAATACTTGGCGTATTTCTACAAATCGATGTCGGGAATATTTTCAATATACATTAAAATAATAAGAAAATGTTATTGTTATGACAAACTTGACAAATATCTAGGCATAGTATATTCCGAAAATATATTATAGATGTATCGATATTTCACATTTGTACTAGTAAGGAACAACACTTCCAGTCGTGTGGGGCCGACTATGGCGTGTGCGAATGGTACTTATGACAGCTTCAAAACGTAATCAGTATTTTTCTTATTTATACTACAAATCTAATAAATATCTAAGCGCAAAAGTTCATAAATCAAAGTAGAGGGTACAATAAATGCAATATGCGAAAAATAAAAGATAGATACGGTTTTGAAATGCTAGTTTATGAACATAAACTTTGACGAAGTTTTGTCGGCTGTACCCGACCGTGGCGCTGACGGCAAGTCGCGGGTTGTCGGCTATACCCGTCTGTGGCGGTGAAAAGGTTAATATTGATATGCGTGGTGTGGATGTTAGTATATTGAAAGCTTCCATGAAAGACAACTTCTTTTGCTGTCATAGATTTTGGATACGATATATTCGAAATAAAGCCTATGTTACTTTCATAAATTATTACCGGAATATATTTCATACGTAGAAATATTTAAGGCGCGTATACTCGTAAACTGCCTCGACACTGACGCCACTTTGCAAAAAAATATATCTCTTGAAACAAACAATCTATCAGAAAGTTTTAGTAATATCCGCAAGTAAAATAAGAACCTTCAAACTCAATTAAATATTCGCTGTAATTAAAGTTATGAGAAAAAGAGCCTTAAACGGCCACTTTTGGTATTAATTGCCATTTCATTAATAACAGCGAATATTTCATTTAGTTTGAAGGTTCTAATTTTACTTATGGGTTGTTTGTATTAAATAGAAATATTTTTATGGAGTGGCGCCACTGTCGAGGTCGTTCACGGGTACACTCGCCTTAAGGTTCTTATTACATGACAATCTTATCGACCATCATGATCAGCTCATAAATCTTACAGGAGATCAGACAGGCTGCGGAAATGCTGGGTTTCCACGAGCTGACGAAGCTCAGTCAGTTCATTCTGGCCCAACGTCTACTCTTCGACAAAGGATTTATGCAGCAGTTTCATAGTGTAAGTTTTATAGCACGTTCACACGATGCCAATATGGACAGGGAAATAGTCGGCTTTTCGTGCGCGAGTCCAAGGAACAGCAGCACGAACGCTTGTGGAATGTATTGCTATTTCGCTCACACATATTGGTGCGAGAAGAGTATAATGGCAGTGTGTGAACACTCACTCGCGTTGATACTTCCGCGGAAGTATTTCGAGCAATATTCGCGACAGCGGTAAGAGCAGGAGCAGGTGCATGGTGTGAATGTGCTATTATAAATACATAATAATTTGTATTCATGGAGAATATGAATAAATGAATATGAACGGCCGATTGGCGCAGTGGTAGTGTAACTGCCTGAGGCGCAAAGGTTCTGGGTTCGATTCCCAGTGGGACACCCACCAGTTTGCATGTAAGTAAGATGGTTCCCGACGTTTAAACCGTCGGTCCCGGCTGCTGTCTATGATTACTTTAACGGTGGTCGTTATACAACCATGTCAGAGGCCTACTACTAGTAGTAGGCGGTTGAAAACCTCTGAAACCAGGGTTCATCAAGTCGTTCATTGACTCGGTGTCTCACACGAAAAGAAGAATGATAAAGAATAAGCATTTGAACTGCTATGACAAGTTTATGGTAAATGCTACGAGCGAACGCTTTTATTTTCTGTTTCTTTATTTTGTTTGTTTTTGTTTTGTTTACTTCGAATATATTACGAAACTATACAAATTTAGGAATATTCATAGACCGTGATTTTAATTTCAACGTCGACAACGTCTGCCCGCATCCTTTACAATGTCGTCGGTCCACCTGGTTATGACAGCCTCAGTCATACGCTGTGCTTTTCGTGGCCGCCACTCACTAAAACATCGATAATCGGTTCAACTAGCTAATGTTATCTCCTATAAAATAATACAACATTGTTTCTACTATTAATAGTAGATGATTGAAATACTCCCGACATCGTTGGACGGCCCGGTGTCCTACACACAAGTAAGGAAGGTATAGAAAAAAATTAACTTACTTAACAGCCACAACAGTCCACTGCTGGACATGGGCCTCTCCCTATCGGGGGGTATTGGCACACCACGCTTGGCAGGCGAATTGGCGAGCGCAGTGAAAGATGATCAATTCACAGGGAACGCAGCTGCCCATTCCCTGGATAACTATACCTTAGTCGGTTTTTACGACAACCACGGGTAAAATTGGGATGATGCTATTTTAAGCCGGCATCACACGGCAAAAGAATAATAGAAAATAGACATCTCTAAACAAAAACCAGATGCAATTAACCAAGTTCAAATTATTTATTTTCTCTACAGCCTCTACAACAAAGACTCCGCGAGATGTACGTGGAGAGAAGCCTGTTCGCCGACGTGACGTTTGACCTCGACGACGGCATCCACTTGGCCCACAGAGCCATCCTGATGGCCCGGTGCGACCCCATGAAGGCCATGTTCCAGGGCCACTTCCGGGAGAGCATCTCCAGAGTGGTAAGCGCAGTATAAAGACGACCCTAGCATCTTATAATACATAGGTATACTATCCTTGCACGTATTGTTTTCATACTTAGTTTAATACATACATATATCACGCCTATAATCCCTTGCGCAAAAAACCATCATTAACGCCACATCTGACAAATATTTGAGGGTCATTCGGGAATTGTGTATCGCCATAGTGACAGTTTGTCTGCCCATCGCCTAAAATTTCATTACACATCCTCGAGTCACAGTCGCCTCTTACGGCTCCCACGGGTAAGAAATGGGGTGATGCAATTCTAAGCCGGCATCACACAGCTAGTTTAATTGGTTGACTGCAAAAAAAACTATAGAGATAAACTGATCTTAGTGACTTACTTTTATTAAAAAAAGATTGTTGGTGCACAATAAAGGATATAATAAATGTACGGCAAATGACTCCTTGTATACCTACATTATTTTCTTCTTCTACTTTGCAAATGGCGTGGCAAATAGCTTGAGACAGAGCAATCCGACTACTGGCGGCCGGCGGACAAATATAATTCGGGCGATACTCTCACATATGATGAAAAGCCTGCTGTGCCGATATATAAAACTAAAGGCTACAATTTTACTGGTGAAATTCGATGTTCATTGCGTAGTTGGTTAGCTATTATGATACAAGAAATATTAACCGACTACGCAATGAACTAAGAATTTCACCTGTAGGCTTGTAGCCTTTAGTTTCATAACATAGGGTACTGGAGTGCTTACGATAGTACATGTTAATCAAATCTGCATTTTCTGAGTCTGTTTTATATAAATAAATAAATAATAAATATCCTGGACAGTTCACACAGCGCCATCTAGCCTCAAACTATGCAAAGCTTGTACTATGGGAACTAGATAGCTGATATTATTACGTAAATACTTTTTTTTGTAAATAAATACATATTATACATAAAAACACCCAGACTAAACACAAATATCTGAAAATAACTTAACAAACATTTGTGTGTTGTGGGGATCGAACCCACAACCCTCGGCGTAGCAGGCAGGTGTACTATCCGCTACCCCATCGGGCCAGTCATATTTGTGGTAATCATTCTTTTTATTTCTTCCAGATCTCATTCCCTGGCGTCAAGATGTACGCGTTCCACATCCTCCTGTGCTACATCTACTCCGACAAGATCCCGCCAGTGGACCCGAGGCGGTGCATAGAGTTGCTGGAGCTAGCTAACCGACTGTGCATGACGAGGCTGGTGACCCTGGTGGAAGCGAGGGTTATTAATCAGCTGCAACATCAGGATAGGTGAAAGAATAATAACTAATAAAGTGCAAAGAATACTGACCGAATTGATAAAACTAAAACTGCAACATTGAACTTTTAAGGCCGTACGCTCGCTTACGCGGTTTCACGCGCGGGCCAGCCCGCGCGTGAGGCCGCGCGCGGTCTCGCGGGATCCGCGCGGCGGTCTGACATGGCCGCCATTATTACCCGTCCAAATTTAGAAGGCGCATAGTGCCTAGGTAGTTGTAATATGGCAAGTGTCGTCGTGTTCGTACGGGTTATATTATGTCGCGGGTTGCTGAAGCCGCGGCGCTGGTGACCGCAGGCCGCGTCACGGGGCGCCAATCTTGTGTTTTGTCAAATCTGGCCCGCGCGGGACGTCCCGCGCGTGAAACCGCGTGAGCGAGCGTACGGCCTAAAGCACTCGCGATCACTTTCACTCATTTTAAGTATCAGACCGGGTCTATCGCGGTAGTATTTAGGTAAATATTAGTAATTTACCTGTGTCCCGACGTTTCAATACAGTTTCATGTATTGTGGTCGCGGGTTGACTTGCGGGTTATTGTATTGAAACGTCGGGACACAGGTAAAATACTGATACTTACCTAAATACTATCGCGATAGACCCGGTCTATTACTTAAAATGAGTGCAACTTTGAAGTTGTTGAGTCTTCAAAAATCTGACAAACCTTCATACCACAATAGTTTATTAAGTCCTAATAATGCACCACGACAGTTTAAGCCTTTATGACATTGAACCTAACTTAAAACACACACACATATATCACGTCTATAATCCCTTGCGGGGTAGGCAGAGCGTAAACAGCCGCAAAAAACGGCCATTTACACCACGTCTGACAAATGTTTGATGGTTATTTGGAATATTGTATATCGCTATAGTGACTGGTTGTCAGCCCATCGCCTAAAATTGCAATACACACCCTCGAGTCCCTTAGTCGCCTCTTACGACTCCCACGGGAAAGATATGGGGTGATGCTATTCTAAGCCGGCATCACACGGTAACTTAAAACAATCTCATCAAACCTTTTTTTATTTCTTACAGAGTTTGCGGTGAAGAGGACCAAGTTGTGGAAATAGCGTTATCGTTATTAGAACTTGTCAAGGTAATTTATTTTATGAGGCTCTAATTATATTCATCCGCCAAAAGTTTGCTAGAAAATATATCATGCAAGACTTAGGCGGCTTTCCCACTGCACCGCACTCCGTCGCGTAGCGCGGGATAGCAGATTTTCAAGTTGTATGCAAGTACATCAGTACGTATCGAAAAACAGCCTCGTGCAACACACCGACAAAGCGTTAACGCGCAGTGGCGGGATCTGCCGCTCCGCGCTACGCGTCGGGGCGCGTTCTTTTATATTTTGTGGCGCGGCATTTTCGTTAGAGGCCGCCGGTGAATGAATATAATTACACACGAAACTGCGAATCTGTGTAATTCGCATCACATATTATTACTTTGCGAAATAAATTAACTTAATAAGTAATTATACTAGCAATCCAAGCGTGTTTACGATGTGATGTGCATATTTTTAAGTACAATAGAACGATTTGTTTTTCAGTTACACAACGCACACAACCTAGCCGATTGGTGTACGTGGCGACTCTGCAGCGCTTACGACCGCGTGTGTCGCGCGAAGCACCTCAGCCAGGCCTCTAGAGATTACTTATCTGACAATCGGTGGCCTCCGGTTTGGTAAGATTGAGCTTCTTTCGTTTAATTCATTCTGATTGGCGTAGCAATGTTTACGTGTGGCGTAGTTTTATCTACGCATCCTGTAGTAACGAGTACGCGTCTTATAGCAACATCTTTGCGGCACAAAGCAACGTCTACGTGGTTTTCAAGCAACGTCTAAGCAGGCGTTATGTGGGAACGTCTACTCATCACGTAGCAGTGTCTACGCGTTCCGTAGCAACATCTACGCATCATATAGCAACGCGTAGGCGTGTCGTAGCATCACGTAGCAATGGCTACGCGTTGTGAAGCAAAGTAAGACATATGAGTTTTCTTTTATATTCTGCAGGTATCTGAAGGAGTTCGACTATTACCAGAAGTGCCTCTCGGAGCAGAGTAAAGAGAACAAAGAGTTGAGACCCACGACCTCCGTACAGACGACACAACACACCGGCTGCCTGTGTTTTACAAGTAAGTGGTACACATTATTACGACACATCTATTTATATACAGTATGTATACACAAGCTCCCTCTCTTTTCGTGTGAGACACCGAGTCGTCCAACGACTTGAAGAACCCTGGTGTCAGCTATATACAGCTTAGCTTATATACAGTATGTATATACATAAATAGCTTTTCGTTCGTTCCATTCTAGTTTACATGCTCACATCGTAGCCTCAGAGTTTCTCAAGGGTTGACTGGAAGAGATCCCTTCATGAAATAAGACCGCCTTTGTGCCATTTCTTGTTTTTGTTTTAATATGTTTTTTCTGTATTAGTTTTAAGAATGCACAATAAAGTGATTATACATACATAGACATCTACGTTTTAGGTAGGGTCGGGGCATATTACGAGCGATTTATACTCCAACGTTTGGTGGAGGCGGCCAGGCCCTTGGCTAGTATAACTAGTTGCATACAATACATTATCAGCCAACAACTGGGTCCAAGCAACCATAGCCCGATTTTATCAAACAAAAGGCTACAACTTTACAGGTGAAATTCGATGTTCATTGGGTAGTCGGTTCGCCATTATGATACCAGGAATATTAACCAGATACGCAATGTACTAAGAATTTCACCTGTAGTTTCATAACATAGGGCACTGGCATATGTCTATACTGTACCAACATTGTAAGTACCTAAATTAAAGTATCAATTTTCTTGCACCAAAGTACCAATAAATGTTTTAAAGAGTTTCAATTATTCTTACTTCAGACAATATTTGAATAGGTTGTTGTTTTTAGGTAAAAACCGTAGAGAGAGCGAGACGCCAGACGTTAGTACCGCTTTATGCCGCAGCGCTGATGTGGTGCAGCAACACCCACCATTTTGACACCTACCTTATTGGAGGTAAGATACACAGTGGTATTTCATTTTCAAAAATCAAAAAATATCGACTGCGGCCGGGCCTTGAATCCGGGACCGTGGAACACCGTTTCACCGCTCTGCCCGCAGTCTCCAAATTGTTGATCGACTCAAATCGACGTGTAGCGACTGAACTGGCAGACTGTTTTCAAAATAACGGTAGTTCAGCAGTAGGTACGGCTAGCTTTTCATATTTAAAAAATATTTAAGTCGTTTATTTTGGCTCATTGGCCGTTTTAGGTTTTTGGGTCATTGGCCGAACCCAATTTATTATTTTGTGTCATTTTAGGTACAATAATTGCTAAAATACCTACTGTATTGGGTTTTTACACTGTGTAAACTGTCATCACATAGACAGTACTGGTACAATTTATAATACAAAATTATAGGCACTTAAAAACATTATTTAATAAATGAGTAACTATACCTACTTGAATTTAAAATTTACGCAAGCGTAAAAATTACACGAAATGTAATATGTGCTTTACAGACACATAATGCAATCGTGCAAAAAATAAGTGACTTAAGAGTTTTTGTAAGTTATGCCCGCAAATAATGCCTGTCGTACCAGACGTTGTAGGAGCAGGGAAACGGTATTTTATGGAAGCATTTTTTATTTCGCTTTCTTTTTTCTCATTTATTGATTTATAGGTGTTTTTATTTTCAGATCTCTTCGGTTCGCGGTGCTCCTGCCAGTCTCAATGTGTTTCATGAGCACCATACTGACTATTCTTATACTTTTCCACATTTACACTTAATTAATAAGTTTGAAAACTATCCAGTAATTAACTAGGGGATGAAGGTGCGAGCGCACTAATAGGCAACGCGACGCAACACTGTAACATTTCTTCGTATCATGTTTAACGGTGGCCAGCTCGCCAGTCACAAGTTAATAAGGAAATGGTTCCACGTGGCCAGGAGATGCTAATATTTAGCTGTTTACATTTTCGTGTAAACTTACCACGGAGCGACCTTATTGTCGTCGGTTGACGGGAATATAATTCGAGTCTAATTAAGCCTAAATAATAATTAAATAAGACGCAACACTGCACATCAATTTCGACAATGTATAGCGAAAGTAGCAATATTCACTAGAACTAGATAAAGATAAAGATAAAGATAAAGATACTTTATTTGCATTAAATATGGTTGGTAACAAATCCAGATGGTAAGGCACATAATAAAAGGTTTCACATATCTAGCTTAGATTTAACAGTAAGCATGCAAATAGTTAAACTAAAGGTATTATTTATAGCTACAATGTTCGCAATTATTAATTTTGTGATCCAAATAATCCTTCATGGAATAAAAAAGATGCTGCATTAACCAACATTTTATTGCTTTTTTAAACTTATGTTTTAACTTTATGATTTTTAAATGGCAGGGTAATTTGTTCCATATGGTTATACACATACCATAACAGTTATTTCTAAATCTAGCACTTTTAGGTATCATATCAAAAACCAATGCGTTAGGATTTCTCAGATTCCTTGACGTGTTATCTTTTGTCATTCTGAAAAGGCTTTTATGTTGAAAAACAAATGTGGATGCTTCCAATAAATACAAACAAGGCAATGGCATTATTTTTAAATATTTAAATAATGGCACACAAGACGTATCTTGAGCCACCATCATAATTGCCCGTATGCATTTTTTCTGCGCAATGAATGCCTTGCCTGCGTCTGTGCTGCTACCCCACATTAAAACACCATATCTAAGCACTGATTCCACATAAGCATAGTAGGCTGTAATCGCCGCTTGCCTACTAGCTACTCTAGTTAATTTTCCAAGAGCAAATGAAAACCTATTTAATTTGTTGCATACGCGTTCTACTTGTTTTTTCCAATTCAGATTATTGTCAATATCAATGCCTAGAAATGTAGTACAGTCAATTTTATTAATAGCAATGTCATTGAAAATTATTCTTAAATTATTTATGTCATTAAAATTTATAAAATTAGTCTTATTAATATTTAAATTCAAATTATTATTATTTAGCCATTTAATTGTCAATTGTAATACATTGTTGATTTCAGATTCATGTTCTGATAATGTATTTCTCTTAGGTGTTGCTACTATTACTGTCATGTCATCCGCGAATAAAATAGTTCTGTGGTGTGTAATTTTAATAATGTCATTAATATAGATCACAAAAAGGAGCGGTCCAAGTACACTTCCTTGAGGTACGCCGTGTTTATTTAATTTAGCTTGAGATTTGTACGTTTTTATTGTCCTTTTTGTGTCGATTCCAGAGATCTCTACAGTTTGTGACCTGTTTTCTAAATAAGATTTAGTCCAATCATAGGCAGGTCCCCTTACTCCATATTGTTCCATTTTGTCCATCAGCAGGGAATGAGATACAAAATCGAATGCTTTGGACATATCAAAAAAGAGAGCTGTTACATAATGTTTTGCATTAATTTTGTGTAGTATTTCGTTGACTAGATTGAAAGTTGCTAGAGTCGTAGATTTATCTCTTTGAAAACCGTATTGATCTGCTGCTATTACATTGTATTTTAGGAAAAATGAGGACAGTTTACCATGTAAGACCTTTTCAAATAATTTTGACAAAATTGGAATAAGGGTGACCGGTCTGTAATTGTCTACAAAAGCCTTGTTCCCTTTTTTATATAAAGGCTTTACTATGCTCACTTTCAGTTTTTCAGGAAATTGACCCGTTTGCATCGAAAGATTTATCAAATATGCTAACACTGCACTTATCTCATGTCGACAAATTTTCACTATTTTCGTTGATATTTCGTCATAACCTTCCGCATTTGTATTATTAAGTGTCATAATCAGTTTCTCTATGTCATTTCTGTCTATAGGAGTCAGGTAAATAGAATTATTTAATAAATTTGAGTTAGTATTTTTGCAGTTATTATTTTGAGACTTTGTCAAATTAATAAAATAGTCATTGAAAATATTTGATATTCTTTCTGGGTCAGTAATAATTTCATTTTCATAATTTAATTTACTTATATTTCCGGAGCAATATAGTCGATTATTCATTTCCTCATCGATTACATTCCAAGTTGCAATACACTTATTTTTGTGATTATATATGTATTTACTATTAACATGTCGTTTTGCTGCATGCACACATTTTTTGAAAAGTTTGTTATATTGTTGGTACTTCTTCTTATTAACTGTTGTACTATGTGCATAATAATCAAAACGTAGCTTTCTTTTAGCAATGCAGCATCTTCTCAGTCCCTTCGTTATCCACTTTAGATTACCTTTCGTGCTAATTTTTTTCTTTACAATTGGGAAACAAAGTTTATAGAGTAGACAAAAAATATCGTGAAACTCGTCAAAAGCCGTATTTATATTGCTATTTTTATATACATCTTGGAATGATAAACTTTTTAAGTAACTCTGAAACAGTAACATATTTTCTTCTGCATACAATCTTTTAAAAGAAAATATTGTATTTGGAATGTTCAAAGATACTTTTTGGTAGAGTTGCAATATTTGTGCTGTATCATGATCCGAAAGGTACAGTGGAAGTGTGATACCAGTAACATTCTTTATATTACTTATGATTAGGTCAATACAAGATTTTTTTCTTGTTGGTTCAGTGATATGTATTTTTAGGTTATAATTTTTCAGAATATCATTTAATCTTTTTGATTCATAGCTCTTTTTCAGCATATTTATGTTATAATCTCCAGCCAAAATAATTTTTTTCCCTGTATATTTAGTAATAAATTTGTAAAGTAACTGCTCTAACTTTAGGAAAAATACCTTCAAATTGTGCCTTTTTTCACTCGAAGGTCTATATATATATATGATTATTGTTTTAATGCATGGGACTAATATTGAACAGCATTCAAAATAATTTACAACTGAAATATCCCTAAAGGAGTCCAACTGCTCAAACTGAATTCCACTTTTTATCAAAATACAAGAACCGCCTCTTCTTATTTTTTTCCTACAATAAGAAGTTGCTAGAACATAATTAGGTAGCTTTACATTTAAAGTATCATTTGATTTTAAGAACGTTTCCGTCAAACATATTACATCGGGATTCGAATATTCTTTCATGTCATTAATCGTAATAGTGAGAGGTTCTAGCTTAGATAATAATCCCTGGATATTCTGATGCATTATTGAAAATGTTGGCTTAATTGACTTATTACTATTATCAGACTTATCTACAGAAGTTTTACAAATGTTATCATTATTATCAACGAAAAAAAGTGTTTTGTTTAGGGGTCTCTCCGTTTGATTTACACAAAACCGACTTATTATAATCCTCTATAGCTAAAATCAAATCTTTAAGGTAGTAGAGTACAACTTTAATTCCATAGTTATTTATAGAGCCGGATCTCGAGAACATTTCGTAGTTGTATTTCAGGTTTAAATTAGAATCTAAAAGATAGGAGTATTGGTTTTTTTCATTGTCCAAATATAAGACAGAGTTAAACTTCTCTATTCTGCTATTAAACAATCTAGTAAACCGTCCGTATCTAAAAGTTGGCACACATATAACAATGTTTGTGTGATTGATCTTTATCATTCTTGTTTTAATTTTCGCCGCAAGTTCTTCATATATTTGTGTTACATGAAAATCATTTTCACTGACAAACAGTACGCAAAAGTCGTTCATGGTATATCCTTTTGTTAGGTTTTCAAGAGTATCCAGAAGACTCTCCGTGTTAGCGTTAGGACAGCGGTAATGAAGACATTCATATTCTTTGCTAAATATATTTCTACACTGCTGAGTCATCTTGCTGGTGTCGCTGCTGCTTACAAAACATATTCGTCTTTTAATGTTCTTCATGTCAAATTGATGAAGTTCACTAGCTTTTTCATAAACAGTTTCCAGCCGGCGAGCTTCAGGAATGTCGGTGAGGTGAGATTCGGCAACAGTCCCAGGGAGTAATTCAGGAATAGTATCCGTTAGAAACTCAGAAGCAGATTCAGGTACTTGATTAGACTTGGAAACCTGTTCAGGAGCACTTGTATTCCTCAAAATCTCCTCTTCAAGTGTGAAAGACATTGTTTTGCTGATCTTTTTGTTACCTTTTTTCGTATGTTTTCTATGGGACTGAGTTGGTTCAAGACACATCTTCTTCAGAAGATCAAATTTCTTTTTGTACCCCGTTATAATCTCTTTTAAATTGCAGTTTTCAGACAGTAGAGATCCTATCTCTTGATCGGCTGAGTCCAGCTGTAATTCTAGTTCGATCACTCTTTCTCTTAGAATATCGAGCTCATTTATAGTTGTAATATTATTTAATTCAGGACAGCTTCTATTTATGCGCGATCCGTCTAGTATATCCTGAGTTTCGTAATCTGATTCATCTTCCGATTCTAGTGTATCAGCCAATGAGTGAAATGAATTTTTAGTTTCCACATTTATGACTTCGACAGCCCGTTTTCGTTGTGTAATATTATCCGAGCCACGAATTATTGATAATTGCAGCGAATGTAGGGTGTCATTATGAGATAACGGGGGTGCGTTATTTGCTGTTAAAGTACTTTGTGTGTCTAATGTTTTAGGTGAGTAATTTTCTGTAGTCTTAAGCTGAGTTGTCTCTACAGAAATTTTATTCTGCACGGTATTTGAAGAGTCCGGAGCCGAGTTATTCTGTAGCTGAACTGAATCCAAGGTAGTGCATACTTCCACTGTTTTTGTGGAGGTATGAGCCGAATTGTTCTGCAACTGATTTGAGTCCGAGATTTTTATAGGCTTTGCACTATTATGGGCTGTTGATTGTTCTGTTTTCTTTATGTTAGAATTGGAACTATCTATTTCTATGCCTTTAATGTTGCTATTTGTTTTTCTTTTATTAATCAAAGGTGTACTAGATTTCTTTATGCATATATTGCACTTCCAAGTTGCTCGTTTTGGGATTTCCATAAGTGCATAGCGTTTGTAAGTAATATTTGAGCACTTTTCGATACATAAGTTTTGTTTACATATGCAGCATTTAATAAATTCATTTCTTTTACATAGTATAGAGCACTTTGAACAATTTTTTAGTATAGGCGGCATCGTTGTCAATAGTACCTAGTCAAATTTGTATGCCTATGTCACTCAAAGCTTATTGCTCTATTAAATTAGTGAGGCAACAATTACACTAGAAGTAAAGAATTGCTCTACATTATTTATCAGGCGCTTTACGCTAATTCCAAGCGGCTATGTTCACTGGGGTCCAAAGTTCAAGTTCTTTGTTGTCGGTAACAAATCAGTCCGTTGCAAAACGAAATTCAAAATAAACACATTATTTCCACTTCAAAGTTATTGTCATGTTACGAATGTTGTATTTTGTTACTCACTGCGTATTATTTTCACTATGTTGTGTTCTTTAAGTAGGTTTTTTTTGCAATTAGCACTCCAATTAATTATCGTAAGTTTTAACCGCTATTCACCCAAGATAATAGTCACAAACAGTACCACACGCGATTTTTATCACAAAGAAACGAATTATAACTTCCAAACTTGTTTATTTCTACTTTCAATATTTTTACTATAATTTAATACGGAGATGATTTGTTTACGCTAGAGCGCCTGACGAACCAAACGCCTGACTAGAAACCAACACCAGTTCCATTTGATTTGGAATGTTCGTAAACGAAAATAAACCCCCCAAAAATTAATTTAATTTGCAGCAGTTTATACAAATATTCAGTGTTGCTTCGCGTCGGGTCGGTAGTGTGTTCACACCTTGAAAGTATTGAATGGCGCACTCTCGAATTAAAAATTAAATTAAACTAATCGTAATACACATGACTGCTACAATCTTGTCGGTATTAATAAAATGTAATTTAAATAGTAAGTCCTATTTTTGTGTAATTATATAAACCTAATTTTAACTGAACTAAGTGCTTAGCAGAAATACTTTTTATAATAGATCTTAATTAAGGAAAATTTAATTACACAGTTTCGTGATCTATGCTTACTTATATTGGTAACTTAACTATATAATTATTTTTTTAATAGACGATTCATTCTAGAAATTTTCATGGCCATACTATTTTTTACATATTAATTATTCCAGGAATGGACCATTCCAATTTCATTCCAACTTCGTAACTACTCTTTCTTCTAATACATTTTTTTTTTAGTTTGTACAAATATTCTGGTAAAGAAAAGCGGGGATAAGATAAACCAAAACTTACTTAGGTGTAAAAAAGTCAACTGCAAATATTTTAAGGGGTGAACCAGCCCATAAAACTGAACAAGTTTCCTTAAAAAAACATAGGTTGAAACAATTACGAAAAAAATATTTGGTCCTCCCATACTAAATGTGTTAGCCGGCCGGGTTAATTTGTATGGGAGGGCCAAAAAAAATTTTAATTATTCCTTGGGGAAAGTTGTTCAGTTTCACGAACTGGTTCACCCCTTATAATTTTTGCATTTAATTTTTTACACCACGTATAGCAATACTTATTAATTTTGATACGACTTAAACTTTTGCTTTTACTTTACCTAAAATAGACTATATTTTATTTCAAAATAAATAAAATCTATATGAAAAAGTGAAGCAGTCTAGGGGGACTGATTGACTACAAATCAACGCACAGTCTATGTCAATGGAATAAGGAAATTGTATATTTGCATAAAGGACATCTACATAAATTATAAGGAAGGTTGTTGTATTTCAATTCATCCTCTAAAGGGGTAAATATGAGTTGAGATGTTCTCTTAAATTACCCATGCTACGTCGACCTCTCTATTATTTTCCATGAGAGTATGTCAACAGTATTGAAACTGTAAAAAGTGTATAGATAAAGGTCATCTGCTTACACAATGCAAAACAAGAAGCGATGTCCTTTTTAACACGTTCCCTGTGTAGCTCCAAATTAGTGATTGACCCCTGACGTGCAAATTATGTCGTAGGCGCATTGGGATTTTGCTACTTGGATTTATTATGGCCCAAAAAATATTCATGCTTTTTTTTAATATTTTTTAGCCCATAGACTTTTCATGTTTTATTTTAATAAGATAGTTAGTAGTAGTATTGTATGGGAACGTCCGCGTCGTCACGTGTGATCACGAGGTATAGAGGTTCAGCATATAAATAAGTTGGCTTTAAAACGTCGAAGGAGTTCAGCGTAACTCAATTAACTGGTCGCTGAGATACTTGTTTTATGAAAATGAAAATGAAATAACTTTATTCAATGTAGGATAGCATTATCACTTATTGACGTCATGATCGGTCATTGTAAAAAAAAGAAATTTGCATAACGCAATCTTCTTCTTTTTATAACAATTTTGTATTGTCCTAATAGAAAACCGGCTCGGGCGGGATAAAAAAATAAAAATAAAGGCACTACCTCGGGGCTGGCCAGGTTAATCACACAGCACGTAACTTTACGCCACCACCATTTGTGACCCAGCATCACCAGCATAGTTTAGGCTGGGTCACAATTCGTTGTGATCCCTCGTGACGAAGCGCTCCAGAACTGTTGTAATGCTTGTTATGTAATGTAAGTAAGGTTCGAATTATAATCATCCGCCGGCCGCCGGCGGTCAAGTCTTTCGTCGCAAGTTTACAAAGCAAAGACTAGCCGCTAACAGCGAACGAAAATAATTCGTTGCATATAGATTCTCAATTTGAAACAAATATCGTTTTCAGATGGTGGTGGCGTAAAGTTAGATGCCGTATGATTAACCTGGCCAGCCCCGTGGCAGTGCCTTTATTTTTATTTTTTTATCCCGCCCGAGCCGGTTTTCTATTAATTAGGACATTACAAAATTGATATAAAAAAAAAGAAAATTGTGTGATACAAATTACTTTTTTTGCAATGACGGTTCATGACGTCAATAAGTGATATGATAATAATATCCTACATTGAATACCTAAAGAATTTCAATTTCAATTTCTCACAAACTTGCGTCGGATCGACCTAGCCGCCGTGGTCGATGGACGAATATAATTCGAGCCGCCAAAGTAGGTGCGTAAAGTAGTCTGTGATAGGAAAATCGAACGAAACTGTGATTTGGTCGGTCAAACCATGTCTTCGGCTTGCAGCTGGTTAAGATAGGATTGTAATTCTTAGATTGTGATTTTAATAGTCTGCTAATGACGCACTAAAAGATATTTTCTTCTTGCCTTTTCAGTAAGTACTTCTTTTAAGTGTAATGCTTCAATGATCATATTCTCGAATGTATTATTGGAGAATGTACCTTTGACTATTTGTGAATGGAAAATTTAAATGTTATGAACAAAAGCCAAAGGCAAATGAAATAAATTCTCAGCATAACTTTAACATTGTTGGAGGTGCGTATTTCCGAAGTCAAGCTTGTATCAAATTGGTACATCCTATATTATTCATGATTGATAGTCTTCTTTTGAATATTTAAGTCTTGAAAGAATAAGTTGGCTTCTATGTTGATTTCATAAAAATCCTTACCAAACAGTATGTTGTATGGTTTAATGTCAGCTACCAATTTACACATTTACTTCAAATTAAAGTTCAAGTCCTATCTTACCTCTAACTCCTTATCCTAAGCTATTTATAGACAGTATTTTTTAAGAATTCGTAAGTACAAAAGCGAACCTATTGTCTTCACTGCAGAACTAATTTATAAAAATAGTATTACTAAAACTTGTGAGTGTTTTGCATCAATTCTATTCAGAAAATTTAATTATACTTGTAAAATAACTTACTTACGATTGCAATTTATTTGAAACTTAGGATATTATTTCGTCACACTTGGGCTTATTTATACTTACTTCACGGCTCGATAGCGGCGGCCAAGCAGTATTAATTGTAGTATACAGGGTGTAAGGGACAGTCTTCCGAATACTGGGTGTATTTAATAATGTAGGGTGTATTTAGACCATGACGCTGACAACAATTTCCGATAAATATATGTCTCAGGAAACGTAAAAAAAATGACAGTCAGCCGATTGTGATTTTGTATGGGAGTTCGTTTCTTGTGTTGTTTCGTGAAATATGTTTCTAGGGAAAACTTGTTCAGTTTCATGATCTGCATGCACCCACCCTATTATTATTCGGAGAGCTGTCCCTTACACCCTGTATACATTTCCTAGTAAAATGGCGACGAGCGTTCTATCCGACGCCGCCGAGCCGCGGAGTATAAATGTAATTAAATCATTTGAATATTTATTCCAGTTTTAAAGGAAATTAAAAACCTTTACTTTAGCCATATTGTGTAAATTTTCAAGAAAATGTAACCTTCTTGTCCTGATCAGTTTATTACCTACCTAAAAATCTGTATTTTATGAACATTATTCAAATTATATTTTAATTACATTTTAAAACTTTGATCTCATTGAACGCACGACTTCTTAAAGCAGGGTTATTCTTATCATCATGTATTGTAAATCTGCTTCAATTATTAGTATGTAATGTTAGGGAATAGATTTCAGTACATTTAAAATTAAAAATAACTATTCGCTATGAAGCATTCCTGTCCTGTCAATATTTTATAAGTGAAATACTTACAAGAGTAAAATCAATCAGCTGACTGTATGACTGCCAAATTGACTAGCTCTCTAATCTTCTTTGATACTTGCTTTACAATCGACACCATTAAAACCTGGATATGATTGTACCCAACAAGCCTCTTAAATTTCACATTGTGGGTTCATTCGCACCTACCTATGATTACATCTAAATCGCAGTGCAACTATAGAGGTAATAGATTTATCATTGAATATCAGATGAACATTAAAGGTTATTAAAAGGAGTTAGTAAAATTGAAACAAATTCTGTACAACAAGTAATCTTATATTGAAGCCTAAACATACATAATCTATCTTACCTAAGTTTACTGAAATCTGTACCTGGAAGCAATTATAGACTTAGCTTAGGCATTTAGTAGTCTAGTGCGTACAAAATGTATTTTAGTGGCTAAAGATAAGTTAATCATTTTATTTACTGTTTCTTTTTTTTTCGTTTACCTACAAGTTACGTTTAACTCAGTCAATGGCAAATGTAACATGGAAATATTGAGAATTCATGACTTTGAGTATGTGGATTAATTGTCGATAAATTGTCGCACAAAAACCAGTACTTATTGGGGCAACTATTAGAATGAAATGGAACGAAACAATGCCTCTGCAGGGCCCGATCTCTGACCTGTCGACACTGCAGCGCCCGATCTCTGACCTGTCGACACTGCAGCGCCCGATCTCTGACCTGTCGACACTGCAGCGCCCGATCTCTGACCTGTCGACACTGCAGCGCCCGATCTCTGACCTGTCGACACTGCAGCGCCCGATCTCTGACCTGTCGACACTGCAGCGCCCGATCTCTGACCTGTCGACACTGCAGCGCCCGATCTCTGACCTGTCGACACTGCAATGCCCGATCTCTGACCTGTCGACACTGCAATGCCCGATCTCTGACCTGTCGACACTGCAATGCCCGATCTCTGACCTGTCGACACTGCAATGCCCGATCTCTGACCTGTCGACACTGCAATGCCCGATCTCTGACCTGTCGACACTGCAATGCCCGATCTCTGACCTGTCGACACTGCAATGCCCGATCTCTGACTTGTCGACACTGCAATGCCCGATCTCTGACCTGTCGACACTGCAATGCCCGATCTCTGACCTGACGACACTGCAGCGCCCGATCTCTGACCTGTCGACACTGCAATGCCCGATCTCTGACCTGTCGACACTGCAGCGCCTGATCTCTGACCTGTCGACACTGCAATGCCCGATCTCTGACCTGTCGACACTGCAATGCCCGATCTCTGACCTGACGACACCGCAATGCCCGATCTCTGACCTGTCGACACTGCAGCGCCCGATCTCTGACCTGTCGACACTGCAATGCCCGATCTCTGACCTGTCGACACTGCAATGCCCGATCTCTGACCTGTCGACACTGCAATGCCCGATCTCTGACCTGTCGACACTGCAGCGCCCGATCTCTGACCTGTCGACACTGCAGCGCCCGATCTCTGACCTGTCGACACTGCAGCGCCCGATCTCTGACCTGTCGACACTGCAGCGCCCGATCTCTGACCTGTCGACACTGCAGGGCCCGATCTCTGACCTGTCGACACTGCAGGGCCCGATCTCTAAACTGTGTCCCCACAAATTCTGATTTCTGTGCAGCAAATTGTCAACATTTATTCTACAAATCCAAAGTGATTGGATTTCTAATGTGTCTGCCCATTGTTTAGAGTAGTAGTTCGTCCTAAATACTAATTGTTTTAAATGTCTCCAGCCACTAAAATACACAATGAACTAATTGTATTTTGCCAATCTTCACTGTCGATTAATTGACAATCTGCCATTTTTTATGTACCCATAGTTTTTAATAAGTGTAATAAAAATAAATCTATGTGGAATATATTGTTGAAGTATTTTACTGTAACCCAATTAGATTTTAAGATTTATAATATTGGTCACTAAACAAAAACAAATTACTTGCAGTAACATCACTGTCCAATTGTTAAAATATACCTATAAACTTAACCTAACTGATAGTAAATTAAGTCTAGCAACTTTTGAATTACAATGCTTTTTTAGTAACTGAAATGGGAAAATGTTTTTGCATATAAACTGTAAGACATCAGATTTTCTAGAAAGACCAACACACGAACTTGTTATTAGTTTATATTAGGTGGTATTAAATTAAGAGCAAATATTTTAAGGTGATTTTTTTCTACTTGTGAAACTAAACAACTTTTCCCAATACAACATAGGCTGATATATGAAAAAATAAATTGGTACACCCTAACAAAAATGTTATAAAAATATATCTCAGTATGGGAGGTTCAATATTTTTTTCATATTTTGACCTATGTTAACCATTTTTTTTTACAAGTAGATATCACCTTGAAAATATTGGCACTGAATTTAAAAGGACCATATATAAAAATCTTAAGTGATCCTTTGATTAAATGTTAATGTGCTGTTACCAGAAGAATGCATTTCTTTTGGCTCCAAGCAAAATGGGAATAGGAATAAATTTATAATCATAAAGAATTTATAAGCCAAAGTTGTCAGACTTAAAATTACAATCACAAACTATGACCTAAAACTTATAATGGGTGTCCGAGCGTTTTGATTTCACCCTTGACCTCGTCGTACAAGTCCTTGTATTCCTCATGTTCCTTGACAAGTACCATGATGCAGCCTCTCATGGTGCCCATGGCCGATCCAATGTCTTTCCGGCTTGGTGTGTAACAGTATGGTACATCTTTTTCCTCGCAGACGGCCGGAAGATGGCACATTATTTCAATTGGGGATATGTCTCCCGCAAATACTACAATTCTGAAAGGAGAAAAAGAATTTAAATAATTTTTCATCACACAAATCACCTGCTTATAGTCAATGACTGATTGCAGATTAAGACAACAGCACAAAAAAAAAATTTGCTCTGCTCCCCAAATGCTAACGAGATGTAAACCCTAGTGTGCACTATTGTTAGGTTCAAAATTACTGGTACACATGTTGTAACAGGGTAGATGAGGCTTTTATATGGAATTTAAGAAAAAGACTAGTAATATGGAATATTACCTATAGACTAATATTGACTAACTAAATAGTTCCAACAAGCAGCTAATTAAGGTTCTTGTGTTGACCTGATGCCAGGTGATGCTGGCTTTGCTACAGCATCACCCCAATTCAACCAGTGGGTGTCATAAAATGCAACTAAGGGATAAGTTTATCCGGGGCATGGGCAGCACCATTCTCTGTGAATGCAATATGTTGCACTGCTGGGTGAGTAATGGCAGTTCCCTCCAAAAGGGGGAAGCCCATGTCCAGCAGTGGACTGTCGAGGGCCAGAGTAGTTTAGGACTTTGCACAACTAAATAACTACATTAACTTTCGAAGAGCAAAATAGCTGCATCTAATATTCAACTCCAAGTCTTTTTCTTACTGTTTAGAAATACGAATTCCATAACAGAAATAGCAATGGTATGGACCCAACATGCGAACATAACCTCAAAACGACAATACTGAACTTACCCTTTCTCCCCTAGCCGCAGCTGCTTCTGAACAATTTTCAAACCGTTTCTGATGTAGTTCTTATGGCTGCTGGACTTTTTGATAAGTTTGTAAATCTTTTTACTCAGTTTTTTGGGTGCCATCGGCTTGGCGATCACGCTGCAATGTTGCACCTTGTCCTCGTAACCTTGGGGTTCCGTCTTTATAGAAACATCGCCACTCTCTTCTGCGTCAACTGGCTCTTGCTTAACTTTGCCCATTTTGGTAAGTTTAGTTGATAAAACTAAATGAAATACGAAAATAAACACGTGCGACGCCGCAGCAACATGCACACATGCACATATGTAATGTCAAAGTGACAGTTGTTTCTATGTCTATGGTTAGGTTTTTTTTTAACAAAAATCTTTACAAAGGCCTCCATTCACGACACAACTAGCACAAAGTAAGTATTGGCGGCGGCCAAGAACGTTTATTTATTTATTGAAACATAATTTGACAGCATAACAGCATTAAGCCAAGACACTGGCAAACTTAAACTAGATTAATACTAAGTATGTACAAAAATTATTCAATAATTTCACAATAAAATGAAAGAGTACGGCACAATTTATCCCAAGGATCAGCAAACAAGTCGCAGTCTGGTGTTATAGCGAGCAAGTTATTGAGCTGCGTCCGGGCATTCACGAGTGGAGATACACTATGTGCCACCGTGCGCGCTCCCTCATCGGCCAGTAGCCGATGGTTCCGACCCCTGAGAGAACGTTATATTATAATGTCCTTGGACGGCGGCGCTAGCAAGCAAGATTCTCTCCTCCGGCAACAATGCAAAATGCGAACACTATGTTGGCGGCACGCTCAAAGATGTTTGTCACACAAAATCACAGAAAATAATAAGTTTAGGTGAGTGAAACACATTTTAGTGAGGTATTAAAAATATATTGGATATAATTAGAGAGCAAAATCTATATTTATACAAATAGGTAGCTATTTTTATACTTTACACAATATACTACATAAAATTGAAGCATTATTTAAGCTGAGTTAGGCCGCAGTCAACCTTTGAGCACTTTATACATTGTCGTGTCGTACTACAACACTAGTGTCGAGCAATGTCATGTCGTGTATTATCAATAAATGTAGTTGGTCCCATAGTTGTGTCTATTTTTTTCTAGGGTCCACAGCTTATTTCAAGATTCTGCCTTCACAAACCTTTTGTACCCATGATGAGATTGCTTATTTTGGTAGTGAGAACATTTGTACCGCAAAGATTTTAGAAATATCCCCATTTTACAGTGTCACAGGGTCCAAATGATTTTATAACCTCAAAATTGGAAAAGCTTCAATATCTCTGCAAAGGATTGATCTACAAACAAAATGATCGCATGGATGCCGTTACAAATCGCAAATCTTTATTTGTACCGCTTTTTTATACCTTGTAAATACCAGATAGAGGAATAAAAGGCGATTAACGCTCATATGGCATTTGGTTGTTGGGCTTTCGTATATCTCCGTAAATATAGCGGTACAAATGTTCTGAAAGAAATCCTAGTAACAATACAAGCGGTACATTACATAGCTACAACTAAAAAAGCCGTATCTGCTCTAATTTACGAGAAAACAACACTGTAAAATTTGCAAGAAAATGATATGTACATGACCAAAGCTCGGCCACGGCACAGTATAATTATTAGTACTAGAATACAGTATGGTCACTCCCTGTCTCCTCCTAAAAGCGCCGCCCACCCGCGCTCGGAGGACGCTCAGACACCGGCTAGCAAGGACGTGACGACGACTTGGTGCAGCGAGCGAAGGCATCGCAGCGTAAATTATACTAAACTAATTAATATTAGAAATAATTTTGTGATCGGTGTGTGTTGTGCTATGTACGGTTGTTTGAGCACTGCAAACGACAAAACTAAAAAAAAATTCTACCGATTCTACCTGTCTTTACAAATCTAAGTATTTTTAAAGAGTTTTATGTTTTAGTAGCAAAGAATAGGCGCTTATGTTTTATATTTCTTTGAAATTATCCGTTTAAGACTTTATCCTATCAGTTCACGCTGAGAACAAAACAAATTCTATAAGAACAAAAAATCATGTTTTCAATTTACGTAATATTTTGGTGACCGTCATTTATTTACAAAAAAATTGTTATTTCATTTATACTATTTGAAATAGGAAACTATTGTAAAAATTGAGCATAGACATCCACCTTACAGCATAAGTACATTATGATTCCTATTTATTCCTAATCCGCGCGCAATAAGTTTCGAGTGATTGGGGTCATCGAACATGAACTGGCCGGGCAATGGCGGCGGCCGGCCAGCCATTTTTTTATAAGCCCGCAAATCAAATTCAAACTTGCTATTACAAGGTCATTTCATATTGCCGCACATTGTATTCCCGATTCGCGAACGCACCACAAACAAATTAAGGTAAAATGGCGGCAACCCTGACATGTCTTATCTCACACACACAAGCATTTTATCGTTAGCGTTCATCTACGCGAGCTTAGACTGTGTGCGTAGCAACGCGTTTGTTTCATACATTTGAGCGCCAGTGTCCGAGGTGTGGCCACGGTGTTCACTTTTAGACTTTTAGCAGCGGTAATATGTGGATTTGGATTCTGATTCCGATTTGCACTTTATCCCGACCGAAATATATTTCAATTTCTTCAAACAAGTAACTAATACATAGATGGACCGTCAAAGAAATAAAGTTTGTGTGGTGAAGGCGAAAATTGAAATTCAGTCGCGTCAGTTACAAACCTTAAACGTTTTACACACATATTGCCTTCGGTAATCGTTCCTGTAGTTTCGGAGATTAGCCCGATGAAACAGACAAACAGACAGACAAAAATATTGAAAAATAGAAATTATGAAATTTGTTCTAATGTTGGAAGCGTTTGAGTTGTGGTGTTGGAGAAGGATGGAAAAGATCAGTTGGACAGAGAAGAATACAAACGTAGAAGTGCTGGCACTGGTAGCGGAAGAGTGTTGTCTTCTGAAGACCATAGAAAACAGGAGAGGGAAGATGATTGGCCATACAAACTTTAATCGTTTGACGGTCAACCAATTTATTAGGTACTGGCTTGAAGAAAATGAAATATATTTCGGTCAGTATGAAGTGCAAATCGGAGTCCAGAATCCGAAATCCGCATTAATTCGCTGCTAAACGTCTAAAATTAGAACACCGTGGCCGAGCTTTGGTCATGTACATATCATTTTCTTGCAAATTTTACAGTGTTGTTTTCTCGTAATTTAGAGCAGATACGGCTTTTTTGGTTGTAGCTATGTAATGTACCGCTTGTATTGTTACTAGGATTTCTTTCAGAACATTTGTACCGCTATATTTACGGAGATATACGAAAGCCCAACAACCAAATGCCATATGAGCGTTAATCTCCTTTTATTCCTCTATCTGGTATTTACAAGGTATAAAAAAGCGGTACAAATAAAGATTTGCGATTTGTAACGGCATCCATGCGATCATTTTGTTTGTAGATCAATCCTTTGCAGAGATATTGAAGCTTTTCCAATTTTGAGGTTATAAAATCATTTGGACCCTGTGACACTGTAAAATGGGGATATTTCTAAAATCTTTGCGGTACAAATGTTCTCACTACCAAAATAAGCAATCTCATCAAGGGTACAAAAGGTTTGTGAAGGCAGAATCTTGAAATAAGCTGTGGACCCTAGAAAAAAATAGACACCCATAGTTTGCCATAGTTGATTGGTCCGTATCGTATCGGGGCCCCCTTCATTTTCTTCTTAACATTGAGTACAACATTCTGTACATCCTTGACCACAAGCTGTGCACACTTCACATGCTGCATTTAAACACTCCCCACAACAATCCCCCATGACGCAGGGGCAACAACAAATCCACCACTGCTCTATAAAACTACAACACAAAGTTAAACACGAAACGCATTCCTGTGGTGCCGCGTCATTTTTGGCTATTTTGTTTGGCTGACTGAATTCATTGCCTTTCTCCTCAACCTGTTGCTTCAAAGGCTGGCTGGAAATAACATCTTCATGTTCTCCGAATCCGATGTTCACTTTTTCTTCCATTAACATTTTGTTTGTCATAAAGTATTTTAAACTTTGAAAACTTCAGTTTTTTGTTTTCCCCTTTATTTTATTGACGGGCGCGCCTTTGTAGATCTCACACACTCAAATGATTTTTTAACAAATATTTAACATCTTTCATTTTTTTCTACATTATTTATTGAGCTTTTTCCTCTTAGCGCACTAATATTAACGAAGGCGAGATAAGTATACCTATTTCATAAATTTTACCTTGTACTTTTTGTTTATTTTTATCGATGACATTGTTTTTAGTGTTGCAAAAGTAAAAGAACTCCTCTATTGTGCATTGTCTGTGTGTGTGTTAGGTATGTTTATGTTTACGACAAGAATCGTTGATAATGAATTTTCATATTAGTTGTTGGGTGAGTGATAAACTATTGTAATTTGGGTCTGGTCTACGCTAGACCGTTTTCTTACATTCAATGCATCAAGTGTTTTCTAGTTTTTGTTCAGTAGTAGGTAGGAAATCATAGCAAATAAACGATCCGACTTGTGCGCTGTGAGAGGGGTTATGATTTTGAGTTTATTTTATCGCCTTTTTAACCTTTAAACCAATCATCCAGCGCCTCGTCTGCCCTATCTGATATGACATGACCTGTCTGTAAGTGACGTACGTACCTAACTGGCTAGTATCCAAATGTGCCGTCATCTTACTGGAATTTGAATATAGAAGATATAAAACCTGGAACGGTGAGTTGTCCCCTACATTACATAAGTAATGCCAACCAATGAAAAGTATGGAATATTGACTAAGAAACTTAAAAATATTATTTACATCCTATCTTCTAGCTCATGCAAGCAAGTGCCAATACTACATAAGGCTTATGATTAAAAATTATACTTAAATATATATAAAATATCTGCCGATGATGCTATAAAATAAGCTATCTACCTACCTTCATTAAGTATCTATATATCTATTACCAGACCTTGATAATTGATAAGAAACTCATAAAGTGGTAAACAAAGAAATAAAAAATGGCTGAAAATCCACCTACAATAGTGTCACAACCGTTAACAAATTCTTCAATTAACGAAGGTTTAGATGAGAATGTTGTAACTTTACAACCACAACCAACGGCACCACCCTTGGATGATTTACAACAGGAAGAAATAAAACAACAAAAAAGAAGAAGACGGCAGAACGCTGAAGATTGCTGTTGTGATGAACCAATCTACAATGCAGATGAGGACATTTACTGTTGGTACTTAATCTGCAGATTTTTCTGTCAACCATGCAGGATGTGTGGCCAAGCTTGTGGAGAATGCACCGATGATTGTTGCAATGGATGTGCAAACTGCATGCACAATTGTTGTGACAGTTCTGGCAGTCATGCACATGAAGCAAATAGTGGGGATGGAGAATGTTGTGGGGACGGGGGATGTTGTGGCGATGGGGATTGTTGTGGCGATGGAGATTGTTGTGGCAATGATGGGGGATGTTGTGGAGATGATGGGGGCTGTGATTGCGGTGACTGTGATTTTGATTGTTGTAGTAGTTAAGACTGTTAAGGTTTTTCCTGACAAATGTTTAAGCTCAGAGTTTCAATAATGTAATCTACAAGTTCCAATCATGAAATCCACAAATGAAATGTAGGTATACTGTAGATAATAATCATAAAAATTTAAACATGTTAAGTAACCAACTACCTCATTGAATTCAAGTTTAGGTCAGGGCTATATACAAAAAAATGTCTTATCCAGAAAGAAGTATTTATATTGACTTGCTTGTTGTGCTGCAAGTGCAATTATTATATTACATTAGTCATAAAAATGTGTTACTCTTTTAGAAGCTGTTATTTAGTAAGTATTTATTAGATAATCCTAAAAAATTAATAGCACAAAATGTTCTGTCAGTTCAAAAAAATACTTAGGTATGCTAATGATTAGTTGATAATGGAGTTTGTCAGACAATTAAATTACATTGTAAGTGCAATTAGGATACCTACTAATATGGTTTTAATGTGCTAGCTAATTTCCAATTTAGTGTAGAGTACTTTAAAATAATAATAAGAAACAACTTACAAACATTGCATTTATAGCAAACCTTGCTTGCATTTAGTAAGCAAGCACACATTAAATAGTTTTGCATGTATGCTTATTTAAAATTTTTATTTTATTAATGGTTGGCAAAAAAATACAGTATGTAAAAATTATAAAGATTTTTTTTGGTTTGAAAGGCGCGGTTGTTTTTTATTTCGGAATCAGGCTGATTGATGCTAAAAATATTTTTAGTTATTACAATTTTTCTTTTTGTGTTACGTTTATTATATCATTTTATTTTAATATATAATAATATAAATATATTTTTATGTTATCCTGTGAGATAGCTACCTGAACCTGAATCAGTTTATGAAATGACAAACCTGAAAATACTTAACTGTGATCTAAAAAAGACTAACTGGTTTCAATAAATTTTAATAAGCAAATTTTATGTATTCAGTGCATCAATATGTCCCCAATATTATTGGAAAATATTCTTAAACATGTATTTTTTTATAATACACGCACAACTGGCATGCCTACAAGTTATAACAATGAATGTTTATACAATGTTTGTACCATTGCCCATACATAATAATTAGACCATTGGGATGTGGGACTATCGGATAAGTAGGAGTAGGAAACGTGAGGCATTGACAATAAAACATGAAATATTTCTTTTCAGATTACCCTTTCTGTAATCATCGGGATTGTAAGTTATTAAGCAATTTATTATCCAAGTTATAGCCCATTCGTGTGTGTGAATGCCAGTAACTTCAACGAGCTACGTCAATCATTGACTCCTTATACTGGAGTCAAGAGGAAATAGTAATACTCATTAACATAAAATGGCGGACCCTCGTGCGCCAACAGCTTCAACGGCTCCACTAATCACACCATCGCCAATGGCGACTGCGCCGGGTTTTACACCACCACCCTCTTATGAAGAAGTAATGGGCAGAGTAAAGCCACCAACATATGAACTGCAACCAGCCACGAATCTATTAAACACAAACCTGACCACGGACCAATCAAATACAAGCCTTCCTATCACTGACCAATCAAATACAAGCCTTCCTATCACGGACCAATCCAATACAAGCCTTCCTATTATGGACCCCTCAACGAGAAACCTACCCTACCCGGAGCCGGACCAATCAAATACAAACCTTATCACGGACCAATCATATACAGACATCACATTTCCGGACCAATCAACAACAAACCTTCCAATCATAAACCAATCAAATGAAAACTTCCCACTCTCAGACCAATCAAACACAATCCGACCGATTCGAAACCAGCCAACCGCAAACACATACGTAACTACTTCGGAAGATAATGATCAATTCTGTTGCGAACCTTATTATGACCCAGTTAATAACAACTTTTTTGTAAATTTTATTTGCATCCTATTTTGTTTCTCTGTAACATCTTGTTTACGGTGTTTTAAATGTTGCTGTATTAACTGTATGGAAATGTGCTGTGGGGAGCATGAACTAAGAGGCCATAGCTTAAGACGTAGAAATATCCAAAACAATTATACAGAAAATAATACGATGACTAGTTATAATAATGGTGATGATTATGTTGGGGGAAATAACGGGGACTGCTTTGGTTTTGGAGGGGGGGAAGGTAACGATTACTATGGAGCGGATGACGGGGGTTTTAGGGATGTTGATGGTTTTGGGGGTGAGGATAGTTATTGAGGGGGTAACGATGGAGGTGGGGACCATGGTGGCAGTTGTGACGATGGGGGCGGGGCTTATGGTGGCAGTTGTGACGATGGAGGTGGGGGGTGCGACGATGGCGGTGGGGACTGTGGTGGGGGATGTGACGACTGATTAATTAATTTTTGAGATATAATTTCTACTGAATTTAAAATACTACTAAATATAATAAGGATAACATACCTACATATTTTCATGATATAAGTAGGTAGGTATACCTACCTACAGTGAGGATTCTTAGTCTCTATATACAATGCCATATATTTTATATACAAATTGTTGTACTTAGATTTAAACTATTACGTGTTGATTAATCGATACAGATTTAAATATTTTTATACCTAATAGTTTTCTAATCTATAAGTGCTAAGTAAATTTTCTCGAATACTTACTCATAATATTGGAGGAAAAAACTACCTAGACAATAAGATGGGCTGATTGAATACATCCTTTATTTCAGCAGTCCCTTTTATGCATTTATCTACACTCGTCTCATAATGTTCGAATTATGAATTCGAAAACAGATGCATAATGACCTACTTTATGCATTCTGCCTATAAAAACTAGGGTTTACTATAAATTACAGAAGCGTAATGACTTAATGAGAAAACTCTTAATACGATAAAGTTGAGAAATGAAACGATTTTTTTTTCCAATACTCAAATCGCTATCTTCCGCCGCACCTGACAGTTGTTGTTGTACGGTAATTTTTCGGATGTTGTTCAGTTGTTTTAATAGGTTTTTGTTCTGTTGTTGTTGAGATGTTGTTCAGTTGTTGTTCATACGTTGATTAGCTGTTGTTCAGATGTTATTCCGATGTTGTTCAGTGTTGTTCAGTTGTTGTTCAGTTGTTTAGTTATTTGCTGTTGAGACTCGACAAATAAACAACTGTTAGTAAAGAATCTTCAAAAATTCATATCAAGCCATATTACGTTCTCGTATTGAATTTGACCATGTATCGGGCCTTGCAATCGCCGGTGCAGACGTTTGGAAAAGTGTTAAACTGAGTAAATTTTTTAGAGCGTAGATAAAATAGTGTATGCAACTGCATGTAATTAGGCATTATATGACAGTTGCATAAACTACTATTATAGGATATATTATTATAACCTACTTGTTAAAAATAATTTATTTTATTCAAATTAAAAAAGGTTTTTTGAGTAGATATATTTTTGCAATTCATATAATTGATGGTACCTACTCTTTTTTATCATATTATTATACTGATATATTTTTAAGGTTTTGAAAAACGAAGCATGTAATTTTATTAGTCTTTATTTAACAATGTTTACCTATACATTAAGGCTGGTGCTCAATTGGTTTAAATAAATGTTAATTGAAATGTCGAATATGCTAAAGAAACAAATGAATTCTTATTCTGATTAAAATATTATAATTATGATCGTGGTTTTATTCATCCACTTGGCAGTACGTTTGCGTATTACCACAGACAAAACACGGGAAATTAAGACGCGTATTTTGAAAACCGAGTCAAGAAGTTACAATTTGATTATTGTTTCACGCTTTTTTTCTAATACCACAGCTTAGCGCCAACGCTGTGTCAGCGGCTCCCGGTGCCTGTTGACAGCGCCGCCATTATTAACCCGTCCGATTTTAGAAGGCGCAGCTGAAATGTAGCAAGGTGTTGTCGTGTTCGTACGGTTTGCACTTTCTTGATTTAGCGTGTTTTTGCAAAACTGCCACGCGTGGGCGCCGCCGCCGTGAGTTGGCTGAACCGCGTCACGGGCTGGGCAACCTGCGTCACGCAGCGCTGCTCTAGTATTTTGCCGAATCTAAAAAGCGCGCAGGCCGCGCGTACAGCCCGCTCGACGCAGCGTTGGCGCTTAAATGAAAAACATTTTTTTCAAAAACATTTTTATTTTTGGACAACATCAATTACAATAGGTACACATAAAATGACTAGATACGCTGAAACAGTTAAATCCTAAAGAGTATTATGGCAAACTAGGTAAGTATAACGGCAAATATATATTTTTAAAATATTATATATTTCATTTTAATAATATACTTATAAGTAAATAGTGTACTTATCTTACACTATAAATGCATGCGCGCATCTAGCACGATTTAACGCAAGCCATTTAGAAGCAAATTGAAATTTAACGTACGTATATCGTTCTTAAAGTTCCTTTTGGCTCTGAAAGCATCCGCGGGAACCGTTTCGTTTTAATACTGAAAACAAGTCGCGCCATATGGCGCTAGATGTTCGCATGCCTTTATAGTCTAAGCTATGATAAGAGTTATAAGTTATTAATTTTATTTGAAATAGCTAAGAGCTGAGCAAACAGTTATAGTTAAGAGTGAGAAAGATCTAAAACGAACAAACACTTGAGCTGTGAAGAAATTATTTATGATGGAACGACCTGCTAGAAGCATGCATAACAAAAACAAACCGGCCAAGTGCGAGTCAGACCTCCCACCAAGAGTCCCGTAACATGCACATCAAGCCCTTTCATATGATATCCCACTTGAATACAAGCCTCAATATTAATTTTTTTTTTTTTATTATGAATTATTTATTGTACACATTAATACAAGAGGTGAAAACTTAAAATTTGTTACAAGGGCGAGCTTATAGCTTCTCAGATTTTTCAGCTCCCGAAAAAACATATTTTAAAATTTCAAACTTTGTTTTTTTAAACGTGTGCTTCAAAACAAAGCTACTTGCCAAATTTAGAACTATTAATTATACTGTGCAAATGTCTTAGTCCTACGTCTACGGGAAGTACGCAATGAATGTCGATTCCCTCGAGAGTCAATAACACGCGTTTTTTCAGCATAAACAGCCGCATCTTTTCTTTACGTAATGTTTAAGATATGAATTTTCTGACAACTAATGGGTTGGCTGGAAGAGATCTCTTCTTAAGAGATAAGCTCGCCTTTGCCAGTAATTTTATTGTAAAACTTTTATTAATTTTGTGCAATGAAGGACATTTTTTACAACTATTAGCTGCCATTAGACCTGAGTTATGGTTTTAATTTCAATTCGATATCTTTTTTGTGGTTCCCGAGATAAAGGGTCGTGAGTGTGCGACAGACGGACAACAAAGTGATCCGACATCCGAGTGAGCCCTTGCCCCACCAATCAGGTGTAGGTTTCAAAGTCCCGGGGCTAAAAAAAGTCCATACTTCAAAAAAAAACTATAATTGATCCTTTTTTCCCCCTTAAAAATCAGAAAATTAAATTTTACTTTCTGTTCCAGGTAAACTAAATACCTTATTAGTTGAATGAGGGTGCTTTCCTTATTCAGAGGCGCCACTAGTGTGTCGTTCCACTATAAGAAATAAATAATAATAATAAAAAAACAAAAATACTACTTAAAACTAGACTGTGTAAGATAATAACAGCATTAAAATGCTACGTAAATATAACATAGTATAGACTCTTTGAGTCTTAAAGGCAACTTGATCATAAAGTCTATCACTACAGGGTGTTAGGGACATAGCGGAATGCCTCTCGAGGTTACCTACTCAGTACATAAAACTTGACTTACAAGATTCTTTGTTTCCCAATGAAATTGAGTACCTAGTTTTGTTTTATTGGCTAAGTTGCAATATCATAGGCAATTTCTGCTATTTCCCTAACACCTGGTATAATAACAACTCATTTTACTTTAAGATTAGGTATACATATAAAAATGGAATACCGTCTAAGGACAAAGATGATTGATTTATTTAAATTGTGAGTATGACGTGAATACAAGATATCATTTATTAAAATGATTTAACTAGGTTTACATTCAGATACTGTACATTATTTTATTTCTCTATTTTAACCTATTCAACGCCACAAGCAGGTATAGCGGACAACCCGCGACTTGCCGTCAGCAGCGTAACATTATACCAAACCGCTTAGTATAGCGGTTGTGTATAATAAGCTCAAAATCTGTCCACAACTAATTATTCAACATTATGCCAAACCGTTAAGGATAGCGGTTGTGTATAAAAGCTCAAGATGTATCCACAAGTAAATATACGTAACGAACGTAATTTTGAAACTGTTCAACATCTCTATTTTATTGAGTATTTCTTTACTCAGTAATTGGTGAGGCCCTGGTTGCAATTTTTTACTTGCATTGCTTGGCGGCGAAAAGGTTAAAATAGTTTAAGTTGTTGAACTTTTTTATAATAATTAATTAATTGTGGAGCAATATAAGCTCATTTATATGTGGTAAAAATATATATTAACAATGGGACTGTTTGAGGCACATTTCCACAAGTAAATTTACAATTTTACAGCAGTTGGATTCAATTTAAGGGCTCGAAAGTTATTTGATACCTCACACGATTGGTTTCTAAATTTTAAGTTTTCAAAATTCCAAGTCATGGTTATCCTTTATAAGTGTATTTTCGTACTTTAGGTGCAGTAAAGACCGGTTGAAATAAATCTCAAAATTATCCTTTATTGCCAATTACGCCTCAAATAGCCTTAAATTTTAATTTATTCTGGAAATTGAACCAACACGCACATCTAAAAATTCATATAATTACACCTATGGCTATTTATAAATATTGTTCTAAAATAATCTATTAATTTATAGGAAGTATAATATATCCACAAATTGACATAATTATCTGTATAGACGCCAAATATTGTGTATATAATATTGGTTTTCTATATAATTCTATTTATATTGGTTGGTATTTTGTCTATTATTAAATGTATATTTCTAAAATATTATATATTTTTTTTGTATATTATGATGATGAAAATAATGACGCATTTGTTTTATATAAGTATTCTTGCTATTTAAATACGCAACTTGTAACAGCATAATGACAAAAATGACTAGGAAAATCAGTTTGATTTCTTTGGTTATTATAATCACAATTTTGGTAAAATGTGATTGTAGTACAAAATATTTAAATAAATTACCGGAATTTATAAGTACAATATATCTAAATGTCTATAAAAATATTAAAATGGCAATAATTAATTTACCCTGTGGTTAACTCCTGGCATAATAAAAATTGTTTATCTAAAATGTGTAAAAACTGGTGTATAGCAATAATTTCAGAAAAAAACATAAACACAAGGCAAAATGAACCAAAAAATTTTGGAAGTTACAAATTTTTCAAATTTTATGGCACCAACTTATATATAATATAGAGTGAAATTTTACTAGTGACGTGTGACGTAGTGACCGATAGTGAAATCAAAATGATTTTAAGTTTCCATAGTAACTAAAATCAGCTGATCGACAATTTGGTATGGGAGATCCAATTAATTTTAGTATATTTATTTATGTTCCTAGGGAAAGTTATTTGAGTTTTCGCTATCCGTCACAAGTAAAATTTACCCAATACACATATTCTACTAATGCGTAAAGTAATTATTATATTGATGATTTAGGTTGAGTTAAGATTAATTTCATAGATAGGCTACCAGTACACAATAATGTCAATAATACAAAGTTTACACATGATGAATATTTTAGGTATAATACGATTACTTACAGTTGAAAAACTGCTACAGACGAAACCAAATATGACATACAAAGAATATCCCAAAAAATCATACACAATGACAATATTTTATAAATTGAAAAATACGCGAGTATCATGAGTATAATTCTTGTATAATTGTATCAGGTACGGTACGATGCGGTTCGGGCTGTGTTTGTTTATGTTAAATGGGGTTTCGTAGAATTTATCTTTATATTCATCTGTTTTTATTATTACTGTGCTTATTAAAAACCCTTAACTTAAAAAAAATAATTACGCAATGTGACTAAAAGGAGTCCATTTCCTACAATATTTTATGGATAGAAATGAATGATTCAATAAAATAGTATCTACAAGCGAAGTGAAATAATTTGAAATTATAATAAAAAATAATCTTCGTGATTATGGACCACATTTTATGTGGGCAACCAGCATTATATAAGAGTACGAGTATATATCTAATAGTAATTAAATGAGATTTCATAGATAAAAGAAGTTGACTAGATAATAATTATTATGTTAAAGTTACGCAACATTTATAAGTACTAAGATTTATCTATCTACGCACACACATTGAAAGTTAGTAGTTAATGACCTCAATTCAGGAAATAATTAAAATGAAAATTAGCGCTGTCACTTTCCGCCAAATAGGTTTAGAAAAATATAGGAAATATCTAAGTCATACTATGTCTCTAATCTAAGTCATATTATAATTTGACGCAAAATACGATATCTGGCTATAAAATAAGGCGACAATAGAAAAGAAATCATTGACTTTGGGTCTTAGATATCTCCAACCTATTCTAAAACTATTTCACGAAAAGTGACAGCGCTAATTTACGGTGATTTAAGATAATTTATTTTCCGTATTGAAGCCAGTATAATAATAATAATAAAACTTGCCTAGTAAATAAGATACTTTTTATAGATATGAGCTATATTTTACGAAAGACAAGTAATAAAGCAAGTTTTAATTCTATGATAATTGGAATGTCATGTTTGTTTTTGGTTTGGTAAATTTTGGACAAACAATAAATTTTCAATGTAACGAGAGTAACAAAAAAACGACTCGAATACTGACGCTCTACAAGGAGTAACAAAAAGGGTATAACAAGCCGGACGAAGATCAAAGTAAGTACCGATAAAATTTAACAACTTTCCCTATGGAACATAGTTCGACATATAAAAAGTTTACCTTCGTAAAATGTTAACCAGCCGATGGCAATTTTGTACGGGAGGTCTATTTTTCGTTTAATATTTCGGCTCATGTTCCATGGAGGAAGTTTTCATATTTATGACAATTGACCTCATTTTGGCTTATCATACCTTTTTGCTACAGCCTGTATAATTCTTTTTTTATAGGTTTCAATTTCACTAGTGACCGATAAGTGCTGAAATCTGAGGATAAGTTGTTGATAAAGAACAACTTTCCTCAAGAAACATACATTGTTCAAAATAGAGAATCAAATGATTTTAGTAATTTTTTCGAGTCATGTTTCTCATCATCAGCCCATCATTTGTTTAACTATCGGTTACTAGTAAAACACCTTTTGATTTTCTTCAATAACTATAGATGACTTGTTAGTGCAGCGCAATTATTATATTGCATTCTGCTGCCTTAAGTCCAACGCTCCGTTAAGCGGTCAGCACGCGGTCTTGACATTATTATCCGTCCAAATCGTGCCCAAGTAGCTGTAATACGACAAGGTATCGTCGTGTTCGGGCGGGATGTACAGTCGGTTGTAGCACATAAGGTACCAGGGGTACTCCAAAAGAACTGAATTATTTTTATCCCCAGTTAATACATAGTAAAAGTTAAAACTTATTCTCATAATATAAGTCATTTACTACTAATACATATTAAAAAAATTCACTTCTTTTGGAGCAACCTTGGTACCTTATGTGCTACAAGTCTACAACCGACCGTACTCACCTCGCCGGCGCCGCAGGCTAGGCCGACGCGCGTCACAAAGTCACTTCACTTGTAATGTGCCAAATCTAGAAGCAGCGCGTGCTGCCCGCTCGACACAGCGTTGGCGCTTATTTCTTTATTTCTTAAATATCAGTTTCTTTAAACACAGCGTTGGGTGAATCACAATTGAAGTGTATGTACCTGGACGTGGGTGATTCTATGACGCTCTCCGGCGGGACATCGTCGTCGGTCTTCGCGTATTTCGGCGACGTTTCAGAATGGAACTCCTGCCGCACGTTACCTAAGGAAATATGAAATCAGAATTTATATAAATTTTCATTTTGTATACAGAAATTATAAAAGTTATTGTGATAACATGATATGTACAGAAATGAATCTCTTCTTTAACACTACACTTTTGTTCTCTTTTCTAGATTATTCTAATCTACTACAAAACTACACAACAAATAAGCAGAGTTAGTGTGTAAAAGGTGAGGACTTTGGGGTTTTTACTAAATGTACTATATTCTACTAAAAAATCAAATACTGAACAAAAAGGCAAAAAACTAAAAATAATACTTACAAGCCAAGCAAACCAGGTCAAACAAAACACGAAAAATGCACTACAAAATTCACAAACTGTATAAAAGCAAACGATTAGGGACGGTTCACATCTGGCGACTTTTGATACGCAACAATTTTTAGTAGCAAATCAAAAATGAAATGTATTTTGATTAAAATAAGGGCGATAATGGCCTCAATTCGGAATAACTATTCTCTTAACTCACCTTATATTAGCGCTGTCACTTACTGTCAAATAGGTTTAGGAGATATCTAAGTCATGTCATGTCTTATGATTTGACGCAAAATACGCGTTATCTGTCAAAATAAGGCGACGATAAAATCATGGCGACTAAATTGACTAGAAATGTCGAAGAAACCATAGACAATTTAAACATGGAAAGACTTGGATATCCCTTATCCTTTTCTAAAACTGTTTGACAGAAAGTGACAGCGCTAATTTAGGGTGAGTTAAATTTATTTCCCAAAATGAGGCCACTGGCTGACAACCCGTTATTTGTAATTAGTTTCTAAGTATATTACTATAGAGTTCATTTTCAACTTGCACGGACTGAAGCAAAGCGATGTCCAGCAACAATCGGCGTTACTGGTATTCTTTTTTATTAAATTTTTTCATTATTATCAAATTTTTGAGACCAACTATCCCATTGTTATTAAAATAAAACTCAAAAATATCTTCTATATAAATTTCTTAAAAGTTTTTTGTACAGTTTTTTAAAGTTACGCCATAAATATGTATGTGTATAAGCTAGGTTAGGTTAATTATACGCATGTCATTAACACCTTTTGTAAATCATGATAGAAACAAATGTCGTTTACTGGTGGAAGTGGCGTCAAGTTACATGCCGTGTGATTAACCTGCCCAGCCCCAAGGCAATGCATTCATTTTTTCATCCAGCCCGAGTCGGTTTCTATAACATTACAAAATTGTTATAAAAAGAAAAAAAAATGTCCTACATTTTTTTTTGCAATGACAGATTTTGACGTCAATAAGTGATAATACTAACTTACATTAAATAAAGTTAATTTAATTTCATTATTGCACCGAGTAGTTTTGTATGGGTAACTAATAGGTGTCGTTTACAAAAAGAAATAAATCCTGCAAAAAAAAAACACCATGAATGGAAATGTGACAGCTATCAAATCTGCCTTTTTTTGAGTTAGGTAATAAGTTATTTTAACTACGTGCATTAAAACGCATTTATAAAAATTTCGCGTAAAAGGAATATTAAACATAAATTTTTAATAAGTATTAATTAATTATTCTATAATTTTGCTACATATAAAATAAATTGCATTATACTATAAAAAAGAGTTAAGTTGGATTCAGTGCAACCATTTATTATATCTACATCTTTATAACATTTACTTTTACCAGCGCCATTAAATTTTTACAAATTATTCATAACAGCAAACATTCTGTATTAAAAATGGTAACTAAAAACACGACAACAAAAGCAAAAAAGGATAAAATACTAGACTAGAACTACGTACTACGAAGCAAGAGTAATGTTTGTAACTCTCTTGCTTCGTATTATCTGATAAAGGTAATTAATATATAATAAGTTAATTTTAAATTCAGTGCAAAAAAATTCATTTGTATTCCACTCATAAAATTAAACAACGTTTTTTAGTTACTTTATTTCGAAATATTCAAATGATTTTGCCAATAAGTGACACATTTTTAAAACATTTTTGTATGGGAGATCCAATTTATTTTCGTAGTTCGATACAAAGTTACTAAGAAGAATTGTTCAGTTTTATTAAAGGAAACATACCCTATAAATATTTGCAATGTTTTTTTTTATCAGCGAGCTTATTTTAAGACCTAGTTACTTAAATTCAAATATATTTCTATGATACGTAAATTGACGAGGTTAAGAGTATATTGTGCATTTTCTATTTTCGTGTGGGACAACGAGTCGTCACACAACCCGATGAACCCTGTTGTAAGAGTTTTTCAACCACCTACTAATAGAAGTAGGCCTCTCACATGGTTGTGTAAATTGTGCATTAATTAAATAATAGTCTCGATTCGGATATACCCAGACATGTTTTAAAAATATAAACAATTTTGTTATAATACTCGTAAGCGTGCCGAATTAGTATATTTATTTCATCAACCCCGGGTTTTTCAACTATTTCCTGTAGAAAAGTATGTTTTTCGCGGTGAAACGTTTCTCTATCTGTGTACCAAATGAATCCAAATCAAGCCGTTTTAGCGTGAAGAGGTAACAAACACAGATTCTCGGATTTAGTTAGTTTAATTAATTTTTGTTCCATGTGTTTTTTATTCTTGATAAATGTGAATTGTTTTTGAAAACTTGCAAAATTCCTCCAGGACCCCTTTTACAACAGCGGGCAGGATTAAAACCTGCGACTTTCGCTATTCACATCCATGGTGGTGACGCCACTTCCATCTAGGCTAGGCTAGGCGTTGCCCGCGAATTTTGCAAGTGTATCTTGATGCCAACAACGCGTGGAACAGCTCCATCTACCGGGTCAGTTTTGCAACTAATACCCAGCAACTAATTCATTCTTTACAGATTGAATGTAGCCTAAGCAAGTTTGGCAAGTTTTCTAAAATTTTTATGCATTACACGGGAAGCGTTTTAAAAATTTGGTATCCAATCTCATACATCTATCATTTGCCGGTTAATTTATGTACTGTACTAATACCCAGCGATTCATTAATTATTTATAGATTGAATGTAGGCTCAGAGATGAGAACCCGCGATAAATAGTAGTATTTTATATATATTTTTTTTTATTAATGATGGGTTTGCTCTCGATTCTGGTCTAGGTCATAGGACAGAGATAGAGTCTAAGATGGAGCGAGCTCACCCAGAAGAAGCCTGTGCACTCTTACTTTGAAGAGATTAGGGTTTGATTAAGATTTGTTGCATTGAATGCAAGGTGTTAGAGAAATAACAAGGGCTGAGTAAATCTGTGCTATTTCTCTTACTCCGTATTTAAGATATTATTTAAGATAAATTGCACTTGAGCTTAACTAGACTAGAACATACATTATTTTATAAATGTAATGTACTTCGGATCATTTAAGGTGAACCCTTTTTCATACAAACGAAAAACAAAAATCTTTTCATAGTTCTAGGTCCACGGGAGGTACCCTCTGAATTTCGATTCCGTTGATAAAAAACATGCGTTTTTACGGCGCAAACGGCCTTATCATTATTTACGTTAAATTTGGGCCTTGATTTTTTAATACTAAAAGCGGCCGTAACCTTGACTATGTGGTATTATTTTATCTTTATTATTATTATATCTTTACGCGTTCCCGAGATAAAGGGTCGTAACAGACAGACGAGCGGACGGACGGACAACAAAGTGATCCGATAAGGTTTCCGTTGTTTCCTTTTCAGGTACGGAACCCTAAAAACAGCTTGAGTTACGTAAATACATAAGCACTATTTTACTTAGGATAGCACTTGTCTCGATTCCACATTACTGACTAAAACGGCTAATTAAAAATATCACTGTCTCTTTCCGTTAAATATGTTAAGAAAAGGATAGCAGATGTCATAGACTATTTTAGTCATGTCATGTCTTAAATAGTCTATGGTTTTCGCGCCATTTCGCAGGTTTCCGCCATATTTAACCGCCATATTTTAATCGCCGCTTAATTTAGACACATACCGCGGAAATGTGTAAAATCATAGACAATTTAGGAGGCTATCATCTTCTATCCTTGTCTAAGCCTATTGGACAGAAAGTGACAGTGCTATTTTAGTTAGTGTGTTTAGTCGGTAATATGGAAACGAGGCTAATATTTGCTTAAAACCTTGTTTTTTTGCATTTATTGATTCCATCTCCAATACGAAATATTGATTCGACTAGTTAAATCCACATTTGAAACTGTCTAGTTCTAAAATTAAATATAACTTATTATTACAATGAGAATTGGTTATTATTTAAATAGTAATAAAATAATATACTTACAAGGTAATGAAAACAAAGATGAACGTCAAAATATAGGGTGAAATCTCAAGACGGGCTGGTGATAAGGAACATAGGTTGAAATATAATCCAAAATATTTTGAGTGTCTATGGTAACACAAAACAGGTGATCCACTATTTTCTATAGGCATTTTTTTGCCGTGTGACGCCGGCGTTGAATAGCATCACCCCATTTCTTTCCCGTGGGAGTCGTAAGAGGCGACTAAGGGACTCGAGGGAGTGTATTGCAAATTTAGGCGATGGCATAGAGTAGAAATCACATAGAGATGACACTCCCGCTCCAGACGCGCTCAAGGTCAATCCGTCTGGCTGTCTCTTAGCGAACAATTCAGTCGGGAGTGCGCTTCGCCGCGGAAACGTTCGTCGTGCGGGTCGAATTTTCATTTTTTGTGAAAAATTTAGCAATGCCGAATTATTGTGGTGTGTATAGCTGCAAAAGTGATGTGAGGAAAACTCCGCATCTAAGTTTTTTTAATTTGCCTAAAGATGAGATTAAAGAGAGATGAAATACCTAGGTACCTACCATTCGTTATTATACGTAATTGTTGTGTGTACTCCTATTTTTACTTACGTAGGTACCTAGTTTTCCAATTTAAACTACCTAGGTGCCTAAGTCATTGTTAGCTGATAATGATAAATAAGCACATTCGTATCGTAGGTATGTTTTGCACCTATTTTAAAATTCTGTACCTACCTATATAAAATGGTAAGGTAAGACTTTAAAACGGGTAAATATTTTGTTCCCACGGGAAAACTGTTAGCAGCGGTCGCAACCGCTTGACTGGCCGCTAGTCTGGAATAAAATTATTGGCACGTGACAGCCCCGACTTAAAGCGTGGGAGAGTGCGGGGCGTTACGGGCTGCGGGGGGAAGTAGGTATTTAAAGCGCGGCTTTTGGGGCCCAGACAAAGGAGTTTCGTTTCTATACGCAGTATTATTATCGATTCTTATGGCGATGGGCTGACAACTTGCACCTATGGCGAAACACAATTTTCCGAATTTCCCTCAAATATTTGTCTGACGTAGCGTAAATGTCCGGTTTTTGCGGCCGTTTACGCTCTGCCTACCCCGCAAGGGATTATATGCGTGATATATGTATGTATGTGTGTTTTTTTTTCGTATTTCGACCTATGCTCCTTGGGGAAAGTTGTTGCTTATCACCAGCCCGTCTTAAGTTTTGCTATCGGTCACTAGTAAAATTTCATCCTATATGACAAATAAACCATGTCATGTCATGATACAAATTATCCAAATAAAATAAATAAGTAGTGTTTTCAAAACATTAGGTCAGCAGGAAGCCAATTTTCTACCAAACAAACAAATAGCATACAAATAAAAATTTAAGAATACAAACAAAATTATCATAAAATATAAGTACATTAAGTGCAAATAAAAAAACTACGTCATAATTGAATTAAATTAAAATATTTTTAAATGAAAAATATAACGTGTTACAATTTTGAATTTATATGACAAAATAATGATTTAGATTTCTAAACGGGCCGGGATGGTGTGCCGAAAACTGAACAACTTTTTATACGGTGGTTTTGTTGGTAGACAAGAAAGATATCGACCTTCCATACAAAATTCCCAATCTGCTGACTGAATAACTATGTAAACTGGAAAAAAAATCGTTTGCCAACATAGGCGTCATAATAAGTTGTCCAGTTTCATAGGCTCATCATCTCTACGCAGTTTTCGGTACACCGTCCCTTACACCCGGTATTAAATTGTGTTTGTAACATCCTATACAGGGTTAATTTTTATTCAGCACGGAAATTTTACAGGTTGATTCTACTCATGATCCTGACAACTTTTATTACGGGGTCACCTGTGAAATAGCGAAAAAAATAAAACAGCTGGTTTCTTTTTTCGAGATTTTGCAGGTGACCTTAATAACAAATGTTGTTCAGAATCATGAGTAGAATCATCCTGTAAAATTGCCGTGCTGAAAAAAATGCCTGTATAGGGTGAAATTTTACTAGTGACCGACACCGAAAACTCAGTACGGGTCCGTGATGAGGAACAATTTTCCCCAAGGTACATACCAAGGAACATGGGTCATAATCATAAAATGAAAGAAAAATTTACTTGCCATACAAAATGCGCCATCTGACGGAGTCAATTTGTATGGTAGGTCCAATTTTACTATTTCGAGAAAGAGAAGAGAAAGTCTCCTTGTGGAAAGTTGTTCCTTATCACCAGCCCGTCTTGAGTTTTCGCTATAGGTCACTGGTATAATTTCACCGTAAATATGTCAGAATTACAACAAAAATGTATCATAAATAAACCTACCATACGTCCGAGATCAGTGCAAAATTGCAAAATTTCATCTTCATAATTACGTAAATTATTTCTATAAATCAAAATAAGGAATCGTAACAGTCCAAAAATTATTAATTCATGCCTTCAAACATTCGTCATAGATTAAAGATACAGTCCGGGCAGAAGTTACATAAAACAAAAATACAAAATGTACGTAAAAGCGTATAAACCATAGCAGTTTACAATACAAAACTCTAGTGTTGTGTATTAACAAAACTACACTACATCAAGCTCAGTCGGTGCACTTGAAGCCAGCGCATTCGCACTTGAATTTACGCTTACAAAACCCATAGCATTTCAGCGCTAAACAACACAAACCACCCTTTTTACTAGCGTCAGATTTACAAGACTCCCTACTGTTCAATCTTTCTAATTTTTTATCGTCGTTCAATAGTTCATTCAATCTAGTTTTCAATTGAGTAGGAGATACGCTTCTATCCCTTGTCAATTTCGTTGTTTTAATATCAATTTCTGGTCCCAAAACATCAATTATTTCATTAGATTCAGATCCTGTGCTCGCTTCAGCATTAGGCGTATGCGAATCTATACTCTCAGGCGTATATGGATCTAGACACGGTTTTGCGCTCAGTAAGCTCGCATCGATTTCGTTAACAAAAATCCTGTCGAAACTACTATAATCTGCGCTAGTGATTTCAACATACGGAACCAGAAACTTTTCGTTTAACGAGTTAGTCCTTTTTAATTTATCGTCAAATACTTCAAGACTTATTGCAACATCTGTGTTTTTAAGGCTGTATAGGTCTGGGTCGGTGGGTAGTCGGGAGAGTAGGGGGTGTCGGGGGGTGTTGGGGGTTTGAGGGGGGTGGGGGGCGCAAAGGGCGCAAGGGCGGTTGGGGGGGCAACACTGTACGGTACCTCGCTCGCTTTGAAGCATCACTCGGAGATAGATCGGCTGTAGAAGAAAGATAAAACAATTTTAACAGATTACACTTTTTTTTTTTGGCTGACAAACATCTGAATATTTATAATATTTACAAAACAAGAAAACCTAAAAATTAAAATAAGCCTCCCAATGCGTCCCCACCAGACATAGTTCCCAGCATGCTGGCAGCATTCCCCCTTTGTATAGCCAAGCTAATACGCTGGGCAAGGAAGCTGCCAGCTCTGCGGTCTCCGGATGCCTTGTGGACGCGCATGGAGAGCCCAGCAATTACCTTGATTACACTTGTGTTTAATGAAATTTTATGAGATATTTTTTCTATGGTAATGAAACTTTTGAATACTTAGTTTCGAACTTTGCCTTTTTTCTCAAAAACATTCAGGGGTATTAATATACGGGGTAAGCAAGGGACGGTGTACTGAAAACTTTGCAGGCATGATCAGACCATAATACTGAACAAGTTTTTCTATGGAGGCTATGTCGGTAAACGAAAAAAAAAATAACCTTCCATACAAAATTTCCGATTAGCTGGTTGACTTTCTATGGAAACTCGAAAGAAAAATTCGTTTACCTACATAGGCTCCATAGTAAAAGTTGTTCAGTTTCATGGTCTGATCATGCCTGCAAAGTTTTTGGTACGCCGTCCCTAACACCCTGTATACCTCATGTAGCTTAACCGACATTTCTTATTTTTTGAGTTCTAAAATTTACAATTTCCTTCGAGTGAAACAAGGATAAACTAATCCAGGCGACTGAGGGATAAAGTCATCCAGGGAATTGGCAGCACGGTTCCCTGTGAAAGTAATATCTTGCATTGAGCTTGCCAATCCGGTTACCTAGCGTAGTGAGTATGGCCAAACCTTCAATAGGAAGAGGCCCATGTCCAGCTGTGGACTATTTTTGCTGTTAATGTATGCAAAAAGTTTTTTTTTAAAGGATGGGTTGCTCTTGACCCTAGTCTAGGTCATAGGACAGAGAAGCCTGTTCACTCTTACTTTGAAGTATAGATTATGACCTTGTAATATTGCTCGTACAAATTGCGCGCCTAATGCCTCACAGTATTCTTTACCGGCCAACCATAGGTTAAACAAATCCTTGTTACACTTGGGCAAATCCATATTCTCCACGAACGTCACTCAATACCACGTTCAGACTATGCACCTGCTCCTGCTCCTGCCGCTGTCGCGAATATTGCTCGAAATGCTTCCGCGGAAGTATCATCGCTAGTAAGTGTTAACACACTGCCGTCATACTCTTCTCACACCAATACGAGTGAGCGAGATAGCAATACATTCTACTTGCGCTCGTGCTGTCGTACCTTTGACTCGCACACGAAGCGCCGACACTCTCGGGAGCACGGGAAGTGGCAGCGGCATGACGAGTAGCAGCGCGAGTAATCTGTTTACATGCTAGCGCTGCCTATTTCCCTTACTATTTCCCTGCCCATATTGGCATAACGTGGCATGACACTTTGGTCTGCAGAATGGTGGACCTCTTGGTAGCCACTTACCTTATGATCTCCCGTGCAGGCGGACATACCGAGCATTCCGTATTCAGCTCGTCTTCGCGCCGGAGCGTCCACCTAGAGAGTAAGTTCATTATATTAACATTAGCGATGCCGTGTGATGCCGGCTTAGAATAGCATCACTTGCATCACCCCTTTCTTTCCTGTGGGAGTAGTAAGAGGCGACTAAGGGATTAAAAGATGTATATTTCGCGATATAATATTAGGCGATGGGCTGACCTGTCACTATAGCGATGAACAATTTACCGAATGACCCTCAAATGTTGTCAGACGTGGTGTAAATGTCCGTGTTTGCGGCCGTTTACCCGATTATAGGCGTGATATGTGTGTGTGTATATATTAACTTTATGCCAAAGATATCAAATGTTCACCCACAAAACCCTGGTAAGCTATTGATCTCAAATACCAAATTTTAAAACACTTCCCGTGTTTGCAAGTTTTCAAAAATTTTATACTTAACACGGGAAGTGTTTTAAAATTTGGTATTCAATTTATCGTGGGTTTTCGTCTAACCCGGTAGATGGAGCCGTGCCACGCGTTACTGGCATTAAATACACTTGAAAAATTGGCGGGCAAGGAACGAGCTGCGGTGGCCTAGATGGAAGAGGCGTCGTCACTAGTAATGCGAAAGTCGCAGGTTCAAATCACTTGAAAATTTTGCAAGTATAAAAAAAGCAAGCCTGCGGGATTCTGGTGGCGCTTTTGCGACACCACTCGCCTTAACAAATATCTGCTTACCAGTCTCCGAAGTTCAGCAGACACGTCCCCGCCCCCTCCCCCGCACACAGCGCCCGAGCCCTCTGATTGGTTGCGCACCAACTTGCGTCGCACAGGCGAGCCTTCTGATTCGTTCGCTCTGGAAACGTCAGATTTCAAGCGTTGTGATTGGTTGTTTCACTACTTTACTACCCCACACAAAAGAAGACGAACGAAGCATGCAATATACATTTTAAGTGCACATATTATGCTGGTGCAAATGCAAAGAAAACATGCCCTAAAAGGTAAATAATGAATATAAAATATCCATGACAATACACAGCGCCATTTAATTCCAAACTAAGCAAAGCTATAAAGCTATACTATGGGAACTAGATAGCTGATATTAATACTTATATACTTTCTTTTGTAAAAAAAATGTATACATAGAAACACCCAGACTAAACACAAATATCTGAAAATACCTTAACAAATATTTGTGTCTAGTGGGGATCGAACCCTCGACTCTCGGCGTAGCAGGCAGGGGTACTATCCGCTACGCCATTGGCTCAGTCGAATCAAAATTTTGATACAATGTAAAAAACTTAGCAAAATATTGAAATACGACTAATTTGCCGTAAGTAGAAATGTAAATGTTGATATTTTCTCAAAATATACTACGTAAATCACAGCACTTTATTATTTGATGATTCATAGTTTTTTTGCGAAAAAGGTCAACACATATCACTAGGATACTCTGTTATGAATGGGAATAATGAATCACAACATCGAAATGAAATAATAGTTACTGTTCTTGCGCGCGGATTTTCGAGCTGTTATAAAAAAAACAAGCATGTAAATAAAACATGTCAAAGCGTTTAGAAGAAAAAAGCGTAAATATTAGAGAAGCACCGACTATGGTTTTGGCTGACTAGACGACTAGTAACCGATTAGTCGTTGACTACAAAAATGTCTGACTAGTAGGCTGAGCCTATTCCTTCAGTCATCGTAGCGACGATCATTGTATACGTAATAGTGGTGTAATTAAAAACATATTTATCTATTAAATTTAAGGCGAGTGTACTCGTACTACTGTGTAGTACTGTGACGGCGCCACTTCACAAAAATATATTTTCTCTTTATACAAACAATCTATCAGAATATCCGTTGCCCAAGTATTTAGTATTATCCTTATGTAAAATTTTAACCTGAGAACTAAAAAAAATATACGCTGTAATAAAAGTTATGGGAATTATTACCAAAAGTGGCCATTAGTAGGCACTATTTGCCATAACTTAAAAAATAGCGAAATTTTTATTGTGTTCCAGGTTTCAATTTTATTTAAGGATAATACTAAAAACTTGGGCAACGGACATTCTGATAGATTGTTTGTATAAAGAGAAAACTTTTTTGTGTTATAGCGCCACTGTCAAGGTCGTTTACGGCTACACTCGCCTTAATACCAATTTGACAGTCGTCGGTGCAATTCTAGTAAATATAGCAAGCTAAATAAGCATTAGAAAGTTCTGCCAAAGCTTATTCTAATAGAATATTAAACCACTGTACGTTCCTTATAGCCTTACTTATAGAGATAGAGATCTTCCTTTGCAGCGATTGGTCGCACTTATCTGTTCCAAAGCTGTGTGATTGGTTACGTATGCCCCCACACCCCACCCCACTCCGACACGGCAGGGCGGGGCGAGTCGGCCCGCTTGGCTTCATTGGCGATTTTTCTTTCGCAGTGAGCGGTCGCGCTCAGAAAATAATTTTTTAAATTTCGATAAAGTTTTAAATTTTAAACTTTGAAAAATTATTTTCTTACAATTTTAACGGTTTTGCACCGTTCGTTTTTTAAATTAATAAATTTAGTGATTTAATTGTTCCTATTTAAATAAATTTTAAAATCAGTGTGTGTTTAAACTGGGTAAGTCCTTTATATTTTATTATGCATGTGGCAAATCAAATTTCTGAAGGCGGTTTTCCGTCGGACACAACTTTGCAATTTCTTACAATTTTAATAAATTATTATTGAAATCTGTCAAGACCGTTTACGAATAAATAAATTGTTCCCGGCGATCCGAATTCTGTGAACAAAATAGTTAATAATTTATGCGAATTATTTGTCAAGAATAATGATCCCAAATAAATAAGCAAAGTGTGTTATAGAAATTTGGTTGCTATCGAAGTTTTAGTTACCCGGATTTAACAATAGTGAATTTTTTTTACGAAAAGTTTTTAATCCGGAAGTAATTAATTCGTTCGATTCTTTACGAACGATCAAATGAAAATCCAATAATCATAGTGCACTTCGCACAAGCTTTGAGTGGCATTATTTTAAGATTTTCAATGTAAATGTTCATCCCTCGCAGGTTTTTAAACTAGTTACCTTGAACTGATAGGTAGGTATTCCTCGAGAGAAGTAATACCTTTTTTTTTCTATTTATATGTTACTATCCCGTCGAACTAGTTTCTACATATCCCCCGTGCACGTTTTTCATTAATGTGCCTGATTGATTTATGGATTTTCATTTGTGAATGATTATTTTATTTTTACACGTGTTTTTGTAAATTGTTATTTGGACATAAATACATTTTTATGTCGTTTACTGGAGCAAGTAATGGTATACAGATGCTCCTTTCACGTAGCAACGTGTTATTCAAGTAACGCATCAAATACGTGATCTGAAGGTATTGTTCGGATACCTTCAAAGTTCTTTAAATAAATAAGTCAAACAGCGACAATTTTTATTTTAAAAGGGGGCCGCCATGACCCTGTGAAATGCTCTTAGTAATAAGAAAGTTTACGGAAGTCCAAGTCCGTAGAACGTCTTATAAAATAGAGTAATAAGAACTCCTCAAGGATCTTTTCGTTGTACCTAGAATAAATTGCAGAAAATATATATTCTAGTTGATTGCTATGATATGAAATGGCAGCACAAGCCAAGCTACATTTCGTCGGTTTTATAAGCTACCTCTGCGCAACGCAAGGTATACCCTATTTTATAACATCATCAGGAGTTCATTAGGCCGTCAGCGCATGACGTGTCCTTAGACTCCTACATCCCCGCGCAGGGGTTGTACCTTTTGATGTCATGCAGAATGCCCTCGCTTGCACTTGCAGGGCCTGAAATTCCGTCCTCGAGCCTTTCGTATACTTGACGAATTAATAAATCGACATGCGATACAAATTCCATGCATTATAGACGGTTTAGATACAAATATTGCCAAAAATACTAACAAGTACTAAAAAGTATTTGTGTTGTGGGTTTCGGTACGATATGCAACTCAAAGAACTGGGTCCTCGTGGAGCCAAAGTTTCGAAATGTACCCACCAATATATTTTTAATACCTCGTGCAGAGTCGGCCAGCACCTTTGATAAAACGTTATTGCTTTAAGTATAGGTATTACTTTTGGTACCTACCTACCTTTTTATCAAACTTCCAAAAGTTTTAATGGCATCCGGCACATGCATGATTTGCTTTTGTCTGATCAAAGTAAAGCAGTCTTTCTTTACTTCTATGCTTATTTGTCTTCTAACATGACAGTGAAATGCCCTCGTTAAATTTTGTCTTATCTGAAAGTACATCGTCCGGTCCACCGCCTGCGATGAGATAAAGCAATTGTAGCGAAGGGTAGTGTGTAGCACTAGTATTGATAGTGAAGCGCGCAGGTTCGAATCCTGCATGTGGTATAAAATTAGCCAAGTTTCCATAATTTTATACCTACCTAACACGGTTAAGGTTAAGTATTAAAATATATTTGAGAAATAAAAGCTTCGAAAGGTGTGTTACAGACTTGAGTACAAGGAGTTTACTGTCTGACACATGTGTTACCTCGAGCGTATTAGAAAATGGAACGCGAGGGGATTCCTAAGATGTTAATTTGAAAATATTTTTACCTTGCACGCGTTCATAAGGTCCCCCTCTTTTAGTTCCATGAGCTTACGCTTTCAAATAACGATAGCTAGATTCCACTGAGAATTTGCAAAATAGGCTATCTGTAGGCAAAATATACCTACTTAAATGTTTGAAAAAATGTTTCAAATATAACATCCTAGCCCGAAAAAGTCTTGGCTATTAGAAAGTACAGGGAACAATATTCCTACGTAAGGATGAACTTTATCTACTCGGAATAAAGTTCAAAGTTAGAGAGCTGTCAAACGTTTTACAATGATTCTTAAGCAGAAGACATATTTGTCGTAGATTCACCGCATTCAGTCCCATCCTAGTAACCGTTACTGCCGAGTCTAAATTCTCGCAGGTTAAGGAAAATTTATAGACGGTTTAAGTCTGAAACAGTTTTCCTTTATGATCATGTCAGTGGCCTACGCAGTAAGAAAATGAGAAACATATTGATTTATTAGGTAACTGTGAAAACGACTGAATTTATAAATTTTTCCCTTGCTCACTGTCCTAAGTAGCAATAATTCACTTCTATTTCTATGCTATCACAGACCTCGTAGTGCTAACGCATTTCTGAGGGAGATCCCTCACGCTTGTCATTTGTTTACTTCTTTGAACTATGATCAAAAAGTGGCGTAAGAGTACCTACGTTAAATACTCGCTATGATTCTGGCATCAATCACGGAAGGGAATATGTACAATCTAAGCTCTCTAAGTGCAGAGTTGTCCTAAAATAGTCCTACGTTTTTCTTAGCAACATGGAAACAGACAAATGTGGGGAGAGAAAACGGCCTTTTTGTAATGGCCTCATCTCAAAATGGATAAGTAAATAATGAAGACCTACCCATTTAATAGATCTCACACCGAAACTATAATAATTTTTACTTTTTAATTCATCGTGCATTGAGTGTACGGAGTAAATTTCGTGAGGTGGAGATGTATGTAGGTAATTTACTTATTCCAGCATGTTGCAAATTGGGAGCTAGGTACACCCTATTGTTAATTCTGCTATATCAAGCTGTATAACATCAAAACTAGTGGAAGGTTGTCTAGCTGCTAGCGGCTAGTGATGTAATATATACCTATTTGGTATATGCCAAATTTTGTGTTACCTACTCGAGTGCCTTGATCTTGAACATGATATTTTCTTCAGGTGCGTTTATATTGCCCGAAATATTATGAATGAAATGCATATGACGTAATTTGTATAACAAACTCCACTAGAGATGAAAAGTTCATGATATATTTTTCAGGTGCTTTCATATTACCTGAAATGTTATGAATGAAATGCATATGGCTTAATATGTATAACAACCTCCTCTAGAGATGAAAAGTTTTAGAGCGATAGTGGCGAATAGCAATAATGCGACACTGTCCCAGACGATATTAAGTTTTTATTTCCTCAAGTGTAGTCATGCTTACTACACCTACTTTTTCGATAATGAATGAAAGCTTTTGGGCAAGTAAACAACAAGTACCCACAGTCTATGTGGGTATTTTAAATAAATATACAAAAGGTTACAATCAGAGGGTACTTTTGCTAATTGATATTTGTGTAAGTGCCCTGTCTGCCTTGTTTGGGTTTGAAACACGAGTATCTACTCCTGTGTATAACATTGTTAGATGGTTGTTAGAAACGTACGATAGTGAACATAATTGCCTATCGTAAGACGTCAGCCTAAAATAATAATACCGTTGTTCCAATATATTTGTTCTGAATGTCAAGCACAAGACGTTGTTAAAAAATGCTTGAATGTACCTACGTACTAGGCAAATAGTTTGCCTATCAAGTAAAATATTTTCAGAATAGATACCTAGCGAGAATTATATTGGGAACTACCTACTACGTTCAATAGCTAGTATATTTTACCAACGGTGATCATAATGATATATAATATTTGTACGGTGACCCACGTAAGATCTAGGCTTCCACAATTAATTTGCAATGTTGCAATGTTTGTACTGTCTAATAGACAATAACGTCGTTTACCGACGTACCTTCGGATTAAATTTTCTCCGTAGGTAAGCTGTTAACAAAATGATAAAATTCTTATAATTTAAACTTTAGCTCATATTCTTTTATAGCTAGCTCGTTTTTGATTGTACATAAAATTAAAGCAAATTTGTGCCCTTTTCAAGTTTTAAACAGAGATCTGGGCTTTGCATGGGACGGTCAGAGGTAGTTATGGCAGAAAACAATTTCAATTATCGCCTCTTTTATTATATCAAGTTTAGGTAGATTTACCAAGATATTAATTAACTATATTATTATATACAATATAGTTTATTCAGAGGCCCGAGTGATGTTTTAAATAAAGCTTGACCGTTACTCCGACAAAGTAAACAAGGTTAGTTATTGATCATTATGTATTATAGCAAATATTATTAAGGCAACCCCAAATGAGTCATATTTAAAAAATCATATGAAGGTATGATTTGATAACAAATTTATATGCATTTTATTCTCCTGGGAAACTAGGTAGTCGTTTGGCCAGGTTTTTTGATTTACCTGCTTAAGCCCGTTTAGGTCAATGCATATCTTAAACAGTAGTGTTGACCTTATAGTACGGAAATTTAACCTACTTATTACGTTACCTATAGCTTGAGTGATCAAGCACAATTACAATATGTAAGCTATGTTTTTCTGTGTAAAAGAGCTATTTATTTACTATGTAAGTAAATAGATATCTAAAAGGTTTTATAAAAACGACCTGCAATGCGTATTTACCTCTAACTAAAGGTTCAATATTTTTATATTTTACTATTTTGGCTATTGAGTTTTTAATTTTTTTTTGAAATTTTCTATTTACTGTTCGGAAACTTTCAGATGAATTTCCGCGTACTTTCTATCTTATCAAAACGTATTGAGACTTACATAATGAATAACTGTATTATGTGCATTTTTTATTAAACACGAGGTAAAGTTTTTCAAAGACATTATAAATGGCATGTTACAAATGCATCATTTTCATCATTCTATTATGCTTACCTAGAATGCCGTAATATAGTACAAGAGGTTTTGAATTACATTTTCATTATAATTTATTATATTTTATCGTCATTTATGGGTGAGTTTATGATATTACAGTATTTTTTAATAAATACAATATAAATAAATTTTCAGTATAGTGGATCAAAATCATTATTGTTGATAAAGAAATTCATTTTTCTTTTTAAAAGAATAATAATACCTGTTTCTTTTTATAGTTTTTCACATTGGCGATAACTCCCACTCCTCCAGGCGATATCAAACATGTCTCTATAAGTAAGGCTATAAGGAACGTACAGTGGTTTAATGACAGCATTTTACCTACCAATAAAATGCTTATTAAACTACTTACCTTCCTTATAGCCTTAAATTTTTAATTCTGCCTGGTGTATTTTGTAGTAATAATATTCTAATTAGAATATCATTATGAGACGCAATGAAGCCAAGCGGGCCGACTCGCCCCGCCCTGCCGTGTCGGAGTGGGGTGGGGTGTGGGGGCATACGTAACCAATCACACAGCTTTGGAACAGATAAGTGCGACCAATCGCTGCAAAGGAAGATCTCTATCTCTATAAGTAAGGCTATAAGGAAGGTAAGTAGTTTAATAAGCATTTTATTGGTAGGTAAAATGCTGTCATTAAGATAAAGTTTAAATTAAACATTGTTTTACAATGCCGTGAGAAGCCGGCTTAGAATAGCATCACCCCATTTCTTTACCGTGGGCATCGTAAGAAGCGATTAAGGGACTCGAAGGTTACATGTCGCTGGCATTGCAAGGGTAAAAAAAATAAGAGCGGAACCCGAAACCATTGCGCCGCAGGCAGCCGCACTACCTATTGCGTCACATCGACCGTAAAATAATTATACGTAACCACCTGATTGACCGTAGGCAAGATGGTTGCGTGCTTCGGAGGGCACGTTAAGTCGTCGTTCCCGGTTGCTATCTATGATAACTTAGACGGCAAACGATTGGAAAACCCTGATACCAGGGTTCATCGGGTCGTCAGACGACTCGGTGTCCCACACGAAAATAAAAGCAGTAGGCGTGATATATGTATGTTTTTTTATTTTTTTATTAAGGATGGGTTTGCTCTAGTCTAGGTCTAGTTGTATGTATTATATCTCTATCTCTCTCTTCGTGTGGGACACCAAGTCGCCCAACGATACGATGAACCCTGGTGTCAGAGTTTTTCAACCGCCACTACTAGTAGTAGGCCTCTGACATGGTCGTATTATGAGAGGTGTATTGTGTAGTATGGTGTATTTGTTACCTAATCTGTACTTGGTATTATGAGAGGTGTATTGTGTAGTGGGGTGTATTAGTTACCTATTCTGTACTTGGTATTATGAGAGGTGTATTGTGTAGTATGGTGTATTTGTTACCTAATCTGTACTTGGTATTATGAGAGGTGTATTGTGTAGTGGGGTGTATTAGTTACCTATTCTGTACTTGGTATTATGAGAGGTGTATTGTGTAGTGGGGTGTATTTGTTACCTATTCTGTACTTGGTATTATGAGAGGTGTATTGTGTAGTGGGGTGTATTTGTTACCTATTCTGTACTTGGTATTATGAGAGGTGTATTGTGTAGTGGGGTGTATTTGTTACCTGTTCGATACTTGGTATTATGAGAGGTGTATTGTGTAGTAGTTGGGTGTATTTGTTACCTGTTCTGTACTTGGTATTATGAGAGGTGTATTGTGTAGTGGGGTGTATTTGTTAACTATTCTGTACTTGGTATTATGAGAGGTGTATTGTGTAGTGGGGTGTATTTGTTACCTATTCTGTACTTGGTATTATGAGAGGTTTATTGTGTAGTATGGTGTATTTGTTACCTATTCTGTACTTGGTATTATGAGAGGTGTATAGTGTAGTATGGTGTATTTGTTACCTATTCTGTACTTTATTATGAGAGGTGTATTGTGTAGTGGGGTGTATTTGTTACCTATTCTGTACTTGGTATTATGAGAGGTGTATTGTGTAGTATGGTGTATTTGTTACCTATTCTGTACTTGGTATTATGAGAGGTGTATTGTGTAGTATGGTGTATTTGTTACCTATTCTGTAATTGGTATTATGAGAGGTGTATTGTGTAGTTTAGTGTATTTGTTACCTGTTCCGTACTTGGTATTATGAGAGGTGTATTGTGTAGTATGGTGTATTTGTTACCTGTTCTGTACTAAGTATTATGAGAGGTGTATTGTGTAGTGGGGTGTATTTGTTACCTGTTCTGTACTTGGTATTATGAGAGGTGTATTGTGTAGTGGGGTGTATTTGTTACCTGTTCTGTACTTGGTATTATGAGAGGTGTATTGTGTAGTGGGGTGTATTTGTTACCTGTTCTGTATGGCTTGATGCACGGCCGTGGGGTCGGCGATGCTCTTCCGGCTGACGGCGATGCCGGGCACCAACAAAGCGTCCACTTCTGACACGCTTTGCTTCTTTTCCAACAACTTTTGAGGTGATGACTGCGAATAATATCAATAATCATTTATCGAGTCAGATTAAAATGGTATCACGCCATATTTATAGAGTGAAATTGCACTAGTGACCAATAGCGAAAACTCAAGACGGGCTAGTGATAAGGAACAACTTTCCCAAGGAACAAAGTACAAAATATTGCCTATCAGCTGATTTAGGTTACTATATAAGCTCAAAATATTTTTGACATATTTCTACCTATGTTCCTTGTAGAAATTTGTTCCTGATCACTACTTTTCAGTATCGGTCACAAGTAAAATTTAATCTTATTTATCCTGAAATTTGGTTGGAATATTCTGGAGTAAGACTACGATCTTTGTGACTCTCTCTCGGCGTAATGCCAAATCACCGGACATATGACGTAACATAACCACACAACGACTTGACCATAACTAACCTGACATAAATGGTGAAATACGTCCTAATTCACGAGATGTGAAGCCAATTGCTTTGCCACATAAAAGAAGAACTAAAGTGAGTAATACCTGATGCGTCTTGGCGGGCGAGCCGGCGCGCGCGGGACTGCTGTCTGAGGACGACACGCGACCGCTACTCTCACTCGAGTCCGTTATTGATTTCCTGAAATATATATAAGGATGAACTATAGTAAAGACGCTTTAAGGTCTGTCACAGAACTATGACTAAAGCTATAGAGACCAGACTGAAATAACAATAGAATATATCATTTCGCGCTATTTTTACTTATTGTTCTTTCAATGCGCTGAAAAAGGATACGGTTGTCACAAGCTTTCTAACCTTATGACTATTAGAATTGACTCCGAGGTTGTTACAAATTACCTTACAACTATTACAACTTACCCCACGGCTGTTGCGATTTTATCCCACATCTGTTAAAACTCACCCCACGGCTGTAACAACTTATCCTACGGCTGTTACAACTTACCCCACGGCTGTTACGACTTACCCCACGGCTGTTACAATTTTATCCCACATCTGTTAAAACTCACCCTACGACTGTTACAACTTACCCTACGTCTGTTACAACCTATCCCACGGCTGGTTCAACTAACCCACACCTCGGACACTGGCGCTCAAATGTATGAAACAAACGCGTTGCCTACGCATACAGTCTAAGTTCGCGTAGGTGAACGCGGACCGTGCTTGTGTGTGTGAGACAACATGTCAGGGTTGCCGCCATTTTGCGTTCGCGAATCGGGAATGCAATGTGCGGCAGTATGAAATGACCTTCGTTCACGCATCCTTGCTAGCCGGTGTCTGAGCGTCCTCCGAGCGCGGGTGGGCGGCGCTTGTAGGGGGAGGCAGGGAGTGACCATACTGTACGCTAGTACTATTAATTATACTGTGACTTACCTCACGGCACGGTTGACCAAAATAAGTTGCTTTAGTTGATCAAAACGGTTCATTTGTCCAGTGTGGTTTAATGAATCAATACAGTTGTGTTACCTGGAGTTATGCAGATGTCTGTTGTCAGGCCTGTCGGCCCGGTCGGCGCCGGCGATCAGGAGGCGCGCAGCTTGTGACAGCAACACACGGTCGCACCACGATGGGCATCTGACAATATCGTTAATTTTGTTGATTATTAAAAATACAAGCGAGAATGACAAGGAAGAATATATTGAATGGGTATATAAATTTATATATGTGTATTTTTATTTTTAGTCATATATTTATTTGGTTTGTGTTTTGATCAGAAAATTATAAGTAAACTGTTATTACTTACTTACTTACTGCGGTGTCAAAGTGACCCAAAGAGGATCTTGGCCTCGGACACCAGATATATCATTAATTACATTTAAATACACTAGCTTCTTTTGTAGCAAGCAGTGTCACCGCAAATTCAATCATTCCAGACTTATATCTCGTATCTTATATTGCAGTGGAGATACGACACCTAACATTAAAGATTACTACGAATTTTAGGTATAGAAATGGGTGATGCTATTCTAAGCCGGCATCACACGGTACCAAACAAAAACAAATTCTATATTTAATAAACATAATAACTAATAGGTAAAACTGTACAAAACAATTATGAGGCTAAACTATTATTATTATATATTCTTTATTGTGTACCAGATTATTACAATAAATTTGAATATTAAACGTAGTCACAAAGGTGAGCTTATCTCTATGAAGAGATCTCTTCCAGCCAACCTGCACAGTGGAATTAGAAAATACTATATTAGGGAATGACAAAACCGTGTACACATACAGATAGGGACTTGCATATAATATATTATAAACAATACATACTTATTAATAAATACATAAATAAATTATATTTTTTTTATTTCCTTAACTAAGAATTTCTTTCAAAAAAGAATTCCTGTGCCTTAGTTGAACAGTTTACCAACATAGTAAATGGGGTGAGGCTATTCTAAGCCGGCATCACACGGCATACCTGGTCTTCATATAGTCTGTGGGCAGCGCGGCGTCTTCTTCAAACGGGTACGTCGGTGGGAATTTGACCGGGAACTCGTACAGATGCGGCCGCAAAGCTTCCAACTCGCGGTCGAAACGTTGCAGCTGAAATATAACGAGAAATACGTATGTTTTAGAAAACTTGCAAAATTTTCAAGCGCGGGCAGGATTTAAGGGCGGGGCACACCGGCTCCGTATCCAGCTCTCGTCCGTAGTCACGCACGAACTGATGACGTTGTAATGTATGGGACTGTATGAGATACGGCACACCGCTTGCGTGCAGCACGGAACGGATACGCAACGCAAGCGGTGTGCCGTATCTCATACAGTCCTATACATTACAACGTCATCAGTTCGTGCGTGACTACGGACGAGAGCTGGATACGGAACGCATACGGAGCCGGTCTGCCCCGCCCTTTTAGCTTAGCTGAGCTGCGGTAGCCTAGATGGAAGAGGCATCGCCACTAGTAGGTAATGCGAAAGTCGCAGGTTCAAATCCTGCCCGCGCTTGAAAATTATGCAAGTTTTCTAAAACATTGTATACCTAACACGGGAAATGTTTTAAAATTTGGTATTCGAGAAATACGTAGGCAAATCGATCTCACGTGGGCACTCCTACTCCCCGGCCGATGTGGCGCAGTGGTAGTGCGACTGCCTGCGACGCAAAGGCTCCGGGTTCACTCACAAAGTTGATATTAATCACTTTGTGAATTTGTTCCCGGTCTGGTTAGGACATTGCAGGCTGAACCACCTGATTGTCCGAAAAGAAAGTTGGTCAAAGAGGGCACGTTAAGCCGTCGATCCCGGTTGCTGTCTATGAGTACTTAGATGGCGGTCGTAACACAACCATGTCAGAGGCCTACAACTAGTAATAAGCGGTTGAAAAACTCTGACATCAGGGTTCATCGGGTCGTTGGACGACTCGGTGTCCCACACGTCCACGTTAATTTTTATTTATTTCACGAATTCAGTTTTTATAATATCGTAGAGAACAAAAAGAAGAATGACGACATTTTTAAAATCTACTGGCTTTTACAAGGATTGACTTTACCAACACTGCAATGTAACCTTAATTAATTCGTATTGTGTATCGACAGCCATCCGAGCTTTTTTTTCTTGTATAAGTCAATATGTGATATTATAAGTATCCTCTGACAACAGGGTTCATCGAGTCTACTCTATCGTTGACTCAGTGGTCCACACGAGAAGAAGAAGAGAATAAGTATCCATTATAATACATTCAATAAATAAATTTTGATCTTCTGAATAATAGTTGACGTGCCCTCCGAAGCACAGAATCACCTCACTCTCATTGCGGGCAATCGCCACAAAGGTATTATTTGATTGACAACGTTAATTTGGTTTAATTGGTTGGTCGTCTTAGTTTGTTGGTTTGGTTGGTCAGTCAGTTTGGATAGATGGTTTGATTGTTACTTACCCGCGGCTCTCTGTAGATGGACTGGTGTTCGAAAGTGAGAACCACTCGATCATCACTCTTGGCCCGATATTGCAGTTTCTATTGATTGATTTATTGGTATTTTAGTTAGATTGGTCAGTTTGGTTAGCCAGTTAGTCACTTTAGTTAGTTGATCGGTTTAGTTAGATGGATCTGATATGATTAGTAATTTGGTTCGGTTGGTTAGTCAATTTAGTCATTTGGTTGATCTAGATAGTTGGTTGGCTACACAGTTTAGATAAATGGCTTCATTGTTAATATATTTATGACTTACCCACGGCTCTCTAAAGATGGTCTGATGTTCGGAATGCGAGAACTCCTTCTTGCCCACAGTTAAAACCACTCGGTCGTCACTCTTGGACCGATATTGCAGTTTCGACGAGTCCACTTTGTCACTGTTTTGAATACGACAAGCTGTCAGTTCTTCTGTTAGTTTCTGTAAATTAAATTAATATTATTTTGTTTAAATTTTTCGAAAGTTCTGACTTCGCGAGCAAATGTAAGAAATGTTGTTTAGTATCTCCAAAATTGGTTATAATACGTGCTGTGAGGTTGACATACATATATCACGCCTTTATCCCTTGTAGGGTAGGCAGAGCGTAAAGGACCACAAAAAACTAATATTTGCGCTAAGTCTGATAAACATTGAGGTTCATACAAATAATTGTGCACCGCTATAGTGATAGGTTGTCACACCCATCGCCTAAAATTGCAATACACATGAATCCTCGAGTCCTTAACACTCACGACACCCACGGAAAAGGAATGGGGTGATGCTATTCTAAAACGACATCACACGAACGTTACTACAGAAACTCAAAATATTTTGTCATGTGGGAAAGTGGTTTCTTATCACCAGCCTGTCTTGAGTTATCATCATCGGTCAATAATTAAATTTCAACGAATATTTATTTTACCTTGACTACGCCGCCAGTGTCGGTCCTAAAGTTGAAGTCCCCGAATATAAAATAAGGCGCCGCGTTGACGTCTGAATGTATGTGACGTAGAGTGTGCCTCAAAGCTCGCCGCCGGCTGCGGCAGTACACCTGGAATAAATATCCACCTTAGTTGCGTTACCCCAAAATACGATACCATACTACAGTAATGAAGCTAAGTTACTTTCATCTGCTACAAGTGCCTACTGCTTGCTGATGTATAACATTTCTTAGATAATACAAAGCATTGTGAAAATTTATGGCTTTTTAAGAATATATTATGGATTCTAAAGGACCGACTAATTAAAAAATCAGAAATAAAGTTGTCAGTTTCAAGACAATAATGTGGGATTGTCAGAATATTATCTGACACCAGGGTTCATCGGGTCGTTGGACGACTCGGTGTCCCACACGAAAAGAGAGATCAAGGTCATTGACTCTCTGCCTTTCTGAGGTGTAAGGGACAGCCATCAAAATACTGATAGGGTGCACGTAAATTGTGAACAACTTTACCTTAGGAAAATCGATCTTCCGTGCAAAATTACGTTCAATTGACTGCCTTATAGTATTTTTTTTTACTACTTATAGTAAATGAGTAGTAAAAAAAAATACTTTTCCTAAAATATAAATAAAGGTTGTTAATTTTAAGGTCTGATTGCACCCTATCAGTATTCTGAGGGCTGTCCCTTACACCCGGTATTGACTTACTGAGGGGAATGGTTCGCAAGCGAGCAAGTTGGAGGCGTCATGGAACAGGTGTATGTTGATGAACTCGACCGCCGTGCCGCGGATCACCCAGCGCGTCCGCAGGAACCCCTTGCGCGACCATTTGCACTGGGGAACAAGAGTATCATCAAGATAAGATAAGATAAGATAGTTGTTTATTTTTGTTTTATTAATGATGGGTTTGCTCTTGACTCTAGTCTAGGTCATAGGACAGAGACAGAGTCTAAGATGGAGCGAGCTCACCCAGAAGAAGCCTGTTCACTCTTTGAAGAGATTAGGGTTGTATGCGTTTGGAAACACAGACGCAGGTAGTGAGTTCCACTCTTTAGCAGTGCGCATTATAAATGATGACTGGAAGCGCTTAGTCCGAATTGGTGGAATGCCAGAATACAGTACATAAGGTCTTAAAAATAACACATTCGTTCAGTGCATTCAAATATGGCACTATAATATACTTAAGTTGACGAACAAAACATTAAAATTCAGAAATGAAATAAGGAAAATGTCATAATAACTAAGTTCAATAAAATATTAAAGTTCCAATCAAAACATATAATCCAAAGTATTACAAAACATTATTTAAAAATTCAAAAATTCACATATACTTTAACACTAAATAGTATAAAATAGTCTCGCTTCCCGTGTATGCTTAAATCTTTAAAAGCACGCAACGGATTTTGATGCGGTTTACTTTAGTAGATGTGATTCAATAGAAGTTTTTTATGAATAGGTCTTTGAAGGAGAACATTTTTGTTCAAAGAACTGCTTACTTAAATAAGCAAAGCTTCATCGCCTGGTTTGAATTCCTACTGCAATTGTATATTAACCATAGTATTACTTTAACTGATACTAGATGTCGCGTGTAGGTCGCTTCGAGACTTGTAACTTGGAAGTATCAGACGAGTACCCCATGATCCCGGGTTCAAGTCAAGTAAAAATAGAATAAAAAGAAATATATGTAAAATCTAGGGGTACGTTCAATTGACCATAAATAATATATCTTTCGTAGCTCTTCTATACTAATGCCGTCGCTAAACGGTATGTTTATTGGGACAACGAAAGAACTTTTTAGTATAAAAGAGCTACGATAGATATATTATTTATGGTCGATTGAACGTATCCCTATAATTTTTTCAATTTCCTTTTTTTAGTATTGAATGAACTACAGATTTTAAGTACACAACCTTCTCTCTGTGTGTGTGTGTGTGTGTACATGCGTAAGTGTGTGTGAACACGTATTGTTATTTTAATCTTTATCTATTAAAAGGACTTGGTACATCAACATACAAAACTGTTTTCAGAATTCTAATTACGCCTAAGTACACCAATTTTAGCAAGTTTGTACATGAATGAGTTGTGTAAGAAGTGTAAGTGTGTAAGTATATGAATGAGTTGTGAGCTCGCGTATACATGAATGGATATACACGCGGAGACATGTGAACCCGCAATACAAGCGTGTCAATTTCCAATCTGTGCCGAAATAAAATTTACCTCAGGAAAGAAATGTTGCGGGAACTTGGCCTTTTCTTTAGTGGATACTTGCTCAATGTTCCCGCTGTGGACCTCCTTGCCATTGACCTGCACATACTCCCCTAGCGCCCAGTCCCAGATCTTCAGCTCCGTGAGGGACGAGTGAGCGAAGTACATGTTGCCAAGAGCCTGTAAAGGACATGGTATCAAATTATTTTTGAAAACCTGCAAGTTTTACAAGCGCAGGCAATATTTGAACCTACGACGTTCGCATTACTAGTGGCGACGCTCTTCCATCTGGGCTACCGCAGCTCGTCCCTTGCTCGCCAATTTTGCAAGTGTATTTTAATGCCAGTAACGCGTGGCACGGCTCCATCTATCGGGTTAGTTTTGCAACTAATACCCGGCGACTAATTCTATCTTTACAGATTTAATGTAGTCTAAGCGATGAAAACCCGCGATAAATTGAATAACAAATTCTTAAAACACGTCCCGTGTTAGGTATAAAATTTTTGAAAACTTGCAAACTTTTAACCTGAACTAACACGGGAAGTATTTTAAATATTTGGTTTTCGGTGTCAAATTAGTTCTCGTAAATAATAGTTAAAAAGATAATGAAGTTCTATAGTAAATAATAGGTTTACGCGACATACTTGTTAATTATTTGGACGGCGAGAAAGTTTTTTTACCAAATAATTAACAAATTTCTATAATAATATTTGTAAAATATTTTGTTTTAGGTAAGTTCTAAAATTCAATTATGTCATATTATAGGGCCTTATTATGCCGCAGGCAGAAGTCAAACCAATAAGATTTCATTACGGGTCGTTGGACGACTCGGTGTCCCACACGAAAAGAGAAGAGACTAGCCACCAACTTAGTTTGGGTATCAACCACTTTTATTGTTTCTTTAGCATGGAACAAGCAAATATAGGGTGAAATTTTACTAGTGACTGAGAGCGAAATTTCAAGACGGGCTGGTGATAAGGAACAACTTTCCTTAAGGAACATAGATCGAAATATGGCAAAAATATTCCGAGTTTCCATAGAAAACTCAAATCAGCTGATCGGAAATTTTGTATGTGAGGGCCAATTTTTATTTCATAATTCGACCTATGTATGTTCTTCGGGGAAAGTTGTTTCTTATCACCATCCTATCGTTTTTCGATATCAGTCAATAGAAAATTTCTATTTTTTATATTGCCGATTCTAGAAAACGAGTTAGCACATGTAATTTTGTTAGATGGCGTTCATCCTATTTCATTGCTGTTAGCTTGTCGTTGGTATATCTTATCTATTTATGTTTGCATGTATTTATTTTATGTATTTATATTTTTTATGTTAAATTATTAAGTATAGTATTTTAGTTTATTCCTTCTTATGCATTGTACCTTTAGTGCGAACTTTAAGTACGATTATATTTCTTTTTTGTGTATTATGTAACCGCTTTTACTCTCTCTGTTTATCTTTTGGTTGGCCGGTAGAGAATGCCGCGTGGTGTTAGGCCCGCCCTTTGTACTTTCTGTGCAATAAAGATTATTAAATAAATAAATGTACACTCACCGTAAACTTGTCGGGAGCGCTAAAGTCCTCGTCTAGGAATATCCTGATCTTGTCATACAACCGCAGCTCCGGACACGAGCAGAGTCTCTCCACGAAATCCTGGACGTACTGCATCGATTTCTCGTACGCCTTCCCGCCGACCTCCTGCGATCACATCACTCATTACAGATATCACTTTTTTGATGGGTTTGTACTTAACTCTAGTCTAGGTCATAGGACAGAGACAGGGTCTAAGATGGAGCGAGCTCACCCAGAAGAAGCCTGTTCACTCTTACTTTGAAGAGATTAGGGTTGAATGCGTTTGGAAATACAGACGCAGGTAGTGTGTTCCACTCTTTAGCAGTGCGCAATACAATATAAACAGGCAGTGTGATGCCGGCTTCGAATAGCATCACCCCATTTCTTTCCCGTGGGAGTCGTAAGAGGCGACTAAAGAACTCGAGGGTGTGTATTGCAATTTTAGGCGATGGGCTGACAACTGTTACTATGGCGATACACAATTTTCCGAATGATACTCAAATGTTTGTCAGACGTGGCGTAACAAATGTCCGTTTTTTGCGGCCGTTTGCGCTCTGCCTATCCCGCAAGGGATTAAAGGCATGTTTTGTGTGTGTGTGTGTGTGTCACAAAAAATCAATTTTAAACGGACTTAAGTTGTCTTCATTTTGGATTTTTTCAATTCCTATGTTTTTGACAACACAGCGAAAGAACCAGATCCAACATACTGTAAGACCTACCTTCTACACAAGATACGGTTACAGCATTCTGCGTGGAACCGGGACGTTATGCTAGGCAATTAAGAAATAGATGGCGGTAGAACAAAAATAACTTAAATTCTAAATAACGACGTCTAACCTTAGTCATCCGTGACCACGGGCTCTATAAAGAGCTCGAAACGTAGGATGTAAAATCCAAAATAAACTCAACTTAAATCCGTCAAAAATTGTTTTATTGTAATGACTAATAGTTATGCCAACTCAAGAAAATATCATTACAGTTTTGTTTTCCTGTGGTAACAAGCATAATTAATTTTAAAAAATTAAAACACGACTGCTTTCCGGATAATGCATTGCATTATCCTGCTCATGACACGCGGGATAATGTAAGGATTCTTCCGATACAATTCCCATTCGAATCTGTTCAATGGTTCACGAGTTTCAGGCCTTTAAAGAATCGCACATATACATATACATACATACGTTGGGCAGTCGTGTATAAATCAGCTGTACTTTGGAGCCTGACTGCCCAAAAAGCCTCCACGCTAGATGCCATCTTACCAGTTTTCCGTTCTTTCCTCCACATTTTTCTTATTTTCTTTCAAGCCTGACGTCAACTCATCAACCCACTTTGATAATGCCATCGTAGGTGGGTTCAACGCTACCACGTGGCTGACCATGGTCATCAAATATTCAACCAAGGTCAAAATTACTATGTCGACTTTTACAAGACTCTCTGAGTGGACTAGAGGTGACAGCATTCTTAATGCCGCCGCAAAAATAGCGTCACTTCACAAAAATCGTCATATCTCTTAAGGCGAGTGTAGACGGAAACGGCCTCCAGAGTGGCGCCACTTCACAAAAAAATACTTTCTATTTATACTAACGATCTATCAGAAATTCAGATTATCCGTTGCTCAAGTTTTTAGTATTATCTTAAAATAAAATTAGAACCCTGCAAACTCAATTAAATATTCGTTGTAATTAAAGTTATGACAAAAAGTGCCTAATACGGCCACTTTCTGTATTAATTGCCATAACTCTTATTACAGTGAATATTTCATTGAGTTTGTAGGTTCTATTTTTCTTAAGGATAATACTTAAAACTTGAGCAACAGACAGTCTGAATACATTCGCCTTAATGCAAATGCAGAATGTCTTTTGCACAAGTTTTTGGTGTAATCTTTTAGTAAAATTAATACTTGTTTTATTACAAACCTGAAGATGTAGAGCGATGAACTTGGGGTCCATTCGGGAGACGGCTGCCAGGAACTCTGACGTCCATATCGGGAGCATCACCGAAGGCTGGAATAGAGGAAACTTGAAATTGAAATTCTTTATTCAATGTAGGATAGTATAGTATTTTCACTTATTGACGTCATGATCCGTCATTGTAAAAAAAAGAAATTTGGATCACACATTTTTTTTTTTTTTATAATTTTGTAATATCCTAATAGAAAACCGGCCCGAGCGGGATAAAAAAATAAAATAAAGGCACTGCCACGGGGCTGGCCAGTTACTTGCTTGATAATTTCGCAATAAATCAAGAGCTATTGCAAAGTAGCGTGATTCTGCGCGTTTTTCGATCATGAGATCATTTCGAGCAGGGTTTTAAAATAGAATGCATTTATTTCGGTGCAAGACAAAACTTAAAAGTATAGTTAATATAAACAGGACTTATAATTAATATAAAGTAATCATTGCTGAGTGATGCCTGCTTAGAATAGCATTGCAATTTTAGGCGATGGGCTGACAACTTGTCACTATGGCGATACACAATTAAATAATAAATAAATAACCTGTGGCCTGTGCTATCATTGAACAACTACAATTCTACAGGCGAAAAAGTGGCAACATCGCGCCAAAATTAATATTTAAATAGCAACACTGATGAAAATTACAACTACAGGCGTTTTTTGAAGCTACAGGTCTACAATTTTACAAGTCACAGCTACAGGCACCTGTAGATTTCCATCGACAAACCATAGGGCAGATTTTGCTTTTAAAAACACAATCGAGCAAGTTTTTACAGGTGTTCATCAAAAGACTTGTAAACTACAACTGTAAAAACTTACAACTTGTGAATAATTTTACAGGTCGTCTGACCTAGGTAATTATTTTACAAGTGCAAGATTTCTGCCTAAAAATCTATTCAAAATGTTCAAAAGTACTCAAAACGCGTTCCTTGCCAAATTATTTTGCTCGAGGCGTTAAATAAAGCAAAACTTTATCGTCAATTGTGGATTATTATTCTTAATTCACAACAGTACTATTTTAACGTACTCTATCAATAATATGATTTTAATTAGAAATATTGTTGATTTCATTTTTGTAATTTCCTTTTTATTAAAATAATAATTTTCAGTGTAATGTCTTATATATTTAGCAAAGTGTTTACATACTTTCACATTATTTAATCTGTGCTATAACATTGACGTTGAATTTGAGTGAATGAAATGAATGAATCGATAGTGTTGTACATCGACTTGTAAAATTTACCTGTGGCCTGTGCTATCATTGAACAACTACAATTCTACAGGCGAAAAAGTGGCAACATCGCGCCAAAATTAATATTTAAATAGCAACACTGATGAAAATTACAACTACAGGCGTTTTTCGAAGTTACAGGTCTACAATTTTACAAGTCACAGCTACAGGCACCTGTAGATTTCCATCGACAAACCATAGGGTTGATTTTGCTTTTAAAAACACAATCGAGCAAGTTTTTACAGGTGTTCATCAAAAGACTTGTAAACTACAACTGTAAAAACTTACAACTTGTGAATAATTTTACAGGTCGTCTGACCTAGGTAATTATTCTACAAGTGCAAGATTTCTGCATAAAAGTCTATTCAATATGTTCAAAATTACTCAAAATGCGTTCCTTGCCAAATTATTTTGCTCGAGGCGTTAAATAAAGCAAAACTTTATCGTCAATTGTGGATTATTATTATTAATTCACAACAGTACTATTTTAACGTACTCTATCAATAATATGATTTTTATTAGAAATATTGGTGATTTCATTTTTGTAATTTCCTTTTTATTAAAATAATAATTTTCAGTGTAATGTCTTATATATTTAGCAAAGTGTATACATATTTTTACATTATTTTATCTGTGCTATAGCATTGACGTTGAATTTGAGTGAATGAAATGAATGAATCGATAGTGTTGTACATCGACTTGTAAAATTTACCTGTAGTCGAGATTTTGGAGCGGTACTTACAAGTGGTATGGTAGCTTTACAAGTGTCTTCATAAAACGCCTGTAACCTGTAAATTGTAACTACAAGTGTGCTACAGGCAGATTTTCGCCTGTAAATGTGGACCTGTACCTGTACAATGATAATACATGGCACTGTAGTCGAGATTTTGGAGCGGTACTGACAATGGCAGCTTTACAAGTGTCTTCATAAAACGCCTGTAACCTGTAAATTGTAACTACAAGTGCGCTACAGGCAGATTTTCGCCTGTGAATGTGGACCTGTACCTGTACAATGATAATACATGGCACTGGACGTTTCACATAGCGCCATCTAGCCCCAAACTAAGCATAGCTTGTTCTATGGGAACTAAATAGCTGATATTATTACATATATACTTTTTTATACACATATCACGCCTATAATCCCTTGCGGGGTAGGCAGAGCGTAAACGGCCGCAAAAAACGGACGTTTATGCCACGTCTGACAAATGATTGAGGGTTATTCGGAAAATTGTGTATCGCCATAGAGACAGGTTGTCAGCCCATCGTCAAAACACACCCTCGGGTCCCTAAGTCGCCTCTCACGACTCCCACGGGAAAGAATTGGGGTGATGCTATTCTAAGCCGGCATCACACGGCTTTGAAATAGAAAGCATTTATTTCAGTGCAACACAAAACTTAAACAGGCTGACAACCTGTCTTTATGGCAATACACAATTTTTCGAATGATCCTCAAATATTTGTCAGACGTGGCGTAAATATCCGTTTTTGCGGCCGTTTACGCTCTGCCTACCCCGCAAGGGATTATAGGCGTGATATATGTATATATGTAGAGTTACACCAAAAAAGGCAACCACTCAGCATTGTGCTGTAGCATAATGTACTACAGCGCTGGTCTTCCGTGGTACCATAATAGTGTTGTGCAGCACCAGCGAGACAACACGGTAATAAAAAGTTATCTAATAAAAAAAAATATATCATAACGAAATTGATAAGGGTTAGGTTCAGCGATGTGGCCCAGGGTCCTTCAGCCTAGTGATCATGTAGACTCAGTTGGCAGAGTAGTGGAACGATACCCCACGGTCCTGGGTACAAGTACCTTTTCAATTTTTTATTTTCATTCATGATAATTGAGTCTAATTTAGGTGATACTGATAAATAAAAATTGGATATTAAAATAATATGATACTGAAAAAAAACAAAAACAGATGTGAAATTAATTGTGTACCAACACACATTAATTGATGAATGCATGACGCATTTGATAATAACGTGACGTTCGTTGCTAATTTATATTTTCGATGCCCTTGCCGGTTCTTCATTTATCGAACCACAAAATATAAACGTGGATATTAAAAATATATTTATTGCCAAATTCAAACAGCACTCTCATTTTGCTCAACTTATCATTAACTAGCAGCACGCGGTTTCACCCGCCGCGCCGTTACCCGTTACAGCAAAAAATAGCACGTACCTAGTCAGATTTTTTTTTTATCCCGCCCGAGCCGGTTTTCTATTAGGACAATACAAAATTGTTATAAAAAGAAGAAGATTGCGTGATGCAAATTTCTTTTTTTTTACAATGACCGATCATGACGTCAATAAGTGATAATGCTATCCTACATTGAATAAAGTTATTTCATTTTCATTTTCAGATATAATATATTTATTTAATAGTGAAAGAATTTTAAAAACTGATTGTTAGTATAGCGACCTCCGCGAGCTACTACAAGAAGCTTACTCAAGTGATTCACAAGCAAGCAAGACGGAACAGTAGATTTAACATATCTGCAAGATGGCGCTACGTGACGCTAGGCATAGAACAATGGATCTGAAACGCGGTATCGAAGTGTTTCACCGCGCAACGCAGAAATACAACTTCCAATGAGTCGACGGCAGACCTTAATAGTTGCCGCGTCCAACTACTTCCCCCATCCAACCTCACGTTTAAACGCCGTCCCAGACACGTCCTTTCGGAAGATGATGACGACATCACAGTAGCCGCTGCTGCAGCCATTGCGAGTAAATCACACTCCACAAGCTCCTCAAGCAACCGACGCCCCCGCCGGCGGGGTCGCGGAGGTCCCTCATTTGTTCCCCATTTTGAGAACTACCGGCACGTGCCGGGTAGATTCAGTCCAATCCGTTCTTCCCAGAACAACTCGTAAGCCCGGTGTATACCAACTGCACAAACTTCTTCGGGTGATCCCTAGCTTTTCACCATACAGTCCGGTGTAGATTTCATAGCCCCAGAACTTAAGAAAATCTAAGGCGGACCAGTCAGTCGGTCCCCCCTGGCCACAACACCCGGCCAGGCAGGGTAGCTACCCTTTTCCCGACACCACCTGCACCCCAATTTCTGCCTATGGGCATTAGTTTTAGGGTTTATTAATTACATACAAATTAACATTTTAGCATCACTACCTGATACCTACACATTATCCCTTTTTTGATAAGAACAAACTAAGAAATGAAATTCAATGGACTTAAACATAAGATGAAGAGCCATTTTTCAACAATAGCTTAATATGTTAAATGATGAGGCCACACGTAAAGGACTAAAATATACTTTGGCACACATATTTCGTCCACAATAAAATCAAACAATTTTTCGCAGCAGTAGCTCTATCTATTGGCGTAAAGTGGCAAATCGGTTAACAAGGTAATCATACGGTTTAACAATTTATTTTTATTATTCAGTGAGAATTTTATATAAACACGGAACTTCACACCGATTTTTTTTAGACTCTTGTCTCAGACATAAGTCCACTTAACTTTTGTTTAAAAACATTTCACCTGAAGGGATCTTTTCGTTTTCGTGAGGGACACCGAGTCCATCCATTTTTCATTTCGGACAATCATGTGGTTCAGTATGCAATGTCCTAACCAGACGGGAACAAATTCACAAAGTGAGAAATATCAACTTCGTAAGTGCCCCACCGAGAATCGAACCCGGAAACTCTGCGTCGCAGGCAGGCGCACTACCACTGCGCCACCAAGCGTAAAGGGATGACTCGTCGCTATCGGGCGCATGCTAAATAAAATTTACATACATACACATATCACGCCTATAATCCCATGCGGGGAAGGCACAGCGTAAACAAATGCAAAACGGACACTTACGCCACATCTGACATAAATTTGAGGGTCGTTCGGAAAATTCTGTATCGCCATAGTGACAGGTTGTCAGCCCATCGCCTTAAATTGCAATACACACCCTCGAGTCCCTTTGTCGCCTCTTACGACTCCCACAGGAAAGAAATGGGGTGAAGCTATTCTAAGCCGGCATCACACTGCATAAAATAAAAATAAAATTTCCGCCCAATACAAAAAAAGACATACTGAGTCCTGGCAATACTGCCCAAATTGTAACTTACCTAATAGAATAATTGGCTAAAGCCCTAATTTGTCTGACCTTCTCATGGTTTGTAATCTCATTATGAGGCACATTCTTACGAGTTATTTGCTGTTGTTTTTATAAGAAAAGGCATTTGCAAAAACTATGTCATGTAGTGTGAAGTCAGTTTGTCAAAAATTGTTTATGTAGTATATTTTGTGTATTTTAGTGCTCGTAGGTAATATTTGCACTATCCCGCTTCCAATGTCGCACTCTCTTTTTCACCCTAAGGTTGCCTGGTAGAGAATGCTACCTAGCATTAAGGCCGCCTGGTTGTACTGTTTCTTTTATTTGTGTTTATCTATTGTTGTATTATTTATTTAATGTGCAATAAAGAATTTTGTTATGTTATGTTATGTTATGTCAGCTTCATTGAGACGCTGGGCCGACAACCTGTCACTATGGTGATACACAATTTCCTGAATGACCCTCAAATATTTGTTGTTTACACTCTGCCTATGCAAGGGATAAAGGTGTGATATAGAAAGATATAGGGTGATGCTATTCTAAGCTGGCATTCCATAGCAAAAATAATAGTACAAGGTTTTAAAACTCAGACCACAGAGTTCTTTAGGTTGTTCATCAACTCTGTGTCCCACACAACCAGTTGAACAACATGTAAGTTGTGGTCAAACATACTAGGATTAGTTAGTCTACAGGGTGTTTGGCAGAGGAGGGTTAATACTTACATAGTGCATTCTACATGTGAAACTAAACAACTTACCATAACTTACATAGTACCATTTTTCCAATAAATTAAGATAAAATGTGTTCTCCTTTATAAAAATCCTAAATTGTAAAGCAACAAAATTTGTATGGGTGGACCAAATATTTCCTTCATATACTGATGGAAAAAATTTAACTAAGAAAAGTTGTTCAGTTTCAAGTTGCACACCCTGTAAATATGTAACCTCCTCACCCTGTATAAGAAAAACTTACATAAATCATAACACCCTACATCAGATTTACACAATGTCAATATGGGCAGGGGAAAAGTAAATAGGCAGTGCAAGTATGTAAACTGGTTAGTCGCGCTGCTACACTAGTGTGAACATGATACTAGAACATCAATGCATGGAGCTTCAAGGGAATGATAGGATAACCCTTAGTTGAAAAAAGACTCCCACCAGAGAAACATTTAAAATATGTAGAATAATTGAGTCAACAAATTGTCCGTAAGAAATGTTTCCATGCTTCGGCATGTAAAGCCTATGTATGTGTAAGTAGGTATATTTACAAAAATAAGTATAAGTATTTATATATTTTTTTATTATAAGTTTATTTAGATATATTTAATCTATTCGTGTGTAGGTTTATTTTATCTTATTATATTCTATTGTGCACGCCTAATCTGCCTATCTTATAAAGTCTCACTTTGCGTAGGTCAGCTGGAAGAAATTTCTAAGTAGAAATAAGCTGTCCTGTTGTGTCGTTATTCTTTGTATGTGTTTCTCTTGTAATGTTTTTGTGTACAATAAACGGTAAATAAATAAAAATAAAGCCGTCGGACCTGGTTGCTGTCTTTAATTACTTAGGTAGTGGATATTTACAGTCAGGTTATAGTATTCCGTTGCAATGTTTGTAAGTTCTTTACCCTTAGCGCGCGAAGGATGAACTCCAACCAATTTAATTAGTTTCAACCAAGTTTGAGTTTCACCAAGCACCAACAATCTCAAGTATTAACCAATTTGTTGCACTATCACATCCCTTTTACTAATAATATTTAAGAAGTAGGGGTTTGTCCTAAAAGACCAACAGCCGCTGCAATCTGTGCAGATCTATTGTGGCTACGCCTACTACTTATAGAAAGCAGTTAAAAATACTAGACACCAGGGTTCATTGGGTCGTACGTCGACCCAGTGCATTACAACTCACGACTATCAAGTGCATTTTAGTCACCTTGTTTGAGTAATAACATGATAACATAATTAAATTAGGTGATTACCAGCTCCAAACAGTTCCAAATTAGAACTGTAAAATAATGAGTTATAAAATAAATTCACTCACTTCCTCGAATATGGATCCCACGTTGGCGGTTATGAGCAACATCGGCACTTTATCCGAACCCATCTTTTTGAATTTCAACATGTTCAAAGCGCTGAAAACCGTCCGAAACTATTTCGCGAACAACCGCGACTCGGGCCGACGATTACACCAACTATTTAGCCAGCAAACGGACTTGGCGCCCACACGCCTTATCGCCAATCTGCTCTGATACCATTATTGTGTTTACATTTGTCGTTTCCCCCTGAAAACAACGATTTCGATTAAATTACACGACTCCGCCTGTTCCTCCCCCGTTTGACGTTTGTGAAGTGAAAAATGACATTTACTTTTCTACTCACACCTCCTACGGTAAACAATAATCCGGCCAAATTCAGAAGGTAACAATTTTCTGAAAGTATCTACGTGTAAAGTAAGCCTGGGTCGCCTTTGTCGGACAGTTTGAGTGATTTGATGTGATACAACAATAAATTAACTTATATTTTCGGTACTAATAATACTAAAACATATTGAATCAAAACAAAATTGAACTTAATCACAGAACACAATTCGTAGAACGGAATGAACTTCGAGTTTGACGGTGATCATTTTAATTTAGTCGGCTTAAAACCAATGACGTCCACCGCGTTTGACGTCACCGCTCCAGTTTCAGGGCCGTACTTGATTATTTTTATCAATAACGTAAATTGACCACTCACAACCTATAAATAAATAAGGAAAAGGGACATGTACCAGGAATAACAATAAATTGTTATGAAGAATTTTATTGCTTCTCATTCCATTCTCTCTGTTCCAAGTTTAGAAATAGGTAGGTACAGTCAAGATTAGGTTGGGGTAGACAATTTGGACTTTGGACAATTCTTATGCCGCGCGGCGCAGATAAGACTTACATTGGCAGTTTGAGTGTCGTCAGCTTGACTGTACCTAAATTAAATAGGTAGATATTATGATGAATAGTTCCTGTAGATAGATTCCTAGCATCAGCAGGACAATTTCTAGAAGAATGTTTTACTAGAAGTAGTATTATTGTAATAGACTAAGATATCTGTGATCTAGTTATGAATCATAATGCTTACATGTTCAGCTAAAACTGTTAGCTTAAGTTTAGAATGAATAAATATTTTTATTTTATTTATTTTTTATTTAAATAAATACCTATCTCTACCTTATCACCTGCTAGTATTTGATTTCTGATTTGGTTTTAAATCCAAATCTACCTAGGAATAAATTACAAAATTGACCCCCAAAATTATTGACTTCCACTTTCATATTCCCTTCAGATGTAGGTTGATAGCTTGGTTTTCCCGTGGTGAAATGCAATCAATAAGAGGTAGTACTTACCTATCTGAGTACTGTACCAAGCAGTTAGCTGCGAAGTTAGGTATGAGTTTTAGAAAGTATTTTTCCCAAATCAGGTGACGAATCTAATCTTATCTTTAATATGTTCCAGAAATCCAGACTGAGCTGTCTGCTAAAATCGATTTGCGTCCAGAGAAGGCTCCAGATGCGTCTCTGGAAGTCCCTATTGCACATGTGCGGGCGGTATTCAGTGCACGGCGTTGTACCCTTTTGTAGCTATTGTAAATAGAAATCGATCGTGTGCTGCTATTTTAGTGAATTAGGTCGTGTTTTTCACTAAACAGCGCCATATGTAAGGAATTTTATAAGCCGGTTACCTACATAATCAATGTACGTGTTTTTCAGTATATTTCCCCTTGCTGATCTCGTTCATTCTATTTTCAGATAATGACCTCGATAGATTTTGTTGAGAGTTTTCAGATGTTTATCACGAAGTTTGTTTTCAGGGCCAGTATGGGGACGAAGATATTTTTAATTAGTCTGATTGGAGTGGTAGCTGCAAATCACGTCCACAATGCTGTTGAAACAGAAATGTTCGCCATTCCAATTAGTCCAAACATGTTTAATTGGACTTATCAAGGTATGTTTAGTACAATAAAATTAAACGCGTAAGTAAACATATACATTCAAAATAAGGAAGTCCATTGTAATAAATACTACGATCCACGTTTCGACTCTAGGAAGATGAAGAATAAATTCATAACAATTTTCTCACACTAATCAAAAAATCGTATATTTTCAGTATATGTATGTATATAAATTATGTAATATATGTAGTGTAGCCTTTAACTGGTCTTTTAATTTAAGTAGGTTAACTCAGAAGAGGGATTACTTCTTATTTATATAGTAGGTTGATTGCCACCAATTATACCTGCATATGTTATTATTTTAACAAAAAGTGTGTTTTTACAAAAAATATTTTTTTTAACTCAGTTTTATTTCTATATAATCAACGTCTCAGAATAATATAAAAGTACCTACTTCAACGACTTTAATCAACATGAACAACAATGTAAATCGATACTAAATACGCCCCTGTCAGATTCAAATCTTAATGTAAACTTTTTAATTTTTTCTGCAGAATTTGACCACCAATATCGGTTCCATGCATCCTTGGTCGGCAAGCCTGAGCTTCCGTCGTGGCTGCGTTACATCTACAGCAGGAGACACCATTCAGGGTTCATATTCGGAACACCGCCGCGGGGCACGAAGTCAGAAATAACAGTAGGTATTGTGTGGTGCCGTATTAGAATAGAATCACCCCATTTTCACTCAGGGGTTTCGTAAAGGGGTACCTACCTCCATGGATTCCCTGTGCATACAATAACTTGCACTCCTGTTCCTGCGCTAAAAAGCTGCCAACCCCATCAGAGATATACCTAGGCGCTTTATAAGCGTGACTAAGTACCTATACGAGATAACAAACTGCTGTGAGGCTGAACGAGAACAGACCACGAATAGACCGCCCAACCCAGGCTTGCTGATACGATATTATGTAGGAACCTTTTGTTATCATCTTCTGTTCTGTATTTCGAGCAACGCGGTCTTCGAACACCGTCTTTGACCGAAGATTCTGTATTCTGTTTTTTTACATACATACATAAATCACGCCTATATCCCTTACGGGGTAGGCAGAGCGTTAACGGCCGTAGAACGGATATTAACACCACGTCTGACTAAAGTTTGAAGGTCAATCAGATAACTGTGTATCACTATAGTAATACAGCCCATCACCTAAAATTGCAATACACATCTAACCCTCGAGTCCCTTGGTCGCCTCTTACGTCACCCATGGGTAAGAAATGGGGTGATGCCATTCTAAGCCGGCATCACACGGCATCTGTTCTGTTTTTTTATTTTTTATTAATGGCGTTTCCCGTTTTGTGATTCCGCCAGCCTCATACGATATTTTTTTACTATAATGATAAGTTGATTCCGTGAAAAAGAAAACAGATTTTTTTATTTATTTATATGTATTCTTTTTACTATTGACATTGCCCATATCTTTAGCTGGAGGTAATTGGCGTGAACCACGCGGACTACGAAACTCGGAGGAACCTCGTCACTCTCCACGTGCACCCTAAAGAGGCGATGGCGAGGCACGAGGTGGAGCTGAAAGTTGACAATCTGAACGTGGAAGACCTACTAGATCAACACAAGTGAGTCAGAACTTACTATACAGCGTGTAAGGAAAAGCACTGCGTTCCTTTCAAGAAATGAACCAGCCCATTAAACTGAAAAACTTACCCCAAGAAACATAGGTAAAAATATGACGAAAAGAAATATTACCTCCCATACAAAATGTAGCAGCCGACCAAGTCTGTATGTGAGGTGTTCATTTCTTTTCATATATTGGTCTATGTTCCTTGAGGAAAATTTTTCAGTTTCATGGGCTGGTTCCAGTTCTTTTCCTTACACCCTGTAAAGTAGTGGTAATTTTTGAGTGACTTTTGGCCTAAGGTTATAAATTAGGATAATTCTGCCAGTGTCAAGGTGTTCAATATTAACGTTGACCTTTAAAACACGAAACTAGCGTTCAAAGGGACACTGGAACTGATATGATACGCATGAAGATAATGGGATGAGTGAACATTTTGATCCTAAAATCCAGCTTGGTTTTAATTCTAAACTAAACAACTTGAAATACTAATTTATTAAACCCTTCCTTTAATTTTAAATAATTTCCTCAAATGATTACTAACAGCACGAAATTATGATGTTATTCATGATTAACCGATTAATATGATGTTTCATTTCGTCATCAGACCGAAAACCATCCGTACCACTATTTTAAAAGCCCGAAAACTGCTTTTCATTTCAGGATGACCCGTCTGAAGGACATTCTGCGTACGAAGTTGTGGCCGGAGAGTAACGATGACCTGTATGCGACGTTCCTGGCGTCTGCCATTGATTTGGGAGCCAGGCTGCCCCTGAAGCCTAGTGATGGAGAAGGGTAAATGATAAATCGCATCTATGCACAGAACCAAAAACTCGCGCGCGCTTGGTGACATCGTATGAAATTTTGGTGCTCTGTGCATCTATGCTTATGATTACATTAAATTAACAGCCACAACAGTTCACTGCTGGACATAGGTACAGTCGGTTGTAGCACATAAGGTACCAGGGGTACACCAAAAGGACTGAATAATATTTATCCCAAGTTTATAAATAATAAAAATTTAAACTTATTCTCGTCAAAAAAGTCATTTTCTACTGATAGATATTCATGTCAAGAAAAAAATATTTTTGGGGATAAAAATAATTTCTCTCTTTTGGTGTACCCCTGGTACCTACCTTATGTGCTACACTATAACCGACTGTACCTACCTATTGGGGGAATTTGCCATACACCCCACGCTTGGTGAGCACATTATAAGTAAAAAATGTCGTTTTCAGATGGTGGTGGCATAAAGTGACATGCCGTGTGATTAACTTGGCCAGCCCCGAGGCAGTGCTTTTATTTTTATATTTTTTTATCCCACCAGAACCGGTTTTCTATTGAGACATTAAAAAAAAATTATAAAAAAAGCACTATACAAATTTCTTTTTTTTACAATGACGGATCATGGCGTCAAGTGATAACTGATAATACTATCCTACATAGAATAAAGAATTACAAATTTCAATTTAAGATGCTGCATTCACAAGAAACGCTGTTGCCCATTTCCTAGATGAATTTTCTCTTGGTCGCTTCTTACGACACCCACGGATACAATCAGAATGATACTATTTTAAGCCGTTTACTCGTTCTTACCAGCCACTAGTCTGTGCGGAAAGAGAATAGGCGTGGGCAAAAAGTGAACTAATCATTCTATCATAGGATGCTATGACATTTCTCATACTGATGTACAGAGGCGCCGTCAATTTCCACGCCGCACAGACTCTACTCTATCGATTTTAATTTAATTATATTATTATTTTATTTGCCGTTAAAAGTTATTCCATATTATTTTTTTACATATAAGTGCCCAAAAATGTGAATGAATGAATGAATGAATTTATTAATCAATAAAGTATTATTAGAACCTTAAACATAGCCCCCACAAAACCACTATTCGAGGTTTGTCTGTGGGATCTTCGAGTCTCTATAAAATTGGTGTATTCGTATTCTAGTCAATACCACAGAATAATAACTAGTCAATACTTAGAGCTATGTTAAGTTAAGTGCGATTATCATTTACAAGCTATTGAATTATCATTTTACAAGCTACTTAACAAATACTTTATAAGTTTTGATGCAAACCTATTTTTATTAGTTTCTTATCTTATATCTGTCTTATGTATATGTTTTCAGCCTGGTAGTCCGTTTCGGCAGCATGGCGCCGTTTTCATCGGAGCTCAAACGTCTACGCGAGGAAGTCCGACCGCTCTCCCGTCTGCCGAGTTGTCCCAGGGGCCTCAAGAAGACCACGGTGGAGAAGATCTTCAGGGAGGCCGAGCTGATGCTGGACTGGTGCCGGTTTGAATTGGTGAGAGGGTTTACTTCTAGTCATCATCTTGACTAAAATTTGAAACAAATATCGTTTACAAATGGTGGTGGCGTAAAGTTACGTGCTGTGTACTTAACCTGGCCAGCCCCGAGGCAGTGCCTTTATTTTTATTTTTTATCCCGCCCGAGCCGGTTTTCTATTAGAACAAATCAAAATTGTTATAAAAAGAAGAAATTTGCGTTATTTTTTACAATGACCAATCATGACGTCAATAAGTGATGATGCTATCCTACATTGAATAAAGTTATTTCATTTTCATTTTCATTTTCTTGGTCAAAAAACGGTTCTTCGTCTACCAACGTTTCGCCGCTTCACGGTTTACCGAATGATGTTCTGACGGTATGATTATGAAGTTCAATTTGCAACGTTTACGTAATGGATAGATAAAAAATCACATAAAAGATTAACAAAATGGGTATAACAAGCTGAAAGGCTGTCAAGCTACTCATGAAACTGAACAACTTTAACGATGAAACGTACGTTAAGATATTGAAAAACAAAGTACCTCCCATACAAATGTGCCGATTAGTTGGTTAATTAACTATAGGACGTTCAATTACTTTTTTAATATTTCGACGTATGTTGAATAGGGAAACTTGTTCAGTTTCATGAGTACCTTAACCTCCATTCGGCTTGCTAAAATCATTTTTTCAATCCTTGTTTGCTTGATAACTGGCTAAAATTGCTATTTAATTATTTGCAGGCGCTAATCAATATACCTGTCCTTTTCTCGTTTCAGTACAACACTATATACAAAGACCGCACCACGGAGCATTTGGAATATTTAACTGAAATACCTAACACCAGTAAAGGAGCTAAATCTGCCAAGGTAAAGTGAAATATTTACCCCACCTTTAGGTCCCTACTTTATGAACTTGTGGCGATAAATTTTGATAGACTCCATGTGTAAGTCTAGCCGACATAGATCGATGAAGTACTATTTCTTACAAAATTTTAAGGCTACATTTTGTATTGACTTAATATTATTAACCGATTATCAGGCTCTTGACTCAAAAGACGTATGGACTGCTCCGAGTATCCACGCTTTACCCTCAAGGAGTTACACGCAGCAACTGACAGCAACTGTTGCTGTGCCGCTGTTGTTGCTGTTGCTGGCTGTTGCTGCGCTCACCGCTGTGCTGTGCTTCCATTACGCTGCCATGTGAGTCAGAAAATACTGAATCGCGTTTAACCTGTCAACGTTAGACCTAATTATGTTTGACCTATATTTTATAAGAATCATTTAAAAACATTTTACTAGATTACACAACATAAAACGTTAGGCCTAAATTAATTAATATTAATTGTCCAAAACAACTTTTCCTAATTTTATTTATTTATTTTATTACAACACTACAAATACAGTGATATACAATTACACGTCGTTTATATAAACCCGATTGTTTATGCCAAAGTGTGATCCAAGAACATTAGCTTTGTTTTGTTGTTTGATGGTTCTGATTGTACAACACTACAAATACAGTGATATACAATTACACGTCGTTTATATAAACCCGATTGTTTATGCCAAAGTGTGATCCAAGAACATTAGCTTTGTTTTGTTGTTTGATGGTTCTGATTGTTTTCTAAATTCCAGAGATCCAGTATCTGAGGCATTCATTGAAAACATCTTCCACATTTGTAGCGATTCTAAAAAATTGAGGTTTGAATATATATACTCGTTGTTTGCTACTAATAAAACTATAATTAACAACGGCTGATGGAAGCATAGGTATAATCCCAGCTTCTCTTACTTACCTACTAACAAATACTAATATACATGTATAAAAAAAGATATAGGTTCTACCGCAGCTCTTAAATTATGAAGGTACACTCAAAAAACGAAAACAGAGTTATGACCGTGTTTTTTTTTCAAATTGACCGATATTCTGAACCCCGTTTTTGTGTTTTGGTTCATTATGTGTGACCGCTAAAGTTTAAAACAGTTAATTAGAAGGTAGAGTTGTATAATGCGGTGTGATGCCGGCTTAGAATGGCATCACCTCAATTTTACCCATGGGTGTCATTAGAAGCGACTACGGGACTCAAGGGTAAGATGTGTATGTATTGCAATTTTAGGCGAGGGGCTGACAAACTGTAAATATAGTGATACACAGTTATCTGATTGACCCTCAATTTTTTATCAGACGTGGTGTTTATATCCGTTTTACGGATACGTTAACGCTCTGCCTACCCCATAAGGGATATAGACGTGATTTATGTATGTATGTATGAGTTGTATAATATCGTAAATTGTTTTTCTTTCACAGAGGCCACAAATCTGGAAACGTGGAGGTCTGTCGCTACGGTACTGGCAACACTGAGCAGAGTAACGTGCAAGACAACGTCAGCAACACCAGCATTGGAGCCAGGTAAGACCATGGAAATAGCATTAGCTCTTGGGCACTGGCATAGGCACTAGGCCATTCATGATTGAGAAAAGAAGAATATTAGAACCACACATCTCTTTCTCTTTTCGTGTGGGACACCGAGTCGACGAATAACCCGATTAACCCAGGTGTCAGGGTTTATCAACAATCTTTTACTACTAGTAGGCCTCTGACATGGAAGTGTAACGACTGCCGTCTCTAAGTAATCATAGACAGTAACCGGGACCGACAACTTAACGTGCCCCCGAAGCACGGATCCATTTTTCTTACGGGTAATCAGGTGGTTCGGCCTGCAATGTCATTACCAGACTGGAAACAAATTTTACGATGTATCAACTTTGTGAGTATCCCACCGGGAATCGAACTCGGAACCATTGCGTTACAGACAGTCGCACTAACACTGCGCCTGTTTAATATTTAGCGTTGTTATGCTGGGGTAGGTTAGGTATTGATGACGGTCTATGAATGCGGCGCGGTGCTCGATCGCACGCGTCGCTCTGGGCGTGTGTTGTCCCTTTCTCACTCGCAGGGCGAGACTGGCGACGTGCGCGCAGACCGCCTGACGGCGCCAAGCGGTGATTTCTGCACCGCGGTCAGTCACTCAAAACCGCTCGGACAAGCGTATTGTGTTTTGTACGGATTTCCCGCCACGCGTTTTGTGATGCCGCGTGTAATGGACGATTCAATTTGAGATCGCGCGTGTTGATGCATCGTACTATTGCGTTTCTCCTGGGTTGTACTGGAATGCCAGGCTTAGTGATTGTTGGATGTCTCGACGTCTTCCACGTGAGCGTCGCGTTGAATAGGCATCAGGTGGCCATTTTGGCCCGCGTTTGTACGGCCCAAATTCGGGTTGGGTCACGCGTAATGACTAATATCAAAGTGAAATACGAACAGAAGCTGTGAGTGGTTTGAAGTGAATAACGCGCCAAGGCTGTAGTGGAATGCTGGGTGTCGATATCTTTTCCACCCAGCCCTGTAAGTACCCACGGAATCCCGATTTGATCCATTCCCTGAACTTCCTTTCTCCGTTGGGTATTTTATGCGTTTGGACCGGCACGTTGACTGTAAGTGTAAACCTGTTTATTCGTGTTAATGGTGTGTTCCCTTTAGTCATATTTGTTGTACCATATCATTGTGACTCCTTAGTACGAATTGCGGAATTCGTGGAGTGATATAATTTGGAGGTACTTACTTATAATCTAGTGCTAATACGTGTGACGTAACGCCAGATCGGCAGACGGTATTTACTACCGACTTGAGTTATGTAAGGGTTGGAACACATCATTTGCCAATTTCAATCAACTTAGTTAATTAAGTTAAATAGATTTAGGTTCACGTTTAATTCATAGTATGCGCTGCTATATTGTGCAGCGTATGCTATTTAGCGCTGCGTAACGCAGCCATTGTCTGCCTCCAGTTGAACTCCTGGTATTTTGTTCGAAATTTACCTGTGTAAATCGCTTCCACTGCGGGAGTTTAGCTTGGAATTAGACAATTTTTGGTAGCAGAGCGTGGTTCAGAAAACCACTAGATTTAAGATTACTTTAGTATAAGATTTTTAATCTACCTACATAAAAAAAAATATATATTATTGTGATTGTAGTGTGTGCCCTGTGTAGAATATCCTATCGGTAGGATCAGGGCCAATCAATTAGTGAATTGCTTGTTATTATCGTTGTGTTTACCCTGTGCGGATATCCTAACGGTAGGATCAGGGCCGATTGTTTATTATTGTTTTTTTTTTATTGTAAGGTTCGGTGTTACTTTGAGTTGGTACCATGGCTCCCACAATTACACAGCTTCAGGCAAAAATTAGAACGCACCTAATTTGGTTCGCGACTAAGCAGGCGATGGTCGGTCGCGGGGACCGAGAGGACGCACTCATCGCTTGTGCGCAACGGATTGACGAACGGGCCGCGGAGGTGTTGGATTGCCTCACTGGATGCGAGGAGTTATTTGATGGGACGCCTGATGAGGAGGCCAAACTTATGGTCCGGGCGAACGTGACCAAGTGCCTGGAGATGGGGCAGGAGATCCAGCAGGCGGCTGGTGTGATCACCAGGCGTAGGGCTGGGGAGCCGGACCCATCCCATGGTCCGCGGGGACCGGGGGTGCAAGTGCCCCTGCCGGCTGTGGCTATTCCGGTCTTCCACGGGGACTACACGGATTGGACCCGATTCCAGGATCTGTTTGACAGTGTGATTCATAACCGCACTGACTTGCAGCCGGCATATAAAATGGCACAATTGATGGCCAAGCTGCAAGGTGAGCCCCATGAGCTGGTAAAGCATCTACCAGTCGATGATGCAAGTTACGAGACGGCTCGCGGTTTGCTGATCGAGAGATACAGCAACAAACGTCTCATGATTGACCAACTCCTGGAACAGTGGCTCACCGTGCCGACCATCACACGAGGGACGGACCTCAGGGCCAAGGTCCTCAACCCTGTCTGCGTTGCAGTGAACGCTCTTGAGAGACAGGGGATGCCGGTGTCAGGTTATGATTATATCCTGGTCCACACGTTGTTGCGCCGCCTGCCGAGCGACATGGCCGCTCGTTTTGAACAGTCACACGGAGGTAAGACATCTGATTACCTCCCGACCTTCGAGGAGCTCAAGTCCTTCCTCGAGGCCGAGTGCAGGCGGGTAGATGCCCAATTTGGAGAGTCGCCTCACGCGGAGTCTGCGGCCGCTCGCCGCCCGGAACGGCCGGGTGCACAGGCGCGAGACGGTAAGAGTAGGCCACCCAGGCGATACAACGTCGCTAATTTGGAAACGAGGTGTGCCTACTGCAGAGAGGCGGGGCATCAGGTGACTGCGTGTGAGGAGTTCGCTGCACAGCGGGTGCAGAAACGTCGTGGTGTGGTGCAGCAACGGCGTTGGTGCTTTAGGTGTATGGGGCCGCATCAGGTGCGAGAGTGCCCATCAAGCACCAACTGCAGGTACTGCCAGGGTGCCCACCATCAGCTCCTATGCATGAACCGCAGCGGAGATTACGGAGGCAGAGCTGACGCGGGTCAGCGGACGGAGTCTGCCCTACCTAGACGGGAGCAACGCTCCCCACCCCCTCCAAGGAGGAGTCCTCTTCCACCAGGGTTTCAGGGACGAGGCCAGGGACATCAGCAGGTGATGCCCCCTTCACCACGCGCGAGACAGTCACCACCTCGGCAGCAGGTGCCGGGACAGGGTAGGTGGTCACAGGTCCAAGGTCAGGGGCACCCATCACAGATACGTGATGCTACGGGCGGGTGCCAATACCAGGGCCAGTACATGCAGTACTCGGCGGGACTGAACAACATGGTGAGGTCTCATGACCCACGCATGCCTCTCCCCTTGGCTGAGCACCCGCGGCTACAGGCGCATCCACGGTACGCGCGCCTGCCGCAGGGTTACTATAGGCTGCCAGCCATGGCGTACAGGACCAGAGGTCCCTATCAGCAGGAGTGGGACCCACTCGAAGGTGTACGGAGAGAGGGGACCCCCCGCAGGACGCGGACACTCCGCGCTTAGGTTCCTGCTAGGTAATCGCCGCCTACACGCCAGCTTCGGCCCCCCGGCCAATTACGGTATTGTTGCCTACGGCAATGATTTGGGTATGGGGATACGGTGGCCGCAGCATACAGGTAAGAGCCTTGTTAGATACAGGGGCTCAGGGTTGTATTGTGTCTAGTAAGCTGGTGAGTAGGCTACGCTTAAATATAAGGCCCACAACGGATGGGGCTGTAGGTATTGGAGGTGTAGATGTGCCTGACGTTCGGGGTCAGGTGAACTTCGAGTTCACATTAGGTAATACAGGTACAGGGGTCAGCTATCATGCCTCAGCAGTGGTGCTGGATGATGTGGTAGGGAAACTTCCTCAGGTTCGGTTACCGTCAACGGTACGAGGGTTAACCACAGGCTTAGAGCTAGCTGATCCTGAATTTGATACTCCTGGTACGGTGGACGTTCTCCTCGGGTCAGACGTCCTCGGGAGATTCTGGTGTGGCAGAAAACGGGTACTTCAGCAAACTGGTTTAGTGGCCGTTGATACCACAGGGGGGTATGTTATTTTTGGCACAGTTTGGAGACCTCAGGACCTACCAGAGGGCGATACGGTTCTCTATGGTAGTGTGTTGTCGGAGGTGCTGCAGAGGTTTTGGGAGTCTGAGGAGCCACCCACAGCGGATAGACGGAAGCCAGAGGATGACGAGTGCGAGCTGTTCTATCAGTACAACACTGCACGAAGTTCGTCAGGTAGGTTTGTTACCAGGCTGCCATTTCTCCCAAACCGCCCCTCCTTAGGTAGTTCGCGACAGATCGCGGAACGGAGACTACTGGCTATGGAGAGAAAGATGAAGCGAGATGCAGCACTTCGGCAGAAGTATATCGAATTCATGAGGGAGTACCTAGAGTTAGGCCACATGTCGGTGTCCAGCATAGATTGGAGGTGTGTCGAGCATTACTACATACCACACCTGGCTGTTTTGAAGTCACCGGAGGCGAAGATACGGGTAGTGTTTGACGGTTCTGCTCCTACATCGAATGGTGTGTCTGTGAACCAGTGTCTGCACGCGGGTCCCAAGTTGAACCGGGACATTGTGGACATCCTCACAGATTTTCGGTTGCACCAAGTAGCGTTCGTCGCAGACGTCAAAATGATGTTTCGCCAAACAATTATACACCCGGATGACCGTCGGTACCAGCTGATTTTGTGGCGTGAGAGCCCTGACGAGCCGATGGTCACTTATGAGCTTAACACGGTAACGTATGGTCTGAAGCCAAGTCCGTTTTTGGCAGTACGCACGCTGCGAGAGTTGGCCGCACAGGAAAGGGTAAGATTCCCTCGAGCCGCAGCAGTACTGGATCGCGACGTCTACGTGGATGACATCTGCACGGGTGCAGATAGCGTGCAACAAGCACTGCTACTACGAGACGAGCTGATCGCGATCATAAAATCAGGAGGTTATGAGTTGCGGAAATGGCTGTCCAGCTGTCCAGAGCTCCTGGCCGGGTTGCCAGGTGAGTTCCAGCAGGACCCGCACCTTTTCGAGAACCCGGACAATCCAAATACGTTGAGCATCCTAGGGGTGCAATATAGGCCAACGCATGATGTCTTTACGTATCAGATCGAGCCAGACCTTTTGCAGAAGACTTGGACGAAGCGTTCGGTATTATCGACGATCGCCAGAACTTTCGATCCTAACGGGTGGATCGCACCGGTGACGTTCATGGCGAAGTGCTTCTTGCAAAGGTTGTGGATAGCAAACTTGGGTTGGGACGACCAGCTCTCCGGAGAGCTGTTAAATGATTGGACCAAGTTTGTGACCACCTTACCAGGGATCGTACGCATCGCCATACCTCGCAAATTGCTCCCATCGGTGGGATGTAAGGCTACCCTACATGGGTTTTGTGATGCCTCGGAGCGAGGGTACGCGGCAGCTGTCTATTTGCGGACAGTCAGTTCAACGGGAACTGTAGACGTGCGTCTAGTTATGGCCAAGAGTAAGGTGGCTCCGGTTAGGACAAGATGGACCATTCCAAAGTTGGAATTGGCGGGAGCAGCGCTTCTCACGCGCTTGCTACATCATGTCGCTAGTAATCTACGCGGTACCATCAATTTGGATGAAACGGTGTACGCATGGACCGACAGTAGGATAGTTCTGTGCTGGTTACAGACGTCGGTACATACTCTTGAGGTTTTCGTGGCAAATCGGGTGTCACAGATTAAAGGATCGGAAACTCCGTTGGTATGGAGACACGTACCGGGAGAACAGAACCCAGCGGACTGCGCCTCACGGGGATGTAGGGCCCCTGATTTGGTAGGTCACTCACTGTGGTGGGGACCTCAGTGGCTGACTGAGTCACCTGAGAGATGGCCATACAATGAGTGCGGGTCGCCGCTTGGGCCACCTGATCGAGGTTTGCGAGTGAACGTAGGGCAGATCGTACCTAAGCCTAGTGCGGCTTTCTTGCTGGAACGATACAGCTCCCTCGACAAACTTCTAGGGGTGACAGGTTGGATCAAACGGTTCGTGAACAACTGTAGAAAGCCTCAAGCAGAACGGAACTTGGCACCTGTCCTCTCGCCTGCGGAGCGGAATGCGGCTCTAAGTTTATTGGTTAGGGTCGTCCAGGCGGAACATTTTGAGGAAGAGGCCAGGCTGCTCAGGGATGGCCGTGGAAAGCTGAAGGGAGGTCTTGTGCGCCTCAACCCGTTCGTGGACGAGCATGGAATGCTCCGGGTTGGAGGTAGACTTCGGAACGCTAACCTGCCCTTTTAGCACGGCATCCGCTGTTACTCCCAAAGAAGGGACCTTTGGTAGAACTTATAGTTAGGGATCGTCACCAGAAAAACTCGCATGCGGGCTGCAATGCACTTTTGGCTATTCTGCAGCGCGAGTTTTGGATCTTGTCTGGACGACGTACGGTACGGAGCATTGTGTTTCGGTGCTTGCCTTGCTATCGGTTGAAGGCAGCCACAATGCAACCTCAGATGGGAGACCTCCCACCGGACCGGGTGACGGAAGCCTGGACGTTTGCGGGTGTGGGAACGGACTTTGCGGGGCCTTTTATGGTAAAGGCATCACGCCTTCGCAACGCGAAGTCAATCAAGGCGTATTTGTGCGTGTTTGTGTGCCTAGCAACCAAGGCCGTCCACTTGGAACTCGTGGCCGACCTCACTACGGAGGCTTTCTTAGCAGCTTTAGATAGATTTGTGTCGCGAAGAGGGCGACCAGCGCTGATCAGGTCGGACTGTGGTACCAACTTTAAGGGCGCTGATCGATGTATGAAAGAAATTATAACGTTTTTATCGGAAAACGAGGAAGCTATCGGCACGAGCCTCTCCCGTCAGGGCATTAACTGGGTGTTCGATCCACCAGGATGCCCCCACTGGGGTGGTATATTTGAAGCGGTTGTAAAGTCCGCTAAGACGCATTTGATGCGCGTTATAGGTTTAACGATATTAACCTTTGAGGAGCTAGCGACCGTGTTTTGTAAAATTGAGGCCGTTCTCAATTCACGTCCTTTGTGTCCGCTTAGCTCAGATCCGAATGATCTGGAGGCCCTGACACCAGGGCATTTCTTAATTGGCCGACCACTTAACGCCTTGCCAGAGTACCCCTACACAGAGGTCAGTAGCAATCGTTTGACGCGTTATGAGTTGCTGCAGCAAATGTCTCAGAATTTTTGGAAGCGATGGTCGCTTGAGTATTTGCACATTCTGCAGCAACGCCTTAAGTGGACGGACAGAACTGAACCCCCTCGCATCGGAGATCTCGTTCTGGTTAAGGATGCCAACCTGCCGCCACTGCGATGGCGCAGAGGGCGCATTCTCAACTTGTTCCCAGGTAGTGATGGCACTCCTCGAGTCGCGACAGTTCAGGTAGGGGATTCAGTTCTTAAGCGAGCAATAGCAACGCTATCTCGTCTCCCCAGTAGTGAATAGGCCTAAGGGATTCGGCCTAGGGCGGGTGAATGTTTAATATTTAGCGTTGTTATGCTGGGGTAGGTTAGGTATTGATGACGGTCTATGAATGCGGCGCGGTGCTCGATCGCACGCGTCGCTCTGGGCGTGTGTTGTCCCTTTCTCACTCGCAGGGCGAGACTGGCGACGTGCGCGCAGACCGCCTGACGGCGCCAAGCGGTGATTTCTGCACCGCGGTCAGTCACTCAAAACCGCTCGGACAAGCGTATTGTGTTTTGTACGGATTTCCCGCCACGCGTTTTGTGATGCCGCGTGTAATGGACGATTCAATTTGAGATCGCGCGTGTTGATGCATCGTACTATTGCGTTTCTCCTGGGTTGTACTGGAATGCCAGGCTTAGTGATTGTTGGATGTCTCGACGTCTTCCACGTGAGCGTCGCGTTGAATAGGCATCAGGTGGCCATTTTGGCCCGCGTTTGTACGGCCCAAATTCGGGTTGGGTCACGCGTAATGACTAATATCAAAGTGAAATACGAACAGAAGCTGTGAGTGGTTTGAAGTGAATAACGCGCCAAGGCTGTAGTGGAATGCTGGGTGTCGATATCTTATCCACCCAGCCCTGTAAGTACCCACGGAATCCCGATTTGATCCATTCCCTGAACTTCCTTTCTCCGTTGGGTATTTTATGCGTTTGGACCGGCACGTTGACTGTAAGTGTAAACCTGTTTATTCGTGTTAATGGTGTGTTCCCTTTAGTCATATTTGTTGTACCATATCATTGTGACTCCTTAGTACGAATTGCGGAATTCGTGGAGTGATATAATTTGGAGGTACTTACTTATAATCTAGTGCTAATACGTGTGACGTAACGCCAGATCGGCAGACGGTATTTACTACCGACTTGAGTTATGTAAGGGTTGGAACACATCATTTGCCAATTTCAATCAACTTAGTTAATTAAGTTAAATAGATTTAGGTTCACGTTTAATTCATAGTATGCGCTGCTATATTGTGCAGCGTATGCTATTTAGCGCTGCGTAACGCAGCCATTGTCTGCCTCCAGTTGAACTCCTGGTATTTTGTTCGAAATTTACCTGTGTAAATCGCTTCCACTGCGGGAGTTTAGCTTGGAATTAGACAGCGCCACATCGGCCGTCAGTTATCAATCATAGACAGATTTAATCTGACCAGCTGTGATGCTTGAATAAAACTTATTGGGAATATTACCGGGTATAATTATCATAAAAATTTGGAACTATCTTACAAAGACCTTGGCCGATTTAGTACGGGAGTTCCAACATTTTTATTTTTTTAATAACTTACTTACTTTTTTTATTTGCTACGGTATAAAACTAAGCTTTATACTCAATAATTATAATTTGTATGGAAAATACCGACACAGACATAAAAAACAGTATCAACTTTAATAATTTTATTATTATTTATTATATAACTGACAATAAAAACTGGATTCTGACGTTTCCAATAAATAATATCGTAAATACCTACTTACTTATTTTATAGTTAAAATATGTTTCTATTATACGCGGAAACGGTAGGCAGATACCTACTACTATTACTACTTCTAGAACAAGTTGAGGCCTCATCTTCTCCGGTACAGCATGTGTACCAGTCATTTTAAACCTTACTACTCTCACTTAACGTTCAAAACCTATGAAAAACTATAACGATATTGGGTACACTAGGGGTTAGTAACGAAATTGATGTTTTACCTTATATTTTATGAAACTCTGCTTACAATAAAAATATTATATTCTTAAACGAGATCAATAATTCTACATTGTTTGTCACACCCTGTATAGTATGTACTTGACTATATTTTAGTCTATTTTGTGATCTTACGTGAAATCTAATAAGGCTAGAAATATAAAGTTAAAAAATTAAGTAAAGAAATGTTTATAAAACACACAGTTAAGTTGACGCGAGCGAGACACATTACGCTAGACTCTAGGCCGTTTGATTCAAAAACTTTAGACCGAATCATGTTTGGCCTATAAACGTTAGACCTAATCATGTAACTAGATTTCGAATACAATCCTAAAAAAACTGAAACCGAGCTAAAAATTGAAGTATGGAAGTTTACAAACATTTAGAAAAATGCCGTTTTGGAGAACTGTTCATAATTCATATGCAAACAATACTTAATTTCTGTGTTACTTAAACCACCGTCTATCCTTTTTCTAGTAACACGGTTAATACAAACAGTTATGGATATTTCTTAATAATAGTTTCACTACCTTAGACGGTTTTGACAGGCAACCCATTTTCTTCCGGATTTTTGCTTGATACGGTTTTTTGACTAAAGGAATTTACGAAATCCCTTCAATAATGGAATGTCATGGCGCGTGTCACCGTGGCTAATTGCGACTGCCAAAGGTTGTAATTTATATGGCGATTGGCGGCTCACGAACCAAAATATAATATTGTCCGATGCGTGTGCGATTCACTTGCGTACTATATTCTGTTCAAACTTTGGGCTCGGTTGTTGGAACATTTGCTACCGTACGGCTGACTGCAGGTGTCAGGTTTGCAGAACAGTGAGTTTTTACCTTTACCGGCTTCATACGGCTTCTGAGTGAGAACGTTGCCACTGAAATGAAAAGAATTAACTTTATTCAATACAGGATAGTACTATCACTGATGATGTCACTGAAATTATAAACTTGTTTATGAGACAATTTGAATCGCGCTGCCAAGCGAGTTCGCTTTTTGTAATTTTTTTTATCAAATGAATTTGTATGACTAAAAAAGCGTGCACGTTAAAAAAGTAAGTGTATTAAGTTTAAAAAAAATAACAGTGTCATGGATATGCACTATCACTTTCTACATAAGCAGGTAAATAAAATTGAGATCGGTTGCTCATTCATGAGTGAATAAGTAGGTGTATTAATCACAAACAGCAAAAATGAAGTCCAAATTCACACATCAGTATTGTGTTATCGATCGAATTCCAACTATTACTTTCATTGCACTTTCCTTTTCTTAGTAATGGCTGTGAATCATTCTTGATGTCATGACCTTAAAACTTTACTTTTACCCGTCAATCAAATAACAAAATGGAACAAGTTACTCATGTTGTACTGGCTGGTTTGTTTATGTATTTACATTGTAGTTTGTCCTAATAATATCTTTTTTTAAGATTGAAAAAATTAAGAGAAATATTTGAACTGGTAAAACAAGAAAACCACAAAGTATTTTCCCGTTATCTGTCGATATCTTGAAATCGACAACAATACGGAAATAATAATTGTAAAATTAATAAACACGGAACCGTTCTGGCATGTTAGGTACTTAAGTAATATATTTTAAATGTGTATTTTAAGACTTAAACCGTGTTATAACAAAAAAGATAGACGCGCTCTTAGGCAGTGTTTAAAATATTTTTCTATACGAAACCAATAATAAATTTAGACAAGACTTTTTCACAGCTTCAAATCGTATACAAAATATTTTGACAGTACCTAAAAGAACGTCGAACTTTTTTCGAATCGTTTTTTAACTCGTAGTCCCACACAAAAAAGGGATTTACTTACCTAGGCCCATAGTTGCATACAACGAGGAATTTGTTCCACGGACCCTCTCTGAACTCTGACACGGCGCAGCCGATGTAGACGGTTCTCGACCATACCATCTGAAATCGATCATTTCAAAATTTTAAAAAGTTACAATGGGATATATGCTGGCGATCTTTCAAGTGATTTGTAATGTAGTAAGAGTCAAGCCTGCGGATGAAGGGTTCCGTACCATTATGTAAAAAAATAGCATCAAAAACATGTTTGTTTTGTGACCCCTATAGTATTAATTTTGTATAAATTATTAATATTATAGCGGCAACAATAATACCTATTCTGTGAAAATTTAAACTGTCTAATTATTACCGTTCATGAGATACTGCTTCCAAGCCATATTAATAAAATTGAGCTTTAGATAGAAATACGACATTTGTGATAATTTCAACTGTCTAACTATTACCGTTCATCATGACTTAAAAAAACACGTTTTTAGTATGGGAGGTTACTTGACAAAAATGTTATAGCGACAACAGAAAAACAGCGTCTTTAAAAAAGTCATCACCCTAACTACGGTTTATGAGATACAGCCTCGTGACAGACATAAAGACAACCGAGTCTTAGGACCCTTCCTTGACCCTTTGGGCATGAAACCCTAAAAATTACACGCAAAGTTTTCAAAGAAATTATGACTATAATTTATCCCGATGAGCTCGTCCTATCACATACTGTCTCTGTCCTTTGACTGAAATTATACAGGGTTATTTTTTATTCACCCCGGATATTTTACAGGGTGATTCTACTCATGATTCTGAACAACTTTTAGTATGGGGTCACCTGCGAAATCGCGAAAAAAAATCTAGCTGTTCCATACATTTTGTTCGAGTAGGTATGAATTTTTCTATGGAGCAGCTGTTTATTTTTTCGCGATTTCGCATATGACCCCATACTAAAAGTTGTTCAGAATCATGAGTAGAATCACCCTGTAAAACATCCGGGGTGAATAAAAAATAACCCTGTATAGGTTGATATACCTAGACTAGACGTAGGTACCTGAGTGTAATGCCCAACTTCTTCTCCCATGAAGTCTCTCATAGACATGGCTCTGTACTTGTAATGCTTGTGCTCCTCAAACCAGGCTTCCAAAGCGTCATCCAGCTTAAACTTGTAATCCTTTTTAGTGGTAGAATAGATGTAGAGATTCTCGCCCGTCCTGAATTTGTTAGAAGCTGGTGGGCAAAAGGGAGTTTTATTAAATACAAATTAAAAAATAAACTGTTGTTGCACACAAAAACAGCAGGACTAACACGTAGGGTAGTAATATGGATCTTCTTTCTTTTTCGAGAGGGACACCGAGTCGATAAATGACCGATGAACCTTTGTGTCATAGTTATTAACCGCCTACTAGTAGGCCTCTGACGTAGGTATGTTAGTAATCATAGTCAGCAACCGAAACCAACAGCTTACAGTATCCCTTCGAAACACGGAACTATCCTTGTAAGATGGATAAAGAAGGCTTTGCTCAATACTCAATTTTGATTATTTGACGATTCAATATACCTCTGGGCAGGCATTTAAAATATTCCTCTGTATTAATACCTATCCGACGACACAAATACCGATCAATAGATAAGCATAGATAAAGTCGTATGATGTCGGCTTAGAATAGCATCACCCCATTTCTTTCCCGTGGGTGTCGTAAGAGGCGTAGCCAAGAGGGTTTCACGTGTTTTTCAATTTTAGGTATGGGCTGACAACTTGTCAATAGAATGAATTACCCTCAAATTTATGTTATGTTACTTGGTTTTTTACGGCCGTTTACTCTCTGCCTACCCCGCACGTGATATCGGCGTGATATATGTTTCTATGTATAGGTAAAGTTACTCTCTTATTATAAATACATCAAGAATTTATACTTAGTGTGCAATTTAAATACTTTGTTCCAAAATGTATACGCATGTTTGTGGTGCCTCAACCAAATCAGTATTCAAGTCAAGCGCAAGTACCTACATTATTTACAAGTTAGTAATGTTTTTTTATAAACATACATAACATAACAAAAAAACATACATAACATACTGAAAATTATATACAGGGTGCAAGGGACAGCCCTCCGAATATCGGTAGGGTGCATTCAGACCATGAAACTGAATAACTTTTCCCTAGGAAAATATGTCAGGAAAGACAAAAAATAATTGACCTCAGCTGACTGCAATTACTATGGCAAGTCAAATTATTTTTGGCGTGTTCTGAAATATTTTTTCATGGGAAGTTGTTCAGTTTCATGGTCTGAATGCACTCTATAAGTATTCGGAGGGCTGTCCCTTACACCCTGCATACTAGTTTTCACACGTGTCGCCATCGGAATTTCGACAATCTTTTATTTCATATAACTTAACTTTTTTAATGCCGTGTGAAGCCACAGCTTTCCCGCGAGTGTCGTAAGAGCCGATAAAGGGAATATACCTACCTATGATGGTGAATCGAGGGTTTCATGTGTATTAAGTACAATTTTAGGGGACACATAATAAAACTTGTCACTATAGTTTTGCACAATTTTTCTGAAACGGCTCTCAAACATTTTTCAGACGTGGCGATAGCACCCGAATTGCACAAGGGATTAAAGCATGACATAAGAATGTTTTTTAATTTACTTCTGAAACAAGAGTGCATTAATTCCTCGATGCAGTAAAAGCTTAAACATAAAATTACTCACGTATATTTCTATTAGGGTTGTGATCGAACTTGTTTTGAGCTGCCCACTTCGCTGCCTTCGTTGCCAACTCTTCGTCCCATACCTGAAATAAACATATATCATCTGATCAAGTTGTTTTATTGGTAGAATAGAAACCACAAGTGGACATACAAAAGTGCCAATGGCCGATCTCCCACTTGTCATCCTTCGCATCGTAACGCATGCGTCTGTCACACGAAAGGTAATTGCGAATTCCGATCTTATTCCCATATAAATATGGCTACAAACATTCGACAGACGTACCCGTAAACGCACTGTAGCCGTATTTGTATCGGAATATGATCGAAATTTTCTTTGTATGACAGACGCATGCGTTACGGTGCGTACGCAGCGACGGACGACAAGTGGAAGAACCGCTAAAAGTGATAATATAGACATACCTAGCAGTATAAATATCGACTGCAGAAAAAAATAAAATGACAGCAATGAATGAGTTATTGAAAGTTGTTCAGTAATTCTAAATAGTACAGGGTACTGAGGAAAGTACTTCGTTCCTTTTGAGAAGTGAACTAGATGAACCGGCTTTGAAAAAAATCAGTCTGGTACGATTTCATGCGATGCGTGCCATAGTTTCACAGTTTTTTATGACGCGATCTACGATTTTAGCTCTGGAGCATTAAAATAAACGCCTGACTATTTAGTGGGGAGCTAAGGCTTACCCGGAGAAGTTGTTGCGGTTGTTCAAACAACGCAAGGGCGCAATTAAGCTTAGGAGTTGTTCTGAAAAGAAAACCCGGCGCGTGCCGGTAGTTCCAAACATGGGAAACAAATGCGGGACCTCCGCGCCCCTGCTGGCGGGGGCGTCGGTTGCTTGAGGAGCTTGTGGAGTGTGATCTTCACGCAATGGCTGCAGCATCAGCAACTGTGATGACGATAAAAGGACTCACCACGGAGAACATGGCATCAGCAGGGGGCTGGTTGGGCACCCGGCCCTGGGCAACCAGGAGTCGTCTCGAGTTGTGCCCATCGACGAACTGACGAACGTGGTTACAATTTATATGCCATACTGGAAACAAATCGAGAATTATCAGCCGTAGAATATTCACTTCCCTTAACCACAGAATAATAACTAGTAACTCCTTAACAAAAGTTTCTTCTACTTCTTCAACGCCACAATGACAAAAAAAAAATGAGGAAGAGACATTCTGGGAATGGACCGTCAAAGAGTCACAATACAAGGAAAGGTTCACTGCATTCCATCTCTGATTCATCAAAAATGATTTTTAATAAACAACATCCATTCCCTAGTTTCTAAGCCTTTTACTTCAATTGTTACGTGTGATTTATTTTGCATATGATAAAATATGTTTCCATAGTGAAATTGATTTTCCGCTTCAAAGATAAAAAATCGGTCAAGTGCGAACTCGCGCACGAAGGGTTCCCTACCAATATCTACAAAAATCGCAAAATTGTTGAATGGGTGCCGCCTTAAATATTTATTTTAGTTTTTTTTATAGCGACGACAAAAATGCATCGTCTGTGTAAATTGCAACTGTCTTACTATCGCAGTTCATGAGATAGAGCCTCCGTAATATTATAGATAAAAATGCGATAAAAACACGTTTTAATAGAGGAGGAGAGCTCCTTAATTAATTATTGTATTAGAATTATTCGTATTTTAATTATAGCGGAAACAGAAATAGGTACGTCTTTTCTGTAAATTTCAGTAGTCTCACTATTACGGTTTATTATTATTAGATACAATACAGATAGACAGACAGAGGAGTCTCAGTAATAGGACTTTTGACCCTTTGGGTACGGAACGCTAAAAAATAAATAACAAATATTGCAATGAAAGTGTACCGCATATTAATAAAAAAAAATGTTACCTATATTAAAACGGAGTTCTGTTTTTTCCTTACAACCATTTAATCATTTAAATATGGTACAAAACACCTAAAAGATAAAAAATTACTGATTCACTTTATCTAAAGACACCTGTCTATATTGACAATCATTTAGAAACATCGAAAATATATGACTTACCTAATTGGCCTTTGGGGTCATAAGTAGTCATAACTTATTAGCAAAAATTGTGTAAAATTTTACGGAAGAGGAATTTTCAAGTTATTATTTCATATTTTAACCTACTTATTTTATTACTCCAATACATTTAGTTTAACAGAAGAATAAGTAATTATTATTTAATACGACATGGGTTGTTAAATTGTTACCCATGTCGTTTTAAATAATTAGTTGAATCAAATACAAAAAATATAACTTACATTTCGCCTCGATAAACGCAAAACAGAACACAACAAAAAAACCTGCGCTTACGATCATTTTGAGTTATTTTTCACACGTGTTACCACCGCGAATACTACAATAGAACTGGCAGCTTATAAACTACTCACCGCGGTATAAAACCAACTTATCAATCAAACCATATAGGTACTTAAATAGTGAGTATGTAGGTAGGTGCATTCTTTTCGCGCTACTTTTGATGCTGATATATTTTTTGTGTTAACGACTTCGAAAGTGCTTTTAACATTTTAAAAAGTTCTTTCGATTCTCTTGGAACCACAGACTTGTGGAATATCAGATCCTGGCGATTGTTCCAACAATCCAACTAAAAGTTAATGAAATGCAACAAATCTTTGACTAAAACTAAAATATAATTTTCTAAAAGGCCAAAGTACAAAAATGTTGAACCTCTTGCTATTTTAAATACCCTTGTCTACTTTTAAATATTATCTGGCCTAAATAACTAATTGGTCCATGTACAACAATTATTAATAATGAAATGTCTCCTATTGTGTGTATCCCAAATTCCCCACAAAACACAATTTTAGCTCTCTGCAAAAAAATAATTATTAAATCAAAAACAACGGAAGCACAACTAAGCATGAATTGAAGGGCTACTGATTTATAGAAGAATCGGATTTGGGAGCCATTCTGGGCCACGACGTGACGGTGTAGTGTCCTGTCATCGACACACTTAGAATAAGACGGTTAGGGAGCTTCATGGTTTAGAAAAATATCCTAATTAAGACTAAAAACATTAGGACTGTCATTTCAATAAATTACTATAATCAGTCAGAATTTAGGACAATCGAATACTCATTGTGACAATCATGTTAGGGCAAACGTTTTTAGGGCTATAAACATTAGGTCACACAAAAGATGGGTACCCATCGAAACATATCATATAGTTTAAAAAATTTAAACATGAAATTGAAGTTTTTGCCATGAATTCACGTACCTGTGTTATGTTATGATGATGTTGCTTTGCGTAGGTAATCGGTTAATACTCCTGCAATTCGAAATAAATGCGTTCAAGGAGAGTAAACATCTACCTTATAAAGAGATTGACATACTTAATTATTATTTATATTGTTAAATTCCATTCTGATCGAAACTTCCGGAGATCAATTAATAAACTAGGTTGTAGTAAGTATTTAGAAGTAGGTAGGTAGGTATCGGAATCTGTTTAATTTTGATAGACTTAAAAATACTATCATATACCTAAGGTTCTTAAAAATGCTATCACTCGTGTAAGTTATTAATTACCTACCACGTATATATTAAAACTAGTGCTGTTTACTACCTTGTTACGCTACACTCCATTATTTATTACCTACACGTGTCAAAAATAAAATATTTGTACAAAAAAGAAACTAAACGATCGACAACCCAATGTTACTACAAATTACCGTGTGATGCCTTGGAATAGAATCACCCTTTTCCATTCCCGTGGGTGTCGTAAGAGGCCAATAAGGGACCCGAGAGAGTTTCTTAAGTAGGTATTAAAATTTTAGGTGACAGGCTGACAACCTATCACATGAGTGACACACTTTTACGAAACGGTCTTCAAATTTGTCATACGTGGCGATAACGACCGTATTTTTACGACCGGTATCACTCTGCCTACCCCGTAAAGGATAAAGGCGTGATATGATATGCGTATGTAAGTAGAAATGCGCCGTTTTGCCGTAACCACATACCTACCATTCATTCACAGAAAGTATGATCAATTGGATTCACGTAAAACAGGCCGAATAACATTACCTAAAAAGTATATTTTCCTTATCCCGAGCATAAAACGGTTTTTTCTCTTACTTATAAGGTAAAATGGGCTTTCTGCGCGCAACTGTGAAGTACTTACCTACTTAGTTTCCGAAATATTTTATTCTATTTAATGAAATCTCCAAAAAACTAGACGATACTACTTCAAGATATAGACAGCCACGGGCTCTGTAAAGAGCTCGAAACGTAGGAATTGTAAAAATCAAGTTGTGCAAACTCAAGAAAATATTTAATATATGTATCCTACAAAATTTCATCATCATCATTGGCCACGACATCTTCTCAGATGATTGTTGCAGCGACCGTTAAGTCAGTTATTGTTGTTTGATTTGCCACATCTTCGTTTGTAGCTATGAAGTCCGATAGCAGCCCGGCATTTACGACCGCATCTGTCACAGACAAAACTTGAATCTGAAGGAGGCTGCATGGCGTTACGAAGCCTTTTCTGCTTTAAGGGCGCGTTCTTCGGGAGCTTTAGGTATTTTACGCGCCAAGGCGACCCGCCTCTGCTTTACGCGCGGGCCGTTTTGAATTGAACTCCGCTGACCTTACGCGGTGGGCGATAACGCCACAGTATAAAATTATGCAGTAGGCAAACTAAGTTGGTCATTGTGTTTGTTAGTTAGTTATTTTATTATGTGTGTTAGGATATTGGAAGGACAGTTTTTTTTTTTTTTTTTAATTAGCCTTTTCTGTGTCCCACTGCAGGGCAAAGGACAGTTAAGTAAGCTAATTTATTGCCTCTTACTATTCACCTGTGTTAATACTCGAAATTAAAATTACCAGCTTAAATCAATTTTGACTCCGAAAATCAACTCACAATGTTAGTCTCATCAACTTTCGTGATCTATATTTTAGTTTATATTCGAAAATTATAATTTACGTCGCACGTCAGAAGGAGCACTGGCACAGGTCCGTCGTCTGTAAGCGTCTCCGCACGACTGACAAAGCCCTTGGTGTCGCGCCGCTCCCGCTTTTGTAGGTATTTAGACATCATACTTAGGAAAATAGCGATTTTTACTATATAAACACTTTATCTTTTAAAGTTGGTCTAAAAATTAAGTCATTGAGTTTATTATTTTATCTACACTCGTCTCATAATGTTCGTACATCGTTCGTTCTCATACTATTCTACTATCGAAAATGGTCAAATGCGACTGTTTAGTTAAGATGATCCTAAAGACCCGATGAACTCTGGCCACATAATGAACCCTAACGACAAAATGAACCCAACGACCCGATGAACCATGATAACCCAATGAACCACGATAACCCGATGAACCAAGCGAACCGATGAACTCTGGCGACTCGATGAACAATAACGACCCGATGAACTCTGGCCACATGATGAACCCTAACGACACGATGAACCCTAAGGACTCGATGAACCCAACAACCCGATGAACCTAGCGAACCGTTGAACTCTGGCTACATGATGAACCCTAACGACAAGATGAACCCAACGTACCTATGAACCATGATAACCCGATGAACCACGATAACCCGATGAACCAAGCGAACCGATGAACTCTGGCGACTCGATGAACAATAACGACCCGATGAACTCTGGCCACATGATGAACCCTAAGGACTCGATGAACCCAACAACCCGATGAACCTAGCGAACCGTTGAACTCTGGCCACATGATGAACCCTAAGGACAAGATGAACCCAACGACCCTATGAACCATGATAACCCGATGAACCACGATAACCCGATGAATCTAGCGAACCGATGAACTCTGGCGACTCAATGAACAATAACGACCCGATGAACCATGATGAACCCTAACGATATGATGAACCCTAAGGAGTCGATGAACCCAGCAACCCGATGAACCTAGCGAACCGTTGAACTCTGGCCACATGATGAACCCTAACGACAAGATGAACCCAACGACCCTATGAACCAAGATAACCCGATGAACCATGATAAGCCGATGAAGCTAGTGAACCGTTGAACTCAGGACACATGATAAACCCTAATGTAAAGATGAACCTAACGACCAGATGAACCATGATAACCCGATGAACCATGATAAGCCGATGAAGCTAGTGAACCGATGAACTCTGGCCACATGATGAACCTTAACGACAAGATGAACCTAACGACCCGATGAACCATAATAACCCGATGAAAAATAATAACCCGATGAACCATGATGACCCGACCAACCTAGCAAGCCGATGAACTCTGGCCACATGATGAACCTTAACGACAAGATGAACCCAACGACCCTAATAACCCGATGAAAAATAATACCGTGTGATGCCGGCTTAGAATAGCATTACCCCATTTCTTACCCATGGGTGTCGTAAGAGGCGACTAAGGGACTCGAGGGTTAGATGTGTATTGCAATTTTAGGCGATGGGCTGACAACCTGTCACTATAGTGATACACAGTTATCTGATTGACCCTCAAACTTTTGTCAGAAGTGGTGTTATTATCCGTTTTCCGGCCGTTAATGCTCTGCCTACCCCGTAAGGGATATAGGCGTGATTTATGTATGTATGAAAAATAATAACCCGATGAACCATGATGACCCGACCAACCTAGCAAGCCGATGAACTCTGGCCACATGATGAACCTTAACGACAAGATGAACCCAACGACCCTATGAACCACCATAACCCGATGAACCATAATAACCTAATAAACATAATAACTAAGTCCTGAAAACTATACTCTGACATGTGCTGTCGGCCGTCGGCCGCTGCCTTCGGAATGACATCTGCCGCGGCGGCCGATAGCCGCGGCATGTGCCATCGGCCGTCGGAAAAGGTGGTTCGGAACAGCACCTTAAGCCGGCATCACACGGCTAACGGTCAACATACATACATACACATATCACGCCTATAATCGCCTATAATAGGCAGAGCGTAAACAGCCGCAAAAAAACGGACATTTACGCCACGTCTGACAAATATTTGAGGGTCATTCGGAAAATTGTGTATCGCCATAGTGACAGGTTGTCAGCCCATCGCCTTAAATTGCAATAAACACCCTCGAATCCCTTAGTCGCCTCACACGACTCCCACGGGAAAGAAATGGAGTGATGCTATTCTAAGCCGGCATCACACGGCAAACGGTATTATTGCATAAAACTAAATAGTAAAGCCGCCATCTACGCGGACGTCACAGATACCTAGTGTACCAAAACAGTCTGATCCATCATTAGGAGATTATGATGAATCAAACGGAACGTGTTATAGCTATCGCGAATGAGGTGACGACGACTTTTCTCAAAATCGAGTCCTTCGTCCAGACTATCTGGCCCCAAGAACTTTTCAGCAAAAGTCTTTTATAAAGGACTATGGGTGACCGGAGTTTTGAATTATGTTGAACTTCCTGTGTTTGGCCCTGGATGGCGTAATTTCAGTAGATGGATTTAAGTATAAAATTATTAATATTTTGTAATAAGATGTTATAATAATCAATCATTTCGACATCTGGTGGGATTTCAATATTTCTCTGCTACATATAATACAACACATTCCACTGCACTCACCAACCCGCCTACCAAGCGTGCGGTGAGCATGGAAAACACCCTCTAATACCAGAAGGCCTATGTCCAGCAGTGGACCGTTGTAGTTGTTGATGTTAATATCCAAATATTACAAGACCCTTTTTTAAAAGTTAGAATATCTAGTAGCCGGCCTTACTTTTTCTTTCCGTTGTTATACTGCATTAATTATACTGTGGCACTAAATGGTAACAAATAAATCGAAAAATCAAATCACGTCGCACGTCGAGCAGAGCACCAGCACAGGTCCAGCCTCCGTAAGCGCCACCGCGCGACTGACGAAGCCCGCGGAGCCGCGCCCCTCGCCTTTTTGTAGGTATTTAGACATCATAATTCATAAAGTAGCACTACAACATTGAACTTGCCGATTTTTACTAGATAATTGATTTATCTAAAGAGTAGTATAAAAATTATCTCAAAAAGATTAATATTTTAAGCATAATATCGTAATGAAATTTTGAATAGAGGCAACTTTGGCATTTTATTCTATCGAGCGAATTTCATCTGATTGTGTAGTTGAGATCGAATTTTTATCTGTTAGATCCTCAACTGCAATATATATATTTTTCAAAATTTTATGACTCTTTTCTATTGAGTAATATCGTTTTGAAAAACGGCATTTGAGGTATAAGGCGCTCTTAAATTATCTAGCCAGGCTTCGTCGTGTTTCACTTTTCCTGCTTTTAAGTGCTGACGCCATTCGGGTCTTAAATTAGCACGCCTCTCCCAATCCTCAGCCCCTATCTCAAAACTCTCCATATCGAGCTTGCAGGAGTCCTTAATAGCATTGGCCGTCCCACAGGTCTTTTCGCGTGTGCAATCTGTCCCAGCATAATTTGTCGGGGTAGTCTGTCTTGTCTGTCCTACAAAATTATGGGGCCCAAAACACGATAGTAAAAAATTCGCAAAGTATGGTCTGCGTCTGCTACTTAACAATTTGCGTTTTTGCCATACACGCATACAGATATCACGCCTTTATCCTTTGCGGGGTAGGTCGATCGTTAACGATCGTAAAATACGGTCGCTATCACCACGTCTCACAAATATTTGAGGGCCGTTTCAGAAAAATCTTGTGTCACTCTATAGTTTTTACGAATACCGCGGGAAGAAATGGGGTGATGCTATTCCCAGTCGGCATCACACGGTACGGTTTTTTGGCATTGTTATCCAATATTTCATATTTTATTTTGTGTCTACTTTTTCTCATCAAATGTGAAGGTAACTAATGAATCCATGTGCTTAGTTTTACAAATAAGTATGTATAATTTCGCTGGCTGATTTTCATACATAATATTAAGAGACTGGCCCGATTGCGTAGCGGATAGTACTCCTGCCTTCTACGCCAAGGGTCGTGGGTTCGATCCCCACAATATTTGTAAAGTTTATTTTTCAGTTATTTGTGTTTATTCTGAGTGCCGTGTGTTGCCGGCTTAGAATAGCATCACCCCTTTTCTTTCCCGTGGGCTTCGTAAGAGGCGACAAAGGGATTCAGGGGTGTGTATTGCAATTTTAGGCGATGGGCTGACAACCTGTCACTATGGCGATACCTACACAATTTTCCAAATAACCCTCAAATGTTTGTCAGACGTGGCGAAAATGTCCCTTTTTGCGGCCGTTTACGCTCTGCCTAACCCGCAAGGGATAAAGGCGTGATATATGTATGTATGTATGTATTCTGAGTGTTTTCTATGTTTAATATGTATTTATTGTCAAAAAAATCAGCTATTTAGTTCCAATAGTACAAGCTATGATTAGTTTGGGGCTAGATGGTGCTGTGTGAAATGTCCAGCATATTATTATTTAAGAGACATAATCTCAACACTCATTTGGGGTTTCCTGACCGGAGCTGTCATCGGCTATTTCTCTCTAACGCTCGTGAAGAAAAGGGATTTACTTTTTACAAATTTTCCAGCTGCACTGTTATAGCGACATTCTTTATTGTGTACCAAATTATTACAATAAATTTGAATATTAAACGTGGTCACAAAGGTGAGCTTATTTCTATGAAGAGATCTATTCCAGCCTACCTGCACAGTGGAATTAGAAAATACTATATTAGGGAATGACAGAACCTTGTACACATACAGATAGGGACTTGCATATAATATATTATAAACAATACATACTTATTAATAATTTCATTACATTTCGTTTGTTGCAGCCCCAACAACAGCCTGGTGCGGCCTTACAGCCCGAAAAGCACCTCCAACCTCGCTGGCAGCTACAACCGTCCCCAGCCGCCCCCTTACAACACCACCACTTTACTGCATCGCAGGTAGGTACCTACAGTATACAAGGTGTAAGGGACCGTTTGCCGTGTGATGCCGGCCTAGAATAGCATCACCCCATTTCTTACCCATGGGTTAGATGTGTATTGCACTTATAGGCGATGGGCTGACAACCTGTCACTATAGTGATATACAGTAATTATCTGATTGACTCTTGAACTTTTGTCAGACGTGGTGTTAATATCTATTTTACGGCCATTAACGCTCTGCCTACCCCTTTAGAGATATAGGCGTGATTTATGTATGTGTGTGTGTAAGGGACAGCTCTCAGAATACTTGTAGAGTGCATTTAAACTGAACAACTGCCCATGAAAAAATATTTCAGGAAACGCCAATTGTTTTTGACTTCCCGTAGTAATTGTAGTCAGCTGATCTTGATTTTGTATGGGAACTTAAATATTTTTGTCGTTTCCTGACGTATGTTCCTAGCGGCAAGTTGTTCAGTTAAAACCCTATCAGTATTCGGAGGGCTGTCCCTTACACCCTGTATAGGGCGAAAGTTTGCTAGTTACTGATACCGAAAACTCAGTACTGGTGATAAGGAGCAACTTCCTCCAAGGAACATAGGTTGAAATACGAAAAAAAAATTGAGCATCGATTTTCCATGCAAATCACCAGGATTCATGGGGTCCTTGGATGACTCGATGTCCCACACGAAAAGAGAGAGAGAGGATCAATTTTTCCCAAGGAACATTGCATTGTGCGCCTAATGGCCCTAAATGTATGCCAACTATTAGTCATACTTTTATTATACTAGCAGGATTCTTTCTAACCCGCTATAAGCCTATTTTCAGCGGTTGCACATTGCACGTTACATCGAACGTCATTAGTTTTAATCTAGCTTATGTGAATCATTATGTATCTATCTATGTATCATTAAATTATTTATTTTATTTAAATAAAACCTTATCTAAGTTGCCTGGACGAGATTACCTTTTAACGAGAAGGCCGCCACACTGTTTCTAATGTGTAATCTGCAATTATACACATACAAACACATATCACGCCTTTAATTCCTTGCAGGGTACGCAGAGCGTAAACGGCCGCAAAAAAAAAACGGACATTTACGCCACGTCTGACCTATATTTAAGGGTCATTGGGAAAACTGTCTATTGCCATAGTGACAGGGCTGACAAGCCCATCGCCTAAAATTAAATACACTAATGAGTCCCTTAGTCGCCTCTTACGACTCCCACAGGTAAGAAATGGGGTAATACTATTCTAAGCCGGCATCACACGACATCTGAAATTATACATACATACATATACATAATTATCACGCTTATAATCCCTTGCGGGGTAAGCAGAGCGCAAGCAGCCGCGAAAAACGGAAATTTACGCCACGTCTGACAAATATTTGAGGGTCATCCGTAAAATTGTGTATCGCCTTAGTGACAGGTTGTCAGCCCATCGCCTAAAATTGCAATACACACCCTCGAGTCCTTTAGTCGCCTTTTACGACTCCCAAGGGAAAGAAATAGGGTGATGCTATTCTAAACCGACATCACACGACATCTGCAATTATCCTAGGAATAATCTTATCTTTTTTACTTCACCCAGATCAACAGCCGAAAAAACGCCTTCGACTTGCAGCCACACCCCGGAGCATCGCGGCCATCTTGCTTTGGAGGAGTCCTTGAAGCTCCTCAACGAAGCCAACATCAACAAAACCGACCCCAAACACCCAATCATAGACCTGGCAGATGGCGCTGAAGACTACGTCCCTATAAAGCCTGATGCAGCAGGGTATGTCTCCATGAAGACGGAGTTAGATGACATTGACGTGCCTGAGCTGAGCAAGTACGGTTTGAGCGGGGTTGCGATCTGACATCAGGTGTTGGATGACGGGAAGCCACCTGTCAAAACTTGGTTCTGCTAAACAGCTGCTTTCCCACTATACAGGGTGTAAGGGACAGCATTCCGAATACTTAAACTGTGCATTCAGACCATGAAAGTCAACAATTTCCTATGAAAAAATATTTCAGGAAACGCCAAAAATAAATGACTTCCCATAGTAATTGCAGTCAGCTGATCTTGATTTTGTTTCTAGGGGAAAGTTGTTTCATGTTTCATGGTCTGCATGCACCCTATCAGTATTCGGAGGGCTGTCCCTTACACCCCGTATACCGATAGTATTGTCTGATCGGATACGGTATGTAAAGCTTAGCTGGAAGACATAAAATCAGAAAAACCATTTTGATATATTTAAGTCTAATTTAAACATTCTTTTAGTTAAATTACCGCCGATCCAATAAGTCGTATTTGACAGTTGTTATCTCTATACTAAAAGAGAGTCATCAAAGGAAAATCGACACTCTGCCATAGTATTATCATGAATCTGACAGCTGTCAAATACGACTTATTGGAACGGCGGTAATTTAGTAAGTTAAAGATTACTCTTATTTATGAAAAAAAAACTAAATAACCTTAATTTGACCTGTGTGACGTCATTCTGACCAAGAATGAAACGAATCTATTTAATGATTTCCTTCAAGAAAACCATTGATACGGAAACTATACATCCTACCCAGCAAGTCAGTCAACGTTCAGTGTAAAATATATGTAAAAAAAGGTTGATTTAATGGAATTTTTACGAATAGAGTTGTTCGTTGCAATCTTCTTTTCGTGTAGGACACTGAGCCGTCCAACGACCCGATGAACCCTGGTGTCAGAGTTTTTCAACCGCCTACTACTTGCAATGATTGTACCCAAATGACGTCATTAAACAATATGTTTCAAAAATTATTTATAAATTCACGGATGTTGATCATCATCATAAACAAAAAAAAACAAACTAGGTACCTACTTAGTTTCTTAAAATGGTATATTCTTTTAGAAAAAAATATACGGGGTGTTAGGGACAGCCCTTGAAACTAAACAACTCTCCCCTTGAAACATATGTCAGGAAACGACAGCAAAAATCGACCTCCCATACAAAATCACAAGCAGCTGACTGCATTTACTATGAGAAGTCAATTTTTTTAGCGTTTTCTGAAAAAACAAACATGGGAAGTTTTTCATTTTCATGGTCTGAATGCACACTATAAGTATTCAAAGGGGTTTCCCTTACACCCTGTATTTTAACTTTCCATACCGAATTCACATGCGTGAGGAATAGTGGGGATGGGTGAAATGTGATCAGACAGGCATCAGCTGTAGTCTGAGGCGTGACAGCTTCATAAAACTTGCATTTGTAGTCAATTAACCTACTAGGTAGTATCAAAGTATGCCTATTTATTATTAGGACTAATTGTTACAACTTTGGATTAATAGATAATCCGTACTTATTTTATAAATCTGAGAGTATGAATGTGTTTATGTATGTTTCTTACCTCTTCACGCTCAAACGGCTTCACCGATTTGGATGAAATTTGGAACACATGTGTATGACCGAATAACACATATGCTACTTTTTACCGCGGGAATACAACTATTACCACGGGGAAATGAGTGGCAGTGGGTGAAACCGCTGGGCGGAAATCTAGTTGTTTGTAAAAGGAAAGCGCTGTGTGGTTTGGTAGTTAACTGGCACAGAAATAAATGAAATAAGAAGACCTGAAATGTTTTGAATAAGAGACTTACATTTATACGTATAGTGTCATCCATTATAATTTTTATTGTAATTCATGTTTAGTAAGTCCTGTAAGGGTCGGATTTCACCTGCAAATGGAAAATACCGCTACTGAAAGTTCCGCTGGTGAGTTCCGACTGTAGTTAAATCATAATCATAAATGAAAATAAGAAATTTGTTTTTTTTTTTACTTTTGGTCGGGATTTGTACCCGGGAGCTGTGGAGTACCGTACCACTGCTCTGCCAACTGAACTGCCGGTGCCTACACCGAAACCATCCATACCAATCTCTTTATACTATTTTCGAAGCGATTTCTTATTTTCAGTTACGCAAATATTATAGCACTGTAAATGCAAAATAACCCATAGTAGGAAAACTACATAATCATAATTATATCACAAATATAACAGCGCACATTTTATCATTAGCTATAATTAGTAGGCTATCTATAAAACTAAGAATGCTGTACTTTGATCTAGTCATTCAAGTAATTAAATTGAATTTTACAATATATTGTGTTATTTTATTGCACCTACTTACAGTCAAAACAGTCCACTGCTGGACACGTGCCTTCCCCTATTTAGGGGTATTGCCATACTCACTACGCTTGGCAGGCGGATTGGCGAGCGCAGAGCAAGATGTTGTATTTACAGGGAACGCTGCTGCCGATACTCTGGATGATTTTTCCTTAGTCGCTTTTTAGGACAGCCATGGGTAGAATTAGGGTGATGCTATTCTAAGCCGGCACTACACGGCATGGAAGCACGGCACGGCACTAACTATCTAATTAGCTATTTTATTTTATTTAAGTCATTTTTATAACTAAAACGTTCCGTCAGTGCGTGGGAGTGCCAGTGCCTTAACAGGCTTCTTCTGGGTGAGCTCGCTCCATCTTAGACTCTGTCTCTGTCCTATGACCTAGACTAGAGTCAAGCGCAAACCTATCATTAATAAATAGTTAATAAATAAAACTAAGACATTCTGATGATAATATTAATGATGATTGATGAGGATATTTTTCGAGATAACTCAAAATACTGAACCGGGGTTCTTACCGCGATACTTAGTTCAAACCCCGTTTCACTATTTTGAAATGTTAGTAATTATGTGTGACCGCGAAAGTTTAAACCAGTTTATTTTTCGAGTTATGCAGCGCTTATCAGTTATTTTAACTTAAAGTTACCTAACTATAAATTGGTAATAGGCACAAGTGATCATCAGCGACATTAATAGTTAGTTAACCTAAAAATAGCCCTGTCACTTTCTGTTAAATAGGCTTAGACAAGGATAGAAGATGATCGCCTCTTAAATTGTCTATGATTTACGCATTTTATTTTACGCGATATCTGTCAAAATTAACCGGCGATTAAACAAGACGAAATGGCGCGGAAATCATGGACTATTTGGGACAGGACATGACTAAAGTAGTCTATGAAATCTACCATCTTTTTCTAAACTTATTTAACGGAAAGTGAGTACTATAATATTTAATTAGCCGTTTTAGTCAGTAACTTGGAATTGAAACAATAAAATAGGTGATGAAATAAAAATCATCATATACTTTGCAAATACATATTTCTGTTTAATTGTATAGCTGCATAATACAGGCAATCTTACAAAACAGCTCGGATGAATTTTCGAATCTAAACATTTATTAATACTTACTTCAATGTTACATTTAAATATTACATAAATATAGATTACACGAACATTATAAAATAGGTTTAATTTTTACAGCTCTTATTGCTAACAATTTGTGTTAAGATACAGATCAAAGTCTGTAATACTAAGTAGGTAAAAAAAATAAAAAAGTACCTTAATTTTTTCTTAATTTATAAATGCAATTTTGTGCATGAAGCGATTGTGATAATTTTAGTAAATTATAAAAAGGGCTCCCAATACTAAGTAACGCCTTCATCGTTGAATAAAAAAATCCTTATTTCTAACGCGATTTAACACCATGGCTTGATTTAGATGTACGCCGGAACCGTCTTTCGAAATCCTAATAGAAGAATCAAAAGTGCTTAAAGTGATAGCTTCTCGTTTTTTTTAACTGTAGATAACAAACCATTTATTACATCCCAAGAAAGAAAAAACTAAAATGCCTTAGGTAAGTAAATAAATAAGTTTTGACAAATGGATTCTCGATAAAATAATGGCAGCGCTACTTTCATCAGGGATCCTCGAAATAAAAACAAAATCTACTTTTTTCCTATCAATCATAAGAGTCTAACAAATAATGGAAAAGTAAATAATCGACTAGGATATTAATACAACTACAATACAATTTAATATTTCTGTTTACCAAACAGTATCAAATGCAATATTTTAATTATAAAAGTTGTGATTCTTAGTGATTTTCCGATTCGCAAAATCGTGTCACTTTTTTGACTGTACTTTAGGGTACTTCACTGACAGGGCAAATGAGCTACTTTTTAAAACAACGTTTAGTATGAAATTACTAAAAAATTACGTCATATTTCACTATTCTGGATCGCGTCAAACACCAACTTTTACATGTTTTTTCTATTTGATCATTTTGAAAACCGTTTTGGACAATAAATTTAAGCATACAAATTGCCAATTTTATTTTATTTATGAACCAGTCAAGTACCGAATTTTACCTATGAAAAAATTGGTATACCGTTACGATGGTCATACTTAGTTAAAACTAAAGTAATATTTATAATATTGTAGGGACTTGTACAAACATTTGTTCCCTTAAAATAGATAAATATAATATTAACTTTTGCAGAGTAAAAAAATGGGATAAAATCAGTAGGAAATATAGTTTCACTTAATTAAGAACTTTTTCTTAAGATTTTCGACTTTCTGTTTAGTGACCGATACCGAAAAATGAGGCATGATCAGACCATGAAACTGTACAACTTACTCTTTAGGGATCTGTTGGGAAGTGCGATAGTTTTTTTTTTCGAATATAATCCAAAATACCTGATCATCTGACTGACTTACTATGAGAACTTGAAAAAGAAAACCTTTTCCTAACATAAAACGTTATATTAGAAAGTTGTTCACGTGATCGGTAAACTTTCAAAATGGCAGCTTTCAATTGGGCAGGGTTCGAACCTGCGCCATTTGCCTGCCTGCTGTGTAATTTTGCAAGTTTACCTAAATTTAATACCTAACTCGTTTAAGTGTTTTAAAATTTACTACACAATTGTTCAGTTTCGTGGTCTGATCACGTCTGCAAAGTTTACTGTTCACGGTTTCTTACACTCGGACTATTTACTTTCTACTTATTAGCTAAGCCCCGCCTCCCGCGCCTGCCCCCGCCCCCGCGGCCACGCCCCCCGCCCCCTCGCCTCCCCTTACCCCCGCGAGTAGGGGGCATCCGCACCTGTAAGAGAAATAAATATAATTAAAAAGTTTTTTTAAACAAGCTTTTATAGCTGTCATGTATTTGAAGTCGTAAGAGGTGACTAAGGGACTCGAGGGTAAGTACTGCAACTTTAGGCGATGGGCTGACAACCTGTCACTATGGCGATGCACAATTTCCGCATGACCCTCAAATATTTGTCAGACGTGGCGTAGATGACCGTTTTTGCGGCTTTTTGCGCTCTGCCTACCCCGAAAGTGGATTATTGGCGTGATATGTGTATGTGTGTATGTATGTACGTATTTGAAAAGTGGTTGGCTAGACGATTCCAACGAGCCCAAACTAGATAGGGGTAATAGTTTCATCTCTGAGATGCTATGACCACCTTCCGGTTCCATCATCATATCCACTTTTTGACATCATAATATTGCATTGTTACCCAATTTACATGTCTATGCATTAGATCGATCGAAAGTCGTTAAGTGGAGCAAATTTTGCTTCCAAGATTTGACCCGAACAAACTAACGAACACGGCGAGTCAAATAAAAGCCGTAAAATAGGCGTATTTTTGTGTTATGAATTCAATTTCAAGTGCGACACGCACGTTCTGCCACACGAAACCATTCTAATACCCTGGAGATTAATGAATTCAAGGAACAGAAATTGTAAAACGAGTAATCAGACACCTCTTTGCAGATTTTAACAAAAACATTAACACGGAATGTAATTTTACACACTTGAGACAATCGTGAGATACTTCATCATCATTGTCATCAGCCACAACAGTCCACTGCTGGGTTTGGGCTTCCCCTTATTGGGGGGGTGTTTGTGATACTCACCACGGGCAGTATGAGTGGGCGCTAGAATCCCCGCGCGAGGTACAGCCGCCCGCCGTCGCCACGCAATACCTGGAAATTGCATATTCAATTTAAGGCAGGGAAATTCAAGTATGATGCCGTGTGATGCCGGCTTAGAATAGCATCACCCCATTTCTTACCCATGGGTGTCGTAAGAGGCGACTAAGGGACTCGAGGGTGTGTATTGCAATTTTAGGCTACGGGCTGACAACCTGTCACTATAGTGATACACAGTTATCTAAATGACCCTCAAACTTTTTTGTCAGACGTGGTGTTAATATCCGTTTTGCGGCCGTTGACGCTCTGCCTACCCCGTAGGGGATGGAGGCGTGATTTATGTATGTATGTATGTAAATTCAAGTATTATAAGTGAATTATTAGTAATGTAAAGTGTCCTCTTATGTTGCAATACCTTATAGAAAGGGTATCATGTGTTGTATCTATAAATTATCATCTAACACCTGTCTGTACTGCCATGTGATATTATGCAATTAATAATATATGAAAATGAATCCTACGTCCATTGAAACCCCCTCCCCCTCCTTTGAGCGAGAAGGTTGACTTGTTACACGCTCCTGTGTTAATTTATTTTTGCTGTTAAAATGGCTAAATTTAGTCTAATGAAGCTCGAAGAAGTGATGCAGAAGTGCTTGGCTCCTGTTCTGCATGAAGTGACGTTGCTGCGCGAGGTGATTGAGAAGCTGGAGCACAAAATATCCGCAATCGAATCGTTGCAGAACACCAGTATGGCGGCGTCATCATCATCAGCATCGCAGCAACAAGTTCAAAAAGACAACGGTACGTCTCTACCAATAATAAACCAACAGCAGCCTCAACAAACCAATGTGAAGTCTGCTGTTGACAAGATTCAATGTTCCCGCGAGCTACGACCCAATACCCGACGACAGCTCAAAAATACAGCCAACCCCGCGCAACATCAGGCTGCGCATGCGCAAGCGAAGACTCCGAAGCCATCTACACCGAAGACCGTACCCGATGCGCCGACTAAAGGCGATGGAAGGCGAGGGAGCGACGAAATTGAACGAACGACTACGGCCAGGAAGTTAGCGTTTAACGAAGACAAGTCGCTTACATGTGAAGGCGAATGGCAAGAAGTTCGAAGGAATAAGAAACGTACTAAGAATACGGAAGTGATTGTAGGTACTTCAAATGTGGCTTGTGATTTGCAGTCCGTAGAAAAACTGACCTACATATCAGCGTGGTCGTTTAAGCCAGACACGACAGAAGACCAACTCCGTAACTATTTAAATACGGTAGAGAGTAGCAGTGAGTATGTGGTAGAAAAACGCACTATCAAAAGTAATGTTCACGCGGCTTTTATAATTGGAATGCCAGAGAACCTATACCCTCGCCTAGTATCGCCGACTTCGTGGCCCCAAGGCGTGCGTATTGCTAACTGGTCTCGCTTTCGTGGAGTTCCCCGCGCGGAGCGGGGAAACCCGAAGTCGCAGTAACGAGGCGCCGACACCGACACCGGCTCAGTGCAGCGGCGGCTCTGCGCCCGCGCGGATGCTGAGTACTACTACTACTAATGACATTACGGATGATACAGCAGTGACCGCACAAAGGATTGTTGTTTGCCACCAAAATGTACAGTCGTTAAATAACAAAACAGATAAGTTACAAGTGTTGTTGAATACCGAATTAAGTTGTAGTATTTTGGCGATGTCTGAGCACTGGTTATCCGTAGACGAATTGCGCTCGATTCATTTAGACGGGTATTCTTTGTTATCGCACTATTGTAGAAAGCAAAAAGAACATGGCGGATGCTCCATTTATGTTAAAAACGGAATAAGAGCTATAGAATTATCGGATTTTAATAAATTATCAAAAAAAATTACATGCGAAATATGTGCTATAAAATTATTAGATTTTAAAATTAATATTATTTGTATGTATAGAACTAGTGTGATAGATAAATCACGAAACTTAACAGTGGATGCATTTTTGGCTCAGTTGGAATGTGTGCTCATGGAAGCCAGTACATGTAGTTATGATAGCGTAATTGTCGGAGACATGAATATCAATTATATTGATAAGAATGACCCCGATACAAAAAAACTCGATGACTTACTTATAGTACATGGGTTCCGCTGTCAGGTAGATTTTTTAACTAGGCCGGCGTCAGGGACAGCATTGGACCATGTTTATACAAATATGCCTGCAGGATCTGTCAGTGCGTCTTCTGTGACTACAAACTTATCTGACCATCTGGGGATTCGTACGGACGTACTTTGTACTGAGACGACTGCACCGCCCCGGACTCGGCTTACGCGTGATTATTCGCCTGAGCAATGGGCTAATTTTGTATTAGGGATGGAAAGTATCGATTGGGAGGATATGTACTGTCGCTGCGGCCACTCTGCGTTATCCTTGGCTACGTCTGTGATACATTGTATCCATAATCAGTTTAATATTAGCTTTCCACTAACACGTAAAAATAATAGAAAGAAAAAAACGAGCGGTTGGATTTCCTCAGACATTGTTGACATGAAATCATTAATATTTAATATTGTAGAACTAAAAAACAAATTCCCTTCAGATAATTTTCATAATATACTCATGACATTAAATGAAAAATACAATTGTATGCTAAAAGAAAGCAAGTTAAATTACTATTCAAACATTTTATTAAACAGCAAAAACCAAAGTAAAGACATGTGGAAAATAGTAAATAAAGAAAGGGGAAAAGACAATAGTCCTGTAATTGACTTCTCCGACGTAGTCGTTGATCTTAATGGCATAAGTTTTGCTGACAGGAAAAGTGCGGCAAGCGCAATGAACTTGCGCTTCGTAGGCGCGGCGTCTGCGGCCGGCGCGCCGGCGACCGACGTGCCGCGCGCCTCCGCGGCCCTGCTTGGGGTGCGCCCGCCTGCGGACCGGTCATTGCGACTGCGACCATTCACACCCATCGAAATTCATACGACTATTACAAAACGTATACCTTCCAAGCCGACCAAAGATATATGTTTAATTTAGCGTTGCTATGCTGGGGTAAGTTAGGTATTAATGACGGTCTATGAATGCGCCGCGATACTCGTTCGCATGCATTCGCTCTGGGCATATGTTGTCCCTTTCTCACTCGCGGGGCGAGGGTGGCGGCGTGCGCGCGGGCCGCCTGGTAGGCGCCAAGCGGTGATTTCTGCACCGCACTATCAGTCACTCAAAACCGTTCGGACGGGAGGGTATCGCGTATTGTGCGGATTTCCCGCCACGCGTTTTGTGATGCCGCGTGTAATGGACGATTCAATTTGAGATCGCGCGTGTTGATGCATCGTATTATTGCGTTTCTCCTGGGTTGTACTGGAATGCCAGGCTTAGTGATTGTTGGATGTCTCGACGTCTTCCACGTGAGCGTCGCGTTGAATAGGCATCAGGTGGCCATATTGGCCCGCGTTTGTACGGCCCAAATTCGGGTTGGGTCACGCGTAATGACTAATATCAAAGTGGAATACGAACAGAAGCTGTGAGTGGTTTGAAGTAAATAACGCGCCAAGGCTGTAGTGGAATGCTGGGTGTCGATATCTTTTCCACCCAGCCCTGTAAGTACCCACGGAATCCCTATTTGATCCATTCCCTGAACTTCCTTTCTCCGTTGGGTATTTTATGCATTTGGACCGGCGACGTGACCGTAAGTGTCGAACCTAGTTGTTTTAGTATAAAACTGTTTCTTCATGTTAATGGTGTGTTCCCTTTAGTCATATTTGTTGTACCATTATCATTGTGACTCCTTAGTACGAATTGCGGAATTCGTGGGGTGATATAATTTGGAGGTACTTACTTATAATCTAGTGCTTATACGTGTGACGTAACGCCAGATCGGCAGACGGTATTTACTACAGAATTGAGTTATGTAAAGGTCAGAACACATCATTTGCCAATTTCACTCAACTTAGTTAATTAAGTTAAATAGATTTAGGTTCACGTTTAATTCGTAGTATGCGCTGCTATATTGTGCAGCGTATGCTATTTAGCGCTGCGTAACGCGGCCATTGTCTGCCTTCAGTTGAACTCCTGGTATTTTACTAGAAATTTACCTGTGTAAATCGCTTCCACTACGGGAGTTTAGCTTGGAATTAGACAATTTTTGGTAGCAGAGCGTGGTTCAGAAAACCACTAGATTTAAGATTATTTTAGTATAAGATTTTTAATCTACCTACATAAAAAAAATATATTTATTGTGATTGTAGTGTGTGCCCTGTGTAGAATATCCTATCGGTAGGATCAGGGCCAATCAATTAGTGAATTGCTTGTTATTATCGTTGTGTTTACCCTGTGCGGATATCCTAACGGTAGGATCAGGGCCGATTGTCTATTATTGTTTTTTATTGTAAGGTTCGGTGTTACTTTGGGTTGGTACCATGGCTCCCACAATTACACAGCTTCAGGCAAAAATTAGAACGCACCTAATTTGGTTCGCGACTAAGCAGGCGATGGTCGGTCGCGGGGACCGAGAGGACGCACTCATCGCTTGTGCGCAACGGATTGACGAACGGGTCGCGGAGGTGTTGGATTGTCTCACTGGATGCGAGGAGTTATTTGATGGGACGCCTGATGAGGAGGTCAAACTTACGGTCCGGACGAATGTGACCCAGTGCATGGAGATGGGGCAGGAGATCCAGCAGGCGGCTGCTGTGATCACCAGGCGTAGAGCTGGGGAGCCGGACCCACCCCATGGTCCGCGGGGACCGGGGGTGCATGTGCCCCTGCCGGCTGTGGCGATTCCGGTCTTCCACGGGGACTACACGGATTGGACCCGATTCCAGGATCTGTTTGACAGTGTGATTCATAACCGCACTGACTTGCAGCCGGCATATAAAATGGCACAATTGATGGCCAAGCTGCAAGGTGAGCCCCATGAGCTGGTAAAGCATCTACCAGTCGATGATGCAAGTTACGAGACGGCTCGCGGTTTGCTGATCGAGAGATACAGCAACAAACGTCTCATGATTGACCAACTCCTGGAACAGTGGCTCACCGTGCCGACCATCACACGAGGGACGGACCTCAGGGCCAAGGTCCTCAACCCTGTCTGCGTTGCAGTGAACGCTCTTGAGAGACAGGGGATGCCGGTGTCAGGCTATGATTATATCCTGGTCCACACGTTGTTGCGCCGCCTGCCGAGCGACATGGCCGCTCGTTTTGAACAGTCGCACGGAGGTAAGACATCTGATTACCTCCCGACCTTCGAGGAGCTCAAGTCCTTCCTCGAGGCCGAGTGCAGGCGGGTAGATGCCCAATTTGGAGAGTCGCCTCACGCGGAGTCTGCGGCCACTCGCCGCCCGGAACGGCCGGGTGCACAGGCGCGAGACGGTAAGAGTAGGCCACCCAGGCGATACAATGTCGCTAATTTGGAATCGAGGTGTGCCTACTGCAGAGAGGCGGGGCATCAGGTGACTGCGTGTGAGGAGTTCGCTGCACAGCGGGTGCAGAAACGTCGTGGTGTGGTGCAGCAACGGCGTTGGTGCTTTAGGTGTATGGGGCCGCATCAGGTGCGAGAGTGCCCATCAAGCACCAACTGCAGGTACTGCCAGGGTGCCCACCATCAGCTCCTATGCATGAACCGCAGCGGAGATTAAGGAGGCAGAGCTGACGCGGGTCAGCGGACGGAGTCTGCCCTACCTAGACGGGAGCAACGCTCCCCACCCCCTCCAAGGAGGAGTCCTCTTCCACCAAGGTTCCAGGGACGAGGCCAGGGACATCAGCAGGTGATGCCCCCTTCACCACGCGCGAGACAGTCACCACCTCGGCAGCAGGTGCCGGAACGGGGTAGGTGGTCACAGGTCCAAGGTCAGGGGCACCCATCACAGATACGTGATGCTACGGGCGGGTGCCAATACCAGGGCCAGTACATGCAGTACTCGGCGGGACTGAACAACATGGTGAGGTCTCATGACCCACGCATGCCTCTCCCCTTGGCTGAGCACCCGCGGCTACAGGCGCATCCACGGTACGCGCGCCTGCCGCAGGGTTACTATAGGCTGCCAGCCATGGCGTACAGGACCAGAGGTCCCTATCAGCAGGAGTGGGACCCACTCGAAGGTGTACAGAGAGAGGGGACCCCCCCGCAGGACGCGGACACTCCGCGCTTAGATTCCTGCTAGGTAATCGCCGCCTACACGCCAGCTTCGGCCCCCCGGCCAATTACGGTATTGTTGCTTACGGCAATGATTTGGGTATGGGGATACGGTGGCCGCAGCATACAGGTAAGAGCCTTGTTAGATACAGGGGCTCAGGGTTGTATTGTGTCTAGTAAGCTGGTGAGTAGGCTACGCTTAAATATAAGGCCCACAACGGATGGGGCTGTAGGTATTGGAGGTGTAGATGTGCCTGACGTTCGGGGTCAGGTGAACTTCGAGTTCACATTAGGTAATACAGGTACAGGGGTCAGCTATCATGCCTCAGCAGTGGTGCTGGATGAAGTGGTAGGGAAACTTCCTCAGGTTCGGTTACCGTCAACGGTACGAGGGTTAACCACAGGCTTAGAGTTAGCTGATCCTGAATTTGATACTCCTGGTACGGTGGACGTTCTCCTCGGGTCAGACGTCCTCGGGAGATTCTGGTGTGGCAGAAAACGGGTACTTCAGCAAACTGGTTTAGTGGCCGTTGATACCACAGGGGGGTATGTTATTTTTGGCCCAGTTTGGAGACCTCAGGACCTACCAGAGGGCGATACGGTTCTCTATGGTAGTGTGTTGTCGGAGGTGCTGCAGAGGTTTTGGGAGTCTGAGGAGCCACCCACAGCGGATAGACGGAAGCCAGAGGATGACGAGTGCGAGCTGTTCTATCAGTACAACACTGCACGAAGTTCGTCAGGTAGGTTTGTTACCAGGCTGCCATTTCTCCCAAACCGCCCCTCCTTAGGTAGTTCGCGACAGATCGCGGAACGGAGACTACTGGCTATGGAGAGAAAGATGAAGCGAGATGCAGCACTTCGGCAGAAGTATATCGAATTCATGAGGGAGTACCTAGAGTTAGGCCACATGTCGGTGTCCAGCATAGATTGGAGGTGTGTCGAGCATTACTATATACCACACCTGGCTGTTTTGAAGTCACCGGAGGCGAAGATACGGGTAGTGTTTGACGGTTCTGCTCCTACATCGAATGGTGTGTCTGTGAACCAGTGTCTGCACGCGGGTCCCAAGTTGAACCGGGACATTGTGGACATCCTCACAGATTTTCGGTTGCACCAAGTAGCGTTCGTCGCAGACGTCAAAATGATGTTTCGCCAAACAATTATACACCCGGATGACCGTCGGTACCAGCTGATTTTGTGGCGTGAGAGCCCTGACGAGCCGATGGTCACTTATGAGCTTAACACGGTAACGTATGGTCTGAAGCCAAGTCCGTTTTTGGCAGTACGCACGCTGCGAGAGTTGGCCGCACAGGAAAGGGTAAGATTCCCTCGAGCCGCAGCAGTACTGGATCGCGACGTCTACGTGGATGACATCTGCACGGGTGCAGATAGCGTGCAACAAGCACTGCTACTACGAGACGAGCTGATCGCGATCATGGAATCAGGAGGTTATGAGTTGCGGAAATGGCTGTCCAGCTGTCCAGAGCTCCTGGCCGGGTTGCCAGGTGAGTTCCAGCAGGACCCGCACCTTTTCGAGAACCCGGACAATCCAAATACGTTGAGCATCCTAGGGGTGCAATATAGGCCAACGCATGATGTCTTTACGTATCAGATCGAGCCAGACCTTTTGCAGAAGACTTGGACGAAGCGTTCGGTATTATCGACGATCGCCAGAACTTTCGATCCTAACGGGTGGATCGCACCGGTGACGTTCATGGCGAAGTGCTTCTTGCAAGGGTTGTGGATAGCAAACTTGGGTTGGGACGACCAGCTCTCCGGAGAGCTGTTGAATGATTGGACCAAGTTTGTGACCACCTTACCAGGGATCGTACGCATCGCCATACCTCGCAAGTTGCTCCCATCGGTGGGATGTAAGGCTACCCTACATGGGTTTTGTGATGCCTCGGAGCGAGGGTACGCGGCAGCTGTCTATTTGCGGACAGTCAGTTCAACGGGAACTGTAGACGTGCGTCTAGTTATGGCCAAGAGTAAGGTGGCTCCGGCTAGGACAAGATGGACCATTCCAAAGTTGGAATTGGCGGGAGCAGCGCTTCTCACGCGCTTGCTACATTATGTCGCTAGTAATCTACGCGGTACCATCACTTTGGATGAAACGGTGTACGCATGGACCGACAGTAGGATAGTTCTGTGCTGGTTACAGACGTCGGTACATACTCTTGAGGTTTTCGTGGCAAATCGGGTGTCACAGATTAAAGGATCGGAAACTCCGTTGGTATGGAGACACGTACCGGGAGAACAGAACCCAGCGGACTGCGCCTCACGGGGATGTAGGGCCCCTGATTTGGTAGGTCACTCACTGTGGTGGGGACCTCAGTGGCTGACTGAGTCACCTGAGAGATGGCCATACAATGAGTGCGGGTCGCCGCTTGGGCCACCTGATCGAGGTTTGCGAGTGAACGTAGGGCAGATCGTACCTAAGCCTAGTGCGGCTTTCTTGCTGGAACGATACAGCTCCCTCAACAAACTTCTAGGGGTGACAGGTTGGATAAAAAGGTTCGTGAACAACTGTAGAAAACCTCAAGCAGAACGGAACTTGGCACCTGTCCTCTCGCCTGCGGAGCGGAATGCGGCTCTAAGTTTATTGGTTAGGGTCGTCCAGGCGGAACATTTTGAGGAAGAGGCCAGGCTGCTCAGGGATGGCCGTGGAAAGCTGAAGGGAGGTCTTGTGCGCCTCAACCCGTTCGTGGACGAGCATGGAATGCTCCGGGTTGGAGGTAGACTTCGGAACGCTAACCTGCCCTTTTCAGCACGGCATCCGCTGTTACTCCCAAAGAAGGGACCTTTGGTAGAACTTATAGTTAGGGATCGTCACCAGAAACTCGCATGCGGGCTGCAATGCACTTTTGGCTATTCTGCAGCGCGAGTTTTGGATCTTGTCTGGACGACGTACGGTACGGAGCATTGTGTTTCGGTGCTTGCCTTGCTATCGGTTGAAGGCAGCCACAATGCAACCTCAGATGGGAGACCTCCCACCGGACCGGGTGACGGAAGCCTGGACGTTTGCGGGTGTGGGAACGGACTTTGCGGGGCCTTTTATGGTAAAGGCATCACGCCTTCGCAACGCGAAGTCAATCAAGGCGTATTTGTGCGTGTTTGTGTGCCTAGCAACCAAGGCCGTCCACTTGGAACTCGTGGCCGACCTCACTACGGAGGCTTTCTTAGCAGCTTTAGATAGATTTGTGTCGCGAAGAGGGCGACCAGCGCTGATCAGGTCGGACTGTGGTACCAACTTTAAGGGCGCTGATCGATGTATGAAAGAAATTATAACGTTTTTATCGGAAAACGAGGAAGCTATCGGCACGAGCCTCTCCCGTCAGGGCATTAACTGGGTGTTCGATCCACCAGGATGCCCCCACTGGGGTGGTATATTTGAAGCGGTTGTAAAGTCCGCTAAGACGCATTTGATGCGCGTTATAGGTTTAACGATATTAACCTTTGAGGAGCTAGCGACCGTGTTTTGTAAAATTGAGGCCGTTCTCAATTCACGTCCTTTGTGTCCGCTTAGCTCAGATCCGAATGATCTGGAGGCCCTGACACCAGGGCATTTCTTAATTGGCCGACCACTTAACGCCTTGCCAGAGTACCCCTACACAGAGGTCAGTAGCAATCGTTTGACGCGTTATGAGTTGCTGCAGCAAATGTCTCAGAATTTTTGGAAGCGATGGTCGCTTGAGTATTTGCACATTCTGCAGCAACGCCTTAAGTGGACGGACAGAACTGAACCCCCTCGCATCGGAGATCTCGTTCTGGTTAAGGATGCCAACCTGCCGCCACTGCGATGGCGCAGAGGGCGCATTCTCAACTTGTTCCCAGGTAGTGATGGCACTCCTCGAGTCGCGACAGTTCAGGTAGGGGATTCAGTTCTTAAGCGAGCAATAGCAACGCTATCTCGTCTCCCCAGTAGTGAATAGGCCTAAGGGATTCGGCCTAGGGCGGGTGAATGTTTAATTTAGCGTTGCTATGCTGGGGTAAGTTAGGTATTAATGACGGTCTATGAATGCGCCGCGATACTCGTTCGCATGCATTCGCTCTGGGCATATGTTGTCCCTTTCTCACTCGCGGGGCGAGGGTGGCGGCGTGCGCGCGGGCCGCCTGGTAGGCGCCAAGCGGTGATTTCTGCACCGCACTATCAGTCACTCAAAACCTGTATTTATGTGCTTCGCTCCCACTAAAGCAGGCTTACCACATACTAAACCTGTCATCAAAATTCATAGTTGTACTACGCAACTTTGTAATTGTGCTGAACTTGAGCAGGTTACCAGTACCACATATCTCGGAATCATAATAGACGAACATCTCCAATGGGGAAAACACATAAACAACTTGGCTAAAAGGGTTAGAAATATTGGGTACGTGTATTGCGAGCTTAGAAATATTATAACTAAACATCTTATGTCTACTTTATACTACGCCCTTACTCAATCGCTGCTTCTCTATGGTATTCTGGCATGGGGTTTGTGTGGTTCTAGTATCATGAAAAAATTAGAAATTGCCCAAAAATCCAATCTGAAGATCATGATGCGAAAGCCGCGCCGATTCCCGTCTCAAGAATTATTTGAATTATGCAAGGTTCTATCACCTCGCAAGGCATTTTTGTGGCAAACAATGATCTACATGTCTCGGCACCTAAGCCTTTTCCCCCTGAATGCTAACACCCGTTGTACAAGAGAGACTACGGTACGGAAATATGCTATTCCGTTCCGATCATCAAGTTTCAGCAGTAACCATTGCAGTATAATAGCAACTAGGTTATATAACCATCTTCCCGGAGAAATTAGTGCACTGATTCCAAAAAATAGAAATAAGCTTAAAAAAGCATTAAAATCATATCTCCTTAAATTGGACCACAGCACGCTTGATACTCTCTGGAGGAAGGTAAATATATCCAGAGTATATTAACGTAACACTGAACCATATATATATATATATATATATATATATATATATATATATATAGTATATGTACCTTTATTTTGTATATGTATATTTGATAGGTATCTATAAGATTTATATATTTTTTGCATGATTAATTGATAAACCACATTACTTTTGTTTAAATCGCATGCTCATTTTATTCATTTCCTATTTTTGATATTCTGAGTTTTCAAATTTACGTGCCGGATTTTTCAGAACAAACCTTACAGAAGTAGCTAACCCTAGCACAGGCCTCGGTCTATTTGGGCTGCTACTGTCATTTTCCCATATAAGTCAAAGCGAGTTTCTTTTCCTACTGTCTTACAAAATGTACTTAGGCATAACGAAGAAACGAATAAACAATAAACAAAAAATAAACAAAATAAACAAAAAAACCGTTCGGACGGGAGGGTATCGCGTATTGTGCGGATTTCCCGCCACGCGTTTTGTGATGCCGCGTGTAATGGACGATTCAATTTGAGATCGCGCGTGTTGATGCATCGTATTATTGCGTTTCTCCTGGGTTGTACTGGAATGCCAGGCTTAGTGATTGTTGGATGTCTCGACGTCTTCCACGTGAGCGTCGCGTTGAATAGGCATCAGGTGGCCATATTGGCCCGCGTTTGTACGGCCCAAATTCGGGTTGGGTCACGCGTAATGGCTAATATCAAAGTGGAATACGAACAGAAGCTGTGAGTGGTTTGAAGTGAATAACGCGCCAAGGCTGTAGTGGAATGCTGGGTGTCGATATCTTTTCCACCCAGCCCTGTAAGTACCCACGGAATCCCTATTTGATCCATTCCCTGAACTTCCTTTCTCCGTTGGGTATTTTATGCATTTGGACCGGCGACGTGACCGTAAGTGTCGAACCTAGTTGTTTTAGTATAAAACTGTTTCTTCATGTTAATGGTGTGTTCCCTTTAGTCATATTTGTTGTACCATTATCATTGTGAATCCTTAGTACGAATTGCGGAATTCGTGGGGTGATATAATTTGGAGGTACTTACTTATAATCTAGTGCTTATACGTGTGACGTAACGCCAGATCGGCAGACGGTATTTACTACAGAATTGAGTTATGTAAAGGTCAGAACACATCATTTGCCAATTTCACTCAACTTAGTTAATTAAGTTAAATAGATTTAGGTTCACGTTTAATTCATAGTATGCGCTGCTATATTGTGCAGCGTATGCTATTTAGCGCTGCGTAACGCGGCCATTGTCTGCCTTCAGTTGAACTCCTGGTATTTTACTAGAAATTTACCTGTGTAAATCGCTTCCACTGCGGGAGTTTAGCTTGGAATTAGACAATATATATGACATTTCCATGGAGCTAATCTGCTCGGCGTCTGTCCAGCTATCACCGGTATTAGCGCATCTGTTTAACAAATGTATTCGGGAGGGAGCCTTTCCAACTCCTTTAAAAATCAGCAAAATATCTCCGCTGTTTAAAGGAAAAGGAAAGAGAGAAAATATAGATGGCTACAGGCCAGTATCGATAATTCCAGCTGTTTCTAAAATAATGGAAAATGGCATCAGCGAGAGACTTACCGCCTATCTCACATCAACCAATGCACTGTCTGACCGCCAATACGCGTACCGCGTGGGTCGTTCAACGACTAGTCTAGCACGGGAGGTTGTGCGATGTGTGATGGAAGCCCGTGAGCGTGGGTTGCAGGTGGCGGTGCTGTGCTGCGACCTCTCGAAGGCGTTCGACGTAGCCGATCACGCTGTTCTCAGCGCTAAGCTGCGCCACTACGGCATTGAGGGGCCGCCGCATGCTCTGCTTACTGACATTCTCCGCGAACGATCACAGGTGGTCGCTGCGTGTGGAGGATACGTAAAATCGGATGCCCTCACAACAACAATGGGTGTAGCTCAGGGATCATCAGTTTCAAACATCCTGTTTTCCCTTTTACTGAATGATCTTCCTGCCGCTCTGGTTGCTGGTGAGGCCTATATGTATGCTGACGACGTCGCCTGCGTAGTAACTGCTTCCCAATTGAAAGATCTTGAAGTAAAATTAAATGCAGCAGCAGCACAACTGTCGAGATGGTTTGCGTTAAACGGCCTTGTGTTAAATCTAAAAAAAACACACTTTCTTCATTTCCATCTCGGAGGCAAGGCACCAATCCCCTAGACGTTGCTGTAGGTGGGATCCAACTGGAGCAAGTGTCATCCACTGCGTTTCTAGGTATTGAACTTGATCGCGGCCTGACGTGGGGACCACATATCACTAACGTGAGTGGAAAGCTCGGCGGCGCGTGCTTTGCTCTGTGTCGCCTAGCTCGAGTGGTACCGCGACATGTTGCACGATCTTGCTACTTCGCTACTGTGCACTCGATTCTTCAATATGGTGCTGAACTGTGGGGGCGTGCTTCCGAATGGGAGCGCGCCTTCCGTATGCAGAAGAGGGCTATACGATCAGTAGTGCAGGTCCCACAGGATACATCTGTGAAACCTTACTTTCGATCACTGGGGATCCTCACATTAACGTCGATAGTAATTTTTCAAGTGGCGGTGTATGTCTTTACTCATATTGATGAGTACAGAAAACGTAGTGATGCTACGGCTAAAGTTTTACGTCACGCAAACCGTCTGCAAGCTGTACGACATAGACTGGCAAAGTCCTCCAAGTTGACACATGTGATGGGTCCTGAAGTGTACAATCGCCTCCCTGTCACTGTAACTGAGGCAGAGTCCTTAAACGCTTTCAAAGTTAAACTGAAGCGCTGGCTCCTCGAGCATACATTTTATAACTACAATGAATTTTTTAATCATAAATTAATTTAAGTATTATTTATTGACATTTTTTAAATCGAACTGAATTTAAATAATGATTTTATTTCTGATTTATTTTATTTTGAACATTGACATTGACTTAAATTAATTTATTACAATTGTATCGCTTATTTTATTATTAATTAATTGATCAAGTACTTTAAAGTACAATATTATTTAATTTGTTTTTTTAAGAATGACGTGTAACAATAAGCTAATTGCAGAATTTTTTATTTTATTGTAAATAATGATTGTTATAATTATTGTTACTAAATAAAAGAATATGAATATGAATATGAATATTGGCACCATTACATACATACATCAGCCTATTGTAGTCCACTGCTGGACGTAAGCCTCCCCAGGGTACGCCATAGGGCACGATCTCCCGTTTTCGGCATCCAGTCGCTACCAGCCGCCTTCTTTAAGTCATCGGTCCATCTGGCCGGAGGGCGTCCAACGCTACGCTTGCCGAGGCGTGGCCTCCACTCGAGAACATCAACATCCTCGAGGGCATCAACTTGTGGTCAGCAAAGAATATATTTTGACGAGCAATAAAATGTATTTGGTAAGCCGAAATTGTTACTTTGACAGTCAGCAAATATTCTAAATCAGTCTGCAAATGATATTATGCACAGCATAAAAATTTGGTGATATAGTCGGTTCTGGCACATCGCCGGCCACTGCCGCGGCACGCTTGCTTATTGTACAAATTGAACCCATGGTCTTACCTCAACGAAGCCCATCTTGGTGTAGAACTGCTGTAGGTACACGTCGGTAGCGTTTATACACACATGTACGCCCGTCGCACCTGCACACACACATATACAATAGAGTTGTTTAGTGGGTAACTAATAGTTATTAGTTAGTGGGTAATTCATTGTTATTCCAAATATGCAAGATATAAATATTAAAAATAAATAAATACCCTTGACATTTCACACAGCGCCATCTAGCCCCAAACATACAATACATAAACACTTACACTCAACACATATTTGAAAATTAATAATAATAAATTAATATGCGAATATTTGTGCTGTGTGGGGATCCCACGATCCTTGGCGTAGCAGGCAGGGGTACTATCCACTACGCCATCGGACCAGCCAAAAATATGATTTATTAGTCTGAGAGACAATTTAAAACATCTATTTTGAAGCCATCTTAAATGGTGTATAGTGACGTCACAACACCAGTTTTTCATACATATTATCGTTTTTAAAAGTAGCTCGTTTGACTATTAGGACACAAGCCTACTATAGAAATATAAACGTATTTCTTTTGTTAAAGATTTAGGTCAGTTGCAAGCAGATGGCAGCAGGCGCGACTGTGCCTAATAAGAAGTAATTGAACTTTGACATTGACAGGATTTCGACCAATCACAGAAAAAAGGCACAGTCGAGAGTAAGTTTCATCCTCCCGATATTTTACCTAGTGAATCCCGTACGATTGAATCACTTTCACCACCTAGTGAATCCCTTTCATTCAGGGGCTTGCAGTCCATATAGGCACAAAAGCATTGCCGACCCTGATATTTTGATCCACACAAAATTAAAATATTTATTAAAATTAATATTTGAGATCTTTAAAATTAATATTAGGTATTATTGATACCCATTCGTAAAAAGGAACGTCATTTTCAAAACTTTCGCGCCCCTAGCAAACTCGACATTGCCATTGTCAAACGGGCAAAAGCGCCTCGAGCGCTGCCTGCTTTTATGAATGAAATGGTAGCGCTAACGGGGCCAAACAGACCTCCAAAGGTGCTGCTTATTAAAAAAAAAGGACTGCATTCAAAAGGCAAGTCTGCATAACAGTGTTTTGCACAGCAAAATTATGGCCGACACAGCTATGCTCGACCCAAGCCTGCACGACAGTGACAATGGAATCAAAACAATGTCGCCAAAAACACCCCTGTAGCAACAATGTACACTCAGCGCAGGCACGACACGTTCATCGAAATCACGTAACGATTTTCAAATCAGCTGGTAAGAATGTAACTTGATTGATAATTTAAAATACTTGTAAAACTTAACCGTCACTGTTTTCTTTTTATATTTATTGATCGCTCGCTTTGTTCATTCCATAGGCCACAACTCTAACCGATCACTGTGTTGTACACAGCCATGTTGTACAAAACGTTATCGGGCGCAATCGTGTTGTGCATAATCAACGCCATGCAGTGATGGTTGGCCAAAAATCTAGTAACCATACGCAAAAACCGCGCGCGGGTTGGGGTGCGGGAGGGGCGGTGCGTATAATCCGACCAATTTGTGACACCTTTGTTTTGAACTATTTGCATATTAATGAGGTGCGTTATTGCTTGATAGTATTTTACTTTAGATTTTCATTATAAGATTGCAAATTCCTCCATTGTTGTTTACCTGTGTTGTTTATTTTAGGTTGGGTTTTTCAAGTAAAGTTTAAAAGTGAAAATGTAGTTCGGTTGGTGTTGTATCGTACCTACTATATTTGTAAGCTTTGTCTTAAAAGTGTTTTCAAAAGTTAAAGTACTGTTTTCAATACCTACCTAAGCTTTCAAGTGGATATTATGTATGTGTGATAAAATGCAGACCACCGGTTTGGAAATGACGCAAATAGAAGGTAACACTAGGCACCAAGTACTTGAAAATTGATTTTGTCAGATTATTGTTGTGCGCAATCATTGAAAGATTGTTCATCTTTGTGAATCGCACGCACCGGGCCACCACTGGACAAAACTGCGGTTCTTTACATCTTTGGTGACTGCCCCCGAATACATGACATCTCTTATGACAGCCGCAATCCAAATTTTATTTGTAAGATTTGTCTTAAAAGTGTTTTCAAAAGTTAAAGTACTGTTTTCAATACCTACCTAAGCTTTCAAGTGGATATTATGTATGTGTGATAAAATGCAGACCACCGGTTTGGAAATGACGCAAATAGAAGGTAACACTAGGCACCAAGTACTTGAAAATTGATTTTGTCAGATTATTGTTGTGCGCAATCATTGAAAGATTGTTCATCTTTGTGAATCGCACGCACCGGGCCACCACTGGACAAAACTGCGGTTCTTTACATCTTTGGTGACTGCCCCCGAATACATGACATCTCTTATGACAGCCGCAATCCAAATTTTATTTGGGATCTTGTAAACTACTTTTCCATAAAAACCGGATACGACAAAACATTGAAAAGATGAGGATCGTGTGAGAACCTTTGTTCGTACTGCCTACCCAGTCGTGAAACCCTGTGCACGCCACTGCTTTCATTTAATTCACTTTCTCCCGGATTCCGTTATAATTGGATAACTTTCACCGCCTTGTGAAAATAAATTTTCCTCCTCTGATAATTTTTACCATCTAGTGCATCCCTTATAATTGAATTACTTTCACCACTTAATGAATCCCATAAAATTGAATCAATTTCCCCATCTAGTGAATCCCTAACAATTGAATCATTTTCACCACCTAGTGAATCTCATACAATTGACTGACTTTTACATACCATTAGCTCTAAGCGCGGTCAGCAAACAGGCGAGCAGACGTGAAGGCGCCAATGGGTCTCTGAAATGAATATTATTCATTCAAAATTGTTCTTTTAATTTCGTGTTGTATTGTCACCAAATCGATATTCTCTGTGTTTTAAATAATTTATTTATTTACCGTTTATTGTACACAAAAACATTACAAAAGAAACACATACAAAGAATAACGACACAACAGGACAACTTATTTCTACTAAGAAATTTCTTCCAGCCGACCTACGTAAAGTGAGACTTTATTAGACAGACGGATTAATAATCAGCAAAGTTGTGGATTATCATAGATTCTAAAATCACAATTCCTCAAAGTTTTGTCAATAGAAAAATATCATAAACTTATTTCAAAGAAATTCAGCGTATATTATTATTTCGGATATAGTAAGTACAACATGTAACTACATGCATACAGATATAATGTATTTATACCGTGCGGGGTAGACAGAGCGTTATCGCTATCGCCACGTCTGACATATATTTGAAGGCCGTTTCAGAAAAATAGCGAAAAATAAAAGGAAATGGGGTAATTCTTAAGGTATTCTTAAGGCGGGAAATATAGCGCGAACAATATTTTTAAACCAATTTTATTTATACGATTACAGCCACAAAATTTTGAAAAATATACATGTTATTGTCGAAGATATAACAGATAACATATTACCTATCAGTTACACAATTTGAGAAACTTATTTAACGAAAAAAAAAAAACCATGTTACCTCTATTTGAAACATTTCTCAATATAAAGTCTACACTTTTGAATTTATTACAGAACAATATATACTGTAATTTAGATAAGTACATATTTTTTCTAATTTTAACATTGTAACGGTATTTCTCTAGTTTCTATGTCGGAAAAAACCGTAAAATCTTGCGATAATTTAAGCGCAAAATGAGTGTCTGTTTCCGTCTGGCGCAGCGCGAATGAAAGGGACAAACTTTTCAGGTGAATAGGGGCATTGAGGTGTAGCCGTCAATGACCTCGACAGTGGCAACGGATTTTCTGATAGATTGTTTCCATAAAGAATTTTTTTTGTGAAGTGGCGCCACTGTCGAGGTCATTGACGACTACACTCGCCTTAACCGGCACTACACGGCGGCTTGTCTTGTTTACTCTACCTGGCGGGCACGGTGGGCAGCACGCAGCACGTGAGCAGCGCGGGGTGCGCGCGCGTCACGGCCTCGGGCGCGCGCTCCATCGCCGCGAACTGCTGGAAGTGGCGGATGCACTCCTGCAACAACATGTTATGATGAAACCATGCGCTGAAGTATTTAGAGTCGGATTGTAGTGAGCGGCTCAGCAAAAGCACACCTCGGACACTGGCGCTCAAATGTATGAATCAAACGCGTTGCTACGCACACAGTCTAAGCTCGCGTAGGTGAACGCGGACCGTGCTTGTGTGTGTGAGACAACATGTCAGGGTTGCCGCCATTTTGCGTTCGCGAATCGGGAATGCAATGTGCGGTAGTATGAAATGACCTTCGTCGTCGCGTCCTTGCTAGCCGGTGTCTGAGCGTCCACCATACTGTACGCTAGTACTATTAATTATACTGTGGCAAGGGTGTTTGTTGCGGTATTATAAGGATTTTTATCTACCCTCGACTCATAATGTTCGAATTATGAATTCGAAAACAGTTGTATAAAGACCTGCTTAATGCATTCTGCCTATATAAATTACAGTTTTATGGAAATTACAGACGTGTTATGCCTTAATAAGAAGGCTCTTATTTCCATAAAGTAAGAAATGAAACGAAGTTTAATTTTTGCCAATACTCACATCGCCATCTTCCGCCGTACCTGTCAGTTGTTGATGGAAGTATGGTAATTGTTCAGATGTTGTTCCGTTGTTGCTCAGTTGTTGTTTAGATGTTGTTCAGTTGTTTAGTTAAGTTATTGTTTAGACTCCACATCTGAACAACTGCTAAAGTATAGAATTCTTAAAAATTCATATCAAGGCATATCACGTTCTCGTATTGAATTTGACCTTGTACCGGGCCTTGCAATGGCCGGTGCGGACGTTTGGAAAAGTGTAAAACTGAGCTTTTTTGGAGAGTGTATGTAGATAAAATAGTGTATGCTGATAGAGATGAATGGAAGAAAAAAACATGTTGCGCCGACCCCAAATAAATTGGGATAAGGGCAGGCAGATACATACATACATATATCACGCCTATAGTCCCTTGCGGGGTAGGCAGAGCATAAATGGCCGTGAAAAACGGTAATTTACGCCACGTCTGACAAAAGTTCGAGGGTCAATCAGATAACTGTCTATCACTATAGTGACAGGTTGTCAGCCCATCGGCAGGCAGATGATGATGAGATAGAATAGTGTATGCAACTGCTATAATTAGAATGCTCGTGTCAAACGGTTATCACACAAGGCGTATCGCATTTTAATGACCCCCATAATATGACAGTTGCATAAACTACTATTTTGCAAAGAACTATACTGCGTGCGTATTATACATTTATTTACTCAATTCATTCACATAATTCGTTGCGCTCAAGTCTTTGTAATCTCGCGAAAAATGGCCTGGCCGCTTGCGCGCCGCAGCGACCGAGTCACAGACTATAATTCATGCATGCATGCATATATCACGCCAGTATTCCCTTGCGGGGTAGGCAGAGCATAAATGGCCGTGAAAAACGGCAATTTACGCCACGTCTGACAAAAGTTCGAGGGTCAATCAGATAACTGTGTATCACTATAGTGACAGGTTGTCAGCCCATCGCCTAAAATTGCAAAACACACCCTCGAGTCCCTTAATTAATTCAACTCAGACTATAAGAAATCTCAGAAAAAAATATATATTTCCAAGGTAATAATTTTGCCTGAAAGTACGCCCAGCAGTTGATATACAGTTTGTTAGAAAAATTATTGCCTTAAAACTACGCTACGGTGGAGTTTCCACCAGTTTGCTCTGTCTTCTGCCTTTTCCTTGATTTCCCCGTACTACATGACCGTATATGATCCACATTTGTAAAACTTGTTCATGGAAAAATAAATTAAAAAAAAAAAAAAAAAAAACATACTTTAAAAAAAATGTGTGTTATCAGCAGCATCAGTTACTAGTAAAAATCAACCTATTTCAACTCATTTAAGTACGCTATCTATTCACCCAGTTTTCTAATGTCTTAAAGTGGACTGTATTTTATTGTTGGTTGATAATCAGATTGGCAGATAACAATGGGCCTGAAACACGATATCGTAGTGTTCACCGCACAACGCATATATACAACTTCCAATTCTATCCAGGTGGACCAGTCGAGCTATACACACACACACACACACACACACACACACACTTACGCCCCGAGGGCGCGATCGGGCTGGTTGTTTGATCAACCGCAAAAACTTCTCTCGCTCTTGCGCCCCACAGTCAGGTGTAGATTTTGAGGCCCCGGGGCTAGAAAATTGAACAGTCTAGAACAAAACAAAACGGACCACAATACCCGGCCAAGCGGGGTAGCTACCCTTTTCTCGTCACCATCAGGAACCCTCGATTCTTACTCCTGTCACTCGTTATAAATACCCTACCTTAGCAGCGTGAGTGAGGTCGTCTCGCTCGCACAGTGCTAGCGGGTACTTCTCGCACATGTCCGGTATCCACGCCACTTCCTGTCACTCGCCCTACCTTAGCAGCGTGAGTGAGGTCGTCTCGCTCGCACAGTGCTAGCGGGTACTTCTCGCACATGTCCGGTATCCACGCCACTTCCTGTCACTCGCCCTACCTTAGCAGCGTGAGTGAGGTCGTCTCGCTCGCACAGTGCTAGCGGGTACTTCTCGCACATGTCCGGTATCCACGCCACTTGCTGTCACTCGCCCTACCTTAGCAGCGTGAGTGAGGTCGTCTCGCTCGCACAGTGCTAGCGGGTACTTCTCGCACATGTCCGGTATCCACGCCACTTGCTGTCACTCGCCCTACCTTAGCAGCGTGAGTGAGGTCGTCTCGCTCGCACAGTGCTAGCGGGTACTTCTCGCACATGTCCGGTATCCACGCCACTTGCTGTCACTCGCCCTACCTTAGCAGCGTGAGTGAGGTCGTCTCGCTCGCACAGTGCTAGCGGGTACTTCTCGCACATGCCCGGTATCCACGCCACTTGCTGTCACTCGCCCTACCTTAGCAGCGTGAGTGAGGTCGTCTCGCTCGCACAGTGCTAGCGGGTACTTCTCGCACATGTCCGGTATCCACGCCACTTGCTGTCACTCGCCCTACCTTAGCAGCGTGAGTGAGGTCGTCTCGCTCGCACAGTGCTAGCGGGTACTTCTCGCACATGTCCGGTATCCACGCCACTTGCTGTCACTCGCCCTACCTTAGCAGCGTGAGTGAGGTCGTCTCGCTCGCACAGTGCTAGCGGGTACTTCTCGCACATGTCCGGTATCCACGCCACTTCCTGTCTCTTGTAGAACTCTTTGCTGTTGAGCGCCGCGCACGCGTACCCCACTATCTCAGGTTTGGTGCCTGAAATATGTACAGGTGTGAATGCATTGCTGAAATATTTTCATGAGGTGAATTTGTACTTGACACTGAACAACTTTCCCTGAGGAACATTAGTCAAAATATGCAAAAAATTACAGTCTCATAACATGTATTGTAGGCGACTTAGTCATTTGACTCGTGTTGTTTTTTTGGGAAAATTGTGTTATTTCAAAGGCTAGTAGGCATGGCGAAAGAAAAAGAAAAAGCATAAAATATTTCACGGGGTCAAGTCCTATGAAATATTTTATGCTTTTTCTTTTAAATTCTGCACAGTGGCTACGGGTTTGATTTCCAGGACAGACACATATTTGAAAGATAAATAGAACTGTAATGACTGTTTAGATTTTTTTAAAGTGCCTTTTTTTTACTTACCGTTATATTTAGCATCACCCTCCTTGATTTCTTCTACATCTTCGTCTTCCAGCACCATGCAGAACTCCGGGGTTAATGTCAGGAATGGCGCCACCAGCCTGCAAGTGTAATGTACTCTTTCAATAGACCGCTCATGCGTTATCTACTCCGTAAGGGGGATATTGGCGTGAGTGGGAAACACGTGTTGTCGGATTAGAATAGCATCACCCTTTTTCTTGCCTGGGGTTGTCGTAAGAGGCGACTAAGGGACTCGTGGGTTACATACAATTTAAGGCGATGCGCTGACTACCTGTCACTATGGTGATGCATAGTTTTTTGAAATGACCCTTAAATGTTTGTCAGACGTGGCGTAAATGTAATTTACGGCCATTATAGTTTAATTGCATTCGGGATCAAATTTTTTTAAACACTTCAACGTAATTCATGAATAAACTCAATAAGCAGTGAAATTATCACGGCTTTTGATAAGGCTTAAAGTTTCACACATACATCCATACATATATCACAACTATATCCCTTGCAGGGTAAATAGAGCGTTAACGGCCGTACATAACGGTCGCTATCGCCACGTCTGACAAATATTTGAGAACCGTTTCAGAAAAATCGTGTTTCTCTATAGTGACAGGTTGTCGTCTAAATTTTTAACACACTTGCAACTCTCGAGCCCCTTAGTCCCCTCTTACAACACCTGCAGGAAAATGGGGTGAAGCTATTCTAAGCCGGCATCACACGGCAAACGGATACGGAACCCTGCAAGTATTACCTGTCGGCTGGTAACGTTTGTAGATCGCTGGGGAACAGATCGCTGCAGTCCGACCCGTCACGACACGTTTTGTGACAGATCATGCACACCTGGAACAAAGGTCAAGGTCAATGTAAGAGTTCGTGGGGTTAATAGGGTTGCTCGGGTTGATTGGGGTTAGTTGGTGTTGGTGGACGTGATTAGGGTGGGTTTGCTTAGGGTTAATGGAGGAGGGGTAATTGGGGTTAGTTAGGTTTGGTGGGGTTACTTAGGGTTATTGGGGTTGGTGGGAGTTATTGGGGTAAGTTATGGTTGGGGGGGTTACTGAGGGTTATTGGGATAAGTTAGGGTTGGTGGGGATAGCTAGCTAAGGGTTATTGGCATTGGTTGAGGTTTGTTGTTGTTGTTTGTTTGGGGCTTCTCGAAGTTGGTGAGATTAGCTGTAGCATTTTGTTTCATTATTAGTTTGGTCGCATGGTCACCTTGACCTCTTTAGGTCAGCAGCAAGGCAAAGGAAGCACAAGGTTAATAGGGATTGCTTGGGGTTGGTGGAATTGATTGGGGTTGGGTCACTTAGGGTTGGTGGGTTAGCTAGGTTAGGGTCATTGGTGTTGGTTTAGGTTGCTGGTTTTTCTCTAGTTTGGCAACATGGTTACCCTGTGTTTTTAATGTGTCTTCTTTTAGTATGCAAGGTCACTTGGAAGAGATCGCTTAAAGCGATTAGGCCACCTTTGCTCGTATTGTGTTGTTTGTTTTTGTTCTTGTATAAGTTATAATGTGACCAATAAAATGTTTCTGTCTGTATGTCAAAGGAAACCCAAAGTAGGTAGGGATTGCTTGGGGTTGTCGGGGTTATTGGGATTGATAGTTTTAGTTGGGTCATTGAAAGTTATTTAAGGTTGCTGGGGTCATTTGGAGTCGGTAAGGTCGGTGGGTTCGATTGGGGTTATTTAGGATAGGTGGAGTTGCTTGGGGTGGGGTTACATATGGTTATTGGGTTAGTTAGGGTTGGTGGATTTAGCTAGGTTAGGGTTATTGGTGTTGGTTAAGGTTTTTTGATTCGGTTGGGGTTTCTCTAGGTTACCTTGGCCTCATCAGCGGTCCCATACGGCCTGCAAGTGAGGGGCAGCTCCAGGTCGCAGGCCTCCGGGGGCTGCGGGGCGACGTTGTTGCCGCCCCCGCACTCCACGGGCAACAACCTCCTCAGGTCTGCGGCGAGACCCCCGCGGAACACCCAGGGCTCCTGCGCGCCGCTCTCGAAAGCCTCCCGCCAGCCTTTGGAGAACCCTGGTAGAAAAAAAATAAAACATTCTACCAGACAAATAAAAATAGGTGTCCGATTTATTTTTGATTTTTAAAGAGCAATTCATAACTACAACTTTCGCCGTACCATGTTTTTCTACACTTATAATAACAGTCCTGACTCCAGACCGACTTTAAAGGAGAGACGAATTTTTGAAAACTTGCATATACTATTAAGATATAATACATACATTCATATATCACGCCTATAATCCCATGCGGGGTAGGCACAGCGTAAACGGCCTCAAAAAATGGATATTTACGCCACGTCTGACAAATATTTGAGTATCATTCGGAAAATTGTGTATCGCCATAGTGACAGGTTGTCAGCCCATCGCCTAAAATTGCAATACACACCCTCGAGGCCCTCAGTCGCCTCTTACGACTCCCACGGGAAAGAAATGGGGTGATGCTATTCTAAGCCGGCATGACACGGCAAGAACATGCAAGAAATAGGTTAAGAAATTTAAAAACTTCGCCCGAGAAATAAACATGAATCACCGCAAATAATGATTTTTAAAGGTCAGGTCATACCTACAACTTTCGCCGTACCATGTTTGTCTACACTTATAGTAAGAGTCCTGACTCCAGAATGACATTAACTAGGGACGATTTTTTGAAAACTTGCAATACTTTTAAGATTCAAGACTAGCATTAAAGCATAAGCTGCGGTAGCCAAGATGGAAGAGGCGTCGCCACTAGTAATGGCAAAAGTCGCAGGTTCAAATACTGCCCGCGCTTGAAAAGTTTTCAAAAATTGTATCCCTTACACTGGAAGTGTTTTCAAACTTGGTATTCGAGAGACGAATTATCTTTAAGAAGAGATCTCTTCCAGTCAATTCATGGAGAGTGCAAGAAAGTCAAAGGAATCTTGGGGAAAGTTGTTCCTTATCACCAGCCCGTTAAAAGTTTTCGCTATCGGTCACTAGTAAAATATTACCCGATATACTTACAAGTATAACTGCCTTGTGTGAATGTTGTTATATTGTTGGGAAACTTTCCAAGCTCTGAAAAAGAATACACAATATTTATAATAACCTGCTTACTTAATAAGTACTTACATGACACTAGCGCCCGCCCAGCGGTTTCACCCGCTGCTATCCGGTGACTATTTCCCGGCATTAATTATACTCGATGGCCCGAATCGTGATGTCAATAGATAAATAGCATGGGACATTTTAGGAGTCGTCCAACGACTCGATGAACCCTGGTGTCAGAGTTTTTCAACCGCCTACTACCACTAGTAGGCCTCTGACATGGTTGTGTTACGACCGCCGTCTAAGTAATCATAGACAGCAACCGGGACCGACGGCTTAACGTGCCCTCCGAAGCACGGAACCATTTATTTTCGGACAATCAGTTGGTTCACCCTGCAATGTCCTAACCAGACCGGGAACAAATTCACAAAGAGATAAATATCAACTTTTGTGTGTGTCCCACCGAGAATCGAACCCGGAACCTTTGCGCAGCAGGCAGTCGCACTACCATTGCGCCACATCGGTATGTAGTAGTGAATGTAATGTAAGTTACCCAGCCACCGTATGAACCCGTGCAGCACGGCGCACAGGTCCCACACGTAGGGCCGGAGCTCAGTAATGTAACTTACCCAGCCACCGTATGAACCCGTGCAGCACGGCGCACAGGTCCCACACGTAGGGCCGGAGCTCAGTAATGTAACTTACCCAGCCACCGTATGAACCCGTGCAGCAGGGCTAGCACGGCGCACAGGTCCCACACGTAGGGCCGGAGCTCAGTAATGTAACTTACCCAGCCACCGTATGAACCCGTGCAGCACGGCGCACAGGTCCCACACGTAGGGCCGGAGCTCAGTAATGTAACTTACCCAGCCACCGTATGAACCCGTGCAGCACGGCGCACAGGTCCCACACGTAGGGCCGGAGCTCAGTAATGTAACTTACCCAGCCACCGTATGAACCCGTGCAGCAGGGCCAGCACGGCGCACAGGTCCCACACGTAGGGCCGGAGCTCAGTAATGTAACTTACCCAGCCACCGTATGAACCCGTGCAGCACGGCGCACAGGTCCCACACGTAGGGCCGGAGCTCAGTAATGTAACTTACCCAGCCACCGTATGAACCCGTGCAGCACGGCGCACAGGTCCCACACGTAGGGCCGGAGCTCAGTAATGTAACTTACCCAGCCACCGTATGAACCCGTGCAGCACGGCGCACAGGTCCCACACGTAGGGCCGGAGCTCAGTAATGTAACTTACCCAGCCACCGTATGAACCCGTGCAGCAGGGCCAGCACGGCGCACAGGTCCCACACGTAGGGCCGGAGCTCAGTAATGTAACTTACCCAGCCACCGTATGAACCCGTGCAGCAGGGCCAGCACGGCGCACAGGTCCCACACGTAGGGCCGGAGCTCAGTAATGTAACTTACCCAGCCACCGTATGAACCCGTGCAGCAGGGCGCACAGGTCCCACACGTAGGGCCGGAGCTCAGTAATGTAACTTACCCAGCCACCGTATGAACCCGTGCAGCAGGGCCAGCACGGCGCACAGGTCCCACACGTAGGGCCGGAGCTCAGTAATGTAACTTACCCAGCCACCGTATGAACCCGTGCAGCAGGTCCCACACGTAGGGCAGGAGCTCAGTAATGTAACTTACCCAGCCACCGTATGAACCCGTGCAGCACGGCGCACAGGTCCCACACGTAGGGCCGGAGCTCAGTAATGTAACTTACCCAGCCACCGTATGAACCCGTGCAGCACGGCGCACAGGTCCCACACGTAGGGCCGGAGCTCAGTAATGTAACTTACCCAGCCACCGTATGAACCCGTGCAGCAGGGCTAGCACGGCGCACAGGTCCCACACGTAGGGCCGGAGCTCAGTAATGTAACTTACCCAGCCACCGTATGAACCCGTGCAGCAGGGCGCACAGGTCCCACACGTAGGGCCGGAGCTCAGTAATGTAACTTACCCAGCCACCGTATGAACCCGTGCAGCACGGCGCACAGGTCCCACACGTAGGGCCGGAGCTCAGTAATGTAACTTACCCAGCCACCGTATGAACCCGTGCAGCACGGCGCACAGGTCCCACACGTAGGGCCGGAGCTCAGTAATGTAACTTACCCAGCCACCGTATGAACCCGTGCAGCACGGCGCACAGGTCCCACACGTAGGGCCGGAGCTCAGTAATGTAACTTACCCAGCCACCGTATGAACCCGTGCAGCACGGCGCACAGGTCCCACACGTAGGGCCGGAGCTCAGTAATGTAACTTACCCAGCCACCGTATGAACCCGTGCAGCAGGGCCAGCACAGGTCCCACACGTAGGGCCGGAGCTCAGTAATGTAACTTACCCAGCCACCGTATGAACCCGTGCAGCACGGCGCACAGGTCCCACACGTAGGGCCGGAGCTCAGTAATGTAACTTACCCAGCCACCGTATGAACCCGTGCAGCACGGCGCACAGGTCCCACACGTAGGGCCGGAGCTCAGTAATGTAACTTACCCAGCCACCGTATGAACCCGTGCAGCAGGGCTAGCACGGCGCACAGGTCCCACACGTAGGGCCGGAGCTCAGTAATGTAACTTACCCAGCCACCGTATGAACCCGTGCAGCACGGCGCACAGGTCCCACACGTAGGGCCGGAGCTCAGTAATGTAACTTACCCAGCCACCGTATGAACCCGTGCAGCAGGGCCAGCACAGGTCCCACACGTAGGGCCGGAGCTCAGTAATGTAACTTACCCAGCCACCGTATGAACCCGTGCAGCACGGCGCACAGGTCCCACACGTAGGGCCGGAGCTCAGTAATGTAACTTACCCAGCCACCGTATGAACCCGTGCAGCACGGCGCACAGGTCCCACACGTAGGGCCGGAGCTCAGTAATGTAACTTACCCAGCCACCGTATGAACCCGTGCAGCACGGCGCACAGGTCCCACACGTAGGGCCGGAGCTCAGTAATGTAACTTACCCAGCCACCGTATGAACCCGTGCAGCACGGCGCACAGGTCCCACACGTAGGGCCGGAGCTCAGTAATGTAACTTACCCAGCCACCGTATGAACCCGTGCAGCAGGGCCAGCACGGCGCACAGGTCCCACACGTAGGGCCGGAGCTCAGTAATGTAACTTACCCAGCCACCGTATGAACCCGTGCAGCAGGGCGCACAGGTCCCACACGTAGGGCCGGAGCTCAGTAATGTAACTTACCCAGCCACCGTATGAACCCGTGCAGCAGGGCCAGCACGGCGCACAGGTCCCACACGTAGGGCCGGAGCTCAGTAATGTAACTTACCCAGCCACCGTATGAACCCGTGCAGCACGGCCAGCACGGCGCACAGGTCCCACACGTAGGGCCGGAGCTCAGTAATGTAACTTACCCAGCCACCGTATGAACCCGTGCAGCAGGGCTAGCACGGCGCACAGGTCCCACACGTAGGGCCGGAGCTCAGTAATGTAACTTACCCAGCCACCGTATGAACCCGTGCAGCACGGCGCACAGGTCCCACACGTAGGGCCGGAGCTCAGTAATGTAACTTACCCAGCCACCGTATGAACCCGTGCAGCAGGGCCAGCACGGCGCACAGGTCCCACACGTAGGGCCGGAGCTCAGTAATGTAACTTACCCAGCCACCGTATGAACCCGTGCAGCAGGGCCAGCACGGCGCACAGGTCCCACACGTAGGGCCGGAGCTCAGTAATGTAACTTACCCAGCCACCGTATGAACCCGTGCAGCACGGCGCACAGGTCCCACACGTAGGGCCGGAGCTCAGTAATGTAACTTACCCAGCCACCGTATGAACCCGTGCAGCACGGCGCACAGGTCCCACACGTAGGGCCGGAGCTCAGTAATGTAACTTACCCAGCCACCGTATGAACCCGTGCAGCAGGGCCAGCACAGGTCCCACACGTAGGGCCGGAGCTCAGTAATGTAACTTACCCAGCCACCGTATGAACCCGTGCAGCAGGGCGCACAGGTCCCACACGTAGGGCCGGAGCTCAGTAATGTAACTTACCCAGCCACCGTATGAACCCGTGCAGCACGGCGCACAGGTCCCACACGTAGGGCCGGAGCTCAGTAATGTAACTTACCCAGCCACCGTATGAACCCGTGCAGCACGGCGCACAGGTCCCACACGTAGGGCCGGAGCTCAGTAATGTAACTTACCCAGCCACCGTATGAACCCGTGCAGCAGGGCTAGCACGGCGCACAGGTCCCACACGTAGGGCCGGAGCTCAGTAATGTAACTTACCCAGCCACCGTATGAACCCGTGCAGCACGGCGCACAGGTCCCACACGTAGGGCCGGAGCTCAGTAATGTAACTTACCCAGCCACCGTATGAACCCGTGCAGCAGGGCCAGCACGGCGCACAGGTCCCACACGTAGGGCCGGAGCTCAGTAATGTAACTTACCCAGCCACCGTATGAACCCGTGCAGCAGGGCCAGCACGGCGCACAGGTCCCACACGTAGGGCCGGAGCTCAGTAATGTAACTTACCCAGCCACCGTATGAACCCGTGCAGCACGGCGCACAGGTCCCACACGTAGGGCCGGAGCTCAGTAATGTAACTTACCCAGCCACCGTATGAACCCGTGCAGCACGGCGCACAGGTCCCACACGTAGGGCCGGAGCTCAGTAATGTAACTTACCCAGCCACCGTATGAACCCGTGCAGCAGGGCCAGCACAGGTCCCACACGTAGGGCCGGAGCTCAGTAATGTAACTTACCCAGCCACCGTATGAACCCGTGCAGCACGGCGCACAGGTCCCACACGTAGGGCCGGAGCTCAGTAATGTAACTTACCCAGCCACCGTATGAACCCGTGCAGCACGGCGCACAGGTCCCACACGTAGGGCCGGAGCTCAGTAATGTAACTTACCCAGCCACCGTATGAACCCGTGCAGCACGGCGCACAGGTCCCACACGTAGGGCCGGAGCTCAGTAATGTAACTTACCCAGCCACCGTATGAACCCGTGCAGCAGGGCTAGCACAGGTCCCACACGTAGGGCCGGAGCTCAGTAATGTAACTTACCCAGCCACCGTATGAACCCGTGCAGCAGGGCCAGCACGGCGCACAGGTCCCACACGTAGGGCCGGAGCTCAGTAATGTAACTTACCCAGCCACCGTATGAACCCGTGCAGCAGGGCCAGCACGGCGCACAGGTCCCACACGTAGGGCCGGAGCTCAGTAATGTAACTTACCCAGCCACCGTATGAACCCGTGCAGCACGGCGCACAGGTCCCACACGTAGGGCCGGAGCTCAGTAATGTAACTTACCCAGCCACCGTATGAACCCGTGCAGCACGGCGCACAGGTCCCACACGTAGGGCCGGAGCTCAGTAATGTAACTTACCCAGCCACCGTATGAACCCGTGCAGCAGGGCGCACAGGTCCCACACGTAGGGCCGGAGCTCAGTAATGTAACTTACCCAGCCACCGTATGAACCCGTGCAGCAGGGCCAGCACGGTGCACAGGTCCCACACGTAGGGCCGGAGCTCAGTAATGTAACTTACCCAGCCACCGTATGAACCCGTGCAGCAGGGCCAGCACGGCGCACAGGTCCCACACGTAGGGCCGGAGCTCAGTAATGTAACTTACCCAGCCACCGTATGAACCCGTGCAGCAGGGCCAGCACGGCGCACAGGTCCCACACGTAGGGCCGGAGCTCAGTAATGTAACTTACCCAGCCACCGTATGAACCCGTGCAGCACGGCGCACAGGTCCCACACGTAGGGCCGGAGCTCAGTAATGTAACTTACCCAGCCACCGTATGAACCCGTGCAGCACGGCGCACAGGTCCCACACGTAGGGCCGGAGCTCAGTAATGTAACTTACCCAGCCACCGTATGAACCCGTGCAGCAGGGCTAGCACGGCGCACAGGTCCCACACGTAGGGCCGGAGCTCAGTAATGTAACTTACCCAGCCACCGTATGAACCCGTGCAGCACGGCGCACAGGTCCCACACGTAGGGCCGGAGCTCAGTAATGTAACTTACCCAGCCACCGTATGAACCCGTGCAGCAGGGCCAGCACAGGTCCCACACGTAGGGCCGGAGCTCAGTAATGTAACTTACCCAGCCACCGTATGAACCCGTGCAGCAGGGCGCACAGGTCCCACACGTAGGGCCGGAGCTCAGTAATGTAACTTACCCAGCCACCGTATGAACCCGTGCAGCAGGGCCAGCACAGGTCCCACACGTAGGGCCGGAGCTCAGTAATGTAACTTACCCAGCCACCGTATGAACCCGTGCAGCAGGGCGCACAGGTCCCACACGTAGGGCCGGAGCTCAGTAATGTAACTTACCCAGCCACCGTATGAACCCGTGCAGCAGGGCCAGCACAGGTCCCACACGTAGGGCCGGAGCTCAGTAATGTAACTTACCCAGCCACCGTATGAACCCGTGCAGCACGGCGCACAGGTCCCACACGTAGGGCCGGAGCTCAGTAATGTAACTTACCCAGCCACCGTATGAACCCGTGCAGCAGGGCGCACAGGTCCCACACGTAGGGCCGGAGCTCAGTAATGTAACTTACCCAGCCACCGTATGAACCCGTGCAGCAGGGCCAGCACAGGTCCCACACGTAGGGCCGGAGCTCAGTAATGTAACTTACCCAGCCACCGTATGAACCCGTGCAGCAGGGCCAGCACGGCGCACAGGTCCCACACGTAGGGCCGGAGCTCAGTAATGTAACTTACCCAGCCACCGTATGAACCCGTGCAGCACGGCGCACAGGTCCCACACGTAGGGCCGGAGCTCAGTAATGTAACTTACCCAGCCACCGTATGAACCCGTGCAGCACGGCGCACAGGTCCCACACGTAGGGCCGGAGCTCAGTAATGTAACTTACCCAGCCACCGTATGAACCCGTGCAGCACGGCGCACAGGTCCCACACGTAGGGCCGGAGCTCAGTAATGTAACTTACCCAGCCACCGTATGAACCCGTGCAGCACGGCGCACAGGTCCCACACGTAGGGCCGGAGCTCAGTAATGTAACTTACCCAGCCACCGTATGAACCCGTGCAGCAGGGCCAGCACAGGTCCCACACGTAGGGCCGGAGCTCAGTAATGTAACTTACCCAGCCACCGTATGAACCCGTGCAGCACGGCGCACAGGTCCCACACGTAGGGCCGGAGCTCAGTAATGTAACTTACCCAGCCACCGTATGAACCCGTGCAGCAGGGCTAGCACGGCGCACAGGTCCCACACGTAGGGCCGGAGCTCAGTAATGTAACTTACCCAGCCACCGTATGAACCCGTGCAGCACGGCGCACAGGTCCCACACGTAGGGCCGGAGCTCAGTAATGTAACTTACCCAGCCACCGTATGAACCCGTGCAGCACGGCGCACAGGTCCCACACGTAGGGCCGGAGCTCAGTAATGTAACTTACCCAGCCACCGTATGAACCCGTGCAGCAGGGCGCACAGGTCCCACACGTAGGGCCGGAGCTCAGTAATGTAACTTACCCAGCCACCGTATGAACCCGTGCAGCACGGCGCACAGGTCCCACACGTAGGGCCGGAGCTCAGTAATGTAACTTACCCAGCCACCGTATGAACCCGTGCAGCAGGGCCAGCACGGCGCACAGGTCCCACACGTAGGGCCGGAGCTCAGTAATGTAACTTACCCAGCCACCGTATGAACCCGTGCAGCACGGCGCACAGGTCCCACACGTAGGGCCGGAGCTCAGTAATGTAACTTACCCAGCCACCGTATGAACCCGTGCAGCACGGCGCACAGGTCCCACACGTAGGGCCGGAGCTCAGTAATGTAACTTACCCAGCCACCGTATGAACCCGTGCAGCAGGGCTAGCACAGGTCCCACACGTAGGGCCGGAGCTCAGTAATGTAACTTACCCAGCCACCGTATGAACCCGTGCAGCACGGCGCACAGGTCCCACACGTAGGGCCGGAGCTCAGTAATGTAACTTACCCAGCCACCGTATGAACCCGTGCAGCAGGGCCAGCACGGCGCACAGGTCCCACACGTAGGGCCGGAGCTCAGTAATGTAACTTACCCAGCCACCGTATGAACCCGTGCAGCACGGCGCACAGGTCCCACACGTAGGGCCGGAGCTCAGTAATGTAACTTACCCAGCCACCGTATGAACCCGTGCAGCACGGCGCACAGGTCCCACACGTAGGGCCGGAGCTCAGTAATGTAACTTACCCAGCCACCGTATGAACCCGTGCAGCACGGCGCACAGGTCCCACACGTAGGGCCGGAGCTCAGTAATGTAACTTACCCAGCCACCGTATGAACCCGTGCAGCACGGCGCACAGGTCCCACACGTAGGGCCGGAGCTCAGTAATGTAACTTACCCAGCCACCGTATGAACCCGTGCAGCACGGCGCACAGGTCCCACACGTAGGGCCGGAGCTCAGTAATGTAACTTACCCAGCCACCGTATGAACCCGTGCAGCAGGGCTAGCACAGGTCCCACACGTAGGGCCGGAGCTCAGTAATGTAACTTACCCAGCCACCGTATGAACCCGTGCAGCACGGCGCACAGGTCCCACACGTAGGGCCGGAGCTCAGTAATGTAACTTACCCAGCCACCGTATGAACCCGTGCAGCAGGGCTAGCACAGGTCCCACACGTAGGACCGGAGCTCAGTAATGTAACTTACCCAGCCACCGTATGAACCCGTGCAGCAGGGCTAGCACAGGTCCCACACGTAGGGCCGGAGCTCAGTAATGTAACTTACCCAGCCACCGTATGAACCCGTGCAGCAGGGCTAGCACAGGTCCCACACGTAGGGCCGGAGCTCAGTAATGTAACTTACCCAGCCACCGTATGAACCCGTGCAGCACGGCGCACAGGTCCCACACGTAGGACCGGAGCTCAGTAATGTAACTTACCCAGCCACCGTATGAACCCGTGCAGCACGGCGCACAGGTCCCACACGTAGGGCCGGAGCTCAGTAATGTAACTTACCCAGCCACCGTATGAACCCGTGCAGCACGGCGCACAGGTCCCACACGTAGGGCCGGAGCTCAGTAATGTAACTTACCCAGCCACCGTATGAACCCGTGCAGCACGGCGCACAGGTCCCACACGTAGGGCCGGAGCTCAGTAATGTAACTTACCCAGCCACCGTATGAACCCGTGCAGCACGGCGCACAGGTCCCACACGTAGGGCCGGAGCTCAGTAATGTAACTTACTCAGCCACCGTATGAACCCGTGCAGCACGGCGCACAGGTCCCACACGTAGGGCCGGAGCTCAGTAATGTAACTTACCCAGCCACCGTATGAACCCGTGCAGCAGGGCCAGCACGGCGCACAGGTCCCACACGTAGGGCCGGAGCTCAGTAATGTAACTTACCCAGCCACCGTATGAACCCGTGCAGCAGGGCTAGCACGGCGCACAGGTCCCACACGTAGGGCCGGAGCTCAGTAATGTAACTTACCCAGCCACCGTATGAACCCGTGCAGCAGGGCTAGCACGGCGCACAGGTCCCACACGTAGGGCCGGAGCTCAGTAATGTAACTTACCCAGCCACCGTATGAACCCGTGCAGCACGGCGCACAGGTCCCACACGTAGGGCCGGAGCTCAGTAATGTAACTTACCCAGCCACCGTATGAACCCGTGCAGCAGGGCCAGCACAGGTCCCACACGTAGGGCCGGAGCTCAGTAATGTAACTTACCCAGCCACCGTATGAACCCGTGCAGCACGGCGCACAGGTCCCACACGTAGGGCCGGAGCTCAGTAATGTAACTTACCCAGCCACCGTATGAACCCGTTGTGACGTATAACTGTATAGCTAGTAAGTATCTCATTTAATATGCAGTATCTAATCAATAAACGTTAGTCTTAGCATAACCTTTCGTCGTTTCACTTGTCTCTCCCGCTACTAACCTTACATGGCGACCACTGCCGTGTTTGGCTAGCAGCGGCCAGAGCGCGCGTGCCGCGTGATTCATTCAATGTGCCGTGTTAGTCAAATCGAACTTTGAACTGATGAATTCGCTGGTGAATTTTTGTGATCTGTGAAATGGTGCTGAACTGAAACGTGACTATGGTGTTTTTGTGAATCCATGAGCTTCAGAATATTCAAGATGGGAAACCAGGCAACGACGACTGCTAGGCCAGCGCCGTCGATAGACCATCACGATATTTACACGCAAATAGGACAGAAGAATCAGATCACCCAAACCAATTCCGTCGCTGAGGGCATAGAGAAGATCAACAACTACTTGTTTTTGTTTGTAGCAGTTTTCCTGTTTTTGGTTGTCTTTGCGATGATAAGGTACATCAACTCCTGCTTGAACAAGAGGATCGTGCGTGCTAACGAGTTGCACCAATTTAGGTCGGGCAACCATGCAGCTATTGGGGGAGCTGACACCGCAGTTTGACCGGAGCGACGTAAGTTTACGAAAAACTGAAAGTGAAGTGAGTGAGGTTCTTTAAAAATGTGAGTACTTTTGCGTAAATATTAATCTATTTCAGTGCGCGTTCGTTCTGTGAGTGAGTGCCGATTTACACCGTAATATGATTCGTTTCTTTACATTCATAGTAACTAGTTCCTACTTTAGAAGGTACATAAGGCATCAGTCTTATTTATAAATATAATGATGCAATAGCTACGGAAGACGGACATTAGTTTAAGTATATAGCTATAAAGGTAACTAAGTTTATATTATTTAGATTTCTATTAATAAACGTATATGCCTTTGCCCAGCAGTGGGTCAATTGAGGCCAATGAAATTTAATAATAGTTATTAATTTGTCTACTTATGGATGAGGAAATAGAGGAATTGTATTTGAATTTAAAAGAAGTTAAGAGGTCAATTACTCGGTTAGAAATAAAAAAAAGGCTACCTGAAGTTCTTCGAGTAAAATTACGAGAGGCCAATATTATTTTTGAACAGTACGAAGAATTTAAAGGAAGGTATACTAAATCTAAGGATTTGGACAAGGACGTAATAACAAATATCGAGGAAACGTTCAAAAAGTTTTTACGGATAAATCAGGATATAATTGTTTTATGTACTGAAGCAGAAACGTCCACTATGGCTACCGAAGTATTTGAGTTAAAAATCGCTATGAGTTTGTTACCGGTTATGACCGATGTAGAATCAAATACCAAGGAATTAATCAATGGAATTGAATATTATGACTCAATACTAGACAAGGCTGATTGTAAAAATAAATTGATTAAATTCGTATTGAAAAGTCGTCTCTCGCCTTCCGCAAAGTTGAGATTAAATGCGACTTACGACACAGTTGCTAATTTGCTTAAAGACATGAGGGCACAGCTGTTATCAAAAAAGGCATCAACAACAATTCAAACCAAGTTACTACAAACCCGTCAAAACGATAGGTCTATATCTGATTATGGGAAAGAGATCTCTGAACTCATGGTTGATTTGACGATCTCGCAAGCCAACGGTGATGACAACAGTTACACGGTTTTGAAGCCGTTGAATGAAAAAATGGCCATAAAAAGATTTGCCGATGGCCTGCGAAACCGTCGCTTAAGCACGATTATTGCAGCTAGAGACTATAGTTCCCTGAAAGATGCAGTGCAAGCTGCACAAGACGAAGAAGTAGCATCGACAAGCGCGTCAGGTGAGCTTTTGACCATAAATAAAGCAAACTTTAGGTTTCAGAGAGGTGAGAGGTACCACAAACGCGGACCTCCAAGGGGTCAGTCGCGAGGTCATCGTGGTGTTTGGCATAACAACTCGTACCACAACCAAACCCGTGCGGAGCAGAGCTGGCCGAGGGGTGCTAGTTCGAGCTCCCAGAGAGGTAATCATCGGGGTCGCGGTCGAGCATCAGGTAAGTCAAATAACTATTTTAGAAACAGGTGGGACCGCAATCAACATAATGTTAACGTCATGACTCAGAATTGGACCAATGAACGAGTACCACAAGTACCACAAAACAATACCGAGTCCAATGGTAACTTGTTTTTTCGAGACTAATCGCAATCACATGAATCATTATCACTCTATCTTTACATGCAACAATTCACGCGTTGTAGATCTTATTTCACACGATTGTTTAGATTCGTGGCTAATTGACTCCGGGGCAACGATCTCTGCATTGAAATACGAATATGCATTAAAGATAAACATTCCAATTAATAGAGAGCAGATTTCCATCAATGGTTTAGGAGGTAGAGTTAATGCAATTGGATCTGTGTGGTTGCAATTAGAAACACAAAATGAATCATTAGAACATAAATTCTTTGTATTTGAATCATTACCTTGTCAAACGGTAGGTATTTTAGGCGATGATTTTTTCGTAAAATATCATGCGAATATAAGTTATAGAAACAGCACTTTATCTTTGATAACTAAAAATAATAGAGAGTTATTAATTCCTTTGAAGGATAATGTACAGTCCGAGACAGTACAGTCCGAGGCATGTTTTATTATACCACCCCGCTCTGAGTCTATTCATTACATTACAACTTCTGAGACTGATGATTGTGTGGTATGTCCTGAAGAATTATGTCAAGGTATATTTCTTGCTAGTGCGATTGTGAAGCCGGTAAATGGAAAATTCCCGGTTCAAATTTTAAATACGACAGAAAAAGAAGTGAGGTTAGATAAAATCGAGCCAAAGCTACATCATGGGAGAGACTATGATATTTGTTCTTTTGATAAAAATAATAAGGACTCAAATCGAGTAAAGAAACTATTTTCTATGTTGAATTTAGACCACTTAAATAACGAAGAAAGACTTTCAGTTGAACAACTTTGCGCCAAATACGCGGATATTTTCCAATTACCAGAAGACAAATTAACCACCACAAATTTATTTCAACAGTCTATTTACTTAAAACCTAATGTAGATCCTGTGTTTATCAAATCTTACAGATTACCCCATTCCCAGAAACAAGAAGTAGAAAAACAAATAAATAAAATGTTGGAAGATGGTATTATCGAACCGACTAGAAGTGAGTGGTCTAGTCCAGTCCTTCTAGTACCAAAAAAGACAGATTCCAGTGGAGAGAAAAAGTGGCGTCTCGTGATCGATTACAGGAAACTGAACGATCGAATACAAGACGACAAGTTTCCTCTTCCAAATATCACCGAAATATTAGATTCTCTTTCTGGTGCAATTTATTTCACACATTTAGATCTTTTTTCTGGGTTTTATCAACAGGAACTACATGAGGATAGTCGGAAATACACAGCTTTTTGTTCGGGACAGTATCAAATGACACGACTGCCCATGGGGTTAAAAATAAGTCCAAATGCGTTTTCCCGAATGATAACTGTCGCTATGTCGGGTCTTTCATATGACAAGTGTTTCGTTTACCTAGACGATTTAATAGTGTTTGGTCGGAACATCCAGGATAGTACAAAAAATCTTAATGACGTTTTTAGTCGCCTTCGTCAAGTAAATTTAAAACTTAATCCGCTAAAATGCGATTTTATGAAAAAGGAAATTTTATACCTTGGACACATAGTATCGGGTGAGGGCATTAAGCCAGATCCTGAGAAAATTATTGCAGTTAAAAATTACCCAGTTCCAAAAACAGTAGACGAAGTTAAGAGATTTGTTGCGTTAGCAAATTATTATAGGAAGTTCATCCCTAATTTCGCTAAAATTGCACACCCTTTAAACAAATTATGTAGGAAAAATGTTTTGTTCATCTGGGATAATTCATGTCAAGACTCGTATGAATCATTAAAACTATCTCTTATAAGCCCTCCACTTTTGCAATATCCCGACTTTGGTCCTGATAATGAGTTTTGTTTACAATCCGACGCTTCCGGTTTTTCTATAGGATGTATTTTGTCAAACAAAGATGGGCGACCTGTTGCATATGCCAGTAGAGGTTTGAATAAGGCAGAATGCAATTATGCAACTATTGAAAAAGAGTTACTTGCGGTAGTTTGGGGAATAAAACATTTTAGACCGTACCTTTATGGCCGGCATTTCCGGATTAAAACGGATCACAAGCCCCTTGTCTACTTGTTTAATATGAAAGATCCCTCTAGCAGATTATTTAAATTTCGTATAGCGTTGGAGGAATATGACTTCACAGTTGAATATGTAAAAGGAGCGGACAACGCAGCTGCAGATGCATTGTCTCGCATTAGGATAACATCTAAGGAATTGAAAGAGATGAATGACTGTGTTGTTAATGTGATGACTAGAGCTCAATATCGTAAGCTAAATCAGCAAATTTCTGATCCCTCAGATTGTTTGAGCGATATTGTCGCCACCGATGATTGGCCTGATCAACCAAAAGTCGTGGAGACACATATCAAACCTAAAAAGTCAGTAGAATTATGTTTCATTGATAATAATGAGTATGAAAAAATTAAACAAAATGAAGTTCTCTCAGAAGAAAGTCATAGTATGATTTATGTTTCAAGTAAAATGACAATATACATTAAGCCATTTTCCCCATCGCAAATGACGCGAGCCGTGTTTGTGAGGGAATTGGTAGGTTTATGTAAGACTTGTCATATCGAGGAAATTTATATTTTAAAAAATAATAATAACGAGCTTTTTATAGAGAAATTATCAAAGGAAATAAAGAATAATAAAAATTGGACCGGTCCACGATTGTGTATTTTGCATAATGTGCGTAGAATCGAGAGTAAAGATGACAGACGTGTCATACTCAACGATTTCCATTTATTGCCTACGAGTGGCCACGCGGGCATAAGACGAATGTATAACAATATCAAAAAATACTATTACTGGCCAGGCTTAGAACGTGACGTAACAACGTATGTAAATAAATGCGCAAAATGTCAAAGTCAAAAGTATACAGTTCATAAAAAAGAACCAATGACTTTAACAAGTACTGCTCATACTGCACTAGAAAAAATATACTTAGATATTGTAGGACCTATAGATAAGGATATACATAACCACTCATATATTTTAACTCTTCAGTGTGAGTTATCGAAGTATGTTGAAGCATTCCCACTTGTTACTAAAAGTGCACAGGAAGTCGCTAGAAGTTTCGTAGACAGCTACATTCTTCGCTACGGAATACCGAAGGTCATCGCTACAGACAGGGGATCGGAGTTCATAGCAGCTACGTTCACAGAGGTATGTAAACTTTTACAAATTGATAAACTGACATCAACTGCTTATCACCATGAGAGCATAGGTGCTCTAGAAAATTCTCACAAACATCTGGGCGCATTTTTGCGAATACAAACGGACAACCACCCCGAAACGTGGAGTGAATGGTTACCTTATTGGTGTTTTAGTTACAACACGTCGGTCCATACCGAAACTAAATTTACGCCTTTTGAGCTCGTGTTTGGAAAGAAGTGTGTTTTGCCTAGTAATTTAACATCAGTAGTTGAGCCTCTTTACAACCATGACAGCTATCCCCTCGAGTTGAAATATAGACTCCAAGTATCTCAAAAAGAAGCGAGAGATAACTTACTTTGTAGCAAGATAAAGAGAAAATCTAAGTACGATAAGAAAGCTAATCCTGTGACGTATAAGCCCAATGATCAGGTTTTAGTTAAAAATGAAGATAAAAGTAAGTTAGATAGTTTATATTCTGGGCCATATGTAGTCGTAAAGGACATCAGTCCTAATGTAGAAATTATAAAAAATAATAAACCTTATAGAATACATAAAAATAGAGTAAAGTTGTTTAAATCGTAGTTATTAAACTTAAAAATTGTATTGAAATATTAACGAAAAATCAAAAAAAGTTCTATTTGATTTCAAAAATTTTATCAGAGTTATAAAAAAAAAAAAATGTAAACCAATATTTTCATTTTTTTTCTTAATAAGATGGAGATGTGACGTATAACTGTATAGCTAGTAAGTATCTCATTTAATATGCAGTATCTAATCAATAAACGTTAGTCTTAGCATAACCTTTCGTCGTTTCACTTGTCTCTCCCGCTACTAACCTTACACCGTGCAGCACGGCGCACAGGTCCCACACGTAGGGCCGGAGCTCAGTAATGTAACTTACCCAGCCACCGTATGAACCCGTGCAGCACGGCGCACAGGTCCCACACGTAGGGCCGGAGCTCAGTAATGTAACTTACCCAGCCACCGTATGAACCCGTGCAGCAGGGCCAGCACAGGTCCCACACGTAGGGCCGGAGCTCAGTAATGTAACTTACCCAGCCACCGTATGAACCCGTGCAGCACGGCGCACAGGTCCCACACGTAGGGCCGGAGCTCAGTAATGTAACTTACCCAGCCACCGTATGAACCCGTGCAGCACGGCGCACAGGTCCCACACGTAGGGCCGGAGCTCAGTAATGTAACTTACCCAGCCACCGTATGAACCCGTGCAGCAGGGCCAGCACGGCGCACAGGTCCCACACGTAGGGCCGGAGCTCAGTAATGTAACTTACCCAGCCACCGTATGAACCCGTGCAGCAGGGCCAGCACGGCGCACAGGTCCCACACGTAGGGCCGGAGCTCAGTAATGTAACTTACCCAGCCACCGTATGAACCCGTGCAGCAGGGCGCACAGGTCCCACACGTAGGGCCGGAGCTCAGTAATGTAACTTACCCAGCCACCGTATGAACCCGTGCAGCAGGGCGCACAGGTCCCACACGTAGGGCCGGAGCTCAGTAATGTAACTTACCCAGCCACCGTATGAACCCGTGCAGCAGGGCGCACAGGTCCCACACGTAGGGCCGGAGCTCAGTAATGTAACTTACCCAGCCACCGTATGAACCCGTGCAGCACGGCGCACAGGTCCCACACGTAGGGCCGGAGCTCAGTAATGTAACTTACCCAGCCACCGTATGAACCCGTGCAGCAGGGCTAGCACAGGTCCCACACGTAGGGCCGGAGCTCAGTAATGTAACTTACCCAGCCACCGTATGAACCCGTGCAGCAGGGCGCACAGGTCCCACACGTAGGGCCGGAGCTCAGTAATGTAACTTACCCAGCCACCGTATGAACCCGTGCAGCAGGGCCAGCACGGCGCACAGGTCCCACACGTAGGGCCGGAGCTCAGTAATGTAACTTACCCAGCCACCGTATGAACCCGTGCAGCACGGCGCACAGGTCCCACACGTAGGGCCGGAGCTCAGTAATGTAACTTACCCAGCCACCGTATGAACCCGTGCAGCACGGCGCACAGGTCCCACACGTAGGGCCGGAGCTCAGTAATGTAACTTACCCAGCCACCGTATGAACCCGTGCAGCAGGGCCAGCACGGCGCACAGGTCCCACACGTAGGGCCGGAGCTCAGTAATGTAACTTACCCAGCCACCGTATGAACCCGTGCAGCACGGCGCACAGGTCCCACACGTAGGGCCGGAGCTCAGTAATGTAACTTACCCAGCCACCGTATGAACCCGTGCAGCACGGCGCACAGGTCCCACACGTAGGGCCGGAGCTCAGTAATGTAACTTACCCAGCCACCGTATGAACCCGTGCAGCAGGGCGCACAGGTCCCACACGTAGGGCCGGAGCTCAGTAATGTAACTTACCCAGCCACCGTATGAACCCGTGCAGCAGGGCTAGCACGGCGCACAGGTCCCACACGTAGGGCCGGAGCTCAGTAATGTAACTTACCCAGCCACCGTATGAACCCGTGCAGCACGGCGCACAGGTCCCACACGTAGGGCCGGAGCTCAGTAATGTAACTTACCCAGCCACCGTATGAACCCGTGCAGCAGGGCGCACAGGTCCCACACGTAGGGCCGGAGCTCAGTAATGTAACTTACCCAGCCACCGTATGAACCCGTGCAGCACGGCGCACAGGTCCCACACGTAGGGCCGGAGCTCAGTAATGTAACTTACCCAGCCACCGTATGAACCCGTGCAGCACGGCGCACAGGTCCCACACGTAGGGCCGGAGCTCAGTAATGTAACTTACCCAGCCACCGTATGAACCCGTGCAGCAGGGCGCACAGGTCCCACACGTAGGGCCGGAGCTCAGTAATGTAACTTACCCAGCCACCGTATGAACCCGTGCAGCACGGCGCACAGGTCCCACACGTAGGGCCGGAGCTCAGTAATGTAACTTACCCAGCCACCGTATGAACCCGTGCAGCACGGCGCACAGGTCCCACACGTAGGGCCGGAGCTCAGTAATGTAACTTACCCAGCCACCGTATGAACCCGTGCAGCAGGGCTAGCACGGCGCACAGGTCCCACACGTAGGGCCGGAGCTCAGTAATGTAACTTACCCAGCCACCGTATGAACCCGTGCAGCACGGCGCACAGGTCCCACACGTAGGGCCGGAGCTCAGTAATGTAACTTACCCAGCCACCGTATGAACCCGTGCAGCACGGCGCACAGGTCCCACACGTAGGGCCGGAGCTCAGTAATGTAACTTACCCAGCCACCGTATGAACCCGTGCAGCAGGGCCAGCACGGCGCACAGGTCCCACACGTAGGGCCGGAGCTCAGTAATGTAACTTACCCAGCCACCGTATGAACCCGTGCAGCACGGCGCACAGGTCCCACACGTAGGGCCGGAGCTCAGTAATGTAACTTACCCAGCCACCGTATGAACCCGTGCAGCACGGCGCACAGGTCCCACACGTAGGGCCGGAGCTCAGTAATGTAACTTACCCAGCCACCGTATGAACCCGTGCAGCAGGGCTAGCACGGCGCACAGGTCCCACACGTAGGGCCGGAGCTCAGTAATGTAACTTACCCAGCCACCGTATGAACCCGTGCAGCACGGCGCACAGGTCCCACACGTAGGGCCGGAGCTCAGTAATGTAACTTACCCAGCCACCGTATGAACCCGTGCAGCAGGGCCAGCACGGCGCACAGGTCCCACACGTAGGGCCGGAGCTCAGTAATGTAACTTACCCAGCCACCGTATGAACCCGTGCAGCAGGGCCAGCACGGCGCACAGGTCCCACACGTAGGGCCGGAGCTCAGTAATGTAACTTACCCAGCCACCGTATGAACCCGTGCAGCAGGGCCAGCACAGGTCCCACACGTAGGGCCGGAGCTCAGTAATGTAACTTACCCAGCCACCGTATGAACCCGTGCAGCAGGGCCAGCACGGCGCACAGGTCCCACACGTAGGGCCGGAGCTCAGTAATGTAACTTACCCAGCCACCGTATGAACCCGTGCAGCAGGGCCAGCACGGCGCACAGGTCCCACACGTAGGGCCGGAGCTCAGTAATGTAACTTACCCAGCCACCGTATGAACCCGTGCAGCACGGCGCACAGGTCCCACACGTAGGGCCGGAGCTCAGTAATGTAACTTACCCAGCCACCGTATGAACCCGTGCAGCAGGGCCAGCACGGCGCACAGGTCCCACACGTAGGGCCGGAGCTCAGTAATGTAACTTACCCAGCCACCGTATGAACCCGTGCAGCAGGGCCAGCACGGCGCACAGGTCCCACACGTAGGGCCGGAGCTCAGTAATGTAACTTACCCAGCCACCGTATGAACCCGTGCAGCACGGCGCACAGGTCCCACACGTAGGGCCGGAGCTCAGTAATGTAACTTACCCAGCCACCGTATGAACCCGTGCAGCAGGGCCAGCACGGCGCACAGGTCCCACACGTAGGGCCGGAGCTCAGTAATGTAACTTACCCAGCCACCGTATGAACCCGTGCAGCACGGCGCACAGGTCCCACACGTAGGGCCGGAGCTCAGTAATGTAACTTACCCAGCCACCGTATGAACCCGTGCAGCACGGCGCACAGGTCCCACACGTAGGGCCGGAGCTCAGTAATGTAACTTACCCAGCCACCGTATGAACCCGTGCAGCAGGGCCAGCACGGCGCACAGGTCCCACACGTAGGGCCGGAGCTCAGTAATGTAACTTACCCAGCCACCGTATGAACCCGTGCAGCAGGGCGCACAGGTCCCACACGTAGGGCCGGAGCTCAGTAATGTAACTTACCCAGCCACCGTATGAACCCGTGCAGCACGGCGCACAGGTCCCACACGTAGGGCCGGAGCTCAGTAATGTAACTTACCCAGCCACCGTATGAACCCGTGCAGCACGGCGCACAGGTCCCACACGTAGGGCCGGAGCTCAGTAATGTAACTTACCCAGCCACCGTATGAACCCGTGCAGCAGGGCGCACAGGTCCCACACGTAGGGCCGGAGCTCAGTAATGTAACTTACCCAGCCACCGTATGAACCCGTGCAGCACGGCGCACAGGTCCCACACGTAGGGCCGGAGCTCAGTAATGTAACTTACCCAGCCACCGTATGAACCCGTGCAGCAGGGCGCACAGGTCCCACACGTAGGGCCGGAGCTCAGTAATGTAACTTACCCAGCCACCGTATGAACCCGTGCAGCACGGCGCACAGGTCCCACACGTAGGGCCGGAGCTCAGTAATGTAACTTACCCAGCCACCGTATGAACCCGTGCAGCACGGCGCACAGGTCCCACACGTAGGGCCGGAGCTCAGTAATGTAACTTACCCAGCCACCGTATGAACCCGTGCAGCAGGGCGCACAGGTCCCACACGTAGGGCCGGAGCTCAGTAATGTAACTTACCCAGCCACCGTATGAACCCGTGCAGCAGGGCGCACAGGTCCCACACGTAGGGCCGGAGCTCAGTAATGTAACTTACCCAGCCACCGTATGAACCCGTGCAGCACGGCGCACAGGTCCCACACGTAGGGCCGGAGCTCAGTAATGTAACTTACCCAGCCACCGTATGAACCCGTGCAGCACGGCGCACAGGTCCCACACGTAGGGCCGGAGCTCAGTAATGTAACTTACCCAGCCACCGTATGAACCCGTGCAGCACGGCGCACAGGTCCCACACGTAGGGCCGGAGCTCAGTAATGTAACTTACCCAGCCACCGTATGAACCCGTGCAGCACGGCGCACAGGTCCCACACGTAGGGCCGGAGCTCAGTAATGTAACTTACCCAGCCACCGTATGAACCCGTGCAGCAGGGCCAGCACGGCGCACAGGTCCCACACGTAGGGCCGGAGCTCAGTAATGTAACTTACCCAGCCACCGTATGAACCCGTGCAGCAGGGCGCACAGGTCCCACACGTAGGGCCGGAGCTCAGTAATGTAACTTACCCAGCCACCGTATGAACCCGTGCAGCACGGCGCACAGGTCCCACACGTAGGGCCGGAGCTCAGTAATGTAACTTACCCAGCCACCGTATGAACCCGTGCAGCACGGCGCACAGGTCCCACACGTAGGGCCGGAGCTCAGTAATGTAACTTACCCAGCCACCGTATGAACCCGTGCAGCACGGCGCACAGGTCCCACACGTAGGGCCGGAGCTCAGTAATGTAACTTACCCAGCCACCGTATGAACCCGTGCAGCAGGGCGCACAGGTCCCACACGTAGGGCCGGAGCTCAGTAATGTAACTTACCCAGCCACCGTATGAACCCGTGCAGCAGGGCGCACAGGTCCCACACGTAGGGCCGGAGCTCAGTAATGTAACTTACCCAGCCACCGTATGAACCCGTGCAGCACGGCGCACAGGTCCAACACGTAGGGCCGGAGCTCAGTAATGTAACTTACCCAGCCACCGTATGAACCCGTGCAGCAGGGCCAGCACGGCGCACAGGTCCCACACGTAGGGCCGGAGCTCAGTAATGTAACTTACCCAGCCACCGTATGAACCCGTGCAGCAGGGCCAGCACGGCGCACAGGTCCCACACGTAGGGCCGGAGCTCAGTAATGTAACTTACCCAGCCACCGTATGAACCCGTGCAGCACGGCGCACAGGTCCCACACGTAGGGCCGGAGCTCAGTAATGTAACTTACCCAGCCACCGTATGAACCCGTGCAGCACGGCGCACAGGTCCCACACGTAGGGCCGGAGCTCAGTAATGTAACTTACCCAGCCACCGTATGAACCCGTGCAGCACGGCGCACAGGTCCCACACGTAGGGCCGGAGCTCAGTAATGTAACTTACCCAGCCACCGTATGAACCCGTGCAGCAGGGCCAGCACGGCGCACAGGTCCCACACGTAGGGCCGGAGCTCAGTAATGTAACTTACCCAGCCACCGTATGAACCCGTGCAGCAGGGCCAGCACGGCGCACAGGTCCCACACGTAGGGCCGGAGCTCAGTAATGTAACTTACCCAGCCACCGTATGAACCCGTGCAGCAGGGCCAGCACAGGTCCCACACGTAGGGCCGGAGCTCAGTAATGTAACTTACCCAGCCACCGTATGAACCCGTGCAGCAGGGCCAGCACAGGTCCCACACGTAGGGCCGGAGCTCAGTAATGTAACTTACCCAGCCACCGTATGAACCCGTGCAGCACGGCGCACAGGTCCCACACGTAGGGCCGGAGCTCAGTAATGTAACTTACCCAGCCACCGTATGAACCCGTGCAGCAGGGCCAGCACAGGTCCCACACGTAGGGCCGGAGCTCAGTAATGTAACTTACCCAGCCACCGTATGAACCCGTGCAGCAGGGCCAGCACGGCGCACAGGTCCCACACGTAGGGCCGGAGCTCAGTAATGTAACTTACCCAGCCACCGTATGAACCCGTGCAGCAGGGCCAGCACAGGTCCCACACGTAGGGCCGGAGCTCAGTAATGTAACTTACCCAGCCACCGTATGAACCCGTGCAGCACGGCGCACAGGTCCCACACGTAGGGCCGGAGCTCAGTAATGTAACTTACCCAGCCACCGTATGAACCCGTGCAGCAGGGCCAGCACGGCGCACAGGTCCCACACGTAGGGCCGGAGCTCAGTAATGTAACTTACCCAGCCACCGTATGAACCCGTGCAGCAGGGCCAGCACGGCGCACAGGTCCCACACGTAGGGCCGGAGCTCAGTAATGTAACTTACCCAGCCACCGTATGAACCCGTGCAGCAGGGCGCACAGGTCCCACACGTAGGGCCGGAGCTCAGTAATGTAACTTACCCAGCCACCGTATGAACCCGTGCAGCACGGCGCACAGGTCCCACACGTAGGGCCGGAGCTCAGTAATGTAACTTACCCAGCCACCGTATGAACCCGTGCAGCAGGGCGCACAGGTCCCACACGTAGGGCCGGAGCTCAGTAATGTAACTTACCCAGCCACCGTATGAACCCGTGCAGCACGGCGCACAGGTCCCACACGTAGGGCCGGAGCTCAGTAATGTAACTTACCCAGCCACCGTATGAACCCGTGCAGCAGGGCCAGCACAGGTCCCACACGTAGGGCCGGAGCTCAGTAATGTAACTTACCCAGCCACCGTATGAACCCGTGCAGCAGGGCCAGCACGGCGCACAGGTCCCACACGTAGGGCCGGAGCTCAGTAATGTAACTTACCCAGCCACCGTATGAACCCGTGCAGCAGGGCGCACAGGTCCCACACGTAGGGCCGGAGCTCAGTAATGTAACTTACCCAGCCACCGTATGAACCCGTGCAGCAGGGCGCACAGGTCCCACACGTAGGGCCGGAGCTCAGTAATGTAACTTACCCAGCCACCGTATGAACCCGTGCAGCACGGCGCACAGGTCCCACACGTAGGGCCGGAGCTCAGTAATGTAACTTACCCAGCCACCGTATGAACCCGTGCAGCACGGCGCACAGGTCCCACACGTAGGGCCGGAGCTCAGTAATGTAACTTACCCAGCCACCGTATGAACCCGTGCAGCAGGGCGCACAGGTCCCACACGTAGGGCCGGAGCTCAGTAATGTAACTTACCCAGCCACCGTATGAACCCGTGCAGCACGGCGCACAGGTCCCACACGTAGGGCCGGAGCTCAGTAATGTAACTTACCCAGCCACCGTATGAACCCGTGCAGCACGGCGCACAGGTCCCACACGTAGGGCCGGAGCTCAGTAATGTAACTTACCCAGCCACCGTGTTTAATTTAGCGTTGCTATGCTGGGGAATCAGTTAGGTATTAATGACGGTCTATGAATGCGGCGCGGTGCTCGATCGCACGCGTCGCTCTAGGCGTGTGTTGTCCCTTTCTCACTCGCAGGGCGAGACTGGCGACGTGCGCGCAGAGCGCCTGACGGCGCCGAGCGGTGGTTTCGGCGCCGCGCAGTTAGTCTCTCAAAACCGCTCGGGCAAGCGTATTGTGTTTTGTACGGATTTCCCGCCACGAGTTTTGTGATGCCGTGTGTAATGGACGATTCAATTTGAGATCGCGCGTGTTGATGCATCGTATTATTGCGGTTCTCCTGGGTTATACTAGAATACCAGGCTTAGTGATTGTTGGATGTCTCGACGTCTTCCACGTGAGCGTCGCGTTGAATAGGCATCAAGTGGCCATTTTGGCCCGCGTTTGTACGGCCCAAGTTCGGGTTGGGTCACGCGTAATGACTAATATCAAAGTGGAATACGAACAGAATCTGTGAGTGGTTTGAAGTGAATAACGCGCCAAGGCTGTATTGGAATGCTGGGTGTCGATATCTTTTCCACCCAGCCCTGTAAGTACCCACGGAATTCCTCTTTGATCCATTCCCTGTACTTCCTTTCTCCGTTGGGTATTTTATGCATTTGGACCGGCACGTTGACTGTAAGTGTAAACCTGTTTATTCGTGTTAATGGTGTGTTCCCTTAGTCATATTTGTCGTACCATATCATTGTGACTCCTTAGTACGAATTGCGGAATTCGTGGGGTGATATAATTTGGAGGTACTTACTTATAATCTAGTGCTAATACGTGCAACGTAACGCCAAATACCGGTAATAATAGGCGAAATTAGTATTACGTTTTGTTGCATAACATATAAAGGCCACCACACATCTGATGAACATTGGGTACACGTGAATTAATTTGGGTACAAAATTTTGTTATTGTGAATTTTGGTTTTGATGCCCACAGACATTATTAGTGTTTAGTATTTATTAGCTTTAGGTATTTCTAGCACCGCGATACCGCGGTCGTTGTCACATCGATTTCAGCTGTAAATTTGTATTTTCCACTGCGCAGGCTGGGGTCGATTGTGATCAATTTTTGGTAGCAGAGCGTGGTTCCGTAAAGGCCACTAGATTTAAGATTTTAGTATTAAGTTTTCAAAATACCCACATAAAAACAAAAATATATATTTTTCGTTTTTATTGTAATTATATTGTGTGCTCTGTGTGTAGTATCCTATCGGTAGGATCGGGGCCAATCAATTAGTGAATTGCTTGTTTATTATTATTGTGTTTATACCCTGTACGGATTATCCTAACGGTAGGATCAGGGCCGATTGATTATTATTGTTTTTTATTATAAGGTTCGGTGTACTTTAGGTTGGTACCATGGCTCCCTCACTTACTACGTGTAAGGTAAAGATTAAGACGCATCTGACATGGTTTGCGTGTACAAAGGCGATGGTCGGTCGCGGTGACCGACAGGATGCGCTCCTTGCTGGTGCGAAACAGGTTGAAGCGCGGATCATTGAGGTGTCAGAGTACTACGCTGCTTGCATGGAGTTCTTTGAGGCAACGCCTGATGAGGCGGCCCAGCGTACGGTCACAGCAAATGTGGAGCAGTGTTTCGAGCTGGCACAGGAGATAGAGCAGGCGGCTGCTACTATCATAAGATGCCGCGCGGGGGAACCGGACCCACATCATGGTCCACGGGGACCAGGGCTACAAGTGCCCTTGCCGCCGGTGGCGGTTCCGGTTTTCAAGGGTGATTACGCTGACTGGACTAGATTCCAGGATTTGTTTGACAGCGTAATCCATAACCGCACTGATTTGGCGCCGGCGTATAAAATGGCCCAATTGATGGCGAAGCTGGAGGGTGAGCCCCACGAGGTAGTAAAGCATCTCCCAGTCGATGATGCCAGCTATGAGACGGCTCGCAGCTTGCTGATCGAGAGATACAGCAACAAACGTCTCATAGTTGACAGACTGCTAGAGCAGTGGCTCACCTTGCCGACCATCACCCGGGCCACGGACCTCCGGGTCAGGATCCTCAACCCTGTCTGCGTTGCAGTGAACGCTCTTGAGAGACAGGGGATGCCGGTGTCCGGTTATGATTACGTCCTAGTTCACACGCTGCTACGCCGACTGCCGAGCGATATGGCCGCTCGTTTTGAGCAGTCACACGGAGGCAAGACATCTGCTTACCTCCCGACCTTCGAGGAACTGAAGTCCTTCCTCGAGGCCGAGTGCAGGCGTATGGATGCCCAATTTGGGGAGACGCCTCATACGGAGTCTGCGGCCACTCGCCGCCCGGAACGGCCGGGCACACAGGCGCGAGACGGCAAGAGTAGGCCACCCAGGCGATACAATGTCGCTAAATTGGATTTAGAGTGTGCCTACTGCGGAGAGGCGGGGCATCAGGTGGCTGCGTGTGAGGAGTTTGCTGCACAACGGGTGCAGAAACGTCGTGGTGTGGCACAGCAACGGCGTTGGTGCTTCAGATGCCTGGGGCCGCATCTGGTGCGAGAGTGCCCCTCAAGCACCAACTGTAGGTGCTGTCAGGGTGCCCATCATCAGCTCCTCTGCATGAACCGCAGCGGAGACTACAGTGGCAGAGCTGACGCGGGTCAGCGAACGGAGTCTGCCCAGCACGGACGGGAGCAACGCTCCCCACCCCCTCCAAGGAGAAGTCCTCCTCCACCGAGGTTTCAGGGACGAGGTCAGGGACATCAGCAGGTGATGTCCCCTTCGCCACAGGCGTGGAGACCACCACGGCAGCAGGTGCCGGAACGGGGTAGGTGGTCACAGGGCAACGGTCAGGGGCACCCATCACAGGTACGTGATGCTACGGGCGGGTGCCACCATCAGGACGCCAGGCAGCACCAGGGTCAGTACATGCAGTACTCGACGGGCGTGAGCAACATGGCTCACGACCCACGCATGCCTCTGCCCTTGGCTGAGAACCCGCGGTTGCAGGAGCATTCGCGATACGCGCGTCTGCCGCAGGGATATTACAGGTTGCCGGCCATGGCGTACATGACCAGACCTCCCTACCATCAGGAGTGGGACCCACTCACAGGTGTACGGAGAGGAGGGACTCCCCCGCAGGACGCGGACACGCCGCGCTTAGATTCCTGCTAGGTAATTGCCGCCTACACGCCAGCTTCGGCCCCCCGTCCAATCACGGTATTGTTGCCAACGGCTCGGATTTGGGTATGGGGATACGGTGGCCGTAGTATACAGGTAAGAGCCTTACTGGATACAGGGGCTCAGGGCTGTATTTTGTCTAGTGGGCTGGTGAGTAGGCTAGGCTTAAACATGAAGCCCTCAATGGATGGGGCTGTAGGTATCGGAGGTTTAGATGTGCCTGACGTTCGGGGTCAGGTGAACTTCGAGTTCACATTAGGTAGCACATGCACAGGGGTCAGCTATCATGCCCCAGCAGTGGTGCTGGATGAAGTGGTAGGGAAGCTCCCTCAGGTTCGGTTACCGTCAACGGTACGAGGGTTGACCACGGGCTTAGAGTTAGCTGATCCTGACTTTGACACTCCCGGTACGGTGGACGTTCTTCTCGGGTCAGACGTCCTCGGGAGAATTTGGTGTGGCAGAAAACGTGTACTTCAGCAAACTGGTTTGGTGGCCGTGGATACCACAGGGGGGTATGTTATTTTCGGCCCAGTTTGGAGACCTCAGGACCTACCAGAGGGCGATACGGTGCTCTACGGTAGTGTGTTGTCGGAGGTGCTGCAGAGGTTTTGGGAGTCCGAGGAGCCGCCCACGGCGGATAGACGGAAGCCAGAGGATGACGAGTGCGAGCTGTTCTATCAATACAACACTGCACGAAGTTCGTCAGGTAGGTTTGTTACCAGGCTACCATTCCTCCCAAACCGCCCCTCCTTAGGTAGTTCGCGACAGATCGCGGAACGGAGACTACTGGCTATGGAGAGAAAGATGAAGCGAGATGCAGCACTTCGGCAGAAGTATATCGAATTCATGAGGGAGTACCTGGAGTTAGGCCACATGTCGGTGTCCAGCATAGATTGGAGGTGTGTCGAGCATTACTATATACCACACCTGGCTGTTTTGAAGTCACCGGAGGCGAAGATACGGGTAGTGTTTGACGGTTCTGCTCCTACATCGAATGGTGTGTCTGTGAACCAGTGTCTGCACGCGGGTCCCAAGTTGAACCGGGACATTGTGGACATCCTCACAGATTTTCGGTTGCACCAAGTAGCGTTCGTCGCAGACGTCAAAATGATGTTTCGCCAAACAATTATACACCCGGATGACCGTCGGTACCAGCTGATTTTGTGGCGTGAGAGCCCAGACGAGCCGATGGTCACTTATGAGCTCAACACGGTAACGTATGGGTTGAAACCAAGTCCCTATTTGGCAGTACGTACGCTGAGAGAGTTGGCCGCACAGGAAAGGGTAAGATTCCCTCGAGCCGCAGCAGTACTGGATCGCGACGTCTACGTGGATGACATCTGCACGGGTGCAGATAGCGTGCAACAGGCACTACTCCTACGAGACGAGCTGATCGCGATCATGGAGTCCGGAGGTTATGAGTTGCGGAAATGGTTGTCCAGCTGTCCAGAGCTCCTGGCCGGTTTACCAGGTGAGTTTCAGCAGGACCCGCACCTTTTTGAGAACCCGGACAACCCAAATACGTTGAGCATCCTAGGGGTGCAGTATAGGCCAACGCATGATGTCTTCACGTATCAGATTGAGCCAGACCTGTTGCAGAAGACCTGGACGAAGCGGTCGGTATTGTCGACGATCGCCAGAACGTTCGATCCTAACGGGTGGATCGCACCGGTGACGTTCATGGCGAAGTGCTTCCTGCAAAGGTTGTGGCTAGCGAACATGGGTTGGGACGACCAGCTCTCCGGAGAGCTGTTGAATGATTGGTCAAAGTTTGTAACCACCTTACCAGGGATTGTACGCATCGCGATACCTCGCAAGTTACTCCCGTCGGCGGGATGTAAGGCGACCCTACATGGGTTTTGTGACGCCTCGGAGCGAGGGTACGCGGCAGCTGTCTATTTGCGGACAGTCAGTTCAACGGGAACTGTAGATGTGCGTCTGGTTATGGCCAAGAGTAAGGTGGCTCCAGTTAGGACAAGATGGACCATTCCAAAGTTGGAATTGGCGGGAGCAGCGCTTCTCACGCGCTTGCTACATCATGTCGCTAGTAATTTGCGCGGTACCATCAACTTAGATGAAACGGTGTACGCATGGACCGACAGTAGGATAGTTCTGTGTTGGTTACAGACGTCGGTGCATACACTTGAGGTTTTTGTGGCAAATCGGGTGTCACAGATCAAGGGATCGGAAACTCCGTTGGTGTGGAGACATGTACCGGGAGAATGGAACCCAGCGGACTGCGCCTCACGTGGATGTAGGGCCCCTGAATTGGTAGGTCACTCACTGTGGTGGGGACCTCAGTGGCTGACTGGATCGCCTGAGGAATGGCCATTCAATGAGTGCGGAGCGCCACTTGGGCCACCTGATCGAGGTTTGCGAGTGAACGTGGGGCAGATCGTACCAAAGCCAAGTGCGGCTTGCTTGCTGGAACGATACAGCTCCCTCGACAAACTTCTAGGTGTGACGGGTTGGATCAAACGGTTCGTGTCTAACTGTAGGAAACCTCAAGCAGAACGGAACTTAGCACCTGTCCTCTCGCCTGCGGAACGGAATGCGGCTCTAGGTATATTGGTTAGGGTCGTCCAGGCGGAACATTTTGAGGAGGAGGTCAGGCTGCTCAGGGATGGTCGTGGAAAGCTGAAGGGAGGTCTTGTGCGCCTCAACCCGTTCGTGGATGAGCTTGGTATGCTCCGGGTTGGAGGTAGACTTCGGAACGCTAACCTGCCCTTTTCAGCACGCCATCCGCTGTTACTCCCAAAGAAAGGACCTTTGGTAGAGCTTTTAGTTAGGGATCGTCATGAGAAGAACTCGCATGCGGGCTGCAATGCCCTTTTGGCTATTCTGCAGCGCGAGTTTTGGATCTTGTCAGGACGACGTACGGTACGGAGCATTGTGTTTCGGTGCTTGCCTTGCTATCGGTTGAAGGCAGCCACAATGCAACCTCAGATGGGAGACCTCCCACCGGACCGGGTGACGGAAGCCTGGACGTTTGCGGGTGTGGGAACGGACTTTGCGGGGCCTTTTATGGTTAAAGCATCACGCCTTCGCAACGCGAAGTCAATCAAGGCGTATTTGTGCGTGTTTGTGTGCCTAGCAACCAAGGCCGTCCATTTGGAACTCGTGGCCGACCTCACTACGGAGGCTTTCATAGCAGCTTTGGATAGATTTGTGTCGCGAAGAGGGCGACCAGCGCTGATTAGGTCGGACTGTGGTACCAACTTTAAGGGCGCTGATAGGTGTATGAAAGAAATTGTAACGTTTTTAACGGAAAACGAGGAAGCTATCGGCACGAGCCTCTCCCGTCAGGGCATCAACTGGGTGTTCGATCCACCAGGATGCCCCCACTGGGGTGGTATCTTTGAAGCGGTTGTAAAGTCCGCCAAGACGCATTTGATGCGCGTTATAGGTTTAACGATATTAACCTTTGAGGAGCTAGCGACCGTGTTTTGTAAAATTGAGGCTGTACTCAATTCACGTCCTTTGTGTCCGCTTAGCTCAGATCCTAATGATCTTGAGGCCCTGACACCAGGGCATTTTTTGATTGGCCGACCACTTAACGCCTTGCCAGAATACCCCTACACGGAGGTTAATAGCAATCGTTTGTCGCGTTATGAGTTGTTGCAGCAAATGTCTCAGAATTTTTGGAAGCGATGGTCGCTTGAGTATTTGCACATTCTGCAGCAACGCCTTAAGTGGACGGACAGAACCGAACCCCCTCGCATCGGAGATCTCGTTTTGGTTAAGGATGCCAACCTGCCGCCACTGCGTTGGCGCAGAGGGCGCATTCTCAACTTGTTCCCAGGTAGTGATGGCACTCCTCGAGTCGCGACAGTTCAAGTAGGGGACTCGGTTCTTAAGCGAGCAGTAGCAACGCTATCCCGTCTACCAAGTGAATAGGCCTAAGGGATTCGGCCTAGGGCGGGTGAATGTTTAATTTAGCGTTGCTATGCTGGGGAATCAGTTAGGTATTAATGACGGTCTATGAATGCGGCGCGGTGCTCGATCGCACGCGTCGCTCTAGGCGTGTGTTGTCCCTTTCTCACTCGCAGGGCGAGACTGGCGACGTGCGCGCAGAGCGCCTGACGGCGCCGAGCGGTGGTTTCGGCGCCGCGCAGTTAGTCTCTCAAAACCGCTCGGGCAAGCGTATTGTGTTTTGTACGGATTTCCCGCCACGAGTTTTGTGATGCCGTGTGTAATGGACGATTCAATTTGAGATCGCGCGTGTTGATGCATCGTATTATTGCGGTTCTCCTGGGTTATACTAGAATACCAGGCTTAGTGATTGTTGGATGTCTCGACGTCTTCCACGTGAGCGTCGCGTTGAATAGGCATCAAGTGGCCATTTTGGCCCGCGTTTGTACGGCCCAAGTTCGGGTTGGGTCACGCGTAATGACTAATATCAAAGTGGAATACGAACAGAATCTGTGAGTGGTTTGAAGTGAATAACGCGCCAAGGCTGTATTGGAATGCTGGGTGTCGATATCTTTTCCACCCAGCCCTGTAAGTACCCACGGAATTCCTCTTTGATCCATTCCCTGTACTTCCTTTCTCCGTTGGGTATTTTATGCATTTGGACCGGCACGTTGACTGTAAGTGTAAACCTGTTTATTCGTGTTAATGGTGTGTTCCCTTAGTCATATTTGTCGTACCATATCATTGTGACTCCTTAGTACGAATTGCGGAATTCGTGGGGTGATATAATTTGGAGGTACTTACTTATAATCTAGTGCTAATACGTGCAACGTAACGCCAAATACCGGTAATAATAGGCGAAATTAGTATTACGTTTTGTTGCATAACATATAAAGGCCACCACACATCTGATGAACATTGGGTACACGTGAATTAATTTGGGTACAAAATTTTGTTATTGTGAATTTTGGTTTTGATGCCCACAGACATTATTAGTGTTTAGTATTTATTAGCTTTAGGTATTTCTAGCACCGCGATACCGCGGTCGTTGTCACATCGATTTCAGCTGTAAATTTGTATTTTCCACTGCGCAGGCTGGGGTCGATTGTGATCAATTTTTGGTAGCAGAGCGTGGTTCCGTAAAGGCCACTAGATTTAAGATTTTAGTATTAAGTTTTCAAAATACCCACATAAAAACAAAAATATATATTTTTCGTTTTTATTGTAATTATATTGTGTGCTCTGTGTGTAGTATCCTATCGGTAGGATCGGGGCCAATCAATTAGTGAATTGCTTGTTTATTATTATTGTGTTTATACCCTGTACGGATTATCCTAACGGTAGGATCAGGGCCGATTGATTATTATTGTTTTTTATTATAAGGTTCGGTGTACTTTAGGTTGGTACCATGGCTCCCTCACTTACTACGTGTAAGGTAAAGATTAAGACGCATCTGACATGGTTTGCGTGTACAAAGGCGATGGTCGGTCGCGGTGACCGACAGGATGCGCTCCTTGCTGGTGCGAAACAGGTTGAAGCGCGGATCATTGAGGTGTCAGAGTACTACGCTGCTTGCATGGAGTTCTTTGAGGCAACGCCTGATGAGGCGGCCCAGCGTACGGTCACAGCAAATGTGGAGCAGTGTTTCGAGCTGGCACAGGAGATAGAGCAGGCGGCTGCTACTATCATAAGATGCCGCGCGGGGGAACCGGACCCACATCATGGTCCACGGGGACCAGGGCTACAAGTGCCCTTGCCGCCGGTGGCGGTTCCGGTTTTCAAGGGTGATTACGCTGACTGGACTAGATTCCAGGATTTGTTTGACAGCGTAATCCATAACCGCACTGATTTGGCGCCGGCGTATAAAATGGCCCAATTGATGGCGAAGCTGGAGGGTGAGCCCCACGAGGTAGTAAAGCATCTCCCAGTCGATGATGCCAGCTATGAGACGGCTCGCAGCTTGCTGATCGAGAGATACAGCAACAAACGTCTCATAGTTGACAGACTGCTAGAGCAGTGGCTCACCTTGCCGACCATCACCCGGGCCACGGACCTCCGGGTCAGGATCCTCAACCCTGTCTGCGTTGCAGTGAACGCTCTTGAGAGACAGGGGATGCCGGTGTCCGGTTATGATTACGTCCTAGTTCACACGCTGCTACGCCGACTGCCGAGCGATATGGCCGCTCGTTTTGAGCAGTCACACGGAGGCAAGACATCTGCTTACCTCCCGACCTTCGAGGAACTGAAGTCCTTCCTCGAGGCCGAGTGCAGGCGTATGGATGCCCAATTTGGGGAGACGCCTCATACGGAGTCTGCGGCCACTCGCCGCCCGGAACGGCCGGGCACACAGGCGCGAGACGGCAAGAGTAGGCCACCCAGGCGATACAATGTCGCTAAATTGGATTTAGGGTGTGCCTACTGCGGAGAGGCGGGGCATCAGGTGGCTGCGTGTGAGGAGTTTGCTGCACAACGGGTGCAGAAACGTCGTGGTGTGGCACAGCAACGGCGTTGGTGCTTCAGATGCCTGGGGCCGCATCTGGTGCGAGAGTGCCCCTCAAGCACCAACTGTAGGTGCTGTCAGGGTGCCCATCATCAGCTCCTCTGCATGAACCGCAGCGGAGACTACAGTGGCAGAGCTGACGCGGGTCAGCGAACGGAGTCTGCCCAGCACGGACGGGAGCAACGCTCCCCACCCCCTCCAAGGAGAAGTCCTCCTCCACCGAGGTTTCAGGGACGAGGTCAGGGACATCAGCAGGTGATGTCCCCTTCGCCACAGGCGTGGAGACCACCACGGCAGCAGGTGCCGGAACGGGGTAGGTGGTCACAGGGCAACGGTCAGGGGCACCCATCACAGGTACGTGATGCTACGGGCGGGTGCCACCATCAGGACGCCAGGCAGCACCAGGGTCAGTACATGCAGTACTCGACGGGCGTGAGCAACATGGCTCACGACCCACGCATGCCTCTGCCCTTGGCTGAGAACCCGCGGTTGCAGGAGCATTCGCGATACGCGCGTCTGCCGCAGGGATATTACAGGTTGCCGGCCATGGCGTACATGACCAGACCTCCCTACCATCAGGAGTGGGACCCACTCACAGGTGTACGGAGAGGAGGGACTCCCCCGCAGGACGCGGACACGCCGCGCTTAGATTCCTGCTAGGTAATTGCCGCCTACACGCCAGCTTCGGCCCCCCGTCCAATCACGGTATTGTTGCCAACGGCTCGGATTTGGGTATGGGGATACGGTGGCCGTAGTATACAGGTAAGAGCCTTACTGGATACAGGGGCTCAGGGCTGTATTTTGTCTAGTGGGCTGGTGAGTAGGCTAGGCTTAAACATGAAGCCCTCAATGGATGGGGCTGTAGGTATCGGAGGTTTAGATGTGCCTGACGTTCGGGGTCAGGTGAACTTCGAGTTCACATTAGGTAGCACATGCACAGGGGTCAGCTATCATGCCCCAGCAGTGGTGCTGGATGAAGTGGTAGGGAAGCTCCCTCAGGTTCGGTTACCGTCAACGGTACGAGGGTTGACCACGGGCTTAGAGTTAGCTGATCCTGACTTTGACACTCCCGGTACGGTGGACGTTCTTCTCGGGTCAGACGTCCTCGGGAGAATTTGGTGTGGCAGAAAACGTGTACTTCAGCAAACTGGTTTGGTGGCCGTGGATACCACAGGGGGGTATGTTATTTTCGGCCCAGTTTGGAGACCTCAGGACCTACCAGAGGGCGATACGGTGCTCTACGGTAGTGTGTTGTCGGAGGTGCTGCAGAGGTTTTGGGAGTCCGAGGAGCCGCCCACGGCGGATAGACGGAAGCCAGAGGATGACGAGTGCGAGCTGTTCTATCAATACAACACTGCACGAAGTTCGTCAGGTAGGTTTGTTACCAGGCTACCATTCCTCCCAAACCGCCCCTCCTTAGGTAGTTCGCGACAGATCGCGGAACGGAGACTACTGGCTATGGAGAGAAAGATGAAGCGAGATGCAGCACTTCGGCAGAAGTATATCGAATTCATGAGGGAGTACCTGGAGTTAGGCCACATGTCGGTGTCCAGCATAGATTGGAGGTGTGTCGAGCATTACTATATACCACACCTGGCTGTTTTGAAGTCACCGGAGGCGAAGATACGGGTAGTGTTTGACGGTTCTGCTCCTACATCGAATGGTGTGTCTGTGAACCAGTGTCTGCACGCGGGTCCCAAGTTGAACCGGGACATTGTGGACATCCTCACAGATTTTCGGTTGCACCAAGTAGCGTTCGTCGCAGACGTCAAAATGATGTTTCGCCAAACAATTATACACCCGGATGACCGTCGGTACCAGCTGATTTTGTGGCGTGAGAGCCCAGACGAGCCGATGGTCACTTATGAGCTCAACACGGTCACGTATGGGTTGAAACCAAGTCCCTATTTGGCAGTACGTACGCTGAGAGAGTTGGCCGCACAGGAAAGGGTAAGATTCCCTCGAGCCGCAGCAGTACTGGATCGCGACGTCTACGTGGATGACATCTGCACGGGTGCAGATAGCGTGCAACAGGCACTACTCCTACGAGACGAGCTGATCGCGATCATGGAGTCCGGAGGTTATGAGTTGCGGAAATGGTTGTCCAGCTGTCCAGAGCTCCTGGCCGGTTTACCAGGTGAGTTTCAGCAGGACCCGCACCTTTTTGAGAACCCGGACAACCCAAATACGTTGAGCATCCTAGGGGTGCAGTATAGGCCAACGCATGATGTCTTCACGTATCAGATTGAGCCAGACCTGTTGCAGAAGACCTGGACGAAGCGGTCGGTATTGTCGACGATCGCCAGAACGTTCGATCCTAACGGGTGGATCGCACCGGTGACGTTCATGGCGAAGTGCTTCCTGCAAAGGTTGTGGCTAGCGAACATGGGTTGGGACGACCAGCTCTCCGGAGAGCTGTTGAATGATTGGTCAAAGTTTGTAACCACCTTACCAGGGATTGTACGCATCGCGATACCTCGCAAGTTACTCCCGTCGGCGGGATGTAAGGCGACCCTACATGGGTTTTGTGACGCCTCGGAGCGAGGGTACGCGGCAGCTGTCTATTTGCGGACAGTCAGTTCAACGGGAACTGTAGATGTGCGTCTGGTTATGGCCAAGAGTAAGGTGGCTCCAGTTAGGACAAGATGGACCATTCCAAAGTTGGAATTGGCGGGAGCAGCGCTTCTCACGCGCTTGCTACATCATGTCGCTAGTAATTTGCGCGGTACCATCAACTTAGATGAAACGGTGTACGCATGGACCGACAGTAGGATAGTTCTGTGTTGGTTACAGACGTCGGTGCATACACTTGAGGTTTTTGTGGCAAATCGGGTGTCACAGATCAAGGGATCGGAAACTCCGTTGGTGTGGAGACATGTACCGGGAGAATGGAACCCAGCGGACTGCGCCTCACGTGGATGTAGGGCCCCTGAATTGGTAGGTCACTCACTGTGGTGGGGACCTCAGTGGCTGACTGGATCGCCTGAGGAATGGCCATTCAATGAGTGCGGAGCGCCACTTGGGCCACCTGATCGAGGTTTGCGAGTGAACGTGGGGCAGATCGTACCAAAGCCAAGTGCGGCTTGCTTGCTGGAACGATACAGCTCCCTCGACAAACTTCTAGGTGTGACGGGTTGGATCAAACGGTTCGTGTCTAACTGTAGGAAACCTCAAGCAGAACGGAACTTAGCACCTGTCCTCTCGCCTGCGGAACGGAATGCGGCTCTAGGTATATTGGTTAGGGTCGTCCAGGCGGAACATTTTGAGGAGGAGGTCAGGCTGCTCAGGGATGGTCGTGGAAAGCTGAAGGGAGGTCTTGTGCGCCTCAACCCGTTCGTGGATGAGCTTGGTATGCTCCGGGTTGGAGGTAGACTTCGGAACGCTAACCTGCCCTTTTCAGCACGCCATCCGCTGTTACTCCCAAAGAAAGGACCTTTGGTAGAGCTTTTAGTTAGGGATCGTCATGAGAAGAACTCGCATGCGGGCTGCAATGCCCTTTTGGCTATTCTGCAGCGCGAGTTTTGGATCTTGTCAGGACGACGTACGGTACGGAGCATTGTGTTTCGGTGCTTGCCTTGCTATCGGTTGAAGGCAGCCACAATGCAACCTCAGATGGGAGACCTCCCACCGGACCGGGTGACGGAAGCCTGGACGTTTGCGGGTGTGGGAACGGACTTTGCGGGGCCTTTTATGGTTAAAGCATCACGCCTTCGCAACGCGAAGTCAATCAAGGCGTATTTGTGCGTGTTTGTGTGCCTAGCAACCAAGGCCGTCCATTTGGAACTCGTGGCCGACCTCACTACGGAGGCTTTCATAGCAGCTTTGGATAGATTTGTGTCGCGAAGAGGGCGACCAGCGCTGATTAGGTCGGACTGTGGTACCAACTTTAAGGGCGCTGATAGGTGTATGAAAGAAATTGTAACGTTTTTAACGGAAAACGAGGAAGCTATCGGCACGAGCCTCTCCCGTCAGGGCATCAACTGGGTGTTCGATCCACCAGGATGCCCCCACTGGGGTGGTATCTTTGAAGCGGTTGTAAAGTCCGCCAAGACGCATTTGATGCGCGTTATAGGTTTAACGATATTAACCTTTGAGGAGCTAGCGACCGTGTTTTGTAAAATTGAGGCTGTACTCAATTCACGTCCTTTGTGTCCGCTTAGCTCAGATCCTAATGATCTTGAGGCCCTGACACCAGGGCATTTTTTGATTGGCCGACCACTTAACGCCTTGCCAGAATACCCCTACACGGAGGTTAATAGCAATCGTTTGTCGCGTTATGAGTTGTTGCAGCAAATGTCTCAGAATTTTTGGAAGCGATGGTCGCTTGAGTATTTGCACATTCTGCAGCAACGCCTTAAGTGGACGGACAGAACCGAACCCCCTCGCATCGGAGATCTCGTTTTGGTTAAGGATGCCAACCTGCCGCCACTGCGTTGGCGCAGAGGGCGCATTCTCAACTTGTTCCCAGGTAGTGATGGCACTCCTCGAGTCGCGACAGTTCAAGTAGGGGACTCGGTTCTTAAGCGAGCAGTAGCAACGCTATCCCGTCTACCAAGTGAATAGGCCTAAGGGATTCGGCCTAGGGCGGGTGAATGTTTAATTTAGCGTTGCTATGCTGGGGAATCAGTTAGGTATTAATGACGGTCTATGAATGCGGCGCGGTGCTCGATCGCACGCGTCGCTCTAGGCGTGTGTTGTCCCTTTCTCACTCGCAGGGCGAGACTGGCGACGTGCGCGCAGAGCGCCTGACGGCGCCGAGCGGTGGTTTCGGCGCCGCGCAGTTAGTCTCTCAAAACCGCTCGGGCAAGCGTATTGTGTTTTGTACGGATTTCCCGCCACGAGTTTTGTGATGCCGTGTGTAATGGACGATTCAATTTGAGATCGCGCGTGTTGATGCATCGTATTATTGCGGTTCTCCTGGGTTATACTAGAATACCAGGCTTAGTGATTGTTGGATGTCTCGACGTCTTCCACGTGAGCGTCGCGTTGAATAGGCATCAAGTGGCCATTTTGGCCCGCGTTTGTACGGCCCAAGTTCGGGTTGGGTCACGCGTAATGACTAATATCAAAGTGGAATACGAACAGAATCTGTGAGTGGTTTGAAGTGAATAACGCGCCAAGGCTGTATTGGAATGCTGGGTGTCGATATCTTTTCCACCCAGCCCTGTAAGTACCCACGGAATTCCTCTTTGATCCATTCCCTGTACTTCCTTTCTCCGTTGGGTATTTTATGCATTTGGACCGGCACGTTGACTGTAAGTGTAAACCTGTTTATTCGTGTTAATGGTGTGTTCCCTTAGTCATATTTGTCGTACCATATCATTGTGACTCCTTAGTACGAATTGCGGAATTCGTGGGGTGATATAATTTGGAGGTACTTACTTATAATCTAGTGCTAATACGTGCAACGTAACGCCAAATACCGGTAATAATAGGCGAAATTAGTATTACGTTTTGTTGCATAACATATAAAGGCCACCACACATCTGATGAACATTGGGTACACGTGTGATGTGGTGAATTTTGGTTTTGATGCCCACAGACATTATTAGTGTTTAGTATTTATTAGCTTTAGGTATTTCTAGCACCGCGATACCGCGGTCGTTGTCACATCGATTTCAGCTGTAAATTTGTATTTTCCACTGCGCAGGCTGGGGTCGATTGTGATCACACCGTATGAACCCGTGCAGCAGGGCGCACAGGTCCCACACGTAGGGCCGGAGCTCAGTAATGTAACTTACCCAGCCACCGTATGAACCCGTGCAGCAGGGCCAGCACGGCGCACAGGTCCCACACGTAGGGCCGGAGCTCAGTAATGTAACTTACCCAGCCACCGTATGAACCCGTGCAGCACGGCGCACAGGTCCCACACGTAGGGCCGGAGCTCAGTAATGTAACTTACCCAGCCACCGTATGAACCCGTGCAGCACGGCGCACAGGTCCCACACGTAGGGCCGGAGCTCAGTAATGTAACTTACCCAGCCACCGTATGAACCCGTGCAGCAGGGCGCACAGGTCCCACACGTAGGGCCGGAGCTCAGTAATGTAACTTACCCAGCCACCGTATGAACCCGTGCAGCACGGCGCACAGGTCCCACACGTAGGGCCGGAGCTCAGTAATGTAACTTACCCAGCCACCGTATGAACCCGTGCAGCAGGGCGCATAGGTCCCACACGTAGGGCCGGAGCTCAGTAATGTAACTTACCCAGCCACCGTATGAACCCGTGCAGCACGGCGCACAGGTCCCACACGTAGGGCCGGAGCTCAGTAATGTAACTTACCCAGCCACCGTATGAACCCGTGCAGCAGGGCTAGCACGGCGCACAGGTCCCACACGTAGGGCCGGAGCTCAGTAATGTAACTTACCCAGCCACCGTATGAACCCGTGCAGCACGGCGCACAGGTCCCACACGTAGGGCCGGAGCTCAGTAATGTAACTTACCCAGCCACCGTATGAACCCGTGCAGCACGGCGCACAGGTCCCACACGTAGGGCCGGAGCTCAGTAATGTAACTTACCCAGCCACCGTATGAACCCGTGCAGCAGGGCGCACAGGTCCCACACGTAGGGCCGGAGCTCAGTAATGTAACTTACCCAGCCACCGTATGAACCCGTGCAGCAGGGCCAGCACGGCGCACAGGTCCCACACGTAGGGCCGGAGCTCAGTAATGTAACTTACCCAGCCACCGTATGAACCCGTGCAGCAGGGCCAGCACGGCGCACAGGTCCCACACGTAGGGCCGGAGCTCAGTAATGTAACTTACCCAGCCACCGTATGAACCCGTGCAGCAGGGCCAGCACGGCGCACAGGTCCCACACGTAGGGCCGGAGCTCAGTAATGTAACTTACCCAGCCACCGTATGAACCCGTGCAGCACGGCGCACAGGTCCCACACGTAGGGCCGGAGCTCAGTAATGTAACTTACCCAGCCACCGTATGAACCCGTGCAGCAGGGCTAGCACAGGTCCCACACGTAGGGCCGGAGCTCAGTAATGTAACTTACCCAGCCACCGTATGAACCCGTGCAGCAGGGCGCACAGGTCCCACACGTAGGGCCGGAGCTCAGTAATGTAACTTACCCAGCCACCGTATGAACCCGTGCAGCACGGCGCACAGGTCCCACACGTAGGGCCGGAGCTCAGTAATGTAACTTACCCAGCCACCGTATGAACCCGTGCAGCACGGCGCACAGGTCCCACACGTAGGGCCGGAGCTCAGTAATGTAACTTACCCAGCCACCGTATGAACCCGTGCAGCACGGCGCACAGGTCCCACACGTAGGGCCGGAGCTCAGTAATGTAACTTACCCAGCCACCGTATGAACCCGTGCAGCAGGGCCAGCACAGGTCCCACACGTAGGGCCGGAGCTCAGTAATGTAACTTACCCAGCCACCGTATGAACCCGTGCAGCAGGGCCAGCACGGCGCACAGGTCCCACACGTAGGGCCGGAGCTCAGTAATGTAACTTACCCAGCCACCGTATGAACCCGTGCAGCACGGCGCACAGGTCCCACACGTAGGGCCGGAGCTCAGTAATGTAACTTACCCAGCCACCGTATGAACCCGTGCAGCACGGCGCACAGGTCCCACACGTAGGGCCGGAGCTCAGTAATGTAACTTACCCAGCCACCGTATGAACCCGTGCAGCACGGCGCACAGGTCCCACACGTAGGGCCGGAGCTCAGTAATGTAACTTACCCAGCCACCGTATGAACCCGTGCAGCAGGGCCAGCACGGCGCACAGGTCCCACACGTAGGGCCGGAGCTCAGTAATGTAACTTACCCAGCCACCGTATGAACCCGTGCAGCAGGGCCAGCACGGCGCACAGGTCCCACACGTAGGGCCGGAGCTCAGTAATGTAACTTACCCAGCCACCGTATGAACCCGTGCAGCACGGCGCACAGGTCCCACACGTAGGGCCGGAGCTCAGTAATGTAACTTACCCAGCCACCGTATGAACCCGTGCAGCACGGCGCACAGGTCCCACACGTAGGGCCGGAGCTCAGTAATGTAACTTACCCAGCCACCGTATGAACCCGTGCAGCACGGCGCACAGGTCCCACACGTAGGGCCGGAGCTCAGTAATGTAACTTACCCAGCCACCGTATGAACCCGTGCAGCACGGCGCACAGGTCCCACACGTAGGGCCGGAGCTCAGTAATGTAACTTACCCAGCCACCGTATGAACCCGTGCAGCAGGGCCAGCACGGCGCACAGGTCCCACACGTAGGGCCGGAGCTCAGTAATGTAACTTACCCAGCCACCGTATGAACCCGTGCAGCAGGGCCAGCACAGGTCCCACACGTAGGGCCGGAGCTCAGTAATGTAACTTACCCAGCCACCGTATGAACCCGTGCAGCAGGGCCAGCACGGCGCACAGGTCCCACACGTAGGGCCGGAGCTCAGTAATGTAACTTACCCAGCCACCGTATGAACCCGTGCAGCACGGCGCACAGGTCCCACACGTAGGGCCGGAGCTCAGTAATGTAACTTACCCAGCCACCGTATGAACCCGTGCAGCACGGCGCACAGGTCCCACACGTAGGGCCGGAGCTCAGTAATGTAACTTACCCAGCCACCGTATGAACCCGTGCAGCAGGGCCAGCACGGCGCACAGGTGCCACACGTAGGGCCGGAGCTCAGTAATGTAACTTACCCAGCCACCGTATGAACCCGTGCAGCACGGCGCACAGGTCCCACACGTAGGGCCGGAGCTCAGTAATGTAACTTACCCAGCCACCGTATGAACCCGTGCAGCACGGCGCACAGGTCCCACACGTAGGGCCGGAGCTCAGTAATGTAACTTACCCAGCCACCGTATGAACCCGTGCAGCACGGCGCACAGGTCCCACACGTAGGGCCGGAGCTCAGTAATGTAACTTACCCAGCCACCGTATGAACCCGTGCAGCAGGGCGCACAGGTCCCACACGTAGGGCCGGAGCTCAGTAATGTAACTTACCCAGCCACCGTATGAACCCGTGCAGCACGGCGCACAGGTCCCACACGTAGGGCCGGAGCTCAGTAATGTAACTTACCCAGCCACCGTATGAACCCGTGCAGCACGGCGCACAGGTCCCACACGTAGGGCCGGAGCTCAGTAATGTAACTTACCCAGCCACCGTATGAACCCGTGCAGCAGGGCCAGCACGGCGCACAGGTCCCACACGTAGGGCCGGAGCTCAGTAATGTAACTTACCCAGCCACCGTATGAACCCGTGCAGCACGGCGCACAGGTCCCACACGTAGGGCCGGAGCTCAGTAATGTAACTTACCCAGCCACCGTATGAACCCGTGCAGCAGGGCCAGCACGGCGCACAGGTGCCACACGTAGGGCCGGAGCTCAGTAATGTAACTTACCCAGCCACCGTATGAACCCGTGCAGCACGGCGCACAGGTCCCACACGTAGGGCCGGAGCTCAGTAATGTAACTTACCCAGCCACCGTATGAACCCGTGCAGCACGGCGCACAGGTCCCACACGTAGGGCCGGAGCTCAGTAATGTAACTTACCCAGCCACCGTATGAACCCGTGCAGCAGGGCCAGCACAGGTCCCACACGTAGGGCCGGAGCTCAGTAATGTAACTTACCCAGCCACCGTATGAACCCGTGCAGCAGGGCCAGCACGGCGCACAGGTCCCACACGTAGGGCCGGAGCTCAGTAATGTAACTTACCCAGCCACCGTATGAACCCGTGCAGCAGGGCGCACAGGTCCCACACGTAGGGCCGGAGCTCAGTAATGTAACTTACCCAGCCACCGTATGAACCCGTGCAGCACGGCGCACAGGTCCCACACGTAGGGCCGGAGCTCAGTAATGTAACTTACCCAGCCACCGTATGAACCCGTGCAGCACGGCGCACAGGTCCCACACGTAGGGCCGGAGCTCAGTAATGTAACTTACCCAGCCACCGTATGAACCCGTGCAGCAGGGCTAGCACAGGTCCCACACGTAGGGCCGGAGCTCAGTAATGTAACTTACCCAGCCACCGTATGAACCCGTGCAGCAGGGCCAGCACAGGTCCCACACGTAGGGCCGGAGCTCAGTAATGTAACTTACCCAGCCACCGTATGAACCCGTGCAGCAGGGCTAGCACAGGTCCCACACGTAGGGCCGGAGCTCAGTAATGTAACTTACCCAGCCACCGTATGAACCCGTGCAGCAGGGCTAGCACAGGTCCCACACGTAGGGCCGGAGCTCAGTAATGTAACTTACCCAGCCACCGTATGAACCCGTGCAGCAGGGCTAGCACAGGTCCCACACGTAGGGCCGGAGCTCAGTAATGTAACTTACCCAGCCACCGTATGAACCCGTGCAGCAGGGCTAGCACAGGTCCCACACGTAGGGCCGGAGCTCAGTAATGTAACTTACCCAGCCACCGTATGAACCCGTGCAGCAGGGCTAGCACAGGTCCCACACGTAGGGCCGGAGCTCAGTAATGTAACTTACCCAGCCACCGTATGAACCCGTGCAGCACGGCGCACAGGTCCCACACGTAGGGCCGGAGCTCAGTAATGTAACTTACCCAGCCACCGTATGAACCCGTGCAGCAGGGCGCACAGGTCCCACACGTAGGGCCGGAGCTCAGTAATGTAACTTACCCAGCCACCGTATGAACCCGTGCAGCAGGGCTAGCACAGGTCCCACACGTAGGGCCGGAGCTCAGTAATGTAACTTACCCAGCCACCGTATGAACCCGTGCAGCAGGGCCAGCACAGGTCCCACACGTAGGGCCGGAGCTCAGTAATGTAACTTACCCAGCCACCGTATGAACCCGTGCAGCACGGCGCACAGGTCCCACACGTAGGGCCGGAGCTCAGTAATGTAACTTACCCAGCCACCGTATGAACCCGTGCAGCAGGGCTAGCACAGGTCCCACACGTAGGGCCGGAGCTCAGTAATGTAACTTACCCAGCCACCGTATGAACCCGTGCAGCAGGGCCAGCACGGCGCACAGGTCCCACACGTAGGGCCGGAGCTCAGTAATGTAACTTACCCAGCCACCGTATGAACCCGTGCAGCACGGCGCACAGGTCCCACACGTAGGGCCGGAGCTCAGTAATGTAACTTACCCAGCCACCGTATGAACCCGTGCAGCAGGGCCAGCACAGGTCCCACACGTAGGGCCGGAGCTCAGTAATGTAACTTACCCAGCCACCGTATGAACCCGTGCAGCAGGGCTAGCACGGCGCACAGGTCCCACACGTAGGGCCGGAGCTCAGTAATGTAACTTACCCAGCCACCGTATGAACCCGTGCAGCAGGGCCAGCACGGCGCACAGGTCCCACACGTAGGGCCGGAGCTCAGTAATGTAACTTACCCAGCCACCGTATGAACCCGTGCAGCACGGCGCACAGGTCCCACACGTAGGGCCGGAGCTCAGTAATGTAACTTACCCAGCCACCGTATGAACCCGTGCAGCAGGGCCAGCACGGCGCACAGGTCCCACACGTAGGGCCGGAGCTCAGTAATGTAACTTACCCAGCCACCGTATGAACCCGTGCAGCACGGCGCACAGGTCCCACACGTAGGGCCGGAGCTCAGTAATGTAACTTACCCAGCCACCGTATGAACCCGTGCAGCAGGGCGCACAGGTCCCACACGTAGGGCCGGAGCTCAGTAATGTAACTTACCCAGCCACCGTATGAACCCGTGCAGCAGGGCTAGCACGGCGCACAGGTCCCACACGTAGGGCCGGAGCTCAGTAATGTAACTTACCCAGCCACCGTATGAACCCGTGCAGCACGGCGCACAGGTCCCACACGTAGGGCCGGAGCTCAGTAATGTAACTTACCCAGCCACCGTATGAACCCGTGCAGCAGGGCCAGCACGGCGCACAGGTCCCACACGTAGGGCCGGAGCTCGGCACTCAGCTCGCCATTGGGGCACGCGGCGAGTCTCTTGGCGAGTCGACGGGCGCGCGACACCCACCACGCGAACCGCCCGCGCCGCCGCCGCCATTCGCTCGTCTGTGCGACAATGATCCACAACAATTCATTTTACGATAGATCCACAACAATTCATTTTACGGTAGAGTTTGTTGTTGAATGAGTGGATGGATGAAGCTAATACAATATCTTGAGGCAATTTATTCCACGCATCAACTACCCTGTTCGTCAGAAAGTGCTTATGGGGATTATTCTTTGAGCGTCTTTTCTTTAGTTTTAGTGTGTGTCTTCTTAAGCGAGTATTTAAGTCTCGCTACATATACAAATCAAATTAAATGTGATGTGATGTGACATACAAACTATGATGTTGTTTGACAGAGTAAAACAATATTGTAAGTGTGTTTATTACTAAATAAACTCTTTATTTCAACACATTTAATTTTGAGCATGGACATTTGGCAAAAAGAAAATTGAGAAAAGGACATTATGAGATGAGACGTGTGTAACAAATGTATCTTTACTGGGTGTAAGGAACGATGTACCAAAAATTTTGCAGGCATGATCAGACCATGAAACTGAACAACTTTTACTATGGAGCCTTAGTTGGAAAAGGCATTTTTTACGACTTTCCATAGAAATGATATGGGATGTCGATTTTTTTTCTCGTTTACAACATATGCTTCATAGAAAATGTTGTTCAGTTTCATGGTCTGCCTGCAAAGTTTACGGTACACCGTTCCTTACACCCTGTAAGTAACAAAAAGAGTATAGTAACCCGAAAGGAGTTCAAGCTATTGAAAATGCTGGACAATCCACGAAAGAAACAGGGCGTAGGCCTATGTCCAGTAGTGAACAGTTGTGACTGGTTAATGATTCAATTTTCAGTCTGACATTGTACATTATGTAGTAGAAAAGTTAATTAATACTCAGGAATTATATGTTTTGGAAGAGCATTTATACTCTGGAATTGTATCTTGTCGGGAATTAATTTATACTCTGGAATTCTATCTTGTCAGGAATTATTTTTATACTCTGGAATTCTATCTTGTCGGGAATTAATTTATACTCTGGAATTGTATAAGATAAGATAATTCTTTATTAAATAAACTAAATTATAAATTGCCGTGTGTTGCCTGCTGAGAATACCATCACCCCATTTCTTGCTCGTGGGAGTCGTAAGAGGCGACTTAGGGACTTGAGGGTGTGTATTGCAATTTTAGGCGATGGGCTGACAAACTGTCACTATAGGGATACACAATTTTCCGAATAACCCCCAAATATTTGTCAGACGTGGCGTAAATGTCCGTTTTTTGCGGCTGTTTACGCTCTGCCTACCCCGCAAGGGATTATAGGCGTGATATATGTATGTATGTATGTAATAATAAATAGGTACACTTATATGAATAGTATCTTGTCAGGAATTAATTTATACTCTGGAATTGTATCTTGTCGGGAATTAATTTATACTCTGGAATTGTATCTTGTCGGGAATTAATTTATACTCTGGAATTGTATCTTGTCGGGAATTAATTTATACTCTGGAATTGTATCTTGTCGGGAATTAATTTATACTCTGGAATTGTATCTTGTCGGGAATTAATTTATACTCTGGGAATTGTATCTTGTGGGCAATAATTTTTTTCTTTGGTATTGTATGTTGTGAAGAGCGAATTAATACTCTGGCATTGTATGTTGTGGGGAGGGAATATACTCTGGAATTGTATGTTATGGAGAGTGCATTTATACTCTGGAATGGTATGTTGTGGAGAGTGCATTTATACTCTGGAATTGTATGTTGTGGAGAGTGCATTTATACTCTGGAATGGTATGTTGTGGAGAGTGCATTTATACTCTGGAATTGTATGTTGTGGAGAGTGCATTAATACTCTGGAATTGTATGTTGTGGAGAGTGCATTTATACTCTGGAATTGTATGTTGTGGAGAGTGCATTAATACTCTGGAATTGTATGTTGTGGAGAGTGCATTTATACTCTGGAATTGTATGTTGTGGAGAGTGCATTTATACTCTGGAATTGTATTTTGTGGGAAGTGAAGTTATACTCTGGAATAATATTTTGTAGCGAGTGAATTTATACTCTGGAATTGTATTTTGTGGGAAGTGAAGTTATACTCTGGAATAATATTTTGTGGGGAGAGAATTTATACTTTGGAATTGTATGTTTTGGGGAGTGAATTTATAGTCTGGAATTGTATGTTGTGGGGAGTGAATCTATACTCTGGAATTCTATGTAGTGGAGAGTGCGCTTATACTCTGGAATTGTATGTTGTGGGGAGGGAATATACTCTGGAATTGTATGTTGTGGGGAGGGAATATACTCTGGAATTGTATGCTGTGGTGAGGAAATATACTCTGGTAACAGAAACTCTTTATTGCTTACATTCGCAATACAAAACATTAAAAAACAAGATAAAATAAATTTGAGTAGTGTTTCAGTGAAACAACAGTGATAGTAATCTCGAGTGCTTAAAGGTTTTTATTAGAACATAAGATAGGCAAAGGTGGCCTTATCTCTTTAAGCAATACCTACCTCTGTGCCGTGTGATGCCGGCCTAGAATGACATCACCCCTCTGGTTTGAATACCAAATTTTAAAACACTTCCCGTGTTAGGAATACAATTTTTGAAAATTTGCTAAATTTTCAAGCGCGGGCAGGGTTTGAACTTGCGACTTTCGCAGGTCGTCCCTTGCCCGCCAATTTAGCAAGTGTATTTTAATGCCAGTAACGCGTGGCACGGCTCCTCTCACCTCTGGTTTGTTTCCGGCGCGAGGCAGGATACTGGCGGCGTGCGTCATCAGCCAATTGAAGTCATGCAGTAATCGCAACCCTCTAGATCCGTGCTCGAAGGGCAGGTAGAAGAGATCGCATAGCAGCAGTAAGTCGTCCTCGTTTAAACCGTTCGCGTTTTCAGTCTGTTCTGTTGGCGGGCTGAAATATAATAAGAATCATTACATAGACGCGTCTGTCCCTAAGTCTGTTTGAATGTATGCTTAAATCTTCACAACTACCCAACGGATCTGGATGAAGTTATTTTTAAGATAGAGTGATTCAAGAGGAATGTTTAATGTATGATTTTTGTCGGGAGAAGGTCTGTTTCCCGTGGGAAATTGCAAGTTTTCTATACAAGTATTTTGTATTCTCGTCAGGTCTGAATGCGACGAGATTTCACGGCTTCATACATATAATTCTCTCTGAAACATGCTCTAAGTCTATACAGGGTGTAAGGGACAGCCTTCTGAAAACTTAAAGGATGCATTCAGACCATCAAACTGAACAACAGAGAGAGTTATATGAATGAAGCCGTGAAATCTCGTCGCGTTCAGTATTCGGAAGGCTGTCCCTTACACCCTGTATAGACTTAAACGATGTTTCAGAGATAATTATATGAATGAAGCCGTGAAATCTCGTCGCATTCAGTATTCGGAAAGCTGTCCCTTACACCCTGTATAGACTTAAACCATGTTTCAGAGAAGTATATGAATGAAGCCGTCTCGTCGCGTTCAGTATTCGGAAGGCTGTCCCTTACACCTTGTGCAGTGCCTTTATTTTTATATTTTTATCCCGCCCGAGCCGGTTTTCTATTAGGACATTACAAAATTGTTATAAAAAAAAAAGAAAATTGGTTGATACAAATTTCTTTTTTTTACAATGACGGTTCATGACGTCAATAAGTGATATCCCCTTCTCCGGAGGGCGCTTGAAACATCAAAATGGCGATGACTGGGGGGCCCGCCCGCGGGAGGTAACCACTTCACTGACTCCGGTTACATAAACAAAGATTTCTCAGAAACGATTAAGCGATAAGCATGGTATGTTATATCGTCGAGTTCGTCGTGAAACAAGCTACCTTGTTGTTGAATAATCTAAACATTTTGGATATTGTATTTCTGTCGATCTCTAGCTGAAGTGGTAGTTTTTTTTAATACCCGGTTTTTTATGTTTACCGCCAAAGAACTTGTGAATTAAACAATGTTTGTAAGAAATATCTTTATATTTTACATTACTGTACATCTATTTACTAAAATAAAGCATAATATATCCCCACCCCATATATATTTTTCACAGGAAGAGCATGCACACAATACGCCAAAAACTGACATTATCTGTCAAAAAAATATGACAATTTTAAAGCTATTTTTAAGGATGCTTAAAACATAAATACAATTCAATTTGCTATTCATTACTTTTAACACATTATTTATTAGCTTTTTACAAAGTTTTATTAAAGTAACATTATCTTTTTATTGCAAAATTCTTGCAAAATAATTTGACAGGTAGGTACATGGGCGCGACACAACGAGACGCGGTAGCGTGCAAGTTGTTAGGAAAATGTTGACTTAAAACCATGTTAGATCGGCAATAAATTACACAAAAACGATCGTAACTTACCCTGTTCATAGTTGAACAATGCCCAAACACTTCGTAAACACTTCCAAAACCACTTATAGTTGATACAAAAAATACGATAAAAAATCTGACACCCGCGCGGCACAGACTCCGAAACGCACACAAAGATTGGATGATTTTGTTTGATAAAACTCTATGGTTCCGCTTGGTGTTGCTATTATTATATTCTAAAACCTTCTAACACTGTATTTCATTCATTCAATCACAACTGCGTGCTGTAAATATTTAAAATAGGCGCGAACTGTGAGCTCTCAGCTTTTACGACCAAATGCGACCATATTATGGCTGCTCCCCAGTTGCGCGCAAAATGGCGGCAACCAAGTCCTGGCTTTTCCCCAGTTGAACGGATATGATAATAATCCTACATTGAATAAAGAATTTCAATTTCAATTTCCTGTATAACTCACTCGAGTGCAGGTTCCGTGCCGTCGGTGGGTTGAGCAGGGTCGGTGGGTTCACCGGGTTCGATCACCATGTCTCCACTGAGCGGGCTGTGAGACGCCTCCACTTGCATGGAACCACTCTGAAATAACATTATAATTACTAATAGTAATAATATTAATCATCATCATCATTGGCCTCACACGTCTGTGACAGACGATTTAAACAGTGTCTGAGGCAGACACTGCGTTGCCTGGGACGCAATTATGGAAAACGCAGGGCTGCCTGCGTACCTGCGCCACCCTCTCGGCCTTCCTGGCTGGATCCGCAGGAACGACTAGTCGATACGTGCGGAGCCAGGTCGGCTGCAGGAGTCTGCCACGCGGTAGGTCTCTGTCACACGCGCCCCCAGGAGACCCCGTTCCGGGTTTCATTGTGGAGTTGGCCTCTCCAGGACCGTTGTGCTTGGGTCGGATTTATCCCTCGGTCACTTCTTACGACCCCCACGGGAAGAGATGGGGTGGTGCTATTCTACTCTGACGGCACCACACGGCCTATATAACCATAATATAATTCTTTATTGCACAAAGTAAGTTTACAAATAAATAAAAAAGAATGAAAAAAAGTACAACTAAGCCTTCTTGCTATGGTAGCAAGCTCTACCAGGCAACCTTTGGGTGAAAGGAAAGTGCGTTTAGATAAGCGGTATAGTGCAGTTAGTAGAAGTGGTAGTAGTTTATGCAACTGTCGTATAATGGGGGTCATTAGAATGCGAGTGTGATAATAGTTTGACACGAGCATTCTAATTCCTAATTATAGCAGTTGCATACACTATTTTATCTACACACACTCGTCTTATAATGTTCGAATTATGAATTCGAAAACAGTTGTATAAAGACCTACGTTTAGTTTTACAGTTCATAGGCTAAGCTGGAATGCTGTAAAATGTATTTCAATATATAATAATAATATTGCATACCTCGCTGAGTCCGTCCTGCATGACGACATCCTCGGGCACCGAGGGCGGGTCCTCGTCGCAGGGCTCCGCGGGCCGCGGCGGCGACAACGTTTGCGGCGTGTCTGCAGAAACACATTCAAATGCATCAATTTAATTATATAAATAAATATTCTGGACAATTTACCCAGCGCCATCTAGCCCCAAGCTAAGCAAGGCTTGTTCTGGCACTAATTATACATAGAAATCACCCAGACTAAACACAAATATCTGAAGATAGCTTAACAAATCTATGCGTCAAGTGGGGATCGAACCCAAGACCCTCGGCGTAGCAGGCAGGGGAACTATCCGCTACGCCATCGGGTCAGTCAAAATTATTTATTTTTCACTTTTATTTTGCTACTAGCTTTTACCTGCGATAGTATATGTAGTTGTAAAAAAAGTGCCTGACACAATAAGCAAATCAATTCGCACAACGAATCCTCAGTGATGATTTTCTTCGGTGTTATGCGCTATGTTTCTTTTGATTTACTTGTTTCCCGTGGGATAAAAAAACGTAAAAAGTAGCCTGTGTCCTTTCTTAAGTTCCTGTCTATGCTTATGCCAAATTGTATCAAAATCGGTTCAGTGGTTTAGGCGTGAAAACGAAACAGACAGACAGAGTTACTTTTGAATTAATAATATTAGTATGAATTACTTTTTTTTAAAATGTAATTATAGATTTGTAATTTCATTTGACATTTGATTGTAAATTGTATTAATTTTTTGAACTTTGCACGCTTGAAGCAAGCAGATTACTGCACTGGAATATAAATTATGAAATTCCATATGTATTCCAACAAATAAATAATTTTTGTTTCTGTTTCAAGATTCGAGATATTTATTCATGAACATTATGTTTGAATTTCAGTAATTTTGACTGATTATATAAAGAGTATGTTAAGTCAAAGTTACTCGAGAGAAACATTTCGAAATTCAATTAATCTCAGAACCTGTGCGTAGCGAGCAGACGCACTATTACGATGTCAATTTTTTAAGAAGATAAATCAATATTTCAGTAGAAAACTATATATGAAAACCAGTGCCTTTATTTTTATTTTTCTATTTCGCCCGAGCCGGTTTTCTATTAGGACAATACAAAATTGTTATAAAAAAAAAGAAAATTGCGTTATGCAAATTTCGTTTTTTTACAATGACCGATCATGACGTCAATAAGTGATAATACTATCATACATTGAATAAAGTTATTTCATTTTCATTTTCATAATACGAAAGTGTTTTAAAACTAGGATTTAAATAAATCTTTCTTCTTGATGAATTTTGTATGACGCCTTATAACCTAAATATGAATAAATGCTTTTGACGGCCGATGTGGCGCAGTGGTAGTGCGACTGCCTGCGACGCAAAGGTTCCGGGTCCGATTCTCGGTGGGACACTCACGAAGTTGATATTTATCACTTTGTAAATTTTTTCCCGGTCAGGTTAGTACATTGCTGGGTGAACCAACTGATTGTCCAAAAGAAATGGTTCCGTGCTTCGGAGAGCACGTTAAGCCGTCGGTCCCGGTTGTTGTTTATGTTTACTTAGACGGCGGTCGTAACACAACCATGTCAGAGGCCTACTAGTGGTTGTAGGCGGTTGAAAAACTCTGACACCAGGGTTCATCGGGTTGTTGGACGACTCGGTGTCCCAAACGAAAAGAGAATGCTTTTGCCACAGTAAGAAAAAAGCAAATGTTCCTATCTGAAACTAACTTTTTCTTTGTGCAGGCTAAGGCATATTTAACTAACATCATAAAAAAAAATCTAAATAAATATAGTAAGTTTCATTAAGTTGTCGTGTGATGTCAGCTAAGAATAGCATCACCCCATTTCTTGCGCGCGGGTATCGTAAGAAGCGACTAAGGGACTCGAGGAATACATGTGTATTGCAATTTTAGGCGATGGGCTGACAACCTATCACTATAGCTATTCACAATTATCTAAGTGACCCTGTTTGTCAGACGTGGCGTAAATGACCGCTTTTTACGGATATTTACGCTCTGCCTACCCCGCAAGGAATATCGGCGTGATATATGTATGTAGTTTTATAAAATGACTTAGATTAAAATATAAACATATCCGGAACACCGAATTACCGTTTGAAACAGTCTAAGAGAGTTTTATTATTTTATTTAAAATCTTACGATATTTTTGAACCAAAATGTCATAACATATCCAACAGATTATTTTTTGACTTACCACCAACACTCATATCCCCATTCTGCTGCGCGAGGCCTTCATCATCTACGATAATATTATCTTCTTCTTTCTCCTTCTTCATGTCTTCTATAAAACTGGGGGATTCCAATACGCTGTCGTTTGATTCGTTTCCTGAAAAGGTGGTACAGGTTAACCTTAACTGATAAAGAAGAAGATACACAAATGAAAATATAGAGCATTTTGGAGTGGAATATTTGGGGTTACGTGTAGTAGGGTTGGATGATATGTAGTTGGATATTATGGGGTGTGGTGTGATGTGGTGGGGTGTGGGAATTATGGGTTGGGGTATTAGGGGGTTAAGTGTGATGTGGAGGGGTGTGGTGTGATGTGGAGGGGTGTGGTGTGATGTGGTGGGGTGTGGGAATTATGGGTTGGGGTATTAGGGGGTTAAGTGTGATGTGGAGGGGTGTGGTGTGATGTGGAGGGGTGTGGTGTGATGTGGTGGGGTGTGGGAATTATGGGTTGGGGTATTAGGGGGTTAAGTGTGATGTGGAGGGGTGTGGTGTGATGTGGAGGGGTGTGGTGTGATGTGGTGGGGTGTGGGAATTATGGGTTGGGGTATTAGGGGGTTAAGTGTGATGTGGAGGGGTGTGGTGTGATGTGGAGGGGTGTGGTGTGATGTGGTGGGGTGTGGGAATTATGGGTTGGGGTATTAGGGGGTTAAGTGTGATGTGGAGGGGTGTGGTGTGATGTGGTGGGGTGTGGGAATTATGGGTTGGGGTATTAGGGGGTTAAGTGTGATGTGGAGGGGTGTGGTGTGATGTGGTGGGGTGTGGGAATTATGGGTTGGGGTATTAGGGGGTTAAGTGTGATGTGGAGGGGTGTGGTGTGATGTGGAGGGGTGTGGTGTGATGTGGTGGGGTGTGGGAATTATGGGTTGGGGTATTAGGGGGTTAAGTGTGATGTGGTGGGGTGTGGTGTGTTGTGGTGGGGAATTATGGGTTGGGGTATTATGGGGTCAAGTATGACGGGTCGATGGGCTGACAACCTGTCACTATGGCGACACACAATTTTCCGAATGACCCTCAAATTAACGTGGTGTAAATATCCGTTTTTTGCGGCCGTTTACGCTCTGCCTTCACCGCATGGGATTACAGGCGTGATATGTGTATGCATGTATGTAGTATGATGGGGTAGGGTGTGGTGTAATTGGGTTGGGTCTGACAGGGATTTGATAAAAATACGAAACCCACCTTCTTTATCCAGATTCATTTCCCTGCCATTCTCTTCAACAGGCTTCAGGCTCAATATGGGCACGGTGAGCGTAGACACGGGTATTTCGGAAGGCACGGTCACGTTTGAACTGGCTATAGGTATGATGGGGTTGGGTATGGATTTGTTTAACACCACTTTAGTGGGTGACACCAAAGAGTTCATGACCGGGTTTGACACTGGGCTGAAGCTTTCCATCGATGACACCTGCAATATAATTGAGTCCTTAGAATATTTGCACTAACATTTGGGGGCTGGTGGGTTGGTGGGTTAAGAAGTGGATCGGTGGGTTGATTGGTCGGTTGGTTAGTCACTTTGTGAGTTGATTAGTGGATAAGTGGGATGGCTGGTGGGAAAATTGGTGGGTTGGCTAATGGGTTATTTGGTGGTTTGGTGGGTTGGCTAGTGGGTGAATTGGTGGGTTTGTGGGTTCATTGGTGGATCGGTGGGTTAGTAGTAGATTGGTGGGTGGGCGGGTTGATAGTGGGTTGATTGGTGGGTTGGTAGGTTGGAACATCGGTTGGTGGGTTTGTGGGTACGTGGGTTTATTAGTAGGCTGGTGAGTTGATTGGTGTATAAGTGGGTTAGTTGGTGGGTTGAATAGCGGGTTGGTGGGTTGATTGTGGGGTAATTGGTGGGTCGGTGGGATTATTGATAGGAACGTGGGTTGGTTGGTGAGTTTGTGGGTTGGTTGGTGTGTTGCTTGGTTGTTGGGTTGGTTAATCGGTGGTTTACAAAAATGATTGGTTGGTTTAATGTAATGGTATGGGGTTTACCTGCAGCTGGCTGGTGTTCACAGTGGGTATGGGCTGTATGTCCGGTGTGGAGGTGGTGGAAGTGGTGCTGGTGGTGGTGACCAGCGACATGCAAGTGTTCACCATCGGCAGGATCGGCATCATCGGCACCGCCGGCACTGCTGGCCGGAGGGAAAATTTGTAGATTAACATTATTGGGATATTTGCAACATATAAGAATTAGTACTTTAATGACAATATCTTATCGTCCTAATTTAGCTAATCATTCGAACCAATCAATCAAATAATTATTTGCTCAAAACACGGTGTAACATAAATGGTAAATAAGCACATAGATCTTTCATGTTTTGCTAGTCACTAGCATGCAAAACAGGTAATTAAATTATTAACAATGAAATGCAATGTGTATAAGATTAACAATATCGTATATAAAATTTCTAAATATAAATTTAATGTTAGGTACAGCAGTAGTCAAGATTAGATTTGTCATTCAAAAATAACATGTCTCGCATTCGAATATAGTATTATAACATTATTATCGCTGTAGAATAAGCTCTTCTTTACCAACATAATAAAATATTTAAGATTCTACCAATAAAAAAACAATAAACAAATTACTGAATTTGAAAATCCGTCCGAGATCCAAACCTGCTGTCATGCGTTAATATAATATTTTTACTTTAAGGTTTCGAAAAACCCTTATTAAAATGCCTTTTAGAAATCAACAATCTATTAAATTGTGGAAATGTTACCTGTTATAGGAGGCGATGGTTTAATGACAGGCCCCTGTGACGTTTTGGGGATCGTAAACTCCGGCAGCCATTCCGTGATCGCTTGCCTACAAACGAATAAAAATAACTACACACATATCACGCCTATTATCCCTAGCGGGGTAGGCAGCAAAAAACGGCCACTTACGCCACGTCTGACAAATATTATAGGGTCATTCGGAAAATTGTGTATAGCCATAGTGACAGGTTGTCAGCCCATTGCCTAAAATTGCAATACACACCCTCGAGTCCCTTAGTCGCCTCTTACTACTCCCACGGGAAAGAAATGGGGTGATGCTATTCTAAGCCGGCATCACACGACTGACATAAAAGAACTATACTGGGTGAAATTTTACTAGTGACCGATAGCGAAATCTCAAGACGAAGTGGTGATAAGGAACTACTTTCCCCAAGGAATAAAGGTCGAAATATGACAAAAATTATTAAGAATATTTATTGGATTATGTTTATTCTTTATACTTTTTGATTATTTCCTAATCGATATATTTTTTTAAATTATATCTTAAACCCAATTTTTTTTATATATTTTGAGTTAGTAGAGTAACTCAAATCATCTGATCGGAAATTTTGTATGGGAGGCCCAATTTTTTTTTTCGATTATCGGATTTTGTTCCCTGGGGTAAGTTGTTTCTTATCACCAGCCCGTCTTGAGATTTCACTATCAATCACTTGAAAAATTTCCCCCTTTATAATAACAGATAAAACTGTCACAAGTAGTATTCCTGGGAGAGTATTAAAAATCAACTGTAGAAAAAGCCTTCACATTCCATTGTTGGACAAGGTTCTCCCCTTTTTGGAGGAAGGTGGTGTTACATACACACATACACATATCACACCTATAATCCCTTGCGGGGTAGGCAGAGCGTAAACAGCCGCAAAAAACGGCCATTTACACCACGCCTGACAAATGTTGAGGGTCTTTCGGAAAATTGTGTATCGCTATAGTGACAGGTTGTCAGCCCATCGCCTAAAATTGCAATACCTCGAGTCTCTTAGTCGCTTCTTACGACTCCCACGGGAAAGAAATGGGGTGATGCTATTCTAAGCCGGCATCACACGGCACGGTGGTGTTTGTTGTACTCAAACCTTCAGTCGTCTTAGGGTGATGCTATTCTAAACCAGCATCGTACACAAACTCAGCAGTAGTCAATGAATTTACGCATTTAACTTTTAGCTAACTAAAGCGTCAAGTAAATAAATTCGAGAAAATATCAAAATCTCTAGAAATAATTTTGCTTATGACTATATCTTACCTGAGCGCCTGCCGGTGATGGTAAACGTGCTTTCCGAGGGTGAGAGGTGATTCGTCTTCACAAACGCCCGTCTCGCTCTCTCGTTCTAGCTTTATATCCCACGAGACTGCTTCCACTGAAAGAAAACAAACTGGTTAGGGCATTATTAGGTTAGGTTATGTACTTCGGAGGGCACGTTAAACTTTCGTTCTCGGTTGCTGTGTATGATTACTTAGACGGCAATCGTTATACAACCATGTCAGAGGCCTACTAGTAGTAGTAGGTGGTCGAAAAACTCTGACACAAGTGTTGTCGGGTCGTCGGTGTACCACACGAAAAAAGAAATTACTTGGATGTTAATCAATATCCAATAGTAGAATAGTACTAGTGATAGCGAAAGTCACTGGGTTTCAGGTGGGGATGTCTGGGTTTCAGGTGGGGATGTCTGGGTTTCAGGTGGGGATGTCTGGGTTTCAGGTGGGGATGTCTGGGTTTCAGGTGGGGATGTCTGGGTTTCAGGTGGGGATGTCTGGGTTTCAGGTGGGGATGTCTGGGTTTCAGGTGGGGATGTCTGAGGGTCAGGTGGGGATGTCTGGGGATCAGTTGGGGACTTTTGAGGGTCAGGTGGGGATGTCTGGGGATCAGTTGGGGATTTCTGTGGGTCTGGTGGGGATATCTGGGGATCAGTTGGGGACTTTTGAGGGTCAGGTGGAGATGTCTGGGGATCAGTTGGGGACTTGTGGGTCAGGTGGAGATGTCTGGGGATCAGTTGGGGACTTTTGAGGGTCAGGTGGAGATGTCTGGGGATCAGTTGGGGACTTGTGGGTCAGGTGGAGATGTCTGGGGATCAGTTGGGGACTTGTGGGTCAGGTGGAGATGTCTGGGGATCAGTTGAGGACTTCTGGGGATCAGTTGAGGACTTCTGGGGATCAGTTGGGGATGTCTGGGGATCAGTTGGGGACTTGTGGGTCAGGTGGAGATGTCTGGGGATCAGTTGGGGACTTGTGGGTCAGGTGGAGATGTCTGGGGATCAGTTGAGGACTTCTGGGGATCAGTTGGGAATGTCTGGGGATCAGTTGGGGACTTGTGGGTCAGGTGGAGATGTCTGGGGATCAGTTGGGGACTTGTGGGTCAGGTGGAGATGTCTGGGGATCAGTTGAGGACTTCTGGGGATAAGTTGGGGATGTCTGGGGATCAGTTGGGGACTTTTGTGGGTCAGGTGGAGATGTCTGGGGATCAGTTGGGGATGTCTACGGGTCAGTTGAGGATCAGTTGGGGACTTTTGTGGGTCAGGTGGAGATGTCTGGGGATCAGTTGGGGATGTCTACGGGTCAGTTGAGGATCAGTTGGGGACTTTTGTGGGTCAGTTGGGTCTACTGTCAGTTGGATCTACTGTCAGTTGGACCTACTGTCAGTCAGGTGTATAGTTAGACTGTGATCTCTACTCACTATGTTGCGGCGCGTCGAGGCTGCAGGACGCCCAGTGCGCGAGCGTCCATATTGGAATCATATTAGCGTTATATTCGCAGTTGGGGTTGGTGAGCACCCCGCGTAAGAGTGGAATCAGTTCCGGGGAACGACCGCAGTATGGGCCTGGAAAATGAAAAATGAAAATGAAAAAATTATTCGTAACTTATCTAGTTACAGGTCAATCCAAACACAATGTAACTCAGTGTTACACGAGTAGGTATAGATAAAGTAGGTATCCATTCTATAAATACAATCAATTAAAACATTCGTCAGAAAAATTATCATTTTTAAAATGGTATAAAATAATAAAAGGTATTCCTAATAATAAAATAAATTTAAATAAGAATGTCTCGTTAACTATGTCAGTTCTACTTTATCAAAGTCGGCATAATCATAAAATTCCTTTTCTATTTTAAACTTTAAAAAGAATCCTTACCAAGAATACATACAAGTAAAAACTATCTTCTGACTTAGACAGTCCATGTGGCTGAAATTCTTAAACCCGTGATCCATTTTTCTGACATTCGTCTTTAGCAATGAATCGTTTACACGTTTTTAAACTATACTCTCGATTTTGGCAAGGTACTCCATTAGGTGTTTATTACACGACTGCTCAACCAAAAAAGGAGTGTAATGTTTTTAGAGTTCATGTATGTATGTATATATGTGCGATTCTTTGAAGGACTGAAACTCGTTAACCACTGAACAGATTCGAATGGGAATTGTATCGGAAGAATCCTTACATTATCTAGAGAGAGTCATAGGCTAGGCTTTATATCAGAAAGCAGTCGTGTTGTTAAAAAACTTAATTTATTATGCATGTTAGCTAAACCTAGTTCCTCTGATTCCATATAAATGGCCAAATTTATTCATGAAAATAATTTATAACAATGCAAGAAATAGACAGACCGACAGACTGAAACACTTTATTGCTCACACTAATAATTGTAACACAAACAAGAACAAAAATAAACAACACAATATAAGCAAAGACGGCCTTATCGCTCTAAGCGATCTCTTCCAGGCAACCCTGCACACTAAGAGAAAACATTGAAAAAACACACTGTAAATAGTATCGGCAACACGCAAAAGACATAAAAATCATTAATTTAACAAATCTAAGTAATTTAACAAAACAATATTAATACCTATAAAATAGCTTAGATTGATATGAAGAAATGTGCTGCCAAAATCAAAAGCACTTATGAAGTTTCAAGCAAAAATCTCACCGAGGAAGATCCGTTTCTGATCGTAATCATTGGCATGCAGGTTGTCCCATATGACAGGCGGCCGACGCAGCACGGCTGTTATTTCTTCTAGACACTCCGTTGTCAGAGTTTTTGATATCACTTTTGGACCTGAAATTACATTTTCATTATTTTTTCTGTTTAATTTTAGATATTAGAAATATAATAATTATATATATTGCCGTGCAATGTCGGCTTAGAATAGCATCACCCCATTTCTTTCCCGTGAGTGTCGTAAGAGGCGACTAAGGGACTCGAGGGTTCCATGTGTATTGCAATTTTAGGCGATGGGCTGACAACCTGTCACTATGGTAATACACAATTTTCTGAATGACCCACAAATATTTGTCAGACGTGGTGTAAATGTTCGTTTTTAACGATTGTTTATGCTCTGCCTACCCCGCAAGGGATAAAGGCGTGATATATGTATGTATTTATTGCCGTGTGATATCGGCTGTATAGCATCTCCCCATTTCTTTCTCGTGGGTGGACGACTCGGTGTCCTACACGGAAAGAGAAGAGTTCACTAATCCTCACCTGTCCACATGATGTCAATCTGCTGCGACAGTTTAGTGCCGAGGGTGTTGAGATACTCGGAGCTGTTTCCTTAGTCGCCTCTTACGACTCCCACGGGAAAAAAATGTGGTGATGCTATTCTAAGCTGGCATCACACGGCACAAAATAAAAGGCAGCACGGCATAAATATATATAATAACATAATTTATAATGCATCTCTGATTATGAAACATAAAAAAATAATAAGTAGTTGCTTTTACTTACCCCGTGTGATGCCGGCTTAGAATAGCATCACCCTATTTCTTTCCCGTGGGTGTCGTAAGAGGCGACTAAGGGACTCGAGGGTTCCATGTGTATTGCAATTTTAGGCGATGGGCTGACAACCTGTCACTATAGTGATACACAGTTATCTGATTGACCCTCGAACTTTTGTCAGACGTGGCGTAAGTGGCCGTTTTTTCGGTCGTTTACGCTCTGCCTACCCCGCAAGGGATAAAGGCGTGATATATGTATGTATGTATGTATGTCTATCCAGCGGGGCGCCCAGCCATATAGTGATTTAGTCTATATAGCAGGGCGCACTGTCATATAGCGTTTTGTCTGTGAATTTGCTATTAATATAAAAAAGTCTTGTTAGATTAGAAATTTGAAATGTAGTGGATTCTCACCTGTCCACATGATGTCAATCTGCTGCGACAGTTTGGTCCCGAGGGTATTCAGATACTCGGAGCTGTTGACGGAGGGCACGGCGCGCGTGCTGCAGTACTGCGTCGGGCACAGCAGGAAGCGCGGCCAGCCTAGGTGCTGGTGGATCTCGTTCGTTATTGACACCTGGAATAAAATGGTTTGTTTATTTTCTGTGTATTTTTGGAGTTTCATTTTTCAATATAAAAAATACAGATGTGGTCCATATTTCTGTAAAGTACTGTAGGATAGTTAAAATTCGTTTTAATTGTTGCATTGACAAAAATATTGATTCTCGCACTACCGACGGGTTAGCTGGCAGAGATCTCTTCTTAGAGATAAGCTTGCTTTTGCTCACACTAATTTTAAGTATTAGACCGGGTCTATCGCGATAGTATTTATTTTGCTCACACTGTTTGTACATTTTTCGTCGTTTTAATGCAATAAAGGATATATATATATATATTTCTTAAATTAGTTAATTAATCACAATCATAAAATATATATCATATAATATATCATCCGTATATAATAATATAAACGCCACTGTGTGTTGTGTGTTTTGGGTGCTATACGCCCATTTTTTTACGAAGGTATAACACATGTGCCGTGTGATGCCGGCTTAGAATAGCATAGCAATAGCGATGGGCTGACAACCTGTCACTATGACGATACACAATTTTCCGAATGTCCCTCAAATATATGTCAGACGTGGCGTAAATATCCGTTTTTGCGGCCGTAAACGTCTGCCTACCCCGTAAGGGATAAAGGCGTGATAGGTATGTGTGTATATTAGTCTTTTTCCTTTTTCGTGTGGGACACCGAGTCGTCCAACGACCCGATGAACCCTGGTGCCAGAGTTTTTCAACCGCCTGCTACGAGTAGTAGGCCTGTGACATGGTTGTGTAACGACCGCCGTCTAAGTAATCATAGACAGCAACCTGAACCGACGTCTTAACGTGCCCTCCGAAGCACGGAACCATCTTTCTTTTCGGACAATCAGGAGGTTTAGCCTGCAATGTCCTAACTAGACCGGGAACAAATTCATGAAGTAATAAATATCAACTTTATGAGTGTCCTGCCGAGAATCAAACCCGAAACCTTTGCGTCGCAGGCAGTCGCGCTACATCGGCTGGCATGTATATTAGTAGTATGGTTAAATAAATTTTATTTCTCAAAAAGAATACATTTGTAGCGACCTCTGGGAGCTACGACAACAAGCTCACTCAAAGTGGTTCACGAGCAAGCAAGACGCAACAGAAGTTCCAACATATCCGCAAGATGGCGCCACGTGACAGAACAAGGAGCCTGAAACGCGGTATCGAAGTGTATACCGCGCAACGCATATATACAACTTCCAATTCTATCCAGGTGGACCAGTCGGTCCCCTGGCCACAACACCCGGCCAGGCGGGTAGCTACCCTTTTCCCGACACCACCTGGAACCCTCCATTCTGCCTATTGGCATTACTCTTGTCACCCGCCATACATTCATGCACTTATATGAGAAATTTTACTAAATGAAAAGTTGTTCTTAGATATTGTAGCGACACAAAGCTGAATAAATGTTGTTTCAACTTGCGGGTGGTGAGATATTTATTAATTAATTAGTACTATGTGTATTTATATATATGTGTATGTAAATGTAGACTTACTTGTGCATGAGCGAAACTCTGGAAGATCTGTTTATCTGACTCGCTCATCTCCGGTTCAATATCGTCAAACAGCAGCGCGAAGCAGGTGCAACCAAACTGGGCCACCTGGAAAATTAAACGCAAAAGTTATATAATTATAATGAACAAACCTTTAATGGCTGACTGGGCCGCTGATGTGGCTCCTGCCTGCTACAGGTTCAATCCACACATGACACATAATTATATTAGTTAAGTCAATTTTCTGATATTTGTATTTTGTGTGGGTGTTTTCTATGTATAATATGTATCTATATAGAAAAAAAATGTATGTAGAAATAATGTTTTGCTAGCTATTTTGTTCCCATAGTACAAGCTTTACTTAGTTTGGGACTATATGGAAATATTTGTGTCTTGTGGGGATCGAACCCACGACCCTCGGCGAAGCAGGCAGGGGTACTAAAGTACGCAGGAACAAAATGGTAATCACCCCTTTGTTTAGTACAATACTAGATTTCTGCCCAGCGGTTTCACCCGCTGCCACTCGGTAAAAAGTGGCCGATGTGTTATTCCAGGTTATACTAAAGTATCAGGTAAACCTGTGTTCCAAATTTCATCCAAATCGGCCAAGCCGTTTGAGCGTGAAGAGGTAACAAACATACATACACACACAAACTCTCAGATTTATAATATTAGTACGGATTTCGAAATATAGTGTTAAAAACAAAAACTGCTAGCGCCATCTAACCACGAAAATAGGATGCTAGGAACTAATGAGAAGCTTTGGCGCTAGTAAAGCAAATTAACTGAAAGTAACCAATAGAACATCTGGAAAATTAAAATGGCCGCGTCTGGCCAATCACAGGCGGCCGTCAAAATTTGTCTGTGGATTTAGACAGATCTGTCAGGGTGACGGCGTCGGATTTTGCCGCGTTTTTGGTGGTCTTCAATTGTCTTAAGCGAAAAGTATTTTAAGTGAAAACTTACACAAATAAAACTTGTTATTTTATAGTTCATAAAGTGGGATAGTGTGTTTACTATCCAATTCGGATAAACCGATCGCCCACATAATGGGAAACAAGCGATCTAGATCTCGTTCGCGTTCCCGCGGCCGGCGTCACGATAGCGCCCGGCGTTACGACAAATCCCGTGATCAGTCTTCCAAACAACGGAAAACTTGTAGTGAGGATCGTTTGGAAAGCCGGCTCATGAACCTCGAACGTATCATGCAGAAATTTGAACGACGTATGGAGAACTTTGCTGGCAAATCTGACGCGTCCGTTGTACTAACGAGTTCCACTACTGTGCCGGTCACTTCAGATCAAGCTCTTGATGCCAACATCGCGTATGATGGCATTTGTACTCCACCGTTGCCAGTCCAAAACGTACAACCGCATACGGGTATGCGACGCGAGTTTCTGAGTGAAAAGTTGTGTTCGAAGTTTAACCACAATGTGCAACATAATTCTACTAGTGCCGCTGTTACTTCAGTTCATTCGTCAGTGTTGAGCAACTCACGGATTGGAGTTGCTGCAAATTCGAGTGCCAATATGGTGTGTGATACGCCACATGGCACACCTAATTTACCAGTGTGTACAACTAACACTTCAAATACAGTTGTGCCCTCGTCTGAACGTCACAAGCTGCCTGCCAGTGAGGAATCCCCGGAGGTTTGCTCATCAAAACCAGGTCAGATAAATAAAATATTCCCGGGATTTGACAATATACCAATTTTTACTGGAAACGCTGAGCACATGTCAACAACATCATGGATAAAACGTTTGGAATCTCTTGCTAAACTTTTTAATTGGGATGAACACATTCTTATTTATCAAATGACTTCAAAGTTGTCAGGCAATGCTAGACTTTGGTTTGATGCTCAACAGGACATTGACTTCAGTTGGGAGCAGTGGAAGCAAAAGTTGCTTAGTAATTTCCCAGAAGGGCGAGGTATCGCAATGAAATTAAATGACTTTATTAATGTTATGCGAGACAATGATGAGAATGTGGTAGAGTTTTATTATAAAAAGTTGATATTAGGGAAAAAGTGTGACCAACCGGATCATGTTATAGCGGATGTTATTATTTCCACCTTAAATCATCCACTACTAAAGGCTGGCGCACGCGGCGCTGGTTGCCGCGACACTAATTCACTTTTAGAGTTTCTCATTGATGCTGCATCTGATATTGTCCATAAAAATGTTAAAAGTCATATGGCTAAAGCGGAGGTAAATAAAAACATCCCTACAAAAAGAGGTAACTCGAAGGATAACATGATCTGTTACATTTGTAATGCTAAAGGACACCTTTCATGGCAATGTTCTAAGTCAAAACGGTGCGAACGGTGCCATAAGAATGGTCATGTATTGTCCGAGTGCAAGCAATGTAAGCTGTGTAATAGATTTGGTCATACAAATGAGCAATGTTATCGAGCAAAACAAGAACTTGTCAATAAACAACCTAAGATGTATAAACTTTCAAACATTGATGAAAACGAAAAAAAGTTTCACAAACAGGCCACTGTAAATGACGTTACCCTATCTGCATACGTTGATTATGGAAGTGCGTGTAACACAATTAAATTGAGTGCTGTCAAAAGATTAGGTTTAGATTTCTCAAAAGAATGTACGCGAAGCATCCGCCCTTATGGTGGTGGTATCCTTTACAAAACATTGGGTCAGATGACTGCGAAGGTAAAGCTAGATGATGCATCTGCTGTAGTCCCAATTTTGGTAGTAGATGACTGTTTGCAAGAGCATGATATGCTGATTGGCAGGTCATTCACAGAATTGCCAAGTATAGGAGTGACTAAAACATTTGACACATTAGCCTTCACAAATGTTGCAACAGACAATATAACAACTGTTCATCTAGGCAATCCATTGGGTGATTTTGTTGAATTACCTGCAGTATCTGAAAGTATGATGAATGTTTTAAGAGTATGTCTGGTTGATGATACAATTCTTTACCATGGTCTTAATGAAGTGACAATAACAGTATCACCTCAAGGTGCAGACCAGAATAATGAAACAATATATGTAAGATATTCACAGCATCATGAACCAGGTAAAGAATTAGAGGTTCTTCCGAGTATAGTGGAGATGAACAGAAACCATGGCCATGTAAAAGTTTTGAGTCATGTTTACTCACCTCTAACTTTGTATGCAAACAAATGTATAGCCCGGGGAAATTATATTTCAAGTACTGATGAGACTAACACTGATTTGACAGGAATTGATAAGTCATGACTAGAGTCACTATTAAATAAGTATCAACATTGCTTTGCTGGACAAGATGGGAAAATTGGAGCTTCTAATATAGAAATGTCTATTGAACTGACAAGCACAACACCTTTTTATTACCGTCCATTTCGTATGTCTTTTCCGGAACAAGAAGAAGTAAAACGGATCATAGATGATTTATTAGCACAGGATATTATTGAACCAAGTAATTCCCAATATGCAAGTCGCATTCTTCTAGTTCCTAAGAAAACTGGTGAGAAACGTATGGTAGTAGATTATCGGCATTTAAATAGTCTGACCCAGAAAGACAGGTATCCACTTCCGTTAATTCAAGACCAAATTGATCGGCTGAAGGGCCAAAAATATTTTAGTACCCTAGATTTATGCTCAGGTTACCATCAGTTGTGGATCCATCCCGATAGCAGACAATTCACATCTTTTGTCACACCCTTTGGACAGTATCAATACAAGCGGATGCCATTTGGACTTGCTAATGCCCCGGCAGTTTTTCAGCGTGCTATAAATCAGATGTTAGGGGATTTAAAGTTCAAATTTGCAGGGGCTTACCTAGATGATATTATTTGTTATTCTAGCACTATTGATGAAGGTTTAGAAAGACTTGAGAAAATTTTGCAACTAATCTCAGATGCTGGTCTGACATTGCGCAAGGAAAAGTGTGTTTTTCTAAAAACTCAAATAGAATACCTTGGATTTGATATTAAACAAGGAGAAATACGTCCCTCTGCCAAGAAAATAGAATGTGTAAAACATTTTCAACGTCCAACGACAGTGCATCAGGTTCGTCAATTTATTGGATTGGCAAGCTACTTTAGAAGGTTTATACAGTCGTTCGCTCTTAGAGCTCGTCCATTAACGTTGCTTCTTAAAAAAGAAACCATCTGGAAATGGGACAAAGCACAGGAGGATGCATTCAATGATCTTAAGTTAGCATTAACTTCAAGCCCAGTATTGGCCATATATAATGAAAAGTTTGAGACACAAGTGCACACTGATGCATCGTCTTTAGGCATAGCAGGAGTTTTGATGCAGAAACAGCAAGATGGACAATACAAACCGGTAGCTTATGCAAGCCGTCAGACAACATTGGCTGAAAGCAAGTATCACTCATATGAACTGGAAGCATTAGCAGTAGTCATGAGCTTACAGAGGTTCCGTGTGTATCTGTTGGGTAAGCCATTCATAGTAGTAACAGATTGCAATGCCTTGAGCACTACATGGACTAAACGTGATATGATCCCGCGTATTGGGCGATGGTGGCTGGAGTTACTTGAATACGACTTCAAAGTGATTTACCGGCCAGGGCCGCATATGCAGCATGCTGATGCACTCAGCCGCAACCCAGTTGACACGGTTTTGCACCTAGAACAAACTACTTGGGTCACAGCAGTACAACATGCAGATCCCAAAACACACGCATTGATAGAAAAATTGGAATCTTTTTCTGATGGAAATGCCACCCAAGATGACTACTGTTTGGTTGAAGGTCAACTGTGCAAAAGTATCGATGGTAAAAAAAAGATAGTCATACCTAAATCAGTTCGATGGCGCGTAGTTAAAATGTTTCACGACGATAATGGTCATATGGGTTTTGAAAAAGTTATTCAACTAATTCGTAAGAAGTACTGGTTTGAAAAGTTACGGAGATTTGTAACAAAATACATAAGAAGTTGTATTTCATGTCAATTTGCAAAGAAACCTACTGGTTTACAAAGAGGTCAACTGCACCCAATAGATAAAGGAAATGTGCCTTTTGAGACCATTCATGCGGATCATTTAGGGCCATTCTGTGAGTCTAAACAAGGTAATTCTTATCTTCTATTGGTGGTGGATGGCTTCTCCAAATATTCTTGGTTGCAACCTGTGCCCAACACAAAAACTGAATATGTGCTGTCCACACTCACATTATTAGAAAAGATTTTTGGTACACCGTCACGAGTTATAAGTGATAGGGGTAAATGCTTCTCTAGTAAACAAATGTCAAATTATTGCAAAAACCGCCATATAAAACATATTATGAACGCTGTGGCTTGCCCTCGAGCTAACGGGCAGGTAGAGAGGATAAATCGTACTGTGCTCCAATCCCTTACAGTTTGTATTGGAGATAAACATGACACCTGGGAAGATTATGTTTCAAAAGTGCAAAGGGGCATCAACTCCACCATTAATAACTCTACTGGTAAAAGTCCATTTGAATTAATTTTTGGCTTTGTACCCCGCCTTCCATTAGATATTCCATGCTTAGAAATACCAGATCATGAAAATCTCCATGAAAGTCGAGAAGCTGCTGCTGAAAAGCTTAAATCCATTGCGGCTAAAATGAAAGAAAGATACGATCGTAAACGCATACCGGCATTACCATTCAAAGTAAAAGATCTTGTTCAAATTGAGAGACGAATACTTAAAAAAGGAATTACTAGTGGAAAATTAGTTGACAAATATGCAGGACCTTACAGAGTTACCGCAGTTCTTGGAAAAGATCGGTACCGCGTCGAGTCATTAAACACACGTGGCCGCAGATATCGTAACGTCATATCCGGCGATAAGATGAAACCGTTCATGGTACAAGAGGAATCAGATGATTGTTCTGCCTCTGATAGTGAAGATGAATAAGTTAAGTGTTACTTTTCTTGGGAAACAGTTTAATATCTTGCAAATATTTTTTTTTTTAAAAATACACTGTTGTTAATAGATAAACAATAGCTGTATTCTTGTAGAAGGAAATGACATCTCTTTATGTTTGTATGTCTTTGATTGTAATATAGTCATACATATTATAATATAAACTTACCTTTGAAAATTATCTCTAATAAAAAGTCATTAATATTTTGATTTATGGAAGGAATGGAGATGATTAAATAAAATGTTTCTATGATTTTAATATAATTTTGGTGTTTCAAGGTTCCTGTTGGTCATAACAATTAAAACATAAATTTAAAGTAAACATAAATTGTCATAGTTTTATTTAAATACAAGACAAAAAAAAAATGAAGGACTAATTGATTTGAAAGAATAAAAAAAAAAAAAGACAGTCAACAAAATCAGTTAAAGAAAAACAATGGTATAAAATTGATAAAGGGAAATAAAATCAATATGATTGATAAATGAAATAAAGATAGTAACCAGTTGCAAAAAATAAGGACAACTAAAAAAAAAATAAATTATATAAAAAAAAATAAAGGCCCTTGATAAGAACACAATAAAAAAAAAAATAAGGTATACTCAAAAAAAAAAAAACAGAAAAAGAATAAAGAAAAAAAAATGGTCAACTGAAATAAATAAAATTAAGACTGTTGCTAAAAATAAGGACAACAGATCAAAAAAAAAAAATAAAGACCCTTGATAAGGAGACAGTGGACATTAAATACAGTAAAAAAAAATGCGGTTGATCACAACAGTAAAAATAAAACAAAAAAAAAATATGATAGCAAGAAAATGTAAGACTAACTAATGTCTGTAGAATATCAGATTGGCACTTGCTCAGTCTTAAAGAGTTCACGATAAAATTATAGATCATGCATACACAACCACTGACCTCAGAGTTCAGTCAGTGATAAACAACCACAACTCATAATGATGGATCCCATCTCTTCTAGTTTCACGTACATGTTTTATTTTACAGGTATAGAAGAGTTTTTAATACGAGGTCGTATTAAATCTGATCAGGATGGTCGAATGTTAAAAACAAAAACTGCTAGCGCCATCTAACCACGAAAATAGGATGCTAGGAACTAATGAGAAGCTTTGGCGCTAGTAAAGCAAATTAACTGAAAGTAACCAATAGAACATCTGGAAAATTAAAATGGCCGCGTCTGGCCAATCACAGGCGGCCGTCAAAATTTGTCTGTGGATTTAGACAGATCTGTCAGGGTGACGGCGTCGGATTTTGCCGCGTTTTTGGTGGTCTTCAATTGTCTTAAGCGAAAAGTATTTTAAGTGAAAACTTACACAAATAAAACTTGTTATTTTATAATAGTTACTAAAAAGTTGTTTAATTTTAGGAGTGGAATACACATGATTTTTTTTGCACTGAATTTAAAATGACCTTATTATATATTAATTACCTTTATCAGATAATACTAAGCAAGAGAGTTAAACATCACTCTTGCTTCGTAGTACGTAGTTCTAGTCTAGTATTTTATCCTTTTTTGCTTTATTGAAATTATTGAAAACATGCAAAATTTTCAAGCGCGGGCAGGATTTGAACCTGCGACTTTCGCATTACTAATGGCGACGCCTCTTTCATCTGGGCTACCGCAGCTTATTCCTTGCCCGCCGCTTTTTTGCTTTAGTTATCGCTTTTTTAGTTACCATTTTTAAAAACAGAATTTGTGTACGCATTACCTGCTCAAGCTTCCGTTTCAAGGTAGTGATCTCCTTCTGATTGCTGTATGTGATATCGAGTCCCGGTGACAATGCGTAGCAGAACTGTATCCCCTGGTCTCTCGCTGCGGAGATCAAGGACGTCAGGTGTTCAGCCTCCTCCACGGTATACAGTTCCCGCCAGTACGCGCGGTGCTTGTAATCGTCTTTCGGTGCGTACACGTACATGTCCATACCCCATTTCTTTAGTCTACATGGGAAAAGAGGAAATTATGAACCAATACATACACAGGCTACAATCCCTTGCAGGTTAAGCGAGGCTTAACGGCCGCAAAAACGGACATTTACGCCACGTCTGACATATATTTAGAAAATTGTGTATTGTATAGTAACATTTGGGGTCGGCGCAAAATGTTCTTTTCTTCCATTCATCTCTATGAGCTGTCAAATCTTCATTTACATCCTTTTGCTTCATATCATGTTTGATACAATCCATCCAAACTTTTTTTGGCCTTCCTCTCCTTCTGCATCCATCCACATTCATATTCAATACTTTTATTTTCACATGATTTTCACCCCTCCTCATAACATGCCAATACCACGATAAAAGACTACTCCTCATCTTTTCTGTAACTGGCGCTACTTCCAAAACTTCCTCTAATATACTCATTCCTTATTTTATCTATTCTTGTCACACCGCACATCCATCTAAGTATTTTCATTTCAGATACATGTAATTGTATATCATCCGTCACCTTTGTGTGCCAACACTCAGATCTATTCATGACGATAGGTTGACAGCCTATCACCTAAAATTGCAATACACACCCTCAAGTCCCTTAGTCGCCTCTTAAGACTCCCATGGGAAAGAAATGGGGGGATGCTATTCTAAGTTGGTATCACACGGCAATTATAAAACAACATTGTATAAAAATTCCGCAACAAATGTATCACCACAAAATGATTTTCTTTTTTTATGTGGGTCACAGAGTTGATAATGGACCTAACGAATCCTGGTGTCAGAGTTTTTCAACCGCTCACTACTACTAGTAGGCTTCTGACATGGTTGTGTAATGACCACTATCCAAGAAATCATAGACAGCAATCAGGACCAATAACATGCCTTCTGAACACAGAAGCATCTTTACCACGAACAATCAGGTGATTCAGTTTGCAATGTCCAAACCAGACTGGGAACAGATTCACAAAGTGATAATATGGACTCTGTTCGTGCCCCACCAGGAATCGAAACCCAGATCTTTTACGCTGCAGGTAGTTGCACTACCAGTGCACCACATTATATTTTATTCTAAGCTAAACAAATCAATCATTGCCGTGTGATGCCGGCTTAGAATAGCATCACCCCATTTCTTGCCGTGGGAGTCGTAAGAGGCGACTAAGGGACTCAAGGGTGTGTATTGCAGTTTTAGGGGATGGGCTGACAACCTGTCACTAAAGTGATACACAATTTGTCCAATGACCCTCAAATATTTGTCAGACGTGGCATAAATGTTCTTTTTTTGCGGCGGTTTATGCTCTGCCTACCCTGCAAGGGATGACAGGCGTGATATGTGTGTGTATAATATGTGTATGTAAACAAATCAATGATTAAATGAACAAAACATTCACTGAAATCCCCCCCACACCCCAGTAAACATATATTTGAAGAAATAAAAATTATTAATTATGAATCCTCTCTCCTAAATTGCTGTGCCCAACAGGGTCCATGTGGTAGTTATATTCATTAACAATAATTACTTCACTACATAGTATAAAATAAAGTCGCTTCCCGTTTGGTGTCTTCTTATATCTTGAGAATTACCCAACGGATTTTGATGTGGTTTTTTTTATTAGATAGAGTAACTTGAGGGGAAGGTTTATAAGTATAATTTATTCCGGGAAATTGTCACATTCCCATGGGAAAACGGGTAGCCCAACTGGTAGTAAACTTTTGACCACCTTTTGACACCTTTAAGGATCAAAATTCCAAAAATGCTGAAACACGTATTTAATTATTTTAAGTATGAGTCTAATCAGAAATTTTGAAACGGATCACATTTAAGATAAAAAACTTTCATACAAACTTTTAACCCCTTTTTCACCCGTTTAAGGGTTAAAATTTCAAAAATGCTGAAACACGTGTTTAATTATTTTAAGTTATTAGTCTAATCACAAATTTTGAAACAGATCATAATCATTTAAAAAAACGAACTTTCATACAAACTTTTAATCCTATTTTGACCCAATTAAGGGTTAAAATTTCAAATATGCTGAAACACATGTTTGATTATTTCAAGTCATAAGTCCAATCACTTAATTAAAAAACGGATCAAACTAAAGACAACGAACTTTCATAAAAACTGAGAAAAAATAATATTTTAGTTCCATAATAAAAACATAGATGTCGCTGTTAGTTTTTCCACGCACTATCGTGATGTGTTTTTTCAAAATTATCGAAATTGAAATTATAGGTGTCGCTTGGTATTAGTTTTGTCGTTTGGGTCTTTGGTTTAATTGTTTGTCAAATTGTTTTTTTTTTTGGGTTTAGAATCGATCCAAGTTGTAAAGTTTTACTATTAAAAAGGGTAAATAGATCAACATGGTCGTAGATATTCTAAACATTAATGGTACAATGCTACCGTATGATGTTGTGCCAATTATTGGCGACGGCGACTGCTTATTTCGAGCAATATCCTTTGTTTGCATGACACCCAAGTCATGGCTCGAGAGGTGCGCGAAAGTATTATCGCTGTTGTAGAACACTAAAGCGAGTTTGCATCCTATCACACGACGAAGATGGAAATAATTACGCTAATTCCTCTGAATATTTTGCGGAAATGTCCCTACTGCATATTTATGGCGGTTTGTGTGAGTTAGTGGCCGCTACAAAAAAAACCTTGCGTCTTTGAGGTTTACAAATGGAGAGTTGTATGCGAAATTCGGTGAAGATGGAAATCCCGTTCAAAGGCTGCGCTTCAGTACTGGAGCAAATAATTATTCTAAAGGACATTTCGATGTTTACCAGCCTGATTTGGTTTTGGATGTACTTAATGTTGTCGGATGTATGGTACCACATTTCATTGTACAAATTATTGGCGACGGTGCGTGCTTATTATATTATCTATAAAAATGCCAATAAAATCATATCTGTTGTATGAGATACAGCCTCCAAACAATTACCGATAAAAACGCGCAAAAATCACGTGTTTTGTATGGCAGCCCCCATAAATGTTTTTTTTTTTGTATTTGTTGTTATAGCGGCAACAGAAATACATTATCCTTGAAAATTTCAACTGTCTAGGTATAACGGTTCAGTAGATACAGCCTCAGGACAGCCAAGCCTCAGTAATATGGTTTCCGTTATTACCCTATGTGTACAGAAGCCAAAAAAACATTAAGATAATAAATAAGTGTATATAATAGTAGCTGTAGGTAAGGATAAAATATATATAATAAAAAACCTCCAATGTGAAAAAGGGGTGTAAAATTAAAAGTGTATTTATGTAAAAAATAATTGTCTACCCGTGCGAAGCCGGGACGGGCCACTAGTTATATATAACATTGACTGCAACACCCATGCCTCATGGAATGCAATAAACATTTGAGTATTGAGAGTTATTTGTTTTAAAGTAAATCTAAACAAAATTATGTAACAAATTACACTAACAGATGATAATAATATAATTCTTTATTGCACAAAGTAAGTTTACAAATAAATAAAAAAGAATGAAAAAAAAAAGTACAACTAGGCGGCCATCTTGCTATGGTAGCAAGCTCTACCAGGCAACCTTTGGGTGAAAGGAAAGTGCGTTTAGATAAGCGGGATAGTGCATGCCATATACTAACATAAACTACATAAATTAATGTACACACTAATACATTCATAAGCTATGATAATGAATTGACAAGCTTTCAATCTATGAAATTTTGGAAATAAATAAAAGGAGGTAAATAAATATTTTATTCAACATGTACAGTCGGTTGTAGCACATAAGGTACCAGGGGTACTCCAAAAGAATTGAATTTATTTTTGTCCCCAGTTAAAACATAATAAAAAAAAAAACTTTTTCTCATTAAAGAAGTCATTTTCTACTAATACATATTCATGTTATGAAAAAAGTTATGCTGGGGACAAAAATAATTCAGTTGTTTTGGAGTACCCCTGGTACCTTATATGCTACAACCGACTGTACATAGAAAATCTCTAGACCTCTTTCATACATAGTGAGTAATCATTTTTTTTTAATCAATACAAATCAATATCTCCTCTAGAGACCAAAAGATCAAAAACAGCTGGCAAATGTTTTGTTAAACTGAATGTGTTTCTAATATTTTAGCTACTAGAATGGAAGACTTGGCTGAATTGACTTAATATATTATTATTTTATATATGCTTTTATAAGTATAAATACTCTAATGCACAAATTTGTTTTGGACTTTTGTGGTATTACTTTGAGGTTTCCTAAACTGTTGTTATGTTTTTTACTATCATAGATGTAGTAATAAAGCACTATCTATCACTTAGAAGAAAGTATGATTACCAACACCTGTGTATTGAAGCCCCCTCCTTAGTAATCAGTCTCTTACTTTGAGCGTGAAGAATGTACTAAATCAACAAAAACCTATTAAATCTTATTTGAGTTCCTATAAGAGAACACACTAACCTTAATAATAATAGCATATCCTAAGTAATCATGACACTTACTTTTGAAACAAATCTTTTCTCTGCTCAGTGGTCCACGGACGACCGTAGAACCCTGCAATGAACACACATAGGTCATTCACATTGTCTAGAACATATTATATATAAACACTAAGCAGGTATAACTATAATACAACATACCACCTGTTTTTACAAAAGATATTACAAAGATTACCAAGGAAATTACCTTCTACGACGCCGCATATAAAGTCTTTTCGCTTGGAGCTTGAATCTTCCGGCGAACTTTCAGTCATTTTCACTAAAAAAACACCTGATTTGTTCAAACTAGGCGCAGCTGCTACCGACGGCTATTTGGCTGATCTATGTAATCTAAATGGCCTTTACAGTACGTGGTAGAAGAATAAATAACTGTATTGAATATTGCTCAAGTTTATTGCCACCGCAAACCGCTTCAGACATCAATATTATCGAATTTCCGTACCACCAAACAAGATGGAAATACGAGAAATCATGATGTGTCAAACAACCAACGGTTAGGTTTTTTAAAGGCGCCACTTAGTCAATTTATTTGCTAAGTCCTGTGCTAAGTCCTATCTGAGAAAGAATTTGCAAAAGAGGATAACGGTTCTATGATTAAAATTAAAAATAAATTTGTGATTCTTTCAAAAGCAATAACACAAGATAAATTAACGCTAAAACCTACAAAATACCTATAAAACAAAATCATCCACTAACGTGACCTGTAAAACACCTTTCACTGGTGGAGCGATTTTTTGGGAATTATTTTATGACTCGTGAGAAGAGAAAAAGTGATAGATAATAATTTTCAAGAGTATGTTGTCTCTTTCTTTCCCGCCAGTAGCGTCTTAAAATTTTGGTAGGATTTCTTGATTTGGTAGGATTTACTGCGGTGCTGACTGCTGTCATGGTGCTGTGTACAGTCATGTACAGTACCCTCCCTCCATCCTCCCTCGTGCACAGATCCACAGATCTCATATATACATGTCCTAAAGGACACAGACACAGAACACTATTACTCCTTGGCTTGGACACAGATCTCTTTTAAATGTCGAGGGTAGCCGCCATTCTGAGCGGTCACTATGTAAAGCACTCACCATTTCCAAGGCGCGTATGTTCAGCCTGTAAGCCGACGTGTTTTGTTCAAATTATTTAGAAAAAAGGATCTTGACTAAAATTGATCGCCTGTTACCTATGCCTATATTGTATATCTTATCGAATGTTTCGCAATCACACAGCGAACGTTTGTGATCGTCTGACCTCTTTAAGTCGAGGATTCGCCTTGCTCGGCATTAAAACCAAGGTAAGTCTTTTAAAAAATATCTTTTCAAATTCGACAGATCTACAAAGTATACGAACTAATTTAAATACAAGTGACATCACGGAAGCGAAAAAATAATAAAATACTTACGTTTTTTTGCAAAAATAAAGGGGCAGGGAGCTCCCCCTGCCAGGGTTTGAGTGAAGTGAACCCTTCATATCTTAAAGTATAATATCACGATGAAAACGTTATTTTATTGAAAATTTATGCCATAAATTTTCAAGCGCGGGCAGGATTTGAACCTGCGACTTTCGCATGACTAGTGGCGACGCCTCTTCCATCTGGGCTACCGCAGCTCATTCCTTGCCCGCCAATTTTGCAAGTGTATTTTAATGCCAGTAACGCGTGGCAAGGCTCCATCTACCGGGTTAGTTTTTGCAACTAATACCCGGCGACTAATTCTATCTTTACAGATTGAATATAGTCTAAGCGATGAAAACCCGCGATAAATTGAATACCAAATTTTAAAACACTTGCCGTGTTAGGTAGGTTATACAATTATTGAAAACTTGCAAAATTTTCAAGCCAAATATTTTTTTTCAACCTATGTTTATGCCATAAACATAGGTTAGGTTAATCACACGGCATAGTTCTATTGGCATAGTTACAGATAGCAAAATTGGCCAATTTTGTACACTGTACTTAGTCCACTCACTCATTAATATTGTGAGAGTTCCATACAAGGCGACTCGTCAACGTCACTTCACAAAAAAATCTCTCTAAACAATTTATCTGAATGTCCGTTACTTAAGATTTAGTAGTATTCTTATGTAATTATTCGCTATATTTCATTGAGTTTCCAATTAATACCAAAAGTGGGCAACGTCAGCAACGGACATTCTGAATTTCTGATAGATTATTTGTATGAAGAGAAACAATTTTTTTGTGGAGTGGCGCCACTGTCGAGGTCCTTCACGGGTACAATCGCCTTAAAAAAAACTTCAATTCAATCCAAGTAAGTAGGTATATTTTCGATAAATCACGTATTTATACCGTGTGCAGAATAGCATCACCCCATTCCTTACCCACGGGTGTCGTAAGAGGCGACTAACGGACTCGAGGGTTAGATGTGTATTTGCAATTTTAGGCGATGGGCTGACAACCTGTCTCTATAGTGATACGTATTTATCTGATTGACCCCCCTAACTTTCATCAGACGTGGTTTTAATATCCGTTTTACGGCCATTAACGCTCTACCTATTCCTTATGGGATATAGGCGTGATTTATGTATGTATGTACGTATTGAGTACTTAATAATTTTTTTACTGAAGAGGGTGCTAATTTTGTTCAGCTGGCTTAGTTACTTCGAATTGTTTATGATATGATTAAATAACAATATACGCAAGCTGTGACAGATATTGTAATTTTATTGTGTTATAGATATTTAATTTATTATCATTGTAAATTATGTATATAACTACTAGGTTAGGTACTATAAAATCAGACGATATCATTACAAAATGTAAGGTCGATTTCTGCTATATTTATTGACATTGCCGTCAGTTTTAAAATTGACATAGATTACACTACACCTGTAGCGGCTGTAGCTTTTAGGCTGTAGGGTAGGTACAAACACTAACAATATTGTATCTGCTCTGTGGTTTGTAATTTAAAAGATAGATTTATCCAAGTAAACTAGTAAGATACCTACAGAAAGCTTGATGGACAACAATTTGTTATTTTTACCTCGCGATTTGACAGTGATTTAGGCCTAATTTCATACTACCTACTTATGAAAAAGAAATTATACAATACGGCAATCTTTTTATGACTAGAACCACATAATATCATTACTAAATTGAACAACGACCTATTTACACTCGAATTGCGACTAATCTATAATTTTTATTTACAAATACTATAAATATCTACATACACAGAAAGTCTGTATCTAAAATTTCTTGTAAACAACCTAAAAAACCTGGTATTAAAAATAAAATGGTTACGTAATCTGTAGCAGATCCAAATGCCCATTGAATGGATCAACTTTTCTGGTTTAACTAAGCATAGGCCGATCTCTTAAAGTGAGTGTAGCCGTCAACGACCTCGACGGAGGCGCCACTTCACACAAAAAAAAGTTTTCTCTTTATACAAACAAGCTATCAGAATATCCGATGTCCAAGTTTTTAGTTTTATACTTATGTAAAATTAGAACCTGCAAACTCAATAAAATATTCGCTGTAATTAAAGTTATGGCAATTAATATAATTAATAAAGGACACAGACACAGAACACTATTACTCCTTGGCTTGGACACAGATCTCTTTTAAATGTCGAGGGTAGCCGCCATTCTGAGCGGTCACTATGTAAAGCACTCACCATTTCCAAGGCGCGTATGTTCAGCCTGTAAGCCGACGTGTTTTGTTCAAATTATTTAGAAAAAAGGATCTTGACTAAAATTGATCGCCTGTTACCTATGCCTATATTGTATATCTTATCGAATGTTTCGCAATCACACAGCGAACGTTTGTGATCGTCTGACCTCTTTAAGTCGAGGATTCGCCTTGCTCGGCATTAAAACCAAGGTAAGTCTTTTAAAAAATATCTTTTCAAATTCGACAGATCTACAAAGTATACGAACTAATTTAAATACAAGTGACATCACGGAAGCGAAAAAATAATAAAATACTTACGTTTTTTTGCAAAAATAAAGGGGCAGGGAGCTCCCCCTGCCAGGGTTTGAGTGAAGTGAACCCTTCATATCTTAAAGTATAATATCACGATGAAAACGTTATTTTATTGAAAATTTATGCCATAAATTTTCAAGCGCGGGCAGGATTTGAACCTGCGACTTTCGCATGACTAGTGGCGACGCCTCTTCCATCTGGGCTACCGCAGCTCATTCCTTGCCCGCCAATTTTGCAAGTGTATTTTAATGCCAGTAACGCGTGGCAAGGCTCCATCTACCGGGTTAGTTTTTGCAACTAATACCCGGCGACTAATTCTATCTTTACAGATTGAATATAGTCTAAGCGATGAAAACCCGCGATAAATTGAATACCAAATTTTAAAACACTTGCCGTGTTAGGTAGGTTATACAATTATTGAAAACTTGCAAAATTTTCAAGCCAAATATTTTTTTTCAACCTATGTTTATGCCATAAACATAGGTTAGGTTAATCACACGGCATAGTTCTATTGGCATAGTTACAGATAGCAAAATTGGCCAATTTTGTACACTGTACTTAGTCCACTCACTCATTAATATTGTGAGAGTTCCATACAAGGCGACTCGTCAACGTCACTTCACAAAAAAATCTCTCTAAACAATTTATCTGAATGTCCGTTACTTAAGATTTAGTAGTATTCTTATGTAATTATTCGCTATATTTCATTGAGTTTCCAATTAATACCAAAAGTGGGCAACGTCAGCAACGGACATTCTGAATTTCTGATAGATTATTTGTATGAAGAGAAACAATTTTTTTGTGGAGTGGCGCCACTGTCGAGGTCCTTCACGGGTACAATCGCCTTAAAAAAAACTTCAATTCAATCCAAGTAAGTAGGTATATTTTCGATAAATCACGTATTTATACCGTGTGCAGAATAGCATCACCCCATTCCTTACCCACGGGTGTCGTAAGAGGCGACTAACGGACTCGAGGGTTAGATGTGTATTTGCAATTTTAGGCGATGGGCTGACAACCTGTCTCTATAGTGATACGTATTTATCTGATTGACCCCCCTAACTTTCATCAGACGTGGTTTTAATATCCGTTTTACGGCCATTAACGCTCTACCTATTCCTTATGGGATATAGGCGTGATTTATGTATGTATGTACGTATTGAGTACTTAATAATTTTTTTACTGAAGAGGGTGCTAATTTTGTTCAGCTGGCTTAGTTACTTCGAATTGTTTATGATATGATTAAATAACAATATACGCAAGCTGTGACAGATATTGTAATTTTATTGTGTTATAGATATTTAATTTATTATCATTGTAAATTATGTATATAACTACTAGGTTAGGTACTATAAAATCAGACGATATCATTACAAAATGTAAGGTCGATTTCTGCTATATTTATTGACATTGCCGTCAGTTTTAAAATTGACATAGATTACACTACACCTGTAGCGGCTGTAGCTTTTAGGCTGTAGGGTAGGTACAAACACTAACAATATTGTATCTGCTCTGTGGTTTGTAATTTAAAAGATAGATTTATCCAAGTAAACTAGTAAGATACCTACAGAAAGCTTGATGGACAACAATTTGTTATTTTTACCTCGCGATTTGACAGTGATTTAGGCCTAATTTCATACTACCTACTTATGAAAAAGAAATTATACAATACGGCAATCTTTTTATGACTAGAACCACATAATATCATTACTAAATTGAACAACGACCTATTTACACTCGAATTGCGACTAATCTATAATTTTTATTTACAAATACTATAAATATCTACATACACAGAAAGTCTGTATCTAAAATTTCTTGTAAACAACCTAAAAAACCTGGTATTAAAAATAAAATGGTTACGTAATCTGTAGCAGATCCAAATGCCCATTGAATGGATCAACTTTTCTGGTTTAACTAAGCATAGGCCGATCTCTTAAAGTGAGTGTAGCCGTCAACGACCTCGACGGAGGCGCCACTTCACACAAAAAAAAGTTTTCTCTTTATACAAACAAGCTATCAGAATATCCGATGTCCAAGTTTTTAGTTTTATACTTATGTAAAATTAGAACCTGCAAACTCAATAAAATATTCGCTGTAATTAAAGTTATGGCAATTAATACCAAAAGTGGCCGTTTAGACCATAACTTTAATTGTAGTGAATATTTAATTGAGTTTGCAGTTTCAAATTTTACATAAGGATAATACTAAATACTTGGGAATCGGACATTCTAATAAATTGTTTGTATAAAAAGAAAACTTTTTATTGTGAAGAAATGTTGACGGCTACACTCGCCTTAAATAAATTATACTGTTGAACTACCCGTGCCAATAAGTTCTTTTTTTAAGTTACCTACCTAATAATACTGGCGTGGCCTAATCGTATTTTCTCACTTTATAAAATACTTAGTTAACATACAACAGCAATGACAGATCACGCGCAAGGCATAGCCTGTCTGTGATGCGTTATACTCTTTACTTGTATCTTGATCCAAAACTCTTGATTTTTCACCATTTGAACGTGGGCAAACCACACCGCTGCAAATGTCACCCGAGCATTCCACCGGACATGTTTCCGTGTACCCTCATGTGACGGTTCAGATTGCCAGATTGCGAAAACCTGAAAAATAACATAACAGAATGTCAATATACTCTCCACAACTGACACGTACTTATTTATGATAATAAGGTAAATGCTGCCGTTTGGTGCCGGCTTAGAATAGCATCATCCTATTTCTACACGTTGATGTCGTAAAAAGTGATTGATCTTGTGGATCTTTTTATCAACGAAGGAATGGGCAGTAGTATTCCCTGTTAATACAAAACCTCTAAATGAGGGTAGTTTAATACTCCCATGATGCTGCGGTCTTCACATCGCTGCGTCGTCAGTTGCAGAAAGAAGAAACGTACAGGTAAATGTCCTGCATGTTTACCTACTAATAATCCCGGGCACAAACCCGATTAAACTATCATAATGAATACAAAAGCTTATAATGCGGTCGCTATTCCGTCTGCCAAGATTGGCGAGTATGGAAAATATCCACTAATAGGAAAATGCCCATGTCCAGCAGTGGAATTTCGTGGCTGTTAAGGCGAGTGTAGCCGTCAACGACCTCGACAGTGGCGCCACTTCACAAAACAAAGTTTTCTCTTTATATAAACAATCTATGAGAATATCCGATGCCCAAGCTTTTAGTATTATCTGTAGTAAAATGAGAACCTGCAAACTCAATGAAATATTCGCTGCAATTAAAGTTATGGAAAAAGTACCTAAAAATGGCCAGTTTTGGTATTAATTGCCATAATTTTAATTACAGCGAATATTTCATTGAGTTTGCAGGTTCTAATTTTAGCTAAGGATAATACTAAAAACTTGGGCATCGGATATTCTTATGGATTGTTTGTATAAAGAGAAAACTTTTTTTGTGAAGTGGCGCCACTGTCGAGGTCGTTGACGGCTACACACGGTGAGTGATCGAGACGCTGCTCAAATAATAATATGCATTTTTTGACAATTAATTACTAATTTTGAATGAGTAAATATACTCACCTTAGTAAACATAATTTGCACTGATAAGGTTTTTCTCCGGAATGTATTCTAAGATGTTTCGTTAGAGTTGAGCTATCCGAAAACGCCTTTTTGCAAGATCTGCATCTGTAAATTACAATACAGTTTTATCAACTCCAAGATGACAGTTAATCAATCGATAATAATTATCTTATTTTTAAGTCATCGGTCCATCTGGCCAGAGGTGGTCATCCAACGCTACGCTTACCGATGCGTACCAGAACTACACACAAGTGGTTGCGATAAAAATTGTTATACTTACTGGTAAGGACGTTCTCCAGAATGTGTTCTCATGTGAGTGGTCACACTGGAGCTTTGGCTAAATCGGCGGTCGCAAATTGGACACCTAAAAATAGAAGATAAAACAATTTCAACCTCCATAGCAAATGGCTAATAATAAGTTGACTGTTGGATAACAAACAAACATTTTCATTTCAATTTCTATTTTTAATTTGGCAGGTAAAGGAATTCATTATTTTGAGACCTAACCTACTGGTACATTCTATGTAAGTACCTACTTGGTCAGAAAAGCACTTGAAGAACAATTACTTTAAAGGGTGCGATTTACAATTATTAAGTAGTAGGGTCTAAGTATTCGTTACCTGAAAGGTTTCTGCCCTGTGTGCGTTCTGACATGGGCCGTCAGATTGGCAGCTTGCGAGAAGCTCTTATTGCAGTCCCCACATCTGTACGGCCGTTCTCCTGAGTGGGTGCGCAGGTGGGTCTTCAATGTGCTGGGCCGAGCGTATGTCTTCCCGCAGATTCGGCAAAGGTTGGGCTTCTGTTCGTCGTCTTCGGAACATCCGCTTAGAGCACCAACCTAGAAAACCCACAGTTTTCGTCTGATCTGTTAGTCTTACTGTGTCAACTTGGTGAGATCAGACTTGTAAAGTTTGAATGGACAGTAAGAATATAAAAGGTATTTTTCCAAATTCGGCACGCACAATAACACCAACCTACACCAGAGTGCATTGCGGAATTGGTAAGGATTTAACTTTCCAGACACATTTGAAGTGCAACTATGAAAGAATTAATGAATTTATTTAATAATCCATCAATAAAGTATTCTCAAAACTAATAAATAGCCCCACAAAACCATAATTCGAGGTTTATCATGGTATAATGGGCATTATGAATATACTTAAAGGTTTTTTGCCAAATTCAGCACGCACAATAACTCCAACCTACACCGAGGTGCATTGCGGAATTGGAAAGGAACTTTCCAGACACATTTGAAGTACAACTATACTTTTGCACTATTTACAATGTATACCTTATAAGTATCATTTAAAATATAATAAAATTAAAATAGTATAACTAACCGGTACTTTTCCAGCTGATCCACATGAGGAATACCCATATTCCTGGTGCATCTGGCCTTGATGGTTCAGAACGTATCCGTTGCTTAAACTCGGCTCTTTCTGAACTTCCTGCAGATATAGTTTCGACGGCGACCTTTTTAACGGATTCATGGACTTTTGAGGGTAATTCGACTTTTGTTGGAAAAGGTAGTTTGAATTTTGCTTTTGGTTGGTCTGAAGTAAGGGCTTGAAGGAGGATGTGGCGGTGATTAGAGGGTCTGATTGGTTTGGAGGCCTAAAATCTGCAGTGAAAGAATATGTGGCTGAGGGGTATGTAGAGGGATTTATCACGTTCTGTGTTTGTGGGTAGACTACGTTCACTGACGGGGTTGCGGCATTTTGGTTCCATTGGACCTATGTAGAAAAAAGAACATGGTCTTTATTATACAGTGTTTTCTTTAATCGCGTTCATTGGACCCTAAACATCCCTCATCGTGATTAATTTGAAGGATGCAGTTTGATTCGTTCGACTTACCCCAAAATATTTAAATGGGTGCGAAGTTGCTGTTTTGAGTTAGGAGTTAATATTTACCTAAGTCATGAAATAAAGAACGAATTGAATACCAAATTTTTAAGCGTTACTGGTATTAAAATACACTTGCAAAATTGGCGGGCAAGGAGTGAGAGTGCGGTAAGCCCAGATGGAATAGGCGTCGCCACTAGTAATGCGAAAGTCGCAGGTTCAAATCCTGCCCGCGCTTGAAAATTTTGCAAGTTTTCAAAAAAGAACGAATTGCCAATCTCTAAAGTCATAGTAATAAAATAAGGTCCGTTTAACTATGCTGACGTCTTTTTATTATGGGTCTGAAATCAGGTCGAATAAATTGGCGCTGGTTTTGAAGTATGCTGTTTGTTGTTTTTTACCTCTCACCCTCTCAAGTCCTCTTACCTGTGAGCAAAGCTGGTCCGGCGGGCAACCATGCATGGTCATGTTCATGGAGACATTGACACTCATGGTGGGGAAGAGTGGAGTACCGCCGTAGTGCTCGTAGTAGGGGTAGCCGCCACTGCCGTTCACCATCATCTGGAGAGGGCTTCATTTAAGGCGAGTGTAGCCGTCAACGACCTCGACAGTGGAGAAAATATTTTCCCTTTATACAAACAATCTATCAGAATGTCCGTTGCCCAAGTTTTTAGTATAATTCTTAAGTTAAATTAGAACCTGAAAACTCAATGAAATATTCACTGTAATTAATGTGTTATGGCAATTAATACCAAAAGTGGCCATTATTAGGCACTTTTTTCCGTAACTTAAATTGCAGCGAATATTTCATTGAGTTTGCAGGTTTAAATTTAACTTAAGGATAATTCTAAAAACTTGGGCAACGGACATTCTGATAGATCGTTTGTATGAAGAGTTTTTTTTTGGTGAATTGGCGCCACTGTCGAGGTCGTTCACGAGTACACTCGCCTTAATATCTCCATACCAATCAATTTAAAAAAACTTGAAATATTGGTTTCTGGTATGTAAAGCTTAGCTGGAAGACATAAAATAAGAAAACCATTTGGAGATATTTTAGTCTTACTTAAAACATTCTTATACTCAGTAAGAAAAATTGAAAGATGACTCTTAAAAAAAGAAAAAAACTAAATAACCTTCATTTGACCTGTGTGACGTCATTCTGACCAAGAATGAAACGACTCTCTTTCATGATCTCCTTCAGGATAATCCATTGACATTAGAAACTATAAATCCTAGTACACGTCAGTCAACGTTCAGTGGCAAATTTATGTAAACAAAGTCTGATTAATTCGAATTTGTACGAATAGAGTTTGGTTTTTGTTCGTTGCAAATGCAATGATTTTTCCCAAATTACGCCATCAAACAATATATTTTGAAAATTAATTATAAACTCACGCACGGATGACCAAAAAAAAAATATTTTTTGAAAATGGTTTATTCTTTCAGAAAAAAAAATACTTTACATACTGAATTAGGTAATAATTTATTGTATGTCTGATTTCCTTTAGTTTCAATTTTTTCTATTAATCTCTTATTTATAAAAGCACCTCGATTGCGAGAAGAGCTTAAAATATCTTGTAAGTTCTCCCACACAAAAGGAAGCCGGATTTAACTCAATACTGTCCAAATATTAATTACAACTAATTTCATATCAAAACACCACCCCATATATTTCCTCAAAATTTCACGTAAGATTTCCCCGAATCCACCCCTTTTGTGCAAAAAAGACAGCTTTATTACAATCGCTACAAGCATAAATGGGAACACACTACTTTTAAAGTTCCCATACTTTTCCATCCAGTCACATCAAAGAAATATGCCTGACCTTGTCTGGCATACGATAAAGCGCGTGTGAGCGAAAGAGATGGTACCTGTGGGTGAGCTTCGGAGCTGCAGTCGCCATGGACAACGGCGTGTTTCAGGGAGAGTAGGACGTCCGCGGCTTCCCCTCCCCCGCGCTCTCGGCATTCCCCCGCGTTACTCCTGCTGATAAAATCGATTTGCTAAAGATTTTGAATGTAGGTACTTAGCCCTCAATTCGGGATATAAACTAGTGCTGTCATTTTCCGTCAAATAGGTTTAGTAAAGGATAGGAGATATTTTAGTCGTGTCATCTACACTAATATTATAAAGAGGAAAGATTTGATTGTTTGTTTGTTTGTTTGTTTGTTTGCATCGAATAGGCTCCGAAACTACAGGCCCGATTTTAAAAATTCTTTCACCATTAGAATCCTACATTATTCCTGATGAACATAGGCTATATTTTATACGAGAAAAAAATAGGGATCCGCGTGAAAATTTCGATAATGTAACCCAACGTGTGAAAAATGTACCAAAAAAATATCTAATATCGCGTACGCTGTGGAAATTATTGACAATAGAGCAAAGTGATGTACTACAGTTTTATAGAGGACATCAATATCTATAATAATGTCCGCAATACCATATGCCTAACTATTACAGTTATGCCACAATAACTACTTATTCATTTAAAAATGTACCAACTACGCCACATTATTCGTACCAGTGTAATGATTACATTTAATCATTACTGTATTAAAGGGTGTCAGGGATAGCCCTCAGAATACTAATAGGGTACATGAAACTGAACAACTTTCCCCTAGGAATATATTTCAGGAAACGTAAAAAACTGACTTCCCATAGTGAATGCAGTCAGCTGATTGTGATTTTGTATGGAAGGTCATTTTTTTGGCGTTTCCTGAAATATGTTTCTAGGGGAAAGTTGTCCAGTTTTATGTTTCATGCACCCTATCAGTGTTCGAAGGGCTGTAGCCCTCAGAATACTAATAGGGTACATGCAGACCATGAAACTGAACAACTTTCCCCGAGGAATTTATTTTAGAAAACGTAAAAAACTGACTTCCCATAGTGAATGCAGTCAGCTGATTGTGATTTTGTATGGAAGGTCATTTTTTGGCGTTTCCTGAAATATGATTCTAGGGGAAAGTTGTCCAGTTTTATGTTTCATGCACCCTATCAGTATTTGAAGGGCTGTTCCTTACTCGGTATAAAAAGACGACAAAAAACATTAAATAATGCATTAAAAAAATCTACACTAAAATAATACATACATACACATATCACAACTATTATCCCTTGCGGGGTAGGCAGAGCGTAAACGGCCGCAAAAACGGACATTTACGCCACGTCTGACATATTATGTTTGAGGGTCATTCGGAAAATTGTGTATCGCCATAGTGACAGGTTGTCAGCCCATCGCCTAAAATTGCAATACACACCCTCAAGTCCCTTAGTCGCCTCCTACGACTCCCACGGGAAAGAAATCGGGTGATGCTATTTTAAGCCGGCATGATACTAAAATAATAATAATATAATCTACACTAATATTAGAAACAGGATTTTATTTATTGTTTGTTTGAATTGAATAGGCTCCGACACTACTGGACCGATTTAAAAAATTCTTTTACCGTTAATTGAAATTGAAATTCTTTATTCATTGCACGTTCATTCTAAAAAAAGAAATTTGTATCACACAATTTTCTTCTTTTTCATTACAATTTTGTTATGACCTAATAGAAAACCGGCTCGGGCGGGATAAAAAAAATAAAATATAGGCACTGCCATGGGGCTGGCTAGGTTAACCACACGGCATGTAACTTTACGCCACCACCATCTGAAAACGATATTTGTTTCAAATTGAAGTCAAGATTTTTAGAATCCTACATTATCCCTCATGTACATAGGCTATATTAAACTGTCTTATTCCCGGGGGGAAATTGTTAGCAGCGGGTGAAACCGCTGGGCGGGCTGCTATGTCTTATATTTTAATGCAAAATAATACGTGTTATCTGTCAAAATAAGGCGACGATCAAAACAATGGCGACTAAATTGACTAGAAAGACGAAAAAACCATTGACGTTTTTAAAAATGACAGGACTTAAATATCTCCTATCCTTTTTTAAACCTATTTGACAGAAAGTGACAGTGACAGCACTAATTTAAGGCAAGTAAGGAGAATTTATATCCCGAATTGACGGCATGTGTATAGAAAAATGTGTAGCGAGAGCGACTAGCGTAGAGTCCATACCGCTGAAATATTGGTTCCAAAAAAAAAACAAGAGTCCTGTATTATAATAATTTGATGAATTATAAAGATTTACAAACAATCCTTAACATCTTACCAAAAATATAATCACTACATAGTATAAAATAAAGACGCTTCCCGTTTGGTGTCTCCTTATATCTTTAGAATTACCCAACGGATTCTGATGCGGTTTTTTTTATTAAATAGAGTAACTTGAGGGGAAGGTTTATAAGTATAATTTATTCCAGGAAATTGTCACGTTCCCATGGGAAAACGGGTAGCCCAACTGGTAGTAAACTTTTGACCCCCTTTTGACACCTTTAAGGATAAAAATTTCAAAAATGCTAAAACACGTATATAATTATTTTAAGTTATGAGTCTAATCAGAAATTTTGAAACAGATCACATTTAAGATAAAAAACTTTCATACAAACTTTTAACCCCCTTTTCACTCATTTAAAAGTTAAAATTTCAAAAATGCTGAAACACGTGTTTAATTATTTTAAGTTATTAGTCTAATCACAAATTTTGAAACAGATCACATTCATTTAAAAAAACGAACTTTCATACAAACTTTAAACCCCCGTTTGACCCTATTAAGGGTTAAAATTTCAAATATGCTGAAACACGTGTTAATTATTTGAAGTCATAAGTCTAATCACTAATTTTGAATCGGATCACACTTAACACAACGATCTTTCATACAAACTTTTAACACCCCTTTTCATCCCTTGGGGAATTAAAAAAAACCGGAATTTAAAGTAAAGTCGCTTCTCACGTCTGTCCCTGTCTGTTTGTTTGTTTGTATGCTTAAATCTTCAAAACCACTTAACGGATCTGGATGAAGTTTTTTTTTAAAGGTAGAGTGATTCAAGAGGAAGGTTTTTATGTATGTATGATTTATGTCGGGAGAAGGTCTGTTTCCCGTGGGAAATCAGCAGCGGGTGAAACCGCTGGGCGGGCCGCTAGTCATGGATATAATTTATACACGAGCTCCATTGGAAAATAATTTAAAAAATTATTGGGCTCGTCCGGGATTTGAACCCGGGACCTCTCGCACCCTAAGCGAAAATCATACCCCTAGACCAACGAGCCGAGTGATTATAATATTGAAATAAAAGGCAACATTATAGGCTAATAATACGCAAGAAGAAGAATATCTACGATAATAAATTACAGTTGCGTAAATAACGAAAGATAAGTCATCATAAAACACCTACCTACGTAGTCATAATTTATTTATTGCATTTTTTTAACCTCTTGTTGAATTATTATTCCGACTTAACAATCTCGATAAAATAACAACCAGAGTAATAAGATAAGACAGTATAAATCAAAAATAAATACTGCATCTATGAAAAACTAGCCAACTGCGTGTCGCATTCGCCCACCAAGGGTTCCGTAACATGCACATCAACATCAAGCCTTCTATACCTATACCTCACTTAAACTAATAACAGCCATATTCCTCAGCCACAAAAAATAATCTATACTTATATGATTTTACAAATTATAGTTCTTTCTTTCTTAAATATGCAACTAGCTGCAAAATTTCACACTTCTATAATTTTACACGACATGTACAGTGTGTGTAGCCTATGAATTTCAATTCCTTTGAGTTACGATAGACTAAATTGGCGTTGATTGTAGCATAAGTGGCCGTATCTTTTTAATAATCTTTTTCAATTTAATTTTATTATTTATTTTATTAATTTATATTTTAGATATTTGTGTTTAGTCTGGGATTTTCTATGTATTTATTATTTATTGTATAGTATTTATTTACATAAAGATTATATTTATAGTATTTATTTACAAAAAAAAAGTATTCAAGTATATTAATATCAGCTAGTTCCCATTGAATGTGAATCTATTAGGTTTTTTTTTTATCTTTTACTGTACGGAAGCATATAAATATAGGAATTTTCCTAATGATTCTATTAGATTAGCCTTGTTTTAATTTCTGCAGGATAATTATTTATAATTAATTTATAAAAGAATCGTTGGGCATTTCTCAGGAGACGGAACTCCTATGCTAAAGCTCATGAATGGCTTCTACAAGGATTTCGAAAACAGTTAGGTACAGTGAAACCTGGTTAACTGGCATCCGATGTGAGAAACCTGTATAACTGGTACTAGCATAGCAACCAGCTCCCTTTTTCATCAACTACCTCTAAAACTGAGACACAACAAACCCTCTATATCTGTTTTTATTTTTATATTTACCTCCGTAACTGATACTTAAAGTTTAATTACCTACCTCTGTAACTGAAAGACAAAAGATTAATCTTGTAAATATCCGCAAGTTTTCTCTGACTTCTATAAATGAGAAATGTCTAATTTAGACATCTGTAAGTGAGATGTTCAATTGCCTCTGTCTCACAGGAGATTTTGTTAATTTCCATCGAAACTTTGAACTCTGTAAACGATACATTGCCAAGTTTTTACCTCTGTTAGCGAGAACCTATATAAATGAAACTTAGAATAGTCTTTGCTAATTGGGAAACTGGGTAAATAAGAAACCTCATTAAGTGATAATAGCTCGTAAACACCATGACTTCTCAGTTAAACAGGTTCCACTGTATTTAATTAGAAGTAGATAAATATAATTTTTGCAACACAAATCACTGCTGCTTTGACGGCGGTGGTCCATCCGTACAATTTCTAGATCAAATTTAACTGCCTCCGGAGCCAAAAACTAGTTTTTTTATGAAGATTAGCTTGTCATTTTCTTTTGTGGATGAATCAGATCAAAATAATGGTTTTATTTGGTACAGTCAAGACCTGGGTTAGACAGTATGGACTAACATTTACATTGGCAGTTTGAGTGTCTAACCGCACGTGATCTTGACTGTACCTATCTCGTTAATTTGAAGTAAAGTTAAATCATAAACACGTAGAAGCAGCAGATGTTCTTAAACTTACTGATATCCTGTACACGGAGAAAAAGGGAACAACGATGGCAGAGGATCCAGCTCCAGGGGTGGTAGAGAGAAGGAGCCCATGTCTTCAGCCGGCCACTCCGCGTCGCTCGCACTCACATCACCCTCGAGATTCACCTCACAAGGCTCGATGGATGAACTTAAAGCGTTTAAATCTTCGCCATTTTCTGGGCAGCAGTTTTCGTTTTCTTGCTGCAAATAAACAATAAAAGACGTATCGATTTCTGTAGTAACGGAAACTGAGTATGACGAAAAGCAATTTATTTTTTAGTTCCTTGTCGGGCGCCACTTAACAAAAATCTGTTTCTTGAATGTTAGATGTATTTATATAGGTACCTACACATATGATTAATTTGTTTCTGCATTATCAGGAGTTAAATTTTATTATGCTGGTGGGTTAGAGTATTTATAAGTTGAATTGACGTTGTCGACTTTTTCAGGTTACCTAAAAATGAGCAGTTTCATGAGCTGAAAATCTTGTCTGCAACATTGCTGGACCGATTATGTTTTAGCTACTTTAAGTAATATTTCCGTACCGAGACGGTCACAACTATATAGTTCTTTTGCACCGGTAATTGGTCATGTTGAGATACTGGATGCTGGTGCTTCTCATCTGCAGCAGATCTTTTACCTGTTGTTCGACTACATTGCCGATGGGGAGGCGCTCTTTCATAACAATGAACGTCAATCGTGGCAAATACTTCACATCTTAGAGATAAGCGTCACGTTCTTAAAACTGTAGATGTTTTTCCAGTTTCAAAGGCAATTGATGAAGGAAGATCTATGCCATCATCTAGCCCTCATTTGTCAACCAACGCTTATATCGTTGATTCTCTGGTGTTTAAGTAGATGGGTTGCAGTTGCAGCGCAAACATCTAATCTAGATATCATGAACAGTCCCGCATTAACCGCATGCTTTGCTGATAAGAAGGAACTTGTTCTGTAAGAAGATTGATTATAGAATATTTAAGCATTCCTTCCTTTAACCTTTTATTTGCTCATTTATTGTTTCGATTCCTAGCTGGATACCTATTTTGAATAAGTATCTGTTTTCTCGATGATTTTTTTTGTGTTCTGCATCCTGATGCGACGAATCCTATAGCGTTATGACGGGTATCCTCAGCTGTTCAGCACTCACCTGACAGCAGTCGTGGTGCGGAAACTCCCTGAGCTGAGAGTCCAGGCAGCTGCACTGCAGGGGGTCGCAGCAGATCTGGCAGCAGACCCCGAACTGCGGGTTGTTGGGCACGTAGCAGTCCATCACTCCGCCCCCTAGCGCCGCGCATGTTCAACGCGCAGGGGCGTCTCCGTTGCTACGCTGCTATTTCCGTCGTTGTTGCCGTAGCATGGCTGGAATATATAAAAATGTATATAGGTAAAAGAGGTTCAAAAGTGAGGTTTTAACAAAAGCTGAGTTCCTGAAAATGTATTTGCTGCAAAACTTTTGAAGTTGATGCTAGTCTTTGTAGAACGTATTTTTATAATGAACGAAGCGTGAGTAAATTTCCAAATTAATAAAATAATTTATTGAGCAGATCTTATTATTATCCTGATATATTGTGGTTTCAATTATCTCAATTTGTTAGTTTATTTTTTTATTAATAGACGTATATTATTTCCTACACCTATTGCGTACTGTAAATTCAAATATAACTTTTCTATTTAATGAATTTGCTTTACCATAACCCCAGTGTGAATCACACTACACCAAAGTAGACAAATACCGACGGCGCGGCGGCACACCAGCGTATTATTGTTCGGTCTAAACAGCACTACCTCAGATAAAATATAGGCACTGCAAAAATACCGTTGATGCCATTTCTGTTGAATAAAATGCAATTATATTCATAAAGAGCACAGACCCATGTTGGGCGCCAAAAACCTGCATACAAATTAATCGCAGTTTAAATAGTTCACTTCAGACCGTTTTTGCTAATACTTTAGACTGTATAAACAATACTAGTGTTGATGGTTCCAAACTCTTACTGATTGGTCAATCGATCGATCGACTGATTGAATATGACTTAAAAATACGAATAATAAGAATTCACGAAAAGCAACAATAATAGGTTACCTAATTGGATGTAATGGATTTGTCTAGATATTATTTATCTCGCAGCTAAACTCATGACTACTATTTTTTAATCAACGGAAAATACTTATATAATCTTCTCAAAACCTTATGTAAATTCTGTAAATAAGCATTAAAATCGGCTTAGAATAGCATCACCCTTACTTGTGACTGTCGTAAAAAGCGACTAGGGATAAATTCATTTAAGGAATGGGCAGCAGCGTTCCCTGTAAAAGCACGTAAAAGTGATATCTTGTAACAAAAAACTTTCGAAGCAGTAAATATCGAGAAATAGTATTACTATAGCCACCACTACCAGCATAGACTAAATTACTGTGGAAATATTAGTGAAATAAAAGAAAAAATATATCAAACAAAATGTCGTAAAAAGTTTAAGTTAGACTTAGGCGCCGAGGATTTCGTACTATCTTTCATTTGGTTTTTCTGTTAATGTTACGTGCTACTGTTTTTTTTCTAATTTTGTATTTCGTACTATCTATCTTTTATTTAGTTTCTTTTTATATTGAATTTTTATAATTATCACACTTCGTATTTCGTACTATATTTGATTTAGTTTTTTTGTCAATGTACGTGCTGCTGAATCTCTTCTCTTTGATTAACCCTGGTGTCAGAGTTTTACAAACGCCGAATACTAGTAGTAGGCCTCTGACAGGGTTGTGTGACGACCGCCGTCTAAGTAATAGACAGCAACCGGGACCGACGGCTTAACGTGCCCTTCGCACGGCTTAGCACGGATCCATCTCTCTTTTCGGACAATCAGGTGGTTCAGCCTGCAATGTCCTAACCAGACCGGGAACAAATGTACAAAGTGATAAATATCAACATTATGAGTGTCCCGCCGAGAATCGAACCCGGAACCTTTGCGTCGCAGTTAGTCGCACTACCACTGCGCCACATCGGCCGTCGAATATGCTGAATATATAAGGGAGGGGTTCACATTTCATTCTTGATAACATTGTATTGTTATGGCTACGAGTATAGATAATAATTGATACGAAATTGCTTGGGATAAAAAAAACAGAAAAGCAAAATCATAGTCCATGTGTAATAGCAAAATGTGATAGCACGCGACGAGTCTTTTTTTCAATGATTTAGTGAATTTCTTGTCGTAGTATTTTATCCAGCTCATAATTTAAAAGGAGCTTGTCAGGAAAAAATATGATTAAAAGTGGTCAAAAGGAAATCTTATTGGAATGGCAACAATAAAAATATTCCTGATCATATCTATTGCATAAAGATAATATTTTGTACAAAGATGTAATTTTTAAAATGCCTGCGCTGGGTGCGTAGTGCTAGACTAGCGCTACCTTATGACATTAAATAAATACATTATTAGTAACGTTTATATTATTATTAGTTATACTCTTGCACGAGCGTCGGACCATCACTAATTAGTCATTACTATAAAAGTACCTTTTCTGCAGCATTTACAATACAGAGTTCAGGTATTAACCCTTTATCTGTGACGTATAACCAATCGAATATTCCTAATCTAATTATTTATGGTCAAATGATAACACTACGACAAGAATAGCCCAGTCATAAATGCTGTCAGCGTTATTTATCTTATAATTTTCCATAATTAAAAATAGAACATGATACATACTAACCTTATATAGACAGGAAATCAAAAATCCAACCAAAATTGCAAGCACTAAATCCAAAAATTGTGTTATAAAAACTACAAAATCACAGTTATACAAAACACCTTTCATCACTAATTAAATTAAACGTATCGTCCAAAGCATGCGCGGTGGGAGTTACGGCGCGAAATTTAAAAAACATAATTTCCTTTTTGGGAACGGGGTGTCTTCCCGGCCCGCTGATGGTGACTAAACTATCTATCAAGTGTGCTAAGTGCAGTCCACCCGCCCCCATAATTGGCTGTTTGTATCCATCCATTCAACCCCTCTCGCCTGAAAAAAAACACATGACATATTGTGCGCGGGAAAGTGCTGTCAATGCGTATCGGGTTAGCATAGCGGCGGGTGGCTAACGAATGCTGTCGATTTTGTGGTGAGAAACGTTTACCGAGATCCATACGATACTATTTTGATATGAAATAAATTAATAAGGATTTCTTTTAGTCGGTAATATATTTAACAAAATTTAAATTTTATTTACGTATTTACAGTAATATTTACTTACATCCGTTTTAATTGTGTTGCTAAACTGAAAGAAGTCATACACATGGATTCTGTTTTTATGAATTAAGATTTGAGGATGTTCATATTTTGAACATTTTGTCGCTCATGATAGATGATTCATTAATGATGATTTAATAATTACACCCAAGAGCTTTCTAAATATAAATATGGGTCTTGATATCTTTTTAGACTTTCTCTTTCAAAATGTAAATTAAAATTCTAACTTTTACCTTATTATTACTCTAATTAGTCCATTCATCAATAGATTTTACTTCGATTTTATTCAGAACAATGCGTAAGGTCAGTTTATAGTATTCCTATGTTTTTCCTCGTAGGTACTACGCAAATCCTACATTCGTAATCCCACAATACAACCATTTTAAACGGATTTAAGTTTTGTTTATTTTGGATTTTACAATTCTTACGTTTCGAGCTCGTGGTCACGGATGACTGCTTTATTGTGATGAGTAATAGTTGTGCAAACTCAAGAATATATTATTCATAATCCTTACACACTATGGAACATTATGCGTTATTTTGACTGATACATTGAAACACGATAGGATATCAGTTTTTCATTATTGATTTATCACGGATGAGCGGGCAACCACCCAGGTGTCTGAGCGGGGTTGGCGTCTACCTGTCTGATTAACCTGCCTCGTATTCGTTTACCTATTTTCTTTATTAACATATCTACTCTTTATTAGTTTGTTCATTAATAATAATAATTTACATGTGTCCATTAATTCCCTTACAAATCTCATAGGTGCGAAATTTGACCCGAGCGAAGGAGTTGAAGTTGAATACATTTTAACAATGTAATCGATTGGAATCTCGATTCAAGCATTAATAGCCTGTGTTTGGAGATTCCGCTCTTCCATAGTTAGCAGTTCAAACTTATAAAATATGCACTCAAAAACTAACTGAGTTCTAACGAAAAAGCTGGACAAGCTATTTATTTTTCCATAAGACGATTATACCTACTCGCTTTGTATTTCAGACAATTTGTCATGTATTTTGCTACCAAAGTTCTTTTGCGAATGTGCATATACAAACAAAATGTATAAAAATCCTGAAGCCACTCAATTTTCACTCACCGTTACACAAAAAACTTACGTTTTGGGGTTCAGTAGTAGCAGCGTTTTAAGGATGATGTGATGATGTCTAGTCCGGCTCCATTCTATATAGTAATAGTCTTTTGTAGTAATTTTTCTCGTCACTGCGCTAGTAATTGCCATGATTGCTGATCTGTCTTTTCCTGTATAAAAAATCGTAAAAATAAATTAGTTTATGGCCTCAATTCGGGTATAAATAATTTTATCTAACCTAAAACTAGTGCTATCACTTTCCGTTTTATAGATTAAGAATAGGATAGGGAGATACCCAACTTCTGTCATGTTTAAAAATGTCACTGGGTTCTTCGCAATTTCTAGTCAATTTAGTCGCCATTGTTTTCATCGTCGCCTATTTTCGACAGATAACACGTATTTTACGTCAAATTATAAGACATGCATACATACATATATCACGCCTTTATCCCTTGCAGGGTAGGCAGAGGTGTTAACGGTCTAAGAAATGGTCACTTACGCCACGCCCATACTATAGTGACACACTATAGGGACAGGTTGTCAGCCCATCGCCTAAAATTGCAAAACAAATGTAAACGCCGAGTCCCTTAATCGCCTCATACGACACCCACGGGAAAGAAATGGGGTAATGCTATTCTAAGTCATCACACGCCAGAAATGACTAAAATATCTCCTATCCTTTTCTAAACCTATTTGACGGAAAGTGACAGCACTAATATAAGGTAAGATAATTAAATTTATATCCCAAATTGAGGGTACGTAGGTAAGTACGTATTTTATAAAGGTACGGAATTCAGAATCAAGAACGTTTCGGGCGCTGTCTTGGGCAGTTTTTTCGAAACATTTCGCGCACTACCACGGTGACCGTGTGAACCTATGGCGTTCACAGGTGAGCCAATGGGGTGACAGGAGCTGCGCATGCCCAGTGAGCAGCAATGCCTGTGCGCTGGTGGTCTACCTACCGCAGGCGAGGGAAGCTGGAGCGCGTGTTAAGTATTTGAGCATTTCGCTAATGAATGTTACACCTGAGGGACACACATGATTACGTCGCCAATGTTGCGGTTTTAAACAAAAAAGAAATGTAATATTTTCTTGAGTTTGCACAACTCACAATAAAACAATTTTAAACGGATTGAAGTTGTGTTCATTTTGGATTTTATAATCCTAGCGAGAGAGAAGAGAATCATTCCTAGGAAAGTACGGGAAGCCATAGAAATTCAAAAACATCCGAATTTCAACAGATATACTGGATGGGGAATCTCATCAACTTGGACTCCGCTGATTGCATAGCAGAAGAACCAGATCCAACATACTGTAAGACCTACTACACAAGATACGGTTTCAGCATTTTGCGTAGAACCGGGACGTTAGGCTAGGCAATTAAGAGGGTGAGTATTGCAATTTTAGGCGATGAGCTGACGACCATTCACTATGGAGATACACAATTTTCCAAATGACCCTCAAATATTTGACAGACGTGGCGTGAATAACCGTTTTTTGCGGCTGTTTTGCGCTTTGCCTATTTCGCATCTCGGGATTATAGGCTTGATATGTGAAAGTACCTTAGCATGTTAATTTTTGATATTTTTTTACCGGTGGTAAAGAAGTGAACTTACCTTGCCCGTTTTTCATAACCTGTGTTATGTGTGGTTTAAGTTTGAAGAGTAATTATGAACCCGAGTGCACCCGCGTCTTTTTCTCTCTGTCTATACTCTGGTCGGCCGTTAGAGAATGCCGTGAGGCATAAGGCCTATTGTACTTTGTGCAATAAAGTAAATGCTTTAACTATGTTACTAAGCTTTTATATTGCTGTGCCCCCCGGGGTGTCAAAGATAACGCCTAAGATGTATCTGTGATATTGCAATAAAGTATTGAATTGAAGTTTATAAAAGAAATAATGAAAAGATATCGATTTCTACTAATTCCAAGGGATAGAGAACGGCTGGCAGGAGCTTAGACCGTAACCCTTCCGCATATCAAATATGCCAGTATTTAAATTCTACCCGCTTAGCCAGGCCGATGCGTCCACCTGACTTTATACCTGTCCTGTCGAATATGGCCTGATGGAATGAAAGTCGATCGCTCGGAAACGGAAGTGTCGGGTGACGGACCGGAGCCGGATGGAACGGCGAGCGGGTTCCATTTTGAATTTGGAGTTTAGAGGGAAGGCATTCGTCGATGCTGCCTACTATTTACTTAACTGCATAAGACTGGTTATGTTGAGTATATTGATCGGTTCATATACGGGGTGTGATAGGGTGCATTCAGACTATGAAACTGAACAACTTTCCCGTAAAAACATATGTCAGGACACTACAAAAAAAATCGATATGCCATACAAAATGCATTTACTATGGGAAGTCAATTTTTGTTTTTACGATTATTAAAAAAAAATTGTTCAGTTTTAGTGGGTGCATTCAGTCAGACCATGTCCCATTTAGGGCTGTCCCTTACACTCATTCTACCTAAGTTCCTCATCATCACATTTCCCCGCCCAATATCTTAGGCATATCATCATCTTATTACATACCGAATTATCTACACTAATATTATAAAGAGGAAAGATTTGATTGTTTGTTTGTTTGTTTGTTTGCATCGAATAGGCTCCGAAACTACTGGACCGATTTTAAAAATTCTTTCACCATTAGAATCCTACATTATTCCTGATGAACATAGGCTATATTTTATACGAGAAAAAAATAGGGATCCGCGTGAAAATTTCGATAATGTAACCCAACGTGTGAAAAATGTACCAATAAAATATCTTATATCGCGTACGCTGTGGAAATTATTGACAATAGAGCAAAGTGATGTACTACAGTTTTATAGAGGACATCAATATCTATAATAATGTCCGCGATACCATATGTCTAACTATTACAGTTATGCCACAATAACTACTTTTTCATTTAAAAATGTACCAACTACGCCACATTATTCGTACCAGTGTAATGATTACATTTAATCATTACTGTATTAAATGGTATCAAGGATAGCCCTCAGAATACTAATAGGGTACATGCAGACCATGAAACTGAACAACTTTCCCCTAGGAACATATTTAAGGAAACGTAAAAAACTGACTTCTCATAGTGAATGCAGTCAGCTGATTGTGATTTTGTATGGAAGGTAATTTTTTTGGCGTTTCCTGACATATGTTTCTAGGGGAAAGTTGTCCAGTTTTATGTTTCATGCACCCTATCAGTATTCGAAGGGCTGTCCCTTACTCGGTATAAAAAGACGACAAAAAACATTAAATAATGCATTAAAAACATCTACATACATAAATCACGCCTATATCCCTCACGGGGTAGGCAGAGCGTTAGCGGCCGTAAAACGGATATTAACACCACGTCTGACAAAAGCTTGAGGGTCAATCATATAACTGTGTATCACTATAGTGACAGGTTGTCAGCCCATCGCCTTAAATTGCAATACACATCCCTCGAGTCCCTTAGTCGGCTCTTACGACACCCATGGGTAAGAAATGGGGTGATGCTATTCTAAGCCGGCATCACACGGTAAAAAAATCTACACTAAAATAATACATACATACACATATCTCGCCTATTATCCCTTGCGGGGTAGGCAGAGCGTAAACGGCCGCAAAACGGACATTTACGCCACGTCTGACATATCGTCCCTCCCATCACAAACTGACTCAACTAGCATTCAGTAAAATGTTCAGGGCAACCCTTTTGCGGTTTTGGGTTTCAAATTCCACTCTATAACTTTTGATTAGCGCGTGCTATCAGAAAATTAAAAGTATATTTATGTTGGAAAAAAAATCTAGTTTTTTAATGTATTAACCGCTATTATTAAATATTTACATTTCTTTATGATTTTTATGACCGAAACAGATGTGACACTTCGTGATAACTTTGTTTTTCTTAGAACTGATACAATTTGTAGATAAGTCGATCTTTTCTAGTAGATAAACAAATTTTTTCGGGATAACTGAAAGTGAAACTAAAATAAAATAAATACTTATAGTTTTCAGAATGTCCTGATTGTTTATGGTTTCTTTTTTTACATTTATCTTTATTAGTCACTAATTTAATTGAGACATATTCTTTTTTGAATACCTATAGCTTTTCTTTCAAAGAGGAATATCGAAACTAGTTTAATTATAATTTGAAGGTAGTTCAATAATAACTCAGTATAGGTACCTTATCACTTTTATTGGTAGTCCCTATAAAACAACCAAAAACTTTTTATTCCTACAAACAAAACTAATCACTTCTTATTTTCAGATAAGAACGGCTTACTTTTTAATTATTAAAAAGAAATAAGAACTATGTTACAGTCTCAACATCAATGAAAACTACTAAGTACCATGTAACAGCCACAAAATTAGTAAACATTACTGAGTATTATCTAACAGTCTCAAAATTAATTAAAACTACCAAGAAAAATGTTACCTACAATCTCAAATTTTTAAAAACTTTTAAGTACAATGTAACAGTATCAAGATAAATAAAAACTACTAAGTACTATTTATCAGTCTCAACATCAGTAAAAACTTCTGGGTGCTAGTAAATCAAAAAATCTTAAAAATTTTAAACCTGTAACTGACTACTTCAGGAGGCACTTTCGGAAAAGGCGAACAGATAAGAAGTTTTAACTTTCATGCGAGACCTTGGAACTGATGCGAATTACATGGGAAACACTAAAGGATGCATTGCCAGATCCCCAGTCCCTTAACAAAAAGATCCGAAGTATGGTGAGACGTGACCTCCGAAGCTGGAACACTCGCCTCGCCTCATTAGAGAGGCGATTGAGAAAAATCGGGGGTCGAACGTCTTTACCAAGACACTGGGAAGGAGTCATCTAGCAAACCTCGAATGGTGTACATCGGTTCCAGAGAATCTCGCTGAAGTTAAGGACTTCTACGGAAATCTGTATGCCTCGCCGCATGCGCAGAAACCTCCACTTGACGCGACAACAGACCCCAGAGCTCCACTCTCACCACTTCACAGACGATCTCCCGGACGTGGATGTACCTAGACGAAATTGGGGCGGCTCTTAAACAGCTTAAGAATGAAAAGGCTCCCGGTGAAGACGGAGTGGCCTCTGAGTTACTTAAGGCTGCTGGAAAACCTGTCCTGGAGGAGCTGAAAAGGCTATTTATTCAACTCTGTTATAGCCAATGGGACAACCCCAAAGGCATGGAGCAGAGTTGTTGTGGTGTTGTTTTTCAGGAAAGGAGACAAAACGCTCCTCAAAAACTATAGGCCGATCACACTTCTGAGCCACGTCTATAAATCTGTTTTCGAGAGTCGTTACGAATCGTTTGGCATTAAGATTTGACGCATTCCATACACCGGAACAAACCGGGTTTCGTCAAGGCTTCAGCACCTTGGACCACATCCATACTGTACAGCAGGTTATGCAGAAGTCAGAAGAGTATAATAAAGCGCTGTGTATGGCCTTTGTGGACTACGAAAAAGCCTTTGACTCCATCGGGGGCCAATCGCGGTAATTTATAACGTAAATACCAAAACAAAACCAAACCAAAAACGCTACGTTACGCACTTTTCGTATCGCGGTAACCGCATGAACGGAAACGTTTCGACTTTTGTTTGGAAGTTACGCTGGAGCGGCGAACGTTCGATCTTTTAGTACGCGTTTGGTATCGCGGTAATTTTTTGACAGCGTTTTAAACCACTAACGTTACGTTGGGAAGGTCTCAGACGCTGTCAAATGAACGTTTTTGTTGTAGTTCGTCGAGAGCAACTTTTGCTGAGACGTTGGCCGTTTTAAATACGTTTTTGATCAAAAAAAATGCTTGAGCTCTATCTCCACACCCTCGATAGGGCCCATGAGGTGGACGTGGCTGAATAAAGAGCCTAGAGCCGCAGGAAGAATACCACAAGTGCCTTAATCACACGCAGCGAGTGTAGTGGACAGAGTGGCAAGTCAGTGCTCTTGGCTGTGTTTGTTTGTATGATTGCCTTGACCACATGTAGCGAGTACATTGGACAATAGAGGAAAAGTCAGTGCGCTCGCCTCCTACTCACCAAAAGCCTTGATCACACATAGCGAGTGCAGTGGACAGAGAGTGGCAAGTCAGTGCTCTTGGCTGTTTGTTTGTATGATTGCCTTGACCACATGTAGCAAGTACATTGGACAATAGAGGAAAAGTCAGTGCGCTCGCCTCCTACTCACCAAAAGCCTTGATCACACATAGCAAGTGCAGTGGACAGAGAGTGGCGCGACAGAGAAATATTTTTAGCCTAGCTGAGGGAGCGAGCCATGGTGGAATAAATTTGTAAATAAAAGAAATATATATTATAATATAATTTGTTTATTTCATTTTTCTTTAGCTAGTTTACATCCATGTTGTGGCTGTTTAATTCGTTGGGGATCCCCTGCATCAGACGATGGTAGCTGTAACAATATAATAATAGTGTAAATAGCTACCCCATGTCCCATGCAAATGGGATGTTTTCCTGCTGTAAAAAGAAGCAACTTTTATTATTATTGATATCTATATATTATTTCTATCTTCCCCGAGACTACATACATACAGTTATGACCCTTTATCTCAGTTCTTTATTTCTGCTTACATCAAGAAGATCTTAAAATTTAATTGGACACTAACATGCACCTTGCTAGGGTATTGCAGTTTAGATAAAAAACTTATATTAACAAACAATTTTTAAATTAAAAAAGAAAACAGCTGCAAAAATACAGTTGCTATGGCGCTATGGCCATGTCTGATAAATAAGTGTGGGCTGTATAAGAAAAATCTATAAAGTGATAGGTTCTCAGTCTGTGGCCTAACGTGGTAATACACATAACACCCTCAACTCCCTTAGTCACCTCTGACAAACTACATCCATGGGAAAGAAATGAATTGATGCTATTCTAAGCAGTCATCACATGACAAAATTAAATAAATTAAGTAATTTTAAATTCAAATGTATATGTACCTGTAGGAATGGATCTTCAACAACACTTGGCCTTGACATCTTGTCCTATTATATTTGCCACACTCAATTCCATTGAAAAGGGTGACATTTACTGGAGTTCCACGTCTGGTGCCATGTTGAGACTGGATGAAGCTAGATAATTTAGACCTCATCCTGTCTTACGTTGTTACAAACCTGAAAAATAGTACATCATTGAGACAAATTTAACAAGACATTGCGGTTGGGAAGAGACAACTTTGAGGCTGAAATCACCCGGCAGCTAAATTGAATCATAAAACCATTGAATCATACGTTCTTTATTTAAGTATTATATTATGTACTTACTGAAAGGCCATTAAATACACGGCGGCAATCCAATTTCTTACTTTCCTATGTATTTCATCTTATTTTCATACTTCACATTTAAAAATAGTACTGTACATTACGCGACATTATGGGGTTTAGAAATCCCATGGATCTTTAAATAAAAGTAGATGGCTATCTAATATACTTGTTTTTTTAGTGATAGCTAAATAAAACATAGAAATCAACAAAACATGGAAAACCACAGATCACATCACTTGTACAGTTAATATTCTTAAATCTAAGAAAAGGCGTAGAGCCTGAGGTCATTATTGCTATACAGCCGTTTTACACTCATAATCGATCATCGATTATGAAAGTAACACCTAGTATTTTGGAATACTCATTGCAAGCTCTTAACGTTTCAAGTTTGGTTTTACATTGGCAACGTTAACGATTAATACGTTCAGAAAAAATACCGCGATACCATTTTTGACATTAACCATTGCCAAACCATTTCCGAACCGCTAACGTTACGTTGAAATGGTAAAACCTTTGACAAATACCGCGATTGGCCTCCTGGGCTGTTTTGGAGTCCTTGCAGCGGTGCCAAGTAGATTGGCGATATGTGGAGGTGCTAAGAAGCCTCTATCAAATGGCAACGATATCCGTTTAAGTACAAAACCACCACTGTGTACCATGCACTGGCAGAATCGTACATAAGTTACAGCTTTAGTGTGTATGGTAGAACATTTACTTCATACTTGGATCAAGTTAAATCAATTCAGATAAGATTTTTAAAGATGCTTGTTAGTAGTGAAACTAAACACAAATGCAAGGATTACTACGAACAGCTGTACCAGGTGTGTGGGATACTGCCGGAGCATGAGAAAGTTAAATATCTGATAGCTTTAAAACAATGCAACTGCGATTACTATAAAATTTTAATATTGAAACCACTAGTAGATCACTTAGGGCCGATAAGAGACGGGAGTATATTGAACCAAGGAGTTGTAATTATTACGGAGAAAGAACCCTTCGCTTTGTTGCACCTAGGTTATGTAATACCATTGATATACTTAATGAAAGTATAAGTAAGCCTGTCCTTAAAACAAAACTTAAAAAGAAATTACTTGAGGAGAGTGCACAGCTGAACAGAATCATATTTTGAAATCACCCTTGCCACAATGCCTCAAGACTAAGGTGTTCGATTAGTGCGTCTTACCAGTTATGACCCATGGAGCCGAGACGTGGAACCTGACAGTTAAACTGGCCCACCGGTTACAAATGTCACTCAGAGAGCTATGGAAAGGTCTATGCTCGGTATATCTGTAATGGATAAAATCCGGAATGAGACCATCCACAAAAAGACCAAGTAACGGACATGGTCTGAAAATGTAGCAAACAGAAGTGGCAGTGGGCTGGGCACATCTGTCATAGAATCGACAGACGGTGGAGTAAACGGGTTCTTGAGTGGAGGCCACGCCTCGGCAGGTGGACCGATGACTTAAAAAGGGCGGCTGGTAGCGACTGGATGGCGAAAACGGGGATCGTGCCCTATGGCGTACCCTGAGGGAGGCCTACGTCCAGCAGTGGACTGCAATCGGCTGATATAGATGTAACTGACTACTTCGCGGCGCTCAGTAGTGGCTTTCCCCGCTACTGTATTAAATTCAGGCCGTAATGATTCTTATGAATTAGTACATAACAACTAGTTTTTCATAGTTAACTTATTTAAAATAGTCTCAAATGCTTGAAACTGAAATAATATTACACCACTTAATGACTTAAGTTACATACGTCTCTGATAAAAGAGAATAAAAAAATATTTTTTATCGTTACTAATAGTCGTATGATATTTGCGTCATTTGGTAAAAATAATAATAAATAATTTTGTAGATGCGACATTTCTAAATATGGTATATCTCAAGAACGGTAATACTGAGAGGTGCGACACTTTGTGACATTATAAAGCATAAAAAATCATATACGTAGGTAGTCTTAACTCAGTTACGCCCTTTATGTCAGTTAAGGCAGTTTGTAATGCGAGGGACGATATGTTTGAGGGTCATTCGGAAAATTGTGTATCGCCATAGTGACAGGTTGTCAGCCCATCGCCTAAAAGTGCAATACACACCCTCCAACGACTCCCACGGGAAAGAAATCGGGTGATGCTATTCTAAGCCCGCATCACACTAAAATAATAATTATATAATCTACACTTATATTAGAAACAGGATTTTATTTATTGTTTGTTTGAATTGAATAGGCTCAGAAACTACTGGACCGATTTAAAAAAATCTGTTACCGTTAATTGAAATTGAAATTCTTAATTCAATGTAGGATAGTATTATCACTTATTGACGTCATGAACCGTCATTCTAAAAAAAGAAATTTGTGTCACACAATTTACTTTTTTTTATTACAATTTTTATGACCTAATAGAAAACCGGTTCGGGCGGGATAAAAAAAATAAAAATATAGGCACTGCCATGGGACTGGCCAGGTTAATCACAGGCATGTAACTTTACGCCACCACCATCTGAAAATGATATTTGTTTCAAATTGAAGTCAAGATTTTTAGAATCCTACATTATCCCTGATGAACATAGGCTATATTAAACTGTCTTATTCCCGGGGGGAAACTGTTAGCGGCGGGTGAAACCGCTGGGCGGGCTGCTAGTAATGAATATTCTCACGCTTCTTAAAAAGTACCATAACTGATAGTACTAACTTATCACTGCTAGCTTTTTGCATCTTAACAGTTTTATTTCATTATTCACTATCGGTATCATTAAATTCATTACACATCTCATCACACCCTTTAAATAAATATTTCTACCGCATCAAAGATTAATCTCACGGCAAATATTGTCATGTTCATTGGATCGGCAAATGATTTGAGCTCTACTAAAACATGTCATACATTGCTGTGATGCCTCTATATATTTTGCATACGTGTCAAACAAAAGCGGCAATAGATAGGACTGTTGCATATAAAAAAAGGGGAGGACAAGGTAGGGTGCTTTAAGGCGAGTGTAGCCGTCAACGACATCGACGGTGGCGCCACTTCACAAAAAAAGCCCGGGCTGCTTTTCTGGACATTCTGATAAGTAGAATGTAGTATAAAGAGAAAACCTTTTTTTTGTGAAGTGGCGCCACCGTCGAGGTCGTTGACGGCTACACTCGCCTTAACAAAATGGCGGTCCATACGTACACGTCACACCTGTGTTTGCCCTAAGGCTTGAGCAAGTGGCTCCATAGTCTATACAAAAGTAAAATGTTTTGCTTCTGGTACATTGTTATTGTGTAACAGGTATAAAGGTTTGTTTATTTTATTTTTACGCAAATGTTACAACTACCCGAAAACATAATAGTCGTGCTTAATACACTAACCTGTTCTAATTTGTGCTACTGATGAGAAGATGGTTTATTATTTTATAACAAGTATTTATTTATATCATAGAAGGACCCTTATCACTATGCGTAATATTTTGATACTGAAATAAATAAAGTATTGTGTTCTAGGTAATTTTTACAGAGGAAATTAATACTTACACATACATTTTATAGTCCATTTTATTAAATTAATGTAGCCGTATCATAATTTTCTAGAAATGACTTGGTACAAAACAGAACTGTTATTTTTAAGTTTATTGATTTTTATGTATAGTTTATTGAATAGAACAAAACAATTTATTTAATAAAACTGACATTTCATTTACATAGATAAGTAAATAAATTGTTTATAATTATAATATTATGTTGTACCTTAAAAATATTTTTTACAAAATCATAAAACAATTACTAAGCAGTTGCACCTAGTTTCTTTTTATTTATAATCTTATACGAAGTTAATTTAAAAATAATAATTCTTTAATTATTTTTTATTGTATATTGTACACAATATAACACAAAGGACATAACACTAAGAACAATACACAACAGGTCAGCTTATTTCTAAAGAGATCTCTTACAGCAAACCTAGGGTAGCGAGAAGGCAGATGACGTCTACAACTTACTAAGTATGATACAAATAAAGTAAGGCTGATAAAACAAGAATAGTACAATAAATAAAAAATATAATATATTTAAATATATACTTAAGTTATTATTATTTAAACTACCGAAGAAGTTTTATGAATGAAAATAAAAAAAAACAATTTGAATATTTCATAAGTTGTAGTAAGCTTTGGTTGACCATGCCGGTGTGATATGTGCCATAAGTGAAAAAATACATAAAAAACTGAAATAAACTGGGATCCGGGGTGTCGCTAATGAATGGCTTAGTACGTACATCAAAAATCGATCACAGTCTGTGGAAATATCTAAATTGAACAATTATTCCGAACTAGTCTCCTACAGATCCTCATACGAGGTAAATGCGTTTGGTGTTCCACAAGGGAGTGTCCTAGGACCTCTCCTGTTTATAATCTATATTAACGATTTACCTGAGATAACAGAGCATATGTGTTATTCGCAGATGATGTAACAGTGATAATTCCATGTGAAAATAGAACTTACTTTGAACAAGACATTAATCGTACTATAGTTAATGTTTGTGATTGGTTAAAATTTAATAATCTTCAGGTAAATGCGAGCAAGACGAAGTATACCATATTTCGAAATATAAAAATGCCACAATTTAAATTGAACATCCTGTGTAACGGTTTATTGATTACGGAATCTCCAAATGTAACCTTTCTTGGGGTGACCTTAGATCAGTCATGCACCTGGGCACCGCATGTCCAGAATGTATGTAATCGGCTCAATAGATTTGTATATGCCCTTCACCGAATACGTAGAATTAATAATATCAATACCGCTATGCTGGCATATCACGGATACGTTGCCTCTGTTTTGCGATATGGTCTGGTGCTCTGGGGGAACGCAGTTGCTCTTGATGATGCTTTCGTAGTTCAAAAAAGGTGCATAAGAGCTGCGTGTGGTGCTGCTCCAAGAGATTCATGTCGACCGCTGTTCAAAAAGCTGTGCATACTCTCACTGCCGTCTTTGTATATATTTGAGTCATCTTGTTTTGTTAAGAAGCATTTGGAACTGTTCCGTCAAAAGAAAGATGTGCTGAAATTTAGCACTAGGTATCCTAATAGGTTAATATTGCCCTCGGGTAAGTCGGCATTGTACGACAGAAACTGTGCTAGAAATATAATAAAGATTTTTAATACAATACCTCAAACACTGAGGGAGTTACCCCTTGCTGTATTCAAAAAGAAATTACATAATTGGCTTGCAGAGAAGTGCTTCTACTCACTTAATGAATTCTATTATGACTCAAGATTATAAGGCAGGTGATACTAAGATAAGTTTAATATTGTAATACTGTATGATGACATAATAGCTAATGAATTTTTGTAGACTTTATCCGTGACTTTATATAATTTGTCTTTAATTTATGTTCTTTAATTTTGCATGTCAATGTTTGACTAAATATGTGATCGTGTAATAATCCTAAGACCTAACTGTACCATGTTTAATGCAAATAAATAATCTGAATCTGAATCTAAAAATGTTCTTATATGATTTCAATGAATGAGAGTAAAGGACGTCAACCCTCTTTAATTTGCAAAAGCAACAATCCATTCCCAGAGAAAACAATTAACTCGCTCCCATCTATCACCAAACCGGTGTAAAGTGATACGCCTCAATCGGAAACGCAAATAAAAGATAGTTTTGTGTGTAACTCAATATTTTCTGCGGATTGACCGGTTATCTCGGTGCTACCGCATTGATGCGCATTTTAATCGCGAAACGAAACGCAGGCGCGTGCCAAACGCGTGCCGTTACAGATTTTCGGCCCTTTTTTCACGGCATACCATAAAATTATCTGCTAAATGCTGTACTCAAATATTGTAATCTTCGGATTTGTTTGCGATTACTTCTGTGGATTAGGTAGTAAATTGAAAGTATAATAAGTAGTTCAGTACTAAACACTAATCACAATGGAACATTACTTTTTATATTATGTTTTCCAATAAGCTCTACCAAGCTCTACCTAGTTTATTATATTTTTAACTAGCTTGTAGAAGTGACTTAAAGTTTGTTCTCAAACACGTGACCGTAGAACTTTCGTCATAATATTTATTTGTACACTACTTACGAGTATATTTATATGTACCTAGTAAGTACGTAGTAGGTATTGTCCTTCTTTTCGTGTGTGACAACTTATCACCGAAAGACCCGATCAACCCTGGTGTGAGATTTTCTGTGATTTTTATAGGTCTAAGCTCTAGAATATTAAACCGGAGCTTTCAAATCTACACCGGACTATTTGGTGGGGAGCTGGAGCTCACCCGAAACAGTGATAATCAACTTTGTGAGTACCCCATAGGGAATCGAACCCAGAACCTTTGCGCCGCAGCTGCGCAGTACTGCGCAGTACTGCGCACATTGGCCGTATTAATAACCCCTGTTAGGTTTATAAGATCTTATGGTACATTAATTATGTGATCCGTGTGATGCCAGCTTAGAATAGCATCACCCCATTTCTTTCCCGTGGGTGTCGTAAGTGACTTAGGGACTCGAGGGTGTGTATTGCAAATGTAGGCGATGGGCTGACCACCTGTCACTATGGTGATACACAATATTCCAAATGACCCTCAAATATATGTCAGACGTGGCGTAAATGTCCGTTTTTTACATCAGTTTACTCTCTGCCTACCCCGCAAGGGATATATTTATGTATGTATCTAACCTTAAATTACACTATGAAAAATCTGGTTCAAAACGGGATCCTCTGTAACTATTCAATATCAAACACTAAAAGTTTTAATTTCATTTGAAAGTATATCATACATTTAGTTGCCTAAATGTAAGAGAAACTTTTTCAAAAAGCTCGATACACCAACCACCCTTCGGTACGGAATAGAGTTGGAAAAAGCGGCGTTTCGGAATCGATTAGACTTTATGTGGCTTCAAGTAAGGCTTCCTGTCGTCGGGCTAAATTAAAACCATCTATACAGCCGTTTAGCTCCTGTTGGAAGCTCTCTTGCTGGGGAAAGCTTCTTTGGTTATGTTTGCTAAGAAATTAATGAACAAACATATTGTATTAACTAGCAGCCCGCCCAGCGGTTTCACCCGCCGCTAACACTTTCCCCCCGGGAATAAGACAGTTTAATATAGCCTATGTACATCAGGGATAATGTAGGATTCTACAAATCTTGACTTCAATTTGAAACAAATATATTTTTCAGATGGTGGTGGCGTAAAGTTACATGCCTGTGATTAACCTGGCCAGTCCCATGGCAGTGCCTAAGTATATATTTTTTTTTTATCCCGCCCGAGCCGGTTTTCCATTAGGTCATAACAAAATTGTGATAAAAAATAGAAAATTGTGTGACACAAATTTCTTTTTTTAGAATGACGGTTCATGACGTCAATAAGTGACAACCTGTCACTATGGCGATACACAATTTTCCGAATGACCCTCAAACATATGTCAGACGGGGCGTAAATGTCCGTTTTTGCGGCCGTTTACGCTCTGCCTACCCCGCAAGGGATAATAGGCGTGATATGTGTATGTATGTATTATTTTAGTGTAGATTTTTTTACCGTGTGATGCCGGCTTAGAATAGCATCACCCCATTTCTTACCCATGGGTGTCGTAAGAGCCGACTAAGGGACTCGAGGGATGTGTATTGCAATTTAAGGCGATGGGCTGACAACCTGTCACTATAGTGATACACAGTTATCTGATTGACCCTCAAGCTTTTGTCAGACGTGGTGTTAATATCCGTTTTACGGCCGTTAACGCTCTGCCTACCCCGTGAGGGATATAGGCGTGATTTATGTATAAAGATGTTTTTAATGCATTATTTAATGTTTTTTGTCGTCTTTTTATACCGAGTAAGGGACAGCCCTTCGAATACTGATAGGGTGCATGAAACATAAAACTGGACAACTTTCCCCTAGAAACATATGTCAGGAAACGCCAAAAAAATGACCTTCCATACAAAATCACAATCAGCTGACAGCATTCACTATGGGAAGTCAGTTGTTTTACGTTTCCTGAAATATGTTCCTAGGGGAAAGTTGTTCAGTTTCATGGTCTGCATGTAACCTATTAGTATTCTGAGGGCTATCCCTGACACCCTTTAATACAGTAATGATTAAATGTAATTATTAAATGTAATCATTACACTACTGGTACGAATAATGTGGCGTAGTTGGTAAATTTTTAAATGAAAAAGTAGTTATTGTGGCATAACTGTTATAGTTAGACATATGGTATCGCGGACATTATTATAGATATTGATGTCCTCTATAAAACTGTAGTACATTACTTTGCTCTATTGTCAATAATTTCCACAGCGTACGCGATATAAGAAATTTTTTTGGTACATTTTTCACACGTTGGGTTACATTATCGAAATTTTCACGCGGATCCCTTTTTTTTCCTCGTATAAAATATAGCCTATGTTCATCAGGAATAATGTAGGATTCTAATGGTGAAAGAATTTTTAAAATCGGGCCAGTAGTTTCGGAGCCTATTCGATGCAAACAAACAAACAAACATACAAACAAACAATCAAATTTTACCTCTTTATAATATTAGTGTAGATTGGTCTATGATGTTAGTTCATGTGATCATGTAAATAAAAAAAATATGTTTATTTGTTAACAAATATTGATGGTGCATTAATTCATAACGAGTTACTTATTAAGACTAAAACACGGTAACAATTCTTCATGCTGTGTGATGTCGGTTTATAATAGCATCATGAAAAATGAAAATGAAAATGAAATAACTTTATTCAATGTAGGATAGCATTATCACTTATAGACGTCATGATCGGTCATTGTAAAAAAAAAGAAAACCGGCTCGGGCGGGATAAAAAAATAAAAATAAAGGCACTGCCTCGGGGCTGGCCATGTTAATTACACAGCACGTAACTTTACGCCACCACCATTTGTAAACGACATTTGTTTCAAATTTTAGTCAAGTCAAGTCAAGAATCACCCATTTCTTTCCCGCGGGTGTCGTAAATTGCGACTACAGGGACTTGACAGTCACATGAGTAGGTATTGCAATTTTATGAGTGAGCTTGCAAACTGTCACTATGGCGTTACACAATTTTCTGAATGGCCCTCAAATGTTTGTCAGACGTGGCGTAAATGTTCGTTTATACGGCCGTTAACGCTCTGCCTACCCGCAAGGGATATAAGCGTGATTAATGTATGTATGTTGTGTAAAAATTATTACATGACATTTGTTTTTATAAGAAATACACTTAGTTTTGATTTACAATAATATAATGTTTGAAAACAACATGACTAGTACGCGTTATCAAGACTTACAGCTGTATGATTTTCGGTGGGTAGGCCATACTAATTATTATAAATTCGAAAGTAACTCTGTCTGTCTGTTACGTTTTCACGCCTAAACCACTGAACCGATTTTCATACAATTTGGCATAAGTATAGACGGGCACCTAAGAAAGGACATAGGCCACTTTTTACCGTAGGAAAATCTATCAATCTGACGGGAAACAAAGTAAATCATAACAAACATAGCGCATAACCCCGAAGAAAATCATCAGACGAGTATTCGTTGTGTGGACTACATAATTCATTATTAAAAATGTATTTTTAATATAATTTCGATATTTTTTTATTATTAATATTACCCATATTTTTTAACCAAATTCATATAAGCCAGATTATTCTAGCCAGATCTCTTCTTAATTTATGCACATTTGTGTTTTCTAATATAACGCATTTTTTCGACGTGGCCCATGTCCTAAGTTTATTAATAGCACATTTTTTAATGAATCTTACACCAGTTAAGGAGGCAAGAAAAAATGGTAAATATTTAAGTTGTGTGGAAATCGAACCCACGACCTTTGGCGCGCTAGGCAGGGTTGTTTGTTACCGGCTTATCAGGCTCGCCAAAGCGAAGTATGTCTTTGTTTGGTGTACAAATTAAACAATTAAATTTCAGTCATCATTTGGAGTTTCACACGCCTCTCTAGGCACAGAATAATAACTAGTAACTAGCGTTACAGAAGCTTTACTTCGCAATGGTTTTCAAAGAAATATGTACTCAATCTGATAGACAATATGATTTAATTTAGCTCGCGTTCCAGTCAACCACTTGTTCATTTGCATACCTGCCAAATATTTTTTGAGGGTATATGAGCCGCGGTCTAGGGTTGCTTACTTCGAGTGTGCTTCGAGAAACTACTTACGCCGTCTAGCGCACAACACGAGCGTTTACTCCTACTTTTGGCGGGCACGCAGCAGGCAGCGACGAGTACGTTCATGTAGTCTAAGACCTAGCAGTATAATTGTATATGCTATACGATTATTGCCGAAGATTTAATTCAATGAAGTAATAAACCTGCAACAGTCCTTGCATCAGGCGGGTGCTGGCTCTGGGTGTACGAGTACTTCTATAGTGCAGACAGAGCAAGTATCCGCTTGATGTAAACATCACAACACATTAATTGGTATAAAAAAGGCCTCTGTGCTGTTGGCTTTGGCCCCACACATGCCTCAAAGGACCGGGTCCCTGTGGGCCCGAGATCCGAAAAGAATACCAACATAATAATAATAAAATGTATACTAATAATAATAATATTATAATGTATACTAATTTTTTTCCCGTGGGTGTCGTAAAAGGCGACGACGAACAATTTTAGGCGATGGGCTGACAACCTGTCACTATGGCGATTCACAATTTTCTGAATGACCCTAAAATGTTTGTCAGACGTGGCGTAAATGTCCGTTTTTAGCGGTCGTTTACGCTCTGCCTACCCCGCAAGGGATTATAGGCGTGATATATGTATGTATGTATGTTTTCGTCTGTCCATCTTGCAAAAAATTGTCGAGAAAGTTGAACAAATAGCGCACGCGTGTGACTTCTTTCGCTTGCGGCAGCCCGCTAGATTAGCCCTTTCGCAGTGGCCGGCGCCTGGAGGTATGTTTTCAATACCTACACGCGGAGTGACACAGGCCTGCTCTAGGCTAGGTGCTGTCCTCATCAATAAAAAAATAATTACTCGCTAAAAACATGATTTTATCAAACATCTGCGAGCACAGATTGATCAATGTGAGAGTTTTTCACTAATTAGACCCACTCAGCGTTAGACCTTGGTTAGACCCAGTGGCAGTGTGTCCAGATTGTTTTATCGATTTGGGACGATATGGCCGTGATATGGCCCTTCTAAAGGTAATGTCATTGTCGCCTTTCGACAAAGAGGTTAGAAAAATTGCCTTTAATTTTCAAAGTTTTTTGCTATATGGATAACTAGCTTTTACCCGCGACTTCGTCCGCGTTAGATATTTTTTTTAGAAACAGGTTCTAAAGTAGATATGTAAGTATGAAAGTGATATTAGAACAGTTCTTATCTCTACTGTTTAAGGATGACTTGCTTGCTTCTGCTGTTAAAGGGACAATTCAAAATTTGCTATCAGATGTACCGCCCTGAGAGATCAATATTTATAACCATTGAATACAAAGGTCAGTAGATAACAAAAAATCCTCAATAAAAAATTGCCAATGTCCTTTCTCAACTTATTCCCATTCCCATCATACTGAACAACTTTTGTTTTGGAACCATTTCTGTATCTCTAATAGTTTAGGTGTGTTCCTGATCGTACACCTGGTGGTCTACATAAGGTACTCCAGATCCTCAATATACTTGTAAAAATAAGCAGCCTATCATACTGAACAACTTTTGTTTTAGAACCATGCCTGTATCTCTAATAGTTTAGCTGGGCTCCTGATGGTACACCAGGTGGTCTACATAATGTACTCCAGATCCTCTATGTCCTTGTGAAAAGAAACAGCCCATCATACTGGCCAATTTTTGTTTTGGAACCATTTCTGTATCTCTAATAGTTTAGGTGGGCTCCTGTTGGTACACCTGGTGGTCTACATAAGGTACTCCAGATCCTCAATGTCTTTGTGAAAAGAAGCAGCCCATCATACTGAACAACTTTTGTTTTGGAACCATTTCTGTAACTCTAATAGTATAGGTGGGCGCCTGATGGTACACCTGGTGGTCTACATAATGTACTCCAGATCTTCAATGTCCTTGTGAAAAGAAGCGGCCCATCATACTGAACAACTTTTGTTTTAGAACCATGCCTGTATCTCTAATAATTTAGCTGGGCTCCTGATGGTACACCTGGTGGTCTACATAATGTACTCCAGATCCTCTATGCCCTTGTGAAAAGAAGCGGCCCGTCATACTGAACAACTTTTGTTTTAGAACCATGCCTGTATCTCTAATAGTTTAGCCGGGCTCCTGATGGTACACCTGGTGGTCTACATAAGGTACTCCAGATCCTCAATGTCTTTGTGAATAGAAGCGGCCCATCATACTGAACAACATTTGTTTTGGAACCATGCCTGTATCTCTGATAGTTTAGCTGGGCTCCTGGTGGTACACCTGGTGGTCTACATCTGTACTCCAGACCCTTGAATGGTGATAAAAAGTAGCCTATGTCCGTTCTCGGTATGCCAGCATTCTCTGTGCCAAGTTTCATGAAGATCGGTTCAGCGGTTTGGCCGTGAAAGCGTAGCAGACAGACAGACAGACAGACAGACAGACAGAGTTACTTTCGCATTTATAATATTAGTGTGGATAGTCCAGGGGGCCAATCGCGGTAATTTATAACGTAAATACCAAAACAAAACCAAACCAAAAACGCTACGTTACGCACTTTTCGTATCGCGGTAACCGCATTAACGGAAACGTTTCGACTTTTGTTTGGAAGTTACGCTGGAGCGGCGAACGTTCGATCTTTTAGTACGCGTTTGGTATCGCGGTAATTTTTTGACAGCGTTTTAAACCACTAACGTTACGTTGGGAAGGTCTCAGACGCTGTCAAATGAACGTTTTTGTTGTAGTTCGTCGAGAGCAACTTTTGCTGAGACGTTGGCCGTTTTAAATACGTTTTTGATTAAAAAAAAATGCTTGAGCTCTATCTCCACACCCTCGATAGGGCCCATGAGGTGGACGTGGCTGAATAAAGAGCCTAAAGCCGCAGGAAGAATACCACAAGTGCCTTAATCACACGCAGCGAGTGTAGTGGACAGAGTGGCAAGTCAGTGCTCTTGGCTGTGTTTGTTTGTATGATTGAATTGACCACATGTAGCGAGTACATTGGACAATAGAGGAAAAGTCAGTGCGCTCGCCTCCTACTCACCAAAAGCCTTGATCACACATAGCGAGTGCAATGGACAGAGAGTGGCAAGTCAGTGCTCTTGGCTGTGTTTGTTTGTATGATTGCCTTGACCACATGTAGCAAGTACATTGGACAATAGAGGAAAAGTCAGTGCGCTCGCCTCCTACTCACTAAAAGCCTTGATCACACATAGTGAGTGCAGTGGACAGAGTGGCAAGTCAGTGCTCTTGGCTGTGTTTGTTTGTATGATTGCCTTGACCACATGTAGCAAGTACATTGGACAATAGAGGAAAAGTCAGTGCGCTCGCCTCCTACTCACCAAAAGCCTTGATCACACATAGTGAGTGCAGTGGACAGAGTGGCAAGTCAGTGCTCTTGGCTGTGTTTGTTTGTATGATTGCCTTGACCACATGTAGCAAGTACATTGGACAATAGAGGAAAAGTCAGTGCGCTCGCCTCCTACTCACTAAAAGCCTTGATCACACATAGTGAGTGCAGTGGACAGAGTGGCAAGTCAGTGCTCTTGGCTGTGTTTGTTTGTATGATTGCCTTGACCACATGTAGCAAGTACATTGGACAATAGAGGAAAAGTCAGTGTGATCGCCTCCTACTCACCAAAAGCCTTGATCACACATAGCAAGTGAAGTGGACAGTGAGTGGCGAGACAGAGAAATATTTTTAGCCTAGCTGAGGGAGCGAGCGATGGTGGAATAAATTTGTAAATAAAAGAAATATATATTTTAATATACTTTGTTTATTTTATTTTTCTTTAGCTAGTTTACATCCATGTTGTGGCTGTTTAATTCGTTGGGGATCCCCTGCATCAGACGATGGTAGCTGTAACAATATAATAATAGTGTAAATAGCTACCCCATGTCCCATGCAAATGGGATGTTTTCCTGCTGTAAAAAGAAGCAACTTTTATTATTATTGATATCTATATATTATTTCTATCTTCCCCGAGACTACATACATACAGTTATGACCCTTTATCTCAATTCTTTATTTCTGCTTACATCAAGAAGATCTTAAAATTTAATTGGACACTAACATGCACCTTGCTAGGGTATTGCAGTTTAGATAAAAAACTTAAATAAACTAGCAAATTTTAAATTAAAAATTATATTTTACATATATTACCTGCCGGGTAGGCAGAAAGAAAACAGCTGCAAAAATACAGTTGCTATGGCGCTATGGCCATGTCTGATAAATAAGTGTGGGCTGTATAAGAAAAATCTATATAGTGATAGGTTCTCAGTCTGTGGCCTAACGTGGTAATACACATAACACCTTCAACTCCCTTAGTCACCTCTGACAAACTACAAATGAATTGATGCTATTCTAAGCAGTCATCACATGACAAAATTAAATAAATTAAGTCATTTTAAATTCAAATGTATATGTACCTGTAGGAATGGATCTTCAACAACACTTGGCCTTGACATCTTGTCCTATTATATTGCCACACTCAATTCCATTGAAAAGGGTGACATTTACTGGAGTTCCACGTCTGGTGCCATGTTGAGACTGGATGAAGCTAGATAATTTAGACCTCATCCTGTCTTACGTTGTTCCAAACCTGAAAAATAGTACATCATTGAGACAAATTTAACAAGACATTGCGGTTGGGAAGAGACAACTTTGAGGCTGAAATCACCCGACAGCTAAATTGAATCATAAAACCATTGAATCATACGTTCTTTATTTAAGTAATATATTATGTACTTACTGAAAGGCCAATAAATACACGGCGGCAATCCAATTTCTTACTTTCTTATGTATTTCATCTTATTTTCATACTTCACATTTAAAAATAGTACTGTACATTACGCGACATTATGGGGTTTAGAAATCCCATGGATCTTTAAATAAAAGTAGATGGCTATCTAATACACTTGTTTTTTTAGTGATAGCTAAATAAAACTTAGAAATCAACAAAACATGGAAAACCACAGATCACTTGTACAGTTAATATTCTTAAATCTAAGAAAAGGCCTAGAGCCTGAGGTCATTATTGCTATACAGCCGTTTTACACTCATAATCGATCATCGATTATGAAAGTAACACCTAGTATTTTGGAATACTCATTGCAATCTCTTAACGTTTCAAGTTTGGTTTTACATTGGCAACGTTAACGATTAATACGTTGAGAAAAAATACCGCGATAGCGTTTTTGACATTAACCATTGCCAAACCATTTCCGAACCGCTAACGTTACGTTGAAATGGTAAAACCTTTGACAAATACCGCGATTGGCCTCCAGATCTGTAAAAAACTGTTTTCTCGGAATAAAGTATAGTAATAAAGGGAAGTAATAAATCGGTTTATCGCAAAAAGGGACGGAAAAACATTCATTTTGGAACGCTTTTTCATCCAGAACTAATTGGTGAACAACTCCACTGTGATCAAGTTTTTACTAATACAACATTCTGTAAATAAACTTTAGTATCTATACTGTAATCTCGACTATTATTTCTATAAAGTTGCGATTTTTTCAACGAGTTACGAATTTAAAGTTATGAAGGCAGCACCTAGCCTAGCTTTAAAAATCTTGACTTCAATTTGAAACAAATATCGTTTTCAGATGGTGGTGGCGTAAAGTTACATGCCGTGTGATTAACCTGGCCAGCCCCGTGGCAGTGCTTTGATTTTTTATTTTTTTCTCCCGCCCGAGCCGGTTTTCTATTAGGACATTACAAAATTGTTATAAAAAAAAGAAAATTGTGTGATACAATTTTTTTTTTTTTACAATGACGGTTCATGACGTCAATAAGTGATATGATAATACTATCCTACATTGAATAAAGAATTTCAATTTCCTAGAAAGGCGTCTTACATTTGGCGCCGTTATAACTAAAATTAATTCCACCAGGGAACCGACAGCTAAATTTATTGTATGCAGATGGATTTGTTGCGCGTACAAATCGCAAAGAAGAAAGATTTGTTTTTACATGCATTTCGAAGCTTAAAAAGCAATGTTTTAATATCTTATTTTTAAAAATTTGTGTATCGTATTATTATTATGTTATGTTAATAGGTTAATGTTTATTGTGCGCCCCTCCCGCAATCACCGCTACTCCTCTATCCTGTACCCTAAGGTTGCCTGGAGGAAATCACTACTTAAGCGATAAGGCCGCCTTGTGTACACTTGTTTTAATTTATATCTTGTTTTTACTGTATTTCCTGTGTACAATAAAGTATTTTTGAATTTTTAATTGAATTATTTTATTAACTCTTTCCTAGTCATTGGATAGATGGCGCTGTACTTGGTACGTTTACGCAAAGAACAGAACGTCACATAATTTTTCCACTTGGGATCGTAAAACGAAACGTAACTTATGATTGTTACAACACTCGAATCACAAAAAAAATATAGGTACTGTAATGGGTTTCCATGCAAATTAATCAAAACCATAACGAAAACAAAGTACATGTATAACAGAATATAAATAAAGCGCTAAAAACGAGGATAGATTCGGAACAATTCCTTTCTTTTTCGTGGCTTTTTTTTGGAAGTGTCTACCTATACGGCGGGCCGCCCTGTCGTATAGTGGTTTAATCTATATAGCAGGGCGCACTGTCATAAAGCGTTTTGTCTGTGAATTGGCTATTCATCGGTGCTCTTATTGCGCCTTGTTAAATCTGTAGCCTGAACCACCTGATAAATGGTCTAAGAAATATGGTTCATGACATATGACATGACATATGACATGACATATAACATGACATATGACATGAACCATATTTCTTAGACCATTTATCAGTGGCCTGTGCTATCATTGAACAACTACAATTCTACAGGCGAAAAAGTGGCAACATCGCGCCAAAATTAATATTTAAATAGCAACACTGATGAAAATTACAACTACAGGCGTTTTTTGAAGCTACAGGTCTACAATTTTACAAGTCACAGCTACAGGCACCTGTAGATTTCCATCGACAAACCATAGGGTAGATTTTGCTTTTAAAAACACAATCGAGCAAGTTTTTACAGGTGTTCATCAAAAGACTTGTAAACTACAGCTGTAAAAACTTACAACTTGTGAATAATTTTACAGGTCGTCTGACCTAGGTAATTATTTTACAAGTGCAAGAATTCTGCATAAAAATCTATTCAATATGTTCAAAAGTACTCAAAATGCGTTGCTTGCCAAATTATTTTGCTCGAGGCGTTAAATAAAGCAAAACTTTATCGTCAATTGTGGATTATTATTATTAATTCACAACATTACTATTTTAACGTACCTACTCTATCAATAATATGATTTTAATTAGAAATATTGTTGATTTCAGTTTTGTAATTTCCTTTTTATTAAAATAATAATTTTCAGTGTAATGTCTTATATATTTAGCAGTGTTTACATACTTTCACATTATTTAATCTGTGACATTGACGTTGAATTTGAGTGAATTAAATGAATGAATCGATAGTGTTGTACATCGACTTGTAAAATTTACCTGTAGTCGAGATTTTGGAGCGGTACTGACAGTGGTAGCTTTACAAGTGTCTTCATAAAACGCCTGTAACCTGTAAATTGTAACTACAAGTGTGCTACAGGCATATTTTCGCCTGTAAATGTGGACCTGTACCTGTACAATGATAATACATGGCACAGGTGGTTCAGTCAGCCTACAGATTTAACAAGGCGCAATAAGAGCACCGATGAATAGCCAATTCACAGACAAAACGCTATATGACAGTGCGCCCTGCTATAAAGATTAAATCACTAAACGACAGGGCGCCCCGCCATATAGACACTTCCTTTTTTTTGCATTTTGTGGCGTACTCCGTTCAACGCCATCTACAGAGTTCTTGTATTAATAAACATTTTTGTTTAAGAAAACTCCGTATCAGCCTGAAATATATCCCACTTGTCCGTTTGCGCATGATCCTTTACACGCTAGAACGAACAATGGTAGAAAGTGTTCCCCACTTTATGGCAACATCGTCCGTACAATCTGTCAACTCCAAAATTTGTAGTGTCAAGTGAAATTGTCAAATTTTTATTATCGCAAAAATTTCAGTCATATTTTCTTTTATCATTACGTGGTTTTTAAATCAAACAAAAATACAGAAAAGTGTATCGACGGAGCCGCCGACCGGATCCGGTCGGGTTGACAAAATTCGCGGTGACACCGTTTTCGGGGTGTTCGCGTAAATGAATGATGTCTTTGAGATCGAAGGCTTTGGCACTAGTGGAAGTGTTACTCCGAGTGCCACCGTTGTTTGTGGTGGATGAGTTCCTGAAGATCAGCCTGGGGCTGCCAGTGTCGACGGGGGAAGAGGTCTCTGTGCTCAGCAATGTGACGATCGACCACGTAGATGTTATTGACGCTGACGCCAATTATTACGACGCGAATTTCTATAATGCCTTCTTCTTTACGCTGCTGAAGTTCTTGGTGTGCTGCCTAGGTAAGCAACATCATAACACCCTTATATTAAATAGCTTGTTTGTTAAAATTATGTAAAATCTTGAGGGAACATTCTTCCATTTTGTTTCCCAATTCTTTCGAAATCCTTGCCTTGTGTTAGCATAGTAGGACGAAGTGTCAACAATCATCTAAGCAGGTTTTGCACACAGCTAAACAATTTCGATAATTACCCTCTTTTATTCACCAAAATCAAAAACATTACATATCACTAAAAAGTTACTCAAATCAAAGGCATCACTTGCAAGTAATTATACTAATTAAATTATAATTAATTCTATTACTCATTATTTATGTTTGCTTACACAGTTCTAACCTCAGTCAAAAAGTATGTGTTTAATTTGAATAGCATTAGAATTCAACAACTAACATTTGATAAAACTGCGTCACAACTAGTAAAAATAGAAAATTAAAAATACTATAATTTGATGGAACTACTTGCACAAACATGGAGTGATAGTCTTACGGCAATATTGATTTTATTTCAATTTTAAATGCTTGTTTTGTTCTGGTACAGTCTACAGTGGACTTATAAATTTAATTAGTAACTGGGAAAACTTAGTATGAGCTGGTGATAATGAAGAACTTTCTCCAAGGAACATAAGTTGAAATCATATTTTCTTATCTTATCTTATTTTACTTAGCCTATATCGTCCCACTGCTGGGCAAAAGCCTTCCTCTTCTCTTTCCATCCTGTTCTACTCTGGGCCTCTGAGTGCCAGTCTGCCAAAAGCATCTAGCTTGTCGCGCCACCTGCAGGGTTGAAATACAAATAAAAGTTTTGTTCTCCTATACAAAATTGCCAATCAGCTGACTTGAGTAACCTGCTATGGAAACTTATTATTTTTGTCATATTTCAACCTATATTTCTTAGGAAAAGTTGTTTCTTATCACCAGCTCGTCTTGATATTTTGCTTTCAGTACTAATACTAATAAGATTTCACTCTTTATTCTCACGCTCAAACAAACTATCTCGAAATTGTGTGATATTGAAGCTTACCTTATTTTCTTTTATCCTACTGTGTCATGAAGAGGGTTATGTTTTTTTAAAGCATGTAGGTTAAAGCATTGTGTTTGCAAGTATTTAATTTTTTTACGGACTTTACAAAATGGTTATTAATTTGACTAGATTGAATATAAATATATATCTTAGAATTCATAATCTCTTTTATATTTTGGTCCCTTAAGGCTTCTCATCTTTTTATTTTATTTTAAGCCCTTAATTCAAAGGGCTAATCAATAAAAAAAAATTATATATAAATTAAAAAAAAATGGTTTCTCATCTAGTTTTGGTGAAGATACAGATTGCTTTTCCACTGTAAATTTGGTTTTATCCACAGCATTATATTAAAGGGTGAACCAGCACATGTAACTGAACAACTTTCACTACTTTTGCTATGGTTCCTTTGATGGGATTGTGACATATTACCAGTAGCGCTATATAGGATATTTAAAGTCCTCGTAACATATTATACAAACCAAACCAGTGTTTTATTACAAAATCTCACTCCTTATTATTTTGTAGATTTAATTATTTTTTGGTTTGATAACTCATTTCAACTAGATGTAGACCCCTTTTGGTTGCTTTTGTGGAAATACTAAGTTTATAAAAAAGATGAACCATGTTGCAAATTCCATTAAAATATAATAGTGAGTTTATGACCTGATTTAAATATGATAATACTTTCTAAAAAACAAGCAGTAAATAAAAGAGTACATAGATACATACATACAGGGTGTAAAGACGGTGTACCCAAAACTTTGCAGGCATGATTGGACCATGAAACTGAACAACTTAAGAGCCAATGTTGGGAAATAAAAGTTTTTAATACACCATCCCTTTCACGCCCTATATCACGCCTATATCCCTTGCGGGGAAGACAGAGCGTGAATGGCCGCAAAAACGAATATTTAGTTTAGTTTGGACGTGAAATAAGAGTAAAAATAAGAAGTAATTTTTCTCTAGTCTTCAATCGGCACGTTTGCAGAATTAAATTATTAAACCAGATTTTCAATTTTCAGTGCGCGTAAATTTTTTGCACACTCTAGTAAAGTCTATCGCCACGTCAAATATTTGAGGGCAGTTTCAGAAAAATCGTGTATCATATCAAAAATGTAGTATTTTACGGCCGTTAACGCTCTGCCTACCCCGCAAGGGATAAAGGCGTGGTATGTATATGTAGTAAAGTCTATGGTCCTCTTAACAAAACGCGGTTTCTCCTACAAGGTCACTGCAGAGGCTAAGGTCGATTGTAATGAACCACTTCCCAAACGAACAGACAACATGTATGTGATAATATGATAATACATGCGTCGGGATGCTATGTAACTATCATCTCGACGGCCGATGTGGCGCAGTGGTAGTGCGACTGGCTGCGGCACAAAGGTTCCGGGTGCGATTTCACTGCGACACTCACAAAGTTGACGATTATCACTTGGTGAATTTGTTTCCAGTCTGTTTAGCACATTGCAGGTTGAACCGCCATATTGTCCGTAAGAAAGATTGTTCCGTGCTTCGGAGGAAGTCACGTTACGCCGTCGGTCCCGGTTGCTGTCTATGATAACTTAGACGGCGGTCCTATCAGAGGCGTACTAGTAGTAGCAGGTGGTTGAAATACTCTGATACCAGGGTTCGTCGACTCGGTGTCGTGTCCCAAAAAGAAGATCTTGTCATCGACATGACTGCGTCTGCAGGACTCCTATAAGGAGCTGACACGAGCTAAAAACCGGTTCCTTATTGACAAATAGGACGGAATCCTACCGATTTTACTTTTTAGGGCTGCCGCAGACTAAACGTTTTTACTTCACGAGCGACGACAACAGCTCGAGCACTTTTCAAATAGAAATTCAAAAAGGAACCGTACGTAATTGACATGAAGGGGACAAATTTGCCTAGACCGCCGGTTGTCGCTGGGCGACCGTGAGAGCCGTTTGTCATTCTAGCCAATGTTACTTTAATTTCAATTTCGTTATTCCTTTTCAAATTTCTAGTCATAAGTGCTCGAGCCGTCGCTCGCAAAAACTGCTCTTGCTCTGCGGCTGCCCTTATTCGATATTGTTGATGATAGCTCGGTCAAAAATAAGTTATTTCATAATCGAAAACAATAACTTACTAGAGTTTTCAACGTGATCGTTATGATGACAAACACGTATTAGTCGTACATACATACATAAATCACGCCTATATCCCTTACGGAGTAGGCAGAGCGTTAAGCGGAATAAAACGGATATTAACACCACGTCTGACAAAAGTTTTAGGGTCAATCAGATAACTGTGTATCACTTTAGTTACAGGTTGTCAGCCCATCGCCTAAAATTGCAAAACACATCTAACCCTCGAGTCCCTTAGTCGCCTCTTACGACACCCATGGGTAAGAAATGGGGTGATGCTATTATAAGCCGGCATCACACGGCAAACTTAGTCGTAGAACCGATTAAACCATAAAATTGTGTACAAAGCGCGAAAGCTTAAACAAATGTTAACAAACACTTAATTATTCCGTACTAGTACTAGCTGTTACCCGCGGCGTTGCCCGCATAAGTGATGATAAACAATATCCTATATGTTAATCCATGTTACCTTCTATATGTGTGCCAATTTAATTACAATCGGTTCAGTAGTTTTTGCGTGAAGAAGTATCAAACAAACATAGAAACATTCGCATTTATAATATAAGTAGAATTAGTATTTTTCACACTTTAGTTTTTTAGAGGTAACTTTGCGATTTTTTTCTATCAAGCCAAATCATTAGTATCATATTTTGGAAACAATAACACAATAGCATTTATCCCGGAAATTATTATAACTTACTTATTTTAGAAGGTTTCCTGCATTTTAACTTGACAAAATGTCATTGGGTTACTCGTCAACTTGTCCTATTCAATAAATGAAAGAAGTGGTTTTTACACAGCTGCCCAACGAAAAAAGGAGTGTAATGTTTTAGAGTACACTAGCGGCCCGCCCAGCGGTTTCACCCGCTGCTAACCGATTTTCCACGGGAAACAGACCTTCTCCAGACATAAATCATACATTAAAAAAACCTTCCTTTTGAATCATTCTATATTTAAAAAAAAAAACCAGATCCGTTGGGTGGTTTTCAAGATTTAAGCATCCATACAAACAAACTGACAGGCGCGGAAAGCGACTTTACTTTATACTATGTAGTGTTGTATGTATGTATACATATATTATGTGCGATTCTTTAAAGGACTCTAACTCGTTAAGCACTGAACAGATTCGAATGAGAATTGTATCGGAAAAATCCTTACATTATTCCGAGTGTCATACGCTAGGCTTTATCTCAGAAAGCAGTCATGTTTTTTTTTTGCTTGTATGGAAATATATTATTGTTGATTCATATTCTTGACCGCAGATGGAAAGTGGTTCTTTCATTTATTGTACCAGCTTTCTCTAAAAAACACGATTGAACGTATTTTTAGTAACTTGCAGTCATACAAGTCTAGATTTTGTGATTATACACATCTCGCCTATAGGCAGATTGTAAACGGCCGTAAAAGTGCTTTAGTGACAGGTTGTCAGCTCATCGCCTAAAGTTGCAGTACACATATAACCCTCGAGTCTCTTTGTCGCGTCTTACGACACCTACACGGAGTGATGCTATTTTAAACCGGCATCACAAAGCTGAAAATCCAAGCGCCAACTAATGGTAAAAAAAAAACACCAAACAACCAAAAGAAGTTTGCGATTAAAGTCGTCTGAATATCACCGTTAACTTTAGCCAAAAACTGGTTATTTTTTTGTCGATTTCTTCGCGTCATAAGACTCCAATACACTGACCTACAGACGCGACGGTTTGCTAATGCCAGCCGATATCGACTTTATTTCAATCATGCTACAGTTCATTTGTATTTGCTTCTGGACAAGTTTGTGTAAAATTACGCTAAATAATTGTAATTACCTGCCTGTTTTCGAAAAAGAAATGTGTCCGTAATCCTAAACTGTAGCTATACCAATAGCAATGTCATGAATGGAACCTCACAGTGTGTGAACTAGTGTGATTCACAATCATCGAAAATGGTCGAAGAAATTTTAAAATAAGCGTGACAAATACTACTTTTTAAATATTGCAAACTTGCTTTCAGAAGTCTTTAGAGACGAATATTTAAGAATTCTGTAAAATGTTACATACATAGGTACGATTGTTGCCATTGGCCTCAATTCGGGAAATAAATTTAACTTAACTTACCTAAAATTAAGCTGACGCTGTCAATTTCCATCAAACAGGATAGAAAATATCTAAGTCCTGTCATGTATAAAAATTACAATGGGGTTTTCGCCATTTCTTTAGTCGCCGTTGTTTTCATCGTCGCCTTATTTTGACACTTAACGCGTATTTGGACTTAGATATCTCCTATCCTTTTCTATACCTACTTATTTAACGGAAAGTGAAAGCGTTGATTAAATTTAAGAGATTTTTTTATCCGAATTAAGGCCATTGTTCTCTTACCAACAAAAAACAACCTTCCGTCCGCGGTCAACCCTTATCAGAATTTGACCTCATATGTTTTGACCTATGTCCAAATTAAAACCGGTTAGCAACTGGATAAGTTTGCTTCCTTTATAGTAGGTCGTTACTCTTTAACCTTGCAATTTTTGTAACCTATTATAAACTACGTCACTAGGTAACAAATAACTAACAACAGTTTTTTTTGTGTCAACCTGCTTACTCAATATTATTATCTTGTTTATTAACTAAGTTTTAAGAAATGCATACATACATATATCACGCCTATATCCCTACCAGGGTAAGCAGAGCATAAACGGCCGTAACAAACGGCCTTTTACGCCACGTCTGAAAAACATTTGAGGGCATTCAGAAAATCGTGTATCGCGCCCCTGTAGTATTGCGCATGAAAAGGTTTTGGGATGACCTGCAGCATTTTCAGATGTGAATCAATAAGGTCATACCAGTGTGACAGGTTGTTAGCCCCTCGCCTAAAATTGCAATACACATGTAACCCTCGATTCCCTTGGTCTTCTTTTACGACACAAATGTTGTGATACTATTCTAAGAAATTCTGATAAAAATATAAGGTGTAAAAAAATTAGCTAAGAATATTTTAAGGGGTGAACCAGTACGTGAAACTGAACAACTTTCCCCAAGGAACATAGGTCGAAATATGAAAAAAAAATTGACCCTCCCATACTTAGTGTGTTACTCGGCCGGGATAATTTGTATGGGAGGGCCAATTTTTTTTTCATATTTCGACCTATGTTCCTTGGGGAAAATTGTTTAGTTTCACGTACTGGTTCACAACTTAAAATATTCTTAGCTAATTTTTTTACACCATGTATAATCAAAATCACATATAATCATGCATTTTCTCTTGGCGCTCCTTCTTACTATAGTTTAATTTAGGTTGAATTTTTTAACTAATCACAACCCTTTCCTTGTTTCCAGGATGTATGTCAGCGCTATGCATATTCGTGCTGTACACGAAGCACCTGATCATCGTCTACCTGTACCTCATGTCTGTCGGCATCGTCTTCGTCTCCTACTGGACCAACGTGTCGGCCATCAAACAGATCCAGGCCTTGACCCTCGTCGATAGCTCCACCTCCAGCATCTTGGAAGACATCCTCAACTTGAACATCAAAAATCTACTAGACCTAGACGGTCCCGGTATATTGGTCATACAAAACTTCGCTATACAATTTATTCTTGCAGTCCTGTTCAGAAATGTCCACCTGGGGCCGAGGCATCCGACAATACAGAAGTTTCTGCCGTTGAGCTTCATGGCGCCGTCTTTTATGGCAATGCTTCCGGTCCCATCGAATCTCCTGCACCATTCTCCTGTATTCTCATCTCTGCTGCCCCTGTTTCTGGTGAAATACGTCCTGTGGTCTTCTGCTTACAACGTGATCCAGGTGATCTACGCAGGATACCAACATGGAAGACTCTTCGTCAGCAATTATGGATTATCAGCCCTGGTTGAAACGGAATGGATGCGTCTGAATGTACCCTGTGTTTTAAGAGTGTTCTGGGTGATGCGTGTGGCTGAACATGCGATATTGCTGTTAATGGATAATTATGACGAAGACACCGAAGAGGGTTTTAAGGTTTCCACCTTACTAGCAGTTCAATCGCTCGCGTCAATGGCCAAGTCGTTGCTAGTAACGGGATGTGAGACGATCACTGCTGTTCTCGGCATGACCTCCGTTATATCCTTCTTCTGTCACTACATCGGCAACTTTTTCCAATGGATTCTACTTACCGACGAAGAAGAGGACAAGAGCATCGGAACTGTATCGGCGATACTGTTTTATATCCTTGCCTTGCAGACGGGTCTAACATCGCTAAATCCAGAGAAAAGATTCGTCCGATTGTGCAGAAATTTCTGTTTACTCTTCACAGCGTTGTTACATTTCTTGCACAACATTGTGAACCCTATGCTGATGTCACTAAGCGCTTCACACAATCCAAGCCTACACCGCCACGTACGAGCGCTGGGAGTTTGCGCCTTCTTGATTATATTCCCGATCTCTCTATTAGTGTACCTGTGGTCTCAACATGCGATTTCAACATGGCTTCTTGCTGTTAGCGCGTTCAGTATAGAGGTCATCGTAAAAGTCGTCGTCAGCCTGATGATCTACTCTCTATTCCTCATAGACGCGGCTAGGAGTACCTTTTGGGAGCAACTGGATGACTATGTCTACTACATTAGAGCCTTCGGGAATTCCATAGAATTCTGTTTTGGGATATTCTTGTTCTTCAACGGAGCGTGGATTTTGCTCTTCGAATCGGGTGGAGCGATACGGGCAGTCATGATGTGCATTCACGCATACTTCAACATCTGGTGCGAAGCGCGAGCAGGCTGGTCGGTCTTCATGAAACGAAGGACGGCTGTGAACAAAATAAATTCTTTACGAGAGGCCTCGGTCGATCAGCTGGATAGACTGGACGACGTTTGCGCGATTTGCTACCAAGAAATGCACTCGGCGAAAATAACAAGATGCAATCACTATTTCCACGGTGTGTGCTTGAGGAAGTGGTTGTACGTGCAAGACCGGTGTCCGTTATGCCATGACATACTATACAAAATAGACACGGACAATAAAGACAACAATTCAGATGGTAGTAACGAGGAAAACAGCAACAATCAGAACCTCCTTCTGGAGGAAGACCAAGACCTTCTACTCGGAGAAGACGTGAGATGACTGCTCGAAGAAATCCCAGACCGCTTAGATTAAAAAAAGATCATTAAAATCACCGAGTGGTATTTTAAAAATTTGTATAGTAAGTTATTGTTTTTTTTTTTACATAAATCGGTAAACCTGTGATTAAAAGATAAATTCTGTCTTGTGATGTATTACAGTGTGACGTCTTAGTCTAAGTTAGTTTTTCGAATGCTTTTTTTCTCGATGTGAACGTTCTACATCTGAACTCAAAATTGCATGTGCTAAGCAAAAATACTTAATAAGTGTTTAAAATCTTCTAGAAATAATGACAAAAGAGAAAGCTATTTGTAAAAGTTAAGTATTTAGAAATAGCTTTTATTGTTCGAAAATATTTAAAAATAGTTAAAAATATAAAAATAGTAATTTTTTTCTTAATAACACTGTAAATAAACTTATTTTAGTAGAAATGTATGTTTGCTCTTTGCTTTGTGTGATTGTATTTTGTAACGTAATGGTTTCAGTACTACTGTGATGGAATGAAAGTCTATATAAAACTTTATTAAAATGTCGAACAATTTATTTACATTAAAACTTACAATGGCAGTATCAACAACATTCAAAACAGTTTGATTCTCGATAAAGTACATTTATTTTCATTGTTATTTACATTACATGTGAAAACAACTTTTTATAACTTATGTACAAATGCAAAACAAATATATTTTCATCTTTCCGGTTCAGATAGAACCGTTTTGCCGCGTAAATCCAGAGGGCTAAAGTAGTTTTTATTCACTGGATGGACAAAAGTGATTTAAATTGCAAACATCTCATTTTATCAAAACTAATCATAACTTCATAACAATGGCGGCGGTGCGTTCTGAAACATATTTCTGCCAGGTATTTATTTATTTTTGTTAGCTTTTTATTTAAAAATATTTGACCGTTCTGAATTTTGAGACATTTCCGAACGAATAATATAAAAATAATTTAGCGGAAATTTTTATTTTGTGTGAAGCATTTGACCTACACAGCCAATTTCCCAAATTTTCTAACTGGTAAAGGTGAGAAGTCGTTTACATGTACCAAGAGAAAAAATATTTCACAACTTGTGCTTTAGAGTCCCTCACTGAGCTCAGATTCTACTTTTGCATCACTCGCTGTGCCTCGGGATTCAAAATTAGCACACGAAACAAAAATTAACTTTGCTCTCCTGTTGTACAAATAATTATTGATACTATTACAAATGGGAATTTCTGATTGAGACACTCTCTCTTTTCGTGTGGGACGCCGAGACCCGATGAACCCTGGTGTCAGAGTTTTTCAACCGCCTACTGAGACACTTTGAAGTGGGTATAAGAGGAATAAGTGTACAACATTTTTTTTTCGTATTGTTAAATTTAAATAGGTAATTTTAATTACAAGGCACATTCTGAACATGGAACTTTTTTTTGGTAAATATACCTACACTTAAAAAATATGAAGGTGCGCTAAGTTTAAAAGGAAAAAAAACGAATTAAATTACTGAACTGAATAAAAACAATACAAATTCGTTTAATTATAGTGTGTTGTATAATTTAGTTGAGAACAAAATGCGCAGCCGGTCATCATACTTAAATGTTGCTAATGTAAAATATATAGTGTTGCCAGGAATAAAATCAGCAAAGGACTCGATTCTGCGAATCACTGTCTAAATAATTCTTAATTTCTCCTGTCTTGTCGCTTTCATACATTGAGAGTGTTATTTCTTCAATTAAACGTGAAATATATGGCTTATAGTACTAGCCGTTTTTAACGGCCGTAAAATACGGTCGCTATCGCCACGTCTGACAAATATTTGAAGGCCGTTTCAAAATAATCGTTATCACTATAGCGACAGGTTGTCAGCCTGTCGCCTAAAATTGCAATACAAATAAAACCCTCGAGTCCTTAGAACAGCCGCAGGAAAGAAATGGGGAGATGCTATTCTTAGACGGCATCACTCGACGACAAGGCTGGCACAGGACCGTGAGGATTGGCGCTGTAGAGAAGAGGCCTATACCCTGCAGTGGGTGGATGTGGGCTGAGGATGATGATGATGATCACTCGACGTAATATTTATCAAACCAGAAACGCTAGATTGTTAAAGTTACAGACACAGAAGTAACCGAGAATTTTATAAGCAAATATTTGTAGAACTCAAGTCCAAATTGAAATACAATTGTCTAGTTGAATATAAGATCCTTATAGTTGGACAGTAAGTAGTAGTTAGAGACTCTGCAGTTGGTGGAGGTGCGGACGACGGTGGTGCGGTCGGCGCGCTCGAAGTTGGCCTTCACTATCTCGTAGTAACGCCCGTCGCTGCAACATAAGAACCTTTTTAACAGATCAAAATAGTTACGCTTTTTTACGTCAATAGATGGCGTTAAACATCGGAGGGATTGACGTTCTGTGCTCTATGTTATGAAACTACAAGCTAAAAGTCTACAGGTGAAATTGTTAGTGCGGAACAGGTACAAAACGGCGAAAACCATCCAACTGACACTATTGAACCAGAACTGAGACGCTTTTCAAATAGCAGAATACGGCCACAGGACACGAGTCATCTTAATAGAGCAACGATTATGTTTATTAATTTATTTTACCGCTTATTGTACACAAAAACATTACAAGGGAAACACATACAAAGAATTACGACACAACAGGACAACTTATTTCTACTAAGAAATTTCTTCCAGTGTCCTATGCTATCATTGTACAACTACAATTCTACAGGCGAAAAAGCGGCAACATCGCGCCAAAATTAATATTTAAACAGCAACACTGATGAAAATTACAACTACAGGCGTTTTATGAAGCTACAGGTCTACAATTATACAAGTCGCAGGTACAGGCACGCACCTATATATTTCCATCGACAAAACATAGTGTGAGCAAGTTTTTACAGGTGTTCATCAAAAAATTAGTAAACTATAACTGTAAAAACTTACAATTTGTGAATAATTTTACAGGACGTCTGACCTAGGTTACTATTTTACAAGTGCAAGATTTCTACATAAAAATCTGTTTAATATGATCAAAAGTACTCAAAATGCGTCCCTTGCCAAATAATTTTGCTCGAGGCGAGATGAGATGTTACCTGAGTACGAGACAGCGTAGTTTCAAGCACTTGACTCGCAAGATGTCGATGGCCTTCTGGCTCTTGTCACTGAAACGCAGGTTCTCCGGGTCCCAGCGCAGCTCTAGCCGTTCCAGGTTTAAGCAGTTGTTCGCGATGCCGTCCATCAGCTGGAAAGTTATAATGAATTGTTAATTCTGGCGTAGCGGATAGTACCACTGCCTGCTACGCCGAGGGTCGAAGGTTCGATCCCCACAAGACACAAATATTTGTTAAGTCCATTTTCAAGTATTTGTGTTTAGTGTAGAAGTTTACATACACATATCTCGACCATATCCTATGCGAGGTAACGGAAATCCACGCCACGTCTGTCAAACATTCTGGAGTCATTCAGAAAACTGTACATCACCATAGTGATAGGTTGTCAGCCCATAGCCTAAAACTTCAATACACATGTTACCCTCAAGTCCCCCAGTTGCCTCCCACGAAACCCACGGGAAAGCAAGAAACGGACTGATGCTATTTTAGGCCGGCATCACACGGCATGTAAGTCTAATAGTGTAAAAAAAACTTGAAACGGATCACATTTAAAAACCATGAATTTCCATACAAACTTTTATCTTCTTAGGGGGTTAAAAAAACACGCTACAACTATTTCAAGCTTCATGGTCGAATCATAAATTTTGAAACAGATCACATCAAAGACTACAAACATTCAACCCCTTTTTAAATGTGTTAATCCTGACGATTAACGCCATCTATTGGCGTAAGAAATAGAACCTTTTTAATCCTTCAAAAATACCTTTTTGTAGTGGATTGTTTTTTAATTTGTTTAGTAATTAAGCGAGAAAGCTCTTAGTGTTCATCTATTTATGAAATTGATGTGTTTTTTTTTGTACACGCTAATGTACCTAGAAATAAGATAATTAAATTTCATGGATATGAATGAGAAGATTTGTAAAGCTTACTTGATCAACGTGAATGTTAATGCCGAGACGTTCTTGCGTGCCCATGATGAGTATTCTGAAACAGGACAAATAAAAACGAAGGTAAGTTTAAGTCCCGCCGTTCCAATAAGTCGTATTTGACAGCTGGACACAAATTCACAAAGTGATAATATCAACCCTAACAACTTTGTGACTGCCCCACCGGAATTCGAACCCTTTGCATCACAGGCAGTCGCACTACCACTGCGCCACATCGGCCGTCTAACAGCGCATGACGTGTGGATGAACGTAGGATAGTGTATTGAATCTATTTTTCATATCTAAAATTATCTACCTCCTTTATGCCATAGAATAGGAAATAATGTCGGATTTTGAAAAAGTCTGATATGAGCCATTGTGTACTAGGGGGTGGAATGTTTATAAAATTATTATACATACATACATACATAAATCACGCCTATATCCCCTACGGGGTAGGCAGAGCATTAACGGCCGTATAACGGATATTAACACCACTTCTGACAAAAGTTTGAGGGTCAATCAGATAACTGTGTATCACTATAGTGACAGGTTGTCAGCCCATCGCCTAATATTGCAATACACATCTAACCCTCGAGTCCCTTAGTCGCCTCTTACGACACCCATGGGTAAGAAATGGGGTGATGCTATTCTTAGCCGGCATCACACGGTATTAAATTATTATATATACATAGAAAATATCAAGAAAACAATTTTTTGCATTTTTTTTTTTCAATTTGTAATCATTTTGACCTGCCTACCCGCTCTTTAAATACGTATTAACATGATTCATTGTGTACCTTCGAGGCATGCCCACTGTGGCGACCGATGATTTCACATGACCTGATATAACCTAACTTGATTTTATATGACCTGATTTGACTTGACTGGACTTCATTTCATATGACCTGATTTGATTTGACATGACTTGATTTGACCTGTCCTGATTTGACCTTGAATACCAAATTTTAAAAAGTGTATGCTGTGTAAGGCATAAAATTTTTGAAAACTTATAAAATTTGCTGCTCGCGCTTTAAAGTTTTGTAATATAAAAAAAGAAAAGATTTGACCTGACTTGATTTATCAATTACTTTCAGATATTTGTTATGTGTGGGTTAGGTTAAACTTGGCGAACGCCTATTTAGGTACTGTGATCTGTGACTTGTCACTCACTTGGCATTGCAGAGCAGATGCAGCACACTCTGCCACAGCTGGTCGGTGATGTGCGGCATGCCGGAGAGCACCACGCCCCACAGCTGGGCGCCGTACTTCGACAGGAACCGGTGTAGGGCCTCGTCTGACAGGTTGTCTGATGAGTCCACGTCGAGGGCCACCAGGTTCCTGGGAAACAGGGAGTGAAAAACAGTTTTTTCAAAACTGAACCGATTTATTTTATTTTATTTGGGAGATTAACAGTTTTATACAACAATTAGAACAGACTATTGGAAATAATCTTTATACAGGGTATAAGGGACAGCCCTTAAAATACTGATAGGGTGCATGCAGACCACGAGACTGATCAACTTTCCCCTAGAAATGATATGAAAAGATATGTCAGGAAACGACAAAATAAAATCGACCTCCCATACATCAATCCCATTAAAAAATATATATATCCTGAAATATTTTCTTATGGGAAGTTGTTCAGTTTTATAGTCTTTATGCATCCTATCAGTATTTGACGGGCTGTCCCTTACACCCTGTATAACTGAAATACGGTTTATAGCGAACCAGAGGCTCCCTCTCAGGGCGAGTAGGGGTAATGTTCCGGCACGCTATAGGACATAGGCGTAGGCGCCAAGGCCATGCGCCGCTGCGCGTCGGGTAGCGGAGCTTATAAAACTGTTTGCCATAGTTACTCAGTCATAGATGGCGCTAACCGCCGGAAGTCATTCATTACATTCTTAATCGATTATCTATGATGATCGGTCATGTTATCGACATTCACTCTTACGTCATTCTTACTTCCGTTTTTCTGTTCTGTTCTCTGCTGGTTCTGGTTCGAGGGTGCATGTCGATACATGTGGTTTTCCTAACGTAACTAATCCAATCCATTGTGATCATAATTATTAGTTTTGATTGTAAACGTATGATTGGTGATACTGATTAAATACGTGGCGAACGTACCCAAAGACTTTTGATTTTAGAAGAAACCCTGAGATGGAGGAGACTTTCCTCCCCTAAAATGGCACCCACCGTGTCATAGGATTTGCCAAGACTGTTTGCCGTGTAATAAGTGACTTTCGTGCTAATTTCTTCAACGTGACTCCAGTGAAATTGTGGATTTCTAACGCGTTTGGTAGGCTCGGTTCAAGATGCCCCGAGAAGGACTTAGAAGTCACCAACAGTCTTGCGATGGCGAGGATGCCGAGCATGGCGCCGCCTCGCAGAATCCTGACGTATCCAGTATCACCATGTCATCGGAAAACTTCGCCCTCTTGATGCAAACCATTCAAGAACATCAAACAAACTTGACCACTCACCTACTTGCACAACTTCGTCGTGATCAGCGTGAGTCGACGCCCCTTGGGTCGTCGGAGGCCGCGTCCGGTGTGGCCGCGTCGTTGGCGGGCGCTAATTTTGCTCTGTGTCAAGCAAAGTTTAGCGGCGAGCCCCGCGAGTCTGTTGAGAACTTCATCGACGCTGTTGAGATATATAAAACGGCCACAGGGATCGGCGACGAGAGTGCAGTGAAAGGTTTGGCCCTGCTGCTGTCAGGTACAGCAGGAACTTGGTGGCAAGGTGTCAAACAAGATGTGAAAAATTGGGATGATGCACTGAACATGCTGAAAAGTGCGTTTGGCGAGAGAAAGCCACCTTTTCAAATATATAATGACCTCCGTACCATGAAGCAAAATGGTCAAATGTCAGATTTGTTTATTGCCCAGGTGCGGGCATTACTGGCTAAACTGCCCAAAGGGGATATAAGTGAAAAAGTAGCACTAGATATGGCCTACGGTATGCTGGATTCACGCATAAGAAAGAGAGTCGAGCGCGACAGTGTGACAACCTTCGAGGAGCTGCTACGGCGAGCGAGGAGCGTGGAGGATTCGCTCAAGGAAGACCAGCCAGTAGGGTGCGTGCAGCAGCGCGCGCGGACGCCGGCCGGCGGCCCGCCACTGCGCAGCTGGCATACTCCCGCGCCCAGCGCGCCGCCTGTCCGCGGTGCGCAGGCGCCGCTGACATGGGAGCCTTCTCAGCTTCGGTCCGGAGTGCAGCGTGGAGGATCACACTCTCAACAGCAGGATCCAGGTGCCTTGGGTAACAAGGTCACTCAGCAGACAGGTGACAAAGAAGGAATAACAGGTACTGTCAAACGTTTTTGTTTCTACTGTAAGAATAATTCACATTTTAAAAGTGAGTGCCCTCGGTTGAAAAATAAAAGTGGACAGCCGCTGTCACAAATCTCTTGCTATGGGTGTAATGAGCCTGGTGTGACTAGGGCAAAGTGTTTGAAGTGCAATAATAATAATTCTAATGCTTTTTACTCTATTGATGCACCCCAGCAAAATGAAAGTGTGTCTAACAAAATCGCTTGCGGGCTGAACAGTAACAATTTAATTTTAAAACAAAATATGTGTTCAAATTGCTCTACAATTAATCCAATTCATACTTTTGATACTGAAAGTATTTCCAAGCCTAGTAAAATTCAATCAGACAAAGTCAACTTCAATAAGAGTCATTCTCCTAGCAATCCCATGGGAAAATTCTCTCAGAACTTGGAAATAATTTCAGACAATATAAATGTTGTTTCTAATAATGTGGAATGTTTGTCAAATGATTCAACTAATGTTTCTAACACATATGGTGATGTTTTTAATTTTGAAAATAATTCTGAGAATTTGGAAATTAATTTTGAAAAATCAAAAAAATTTATTGGTGATGTGAAAAAAGTTTTTAACAATTTTTATGGGTGTAATAATGCTAGTGAGCAGGGGGAGCCTTTGTGTACAAAGAAGGAAGGGTTGTCAGTTTCATCATTTCCGGTGGTTTCATGTGAAACAATGATGGGCTGCGGCAAGGGGGAGTCGGACACTTCTCTACTTTCTTTTACACCTTACCGCCGATCTATTATGAATATTGAGATCTTGGGGTCTAACGGTACTGGGTTGTTAGACTCTGGCGCTAAGGGTAGTATTGCTGGGCATTTGCTATATGCTTTCCTCCAGTCAAAGGGGCATCCTCTGCAAACTTCAACGAGGAACATTAAACTTGCTGATGGGTTTATTCGGCCAATGGAGGTTCTTGTGGCCAACGTTGATGTTAAAATTTTACACAAAATTGTTAATATTGAATTTGTGATTTTGCCCGATTCAAAAGATAATGAAACATTGTTGGGGATGGATTTTATTAGAAAAGCGCGTATTGTTTGTGATCATATTGATCATGTTTGGTGGTTCAAGGGTGATGGTCAGCTACACGAGCTGCGGTATGAAGGCTTTGTGAGCACTAATAATACTAACTTGCATGAGTATGCGCGGGAAGATTTAAATGAAAATGTGATGCTTTCCCAACTGCTTGCTGATTTTGAAGACGTTTTTAAGGAAACTGGACCACCAACTGAATATGCTGAGCATCGGATCGAAACAGCAGATCATAGACCGATCGCAGTGCCGCCTTACCGCCTGACTCCAGCGAGGAAGGAGGTAATGGAGAAGGAGTTGGAGCGCATGCTGGCCGAGGACATCATAGAAGAGTGTGAGTCTGCGTGGGCTGCTCCTGCACTGCTCGTACCAAAAAAGGACGGTACATTCCGGTTTTGCGTCGACTACCGCAAGTTGAACGCCGTCACGACATCAGATAAATACCCGATGCCCTTGATTGATGAGCTGCTACAAGCGACAACCGAAGGCTGTGTCATGAGCACGCTGGATCTGCGGGCTGGGTACTGGCAGGTACCTATCAGTAAGGAAGACCAAGACAAGACAGCGTTCACGACACCACTGGGATCGTTCCGCTTTAAGCGGATGCCGTTCGGATTAAAGAATGCGCCGGCTACCTTCCAGCGCCTTATTGATCGTTTTCGCTCAGGGGCATCAATGAAGAATATTACTATCAGGGCATACTTGGACGATATCCTTATAATCTCGCCTAATATGCAGCGGCATATGGAAGATTTGCGCATTGTTTTCGAGAGACTTCGCTTGTTTAAGCTACGCGTCAATAGGGAGAAATGTGTGTTCGCCTGTGACTCGGTGAAGTATTTGGGGCACATCATTTCGTCGCAAGGGATCTCGCCCGATCAAGAGAAGGTTCAGGCTGTCGCTGAAATGAAGCAACCTTCGTCGTTGAAACATCTCCGGACCTTCCTTCAGACTTGCTCGTGGTTTCGGAAGTTCATTCCTGGGTTTTCTCGCATCGCAGAACCGCTAACGAGACTTACCAAAAAGGATCAACCATGGCAGTGGGGACCGGAGCAGAACGGCGCTTTCGAGGAACTGAAAAAACTTCTCACCTCAGCGCCAATACTTGTGCAAGCGGATTACTCGAAGCCGTTCGTCCTTAGAACAGACGCGAGCTCGTACGCTTTGGGAGCTGTTCTTCTGCAGGGCAAGGACAAGAACGAGAGACCTATCGAGTACGCAAGTAGACTGCTGACGTCCGCCGAAAGGAATTACTCAACAACCGAGAGAGAGGCTTTAGCCGTCGTCTGGGCGGTAGAATGTTTTCGTGGCTACATCGAAGGACATCCTGTCGTTGTGGGGACTGACAATCAGCCGCTGAAATGGTTGTTGTCATTGAAGTCTCCATCAGGCCGTCTTGTGAGGTGGGCATTGAAGCTACAGGCCTTTGATCTACACTTCGAATATACTCCAGGAAAAGCTAATCTCGTAGCCGACACTCTCAGCCGTCCGAACTGTGACGAAGAGACATCCAACGCGTGTGGTGTCTGTTCGGTCATCATCGACTTACCGGCGAAAAGTCCTACAGAGCTGCGCGAAGGACAGTTAGCTGACCCGGATCTGAAGAAGATTATTGAAGATCTGGAAGGAGGAGTGGAGATTAATGCTCACTGTTGGACTGGCCGTGGATATCTCATGGAAAAGGGAGTTCTGTACCGCTACAACCCAGACTCGGACAACGAAGAACCTCAGCTTGTCGTACCTGTCGACCTTAGAATGGAGATTCTAAAGGAGTGCCACGACGCACCCGTCGCAGGTCATCCTGGTGTGGAAAGGACTTATCAGAAGTTAGCTCAACGCTTTTATTTCCCTGGGATGCGGCGTGCTGTTGTCGATTATGTAAAATCGTGTATATCTTGTCAACGTTATAAGCCGTCTAATGAGAAGCCACCTGGATTGCTGCAGACACCAGTAATGAGCCAGCGGAATGAGGTCTTGGCAATCGACCTATTTGGGCCGCTGCCGCCAGGTGAAGGTGGAGAACGATGGATTTTGCTGGTAGAAGATACGGCCACTAGATGGGTCGAGTTGTACGCGTTGCGCGAAGCAACTGCGGAGGCTTGTGCTAAGGTATTGATCGAAGAATATTTTCTGAGATTTGGCCTGCCGCGGCGTATTGTGTCGGATAATGGTGTTCAATTTATTTCTGCAGTGATGCAACAGGTAATGTTCATTCTGGACATAAAGCAAGAGCTTTTGCCGCTGTTCCATCCACAAGGGAATCCTGCAGAAAGGAAAAACAGAGACTTGAAGGTACAGTTATCTCTGTTAGTTGGAACCGAACACAACTCATGGCCCCGGCATCTTCCTTCTGTGAGGTTTGCTATGAATTCAGCTAGATGTCAGTCTACAGGCGTTTCTCCAGCTTATTTAACATCAGCTAGAGAGCTAAGATCACCATTGGAGGTGTCGCATGATCCAAGAGCGATATTGGATAAAGAAAATTTTGTGCCGCAAATAACGCCATATTTGAAGAGTTTTTTGAGTTCTTTGGCTGCGATCCGCGAAAAGGTTGAAATCCAGCAAGACAAAAGGAAAGAATATGCGGATCAGGCTCGTCGCGTCGGGGAAAATATTGAAGTCGGAGATAAGGTGCTGCTCGCCACGCATCTACTCAGCAGTGCTCCGAAAGCGTTCAGCAGCAAATTTGTCCCTAGGAGAGATGGTCCATACGTAGTTACCAGGAAGGTTAGCCCTACTACGTACCTGATTGCTCCTGTCGACGAACCTAGCAAGAGTTTGGGAAAGTTTCACTCTAAAGAACTAACACTTTTTCGCGGCCGTGTTGATGATGATCACCTACCAGCTCCAATTGCACCTAAACGTAATCGGGGTCGTCCTCAGCGTCATGTTTTGGACTCGGATAGTCCAGTTGAGGTTGCAGATGGTGCTCCAGAACCTCAGGACGTGCCAGTCCATGAACGGGGTCGTTCTCATGAACTGGAGGGGGAGTATATAGCGAACCAGAGGCTCCCTCTCAGGGCGAGTAGGGGTAATGTTCCGGCACGCTATAGGACATAGGCGTAGGCGCCAAGGCCATGCGCCGCTGCGCGTCGGGTAGCGGAGCTTATAAAACTGTTTGCCATAGTTACTCAGTCATAGATGGCGCTAACCGCCGGAAGTCATTCATTACATTCTTAATCGATTATCTATGATGATCGGTCATGTTATCGACAATAGCCGCGTCCACATAGGCTGAGCAGCCTCGCCCGCGGCCCGCCTCGCGCGGCAAAATGCTCATGTGCGCCTGAGGCAATTCGTTTGGATCAAATGATAGGGCGAGGCAGCCTCGGCCGCACAACGCGAGCCAATTTGCTCGGCCAGTTGACAGATTAAACAAAATGGCGCCGTACGTACGCACAGCTGTGGCAGCTTATGCTTTTATTTTGATATATAATATTAAAAAGCGAAGAAATGATTTAAAAAGTTGAAGATATTGGGTCAGAACATGTACAAAAACAGATTCTGTTACGGAAATCGCCTTTATAAAATTTATAACCTCAAAACATTCTTACCTGATCCTATAATAAGGGACCGGAATATTCATTTCCTGACTGATTTTTAGCCAGGAATCCTCTCTCAACCCCCTATTGGTATAATTAGGGTCTTTCGCACCCCGCATCCCAATTATTACTTGCGTATAAACTTATTAATCGCCGACAGTCACTTTTGTTCATATTGGTAAACAAACGAATCGAGCGCGCACGGAAAACAACAAAAAATACGCCGTCCACACGGCGCGCGGCAAACGACTGAGGCGCCTTTGAGCAAATCGTTTTGCCGACACCGTTTGGCTCGGTTGCGCGCGCGCTCGCCCGAGCGTGAGCATGCGGCTGCCTCGCCCGCAACACGTCCACACAGACCGCGCGGTTCGGCGCCTGCCGCGCGCATTGTGCCGCGGCCGAGGCTGCTCAGCCTATGTGGACGCGGCTATTCACTCTTACGTCATTCTTACTTCCGTTTTTCTGTTCTGTTCTCTGCTGGTTCGAGGGTGCATGTCGATACATGTGGTTTTCCTAACGTAACTAATCCAATCCATTGTGATCATAATTATTAGTTTTGATTGTAAACGTATGATTGGTGATACTGATTAAATACGTGGCGAACGTACCCAAAGACTTTTGATTTTAGAAGAAACCCTGAGATGGAGGAGACTTTCCTCCCCTAAAGGTTTCATTTACATTTAATGACTATGAAACCTTCTATGTTAGCGTGTCCAGCACGCTCTTAGCTGGTTTTTTAAGCAAGTAGTCGCCCGTCCCTCTACTAGATAGTGCTTGCACTTGCTTCTCACAGTGAAATGCTTTGCTTTGAAATTACCAGCTCGTTTCGCTCGCTCGTGTCCAGTTGTTGTTTTAACGTTGAATGGCAAGTTTGTAACTATTCATAGTGAGGCTCAATTAGAAAATCAATAACATAGTAATGTTGACAAAAATTGACTTTATAAATTCATTTCTTTCTTTCTTTTTCGTGTGAAACATCCAGACGACGAACGACCCGAATAACTCTGATATCTAGAGTTTTTTAACCGGCTGCTACTACTAGAAAGACTCTCAGAGGCCGCCTCTGACATGGTTGTGTAACGAACGACCGCCGTCTAAGTAATCATAGACAGAAACCGGGACCGACGGCTTAACGTGCCCTCCGAAGCACGGAACCATTTTCTTGCGGACAATGAGATGGTTCAGCCAGCAATGTAAATTTTTGTTTTTATTCAAATTGGGAATTGGTTCATCAAGTACCCCCTCTGGTGGGTGCATTAATTGAATCGGTGCTAATGCCAACATTAATCTCGTAATTTATTTCGAAAAAAAAAAAAACTTATTGACCTAACTTATTACGGCCCATACTAAAAACATACCTACTCATTATGAAATTCCTTTGAAATTCACAAAAGCCATGTACAATTTACAAACATGATCTATCGTGGGTAAGTAATTGCTGTTTAAGGCGAGTGTAGTCGTGAACGGCCTCGACAGTGGCGCCAATTCACAAAAAAAAACGTGATACAAACACTGTATCAGAATGTCCGTTGCTGAAGTTTTTAGTATTATTCTTAAAAGTAGAATTATAAGTTTATATTAAAACCTACAAACTCAATGAAATATTCGCTGTAATTCGCTATGTATGTATTAGAGTGTATTACAGTATAAGTAGTATATGTAGGTGTTTGCACTATCCCGCTATATGTTTGCACTTTCCATATCACCCAAAGGTTGCCTGGAAGAGAATGCTGCTTAAGCATTAAGGCCGCCTTATTGTACTGTGATTTGTCTTTGTTTAATTTTATTTTGTCGATGTTATTTTTGTGTGCAATAAAGAATATTATTATTATTATTATGGCAATTGATACAAAAAGTGCTTTTAGAACCTACAAACTCAATGAAATATTCGCTGGTATTAAAATTATGTATAAGTATTAATTGCCATAACTTTAATTAGGAACAGCAAATATTATATTGAGTTTGTAGGTTCTAATTCTTCTTTTATTACAATACTAAAAACTTGAGCAACGGACATTCTGATAGATTGTTTGTATAGAGATTTTTTTCTGTCACGTTGCGCCATCTTGCATATATGTTTGGAACTCCTGTTGCGTCTTGCTTGCTTGTGAACCACTTTGAGTGAGCTTCTTGCCGTAGCTCCCAGAGGTCGCTACACAACTAACCTAGCAGTGCCGGCTTCGATCCAAGCCTTGATGACGGAGTCGTTCATGCCGTTGATCTGTCCGGCGCTCAGGAAGCGCAGGTTCGGTATCCGGGTGAGCATGTCGATCAGACACAACTATGGCGGGTGATAGGAGTGATGCCAATAGGCAGAATGGAGGGTTCCAGGTGGAGTCGGGAAAAGGGTAGCTACCCGCCTGGCCGGGTGTTGTGTCCAGGGGACCGACTGGTCCACCTGGATAGAATTGGAAGTTATATATATGCGTTGCGCGGTGAAACACTTCGATACCGCGTTTCAGGCTCTTTGTTCTGTCACGTGGCGCCATCTTGCATATGTGTTTGGAACTTCTGTTGCGTCTTGCTTGCTAGTGAACCACTTTGAGTGAGCTTCGTGCCGTAGCTCCCAGGGGTCGCTACACAACTAACCTAGCAGTGCCGGCTTCGATCCAAGCCTTGATGACGGAGTCGTTCATGCAGTTGATCTGTCCGGCGCTCAGGAAGCGCAGGTTCGGTATCCGGGTGAGCATGTCGATCAGACACAACTATGGCGGGTGATAGGAGTGATGCCAATAGGCAGAATGGAGGGTTCCAGGTGGAGTCGGGAAAAGGGTAGCTACCCGCCTGGCCGGGTGTTGTGTCCAGGGGACCGACTGGTCCACCTGGATAGAATTGGAAGTTATATATATGCGTTGCGCGGTGAAACACTTCGATACCGCGTTTCAGGCTCTTTGTTCTGTCACGTGGCGCCATCTTGCATATGTGTTTGGAACATCTGTTGCGTCTTGCTTGCTCGTGAACCACTTTGAGTGAGCTTCTTGCCGTAGCTCCCAGAACTACACAACTAACCTAGCAGTGCCGGCTTCTATCCAAGCCTTGATGACGGAGTCGTTCATGCCGTTGATCTGGCCGGCGCTCAGGAAGCGCAGGTTCGGTATCCGGGTGAGCATGTCGATCAGGCACTCGGTGGACAGGTCGGTGGCGGTCACGTCCAGCTCCTGGACCGAGGACTTCTCCCATTCCACTTGCATCACGTGCTCCGATTGCAGGTCTACAAGAAAAGTGTTTTAGGTTTGTAATTTATGTTAAATGCCTTAAATTGCCCTCGCATTGCTATATTGAAAGAAATTGAAAAAAAATTGCGGAATACTGTCCCACCGCTCAAAACGGCTCTAGTGCCTCGACCGAACACTTCCAAATTTTCAACCTCTTGATGATAGTTTTATTAAATGCATCTTAAATATGACCTTTTGAAAATCATGATTTAAATTTGAAATAAATGTCGTTTATTGGTGGTGGTAGCGTAAAGTTACATGCCGTGTAATTAACCTTGCCAGCGCCAAGGCATTGCCTTCATTTTTATTTTTTTATTCCACCTGAGCCGGTTTTCTATTATTAACAAAATTGACATAGAAAGAAGAAAATTGTGTTATACAAATTTCTTTTTTTCGTGACGTCACAAAGGGATAGTACTATCCTTCATTGAATAAAGTGAAGCGACGTACCAAGTGACAGATAGTGTAAGTTTTTAACTAATATTCTTATTCTCATTTATGAAATTGATAAAAAATGATGTACCTACAATTAAGTAGGTAGTAAGACTAGACTATAATGGGCAGCAGCGTTCCCTGTGAATACAACACCTTGGAGTGCGCTCGCCAATCCGAATACCAAGCGTGGTGAGTATGGCAAATACCCCCCAATTGTGAGAGGCCCATGTCCAGCAGTGGACTGTTTCGGCTGTTAAAGAAGATTGAGGTAGGACGAGTACGACCATACGACCAAGGTTTTAAGTAATGCTTAAGAAATTGAGAATCTAATAACTAACTTTACAAAAAGGTGGTCTTTTGGCTCAGAGCGATCTTTTCCAGAAAATCTTTTTTTCTTTTCCTTTGGGACACCGAGACGTCCCACTACCCGATGGATGTCAGAGTTTTTCAACCGCGTACTAATAGTAGTAGGCCTCTGATCGACCGCCGCGCCATCTAAGTAATCATAGACAGCAAGCGGGAGCTTAACGTGCCCTCCGAAGCACGGACAATGTTTTAGACTTACTGCATCCGTTCATGAGGAGGCATGTGAGACGCCGCGAGCGTTGGAAGAGGGTCTTCATGGTGGAGCCGGTCACCTTGTTGCAGTAGTTCACGGCCAGGCATTCCAGCTGGAAGTAATTAAATAGTTTTGTAGTTAAAACTTGCGATTGTTGGTGAAACTCCATGTTTAATTAATTTTGACAAAAAACACTTGCACTCGTTTCACAGTTTTATTGCGGGGTAACCCGACCGGTTTCGCTCACATGAGCATTTTCAAGGATTTTTTAAAACACAAAACATTATTCAAAAAAGAACATCACATCTGAAAAACATCACATCACACTGTGAAACGAGTACAAGTGTTTTTTGTCAAAATAATTTAAATATTTTTGTGTAATTTGCTAAAATTCTAATACATATACGGGGTGTAAGGGACAGCCCACCGAATACTAATAGGGTGCATGCAGACCATGAAACTGAACAATTTTCCCATAGAAACATATATCAGGAAACGACAAAAAAAAAGAGCTCTCGTACAAAATCACCATCAGCTGACTGCATTGACTATGGAAAGTCATTATTTTTATGTTTTCTGAAATATTTTTTACGGGAAGTTGTTTAGTTTCATAGTCTGAATGCAGGGTGCATCGGTATTCGGAGGGCTGTCCCTTAAAACCTGTTTATAATGAATAATACATCTTTTATTTCCCTACAAATAATGCTACATTCACAGTTTACACTATGCTCCTGCTCGTGGCGCTGTCGCGAATATTGCTCGAAATACTTCCGCGTATCAACGCGAGTGAGTGTTCTGTTCACACACTGCCGTCATACTCTTCTCGCGCCAATATGAGTGAGCAAGATAGCAATCCTTTGACTCGCGCACGAAAAGCCGACACTCGCGGTGGCAGGGGACCTGGTAACGGCATGACGAGTAGCAGCGCGGGTAACCTGTTTAAATAGTGAAAAGTAACTTAAAAATATTTGTGCTGTGTGGGAATCGATCCTATGACCCTCGGAGTAGCAGGCAGGGGTACTACTATCCACTACGCCATCGTGCCAGTCATATGATTGGTGATCGGAATGGACATGGGATAATTTACTGTGCGTTTCAAAAAGATAATCTTTTTAATTCCTGCTTAGAAAGGTTAGAAATGAACACCTTGAGCTACTAGTAACTGACCTGAATACAGTTACTGCTGAACGCGTCAATATGTGAATCATCCACAAAGTTGATTCCATAAAGGTTGATGACGCGGAGGTTTGGAGTCGCCGACTTTAGCTTGTGTACGTTGATGACTTCGTAGATTTCCTCCTCTTCCTCTTCCACCTTCTCGTAAGTGCCTGAAAGGTTTGTTACAGCAAAATAAGTAAACGACAAATTATTATTTTAGGATATCTTCAGGCACCTAGACCACAGACTAGATATTAGTCACGCAAATGACATGACTTAGATATCTCCCATCCTTTACTAAACCTATTTGACGGAAAGTGGGAGCACTAATTTAAGGTAAGTTAAGGGAATTTGTATCCCGAATGAGGCCAATGTAGCTAATTAGATAATAAAGTTAGATATACTTTTTGGCTCCGCCAAAAAGATAAATATGTTTATTACAACACCGCAAACATTTACAAACAACCGGAGTAAAAATACCTACTGAACATTGACGTTAACGCAACGTTTCGCGACTTCCATAAGGTATAATCAGTATTGAAGACAAGTAATGAGACCTTTTTTATATGTGATTATGATTTTTACAGTATGTAAGGGATAGCCCTACGAATACTGATAGGGTGCATGCAGACCATGAAACTGAACTGCCTGCGGCGCAAAGCTTCCGGGTTCGATTCTGGTGGGGTACCCACAATGTTAATATTGTCACTTTGTGAATTTGTTTCCAGTCTGGTTAGGATATTACAGGCTGAACCACCTGATTGTCCGTAATAAAAATGGTTCCCTGTTTAGGAGGGCACGTTAAGCCGTCGGTCCCGGTTGCTGTCTATGATTACTTAGACGGCAGTCGTAACACAACCATGCCAGAGGCCTACTAGTAGTAGTAGGCGGTTGAAACACTCTGCCACCAGAGTTCAGCAGCTTTGTTTAATTTAGCGTTGCTATGCTGAGGTAAGTTAGGTATTAATGACGGTCTATGAATGCGCCGCGATTTCGCACGCATCGCTCTGGGCATATGTTGTCCCTTTCTCGCTCGCGGGGCGAGGGTGGCGGCGTGCGCGCGGGCCGCCTGGTAGGCGCCAAGCGGTGATTTCTGCACCGCACTATCAGTCACTCAAAACCGTTCGGACGAGAACGTATTGTGTTTTGTACGGATTTCCCGCCACGCGTTTTGTGATGCCGCGTGTAATGGACGATTCAATTTGAGATCGCGCGTGTTGATGCATCGTATTATTGCGGTTCTCCTGGGTTATACTAGAATACCAGGCTTAGTGATTGTTGGATGTCTCGACGTCTTCCACGTGAGCGTCGCGTTGAATAGGCATCAAGTGGCCATATCGGCTCGCGTTTGTACGACCCAAATTCGGGTTGGGTCACGCGTAATGACTGATATCAAAGTGGAATACGAACAGAAGCTGTGAGTGGTTTGAAGTGAATAACGCGCCAAGGCTGTAGTGGAATGCTGGGTGTCGATATCTTTTCCACCCAGCCCTGTAAGTACCAACGGAATCCCTATTTGATCCATTCCCTGAACTTCCTTTCTCCGTTGGGTATTTATGCATTTGCGCCGGCACGTGACTGTAAGTGTTAAACCTAGTTGTTTTGGTATAAAACTGTTTCCTCGTGTTAATGGTGTGTTCCCTTTAGTCATATTTGTTGTACCATTATCATTGTGACTCCTTAGTACGAATTGCGGAATTCGTGGGGTGATATAATTTGGAGGTACTTACTTATAATCTAGTGCTTATACGTGTGACGTAACGCCAGATCGGCAGACGGTATTTACTACAGAATTGAGTTATGTAAGGGTCAGAACACATCATTTGCCAATTTCACTCAACTTAGTTAATTAAGTTAAATAGATTTAGGTTCACATTTAATTCATAGTATGCGCTGCTATATTGTGCAGCGTATGCTATTTAGCGCTGCGTAACGCGGCCATTGTCTGCCTTCAGTTGAACTCCTGGTATTTTACTAGAAATTTACCTGTGTAAATCGCTTCCACTGCGGGAGTTTAGCTTGGAATTAGACAATTTTTGGTAGCAGAGCGTGGTTCAGAAAACCACTAGATTTAAGATTATTTTAGTATAAGATTTTTAATCTACCTACATAAAAAAATATATTTATTGTGATTGTAGTGTGTGCCCTGTGTAGAATATCCTATCGGTAGGATCAGGGCCAATCAATTAGTGAATTGCTTGTTATTATCGTTGTGTTTACCCTGTGCGGATATCCTAACGGTAGGATCAGGGCCGATTGTCTATTATTGTTTTTTATTGTAAGGTTCGGTGTTACTTTGGGTTGGTACCATGGCTCCCACAATTAGACAGCTTCAGGCGAAAATTAGAGCGCACCTAATGTGGTTCGCGACTTGTGGACGCACTCATCGCTTGTGCGCAACGGATTGACGAACGGGTCGCGGAGGTGTTGGATTGCCTCACTGGATGCGAGGAGTTATTTGATGGGACGCCTGATGAGGAGGTCAAACTTACGGTCCGGACGAATGTGACCCAGTGCATGGAGATGGGGCAGGAGATCCAGCAGGCGGCTGCTGTGATCACCAGGCGTAGAGCTGGGGAGCCGGACCCACCCCATGGTCCGCGGGGACCGGGGGTGCAAGTGCCCCTGCCGGCTGTGGCGATTCCGGTCTACCACGGGGACTACACGGATTGGACCCGATTCCAGGATCTGTTTGACAGTGTGATTCATAACCGCACTGACTTGCAGCCGGCATATAAAATGGCACAATTGATGGCCAAGCTGCAAGGTGAGCCCCATGAGCTGGTAAAGCATCTACCAGTCGATGATGCAAGTTACGAGACGGCTCGCGGTTTGCTGATCGAGAGATACAGCAACAAACGTCTCATGATTGACCAACTCCTGGAACAGTGGCTCACCGTGCCGACCATCACACGAGGGACGGACCTCAGGGCCAAGGTCCTCAACCCTGTCTGCATTGCAGTGAACGCTCTTGAGAGACAGGGGATGCCGGTGTCAGGCTATGATTATATCCTGGTCCACACGTTGTTGCGCCGCCTGCCGAGCGACATGGCCGCTCGTTTTGAACAGTCACACGGAGGTAAGACATCTGATTACCTCCCGACCTTCGAGGAGCTCAAGTCCTTCCTCGAGGCCGAGTGCAGGCGGGTAGATGCCCAATTTGGAGAGTCGCCTCATGCGGAGTCTGCGGCCGCTCGCCGCCCGGAACGGCCGGGTGCACAGGCGCGAGACGGTAAGAGTAGGCCACCCAGGCGATACAATGTCGCTAATTTGGAATCGAGGTGTGCCTACTGCAGAGAGGCGGGGCATCAGGTGACTGCGTGTGAGGAGTTCGCTGCACAGCGGGTGCAGAAACGTCGTGGTGTGGTGCAGCAACGGCGTTGGTGCTTTAGGTGTATGGGGCCGCATCAGGTGCGAGAGTGCCCATCAAGCACCAACTGCAGGTACTGCCAGGGTGCCCACCATCAGCTCCTATGCATGAACCGCAGCGGAGATTACGGAGGCAGAGCTGACGCGGGTCAGCGGACGGAGTCTGCCCTACCTAGACGGGAGCAACGCTCCCCACCCCCTCCAAGGAGGAGTCCTCTTCCACCAGGGTTTCAGGGACGAGGCCAGGGACATCAGCAGGTGATGCCCCCTTCACCACGCGCGAGACAGTCACCACCTCGGCAGCAGGTGCCGGGACAGGGTAGGTGGTCACAGGTCCAAGGTCAGGGGCACCCATCACAAGTACGTGATGCTACGGGCGGGTGCCAACACCAGGGCCAGTACATGCAGTACTCGGCGGGTCTGAACAACATGGTGAGTTCCCATGACCCACGCATGCCTCTCCCCTTGGCTGAGCACCCGCGGCTACAGGCGCATCCACGGTACGCGCGCCTGCCGCAGGGTTACTATAGGCTGCCAGCCATGCCGTACAGGACCAGAGGTCCCTATCAGCAGGAGTGGGACCCACTCGAAGGTGTACGGAGAGAGGGGACCCCCCCGCAGGACGCGGACACTCCGCGCTTAGATTCCTGCTAGGTAATCGCCGCCTACACGCCAGCTTCGGCCCCCCGGCCAATTACGGTATTGTTGCCTACGGCAATGATTTGGGTATGGGGATACGGTGGCCGCAGCATACAGGTAAGAGCCTTGTTAGATACAGGGGCTCAGGGTTGTATTGTGTCTAGTAAGCTGGTGAGTAGGCTACGCTTAAATATAAGGCCCACAACGGATGGGGCTGTAGGTATTGGAGGTGTAGATGTGCCTGACGTTCGGGGTCAGGTGAACTTCGAGTTCACATTAGGTAATACAGGTACAGGGGTCAGCTATCATGCCTCAGCAGTGGTGCTGGATGAAGTGGTAGGGAAACTTCCTCAGGTTCGGTTACCGTCAACGGTACGAGGGTTAACCACAGGCTTAGAGTTAGCTGATCCTGAATTTGATACTCCTGGTACGGTGGACGTTCTCCTCGCGTCAGACGTCCTCGGAAGATTCTGGTGTGGCAGAAAACGGGTACTTCAGCAAACTGGTTTAGTGGCCGTTGATACCACAGGGGGGTATGTTATTTTTGGCCCAGTTTGGAGATCTCAGGACCTACCAGAGGGCGATACGGTTCTCTATGGTAGTGTGTTGTCGGAGGTGCTGCAGAGGTTTTGGGAGTCTGAGGAGCCACCCACAGCGGATAGACGGAAGCCAGAGGATGACGAGTGCGAGCTGTTCTATCAGTACAACACTGCACGAAGTTCGTCAGGTAGGTTTGTTACCAGGCTGCCATTTCTCCCAAACCGCCCCTCCTTAGGTAGTTCGCGACAGATCGCGGAACGGAGACTACTGGCTATGGAGAGAAAGATGAAGCGAGATGCAGCACTTCAGCAGAAGTATATCGAATTCATGAGGGAGTACCTAGAGTTAGGCCACATGTCGGTGTCCAGCATAGATTGGAGGTGTGTCGAGCATTACTATATACCACACCTGGCTGTTTTGAAGTCACCGGAGGCGAAGATACGGGTAGTGTTTGACGGTTCTGCTCCTACATCGAATGGTGTGTCTGTGAACCAGTGTCTGCACGCGGGTCCCAAGTTGAACCGGGACATTGTGGACATCCTCACAGATTTTCGGTTGCACCAAGTAGCGTTCGTCGCAGACGTCAAAATGATGTTTCGCCAAACAATTATACACCCGGATGACCGTCGGTACCAGCTGATTTTGTGGCGTGAGAGCCCTGACGAGCCGATGGTCACTTATGAGCTTAACACGGTAACGTATGGTCTGAAGCCAAGTCCGTTTTTGGCAGTACGCACGCTGCGAGAGTTGGCCGCACAGGAAAGGGTAAGATTCCCTCGAGCCGCAGCAGTACTGGATCGCGACGTCTACGTGGATGACATCTGCACGGGTGCAGATAGCGTGCAACAGGCACTACTCCTACGAGGCGAGCTGATCGCGATCATGGAATCAGGAGGTTATGAGTTGCGGAAATGGCTGTCCAGCTGTCCAGAGCTCCTGGCCGGGTTGCCAGGTGAGTTCCAGCAGGACCCGCACCTTTTCGAGAACCCGGACAATCCAAATACGTTGAGCATCCTAGGGGTGCAATATAGGCCAACGCATGATGTCTTTACGTATCAGATCGAGCCAGACCTTTTGCAGAAGACTTGGACGAAGCGTTCGGTATTATCGACGATCGCCAGAACTTTCGATCCTAACGGGTGGATCGCACCGGTGACGTTCATGGCGAAGTGCTTCTTGCAAAGGTTGTGGATAGCAAACTTGGGTTGGGACGACCAGCTCTCCGGAGAGCTGTTGAATGATTGGACCAAGTTTGTGACCACCTTACCAGGGATCGTACGCATCGCCATACCTCGCAAGTTGCTCCCATCGGTGGGATGTAAGGCTACCCTACATGGGTTTTGTGATGCCTCGGAGCGAGGGTACGCGGCAGCTGTCTATTTGCGGACAGTCAGTTCAACGGGAACTGTAGACGTGCGTCTAGTTATGGCCAAGAGTAAGGTGGCTCCGGTTAGGACAAGATGGACCATTCCAAAGTTGGAATTGGCGGGAGCAGCGCTTCTCACGCGCTTGCTACATTATGTCGCTAGTAATCTACGCGGTACCATCAATTTGGATGAAACGGTGTACGCATGGACCGACAGTAGGATAGTTCTGTGCTGGTTACAGACGTCGGTACATACTCTTGAGGTTTTCGTGGCAAATCGGGTGTCACAGATTAAAGGATCGGAAACTCCGTTGGTATGGAGACACGTACCGGGAGAACAGAACCCAGCGGACTGCGCCTCACGGGGATGTAGGGCCCCTGATTTGGTAGGTCACTCACTGTGGTGGGGACCTCAGTGGCTGACTGAGTCACCTGAGAGATGGCCATACAATGAGTGCGGGTCGCCGCTTGGGCCACCTGATCGAGGTTTGCGAGTGAACGTAGGGCAGATCGTACCTAAGCCTAGTGCGGCTTTCTTGCTGGAACGATACAGCTCCCTCGACAAACTTCTAGGGGTGACAGGTTGGATCAAACGGTTCGTGAACAACTGTAGAAAACCTCAAGCAGAACGGAACTTGGCACCTGTCCTCTCGCCTGCGGAGCGGAATGCGGCTCTAAGTTTATTGGTTAGGGTCGTCCAGGCGGAACATTTTGAGGAAGAGGCCAGGCTGCTCAGGGATGGCCGTGGAAAGCTGAAGGGAGGTCTTGTGCGCCTCAACCCGTTCGTGGACGAGCATGGAATGCTCCGGGTTGGAGGTAGACTTCGGAACGCTAACCTGCCCTTTTCAGCACGGCATCCGCTGTTACTCCCAAAGAAGGGACCTTTGGTAGAACTTATAGTTAGGGATCGTCACCAGAAAAACTCGCATGCGGGCTGCAATGCACTTTTGGCTATTCTGCAGCGCGAGTTTTGGATCTTGTCTGGACGACGTACGGTACGGAGCATTGTGTTTCGGTGCTTGCCTTGCTATCGGTTGAAGGCAGCCACAATGCAACCTCAGATGGGAGACCTCCCACCGGACCGGGTGACGGAAGCCTGGACGTTTGCGGGTGTGGGAACGGACTTTGCGGGGCCTTTTATGGTAAAGGCATCACGCCTTCGCAACGCGAAGTCAATCAAGGCGTATTTGTGCGTGTTTGTGTGCCTAGCAACCAAGGCCGTCCACTTGGAACTCGTGGCCGACCTCACTACGGAGGCCTTCTTAGCAGCTTTAGATAGATTTGTGTCGCGAAGAGGGCGACCAGCGCTGATCAGGTCGGACTGTGGTACCAACTTTAAGGGCGCTGATCGATGTATGAAAGAAATTATAACGTTTTTATCGGAAAACGAGGAAGCTATCGGCACGAGCCTCTCCCGTCAGGGCATTAACTGGGTGTTCGATCCACCAGGATGCCCCCACTGGGGTGGTATATTTGAAGCGGTTGTAAAGTCCGCTAAGACGCATTTGATGCGCGTTATAGGTTTAACGATATTAACCTTTGAGGAGCTAGCGACCGTGTTTTGTAAAATTGAGGCCGTTCTCAATTCACGTCCTTTGTGTCCGCTTAGCTCAGATCCGAATGATCTGGAGGCCCTGACACCAGGGCATTTCTTAATTGGCCGACCACTTAACGCCTTGCCAGAATACCCCTACACAGAGGTCAGTAGCAATCGTTTGACGCGTTATGAGTTGCTGCAGCAAATGTCTCAGAATTTTTGGAAGCGATGGTCGCTTGAGTATTTGCACATTCTGCAGCAACGCCTTAAGTGGACGGACAGAACTGAACCCCCTCGCATCGGAGATCTCGTTCTGGTTAAGGATGCCAACCTGCCGCCACTGCGATGGCGCAGAGGGCGCATTCTCAACTTGTTCCCAGGTAGTGATGGCACTCCTCGAGTCGCGACAGTTCAGGTAGGGGATTCAGTTCTTAAGCGAGCAATAGCAACGCTATCTCGTCTCCCCAGTAGTGAATAGGCCTAAGGGATTCGGCCTAGGGCGGGTGAATGTTTAATTTAGCGTTGCTATGCTGAGGTAAGTTAGGTATTAATGACGGTCTATGAATGCGCCGCGATTTCGCACGCATCGCTCTGGGCATATGTTGTCCCTTTCTCGCTCGCGGGGCGAGGGTGGCGGCGTGCGCGCGGGCCGCCTGGTAGGCGCCAAGCGGTGATTTCTGCACCGCACTATCAGTCACTCAAAACCGTTCGGACGAGAACGTATTGTGTTTTGTACGGATTTCCCGCCACGCGTTTTGTGATGCCGCGTGTAATGGACGATTCAATTTGAGATCGCGCGTGTTGATGCATCGTATTATTGCGGTTCTCCTGGGTTATACTAGAATACCAGGCTTAGTGATTGTTGGATGTCTCGACGTCTTCCACGTGAGCGTCGCGTTGAATAGGCATCAAGTGGCCATATCGGCTCGCGTTTGTACGACCCAAATTCGGGTTGGGTCACGCGTAATGACTGATATCAAAGTGGAATACGAACAGAAGCTGTGAGTGGTTTGAAGTGAATAACGCGCCAAGGCTGTAGTGGAATGCTGGGTGTCGATATCTTTTCCACCCAGCCCTGTAAGTACCAACGGAATCCCTATTTGATCCATTCCCTGAACTTCCTTTCTCCGTTGGGTATTTATGCATTTGCGCCGGCACGTGACTGTAAGTGTTAAACCTAGTTGTTTTGGTATAAAACTGTTTCCTCGTGTTAATGGTGTGTTCCCTTTAGTCATATTTGTTGTACCATTATCATTGTGACTCCTTAGTACGAATTGCGGAATTCGTGGGGTGATATAATTTGGAGGTACTTACTTATAATCTAGTGCTTATACGTGTGACGTAACGCCAGATCGGCAGACGGTATTTACTACAGAATTGAGTTATGTAAGGGTCAGAACACATCATTTGCCAATTTCACTCAACTTAGTTAATTAAGTTAAATAGATTTAGGTTCACGTTTAATTCATAGTATGCGCTGCTATATTGTGCAGCATATGCTATTTAGCGCTGCGTAACGCGGCCATTGTCTGCCTTCAGTTGAACTCCTGGTATTTTACTAGAAATTTACCTGTGTAAATCGCTTCCACTGCGGGAGTTTAGCTTGGAATTAGACAAGCTTTGTATGATTTCTTAGACGGCAGTCGTTACACAACCATGCCAGAGGCCTACTAGTGGTAGTAGGTGGTTTAAACACATTCAGTTCTTTTGGAGTACCCCTGGTACCTTATGTGCTTCAACCGACTTCGTTCGTCGACTCGGTGTCCCACACGCTCTGCGTTCCCTTGGCAACACTCTCCCCCTTACCAATGAGATGGAGAATCTCCAGGCCGTTGATGAAGTTGTAGATCTTCCTCATGAAGCCCTCCATGAAGATGACCTCCGAGAGACAGATGCACAGGTATTTCAGCTTGGTGGGAAACGCTTGCATCTCCGAGAAGTCGTGCAGTTGCATGGCTGAAGAAAGAAAAAGTTGAATAACAACTAGGGGATGGCAACCGAAATTTCGAAAATAGGAATATTGGTACGATTTTTCAGACATTTCAATTCCGGTTGTCAGAGGATTTAAATCGCTTTTGTCAAAATTGGTATTTTTATGTTTTCCCTACAATTTTCGGGACACAACCATTGAAAATAATGAAGTGAAATATCCTGAACAATTCACACAGAGCCATCTAGTCCCAAACTAAGCAAAGCTTGTACTATGGGAACTAGATAGCTGATATTAATACATATATACTTTTTTTTTGTAAATAAATACATAATATACATAGAAACACCCAGACTAAACACAAATATCTGAAAATGACTTAACAAATATTAGTGTCTTGTGGGGATCGAACCCACGACCCTCGGCGTAGCAGGCAGGGGTACTATCCGCTACGCCATCGGCCCAGTCGAGTTTGCTTACACCTGTCCTTGTTAGCAAGCATTATGTCACACAAATACCTATGAACTGTTTACTTCCGCAGAAAACATTGTGAATTCGGAAAACATTTTCACTTTGTCTATTGTAACTTACTGCACCCGGAATATAAAACCGGAATCCCGGAATCGAGCTCTAATATTAAAACTCAAAACCGGTTTTTCCGACCTTCCGATTTTACATGCTCTATTTTTAACAGACGAGTATCTTCAAAGCTGGATCCTTCGAATAATAGCAGAATAATAGCTCATGTTAAACAGAAACTTTTGCTGGATAACAAACATACCTACACATATCACGCCTTTATCCCTTGCGGGGTAGGCAGAGCGTTAACTGTCATCAAAATACCGTCCATTCCGTCAAATATTTGAGGGCCCTTTCAGTTTATTATTTTTTGTTTTTTTTTACACCCTCGGATCTCTTAGTCACCTCTTACGACACCCATGGGAAAGACATGGGGTGATGCTATTCTAAGCCGGCATCACACGGCACCTTGCGCTGCGCTCGCCAACCCGCCTGCGCTACTTACCAGTACTGAAATCGAGCAACATGTGGGTGAGATTGGGGCATTTTCCCGAAAGTTCGTGCAGGACAGTATGTGTGATCAACTCGATAGGCAGCTCTATATAACGTAGCGAAGGGCCGAATCGTATTGAAATTAACGCTAGCAAAGACTCCAGAGATCCTGCAACAAAAAATCATAGAAAATATTTGAAAATCCTTACATCGCTAAGTAACGCCATCTACTTTTTAACGCCGTCAACATTTTCGCATTATCAACAATAAAGTTACTGGCATCTTTAGGAAATTACTTTATTAAAAAAAAAGCATCTTCTACACTATAACTGTGATTTAATCTAATGCTTACATGTTTGGCAATATATAAGTTACTCTGTGCATGTTTGGCTAGTCTGTAAGTGTTTATCTTTTGAAAATAAATAAATGAATGAATGATTATTTTACACCGATGACTTTGCAGATATTGTTGGCGCTGACCTCACTAGTGCGCGATCAACTTGCAACTTGACAACAATAACGTTATGGAGGAAACGGCAACGCAAAATAGAGGGTATATTGATTTTTTAACTTTGACTCCTTTTTTCTGCTCGATTTATTAGATACAGTTAACAGCAGCTTCAGTTAAATACTCGGAAGCGCCACAAAGACGAAATTTTTTAACTTGAGCGACTGATATGTCTGTACTGTGCCTAGTGCTTGGGAAGAGAGCACAGATCCCTTGTACTGAAGAGGGAGACATTGGTTAGTTTTTTTTACATTTATGCTGAGAATAACATAGTGTTTTGTGAAAGTGATATGACTGGACAAAATTTCAGGGAGTGTTCTAGACGTGAAACTGGACAACTTTTCTTTGTACGAAATATGAAAAAAGAAATTGTTTCTACCATACAAATCACTCGAAAAGCATCAAAATTTGTGTGGGATGACCAAATATATATTTCATATTTCGAAAAAATGGTACAAAGAAATGTTGTTCAGTTTCACGTCTAGAACACACCCTGAAAGTTTGTCCAGTCAATTCACTTGCACACTGTGTATGAATGGTTGATAGACCATAAAACTGAATAACTTTTACGAAGGCACGGTACAGGTAGGTATTTCTGTATAACTCGTAGATGAATTTAATCCTTAAAATATTATCAGGATTTTCCTTTTTCCTCTGATACTGACCAACATGTAGTCCTGATATTTCAGGTCGTAAGCTGACGTGGGTCCAAAGTTTCGTGTCGTACGCGATCATGCGCCACCTTTTGCAAACTGTTGCCATTTGACATATCTCCCGGTGTGACAAATATGAGAATATATTCAACAGCACCTTGTCTGGAAGCTTTTCTATAGTCTGAAATAGAAAAAAATATTTATCAATACTTATCGCAAAATAGCGGGTATAGTTAAGGCTCCTGCAGATTATTATTTACATAATATGAGTACCGCATCCTGACTTCACGTATATGGTGGCTCTACCTACTATAAATTATGATTAAACTATACTATAATACATCATCAGATGGAAATAAATAAATAATGTCATCTGATTTTATGTGATTTTGTTGTTAATCAGTATTGAAACAATATTTAGTTTTACAGTGCATTGGTTTTGGCTGTAATGCTGTGAAATTCATTTTCAAATAAGTAATATAAATGAAATTTTATTCTTCCATCATGTTGCCAGTTTGCCAGTCACATTATCGTAGCTAATACCTAGTGACCTATTTTAACAGACGGACATGATCAACAGTGTTGTTATTATTATGATCTACCTATTAATAGCAAAGTACGATTTACACAACACCAATGCAATATAGGACCATATAACCAAAGGCCAGATTGATCATTGTTAACTACAGTAAGCCCTCGGTCGATGATAACTTCTGCATAGTGACGTATTTACCTACCGTATTAAAAAATCTACTCTTGACTTTGCCGTCTTCAGCTAAATACACTTGATTAGCCTCTATAGTCAGCTGGGTGAACACGTCTCCGCTCAAGAAATCCATTGTTATAAGGTTTTCACCACTTTCACACTAATTTTGAAATTCCACTCGTACGTGAGTTTACTTCATTCGCTCGGAAACTAACTCTCGTGGTAGAAACGGAACGCTTGGAGTTAATTTTGGAATCATCTGGGAGCGTAACAGACGCTTGTGTGGGGAAATATTTTAGGAACTATCGTTTAAATCCTTTCAAAATAAATGATTTTGTTTATCGTTTTATACTATTACATCAGTGAAGTTTAATTCTTTTCTGTTTTTTAACGTTAATAAAAAAAACATTTTTTTTCTATCTGCAACGATCATATTGAGAATTTGGCGGAAAATTTTAAACTTGCAATGTACTTTGATTGGTAAGATTTTAAAAACGCACGCATTGTGTGCACAACTTTATCAAAGTTCTAAAACGGTCGATTTGTACTAAGTAGGAATGCAATGAGCTATAAATAGAAATTGTATGTAAGTTCCGTTTGCAAACACTCAGGATGGGACGACGACATAGTCACAGATAATTTATTAATTTTACATTTCAGTAGGTTATTTTGGTACTGGTCATTCATACGGAAGTGGATAAATACAACATCCTTTGGTAAAAAAGTTATTGATTTTTATTTATTTGTATACAATAAGTACTTAATAGTTTAATAGGTACCCTTGTATACCAAATTAAACAACTGTGCTGTAATTCGAAACATAAAACATAATATGAGAGAGGCAGTGCGTGCCCTTTTAGGATTTGGTCGGTGGTGGCTATATCTGTCCCTTTCTAACACATGACGTCTCTTTCTCTCATCCCCTCCGATTGCGACACGAGGCAGGCGCGCAGCGCTCTTGCCTTCATTGGTGATGTGTTTCCCGGCGGGAGCGGTCGTGGTGAGACTAGAAAATAATTTCAAATATTTTATTTAAATTATTTTCGTTAACGGTTTTTCCGTTCGAAATTTTTTCTTCTATCATAAAATTTCTATATCTGTTCCTTTCGAAATTTCTTAATTTATTTTTTAAGTGTAAATTTATTTCAGGATTTCTTTCAGATTTTTATTTTTCAGCATTTATGTCGTTGCTTACGAGCTCGACTTATAAACTTATTTCCGAAATACGAAATAATGTGGATTCAAACATAAAAGGTTAGTCAAATACTATACTAAGTGTCAAATCAGTGTGTATTGGTAAAAATACAGATACTTCCTAGCTCAATCGAAGCCCATTGTCTTACTTTATCGTTTACCATTCGTAAACTGACAAAACTAATTTAAATGTGCTTCCAGCACATTTATAATGACCTGCTTTCAACAAGCCTTAAAAACATGATATCTGAAAACGCTTTACGAGCGTTTGATTCTAATGTATCTGGTTTCCAATAAACCAAAACGATAACTCCTGCGCAAGGAAGTTATCATTGTCTAACAACTCGGTCATGGGTGTTAAAACCGACCCTCACATGCCAATGCAGGGTTACTATCGAGCCTAAGCAATGATGATGCATTTCTCATCTAAAATTATTTGCCCACATTAGGCAACTATATTTTTCATTCCTCTGGAATCTATAGAAGTTATGCTTGTGATCCCACGCGGTCGCATAATGTTCACGCAATATCTTTCCACAACCTAACCTTCAAGTATCGAGTGCAGCGTAACAATGGCAAATCCTTTATACTTTAATTAAAAGAAAAGCTATATAATGCACGGCAAATCACATAAGTATACAAAAATATGCCATTAAAATGATTCATGTTGAACGTAACTAAGAAGCTTTCGATTATATCATTGGTATTTAGTTTGTCTAACAAACAAATAAACTGCGTGATTATTTTTTACCTATACCTACAAATAAGGTAATTAGGTATCTTTGCTGCCATAGCAATTGGATTTCAAGTCGCAGAGTGCACAAACACTTACGATCAAAATCATCTCCATCAAATTCCATGAGATCGCTTGCAAACTGTACCTGTGACAAAAACGATCACCTGTTTACGCGCATCAAAGCCCAGCGCCAACAGTTCGTGCTAAGGTTTAGTACGACGTAAAAAGTTTCTACAAAAAGAAGTTTATATGAAATTGGGGACTCAGTCTAAACTCCAATGATCACCAACATCAATACCTACATACTTACAACAACACTGTCTTCTAACCAGTTTCAGCCTACGTAACATTACGTTCTATCTATAGAGCCTATGTGATATATCTATACATACTTTTGAACATATTAAAAAGATTCGAGGTGGTTGTAAAAGCGGGTGACTTTGAAAATCTCGACCTATTTCTCGAGTTTCATGTTTGACGATCATATACTAGCGCAACAAATACATTAAAATAAAAAATATATTCGTGCTTGCATGTCAACACGTGTTCTCAGACGTAATACATTGTTTATATCACACCAGATGGCAATGTAAACGTCACTTTGGATTGATGATTGATGGTAACGGCTATCAATCTTACTTGACATTCCAATTCTCCTCGAATTTTGTTGTTCTTGATTTGAGTGCTAGTCTTTCTGGCCCATTTCATATCCTGACTCTGTGGAGTCTACCAAAAGCATCATTTCGATATAATCTGATGCCCGAATTTTGTGGAACTTGGAATTGACCTGGAATTACGCATGGAATATGGAATCGAACCAAAAATGTCACTTTATTGTATTGCCTAAACCAAAACTGTCCCTCACGGAGGCAGTATGTAAAATCATAGACGTAAGCAGCCAAACCTGTCATAGAACTAAATGTCATATAAATCTTCCAGTTTGTTAAAAATTAGACACAAGTTACTTTCAATACAAGCAATAGCTGAAAGCCAGTACTGCTGCCACAGAGCACTGAAACGTCATGCGCTGTCATTAGCGGCGCACGCGAGAGATTTATGGGGTCTATGATTGCAGCAAATATATCAGTCTCTGATATTTTACATAATATTATGCACTCATGTAGGTACTCATCATGAACCATTACATGAAACAGACAAAGGGTAAGCAATACATGAGAAATACCTAAACTATTATACAATGTTGACCAGTTGGTCTGGGGAAGTGAGTACCCATAAAACCCTTGCTTCATAATATGAAACTATCCTAAGGGAAAAGCGATTCTTTTCCGTTCTCAAAACTAACGAAATCGCAAAATGTATATGAATCAACATTCAACGAGCATAATGTATTGGCACGGTATGGTACCTAGGTAAGAGAATTGACCTACAGTTCGGTCGCAAATCAAACTGTTTAAAGTCATCCCTAAATAGTATATTTAGCAAAGAACTTTAATATTAAGGTTAGAATTGAAGCTCTATACATTACTATGCCTAGTAAAATGCCTAGACATGCAGTAAGTCCTTGATCTGCAATGGAATATTATTTGTAACCAAATGCATGCTCAGACACACAACGTCTAAAGCGTTCCGGTGTGTTCCATAGACAGTCCTCTAATTGTGCTTAAATGCTAAATTATGAAATTATCTGAAAAATGTGAAGTATAAAGTGGAGTCAGAGCTTACTACGCGCTACCAAAATTATCAACGCGCCACCAAAGCATCCCCTTATAAATGCATGTTTGAAAAGTTATCATGCATTGAAGAACTGCTAACAATGCGACGGCAATTTCAATTGCAACGTAAATAAAATCTAACGCGTAAAGAATGTACCAAGAAATATGGTCGACAAGACGAAATTTCATTTAGTTCAATAGAACGATAATGGATGACATTATAAAAAGGCCCGCTTGAGGATCGTTTGACAGCATACAAACACTCAAATATATATCACGCCTTTATTACTTGCGGGATAGGCACAGCAAGTAAACGTCCGTAAATATCGGTCGTCATAGTCTCGTCGGACATATTTTCCACGATAATTGCAGTAAAATTTATCGACGTATCGGCAAGTTGTCAGCCCATCACTGAGATTGTGATACATTATGGAGCCCTCATCGCCATAGTATAAAGGCGTGTCAAAGTATCGTATGTCAAGCTACTTCACTGAGTTTTAGTTCAGGACAGATTTCTATGAAAAACATGAGTCGATAAGTGAACGTTCGCATTTCAACTTTCTGAAACGACTACTTATACTACACAGTTCTACCTATATAGCAGAGCAATGAAACTCTGTTTTACACCTAACATTTATTTAGCATACCTATAACAAACAGCTTTTTCTATTCCAACCGAGTTTTGACATATCATGGTCAATCTACCCTCAGCAAAATTTACGATACATACATACATAAATCACGCCTCTTTCCCGAAGGGGTAGGCAGAGACTACTTCCTTCCACTTACTACGATCCTGGCATACTTCTAATTTACAATAATCTAATTAAAAATGTTATGTGTTTTTATTAAATACAACTTACAAGTAATACTTATTAGAATGATTTATGCATGTATAATTATGTACGAGACTAAGTATCTACACTCGCTTAAAAATGTGTAAATATGAATTATTTGTTACCGTATCATGTTGTTGTTCCACCCTTAATCAAGCTTCGAAAGCTGAATTCTCTAGGGTAATGAAATGATAAGAAATGAAATGAAATCAATATAAAACTATTTCATAAACTGATAAAAATTTAAACGATTTAACAAAGGATCCGAATATAAATTCCACTTGAGTTCCTGTCGATACCATCAACTTTCTAGTTGCAAATACGTGTCAGTATTATTTTGATGATGACCTTAGTTGAAAATATGATAATATTTGGTTAATTTTATATATACTTACATTTTATCAATTAAAATTGGAGCTTATACGCAAAGTATAAGCATGGGATATAAACATATAAACCGTCGTACTTGTGTCCTTATGTAATCTGCCGACGTTTCATTAAGATCTTTATATTTTCTTCGCATAATGATTTATGGCTTTGCAGACAACCTAGCCAGTGCCATGCTACTTGGTTTAATATACGTTATGCCTATGTAAGCTATTAGACTGATTTAACCCTACCTATTCCTGAATTTTAAGTCACCATTGTTCGATTCTACAATGTGCGTAACCATCAAGTGCATATACCAATTTGATGATGGTGAAATGGCTAGATTATGATTTCATTACGTATTAGCATCGTTACACGTGCAATAACTACATTAAGAACAAAACCATCGAATTGTGGCTTCAAATAACAAGGTTCTGATTAAAAATGATTTCTATTCAACTCAAAATACGGCTAAATCTCGCTTTTCGTTTGCTTGGCCTAATTTAAACATTTTTCCTCCCCTTTTGAGGTTTTCCAAAGGTACGTTCACGTCAGCAGTATAAGCGTGATTCTCTATGATGACAGATCGTAATACAGTGGTTTTTACCACTAATCAGGTTAAAAATTTAGACTTGGATAGCATGGGATTTATTTGCCCACCGCCCAGGTGAAAACAATTCGCTTATTCAATCTGCTCGCTATCACAGCTGACGTCACTCAACTGATACGTTGGGATCTAGGTACATGGCGTAAATTTACCCTAAAACTATCGTGGTAAGACAAACTTAAACTATCTCGTTCATGTGCACACGTCAGATAACTGCACTTGACTTTTGCCCTGTGTCTGTAATTGGTCAGGTCTATGTGAGAAAACTTCGCGAAACAACAGTTCGACAGGTGCATCGTGTTACCGAGTGCTTTTCCTTCTTTGTTCTATCAATTCTAAGGATTAGCTACCTAGTGTTCAGGTGTTCTATTATTTCTGTGATTTCTATTGATGTACTATAAAATTATGCTTCACTAAGTCGTCAATTATGAGAATAGGTGAAAACACTTTACTGTCATTCGTTCATACTCTTCATAAACCTCTATGCAGAAGCAGGTTTGCGTATATTTCGAACTAAGAGTGCTATTTATGCTAGGCAGGCTGGCATATATTTATAACTATGCGAAATACGCTAATTGCGCCCCAAGTGAGACTACATATCTTGCGATACCATTCTTACTTGTTTTATAACAAAGTTTTTGTTTAATTTATTTTAGTTTTGGCAACTTAATTGTCATCACACATGTCTTATTGTTGAACTTTATAGGTACTAAAGTGAACCTTTCAAAAAAGGATATGTATTAAATATTAATAAACATAATTATTTCGAACTTCACCTTTACAAAATTGTGAATTTGCTACAAATATCAGAACAAAATAAGTTGCTTATTTATCTTTATGATAAACAAGTATCTACTTTTTCATAACATCATATCAATTGCTAACAAACTGTTTTAAATTTCAAACCTTCGAATAATTTTGTAATAAATATAAGTATGTACATAAAATTTAACAACTATACAAAAATAATTATATTCCTCTTTCTCTTAAAATAAAAACAGTGAAGTTTTAATATTCTACTTTCACATTGGTGATTGCTACACCAGGCGATAACAAACAGGTCTCATATTATGTTTTATGTTTCGAATTACAGCACAGTTGTTTAATGACAGCGTTTTACCTTACAATAAAACGCTTATTAAATAACTTGCTTAATTCGAAACATAAAAGTTTCTCACCTGCCTGGTGACTTGATTAATAAGAAAATGTGCGTTAAACGCACATTTCTTCTTAATTAATATGAGATCCAATGAAGGCAAGAGCGCTGCGCGCCTGCCTCGTGTCGCAATCGGAGGGGATGAGAGAAAGAGACGTCATGTGTTAGAAAGGGACAGATATAGCCACCACCGACCAAATCCTAAAAGGGCACGCACTGCCTCTCTCATATTATGTTTTATGTTTCGAATTAAGCAAGTTATTTAATAAGCGTTTTATTGTAAGGTAAAACGCTGTCATTTTAAAAAGCTTTCCACGTCAGGTATACAAATTTTAAAAACTTGCAATATTTTTTTTTTTTTGCCCGCGCTTGAAAATTTTGAAAGTTAAAAGAATATTATACCCGTAAAACTATAATGGGTACGAGAATAACTTGTAAAATTAGAAGCCAAGAAGAAAATAAGTGAAATTGGACCAAAAGTGCACGCGTAATTTCTCCCATTCATCAAACATAACAAAAAGAGGAAATAAACATAACATTTGAAATGCCATGTCAAGCTGTCGCGCATCGTGTTTTGGCAAGAACCGAGGTATTTCCTAGACAGTGACTCATCAGGGTGGCCGAGTCTGACTGAAGCCCGGATTCTTCAGACTAAAACATGTATTGCTCATTAAATTGATAGAGCTCAAACAGTTTAGTTAGACAGTTTAGTTTTTCGGCTTCCACGGATATCTTTATCTACTTTACAGTTTTAATAGTGAAGGTACAGAGGCGCAAAATTTTAATCTGTGTTCTGTAATTTTTACTGTCTTTCTGCCCTGTCATCTTAATAGCTAGCCCTTTCCTATTCTCCACATTAGAACTTTCTGAACTAAAATTGCAGCAAATTTCTGTGGTGACGATTTTCACAAATATTTAGCATGAATCTAGTTTTACACGCTTATTATTTTAAATTTTCAATCACTAGATTGATCAAAATGCAGCAAGTTCACTTCCTAATATAAAACTGAGCGCATACAATATGGGGTGAAATTTGACTAGTGAACTCAGGATGGACCGAAATATGTATGTAATTTTTTTATCTGCCATACAAATGGACTTGGTCAGCTGCTGGTATGGTACATTTGGTATGGGTAGTCAAGTCAAACCTATGTTACTTGGGAAAAGTTTTTTCTTATCACTAGTTTCAGTATCAGTCACTAGTAAAATTTCACCCTATAAAAACATCAAAGTTAAACCTTACGTATCCGTTAAACAATGCACAGTCAGTTTAACCATCAAGGTGACCACTGCTGTTTAGAATGCAGGTAGTCTTTACCACAATTAAAGAATCTAAAATCTGTGGTCTTTACTCTCTATGGCTATATTATAATCCATGTTATATATAGTTGCCTGCCAGCGGAAAACACACACGCCATCAAAAATCACCCATTAAAACGTCACAGAAACATGTGCAGAGTTTTATAAATTCGTTGACAGCAATGGTGATTTATAATATACTATCTGTTACCCGCGGCGTTGCCCACATAAAATAAAAACTATTCAATGCGTTAATCCATGTTACCTTCTATATGTGTACCAAATTTCATTACAATCGGTTCAGTAGTTTTTACGTGAAGTAGTTAAAAACAAACATACAAACTTTCGCATTTATAACATTAGTATAATTAGTATATAGTAATGTTTTCCGGCTTAGAATAGCATCACCCTAATTGTACTCGTGGGTGTTGTAAAATGTGACTAAGGGATAGTCATCCAGGGAATGGGCAGCTGCGTTCCCAGTGAATGCAAAATCTTGCACTGCGCTCGCTTACCCGTCAGCCAAGCGTGGTGAGTATGGCAATCCCTCCCAATAACGGGAGGCCCATGCCCAAGTAGTGGACTGTTGTGGCTGTCAATGTTTGTAAGTATACATGAAAAGGGATATAATTTTAATGTTGAGGGACATGGATATTTGCTACTCTTTGCTTGGATTCTCATAAAATTCATATGTTGCATTAGTCTGTGGTATGAAACATGAACATGTGTCATATCGTAATATTAAACACATCAAAGGAGAGCTAATATTAGGTTCTCAGTCATAACTGTGGTAATGTACTCAAATATTTTGCATTAATATTTTAAACTGATTTTTATTTCTGCTGAGTGTAAGATGCCTACAGTTTACTATTTTTTTTTTTTGTAATTTATCTTTGACTAATAATAAATAGAAAGAGGCTCCGACAAGCAAGTTAGTGAAAGGAGGTGAGATACAGAAGCTTCAAATGAGCCTTAAATTAATAAACAAAGTCTAAAGAAAAAATCAAAAGTATTATTCATCACGCAGCCTACGTTTGGAATACAGAAATGCAAAATGCAAAGACTCCAATGCGAAAAAAATTACAATCTAAAACCGTAAAATAAAGTTAAGCTAACGTACGGTTCGTTGTTGTTTTTGAAGAAAATATTTTATCTATCATTAATTTTATCGTCTTTTATTTCGCAAATTAAACATTTAAAGGTGCAAAAGAAGTGAATTTTTTGTGCATCTAAAGCCTATTGTAGAGTAACGGATACTTAAAGTGTTTTAAATATACTGGCACAATAAATAAAAACAAACTCAATGTCAATTTATTACCATCACTTTTTTCCTTCTAAAGCTTGCACCGCCGTCATCTCGAGTTATGGCCATCGCGGCCGAATCCACGTTGAGAATACTCCAATCCATGGTCACTCAGTATCTATGATCCCAACACTTAGAAAAAAATCCACTGAAAAAATCACAAATCACACGAACTCGTTTTACGGCTTTTGGCGCCAAACGAGAAATTCACATCTAACTGAAGCTCGCACCAACATCAGACTTCCGTCATTACCCGGCCGCGATTCATGTGTAATCGAGGCAACATGCTATGACCGTAGTCGCACCTATATGTGCCTATATTGCTGGCAGATATTTAAATTGGCAAGCCAAAATAAGTACGACATTTCGCTTCGGCTGGGCGCTGGGTCGGCGGCCGACGGCGCTGCCAAAAGTCTCTTGTTGCATTGCCGCAGTTAACGCATTGGTGATCGTGGTTATCCGAATACAATGTTTAAAAATGATTTTTGAATAGATCTAAAGTAGTTGAGCTGTATACCGCGCTAATAAAGCATTATCCCATTTCCATCCGTGGGTATTGTTTAAGGCAGAGATAAATCCAAGGAATGGACAGCAGCTTTCCTTGTGAATAATCTTTTCGGTCCCGTTCGCTAAGCATGTTTCCCGGTGATATAGCCGATCTGCACAAGTACACTCCTAAGCAGAGAGCTGGCTGAAAAACCTAGACATTGACGCCTGATCCAAGAAGGGATTGCCATACGATATGATGATGATGAGCATGGTTGGTAACAATAGCAAACAGCAGTTCATCAGAGAGATTTTTGTGCTGTTGTTGTTAATGATAAGAGCAGTTGAACCATTTATCCTCAACCAGCCTCTGTATTCTATTTAAGACTCATGATTAAAGAAGTGTATATTCCTCAATATAAAATTCAAAGTTTTCAGCTTTGATTTAGGACCCTGTATCATCTGCCGATTTATTTAGAGCCAGCGCACCTACCTACACACTTTATATCGTTGGGATATTTACACAAAATATAAAACAACTGCTACCTTATATATAGAGATTTAAAGTTATCGTAGTATCTCCTATTCTAGCTAAAATAAACTGATCATTGTAATTTTTCTGATTCCACAATATCAAAGTTGGTGAACTACCAAAAAAAATACAGCAAGTTGAAAATGCGCGGGTGTTTTACAGCCCATGTCAAATTGATAGTGTAACCATATGTAGCAGAATTCTGCAACTTTGGCCAATTTAACTTTATTTTAAAACAAGATAGTTATTTAAGGTTGCTCTTATGGATGTTTTCTATGTCTTTCTCTAGCTATTAAAATGTACCAACATATGACCAACATAAGTAATAATCATTTTATGTCTTAATTTGAATAAATAATGATTTGCCATACAAAATAGTAGAGGGATTTCTTTTTCTTCTTCTTCGTCGAGTCGAAATGGTAACTAAATGAGATTTCTTTTTGAGAATTAAAAAATGCTTACTATTCCAAGAACTCTGTAGATGGAGTTGAACTGACTACGTTGCTAGATGCCAAAACCAAAAGTCATGAACAATGTTTTTCGCGCTTTGTTATTAATTAATACTATGTTTTTTTTTACGTTGTTTTTGTTATGGTTTTCTTTCGTTGATATGCAGGAAAACCCATGAAAGTAAATATTTTTGTGATGTGATGTGATGTGAGTGATACTGATGTAACACTGATTAGTGATAACGTTTTGTTTTATGTTCTCATACGTCCAAGTGATCGTTTTTTAATACATTTTTATTCTTTAAAATATACCTTTATTCATCATTTTATGCTATTTTTTGGATACATTCGGGTGTGTACGCAGAAATGGTAATATTGGTGATTGTCACACCGTGTGCGTCGATCCGTTCGTAGATCGTTCGTGTCAATGTCGTTGTTTGTCATTCGTTCGTTTATTTCATTCGATCCGACCGGTCTCAGTCAGTCAGTCTTTGTTTTGGTTGTTTGCGCGCAGTTCGTGCGTGATTTTATTATCGCGTATTGCAATTTTCTCATGTATGTTGCGTGAAATATATTTATAATCATCCTCTTCAGAGATTATAAATGGAGTGATCAATCCGTCTGCCCGTAATCTTTCCGAAGTGGCAGTGAGATAAGGTCGGACCGAATAATACAGCATCAGTTTTTATCGCGGAAATGAGCAAGAATCTCCAGTGTGCTGTGCTGATTAACTGAGACCGCCTTTGTTATTTCCATCGCATCTTCGTAGAAATGGGTCGATTCGCGACACCGTAACGCTCCCAGTGAAATAAATATTTGCAGCCAATTCTTCGGCTTGTTCGTGCTATTCGATTTTCAAGAACTTTATATAATTTCAAAATGGAGAATGCCTCGATTTTGGCGGGCTACATTCCGGATTATTTTATCAATTTAGTGGACGAACTTGACGAGCACCCGTGGCTGTTTTCGTGTCTCGCTTCCATCCTCGTGGGTATGAGCGGCATACTCCCGCTGCTCATCATCCCGATCGACGAGAGCGCCACTTTCAAAGATGGACGTAAGTTTTATTTTTGCATATTTATTTTTTATTCCAAGGAATACCTGGACGGCAAGTACAGCCAGCCAGGTATTCCATTGTCCCCCAACAAGCCATATTCAATATTCTTACTGTAACCTTTTCCAAAGAATCTAAAAATGCACAAAGTATTAGTTGCAATGCAATAGTGTGTCTGAGCTATCACAACTTATAGGGGAGCACAATTCGCTACTCCAAAAAGTGGTGCTCCAGTAAGGTAAAGATTTCATGGCCAAATATTTACTAAATTATTGGAACCAATAAAAGTTGTATTTTTTTCTACATTTTGATCTAAGACACGCATTATATACGCCACAACAGTCCAGTCAGTCTGCTAAACATGGGCCTCCCCCAATTGGGTGGCATTGCTATACTCCCTCATTATTATTATAATTTTCAATTGTTGCTCTAATTTTGGCCCCAAGCCCTATAAACCATCATCATCATCATTGACTAGTTGATATGTGCGGAGCCAGGTCGGCTGCAGGAGTCTGCCGCGCGGTAGATCTCTGTCACACGTGCCTGACGGAGACCCCGTTCCAGGTTTAATTGTGGAGTTGGCCTCTCCAGGACCGTTGTGCTTGGGTCGGATTTATCCCTCGGTCGCTTCTTACGACCCCCACGACACCTAACAATTTGGTAGGGACAATGTAAATGTTTTTGTTTGTTTACAAGTTTATTTTTAGTTTCACATTGTCATGATCATGGTGGCACTGATTGGAATGCCAAACAAAGTAGGTGATTGCACTGCACCTTATTAAGTTGTGTATAAATAAACAATGTTTTGTAGATTTAATCTTCTTGTTGATACTAATATGACTCCAATAAAAGATATGATTTATTTACTTATTTAACTCAAAATATTAAACACAGGATAAAAACACGTAAGACACAACAGGTAGGTTAGATATGCCGCATTCTAGCCCCCTACCTAATCTGCCCATTTTTTAAATTTTGGGCTGCATTCCAAATACTGGAATAACCTACAACATATTCACTCTATTTACCACCTGATCATGTCCACTTCCTTAAAAAAAATGAATTGAAATTCTTTATTCAATGTAGGATAGTATTATCACTTATTGACATCATGATCCGTCATTGTAAAAAAAAGAAATTTGTATCAGGCAATTTTCTTTCTTTTATAGCAATTTTGTAGAAATATTATAGAAAACTGGCTCAGGCGGGATAAAAAAAATAAAATAAAGGCACTGCCACAGGGCTGGCCAGGTTAATCACACGGCATGTAACTTTACGCCACCACCATCTGAAAAAAAAAACATCAATAACTTTTAAACACACCTTAAGTTATAGATGTTGGTTACAATACAACGGCAATGCGGGAGCGAACAGTTTGAGAACGTTGCTTGATAGCTTTTTACATCCATTCTAGCACATGCATTTAAAAAAATAGGTAAGGTAAGGTTTTTCAATTTTATTGTATCATATCAAGCAGAAGATTGTCTAAATTATATTTTAATATCAATTTGAACTTATTCTATTGCTAAGTTGCAGATAAATTAGGGAGGCTGAAGCGACTTAGTGTTAAGTATGGTGAAGCGACTGTGCCTTTCATTGCCGCTGCATGAGATAGAAACGCCGAATCAGATTTCCTGAGTGTTTTTGAGGGTTTTTAATACTTTTCAAGTGAAATATGCGAAATAAAAATAAAACTCAACACAAAATATGAATATTGTTAATTTTTTTTTTTTTTTGTAAATACAAACTAAATTGTTTTGGAGAACATAAGATTATATCAAAATTTTAAATTTCTGCTGGCGTATGAGCTTCAACTATTTGATTTAGATTTTGTAGCTCTGTATAACTAAATTTAAGGAGAAATTGACACTGTCATCCAAAACTTTGCCTTTGATGACACCCGCAGGTAGAAATGAGGTGATGCTAACCTCAAACAGTCATACCTACACTAGTATTGATAACACAACTTGTTGTTGTTATCCACTTGTTTCCTTAAACAAAACTCCACTCGTGAGAACCAATTATTGTTGATGTTATTATTCACCCAATGATAGACTTTCCTTCAATGTCCATAGTTACCATCTGTTTATACACATAGTCGCGTCACGTGTATAAGTTAGGCAGATTAAGAGCTTTCGTCAGTTAATTTTGAGGTTCTAAATACATCATCCTTGCGGGGTGGGCAGAGCGTAAACGGCGGTAAAAACGATAATTTCGCCATGTCTGACAAACATTTGAGGGTCATTCAGAAGATTGTGTATCACCATAGTAACAGGTTGTCAGCCCATCGCCCATAAAATTGCAATACACGTGTAACTGTCGAGTCCCTTCGTCGCCTCTTACGACGCCCATGGGAAAGAAATGGAGGGATGCTATTCTAAGCCGGCATCACCCGCCATCAAATAGTCTCAAACATGTCTAATAGCCCCCCCAGCACGAACAGGCAAGACCTTCAATCGTGTAAAGAACGCCTTAAAAACAGATTTAGTTTTTTCTACAAACTCGCACGACTTGTTTCTTCGCAAAATCATGTTTATTTTTAGTAAACAGCGGTTGATCACACACTCGAGCTATGGGCAGGGAAATAGTAAGGGAAGTGGGCAGCGCGAATGTGTGAACAGGTTACTCGCGCTGCTACTCGTCATGCCGCTGCCACTTCCCGTGCTCCCTCGATTGTCGGTTTTTCGTGCGCAAAGTAACGGCAGTATGAGCGTGAGTGGAATGTATTGCTGTCTCGCTCACTAGTATTGCACGAACAAGCCGAAGAAGTATGACGGCAGGCGAATGTGTGAACGAACTCTCACTCGCGTTGATACTTCTACGGAAGTATTTCGAGCAATATTCGCGGTAGCGGCAGGAGCAGGTGTCGCGTGAATGTAGCAAAAGGGAGTGTGGATACAAATTGTCAGCAAGAAAATCAGATAACACAATTACTGAACACGTATTTTTGAATTATGAGTTCTCAATGTATGGCACTGAATTCGTTCATGACAAGGCTATTTATGCGAATGCCTTATATCTGTTGGGGTATGCGTATGTGTGAATAGATTTGTGTAACAGAATGTGTGATATAAGCAGCGTTTAGACAATCCGTGGTAGGCAGACTTTCGCATGCGAAATCATCTTCAAATTCGCATTCGCAACGAATGGTCTCACCTTACCACTTATGCCGTGAAACATTTTTACTATTCTCCAAGACAGCTAATTGCCAAAACCATGAAAAGATCAGCATTTGACCAAGACTATTGACGCAATAACTTTGAATAACGTTTCAATTCACTGTAAATAAAAAAACAGTAGGTAAATAAAAAAAAAAGGGATTTTTAATTCAATGATGAGGGTTGCTGAGGTCTGAATATTATGCGTAATATCACGAGAACGTTAAGATATTTTAATTATCGGCAATACAGATTTTTTATGTTTAGGAAAAACGAAAAACTGGAATAAGCGAATTGGATTTCGTGAGATACTGAATTACAAATATGCGTGTTGATCAAACTTCTAGTACTTGGGAAATCGAACTCCTGACTAGAATCTGAAAAAGCTGTTGCTTTTTTGCGAGGACAAAGAATCAGTATAACCTTGATGAAGATGTCAATGATCTCTCAAGTCACATGGATGATCAATGTCTATTTCCCAACTGACACTATCTGCAATGTTGGACACAAAATAAATCCTTTAGTTACCTCACGTACGAGATAAGGTGATATCTGATAATTTGAATCACGCCGTTAGCCAATACCTATTGCAACTTTTGAGTAAAAACTCCTTGGGGAAAGTTGGTCAATTTTATAGGGCTGTTCGCCCCTTGAAAGGTATTCAGTACTTATCTTAATACCATGTATAGTGTACTTTCTTACCTATACCTATGCGGCGCAGTGGTAGTGCGACTGCCTGCTACGCAAAGGTTCCGGGTTCGATTCTCGGTGGGACACTCATAAAGTTGATATTTATCACTTAGTGAATTTGTTCCCGGTCTGGTTAGGACATTGCAGGATGAACCAACTGATTGTCCGAAAATAAATGGTTCCGTGCTTCGGAGGGCACGTTAAGCCGTCGTTCCCGGTTGCTGTCTATGATTACTTAGACGGCGGTCGTAACACAACCATGTCAGAGACCTACTAGTGTTAGTAGGCGAGGCGATTGAAAAACTGACACCAGGGTTCATGGGGTCGTTGGACGACTCGGTGTCCCACACGAAAAGAGAAGAGTGTACTTTCTTGTTGCCATTACAATCAGTTTCTATATTAAGATAACTTAGCACTCTGTAGGCACTTGTGAAACATTGTTGGGTAACAGTTGTCAAGTGACGAGATAAAAATAGTTTCACTCGGTTTCGTATTGAGCATTGATCTAGTTTTAAGAAAGTGATTACAGCTAGAAAAAACTATTATAGTTTGAGTTTTATTTTAAGTACTAGACACTTAGATACAATACAGTGATATTTGAAAGGGAGCGCATGAAAATTTCTTTAAGTCTTGAAGACGTATTGACCAGCGGGTTAATTTTGTATGAGAGTCTGAGGTCCAACCTTTTTTATGGACAAAAACAGGAAGACAAAGCTTGATGTTTTTTAACCAGACGTAAAATAAGAATCGCAAGTACAAATATAGGGAGTGAAATTTTACTAGTGACCGATAGCGAAACCTCTAGACAGGCTAGTGCTCATGAACAACTTTCCCACAACAACATAGGTTGAATTATGAAAAAAATATTTTGAGTTTCCATAGTAACTCAATTCAGCTGATCGGCAATTTTGTATGGGAGGCCCAATTATTCGTATTTCTACCAATGTTCCTTAGGGAAATTTGTTTCTTATCACCAGCCCGTCTTGAGTTTTCAATATCAGTCATTAGTAAAATTTCACCCTATGCAAATATTTTGTTCTTCTGGCACCATTTATGTAACTATAGTATGAACAAATAGAATTTTCGATACAAAGTTAATTTCACAGTCGAGCGCGCATTCTATTAAATAAGACGCCGTATGGTTACTGCAGGAGAGTGGTTCAACCTGATAACGCTTAAATTTGCAGCTTTGACAACGTTAGATGTTTGAGTACCTCGACGTGCTAAAGAAAGGTCAGGTCAAGAGTACCCTAAACCGACGAGCAAGCATGTGGAGATTGATGAATGTAGAGGAGGCGAAAGAAGTATGCCAGGATCGTAGTAAGTGGGAGGAAGTAGTCTCTGCCTACCCCTCCGGGAGAGAGGCGTGATTTATGTATGTAAATCTTTGAGTGGGTTGTTGAGTCGACAAACGCTAGTATCAGAGATTTTAACCGCCTACGAGTTAACAAGACTGGGATTATTCCCTAAACAATCAGCCACAACACAACAGTCCACTGCTGGACATGGGCTACTTCCACTTGCTTAGCTGTTGCCCATTATCCAGATAAATTTATACCTTAGTCGCTTTTTACAACACCCACGGGTAGCAGGATGATGCTATTTTAAGTCGGAAACACGTCAGCCACCTGTCAACTGAATAATCGAAGGTATTCGATTGTGTACACACGTAACGAGTTTCGAGAATATCGATCCGTCTGTATGAGGATTTTTTCGTGACACTAATTTTCCCGTGGTAATAGTTGTTTTCCTGTGGTAAAAAGTGGTCTATGTGTTATTACCGGTTATTACTCTACCTGTGTTTCAAATTTCATCCAAATCGGTCAAGCCGTTTGAGCGTGAAGAGGTAAAAAACATACATACATACACACACAAACTCTCAGATTTATAATATTAGTACGGACAAAATTAACATTATCTTGCAAAATCGTTTTTATCATTATATTGCATTGATTTATACCTATATGGCATTAAAGACTTACAACAGGCTTACACATGTTAACATTATCTATTGATAAATGCGACAGATAATTATTTATCTTTTATCACAACTGCTCTTTCTAATTATTGATGATTGTATTAGTGGACATTATTATGCTGAAAAGAAGAAGATGTTAAGTTTGCCAGAGATTAACTTAGACTGGTTAGTTTTAACAAACGTTTGGTCTACCTGAATATCTTGGTCTATTATTGGGTATTAGTTGCAAAACTAACCCGGTAGATGGAGCCGTACCACGCGTTACTGGCATTAATATATACTTGCAATATTCGCGGGCAAGGGACGAGCTGCAGTAGCCCAGATGGAAGAGGCGCCGCCACTAGTGATGGCGAAAGTCGCAGGTTCAAATCCTGCCTGCGCTTGAAAATTTTGCAAGTTTTTTAAAATTGTATACCTAACACGAGAAGTGTTTTAAAAGTTAGTATTCAATTTATCGCGGGTTCTCATCGCTGATAATACATGAGAAGTTTTCGTTTTACATGATTGATGATAGATAATGCAACATTGTAAGTAAGAAGGTAAAAACCTTATCAGGGTTAAACCTACACTATCAATAATAATAATCAATGAACAAAATTGGATATGCCGGATATTTCTTTATTCTAAAATAAAATATTTTCTTTTTAAACAAACAATCTATCAGAATGTCCATTGTTCAAGTTTTTAGTATTATCCTTAAGTAAAATACAACCTACAAACTAAATGAAATATTCGTTCATGTAATTAAAGTTAATAAAGCAATTAATACCAAGAATAGAAGTTTTAGGCACTTTAGCCATAACTTTAATAGGCGTGATATGTGTGAAATGTTATTAATTTGCAGGAAGAAAAAGTTCAAATACCTTTTTATCGGCGACGTGAGGTCAAAAAGATAATCGGACTTGTATAAATGGCGCAGACATTATCATTCAGCCGAGGAGACTCCAAGATAACTTGAGTTTATAATCGTGCAGAGTATTAAAAGTAGCATCTCCGCCTACACATTTGTGTTAGTACAAAGATAGTGCAAAGTTAAGTCGTGACTGTGACTCATCTGACAAATTTATCAACTATTTACTTAAACTTACACACAACATATTAAGCCTATATCCCTTGCGCGGTAGGCAGAGCGTAAACGGCCGAAAAATACAGGCATTCACGCTATGTCAGTCTAATATTTGAGGGTCATTCAGAAACTTGTGAATTACCATAGTGACTGGTTGCCAGCCCATCGCCTAAAATTACAATACACGTAAACCCTCGAGTCTCTTAGTTGCATCTTACGACATACGCCGGAAAGAAATGGGGTAATGGCCGGCGTTACACAGCCAAATTGTTTTTCCTATTATACAAATAGTCTGTTTGTTCCAGCGGGAGCAGCCACACTACAAATCCTCCTCAGCTTCGCAGTGGGCGGTCTACTTGGAGACGTGTTCCTCCACCTCCTGCCCGAAGCGTGGCAACACGACTTAGCCAGTACTAAAGGTATGTACAGTAGTTTAATGAGATATGGTATATTATTGTGGGGCAATGCCGCGGATGCAAGTAGGGTACTTTATTACTAAAGGTATGTACAGTAGTTTAATGAGATATGGTATATTATTGTGGAGCAATGCCGCGGATGCAAGTAAGGTACTTTATTACTAAATGTATGCACAGTAGTTTAATGGGATATGGTATTATATTGTGGGGCAATGCTGCCAATGCAATTAGGGTACTTTATTACTAAAGGTATGCACAGTAGTAAAATGGGATATGGTATACTATTGTGATACTTTATGCTTTCTTGCCAGTAAATCATTCACTGGAGATCCTCCAGTCTACTCGAAGATATTTTTAAACTTAGTCAGCATCAAATGAAGGTGGATACAGACTTAGTTCAGGGGCGTTTTTACGCTATTTTAAAAGCGTCTCGGGTTTGTTTCAATAGAGTGTCTGTTAGATGGTTTTGGCCGTTTCGTATTCCGCTAACAGTTTGAAGTATATTTAAGAAATTTAAATTGTTTTTTTTTTTAATTCTTAATTCAATGTAGGATAGTATTATCATATCACTTATTGACGTCATGAACCGTCATTGTAAAAAAAGAAATTTGTATCACACAATTTTCTTTTTTTTATGACAGTTTTTAAATGTCCTAATAGAAAACCGGCGCTATAGGAAAGTCCAATGACAACGGCAATGACAATCGACCAGCAGTATATGCAGAAAAAAATTAAATTGATGTAGATACTGTTAGACTAGTTTCCTTGAGTATATTTTCGTAGTTCTATGACATAAATAACATATTTTGTGACAATGCTGTGGATGCGAATACTTTTTTTATAAGTAGCATGACTGCACGACTCTTTTCAGTACGAAAAATATAGCACTCTGGTCTGTCACTTGATAGCGTAGCGGATAGTACTCCTGCCTACTACACCGAAGGTCTTGGTTTCGATCCCCACAAGAGACAAATATTTGTTAAGTCAATTTTCAGTTATTTGTGTTTGTATTTATGTAAAAAAGTATATGAGTATTTATACTAGCTATTTAGTTCCCATAGTACAAGTTATTCTTGGTTTGAAGATTTATTCTTTTAGTTTAGTTTATTACTATACTTATTACTAGCGGCCCGCCCAGCGTTTTCCCTTGGGAAAAATACCCTTTACCAGCATGAATTTTACATAAAAACCTTCCTCTTCAATCACCCTATCTACTGAAGAAAAGAGCATTAAAATCCGTTGCGTACTTTTAAAGATCTAAGCATACGTAGGTAGGGACACGGAAAGCGACTTCATTTTACACATTTACTGATTATTTATTAATTTCTGCGGAAACAGGAAACAACATCAACTTTATTTTGGAAACCTTGTTCAAAACATTATACAAACATACATAATCTAATTAATCAACACAACTTCCTTCAAGTTTAAGTTCATCCATTGTCAAAGATACTATTTTTCCTTGCACCGTACAAGATGCTCTCTACCAACTTATATTTGCTGCCGAAAACAATCCAAACACGTACAGATATAAACTTTCTAGCTGCATGTTAAAGTTGGCACGTGTATACGTCGACCTACAAATCTTTTTGCGGTTAAAGTGACACAGTTCTCATACTATATCCTGTTTGTCAACACCAAATATAATTTGGTGCGGTGTAATTGTAACGTGTGTATAAATATATCGGTAAAGGTTTTGTGTTACAAGCGTGATTAATCATTACTAGTATAGTATTAGTAGCTCTTATGTAGTTGTAATAGAGTTAGTTTTCGTTATGTAATTTTGCTAAAGACTTGAATGGCGCCAACTAGTTGTGGTTATAGTTAGTTTTGATTAATTTAACATTTGTGAAGTAGGTCTTGCGGTTAAGAAAAGTATAGTAATGTAGGTACCAGCGGTTTTTTTTTACCGTGTGGTTTTTCGAGTCGTCACTTAAAGTGTCTTCTGAAGACTTTTTCATTCGATCACTGTTTTCGTGTAGGATACCAAGCCGACGAACAACCCGATACATCCTAGTGACAGTATGTCAACCGCCTTCTACTACTTGTAGGCCTCTGACATGGTTGTGTAACGACCGCGGTCTAAGTAATCATAGACAGCAACCAGGACCGACGGCTTAGCGTGCCCTCCGAAGAACAGAACCATCTTTCTTACGGGCAATCAGGTGATTCGGTCTGCAGTGTCCTAATCAGGCACGACACAAATTTGGGAGAGCCCCACCGGGAATCGAACCCGGAACCTTTGCGCCGCAGGCTGTCGCACTACCACTGCGCCAAATCGGCCGTCCGTTTGATCATATTAAACCCTTTAACTATCCCTTCATCAGACAAACATTGGTTCTAAGATTTTTACAAATTTGTCACCATGTCCTTGGTGGCAAAAACATTTCAATAGGTGAACCAAACCATTAAACTTAACAACTTGCCTTTAGGAACATTGGTCGAAACATAAAAAAACCTCCCATACAAAATCTACCCGTGGCGTGCTCTGGTACATTTTATATAAAAGTATTTTTTCCATATTTCGACTCATATCGGGTAAATTTTTTTTGTCGTTTCTTGACATATGTTTCTAAGGGAAAGCTGTTCAGTTTCATTTGTATATATGTTACAGTAAAAACCTTTTTTTAGTTAAAACGCGTTATCACGAGTTAAAACTAGTTTTTACTAACTGCCTTTGTAAAAACTAGAATCTCCTAGTAAAAACTAGAATTTACTGATTTATACGGTTAAGTTTTAGGTAAAACTAGTTTTAACTTTGAACGATAGACAAAACTAGTTTTAAGTAGAAAATTTTGTTTGTAATTTGCCTTGACTAAAAATGAAACATTAAAATATATTTTTTATTACAATATTTATAGAGAATATTTGTGAATTGTAACATTTCAATAATTCAGTAACATTCATATTTATTATCAATATAAAAATTATAAAAAAAAACATTTCTCCTTAGGAAGATCAAATAACTAAATTGGCAATTTTACATAAAGTTTAAATCAAGTCTTATACATTTAACAAAAGTATTTTTAAATCTTCATACAGGACTTCGCTCGCCTCGATCACATGATGTCGCTCCACCAATCAGAATCGTTCTAACACGTCTCGCCACTTCTGAAGTTTGTGGAATCAGTTTTAACTGATTGGTTTCGTTAAAACGCGTTTTGACTAGTTAAAACTAGTTTTAACTGAATTAATTTTTTGAACCACAGTTAATTCTAGTTTTGACAAAGCTATTCAGTTAAAACTAGTTTTAACTCGTGAAAACGCGTTTTAACTCAAAACGGGTTTTTACTGTAACATATATAATATATACACATTCAGACAGACAAGACAGACATAACATAGCTAAGTACGTCATTTGTTTATACTAAAGGAAGCTATGATATGCACGATTAATGCATACTACACTTGGAACACAAAACGTATACTATCAATTAGTAGTTATGTACAAAGGTATGAATCAGTAAGTAGTTTTACGAATGACTTCTAGGTTAGTGCTAAAAATAAATACACCGTCTGTAGGTCGAACATGTTAATTACCTAGAAATTGATTTCTTTTTTTTGTTTATACTAATGGAAAAGGCGACTAAAAGGTGAATCCAGGGAATAGGCAGCAGAGTGCTGTGTGAACATCTATTACACCTTGCACTGCGCTCGCCAGTCCTTCTGCCAAGCATGATATTAAGCGTGGTATTACAAACTACCCCAAAAGGGAGGCCCATGTCCAGCTGTGGACTATTGTAGCTGTGTCTATACACAATTTTCCAAATAACCCTCAATTATTTGCATAAATGTCCGTTTCTTACGGCCGTTTAAACTCTGTCAACCACGCAAGGGATTATAGGCGTGATATATGTATGTATTTAGTGTCTTGTGAGGTTATAACCCACGACCCTCGATGTCGCTTGTACGTCGCTTTGAGACGAGTACCAGGAGATTGAACAATTGGCAAGGGTCAGTCGGACCGCCGGTAGCTTAGTTGGCAAAGCAGTAGGACGGTACCCCACGGTCCCGGATTCAAGTCCCGGCGGGCGCTAACATTTTCAATTTCTTTTTTTAATACATACATACATAGGCAGAGCGTAAACGGCCGCAAAAACCGGACATTTACGCCACGTCTGACAAACATTTGAGGGTTATTCGGAAAATTGTGTATCGCCATAGTGAAAGTAAGTAAGTAAAAACACTTGGACTTGCACATTCAAAGCACAAATAAAAACAGGAAAACTTAAACTAAAAATGCGCAAAGGCGGCCTTATCGCTGAAAGCGATCTCTACCAGACAACCTTTGGGTGTAGGAGAAATCAAAGGGAAGAAGAGAGGTTGTCAGCCCATTCTTATTTTTATTTATCAAAATATATATTTAAATTATGATTATTTTTTATTTACAGAAGGCGAGCACGTGTCACTTAAATGCGGCCTATGGTGCCTATTCGGGATGCTGGTGTTCATAGTCGTGGAGAAACTCTTCGCCGCCAGCGAAGGAGAGGAAGAAGAGGAAGAAAAAAAACCAAACGGCACCATGAAGCACATAGAAATAGAGGAAATTGAGAAGTTGCTGGAGAAAGAGAGGAAGACGAGAGGGAAGAACGGACTGTGTTCCAGCAATGGATCTGTCTCTGCGACGGAATTGTACAATACGTGTGTCTTCAATAATAATACTAAAGGTAAGAAATACGTGACCACTAGGATTGAAATTCTTAATTCAATGTAGGATAGTCATGATCCGTCGTTGTAAAAAAAGAAATTTGTAGTACTCAATTTTATTTTTTTCTAACAATTTTGTAATGTTTTGGCGGGACATACAGGGTGTAAGGGATGGTGTACCGAAAACTTCAAATGTTGACATGATCAGACCATGACACTGAATAACTTTTTCTATGGAGAATTAGTTGGTAAACAAGAAAAAAAAAACGAACTCATTATAAATTCCCGATCACCTGACTGACTCTCTATGAAACTGGAAAAGAAAAATGTTTTAAATAGGCTCCATAGTCAACGTGCAAAGTTTTCGTTACACTGTCCCCTTACACCCCGAATGTAAATCTGAAGCGATCAGTTTTTTTATTTTATTAAGGATGAGTTTGCTCTTGACTCTAGTCTAGGTCATAGGACAGAGACAGAGTCTAAGATGGAGCGAGCTCACCCAGAAGAAGCATGTTCACTCTTACTTTGAAGAGATTAGGGTTGTATGCGTTTGGAAACACAGACGCAGGTAGTGAGTTCCACTCTTTAGCAGTGCGCATTATAAATGATGACTGGAAGCGCTTAGTCAGAATTGGTGGAATGGCTACCAGGTACAGATGGTACCCGGCGGTGCGTCTGGATGTCCGATGGTAGAAGGGAGCTGGTGGAACAAGGTCGTGAAGCTCTTGAGCACACTCTCCGAAGTACAATCTGTGAAAAACCAGTCATCACCTCACTCTTTCCAGGAGGCTCGGGCGGTGGTGGGGGCGGGGGGGGCTGCTGCGCGGACGGGCTCGACGACGCCACGTGCGCTGAGCTCGCGCGCTCGTGCAACAAGAAGACGCGCTGGATGGGCCGCTGCTTGCTTCGGGAGGCACGCGAGAAGGCGCTCAAAGCCAAGAAGAGCGATAAGAAAGATGTAAGACAATAAATTTCGACTACATGTCTTTAAATTGTGTAGCATTGATAGTCTCAAACTTAGGAATGAATTAATGATGAGTGAATGCTAAATTAATGATAAACGAATGTTAAATTAATGACGAAAAAAATGATGAATTAATGATCAATGAATGTTTAATAAATCACGAATTAATGCTAAATTACTGGTGATTGTATGTTGAATTTATAACGCATGGAAGCAGAATTATTAATAGACGAATGCTCAATGAATCATTTATCAATGAATGAAGAATGAACGTGTAATGGATGGGCCGCCGCTTGCTTCGGGAGGCACGCGAGAAGGCGCTTAAAGCCAAGAAGAGCGATAAGAAAAATGTAAGACAATAATCTTTCTTTTTGTATGTACTAGTGGTCCGCCCAGCGGTTTCACCCGCTGCCACTCATTTTCCCGTGGTAATAGTTGTTTTCCCGCGGTAAAAAGTAGCATATGTGTTATTCCAGGCTATACTCTACCTGTGTTCCAAATTTTATCCAAATCGGTCAAGCCATTTGAGCGTGAAGAAGTAACAAACATACATACACACACACACATAAACTCTCAGATTTATAATATTAGTACGGATGACATGTAGTTTTTAAATTGTGTACAGCATTGACAGTCTCAAAATTTGGAATGAAGCATTAATTATGGATGATTGAATGCTAAATTAATGATAAACGAATGTTAATGACAAAATAATGATGAATTCATCACAAATTATAATGATATATATGTTAAATTAATGATCAACGAATGTTTAGTTTATGACGAATGAACGCTAAATTAATGGTGATTGTATGTTGAATTTCTGACGAATGAATTAACGCTAAATTATTGATAGATTGAATGAATCATATATCAATGAATGAAGAATGAGGCTTGCTACGGGACGGGAGGCAAGGGAGAAGGCGCTCCAACAGAAGAAGAGCGACAAAAAAGATGTAAGAGAATAAATTTCGACTACATTTCTTTCAATTGTGTATCGCGTTGTTTATCTTAAAATTTAGAAAATAGAATCAATTATGAGTAATTAAGTTATGAATTAGTGATGTTGCTGAATTATTGCTGAACTAATAATGAGTGAATGCTGAATTAATGACAAATGATTGAGGAATTTATCACGAATGAATGCTGAATTAATGAAGAATTTATCACGAATATATGGTGAATTAATAAAGAATTTATCACGAATATATGGTGAATTTATCACTAATGAATGCTGAATTTATCACAATTAAATAGTGAATTTATCACGAATGAATGCCAAATTTGTCACAAATGAATAGTGAATTTTTCACGAATGAGGTAATTTTAAGATAATTATAATCAACTTAAACATTTGCTGTAACACCAGTACCTCATGGAAAGCAATAAAAATTAGAGTAATTGAGTATTGAATGAATGCTGAATTTATCACGAATGAATGCTAAATTAATGACGAATTTATACTGAAATAATGAAAAATTTATGAACGTTGAATTAATGATAAATAAAATGAATTAATGGAAGATGTACATGCTAATGCATTGTCTAATAAAATGAGCAAATACTAACCAAATAGGTCTCTTCTTATGTACATCTGTACCCTGTACAGTGTACCTGTCATATATTTTTTCCTAGTTGTCAAAAAAGTTGGTAAATTGTGTTCCATTGTTTCCAGGTGGCCGGGTACCTGAACCTGATGGCGAACTCCATCGACAACTTCACGCACGGGCTGGCGGTCGGCGGGTCGTTCCTGGTCGGGTTTAGAGTGGGGCTGCTTACCACCTTCGCTATACTCGGTGAGTATATTAGGGGGCGAGTATAATTAAATGTCCAATGTGTTAGTAATCTCGTAATTACGCACTTTTTGAAGCGTGAAATACAACTGAAAATTCAGTAGAACAACCAAAGAACCGGAGTATCCAGTTTACCCCTCAAAAATGACAGTTCAGCATAGTGCTGCCAGTAACACTTTAATTTATAACTGATCGATAATCGGTTGTCGTTGATCATATTAAATCAATCACACGAAAACGAAATTGAATATAATACGCGAGGTGTTATTGGACAACTACCAAACAAACTGGTGGCAAGTAATTCAGATTTCGTAGAAGCACACATTTTGCAGTAGCTCAAATTTTGCAGCACAAATCGACTCTACTAAATTTTTGTGCCCGGAGTACATCACTTTGTCTGGGTTGCTATTTCCTATAAAATAGAATATGCAAGTTCCTATAAATATGAGTGGTTTTGTCATTCCCTAATATATTATTTTCTAATTCGACTGTGCAGGTTGGCTGGAATAGATCTCTTCATAGGGATAAGCTCACCTTTGTGGCTACGTTTAATACATAAATTTCAGTAATAATTTAATACACAATAAAGAATATACAAGGTGTAAGGGACAGCCCGCCGAATATTGCTAGGGTTCATTTGGACCATGAAACTGAATATTTTTCCGAAAATATTTCAGGAAACGTCAAATTTTTTTGCACTTTCCATAGTAAATGCAGTCAGCTGATCGTGATTTTGTATGAAAGGTCGAATATTGTTTGTCGTTTCCTGACATATGTTCCTAGGAGAAAGTTGATCAATATCATCGTCTCCATATTTGTATTTGAAGGGCTGTCCTTACACCCTGTATATATGACTTCACGCCATGGTAATCCCGTACAGACCGATACTGAGTAGTTTTATTCAACTAATTGAAGTAAATCCTGTATATCATGTAATTTCGATTTATCAGCCTCACCTTATGGTAAGGTTGTCTGGTAGAGAAGGCCGCCTTTGCGCATTTTTAGTTTTCATTTTATTTATTTATGTTTTGAATGTGCAATAATAGTACATTGTTGTCGAGGTATAGAAAATAAGACTTTGCTTGACGAGTATAGTTTGAAGTCCGAGCCGCAGGCGAGGACTTCAATTATACAAGTCAAGCAAAGTAATTTTCCCCGAGGCTTACATAGTGCTTTTCTCAAAAACAGGCTAGGAAATGAAAGATTGTACTTCTTATAAAAGTTAGCTAGCGACCACAACACAACGAAACAAATAAAAAAATACAATTTTCCCACCAATTGTAATTTTTTAAAATAAATTCGCCTGTAAGGCACAGTATTACGTAATATTCAGCCATACTAAATGTTAAGTTCATTCTTTTCTTTTTTAATTCTGGACAGGCAAGGGTCTTCACATCATACAGCCTCGTCTTTAGTTACCTGTTTCATACAAAATTACGTTCCGCTTCTATCAGAGTCATCGAGATAATTTTAAAATCAAATTATGTGGGTTTAGCGTATAACGAATTTATCTTAATGGACACCAGCAAAGGATTTCCATACAACTTTGCTGGCGTGATCTGAGACGTGACAAACAATGTGAAACTTCGCGGTTTCTTTTTTTGAAAGAAATGAACACATTTCCTAGCATGTTTGAGAAAAGTGTTTTTACTTACTTACTTATGCTATCTCTGTACCGAAGGACTGCTGGAAGAGATTTATTTTTTTAGAAATAAGTAGTACCTGTTGTGTTGTTTTTCTTAAATGTTATTGTCCTGTGTTTAATCATGTGTACAATAAAGTGTTAAATATATAAATAAATTTACTGTATGTGTTGTTACTGTTGACGTTTTTTTTTTTTTAGTGCACGAGATTCCCCACGAGGTGGGGGACTTCGCCATTCTGCTGAAAAGCGGCTTCTCGCGGTGGGAGGCGGCCAAAGCACAAATTGTGAGTAAACTCAGCTCAAAAAACAAGCTGGAAATATTACAAGGGTAAAGAAGCTTTGGTGAAGTGTAGTATAGTTTTTATTATTATTTATTTGAGCAGGCAGACAGTTGAAACAACTGATAATGCCTGCATCCTATTATTTCTTGGGGAAACTTCATCAATACCAAATTTTAAAACACTTCCCATGTTAAGTATACAATTTTTGAAAACTTGCAAAATTTTCAAGCTCGGGCAGGATTTAATGGGTTTGCTCTTGATAGGGTTATTACTAGTGGTCGGTCGACGCCTCTTCCATCTGGGCTACCGCAGCTCGTTCCTTGCCCGCCAATTTTGCAAGTGTGTTTTGCGAGTAACGCGTGGCATGGCTCCATCTACCGGGCTAGTTTTGCAACTAATACCCAGCGACTAATTCTATCTTTACAGATTGAATGTAGTTCGCCCGCGCTTGAAAATTCATCAAAAAAAAAGTTCTTCAATTTATAGATCCACCACTTTAAGTATTTTCAGCTTTTCTTACATCTATACTCTGTAAATTATATGATTCCCTTGACAGCAGGTAGATAGATCGGAAACCAAGAAAAAGTTTTTTAACTTTGGACAAAATATTTTTTTTTTACAATCTGACATCTGTCACAGTGTTAAAGCTATATTTTATGAACTATAATACAGTGAGCTGTATCATTTAAAACAAGTGTAAAGACCAAATTAACGGACATAGTCTGGAAGTGTAGCAAACTGAAGTGGCAGTGTTTGGGCACATCTGTCGTAGAACCGACGTACGGTGGAGTAAGCGAGTTCTCGAGTGGAGGCCACGCCTCGGCAAGCGTAGCGTTGGACGACCTCCGGCCAGATGGACCGATGACTTAAAGAAGTTGGCTGGTAGCGACTGGATGGCGAAAACGGGAGATCGTGCCCTATGGCGTACCCTGGGGGAGGCAGCAGTCCAGCAGTGGACTGCAATAGGCTGATTAATTTATTATATCTAATCGAATGCCGTGTGATGCCGGCTTAGAATAGCATCACCCCATTTCTTTTCCTTGGGAGTCGTAAGAGGCAACTAAGGGACTCGAGGGTGTGTATTACAATTCCAGGCGATGGGTTGACAACCTGTCACTATAGCGATACACAATTTTCCGAATGACCCTCAAACATTTGTCAGACGTGGTGTAAATGGCCGTTTTTTGTGTCATGATTTTTGAAATTCGTATGGTAAATTTGAGAGTTTGGTCTGGCAACACTGATGACGTGTTTCCTCTGGCGGAAGGAGTAGTGAGTGGTGGGGCTGACTGAGCGATCGGGCCCTCGAGCCGACGGGAGCTCAGTCTTACGCCATCCTCGGAAGAGTACAGTCACTTGGCAAAATCTACGCAGTCGTATTTTTGAATTTGTTAAAGTGTGAATAAAAGTTATTACCTGAAAAAGTGGATTTCATTTTATTTGCGGCTGTTTACGCTCTGCCTACCCCGCAAGGGATTATAAGCGTGATATGTGTGTGTGTTTCTAATACAAGCTTTGGTGAAATGGTTTTTACGTAGTTCGTCTTATAAAAAACCTTATTTTTGCGTGTTATAATTTATTTAAATATAAATGTTGTTTACAGGCGACCGCATCAGCTGGACTGATAGGCGCTATGACAGCTGTCATATTCAGTGGAGCGAATAATTCCATTGGTGGGTACCATACTTCATTTAATTTTAAATGTAGGACTAACGAATGTTCAGCAGTGGACTGAAGTGGCTAACAGCTAACATGTTTAATATTATTGAATCAAATGACGGCTGATGTGGCGCAGTGGTAGTGCGACTGCCTGCGACACAAAGGTTCCGGGTTCGATTCTCGGTGAAGCACTCACAAAGTTGATATTTATCATTTTGTGAATTTGTTCCCTGTCTGGTTAGGATTTGCAGGGTTAACCACCTGATTGTCCAAAAATACAGCTGGTTCCGTGCTTCGGAGGGCATGTTAAGTCGTCGTTCCAGTTGTTATCTATGATTACTTAGACGGCGGTCGTTACACAACCATGTCAGATGCCTACTACTAGTAGTAGGCGGCAGTGTAGTGTATTTTCCGCAATGAGGCCATCATGTAAAAATGAAATTACTATATTCAATGTAGGATAGTATTATCACTTATTGACGTCATGAACCGTCATTGTTAACATAACATTTTTGTATTCTCCTGCAGGAAAAGTCCTCATTATAATAGTTTTTGTTATAAACTTGTTTTCACCACAAGGGCGTTATGTATACAATTTAGCATTGATAATTGTGATGACGGCTTAGAATAGCATCACCCCATTTCTTTCCCGTGGTAGTCGTAAGAGGCGACTAAAGGACTCGAGGGTGTGTATTGCAATTTTAGGCGATGGGCTGACAACCAATCACTATGGCGATACACAATTTTCTGAACGTCCCTCAAACATTTGTGTCCTTCAAGCTGTAATCCTCACCTATGAAAACTTAACGAAAAGCAATTTTGGTTTTGTCAAAAAATAGTGCTGAAATAGTGACAAATAGTGACATATGCAAGAAAATTAGTGACTTCATATTTCCCAAGATATGGCTATCATTTGGTGAGGATTACAGATCGAGGCTCACACTGTAATCCCAACTCTCGTGTGAGCTAACGGTGGGGTATTTTCACTTGGTCTACATTCCAAAAAATAGTGCCTAATTAGTGACTAATAGTGACAAAAGATGAGAAATAGTCGCTTTATAATTCCGAAGTTATAAAGACATCTTTGTGAGGATTATACCTATAGCAATTTTTGCTGTAATCCTCACCTCATTTCTGCTAAACGCTCAGGTCTTTTGACTCAAATTTAGTATCAAAAAATAGTGCTGAAATAGTGTTCTTAAACTGCATTGATTTTTATTTAGTTTATGTAGTAGAAGCAATTAAAAAAACCGTAAGAACTTCTTCATACAAAATGGTCAGGTACAGTCGCGAACAATACTTCGTAGAATACAGACTTGATTTTTGCTTCAATTTAGGTAATGTCATTTCTGCCAATATAGGTAGGTATTAACTATAACATAAGTTGAGCCACTGACATTATTTTGGTCTATTTTATGAGTAGGTATTTTGGTGGACTATTTTTTAACGCCTTGAACTTTTTAACGGTTTTATAACAATAAAGTATTTATATGTACTTATGCCACAGTATAATTAATAGTACTAGCGTACAGTATGGTCACTCCCTGCCTCCCCCTACAAGCGCCGCTCACCCGCGCTCGGAGGACGCTCAGACACCGGCTAGCAAGGATGCGTGAACGAAGGTCATTTCATACTGCCGCACTTTGCATTCCCGATTCGCGAACGCAAAATGGCGGCAACCCTGACATGTTGTCTCACACACACAAGCATGGTCCGCTTTCACCTACGCGAGCTTAGACTGTATGCGTAGCAACGCGTTTGTTTCATACATTTGAGCGCCAGTGTCCGATATGTGCTTATGCTATATCTTTCAGATCAACACATCGCATTAATTTAACACATCGTATTCTCTTAAGTCTGAAAGCCCTGTTTGGTCGCGCCACCGCTCAAGCCACCGCTAAACAAACCGGTTTGGCCGAGCCTCGAAAACTGACCGCCGCGCGTGTGAGCGAGAGGGTAGACAATAGTGAAATTATTGCATGCACTTCGCCTGCGTGGTATTTTTTGGTTTCATCACGTTACGCGATATTGAGTATTATGACAACTCAAATATAAAATTTCTCAAATAACAAATACGCCACAGTATTAGTCCTCGCCTCGAACGTCGTTTACTTTATATGGTTAAATCTATTTAGTGACCGATAGCGAAAACCCAGGACGGGCTGGTGATAAGGAACAACTTTCCCCAAGGAACGTATGTCGAAATATGAAAAAAAATTGGAACTCCCATAGTAACCCAAATCAGCTGATCGGCAATTTTGTACGGGAGGTCTAATTTTTTTTCATGTTTCGACCTATGTTTCTTGGCGAAAGTTGTTCCTTATCACCAGCCCGTCTTGGGTTTTCGCTATCGGTCACTGATTAGATTTCACCCTATATAAGGTGTAAAAAAATTAGCTAAGAATATTTTAAGGGGTGAACCAGTACGTGAAACTGAACAACTTTCCCCAAGGAACATAGGTCGAAATATGAAAAAATAATTTGACCCTCCCATACTTAGTGTGTTACCCGGCCGGGATAATTTGGGAGGGCCAATATTTTTTTTCATATTTCGACCTATGTTCCTTGGGGAAAGTTGTTCAGTTTCACGTACTGGTTCGCCCCTTAAAATATTCTTAGCTAATTTTTTTACACCATATACCTACTTTCATTTATTTATGAGTTAAATGAATTTTACCACATAAATATGTTTTTTGTTCCATTTTTACCAAACAAGTTAGGTACCTATATCTTTTATGTATTTATGTACTACATAGATACAAACATATATCACACCTTTATCCCTTACGGGTTAGGCAGAGCGTTAACAGCCGCAAAAAATACGGTCGTTATCATCGCCACGTCTGACTGATTGAGAAATATTGTGTCAGATATAAACAAAATACTTGAAGGAAATAAATTTGTTTGATTACGTTCCTACCGACATAACAAACCAGTATTGAGCGTCAAGTACGACAATACGAAGTATTGTTCGCGACTGTACCTGACCATTTTGTATGAAGAAGTTCTTACGGTTTTTTTAATTGCTTCTACTACATAAACTAAATAAATATCAATGCATTTTAAGAACACTATTTCAGCACTATTTTTTGATACTAAATTTGAGTCAAAAGACCTAAGCGTTTAGCAGAAATGAGGTGAGGATTACAGCAAAAATTGCTATAGGTATAATCCTCACACAGATGCCTTTATAACTTCGGAATTATAAAGCGACTATTTCTCATCTTTTGTCACTATTAGTCACTAATTAGGCACTATTTTTTGGAATGTAGACCAAGTGAAAATACCCCACCGTTAGCTCACACGAGAGTTGGGATTACAGTGTGAGCCTCGATCTGTAATCCTCACCAAATGATAGCCATATCTTGGGAAATATGAAGTCACTAATTTTCTTGCATATGTCACTATTTGTCACTATTTCAGCACTATTTTTTGACAAAAAAAAAATTGCTTTTCGGTAAGTTTTCATAGGTGAGGATTACACCTTGAGGGACACAAACATTTGTCAGACGTGGCGTAAATGTCCGTTTTTTGCGGCTGTTTTTGCTTTGCCTACCCCGCACGGGATAATAGGCATGATATATGTATGTAATTGTCTTTATCTACACTCGTCTCATAATGTTCGAATTATGAATTCGAAAACAGTTGCATAAAGACCTACTTTATGCATTTTGCCTATATAAATTACAGTTTATTAGAAGATACAGACGCGTAATGACTTAATAAGAAGGCTCTTACTTCGATAAAGTTGTGAAATGAAACGAAGTTTTTTTTTCAATACTCATACCACCATCTTCCGCCGCACCTGTCAGTTGTTGTATGGTAATTGTTCGGTTGTTGTTCAGTTGTTTTATTAGGTTGTTCAGCTGTTATTCAGATGTTGTTTAGTTGTTGTAACGATGATGTTCAGATGTTGTTTAGTTGTTGTACCGATGATGTTCAGATGTTGTACAGTTGTTGTTTCGATGTTAGTCAGATGTTGTTCCGTTATAGTTCAGTTGTTTAGTTAAGTTGTTGTACAGTTGCTGATTCGAAATCTAAACACAGAATTTTCCAAAATGTATATCAAGCCATATTACGTTCTCGTATTGAATTTGACCTTGTATCGGGCCTTGCAATCGCCGGTGCGGACGTTTAGAAAAGTGTATAACTGGGTTGTTTTTTTAAGTGTATATAAAATAGTGCATGCAACTGCATATAATTAGGCATTAGAATGCGAGTGTCTGCTACGCTCGGCTACGCCTCGTGTGATAAACACACACTCGCATTCTAATGACCCCCATTATATGACAGTTGCATTAACTAGTGCCGTGTAATGCCGGCTTAGAGTGCCGTGTAATGCCGGCTTAGAATAGCATCACCCCATTTCTTTCCCGTGGGAGTCGTAAGAGGCCACTAAGGGACTCGAGGGTGTGTATTGCAATTTCAGGCGATTGGCTGACAACCTGTCACTATAGCGATACACAATGTTCCGAATGACCTTTAAACATTTGTCAGACGTGGTATAAATGGCCGTTTTTCGCGGCTGTTTACGCTCTGCCTACCCCGCAAGGGATTATAGGCGTGATATATGTATGTATGTATATCATTACGTTCTCGTATTGAATTTGACTTTGTATCGGGCCTTGCAATCGCCGGTGCGGACGTTTGGAAAAGTGTATAACTGAGTTTTTTTTTGAAGTGTTGATAAAATTGTGTATGCAACTGCGTATAATTCGGCATTAGAATGCTCGAGTCAAACTATTATCACACTCGGCCCGCCTCGTGTGATAAACGGACACTCGCATTTTAATGACCCCCATTATGTGACAGTTGCATTAACTAGTGCCGTGTAATGCCGGCTTAGAGTGCCGTGTAATGCCGGCTTAGAATAGCATCACCCCATTTCTTACCCGTGGGAGTCGTAAGAGGCGACTTAGGGACTCGAGGGTGTGTATTGCAATTTTAGGCGATGGGCTGACAACCTGTCTCTATAGCGATACACAATGTTCCGAATGACCTTCAAACATTTGTCAGACGTGGTATAAATGGCCGTTTTTCGCTGCTGTTTACGCTCTGCCTACCCCGCAAGGGATTATAGGCGTGATATATGTATGTATGTATATCATTACGTTCTCGTATTGAATTTGACTTTGTATCGGGCCTTGCAATCGCCGGTGCGGACGTTTGGAAAAGTGTATAACTGAGTTTTTTTTTGAAGTGTTGATAAAATTGTGTATGCAACTGCGTATAATTCGGCATTAGAATGCTCGAGTCAAACTATTATCACACTCGGCCCGCCTCGTGTGATAAACGGACACTCGCATTTTAATGACCCCCATTATGTGACAGTTGCATTAACTAGTGCCGTGTAATGCCGGCTTAGAGTGCCGTGTAATGCCGGCTTAGAATAGCATCACCCCATTTCTTACCCGTGGGAGTCGTAAGAGGCGACTTAGGGACTCGAGGGTGTGTATTGCAATTTTAGGCGATGGGCTGACAACCTGTCTCTATAGCGATACACAATGTTCCGAATGACCTTCAAACATTTGTCAGACGTGGTATAAATGGCCGTTTTTCGCTGCTGTTTACGCTCTGCCTACCCCGCAAGGGATTATAGGCGTGATATATGTATGTATGTATATCATTACGTTCTCGTATTGAATTTGACTTTGTATCGGGCCTTGCAATCGCCGGTGCGGACGTTTGGAAAAGTGTATAACTGAGTTTTTTTTTTGAAGTGTTGATAAAATTGTGTATGCAACTGCATATAATTCGGCATTAGAATGCTCGTGTCAAACTATTATCACACGAGGCATAGCCGAGTTAACAGACACTCGCATTCCAATGACCCCCATTATACGGGGTGTAAGGGACGGTGTACCGAAAACTTTGCAGGCATGATCAGACCATGAAACTGAACAACTTTTTCTATGGAAGCTATGTTGGTAAACGAGAAAATTTTTTCGACCTCCCATACAAAATTCCCGATCAGCTGACTGACTTTCTATGGAAAGTCTTCGTTTCCAAGAAAATTTTCGTTTCCCAACATAGGCTCCATAGTAAAAGTTGTTCAGTTTCATGGTCTGATCATGCCTGCAAAGTTTTTGGTACACCGTCCCTTACACCCTGTATGACAGTTGCATATAAACTAGTATTCTTTATGTGCAGAGGCGCGCACGTCGTGGATCGTGCCGTTCACGGCGGGCGGGTTCCTGCACATCGCGCTGGTGACCGTGCTGCCGGAGCTGGTGAGGGAGCCCGACCGCGCGCGCTCGCTCTGCCACCTGGCCGCGCTCGCCGCCGGCATACTGTGCATGGCCGGCCTCACACACCTGCACCATTGAAAGGCAAGAATTTGTGAAGAAAAAATACCAAAAAAAAAGTAATTTTCCCGTGGGAATGAAAAATTTTCCCGCGGGAAAAGTAGCCTATATATTGCTCCTTATTATTGTCTGTAAGTGTACAAAATTTCATTCAAATCGGTTCAACCGTTTCAGCGTGACATCACCACATACACATAACTTGTAATTCATATACGAAACTAGTAGTTTCCAGTTTTAGGAATAAAATTGTTGCCATATAGATGCGAATATAATACTCTATTACATAAGTCAACTGTAGTCTCAATTCAATGTTACCGACTAAAATGTATAACTAAAAATAGTACTGTCACTTTCTGTCAAAGAGGCTTAGACAAGGATAGAAGATTATCGCCTCTTAGATTGTCTATGATTATATGCAGTATCTGTCAAAATAAAGTTAAAATATGGCGGTTAAACATACAAGGAAATCTGAAAGATGGCGGGGAAAACATTGATTATTCAAAACACAACTAATGATTATTCAAAACACAACTAAAATAGCCAAGGCATGACTAAAATATTCTATGACATCTACTATCCTTTTCTAAACTTATTTAACGGAAAATGACAGTGCTATTTATAATTAGCCGTTTTAGTCAGTAACGTGGTATCGAGACATGTATATATTTATTTTTATATAAAATCCGCTAAGTATAAACTTTGTTTACTTAGAAACTTGTAACTAATACGGTTTATACCTTAGATTAATACGTAAAAATAATTAATTTAGTCATCAAATTTAATACAGTGTATTGATTGATTAGTATTATGTAAATTTTACAATAGCATAAAAGATATCAAATTCATGTTTTAGAAATACAAATTTAATTTTTTATTTTATTTAGGGAGGTCGCTCATTATTAAACAAAACCGGCCAAGTGCGAGTTGGACTCGCGCACAAAGGGTAAAGTTCAAATTTTGGATATTTTCCTAAACTTATATTTCAAAACGAAGGTACTAGCGAAATTTCTTGGTTCTAGGTCCACGGATAACACTATGAATTTAGATTCCCTTGAGAAGGTCTGCAGTGTGTTTTACAACACAAACATCCATATCTTTTTACACACTAAGTTTGGAGCTTGATTCTTACAACTACAAGCGGCTGTTGACCTCGAGTATATGGGTCTATACAGACAGGGTGTAAGGGACAGCCCTCCGAATACTGATAGGGTGCATTCAGTCAGACCATGAAACTAAACAACTTCCTATCAGAAAATATTTCAGGAAACGTAAAAATAAATTTTGACTCCCCATATTAAATGCAGTCAGCTGATTTCAATTTTGTATGGGATTTTTTTTCGTTTCCTGACAAGTTGTTCAGTTTCATGACCTACATGCACCCAGTAAGTTTTCGGAGGGATGTCCCTTACACCCTCGTTCCCGAGATAAAGGGCAACAAAGTGGTTCCGTTAAGGTACAAAACCCTTAAATAAGAAAAATAGGACTCATTCAATTTATGAAACTTGTACAAAATGTATGCCATATTTCGCCATCAACTAAACAATATTCATAATGATCTCCATTTGTTTACATCCAAAAACTAGTTTTTAATTAAACTTTTATAAACTCATTAATAAATATACATTTTCAAATGTATTGTAATGTAAATATAATTTTAGCAGTATCAATCAATCAAAAGTGCTATTTAACTAAATCGAAATAAGGAAAAAATGCGATATAATGTTCTATTAAATTCAGTGCAAATATTTTGAGATTGAGTGAAACTGGACAACTTTCCTCAAGGAACATAAGACGAAATATGAAATGAGTTAACTAAGAAAAGTTGTTCAGTTTCACAAGCAGAATAGGACCATATATGTTAAGAATCCAATGAATGTAGTATATTATGCTGGTCAATTATTATTAATTCGCTTATGATTAATACAATTATTTTGTTAAAATATATATTACTTTATATTTAATGTCCAGTGTCAATAAATGAAATGTACCTAAACAATTTACAAATCATACATGTTCTAAGTAAGGTCAATTTTTCTTTGTTGACATTTCGGCAATCAATCTGGTCTGACAACTGTCAAATAGGAGCTGTGTCAAAGAGCAACGAAACGTCATGCGCTGTCATCGCGCGCGAATTCTTTGGTCTGTGCTGTGCTGTACGATCATTTTTTCGTTAGTATTTTTACCCGACTGTGGCAACGCTAAAAGGATGGGTTCGGAAGTTTTATGTATGTTCCAACGTTCCTATTCAATAAGAAAATTGTCATCAAAATATTTACCTGTTGAAATGCTGTACTTAATCAAAGTTATCAATTTCAATAAACGATTATAGTAGTTTATGCAACTGTCGTATAATGGGGGTCATTAGAATGCGAGTGTCTGTTTATCACACGAGGCGCAGCCGAGTGTGATAATAGTTTGACACGAGCATTCTAATGCCTAATTATAGCAGTTGCATACACTATTTTATCTACACTCTCCAAAAAAACTCAGAAACACTTTTCTAAACGTACGCACCGGCCATTGCAAGGCCCGATACAAGGATAAATTCAATACGACAACGTAATATGGCTTGATATGAATTTTTGAAAAATCTATACTTTAGTAGGTGTTTAGATGTGGAGCCTAAACAAAAACTTAACTAAACAACTGAACAACATCTGAACAACACCTGAACAACAACTGAACAACATCTGAACAACAACTGAACAACATCTGAACAACATCGAAACAACAACTGAACAACATCTGTACAACAACTGAACAACATCTGAACAACATCTGTACAACAACTGAACAACATGGGAATAACATCTGAACAACAACTAATCAACATCTGAACAACAACAGAACAAAAACCTATTAAAACAACTGAACAACATCCGGAAAATTACCGTACAACAACAACTGTCAGGTGCGGCGGAAGATAGCGATTTGAGTATTGGAAAAAAAAACTTCGTTTCATTTCTCAACTTTATTGTATTAAGAGTTTTCTCATTAAGTCATTACGCTTCTGTAATTTATAGTAAACCTTAGTTTTTATAGGCAGAATGCATAAAGTAGGTCATTATGCATCTGTTTTCGAATTCATAATTCGAACATTATGAGACGAGTGTATATAAAATAAATTACGCATCAGTATATAAATTATGTACGAAGGTATCCACATCACATCTTTATATAATATTTTTTGTTTTTGACCATTATGCATTTTATTGTTATATTTTTTAATTTGTAATAATTCCAAAAGTTTAAATTATTTATAGTATAATCGTGACTTATTTTGGAATTATTATAAATTTATTATTATTAAGTTTTAATTTAGCATAGTAGATGTGATATAAAACTATGATTACTATAGAAAACGGCCAAGTGTGAGTATTCTTTATCGAATTATTAAAAACGTTTAATGGAACTTTCTTATGTTTTATTTTATCACCGTCATCTAGGTCTGTACGATTAAAAATATACCGCTTTTTAATCGCTTGAATTTGACAGGTACCTTGTAAAATACATAAAATCATAGCCAGTTATTTTAGTAGAGAATTACCTACTATCCTTTGATAAGCGTATCTATGTAAAAAGCCAGCGCTATTCTAAGAAAGCGATTTAAAGGGGTATCATGCAATCGAGACTAATCTGTTACATTTTGTTGCTTGTCGAGTGGTTTTGTATCATACATACATAAATCACGCCTATATCCCTTACGGGGTAGGTAGAGCATTAACGGCCGTAAAAAGGATATTAACACCACTTATAACTGTGTATAGTGACAGGCTGTCAGCCCATCGCCTAAAATTGTAATACACACCCTCAGTCGCCTCTTACGACACCCATGGGTAAGAAATGGGGTGACGCTATTCTAAGCCGGCATCACACGGCACGGTTTTGTATCGCTCTGAAAATATTTAGGCCCAACGCTCCGTTAAGCGGGCGGCTAGATTCGGCAGAATACTAGAGCAGCGCTGCATGATCGGGTCACCCGGTCTAATCTATCCCGCGCGTGCAGTCCGCTCGACGCAGCGTTGGCTCTTATAAACGAAATTGTCTAACCGCTCTGGTGCCTATGTTATGAAACTACAGGCTACAATTTTACAGGTGAAATTCTTAGTACATTGCGAAGCCGGTTCAAATTCCTGGTATCATAATGGCTCGCGACTACGCAATGAACATCGAATTTCACTTGTAAAATTGTAGCCTGTAGTTTGATAATATCTGGTACTGGTGTCTTGTGCCGTTGTGTCTGATTGGTTTGAGACCGGTTCACAAACGCATACAACCCTAATCTCTTCAAAGTAAGAGTGAACAGGCTTCTTCTGGGTGAGCTCGCTCCATCTTACACTCTGTCTCTGTCCTATGACCTAGACTAGAGTCAAGAGCAAACCCATCAGTAATTAAAAAAAACAAAAAATACCTCATATTTATTTATCAATTCTTTTTATAGTCTGTCGTCGACTCGACATCCCACCGATTCTATTTTGTTATAGTAAAACTCGGCATTGTTATTGTGATTCACATTTATTCTCAAAGTAAAGACATGACTATAATACAATGAGACCACGATACACCTTAACAATAATACAAGTTTTTTTTTCATATACAATACGACGAGTAACAAACGGGTATAACAAGCCGCAAGAAGGTCATGGTACTCGTGAAACTGAACAATTTTCCCCATGGAACATACCTCGAAATACGAAAAAGAAATTAGACCTCCCATACTAAATTAGCAGCTGGCGATTTTGAATGGGGAGGTAAATTTTGTATATTCTATGGGGAAATTTGTTCAGTTTCAGAAGTGTACCTTGACCTCCTTTTGGCTTATTATATCCTTTTTGTTACTCCCTATATACATAGCATCTTTAAACACACAAGTCGGAGTCTATTTCTATCTCGCTCTAATACTAGCCATTAGAGTGAGATGAAAGAAGTTGTAGATTTATACAAAGACACTACAATCTGAATATTTTACGAATTCGACCAAGACATGGTACCGTTTTAGGCTAACAAATGACAAACATTTTATGGTATAACTAGATTTCCGCCCAACGGTTTCACCCGCTGCCACTCATTTTGCCGTGGTAATAGCTGTTTTCCCGCGGTAAAAAGTGGCTTATGTGTTATTCCGGGTTATACTCTACCTGTGTTCCAAATTTCATTCAAATCGGTTAAGCCGTTTGAGCGTGAAGGGGTAACAAACATACATACATACACAGTGGCGTGCACAGGGTTTCACGACTGGGTAGGCAGTACAAACAAAGGCGGTTCTCACACGAACCTCATCTTTTTCAGTGTTTTGTCGTATCCGGTTTTTAGGGGAAAATAGTTTACGAGATCCCATACAAAATTTGGATAGGTATCATTAGTACACGTTACCGCATCAAATTGCGGCTGTCACAAGATGCCATGTGTGCGGGGGCTGTCACCAAAGATGTAAAGAACCGCAGTATTGTCCGGTGGTGGTCCAATGCGTGCGATTCACGAAGATGATTGTTCATCTCTTTCAATGTTTGCACACAACAATCTGACAAAATTAAATTTTCAAGTAGGACCTATTGTTACCTTTTATTTGCGTAATTTCCAATTGTTGATCTGCATTTTATCACACATAATATCAACTTCGGTATTGAAAACAGTACTTTAACTTTTGTAAACACACAACACAAATCTTATTACACTTGTTTATCGCGCACATTAGAAAGTATGACAGAAGTTCTGTAATTTTTCATTCTTTTCTATCATAGAACACCAACCGAACAACATTTTCACTATTAAACTTTAAAGCTTTACTTGAAAAACCTAACCTAAAATAAACAACACGGGTAAACAACAATGGAGGAATTTGCAATGTCTTCTAAAGTAAAATACTATCAAGCAAAATTGCACCTCATTATTATGCAAATAGTTCAAAAGAAAGGTGTCACAAATTGGTCGGATTATACGCACCGCCCCTCCCTCACACCTCAACCCGCGCGCTTTTTTCTACAGTTTTTGCGTTTTGTTACTAGATTTTTGACCAACCATCACTGCACGACGTTGATTATGCACAACACGATTGCGCCGGACAACGTTTTGTACAACATGACTGTGTACGACACAGTCATAGGATCGTCTTCAAGGGGATTTAGGGGGCGAAGCCCATTAAAACTAAACATTTTTGACACAGATTCAATACAGTGGGTTAGGTTAGAGTTGTGACCCCCTGGAGCGAATAAAGCGAGCGATCAAGCCACAATTGCCACTGTCGTGCAGGCTTGGGACATGCGTAGCTGTGTCGGCCATGATTTTGCTGTGCAAAACACTGTTATGCAGTATAGGAACTCGCCGTGTGTTTGCAGTCGTTTTTTTTTTTTAATAAGCAGCACCTTTGGAGGTCTGTTTGGCTCTGTTAGCGCTACTAGTTTGAACCGGTTTGAACACGTAGTAATAGTCCATTTCATTCATAAAAGCAGGCAGCGGTCGAGGCGCCTAGGCTCGATTGACAATGGTAATGTTCGAGTTCACTAGAGGCGCGAAAGTTTTGAAAATGTGTCCCTCAAGCTGTAATCCTCACCTATGAAAACTTAACGAAAAGCAATTTTGGTTTTGTCAAAAAATAGTGCTGAAATAGTGACAAATAGTGACATATGCAAGAAAATTAGTGACTTCATATCTCCCAAGATATGGCTATCGTTTGGTGAGGATTACAGATCGAGGCTCACGCTGTAATCCCAACTCTCGTGTGAGCAAACGGTGGGGTATTTTCACTTGATCTACATTCCAAAAAATAGTGCCTAATTAGTGACTAATAGTGACAAAAAATGAGAAATAGTCGCTTTATAATTCCAAAGTTATAAAGGCATCTTGGTGAGGATTATACCTATAGCAATTTTTGCTGTAATCCTCACCTCATTTCTGCTAAACGCTTAGGTCTTTTGACTCAAATTTAGTATCAAAAAATAGTGCTGAAATAGTGTTCTTAAACTGCATTGATATTTATTTAGTTTATGTAGTAGAAGCAATTAAAAAAACGTAAGAACTTCTTCATACAAAATGGTCAGGTACAGTCGCGAACAATACTTTGTATTGTCGTACTTGAAGTTCAATACTGGTTTGTTATGTCGGTAGAAACGTAATCAAACAAATTTATTTCCTTCAAGTATTTTGTTTATATCTGACAGTACACAATATTTCTCAATCAGTCAGACGTGGCGATGATAACGACCGTAATCCGTATTTTATGCGGCTGTTACTGCTCTGCCTAACCCGTAAGGGATAAAGGTGTGATATATGTTTGTATCTATGTAGTACATAAATAAATACATAAAAGATACAGGTACCTAACTTGTTTGGTAAAAATGGAATAAAAAACATATTTATGTAGTAAAATTCATTGAACTCATAAATAAATGAAAGTAGGTATATAGGGTGAAATCTAATCAGTGACCGATAGCGAATAGTAATAAAATAGATTTAATCCTAGTTAACGACGTTCGAGGCAAGGACTAATACTATAAGTACCTAATTATACCTAAATAATAATTTTTGTTATTTTCAAAACGTGCGTTTTCATTTTAATTTTTCATAATAATCGTAAGGGGCATATTTGTTATTTAAGAAATTTTATATTTGAGTTGTCATAATACTCAATATCGCGTAACGTGATGAAACCAAAAAATACTACGCAGGCGAAGTGCATGCAATAATTTCACTATTGTCTACCCTCTCGCTCACACGCGCGGCGGTCAGTTTTCGAGGCTCGGCCAAACCGGTTTTGTTTAGCGGTGGCTTGAGCGGTGGCGCGGCCAAACAGGGCTTTCAGACTTAAGAGAATACGATGTGATAAATTAATGCGATGTGTTGATCTGAAAGATATAGCATAAGTACATATAAATACTTTATTGTTATAAAACCGTTAAAAAGTTCAAGGCGTTAAAAAATAGTCAACCAAAATACCTACTCATAAAATAGACCAAAATTATGTCAGTGGCTCAACTTATGTTTAAGTTAATGCCTACCTATATTGGCAGAAATGACATTACCTAAATTAAAGCAAAAATCAAGTCTGTATTCTACGAAGTATTGTTCGCGACTGTACCTGACCATTTTGTATGTAGAAGTTCTTACGGTTTTTTTAATTGCTTCTACTACATAAACTAAATAAATATCAATGCAGTTTAAGAACACTATTTCAGCACTATTTTTTGATACTAAATATGAGTCAAAAGACCTAAGCGTTTAGCAGAAATGAGGTGAGGATTACAGCAAAAATTGCTATAGGTATAATCCTCACCAAGATGCCTTTATAACTTCGGAATTATAAAGCGACTATTTCTCATCTTTTGTCACTATTAGTCACTAATTAGGCACTATTTTTTGGAATGTAGACCAAGTGAAAATACCCCACCGTTTGCTCACACGAGAGTTGGGATTACAGCGTGAGCCTCGATCTGTAATCCTCACCAAACGATAGCCATATCTTGGGAGATATGAAGTCACTAATTTTCTTGCATATGTCACTATTTGTCACTATTTCAGCACTATTTTTTGACAAAACCAAAATTGCTTTTCGTTAAGTTTTCATAGGTGAGGATTACAGCTTGAGGGACACTTGAAAATGACGTTCCTTTTTACGAATGGGTATAGTTCTTCAAATAATAATTTTATTAAATATTTATAATTTCGTGTGGATCAAAATATCAGGGTAGGCAGTGCTTTTGTGCCTATATGGACTGCACGCCCCTGTACATACACACACAAACTCTCAGATTTTTTATATTATAGTTCGGATAATGACAAAATGCAATAAATGAGTATCTCATAAATAAATTAAATATATAATATTTGCAGTGCAACAGCAAATACGATTATTATTTTGTGTATACTCATAAATAAATCCGAATTTACAAAATAACATGTTATTTTTTGAGATTCTTAATAAAACGAATCATGTCTGAAACACCTTATAACTACTACCAACTTGATATAATTTTTAATTAACGCACACGTTTAAATATCTAATGATTTCACAATACTAATTAAAGGTAAAAATCGCATCTTTTGGCAAGCAGCGATCCAACATTGAAGTACAATTTCATCCAATAAAACTACATGATAAATGACCAAATTTTTCACATTCGTTACAATTTGAATGTGACTTTACAGCAATCAAGAGGTACATGACCAATTTTTCCACAACCGGTACATTTTTATGTGGCATTTCTTCAAGAATATCCTAGTCGTAATTATTGCATATTCTTAATAATTAAATAGATGGGGTTTATATACATCCGAACTGTCGATTCTGGTTACACATTTCCTTACTAAAATGCCAGCGATTTCTGTCATTTTCTTGAATAAGAAAAAGAGAAAAGATATCTTATCAATTCAGTCAATTAAAGCTAAGATGGCGTTGGATTGTTTAGAAAAATTGCGCAAAATATTGAATCAAAGAATCAAACATTATTATCAGCCCTTGCGGTGAAGGTCCTATCACAGATTCGACTCCCAGGGAAGTACTGACAAAGTTGATATGTACTACTTCGTGAATTTGTTACCAGTTTGATTAGGACATTTCAGGATGAACCACCTTTGTCCGGGAAGCGACTTTAATTTATACAAGCAGCCTGCCCAACGGTTTCACCCGCTGCTAACCGTATTCTCGCGGGAATAAAACCTTTAATATCTAATGTTCATCAGGAATAATGTAAGATTCTAATGGTAAGAGATTGTTTTAAATCGGTCCAGTAGTTTCGGAGCCTATTAATTTCAAACAAACAATCAAATCTTCCTCTTTTAATAAATACATATCCTGGACAATTCACTTAGCGCCATCTAGCTCCAAACACAGGAAAACTTGTACTGTAGAAACTATATAGTTGATATTAATACTTATATACTTTTTTTTGTATATAAGTACTATACATAGAAACACTCAGACTAAACACAAATACTTTTGTCTTGTGGGGATCAAATCCACGACCCTCGGCAGGGTACTATCCGCTACGCCATCGGCCTTTATAATATAAGTTTAAACTGTGTAGTGAAAATGACAGCAATAGCTATGGACCGGGAAGTGTCACGTCAGTATCGAGTGTTAGGAAAGTCCTTTCGGATCGAATTCAATCGATTTTGACGAGCACGTACCGCACGCTGCGCACGCGGGGCCGGGCTCACATCACGTAAACCTACAACAATAAATAAAATAAATAAATATCATGGACATTTCACATAGCGCTATCTAGCCCCAAACTAAGCAAAGCTTGTACTATGGGAACTAGATAGCTGATATAAATACTCATATACTTTTTTTTGTAAATAAATACATAATATACATAGAAACACACAGACTTAACACAAATATCTGAAAATGACAACAAATATTTGCGTCTTGTGGGGATCGAACCCAAGACCCTCGGCGTAGAAGGCAAGGCTACACCATCGGTCCAGTCAAATATACAATAAGGATAAATATTGACAATATCTACATTTAAGGCACGAATTATACAGGCTGTAAATTAAAATGCGTGCCATAGCTTCAGGGTAGTTTCAATATCGATAAAGGAACCAAAAAATATATTTAATAAAATCCTTTTAAAATAATGGAAATGTATTGCGAGAGCAAGGTCGATCTCATTCAATCATAATCGAGCAGTCCGCTCGACGCAGCGTTGGCGCTACGGGCAGTCTCTAACGTACGTACCTTTTCAACACGCTTCATGCAGAAAACCTCTTTAGTCTTCGGGCAGATGATGGAGCCGTGTTCCTTCATCATCTCCTTCAGCGCCTGAAACAAACGTGTAGGTAAAAAAAATGCACCTTTTCATTGCTTTAACGTGAAACGACGAACTCGCTTCGCTCCGCAATGCTTACATACGTCCATAAAACCACGCCTCTTTTCCGGAGGGGTAGGCAGAGACTACATGTTTCGACTTGCTACGATCCTGACACACCTCGCTTCTTCAACATGCATCAACCTTTTCATACAAGCTTGTCCCGAGCTCGAACCGCCTACCTTCTCCCCGTACACCTGTCCGTTGGGCAGCACCATCGGCTGGTTGTGCTCGTCCACCTTCGCTCGCCGGACAGCCGGCACACGAGGCGCGAGTGCGACACGTGCGCGTGCGGCAGCTGGCGGGCCAGCGCGCTCAGTAGCACCGCCTACCTTCTCCCCGTACACCTGTCCGTTGGGCAGCACCATCGGCTGGTTGTGCTCGTCCAACGGCTCGCCGGACAGCCGGCACACGAGGCGCGAGTGCGACACGTGCGCGTGCGGCAGCTGGCGGGCCAGCGCGCTCAGTAGCACCGCCTACCTTCTCCCCGTACACCTGTCCGTTGGGCAGCACCATCGGCTGGTTGTGCTCGTCCAACGGCTCGCCGGACAGCCGGCACACGAGGCGCGAGTGCGACACGTGCGCGTGCGGCAGCTGGCGGGCCAGCGCGCTCAGTAGCACCGCCTACCTTCTCCCCGTACACCTGTCCGTTGGGCAGCACCATCGGCTGGTTGTGCTCGTCCAACGGCTCGCCGGACAGCCGGCACACGAGGCGCGAGTGCGACACGTGCGCGTGCGGCAGCTGGCGGGCCAGCGCGCTCAGTAGCACCGCCTACCTTCTCCCCGTACACCTGTCCGTTGGGCAGCACCATCGGCTGGTTGTGCTCGTCCACCTTCGCTCGCCGGACAGCCGGCACACGAGGCGCGAGTGCGACACGTGCGCGTGCGGCAGCTGGCGGGCCAGCGCGCTCAGTAGCACCGCCTACCTTCTCCCCGTACACCTGTCCGTTGGGCAGCACCATCGGCTGGTTGTGCTCGTCCAACGGCTCGCCGGACAGCCGGCACACGAGGCGCGAGTGCGACACGTGCGCGTGCGGCAGCTGGCGGGCCAGCGCGCTCAGTAGCACCGCCTACCTTCTCCCCGTACACCTGTCCGTTGGGCAGCACCATCGGCTGGTTGTGCTCGTCCACCTTCGCTCGCCGGACAGCCGGCACACGAGGCGCGAGTGCGACACGTGCGCGTGCGGCAGCTGGCGGGCCAGCGCGCTCAGTAGCACCGCCTACCTTCTCCCCGTACACCTGTCCGTTGGGCAGCACCATCGGCTGGTTGTGCTCGTCCAACGGCTCGCCGGACAGCCGGCACACGAGGCGCGAGTGCGACACGTGCGCGTGCGGCAGCTGGCGGGCCAGCGCGCTCAGTAGCACCGCCTACCTTCTCCCCGTACACCTGTCCGTTGGGCAGCACCATCGGCTGGTTGTGCTCGTCCAACGGCTCGCCGGACAGCCGGCACACGAGGCGCGAGTGCGACACGTGCGCGTGCGGCAGCTGGCGGGCCAGCGCGCTCAGTAGCACCGCCTACCTTCTCCCCGTACACCTGTCCGTTGGGCAGCACCATCGGCTGGTTGTGCTCGTCCACCTTCGCTCGCCGGACAGCCGGCACACGAGGCGCGAGTGCGACACGTGCGCGTGCGGCAGCTGGCGGGCCAGCGCGCTCAGTAGCACCGCCTACCTTCTCCCCGTACACCTGTCCGTTGGGCAGCACCATCGGCTGGTTGTGCTCGTCCAGCGGCTCGCCGGACAGCCGGCACACGAGGCGCGAGTGCGACACGTGCGCGTGCGGCAGCTGGCGGGCCAGCGCGCTCAGCGGCCGCGCGCACGCCGGGCAGCCCGCCGCCGCTTGCGATCTAGACGAGCACTGAGTGTGCCGAGTCAAGGATAACAAACAGACGATGGTGGCGGAACATTACATGTTTACACATAGACAACCTTTATTCACAACCACAAAAACAATTGTAAAAATATAAACACACACACACACACATCACGCATTAATCCGAAAACACCCATTACTCCGTACTCTGTAATTAATAAAGGCGTGATATGTGTCGATAATTCTAAACATAATCCTGCCTGACTTCTGTATATCTAATATGCGTGCCTCGACAAAATTTCACGACTCCTCAACTTACATACATACACATATCACGCCTATAATCCCTTGCGGAGTAGGCAGAGCGTAAACGGCCGCAAAAACGGACATGTACGCCACGTCTGACATATATTTGAGGGTCATTCGGAAAATTGTGTATCGCCATAGTGAGAGGTTATCAGCCCATCGCCTAAGACTGCAATAAACACCCTCAAGTCCCGTAGTCGCCTCTAACGACTCCCACGGGAAAGAAATGGGGTGATGCTATTCTAAGCCGGCATCACACGGCACAACTTCACAGTGAATAAATCGCGGGAATAGTGTGCAATGAAGTAAGAAGTGACAAAACTTTATCGTGGCATGCATACTAGCCACACTGGCCTCGAGAATACAACACGCGCTACTAAAAAGTAACTATTGTAGTTGTGATGTGATACGTCAAATTGGTATTTACTACCATACGGTATTATAATATGGGGAAACTATGCCGATTGTTCTTAACGGGCCTACTTCCATGAAGTGAGGTGAAAACGAGCTACGAGAATGCATTTTATACATATTCTAAGGAACATCACTGTCAACAAAATTTTGTTTTTTATTCTTCAAGATATGAGGAATAAGCCAGGGCAGCGCAAAATCTCATTTTATATTTAATAACGGAGAAATTAAAATTTGAAGTTACCTCTATTTTTCACTGATGAAGCGTGGCGTAAGAGATTTCTTCCGCCAGTGCTAATCGAACTGTATTGATCTTAGTATGATTATTAATGGCAATTTTACGTTGAACCCGCCCGGGCGGCTATTTTTTGATAAAACAACTTAGTTATTAAGAAATTTAGCAAAACACTTACTGTTTCCTGCTGCTTTCCTTGGGGGTAAAAGGTTTTTGTTTTGATGTGTTTCCTCTGCTGTCAAAACTGACGTGGAATTGATCATAGATAAACGGAATATGATGCAGACGCGACACACTGTACATTTGTTCGATATTTTGACCGTGAAAAATTATTGTAGCTAGAATTTTGCCGTAAAATATATCAACTATCTACAACAACGGCATTCTATCCGCTATGGATAATTTTGCCAATGTCAATACTACGTTGATTGGTACATCGAACGAAACGCAAAATATGAACCGATTAGACGTAGGTATTAAAAATATTTTTACGATCAAATAATAGGATGACGTGGTTGTTAGTGCAGATTAGTATGAAGCATATTGCATATAAATCGAACCTTACTAGGTTCGATTTATATGCAACACTAGACGGCGACACGGCGGCACAAAAGCAGTTTTTTAACCGCGGCGGAAATTTTTAAATGTATATATGGAACGCTGCGCATACGGTCACCACCAACCACAGTTTTAGGACAAATTATAAGAAAGCAAGTATTAGTACATTGTTGTCGAGGAAAATAAGACTTTGCTGGACGAGTATAGTTTGAAGTCCGAGCCGCAGGCGAGGACTTCAATTATACAAGTCAAGCAAAGTAATTTTCCCCGAGGCTTACATAGTGCTTTTCTCAAAAAAAGGCTAGGAAATGAAAGATTGTACTTCTTATAAAAGTTAGCTAGCGACCACAACACAACGAAACAAATAAAAATTTACAATTTTCCCACCAATTGTAATTTTTTTAAATAAATTCGCCTGTAAGGCACAGTATTACGTAATATTCTGCCATACTAAATATTTAGTTCATTCTTTTCTTTTTTAATTCTGGACAGGCAAGGGTCTTCACATCATACAGCCTCGTGTTTAGTTACCTGTTTCATACAAAATTACGTTCCGTTTCTATGAGAGTCATCGAGATAATTTTGAAATCAAATTATGTGGGTTTAGCGTATAACGAATTTATCTTAATGGACACCAGCAAAGGATTTCCATACAACTTTGCTGGCGTGATCTGAGACGTGACAAACAATGTGAAACTTCGCGGTTTCTTTTTTTGAAAGAAATGAAATTATGTACATGTACTTACGTACATACATACATACACATATCACGCCCATATCTCTTGAAACTTGCGTACCTAGTATACAAAAGTATTATTTATGTAGTAAAAGATTTTTGACAGATTTCAGTTCAAGAGTGGGATCAATTGATTCGGAAGGTTTTTAGTGTTATGGGGTAGAAAGGTTCTAGAGTGGCACTGGGTCAAGATGTTCATGCTAGGGTAACACTGGGTTGAAAGGTTCTAGACTTATACCTAGCTGGAAAGTCCTAGAGTGTCATCGAACAAAATGCCAATACTAATGATAAAATTAATTTCCAGGTAGGTACTTATCATTTCGGGAAGGTCGAGGGTATCATTATATTAAAGGTTGTGGTCACCCTGGTTCGTTGGTAACACCGAAATATACCAAACATTGTATAGGGCTATAAATCCCTTTTCTAAAAATACCAATTTCAAGACCAAAAATTATAGGATTATCCGGATAGGAATGGATTAAAAACCTTAGTCAAACAAACAATTAGAAGCACCTTCGATTTTAATTTTTCTTAGTTGCTTTAATAGATACCACCAAAATGTATGATAATTTTTAACTATGAAGCAATTCAACTGGTGTCGGTGATTAAAGGAAAAAGATTGTAAAAGGTGTTCGAAGGTATGAAATTTTTAAGGCATGCGACTCTGTGTTTGTCTGATGGTCAACAAATATTGTTCAAAAACTAATGAACAGTGCGAGAATGCGACCGCTATTTTATATATTATCATATCATAATATCATACTCGAATATATAATGGCCGTCGCTAATTGGTTTTGGCTATTTATATTTTGAACTTACATCTTTGTATACTGATTTATGCAATAAACGTTTAAAATTGAAATTGAAATTTAACAGTATTAGTTGCGCTTAAGGTGCACGCAATGACGAAAATGACAAAAAAATATCCAAAAAAAAGTTTCTTAATGTCGAAGTTCGCAAAAAAATTTACAATACCAGGATGGACAAAAACGAAACAAAAATATGTTCGCGCAAAGTGCGTAACATGATACTGACCACTTGCATTTTTAAACCTGAACTAATAAGTTGGCTTTATTTAGTTTAATTACTTTGCTTCTTCTGAAATAACGTTAAACTAAAAAGTTGTAAATATGATTTGAGATGTTATGAAGATAAGTGTTTTGTGAACTGATTAAGCCCTTATTTTTAGACCAATTCTTTTCATGTACTGAAAGTGGAAGAATAACAAACAAACATACAGTACAGTTTATACAGTTCATAATTAATATGGATACTATGCGTTCAGCTAAGTCTTGGCGAATGGTTCAGCTTATTCCAAAATATGGTCCTTATGATATAATGTAGGTTAATATTCCTTCCAAGTTATAATATCAACTTTGTGAGTAGTCCACCGAGAATCGAACCCGGAACCTTAGCGCCGCAGGCAGTCGCACTACCATTAGTCGTCAAGTATTGTATCAGTACCAGTTAGACTAACATTATATGAAATGGTGAAACCTCTATACTATACTCTTTGACATGACTTCCGAATTTCATTTGAATTTCGTTCCTTCCGTCGAAGTACAAGCCTTAACGAATAATTTTGTTTATTGTAAATAGCTTTTAGGTGGGAAGCAACTGGCAAGGCCGGGAGTCGAGCCAGGTGCAGCAGCCACGAATGCTTAATCAAAACTACTGCGCCAAACCGTTTAATGCAATTATTTAGAACAAATTTACTACTATGCAGCGTTATCATATGGGGAAATTCCGCCGAATATTTAATCCATATTTCTTTTCATTGTGTTTTAGCCGTGTGGTGCCGGCAGAGTAGAATAGCACCACCCCATTTCTTCCCGTGGGGGTCGTAAGAAGCGACCGAGAGATAAATCCGACCCAAGCACAACGGTCCTGGAGAGGCCAACTCCACAATGAAACCCGGAACGGGGTCTCCTGGGGGCGCGTGTGACAGAGATCTACCGCGCGGCAGACTCCTGCAGCCGACCTGGCTCCGCACGTATCGACTAGTCGTTTCTGCGGATCCAGCCAGGAAGGCCGAGAGGGTAGCGCAGGTCCTGGGCAGCCCTGCGTTTTCCATAATTGCGTCCCAGGCAACGCAGTGTCTCATACACTGATTAAATCGTCTGTCACAGACGTGTGAGGCCAATGATATCTTATATTAAATCTTAAAGTGTATTGAAAAGGATATGGCGTGTTCAACGCGTGCAATCCCAGCTGTGAGGCGACTGGCAGCGCCGGGAGTCGAGCCGGGTGCAGCAGACGAGCGTGCTCCGAGCGGAACTGCTGCACCAGCGCGGTCCAGCGCGACGCGGCCAGTAGACCCTTGTAGGGCTCTACATCTGGAAATAACATACATACATACATACATATAATCACGCCTCTTTCCCGTAGGGGTAGGCAGAGACTACATCTTTCCACTTGCTACGATCCTGACACACCTCTTTCGCTTCTTCAACATGCATCAATCTTTTCATACATGCTCGTCGGTTTAGGGTACTCTTGACCTGACCTTTCTCTAGAACGTCCCCGATCTGATCCAAGTACGTGCGTCTTGGTCTTCCCCTTCCAACGTTCCCATCCACACTCGCCATATACACCTGTTTCGTTAATCTTCTTTCATTCATTCTCTCAATGTGACCAAACCATCTCAGCATTCCTTTTTCTATACCAGTCACTATGTCATCTTTTATACCGCAACGTTCTCTAATCACGCTATTCCTTATCCTGTCACTCAATTTCACTCCTATCATACTTCTTAGCGCTCTCATTTCTACCGCATTTATTCTACTTTCATGCTTTTTCTGCCATACCCAACTTTCACTCCCATACATAAGTGTTGGAACTAACACTCCTCTATGCACAGCCAGACGTGCCTTATTAGACACTGTCTGGCTGTTCATAAAGGTATGCAACGCTCCATTCACCATGTTGCCGGCATTTACCCTCCTTTCAATGTCACTTTCACACTTTCCATCTGATGTAAACTTCGATCCCAAATATACAAACTCTTTCACTTGCTCCACCCTCTCTTCTTCTATCATAATATTACACTCCGTCATACCTTCTTCTTTTTCAAAAACCATTGATTTCGTCTTACTTACATTCATTTTCATTCCTTTCTTTTTCAAAGCCTCATTCATAATGTTTACCATCTTCTGCAACTCTTCAGCCGACGACGCAAGGATAAGTTGGTCATCAGCATAGAGAAGACATTTGACGAGTAACCCATTCATTCTCAGTCCGTTTTCACACTTTTTCAAATCTGTCAAACAACTATCCATGAATAGGTTGAACAGCCATGGTGACGCAACACATCCCTGTCTAACACCTTTCTCGATGTTAAACAGTTCAGTGATGGCCCCGTTAATCCTGACACAAGCACTGGAATCCTTATATAAGGATTTCAGTGCTCGTACCAAGATGCTGCTCACCCCATGCACGGATAGTGCCGACCATAATTCATTCCTCAGAACTCTATCATAGGCCTTTTCCAGATCCACGAATGTGCAAAAGACTTTTTGGTTCTTAGCCAAATACTTTTCCGCTATGCACCGCAAGGAAAAGACCTGATCCGTACATCCCATCCCCTTTCGAAATCCCGCTTGAGCATCCCAGACTTTCTCATCAGTTTCTTTCACAACTCTTTCAATCAGTACCCTTGCATACAGTTTACCGACGACACTGAGAAGGCTTATACCGCGGTAATTTTTACAGTCTAGCTGTGACCCTTTTCCTTTGTATAATGGCACTATTACAGCCTTGCACCAATCACTTGGCACTCGACCGCTTCGCCAAGAAAGGTTAAAAAGGAGGTACAGCTGACTAGCTGCTACGCCTTCGCCAGCCTTCAGCATCTCAACCGATACTCTATCATACCCTGCAGCCTTACCAGATTTCATACTTTTCAGAGCTTTCATAATCTCATCCATTTCAATCTCGCTATCGTTTTCACTGTCATCTTCATGTATGTTCACCTCTTGTACTTCTTCTTTTTCAAACAAACTTTCAAAATATTCCTTCCATCTCTTCAACACACATTTCTCACCCTTATTATACTACCATCCTGGCTCCGAATCCTACTCAACTCTGATTGTGCTGTTTTTCCACGAGTTGTTCTTATAGATTTCCAGAAAACTTTTAAGTTCTTGCGAAAGTTTTCTGATAGCCTCCTGTCAAACTCATCTTTATTTTCCTCTTTCTTTCGTTCCACTGTCTTCTTTACTACATTCTTTAAACTTTTATACTCCTTTCGTGCTTTCTCTACATCCTGATCTGTCGCTTTCTGCAATCTTTGGTTAGCTTTAGTAGCCAATAAATCTAACCATGCTTTCTTCTTCTTCTGAACAACTTCTTGCACATCTTTACTCATCCATGCAGTCTTTCGTTTATTACCTTTCGCCCGTCTAGTGACTCCACATACTTCAACAGCAACTTTGACGATTCCTTCTGTTTAATTTAGCGTTGCTATGCTGGGGTAAGTTAGGTATTAATGACGGTCTATGAATGCGCCGCGATTTCGCACGCATCGCTCTGGGCATATGTTGTCCCTTTCTCGCTCGCGGGGCGAGGGTGGCGGCGTGCGCGCGGGTCGCCTGGTAGGCGCCAAGCGGTGATTTCTGCACCGCACTATCAGTCACTCAAAACCGTTCGGACGAGAACGTATTGTGTTTTGTACGGATTTCCCGCCACGCGTTTTGTGATGCCGCGTGTAATGGACGATTCAATTTGAGATCGCGCGTGTTGATGCATCGTATTATTGTGGTTCTCCTGGGTTATACTAGAATACCAGGCTTAGTGATTGTTGGATGTCTCGACGTCTTCCACGTGAGCGTCGCGTTGAATAGGCATCAAGTGGCCATATCGGCTCGCGTTTTGTACGGCCCTAATTCGTGTTGGGTCACGCGTAATGACTAATATCAAAGTGAAATACGAACAGAAGCTGTGAGTGGTTTGAAGTGAATAACGCGCCAAGGCTGTAGTGGAATGCTGGGTGTCGATATCTTTTCCACCCAGCCCTGTAAGTACCAACGGAATTCCTATTTGATCCATTCCCTGTACTTCCTTTCTCCGTTGGGTATTTATGCATTTGCGCCGGCGACGTGACTGTAAGTGTGAAACCTAGTTGTTTTAGTATAAAACTGTTTCTTTGTGTTAATGGTGTGTTCCCTTTAGTCATATTTGTTGTACCATATCATTGTGACTCCTTAGTACGAATTGCGGAATTCGTGGGGTGATATAATTTGGAGGTACTTACTTATAATCTAGTGCTTATACGTGTGACGTAACGCCAGATCGGCAGACGGTATTTACTACAGAATTGAGTTATGTAAAGGTCAGAACACATCATTTGCCAATTTCACTCAACTTAGTTAATTAAGTTAAATAGATTTAGGTTCACGTTTAATTCATAGTATGCGCTGCTATATTGTACAGCGTATGCTATTTAGCGCTGCGTAACGCGGCCATTGTCTGCCTTCAGTTGAACTCCTGGTATTTTACTAGAAATTTACCTGTGTAAATCGCTTCCACTGCGGGAGTTTAGCTTGGAATTAGACAATTTTTGGTAGCAGAGCGTGGTTCAGAAAACCACTAGATTTAAGATTATTTTAGTATAAGATTTTTAATCTACCTACATAAAAAAAAAAAATATTTATTGTGATTGTAGTGTGTTCCCTGTGTAGAATATCCTATCGGTAGGATCAGGGCCAATCAATTAGTGAATTGCTTGTTATTATCGTTGTGTTTACCCTGTGCGGATATCCTAACGGTAGGATCAGGGCCGATTGTCTATTTTTTTTTATTGTAAGGTTCGGTGTTACTTTGAGTTGGTACCATGGCTCCCACAATTACACAGCTTCAGGCAAAAATTAGAACGCACCTAATTTGGTTCGCGACTAAGCAGGCGATGGTCGGTCGCGGGGACCGAGAGGACGCACTCATCGCTTGTGCGCAACGGATTGACGAACGGGTCGCGGAGGTGTTGGATTGCCTCACTGGATGCGAGGAGTTATTTGATGGGACGCCTGATGAGGAGGTCAAACTTACGGTCCGGACGAATGTGACCCAGTGCATGGAGATGGGGCAGGAGATCCAGCAGGCGGCTGCTGTGATCACCAGGCGTAGAGCTGGGGAGCCGGACCCAACCCATGATCCGCGGGGACCGGGGGTGCAAGTGCCCCTGCCGGCTGTGGCGATTCCGGTCTTCCACGGGGACTACACGGATTGGACCCGATTCCAGGATCTGTTTGACAGTGTGATTCATAACCGCACTGACTTGCAGCCGGCATATAAAATGGCACAATTGATGGCCAAGCTGCAAGGTGAGCCCCATGAGCTGGTAAAGCATCTACCAGTCGATGATGCAAGTTACGAGACGGCTCGCGGTTTGCTGATCGAGAGATACAGCAACAAACGTCTCATGATTGACCAACTCCTGGAACAGTGGCTCACCGTGCCGACCATCACACGAGGGACGGACCTCAGGGCCAAGGTCCTCAACCCTGTCTGCGTTGCAGTGAACGCTCTTGAGAGACAGGGGATGCCGGTGTCAGGCTATGATTATATCCTGGTCCACACGTTGTTGCGCCGCCTGCCGAGCGACATGGCCGCTCGTTTTGAACAGTCGCACGGAGGTAAGACATCTGATTACCTCCCGACCTTCGAGGAGCTCAAGTCCTTCCTCGAGGCCGAGTGCAGACGGGTAGATGCCCAATTTGGAGAGTCGCCTCACGCGGAGTCTGCGGCCGCTCGCCGCCCGGAACGGCCGGGTGCACAGGCGCGAGACGGTAAGAGTAGGCCACCCAGGCGATACAATGTCGCTAATTTGGAATCGAGGTGTGCCTACTGCAGAGAGGCGGGGCATCAGGTGACTGCGTGTGAGGAGTTCGCTGCACAGCGGGTGCAGAAACGTCGTGGTGTGGTGCAGCAACGGCGTTGGTGCTTTAGGTGTATGGGGCCGCATCAGGTGCGAGAGTGCCCATCAAGCACCAACTGCAGGTACTGCCAGGGTGCCCACCATCAGCTCCTATGCATGAACCGCAGCGGAGATTACGGAGGCAGAGCTGACGCGGGTCAGCGGACGGAGTCTGCCCTACCTAGACGGGAGCAACGCTCCCCACCCCCTCCAAGGAGGAGTCCTCTTCCACCAGGGTTTCAGGGACGAGGCCAGGGACATCAGCAGGTGATGCCCCCTTCACCACGCGCGAGACAGTCACCACCTCGGCAGCAGGTGCCGGAACAGGGTAGGTGGTCACAGGTCCAAGGTCAGGGGCACCCATCACAAGTACGTGATGCTACGGGCGGGTGCCAACACCAGGGCCAGTACATGCAGTACTCGGCGGGTCTGAACAACATGGTGAGGTCTCATGACCCACGCATGCCTCTCCCCTTGGCTGAGCACCCGCGGCTACAGGCGCATCCACGGTACGCGCGCCTGCCGCAGGGTTACTATAGGCTGCCAGCCATGGCGTACAGGACCAGAGGTCCCTATCAGCAGGAGTGGGACCCACTCGAAGGTGTACGGAGAGAGGGGACCCCCCCGCAGGACGCGGACACTCCGCGCTTAGATTCCTGCTAGGTAATCGCCGCCTACACGCCAGCTTCGGCCCCCCGGCCAATTACGGTATTGTTGCCTACGGCAATGATTTGGGTATGGGGATACGGTGGCCGCAGCATACAGGTAAGAGCCTTGTTAGATACAGGGGCTCAGGGTTGTATTGTGTCTAGTAAGCTGGTGAGTAGGCTACGCTTAAATATAAGGCCCACAACGGATGGGGCTGTAGGTATTGGAGGTGTAGATGTGCCTGACGTTCGGGGTCAGGTGAACTTCGAGTTCACATTAGGTAATACAGGTACAGGGGTCAGCTATCATGCCTCAGCAGTGGTGCTGGATGAAGTGGTAGGGAAACTTCCTCAGGTTCGGTTACCGTCAACGGTACGAGGGTTAACCACAGGCTTAGAGTTAGCTGATCCTGAATTTGATACTCCTGGTACGGTGGACGTTCTCCTCGAGTCAGACGTCCTCGGGAGATTCTGGTGTGGCAGAAAACGGGTACTTCAGCAAACTGGTTTAGTGGCCGTCGATACCACAGGGGGGTATGTTATTTTTGGCCCAGTTTGGAGACCTCAGGACCTACCAGAGGGCGATACGGTTCTCTATGGTAGTGTGTTGTCGGAGGTGCTGCAGAGGTTTTGGGAGTCTGAGGAGCCACCCACAGCGGATAGACGGAAGCCAGAGGATGACGAGTGCGAGCTGTTCTATCAGTACAACACTGCACGAAGTTCGTCAGGTAGGTTTGTTACCAGGCTGCCATTTTTCCCAAACCGCCCCTCCTTAGGTAGTTCGCGACAGATCGCGGAACGGAGACTACTGGCTATGGAGAGAAAGATGAAGCGAGATGCAGCACTTCGGCAGAAGTATATCGAATTCATGAGGGAGTACCTAGAGTTAGGCCACATGTCGGTGTCCAGCATAGATTGGAGGTGTGTCGAGCATTACTATATACCACACCTGGCTGTTTTGAAGTCACCGGAGGCGAAGATACGGGTAGTGTTTGACGGTTCTGCTCCTACATCGAATGGTGTGTCTGTGAACCAGTGTCTGCACGCGGGTCCCAAGTTGAACCGGGACATTGTGGACATCCTCACAGATTTTCGGTTGCACCAAGTAGCGTTCGTCGCAGACGTCAAAATGATGTTTCGCCAAACAATTATACACCCGGATGACCGTCGGTACCAGCTGATTTTGTGGCGTGAGAGCCCTGACGAGCCGATGGTCACTTATGAGCTTAACACGGTAACGTATGGTCTGAAGCCAAGTCCGTTTTTGGCAGTACGCACGCTGCGAGAGTTGGCCGCACAGGAAAGGGTAAGATTCCCTCGAGCCGCAGCAGTACTGGATCGCGACGTCTACGTGGATGACATCTGCACGGGTGCAGATAGCGTGCAACAAGCACTGCTACTACGAGACGAGCTGATCGCGATCATGGAATCAGGAGGTTATGAGTTGCGGAAATGGCTGTCCAGCTGTCCAGAGCTCCTGGCCGGGTTGCCAGGTGAGTTCCAGCAGGACCCGCACCTTTTCGAGAACCCGGACAATCCAAATACGTTGAGCATCCTAGGGGTGCAATATAGGCCAACGCATGATGTCTTTACGTATCAGATCGAGCCAGACCTTTTGCAGAAGACTTGGACGAAGCGTTCGGTATTATCGACGATCGCCAGAACTTTCGATCCTAACGGGTGGATCGCACCGGTGACGTTCATGGCGAAGTGCTTCTTGCAAAGGTTGTGGATAGCAAACTTGGGTTGGGACGACCAGCTCTCCGGAGAGCTGTTGAATGATTGGACCAAGTTTGTGACCACCTTACCAGGGATCGTACGCATCGCCATACCTCGCAAGTTGCTCCCATCGGTGGGATGTAAGGCTACCCTACATGGGTTTTGTGATGCCTCGGAGCGAGGGTACGCGGCAGCTGTCTATTTGCGGACAGTCAGTTCAACGGGAACTGTAGACGTGCGTCTAGTTATGGCCAAGAGTAAGGTGGCTCCGGTTAGGACAAGATGGACCATTCCAAAGTTGGAATTGGCGGGAGCAGCGCTTCTCACGCGCTTGCTACATCATGTCGCTAGTAATCTACGCGGTACCATCAATTTGGATGAAACGGTGTACGCATGGACCGACAGTAGGATAGTTCTGTGCTGGTTACAGACGTCGGTACATACTCTTGAGGTTTTCGTGGCAAATCGGGTGTCACAGATTAAAGGATCGGAAACTCCGTTGGTATGGAGACACGTACCGGGAGAACAGAACCCAGCGGACTGCGCCTCACGGGGATGTAGGGCCCCTGATTTGGTAGGTCACTCACTGTGGTGGGGACCTCAGTGGCTGACTGAGTCACCTGAGAGATGGCCATACAATGAGTGCGGGTCGCCGCTTGGGCCACCTGATCGAGGTTTGCGAGTGAACGTAGGGCAGATCGTACCTAAGCCTAGTGCGGCTTTCTTGCTGGAACGATACAGCTCCCTCGACAAACTTCTAGGGGTGACAGGTTGGATCAAACGGTTCGTGAACAACTGTAGAAAACCTCAAGCAGAACGGAACTTGGCACCTGTCCTCTCGCCTGCGGAGCGGAATGCGGCTCTAAGTTTATTGGTTAGGGTCGTCCAGGCGGAACATTTTGAGGAAGAGGTCAGGCTGCTCAGGGATGGCCGTGGAAAGCTGAAGGGAGGTCTTGTGCGCCTCAACCCGTTCGTGGATGAGCATGGAATGCTCCGGGTTGGAGGTAGACTTCGGAACGCTAACCTGCCCTTTTCAGCACGGCATCCGCTGTTACTCCCAAAGAAGGGACCTTTGGTAGAACTTATAGTTAGGGATCGTCACCAGAAAAACTCGCATGCGGGCTGCAATGCACTTTTGGCTATTCTGCAGCGCGAGTTTTGGATCTTGTCTGGACGACGTACGGTACGGAGCATTGTGTTTCGGTGCTTGCCTTGCTATCGGTTGAAGGCAGCCACAATGCAACCTCAGATGGGAGACCTCCCACCGGACCGGGTGACGGAAGCCTGGACGTTTGCGGGTGTGGGAACGGACTTTGCGGGGCCTTTTATGGTAAAGGCATCACGCCTTCGCAACGCGAAGTCAATCAAGGCGTATTTGTGCGTGTTTGTGTGCCTAGCAACCAAGGCCGTCCACTTGGAACTCGTGGCCGACCTCACTACGGAGGCTTTCTTAGCAGCTTTAGATAGATTTGTGTCGCGAAGAGGGCGACCAGCGCTGATCAGGTCGGACTGTGGTACCAACTTTAAGGGCGCTGATCGATGTATGAAAGAAATTATAACGTTTTTATCGGAAAACGAGGAAGCTATCGGCACGAGCCTCTCCCGTCAGGGCATTAACTGGGTGTTCGATCCACCAGGATGCCCCCACTGGGGTGGTATATTTGAAGCGGTTGTAAAGTCCGCTAAGACGCATTTGATGCGCGTTATAGGTTTAACGATATTAACCTTTGAGGAGCTAGCGACCGTGTTTTGTAAAATTGAGGCCGTTCTCAATTCACGTCCTTTGTGTCCGCTTAGCTCAGATCCGAATGATCTGGAGGCCCTGACACCAGGGCATTTCTTAATTGGCCGACCACTTAACGCCTTGCCAGAGTACCCCTACACAGAGGTCAGTAGCAATCGTTTGACGCGTTATGAGTTGCTGCAGCAAATGTCTCAGAATTTTTGGAAGCGATGGTCGCTTGAGTATTTGCACATTCTGCAGCAACGCCTTAAGTGGACGGACAGAACTGAACCCCCTCGCATCGGAGATCTCGTTCTGGTTAAGGATGCCAACCTGCCGCCACTGCGATGGCGCAGAGGGCGCATTCTCAACTTGTTCCCAGGTAGTGATGGCACTCCTCGAGTCGCGACAGTTCAGGTAGGGGATTCAGTTCTTAAGCGAGCAATAGCAACGCTATCTCGTCTCCCCAGTAGTGAATAGGCCTAAGGGATTCGGCCTAGGGCGGGTGAATGTTTAATTTAGCGTTGCTATGCTGGGGTAAGTTAGGTATTAATGACGGTCTATGAATGCGCCGCGATTTCGCACGCATCGCTCTGGGCATATGTTGTCCCTTTCTCGCTCGCGGGGCGAGGGTGGCGGCGTGCGCGCGGGTCGCCTGGTAGGCGCCAAGCGGTGATTTCTGCACCGCACTATCAGTCACTCAAAACCGTTCGGACGAGAACGTATTGTGTTTTGTACGGATTTCCCGCCACGCGTTTTGTGATGCCGCGTGTAATGGACGATTCAATTTGAGATCGCGCGTGTTGATGCATCGTATTATTGTGGTTCTCCTGGGTTATACTAGAATACCAGGCTTAGTGATTGTTGGATGTCTCGACGTCTTCCACGTGAGCGTCGCGTTGAATAGGCATCAAGTGGCCATATCGGCTCGCGTTTTGTACGGCCCTAATTCGTGTTGGGTCACGCGTAATGACTAATATCAAAGTGAAATACGAACAGAAGCTGTGAGTGGTTTGAAGTGAATAACGCGCCAAGGCTGTAGTGGAATGCTGGGTGTCGATATCTTTTCCACCCAGCCCTGTAAGTACCAACGGAATTCCTATTTGATCCATTCCCTGTACTTCCTTTCTCCGTTGGGTATTTATGCATTTGCGCCGGCGACGTGACTGTAAGTGTGAAACCTAGTTGTTTTAGTATAAAACTGTTTCTTTGTGTTAATGGTGTGTTCCCTTTAGTCATATTTGTTGTACCATATCATTGTGACTCCTTAGTACGAATTGCGGAATTCGTGGGGTGATATAATTTGGAGGTACTTACTTATAATCTAGTGCTTATACGTGTGACGTAACGCCAGATCGGCAGACGGTATTTACTACAGAATTGAGTTATGTAAAGGTCAGAACACATCATTTGCCAATTTCACTCAACTTAGTTAATTAAGTTAAATAGATTTAGGTTCACGTTTAATTCATAGTATGCGCTGCTATATTGTGCAGCGTATGCTATTTAGCGCTGCGTAACGCGGCCATTGTCTGCCTTCAGTTGAACTCCTGGTATTTTACTAGAAATTTACCTGTGTAAATCGCTTCCACTGCGGGAGTTTAGCTTGGAATTAGACACCTTCCTTAAATACCTTCCAACCATCTTCAATGTCATTCATCTCATCTATCTTATCAAATTCATCCTTTAACCTTTTGACATTTTTTTTTTTTTTTTTTATTAATGATGGGTTTGCTCTTGACTCTAGCCTGGGTCATAGGACAGAGACAGAGTCTAAGATGGAGCGAGCTCACCCAGAAGAAGCCGGTTAAGGCACTGGCACTCCCACACACTGACGGAACGCAGCAAGCTACTTGGCGCCAGACTTCGGTGGGATGGTGGTCGCGAGCCAGGCGGCCCCTTACGGAGCCTTCCACCGCGCACGTGGGATCGTTCAGCCGGACTTATCCACAGGCAAGCCTGTGTTGCCGTTGCCCGGGGTGGACCGCTAGGAGGTAGATCCCATACCACCCTAAATATTCCTTTACATATTCCTTTCTTACCTATTTTTCTTGCAAATTTTCTACTTTCACTCTTTCCAGAACACTGGTCGCTTCGGGCACTCTATGTCGCCATCGTTTAAAGAGACCACTTATTCGTGAAATGACAACACTTGTATTATGATACACATCTGGCATCCCCTGTAGGCAAAAGGCCACCAGAAACGGCCTTTTGCGCCACGTCCGACAAATATTCGAGGGTCACTCGGAAAATTATTATTATACATACAAACAGATATCACGCCTTTTATCCCTTGCAGGCAGACCGTAAACGATCGCAAAAACGGACATTTACGCCACATCTGACATATATTTGAGGGTCATTCGGAAAATTGTTAATCGTCATAGTGACAGGTTGTCAGCCCATGGCCTAAAATTGCAATACACACCCTCGAGTCACTTGGTCGCCTCTTACAACTCCCACGGCTCTTACAAACAAACAGGCATAGGGACAGACGCGGGAAGCGACTTAATATTATAGAGGTACTATATAGTGATATACCTGTGTCCTTAGGGAAGGCGAGCATGCCCATGCAATGCTGGATATCTTCCAGCTGACCCTCCTCGTACTGGGAGAAGTGCTTCTTGGCGTACTTCACGGCTTCCAGGCGTTTGTCTTCGCGCACCAGCTCTATGAACTCCTGGAAATTGTACAATACATAAATCGCGCCTATATCCCTTACGGGGTAGGCAGAGCGTTAACGGCCGTAAAACGGATATTGACACCACGTCTGACAAAAGATTGAGGGTCAATCAGATAACTGTGTATCACTAAAAAAAAAATACCCGGAAATATTTTCTTACGGAAAGTTGTTCAGTTTCATGGTCTCAATGCCCCCTATCTGTATTCGAAGGGCTGTCCCTTACACCCTGTATATTTCACAAAAGTTCATTTTATGAAAAACATGTTAAGAAGATAGAATTTAAGGTTATTAGGAACATTTTAAGAAAATAACATGATATTTATTTTGTTTCAGATTTATTTCATACCTTAAGTAACTTTTCAACATTTTCTTAGTTTTATTATAAGTTTCATACTTATTATAAAGTAATTGCTTTCCAACACCTGTCGCACGTGTCGTAGCTCTGACTCTATGAATTGTGCGTCACATAGGCGAAGTGCTCGATTGATCAGGGCACGCGGGACTGATGCCAGGTGTGCGGGATGGTGGTGAGAGTCCGCTCTTAGATATTGATCCGTATGGGTTGGTTCCTGTACACTGCATATGTTAAGCGTCCACAGGTCTCGCGTTTAACCAACACGTCCAAAAACGGGAGTGTACCATCCTTTTCCTCCTCGGTCGTAAATTTAATTTTGGGATGTATCGTGTTCAGATATTCCAACAACGAGCTGACATCCTGTCTATTTACTATGGCAAACACGTCGTCCACATATCTCCACCAATGTTTGGGTTTTACTGGAGCATGCGCCAACGCGTCCCTCTCAAAACACTCCATGAAAATGTTGGTTACCACCGGAGCTATTGGGGAGCCCATAGCAACTCCATCCACCTGTAAATAAAAATCCCCTTTCCAGAGGAAATAGCCGCTTTTCAAACATAACTCAGTCAAACTCATGTACGAAGATAATACGAATAAACGAAGATACAGCATTAGGACGATATTCCGGCCTCTATCGCAACTGAGACAGTTCTTACGGTCCCCAAAAGATAAAGAGCCTCTGAGTTGCCCGGGCGTATACGAGATACCGTGCGACTGCGGTAAGAGTTATATAGGTGAGACAGGACGAAACATATCCACAAGGCTATCAGAGCACATCCGGAGTATGCGAAAGATGGATAGCAATGCGTCTGCAGTAACGGAGCATGCACTCACAACGGATGCAAAACACTACATTCGGTTCGACAAAGTAAAGGTCCTGGCCCGCGAGAAAAATTTTGTATCTCGCAAGAATATGGAAGCCATTGAAATAAACCGACGTCCCAATTTCAACCGGGACGCAGGCTGGTCTCTGGCGCCAGCATGGAGACCGGTGTTAAACAATGGAGTGCCAGGGCTAAGTGCTCAGCCGAATTTCACAGTAACAGATAGTGTTAGTTCGTTCTGTCTACCGGGGTGTTACAACGCAACCACGACGACAGCGACGTCGGAATCGCCGCCACCATCGGAATCGCCGCCGTCGCACCTAGCACGCTCTGCGTCACCGCCAGCTGCCCCCTCCGCCCGCGCGTTGCGAGCAGCGGCTCGTTGGGCTAGCAGTGCCTGGCGAGACGCGCGAGCGTGCAGCGGCACTCAGCCTGAGGAAGGACCACCGACTGGTCCGCATACGTCGCGATAACGCGCAACAAAATAACAGTGAGTTTAATCCGTGTTCACTTAAATGATATATGAATATAAGAATGTTAAAAGGGACATTTTGTGTTTGTGATAACAAGGCATTTTAGAAAAGTTACATTTCAGGAAACATTTTGCAAAAGGGACATTCTGCCGACAAGGGTACTTCTTCTTTTCGAGTGTGACACACAGTCGGCAAACGACCCGATGAACCTAATGTTTAACCACCTACTTCTAGTAGTAGGCCTCTAACATGGTTGTGTAACGACCGCCGTCTAAGTGATCATAGACAGCAACCAGGACCGACGGCTTAACGTGCCCTTTGAAGCACGGAACCGTCTTTCTTTTCAGACAATCCTAACCACACTGGGATCAAATTCAGAAAGTGATAAACATCAACTTTATGACCGAGAATCGAACCCGCAACGTTTGCGTCGCAGGCAGTCGCACCACCACTGCAGCGCGCGCAGTCGCACCACCACTTTTTTTTTTTTTTTTTATTAGTGATGGGTTTGCACTTGACTGTAGTCTAGGTCATAGGACAGACACAGAGTCTAAGATGCTACCGAGCTCACCCAGAAGAAGCCTGTTAAGGCACTGGCACTCCCACACACTGACGGAACGCAGGTGGCTACTTGGCGCCAGACTTCGGTGGGATGGTGGTCGCGAGCCAGGCGGCCCCTTACGGAGCCTTCCACCGCTAGTGGGATCGTTCAGCCGGACTTATCCACAGGCAAGCCAAAAAAGCCACTGCGCCACATCAGCCGGGGGCACTGACCTGTATGCGTATGTTGAACTCCATGGTGCTGTTGAGCTTGCGCAGTTTGGACTTGTTGTCGGCGCACCACTGCAGCGCGCGCAGTGCACCACCACTGCAGCGCGCGCAGTCGCACCACCACTGCAGCGCGCGCAGTGCACCACCACTGCAGCGCGCGCAGTGCACCACCACTGCAGCGCGCGCAGTGCACCACCACTGCAGCGCGCGCAGTGCACCACCACTGCAGCGCGCGCAGTGCACCACCACTGCAGCGCGCGCAGTGCACCACCACTGCAGCGCGCGCAGTGCACCACCACTGCAGCGCGCGCAGTGCACCACCACTGCAGCGCGCGCAGTCGCACCACCACTGCAGCGCGCGCAGTGCACCACCACTGCAGCGCGCGCAGTGCACCACCACTGCAGCGCGCGCAGTGCACCACCACTGCAGCGCGCGCAGTGCACCACCACTGCAGCGCGCGCAGTGCACCACCACTGCAGCGCGCGCAGTGCACCACCACTGCAGCGCGCGCAGTGCACCACCACTGCAGCGCGCGCAGTGCACCACCACTGCAGCGCGCGCAGTGCACCACCACTGCAGCGCGCGCAGTGCACCACCACTGCAGCGCGCGCAGTGCACCACCACTGCAGCGCGCGCAGTCGCACCACCACTGCAGCGCGCGCAGTGCACCACCACTGCAGCGCGCGCAGTGCACCACCACTGCAGCGCGCGCAGTCGCACCACCACTGCAGCGCGCGCAGTCGCACCACTGCAGCGCGCGCAGTCGCACCACTGCAGCGCGCGCAGTCGCACCACTGCAGCGCGCGCAGTCGCACCACTGCAGCGCGCGCAGTCGCACCACGCGACCTGTATGCGTATGTTGAACTCCATGGTGCTGTTGAGCTTGCGCAGTTTGGACTTGTTGTCGGCGCACCACTGCAGCGCGCGCAGTGCACCACCACTGCAGCGCGCGCAGTGCACCACCACTGCAGCGCGCGCAGTGCACCACCACTGCAGCGCGCGCAGTGCACCACCACTGCAGCGCGCGCAGTGCACCACCACTGCAGCGCGCGCAGTGCACCACCACTGCAGCGCGCGCAGTGCACCACCACTGCAGCGCGCGCAGTGCACCACCACTGCAGCGCGCGCAGTGCACCACCACTGCAGCGCGCGCAGTGCACCACCACTGCAGCGCGCGCAGTCGCACCACCACTGCAGCGCGCGCAGTGCACCACCACTGCAGCGCGCGCAGTGCACCACCACTGCAGCGCGCGCAGTCGCACCACCACTGCAGCGCGCGCAGTGCACCACCACTGCGCCACATCAGCCGGGGGCACTGACCTGTATGCGTATGTTGAACTCCATGGTGCTGTTGAGCTTGCGCAGTTTGGACTTGTTGTCGGCGCACCACTGCAGCGCGCGCAGTGCACCACCACTGCAGCGCGCGCAGTGCACCACCACTGCAGCGCGCGCAGTGCACCACCACTGCAGCGCGCGCAGTGCACCACCACTGCAGCGCGCGCAGTCGCACCACCACTGCAGCGCGCGCAGTCGCACCACCACTGCGCCACATCAGCCGGGGGCACTGACCTGTATGCGTATGTTGAACTCCATGGTGCTGTTGAGCTTGCGCAGCTTGGACTTGTTGTCGGCGCACCACTGCAGCGCGCGCAGTCGCACCACTGCAGCGCGCGCAGTGCACCACCACTGCGCCACATCAGCCGGGGGCACTGACCTGTATGCGTATGTTGAACTCCATGGTGCTGTTGAGCTTGCGCAGTTTGGACTTGTTGTCGGCGCACCACTGCAGCGCGCGCAGTGCACCACCACTGCAGCGCGCGCAGTGCACCACCACTGCAGCGCGCGCAGTCGCACCACCACTGCAGCGCGCGCAGTCGCACCACCACTGCGCCACATCAGCCGGGGGCACTGACCTGTATGCGTATGTTGAACTCCATGGTGCTGTTGAGCTTGCGCAGCTTGGACTTGTTGTCGGCGCACCACTGCAGCGCGCGCAGTGCACCACCACTGCAGCGCGCGCAGTCGCACCACTGCAGCGCGCGCAGTCGCACCACTGCAGCGCGCGCAGTCGCACCACTGCAGCGCGCGCAGTGCACCACCACTGCAGCGCGCGCAGTCGCACCACTGCAGCGCGCGCAGTCGCACCACTGCAGCGCGCGCAGTGCACCACCACTGCAGCGCGCGCAGTGCACCACCACTGCAGCGCGCGCAGTCGCACCACCACTGCAGCGCGCGCAGTCGCACCACCACTGCGCCACATCAGCCGGGGGCACTGACCTGTATGCGTATGTTGAACTCCATGGTGCTGTTGAGCTTGCGCAGCTTGGACTTGTTGTCGGCGCACCACTGCAGCGCGCGCAGTCGCACCACCACTGCAGCGCGCGCAGTCGCACCACTGCAGCGCGCGCAGTCGCACCACTGCAGCGCGCGCAGTCGCACCACTGCAGCGCGCGCAGTCGCACCACTGCAGCGCGCGCAGTCGCACCACTGCAGCGCGCGCAGTCGCACCACTGCAGCGCGCGCAGTCGCACCACCACTGCAGCGCGCGCAGTCGCACCACTGCAGCGCGCGCAGTCGCACCACTGCAGCGCGCGCAGTCGCACCACCACTGCAGCGCGCGCAGTCGCACCACTGCAGCGCGCGCAGTCGCACCACCACTGCAGCGCGCGCAGTCGCACCACTGCAGCGCGCGCAGTCGCACCACTGCAGCGCGCGCAGTCGCACCACCACTGCAGCGCGCGCAGTCGCACCACTGCAGCGCGCGCAGTCGCACCACCACTGCAGCGCGCGCAGTCGCACCACTGCAGCGCGCGCAGTCGCACCACTGCAGCGCGCGCAGTCGCACCACCACTGCAGCGCGCGCAGTCGCACCACTGCAGCGCGCGCAGTCGCACCACTGCAGCGCGCGCAGTCGCACCACTGCAGCGCGCGCAGTCGCACCACTGCAGCGCGCGCAGTCGCACCACTGCAGCGCGCGCAGTCGCACCACTGCAGCGCGCGCAGTCGCACCACCACTGCAGCGCGCGCAGTCGCACCACTGCAGCGCGCGCAGTCGCACCACTGCAGCGCGCGCAGTCGCACCACCACTGCAGCGCGCGCAGTCGCACCACTGCAGCGCGCGCAGTCGCACCACTGCAGCGCGCGCAGTCGCACCACTGCAGCGCGCGCAGTCGCACCACCACTGCAGCGCGCGCAGTCGCACCACTGCAGCGCGCGCAGTCGCACCACTGCAGCGCGCGCAGTCGCACCACTGCAGCGCGCGCAGTCGCACCACTGCAGCGCGCGCAGTCGCACCACTGCAGCGCGCGCAGTCGCACCACTGCAGCGCGCGCAGTCGCACCACTGCAGCGCGCGCAGTCGCACCACTGCAGCGCGCGCAGTCGCACCACCACTGCAGCGCGCGCAGTCGCACCACTGCAGCGCGCGCAGTCGCACCACTGCAGCGCGCGCAGTCGCACCACTGCAGCGCGCGCAGTCGCACCACCACTGCAGCGCGCGCAGTCGCACCACTGCAGCGCGCGCAGTCGCACCACTGCAGCGCGCGCAGTCGCACCACTGCAGCGCGCGCAGTCGCACCACTGCAGCGCGCGCAGTCGCACCACTGCAGCGCGCGCAGTCGCACCACCACTGCAGCGCGCGCAGTCGCACCACTGCAGCGCGCGCAGTCGCACCACTGCAGCGCGCGCAGTCGCACCACTGCAGCGCGCGCAGTCGCACCACTGCAGCGCGCGCAGTCGCACCACTGCAGCGCGCGCAGTCGCACCACCACTGCAGCGCGCGCAGTCGCACCACCACTGCAGCGCGCGCAGTCGCACCACCACTGCAGCGCGCGCAGTCGCACCACTGCAGCGCGCGCAGTCGCACCACTGCAGCGCGCGCAGTCGCACCACCACTGCAGCGCGCGCAGTCGCACCACCACTGCAGCGCGCGCAGTCGCACCACCACTGCAGCGCGCGCAGTCGCACCACCACTGCAGCGCGCGCAGTCGCACCACTGCAGCGCGCGCAGTCGCACCACTGCAGCGCGCGCAGTCGCACCACCACTGCAGCGCGCGCAGTCGCACCACCACTGCAGCGCGCGCAGTCGCACCACCACTGCAGCGCGCGCAGTCGCACCACCACTGCAGCGCGCGCAGTCGCACCACCACTGCAGCGCGCGCAGTCGCACCACTGCAGCGCGCGCAGTCGCACCACTGCAGCGCGCGCAGTCGCACCACCACTGCAGCGCGCGCAGTCGCACCACCACTGCAGCGCGCGCAGTCGCACCACCACTGCAGCGCGCGCAGTCGCACCACTGCAGCGCGCGCAGTCGCACCACTGCAGCGCGCGCAGTCGCACCACTGCAGCGCGCGCAGTCGCACCACTGCAGCGCGCGCAGTCGCACCACTGCAGCGCGCGCAGTCGCACCACTGCAGCGCGCGCAGTCGCACCACTGCAGCGCGCGCAGTCGCACCACCACTGCAGCGCGCGCAGTCGCACCACTGCAGCGCGCGCAGTCGCACCACTGCAGCGCGCGCAGTGCACCACCACTGCAGCGCGCGCAGTGCACCACCACTGCAGCGCGCGCAGTCGCACCACCACTGCAGCGCGCGCAGTCGCACCACCACTGCGCCACATCAGCCGGGGGCACTGACCTGTATGCGTATGTTGAACTCCATGGTGCTGTTGAGCTTGCGCAGCTTGGACTTGTTGTCGGCGCACCACTGCAGCGCGCGCAGTCGCACCACCACTGCAGCGCGCGCAGTCGCACCACTGCAGCGCGCGCAGTCGCACCACTGCAGCGCGCGCAGTCGCACCACTGCAGCGCGCGCAGTCGCACCACTGCAGCGCGCGCAGTCGCACCACTGCAGCGCGCGCAGTCGCACCACCACTGCAGCGCGCGCAGTCGCACCACTGCAGCGCGCGCAGTCGCACCACTGCAGCGCGCGCAGTCGCACCACCACTGCAGCGCGCGCAGTCGCACCACTGCAGCGCGCGCAGTCGCACCACCACTGCAGCGCGCGCAGTCGCACCACTGCAGCGCGCGCAGTCGCACCACTGCAGCGCGCGCAGTCGCACCACCACTGCAGCGCGCGCAGTCGCACCACTGCAGCGCGCGCAGTCGCACCACCACTGCAGCGCGCGCAGTCGCACCACTGCAGCGCGCGCAGTCGCACCACTGCAGCGCGCGCAGTCGCACCACCACTGCAGCGCGCGCAGTCGCACCACTGCAGCGCGCGCAGTCGCACCACTGCAGCGCGCGCAGTCGCACCACTGCAGCGCGCGCAGTCGCACCACTGCAGCGCGCGCAGTCGCACCACTGCAGCGCGCGCAGTCGCACCACTGCAGCGCGCGCAGTCGCACCACCACTGCAGCGCGCGCAGTCGCACCACTGCAGCGCGCGCAGTCGCACCACTGCAGCGCGCGCAGTCGCACCACTGCAGCGCGCGCAGTCGCACCACTGCAGCGCGCGCAGTCGCACCACTGCAGCGCGCGCAGTCGCACCACCACTGCAGCGCGCGCAGTCGCACCACTGCAGCGCGCGCAGTCGCACCACTGCAGCGCGCGCAGTCGCACCACTGCAGCGCGCGCAGTCGCACCACTGCAGCGCGCGCAGTCGCACCACTGCAGCGCGCGCAGTCGCACCACCACTGCAGCGCGCGCAGTCGCACCACTGCAGCGCGCGCAGTCGCACCACTGCAGCGCGCGCAGTCGCACCACCACTGCAGCGCGCGCAGTCGCACCACCACTGCAGCGCGCGCAGTCGCACCACCACTGCAGCGCGCGCAGTCGCACCACCACTGCAGCGCGCGCAGTCGCACCACCACTGCAGCGCGCGCAGTCGCACCACTGCAGCGCGCGCAGTCGCACCACTGCAGCGCGCGCAGTCGCACCACCACTGCAGCGCGCGCAGTCGCACCACCACTGCAGCGCGCGCAGTCGCACCACCACTGCAGCGCGCGCAGTCGCACCACCACTGCAGCGCGCGCAGTCGCACCACTGCAGCGCGCGCAGTCGCACCACTGCAGCGCGCGCAGTCGCACCACTGCAGCGCGCGCAGTCGCACCACTGCAGCGCGCGCAGTCGCACCACTGCAGCGCGCGCAGTCGCACCACTGCAGCGCGCGCAGTCGCACCACCACTGCAGCGCGCGCAGTCGCACCACTGCAGCGCGCGCAGTCGCACCACTGCAGCGCGCGCAGTGCACCACCACTGCAGCGCGCGCAGTGCACCACCACTGCAGCGCGCGCAGTCGCACCACCACTGCAGCGCGCGCAGTCGCACCACCACTGCGCCACATCAGCCGGGGGCACTGACCTGTATGCGTATGTTGAACTCCATGGTGCTGTTGAGCTTGCGCAGCTTGGACTTGTTGTCGGCGCACCACTGCAGCGCGCGCAGTCGCACCACCACTGCAGCGCGCGCAGTCGCACCACTGCAGCGCGCGCAGTCGCACCACTGCAGCGCGCGCAGTCGCACCACTGCAGCGCGCGCAGTCGCACCACTGCAGCGCGCGCAGTCGCACCACTGCAGCGCGCGCAGTCGCACCACCACTGCAGCGCGCGCAGTCGCACCACTGCAGCGCGCGCAGTCGCACCACTGCAGCGCGCGCAGTCGCACCACCACTGCAGCGCGCGCAGTCGCACCACTGCAGCGCGCGCAGTCGCACCACCACTGCAGCGCGCGCAGTCGCACCACTGCAGCGCGCGCAGTCGCACCACTGCAGCGCGCGCAGTCGCACCACCACTGCAGCGCGCGCAGTCGCACCACTGCAGCGCGCGCAGTCGCACCACCACTGCAGCGCGCGCAGTCGCACCACTGCAGCGCGCGCAGTCGCACCACTGCAGCGCGCGCAGTCGCACCACCACTGCAGCGCGCGCAGTCGCACCACTGCAGCGCGCGCAGTCGCACCACTGCAGCGCGCGCAGTCGCACCACTGCAGCGCGCGCAGTCGCACCACTGCAGCGCGCGCAGTCGCACCACCACTGCAGCGCGCGCAGTCGCACCACTGCAGCGCGCGCAGTCGCACCACCACTGCAGCGCGCGCAGTCGCACCACTGCAGCGCGCGCAGTCGCACCACTGCAGCGCGCGCAGTCGCACCACCACTGCAGCGCGCGCAGTCGCACCACTGCAGCGCGCGCAGTCGCACCACTGCAGCGCGCGCAGTCGCACCACTGCAGCGCGCGCAGTCGCACCACCACTGCAGCGCGCGCAGTCGCACCACTGCAGCGCGCGCAGTCGCACCACTGCAGCGCGCGCAGTCGCACCACTGCAGCGCGCGCAGTCGCACCACTGCAGCGCGCGCAGTCGCACCACTGCAGCGCGCGCAGTCGCACCACTGCAGCGCGCGCAGTCGCACCACTGCAGCGCGCGCAGTCGCACCACTGCAGCGCGCGCAGTCGCACCACCACTGCAGCGCGCGCAGTCGCACCACTGCAGCGCGCGCAGTCGCACCACTGCAGCGCGCGCAGTCGCACCACCACTGCAGCGCGCGCAGTCGCACCACCACTGCAGCGCGCGCAGTCGCACCACCACTGCAGCGCGCGCAGTCGCACCACTGCAGCGCGCGCAGTCGCACCACTGCAGCGCGCGCAGTCGCACCACCACTGCAGCGCGCGCAGTCGCACCACCACTGCAGCGCGCGCAGTCGCACCACCACTGCAGCGCGCGCAGTCGCACCACCACTGCAGCGCGCGCAGTCGCACCACTGCAGCGCGCGCAGTCGCACCACTGCAGCGCGCGCAGTCGCACCACCACTGCAGCGCGCGCAGTCGCACCACCACTGCAGCGCGCGCAGTCGCACCACCACTGCAGCGCGCGCAGTCGCACCACCACTGCAGCGCGCGCAGTCGCACCACCACTGCAGCGCGCGCAGTCGCACCACTGCAGCGCGCGCAGTCGCACCACTGCAGCGCGCGCAGTCGCACCACCACTGCAGCGCGCGCAGTCGCACCACCACTGCAGCGCGCGCAGTCGCACCACCACTGCAGCGCGCGCAGTCGCACCACCACTGCAGCGCGCGCAGTCGCACCACTGCAGCGCGCGCAGTCGCACCACTGCAGCGCGCGCAGTCGCACCACTGCAGCGCGCGCAGTCGCACCACTGCAGCGCGCGCAGTCGCACCACTGCAGCGCGCGCAGTCGCACCACTGCAGCGCGCGCAGTCGCACCACTGCAGCGCGCGCAGTCGCACCACTGCAGCGCGCGCAGTCGCACCACTGCAGCGCGCGCAGTCGCACCACTGCAGCGCGCGCAGTCGCACCACTGCAGCGCGCGCAGTCGCACCACTGCAGCGCGCGCAGTCGCACCACTGCAGCGCGCGCAGTCGCACCACTGCAGCGCGCGCAGTCGCACCACCACTGCAGCGCGCGCAGTCGCACCACTGCAGCGCGCGCAGTCGCACCACTGCAGCGCGCGCAGTCGCACCACTGCAGCGCGCGCAGTCGCACCACTGCAGCGCGCGCAGTGCACCACCACTGCAGCGCGCGCAGTGCACCACCACTGCGCCACATCAGCCGGGGGCACTGACCTGTATGCGTATGTTGAACTCCATGGTGCTGTTGAGCTTGCGCAGTTTGGACTTGTTGTCGGCGCACCACTGCAGCGCGCGCAGTGCACCACCACTGCAGCGCGCGCAGTGCACCACCACTGCAGCGCGCGCAGTGCACCACCACTGCAGCGCGCGCAGTGCACCACCACTGCAGCGCGCGCAGTCGCACCACCACTGCAGCGCGCGCAGTGCACCACCACTGCAGCGCGCGCAGTGCACCACCACTGCGCCACATCAGCCGGCGGGGGCACTGACCTGTATGCGTATGTTGAACTCCATGGTGCTGTTGAGCTTGCGCAGTTTGGACTTGTTGTCTGCGCACCACTGCAGCGCGCGCAGTCGCACCACCACTGCAGCGCGCGCAGTCGCACCACCACTGCAGCGCGCGCAGTGCACCACCACTGCGCCACATCAGCCGGCGGGGGCACTGACCTGTATGCGTATGTTGAACTCCATGGTGCTGTTGAGCTTGCGCAGTTTGGACTTGTTGTCTGCGCACCACTGCAGCGCGCGCAGTCGCACCACCACTGCAGCGCGCGCAGTCGCACCACCACTGCAGCGCGCGCAGTCGCACCACCACTGCAGCGCGCGCAGTCGCACCACCACTGCAGCGCGCGCAGTCGCACCACCACTGCAGCGCGCGCAGTCGCACCACTGCAGCGCGCGCAGTCGCACCACTGCAGCGCGCGCAGTCGCACCACTGCAGCGCGCGCAGTCGCACCACTGCAGCGCGCGCAGTCGCACCACTGCAGCGCGCGCAGTCGCACCACCACTGCAGCGCGCGCAGTCGCACCACTGCAGCGCGCGCAGTCGCACCACTGCAGCGCGCGCAGTCGCACCACCACTGCGCCACATCAGCCGGCGGGGGCACTGACCTGTATGCGTATGTTGAACTCCATGGTGCTGTTGAGCTTGCGCAGTTTGGACTTGTTGTCGGCGCACCACTGCAGCGCGCGCAGTCGCACCACCACTGCAGCGCGCGCAGTGCACCACCACTGCAGCGCGCGCAGTGCACCACCACTGCAGCGCGCGCAGTCGCACCACCACTGCGCCACATCAGCCGGCGGGGGCACTGACCTGTATGCGTATGTTGAACTCCATGGTGCTGTTGAGCTTGCGCAGTTTGGACTTGTTGTCGGCGCACCACTGCAGCGCGCGCAGTGCACCACCACTGCGCCACATCAGCCGGGGGCACTGACCTGTATGCGTATGTTGAACTCCATGGTGCTGTTGAGCTTGCGCAGTTTGGACTTGTTGTCTGCGCACCACTGCAGCGCGCGCAGTGCACCACCACTGCAGCGCGCTGTAGTGTAGTAAGTATATGTACTCATGTAGATTAACCTGACGTCACCTATTTAATGCATATAATGATGTGTCCAATCAATAAATGTATCAGTTATTACTCAGCAGTCAGATCGTTTACTTTCGTATAACCCTCCACCTTACATGGCGACCCTGCCAGGTTTGGTTGTGAGCGCGTGATCGATCTATCTCGAAGTGGAAATTAATAATGGTGAACTTTTTAAATAAAATAAAAATCTCGGGCGTCGCGTCGTGTAAATAATAGCTTTTCATTTCTAAATAAATAAATTTGGTGTAAATTGTGAAAATGGGAAGCGAAGCTTCAACCCCTCGTCCACGGCCAGCGACAGCCATCGAGCACCAAGACACCTATACGCAGATCGGCAAAGAAAATACCATACATCAGAGCAACAACATATCGCAGGGTTTGGCCAACATAAACTGGTATTTATACACGTTTTTTATTATTCTCCTGATGCTGCTTACTTTTTTCGCCGTGCGATACTTCAACATATGCCTCAATAAGAAGATTGAGAGAAGGGCACGGGCTGGCATACTACAATTGAAGAGGGCTGAGACAGAAGATGTTTAAGTACACAATATATCCCTATAGTCGTTATATAGCCATTCCAATGCCATATGATGCCTTGCCTATCGACAACTGTAAATCTGCAAGTATTTATCACTAGAATTCTTCTTCAAGCAAGGTACATACAACGTGTGGTACATCGTAGCTACGATACGAACTGAACTTGTCGTCGATAAAAGTGTGTTGTGAGTGTTTTAGCGATTATGGTGCATACGGTTTTCGTTTTCAAAATCAGTGAACATTTTTGCGTGACCTAATACGGCGAGATTCGTAGACTTTCGTAGGTATTCGTAGACATTCGTAGTCTTTCTACAGGTTAATGAACTGTGCGATGATGCGCAGTGCGATTCCTTTTTTGGTGCGCGCGTGTAAACATGACTGTGATGAGTCCCGTGACTCGACTCTATTCTATTTATAGTTTACTATTATCACCTATATTTTAAATTAGAAAAAATTAAGTTATGGTAAAAATATTTTCATATGGCAAGTGTACTGCATATGGTATATAAAAGTTTAGTAAAAGTAAGAAGGTACTTAATTCAAATAGGTCCCAGTAGAAGGGTAGGACAAATTCTCGAAACTAAACTTAATGAAGCAAATGTATTAGTTGAAGAGTATAACGGATTATTGAAAGTATTTAAAGAACAAATAAAATTAGGAAAGTTAAGTAATGAAGATGTTTTAGATATTAATAATCTTACGGATAAATTTAATCAGAAATACGGAGAAATAAAAAGTTTATGTACACAAGGTGCTTCTAGTTCTGAAACAGAGCACAAAGAACCAGAATTAACTTCAGATTCAGATTCGGAAAGTTCTAAAAGTTCTAAAAGTTCCAAAATGGCTAAGTTTGATTGTAAAGTAGCTTTGAGCTTATTACCTGTTTTAGATGACAATGAAACCACTACTAAAAAGCTTATCGAAGGCATAGAATATTACGACACAGTCATTGATACAGATTCCAAAACTCACTTAATTAATTTCGTGTTAAAAACCAGATTATCACAATCGGCAAAATTGAAATTATCATCTACGTACACGTCTGTAAATGCACTTCTGCGAGACATGAAAAAACATTTACTTACAACAAAGTCTGCAAACGCAATTCAAAGTAAAATTCAGTATTTTAGGCAAAACGAACTGTCTGTAGACGAATATGGCAAGCAACTAATGGAAATGATGGTGGATCTTACGATCACACAGTCGAATGGCAATGATGAAAGTTACAATGTGTTACAACCTATAAACGAGAAGTTTGCCATCAAACGTTTCACGGATGGACTGCGTAATCGTAGGTTGGGAACCATAGTAGCTGCGCGTAATTTTGATTCCCTTAGCGAAGCCGTACAGACAGCCATCGATGAGGATGTAACAGCTCCATCGACTTCATACGACGTCATGTCGATGCGACGAGGAAACCAGGTTAGACGTGGTAATTTTAGAGGTCATAATAATTTCCAAATGCGAGGTAGGTCAAGGCCGCAATTCTCACAACCACCGCAAACGCAAAACTCGACATTTTATCGGACACGTGGAGTATCCAGTGAACAAAGGTCTTATCAACCATCATCGGCTCGTGGAAACTACATCAACCGCAGTGCACCCCCGCAGCGCTACGGTGCGTCCAGCAGAGCTACCTTCAGCAGAGGTAGGTCATTTTACAGCAATAGAGGTAACCAAGGGATTCGCCGTGGTGGATATGTACGAATAATGCAAGAAAATGTCACCCTTAATAATGAAAACTCTGAGTCCGAAAATCAGTTTTTTCGAGACTAACGAGATTATATTAAATTGCAACCCAAGTTCATATTCAGTCAAATTGAATCTTAACAATCAATCATTATATTTCTTTGTAGACTCAGGCGCTTCCATTTCAGCAATAGAGTATAAACATATAACTAATCATAACATACCCATTTATAAAGACAGAATTAAGGTTAGAGGTATCGGAGGAGTAATTGAATCACTTGGATCAGTTGAATTAATATTATCAGCAGAAACTCAGACGTACAGTCATAAGTTTTATGTTTTTGAATCGTTGCCCATAAATGCGAATGGAATACTAGGAGACGACTTCTTTAAGAAGTACAGGTCAATGATCGATTATGACACAGATACTTTAGTCATGCGCGATAGAGGTACTATAGCATACTTACCGATGTTGCATCAATCGGATGATTCATTTTTATTCATACCATCTAGATCCGAATCTATACATTATATGAATACAAGTATGAAAGGTGATTGTGTAATTTATTCTAGAGAATTATGTGAAGGAGTTTTTTTAGCCGGTTCGATAGTAAAAGCAACCAATGGGAAAATACCAATCCAAATACTAAATACGACAAATGTGGACTTGTCCTTAAGGGACATAAAGCCTGATGTTCATTCACTACATGAATATGAGATGTGTTCGTTTAGTAGTACCGAAAGAAATGCTGATCGAGTTAAAAAGTTATTTTCTTTACTAAACATCAAACATTTGAACAAAGAAGAACAAGTAGCAATAGAAAACATATGCGCGAAATTTTCAGATGTATTTTATTTACCGAATGATAAGTTAACCGCTACTAACGTGTATGAACAGAATATTATTTTAAAACCTAATACGGAACCTGTATACGTTAAACCTTACAGGCTGCCTTATTCCCAGAAATCGGAAATTAAAAAACAGATAGATAAAATGTTGGATGAAGGAATAATAGAACCTAGCAAAAGCGATTGGTCTAGCCCCGTATTGTTAGTACCGAAAAAGACAGACTCAAGCGGAAATAAAAAATGGCGCTTAGTCATTGATTACCGGAAGTTGAACAATGCCATCCAGAACGATAGATACCCTCTTCCTAATATAAACGAAATTATTGATTCTTTATCTGGATCAATATATTTCAGCCATCTCGATTTAAATTCAGGTTACTACCAAGTCAACTTAGAGGAAGAAAGTCGTAAATACACAGCATTCTGTTCGGGACAGTATCAAATGACTAGGATGCCAATGGGACTGAAAACAAGTCCAAGTGCTTTCTCCAGAATGATGAATATTGCAATGACCGGTTTGACATACGAAAAGTGTTTAATTTATCTTGATGATTTAATTGTTTTTGGTAAAAATTTACAAGACCACAATAAAAATCTTTTAGACGTTTTCCAAAGGCTACGAAAATGCAACTTAAAATTGAACCCAATAAAATGCGATTTCTTAAAAAAGGAAATTCTTTATTTAGGCCATGTAGTGTCAGGCGACGGAGTGTTGCCAGATCCGCAAAAAATTGAAGTTTTGAAAAACTATCCCCGTCCTAACAACGTAGACGAGGTCAAGAGATTTGTTGCCTTTGCCAACTACTACCGGAAGTTCATTAAAAATTTTGCAGACATATCTTGTCCATTAAATAACTTATGTAGAAAAAATGTATCTTTCGTATGGGATGACAATTGTGAAAATGCATTTTTGACGTTAAAAGAACGAATGACGTCACCACCAGTCTTGCAATATCCAGACTTTTCGGAGAATAACCAACTTGTGATCCAAACTGATGCTTCTAACGAAGCCATCGGTGGAATATTAAGTAATCAGAATGGTAGACCAATAGCATTCGCTAGTAGAAGTTTAAATAAAGCAGAGAAGCGGTACCCGACTATAGAAAAAGAGCTACTGGCTATAGTGTGGGCCGTTAAGCATTATCGTCCTTATGTTTACGGACGTCATTTCAAGATCTTAACAGACCATAAGCCTCTAGTTTACTTATATGGAATGAAAGATCCATCTAGTAGGTTAATGAAATTTAGGTTAATGCTAGAAGAGTATAGTTTTGATGTAGAATACGTGAAAGGTTCAAACAATGCTGCTGCAGACGCATTGTCGAGAATTGTGATCAGATCAGACGAGTTGAAAGAGATGAGTGAAAGGTGTGTGAATGTAATGACGAGAGCTCAGAGGAAAAAGCTAGCACAGGATTTAGAAAAAAAAAATGTGACGCCTACAGACATTTGGCCTGATCATCCAAACGTCGTAGAGGTTCATAGTAAAACCAGGGATTTGACAGAAATGAGATTTATAAATACTAAAGAGTTAGAAAGCCTACGTAGGAACAAGAATATTTTAATAAAGAAAGAAGATAATGAGTTTATTTATGTGTCTAAAAAGAACACAATATACATTAAATTTGATTCTCGATCGCAACTGACGCCAGACGCATTTGCGAGAGATCTAAGTAATTTTTGTAAAAGTATTGATGTAAATGAAGTTTATTTTATAAAAAATGGAAATAATAATAAATTTGTAGAAAAGTTAGCTAAAGCAATTACTAATATAAAGGATTGGTCCGGACCCCGTTTATGTATTTTAAAAGATGTTGAAAGAATTGAAGATAAAGACGATAGACGAGTAATACTTAATGATTTTCATCTTCTACCTACCAGTGGCCACGCGGGTATTAGACGCATGCTAAACAACATCAAAAAGTATTACTTTTGGTCAGGTCTAGAAAAGGATGTAAAAGAGTTCATAAATCGTTGCGAAAAATGTCAAAAGCAAAAACATTGTGTAAAAACTAGAGAACGTATGAATATTACCACTACAGCTAGAACTACTTTTCAAAAAATATTTTTGGATATTGTCGGACCCCTGAGTAGAGACGACAATAATTACTCGTACATATTGACTATACAATGTGAACTAAGCAAGTACGTTGAAGCATATCCTTTAGTTACAAAAAGTTCGCAAGAAGTCGCAAGTAATTTCGTCAATCAATTTATATTAAGGTATGGTATACCTCAGCAAGTGGCTACAGACCGAGGTACTGAGTTCATGTCGGAGACCTTCAGACAGGTATGTAAATTGCTAGGAATAGATCAGTTGAATTCTACAGCCTACCACCATCAAAGTATTGGTGCGCTGGAAAATTCACACAAGCATTTGGGTGCCTATCTGAGGATCCAAACAGACAATCATGCTGAGAACTGGAGCCAATGGTTGCCATACTGGTGTTTTTCTTATAACACTTCGGTTCATTCGGAAACCCAATATACACCATTCGAATTACTATATGGTAAGAAATGTACTCTACCAGGTAATTTTAAATCAGGTATAGTAGATCCTTTATACAACGTTGACAGTTATCCTTTAGAATTACGTTACAGACTTCAAACCTCACAGAAGGAAGCTTATAATAATTTATTTAAAAGTAAGGAAAAAAGGAAAATTAAGTACGATCAACGTGTTAATCCAGTTTCATATTCAGAAAATGACATGATATTAATTAAAAACGAAACAGGAAATAAGTTCGATTCTATTTACCAAGGTCCTTATAGAGTAATAGAGGATATACCACCAAATGTTAAAATAATAAAAGATGGAAAAGTTGATATTATCCACAAGGACAGGACAAAATTATTTAGAATATAAGCAATATAATCTAAAAATAATTCTATAATCAAATTCATAAAAATATATTTAAAAAAAAAAACTTAAATTTAAGAAAATATTTCATACATACTAATTTAGATATAAATAAAATAAAACTAACATTTCATTTTATTTTTCTCTCCCCTGGGAGGTGTAGTGTAGTAAGTATATGTACTCATGTAGATTAACCTGACGTCACCTATTTAATGCATATAATGATGTGTCCAATCAATAAATGTATCAGTTATTACTCAGCAGTCAGATCGTTTACTTTCGTATAACCCTCCACCTTACAGCGCGCAGTGCACCACCACTGCAGCGCGCGCAGTGCACCACCACTGCAGCGCGCGCAGTGCACCACCACTGCGCCACATCAGCCGGGGGCACTGACCTGTATGCGTATGTTGAACTCCATGGTGCTGTTGAGCTTGCGCAGTTTGGACTTGTTGTCGGCGCACCACTGCAGCGCGCGCAGTCGCACCACCACTGCAGCGCGCGCAGTGCACCACCACTGCAGCGCGCGCAGTCGCACCACTGCAGCGCGCGCAGTCGCACCACTGCAGCGCGCGCAGTCGCACCACTGCAGCGCGCGCAGTCGCACCACTGCAGCGCGCGCAGTCGCACCACTGCAGCGCGCGCAGTCGCACCACCACTGCAGCGCGCGCAGTCGCACCACTGCAGCGCGCGCAGTCGCACCACTGCAGCGCGCGCAGTCGCACCACCACTGCAGCGCGCGCAGTGCACCACCACTGCAGCGCGCGCAGTCGCACCACCACTGCAGCGCGCGCAGTCGCACCACCACTGCAGCGCGCGCAGTGCACCACCACTGCAGCGCGCGCAGTCGCACCACCACTGCAGCGCGCGCAGTCGCACCACCACTGCAGCGCGCGCAGTGCACCACCACTGCAGCGCGCGCAGTCGCACCACCACTGCAGCGCGCGCAGTCGCACCACCACTGCAGCGCGCGCAGTGCACCACCACTGCAGCGCGCGCATTGCACCACCACTGCAGCGCGCGCAGTCGCACCACCACTGCAGCGCGCGCAGTGCACCACCACTGCAGCGCGCGCAGTCGCACCACCACTGCAGCGCGCGCAGTCGCACCACCACTGCAGCGCGCGCAGTCGCACCACCACTGCAGCGCGCGCAGTGCACCACCACTGCGCCACATCAGCCGGCGGGGGCACTGACCTGTATGCGTATGTTGAACTCCATGGTGCTGTTGAGCTTGCGCAGTTTGGACTTGTTGTCGGCGCACCACTGCAGCGCGCGCAGTGCACCACCACTGCAGCGCGCGCAGTGCACCACCACTGCAGCGCGCGCAGTCGCACCACCACTGCAGCGCGCGCAGTGCACCACCACTGCAGCGCGCGCAGTGCACCACCACTGCGCCACATCAGCCGGCGGGGGCACTGACCTGTATGCGTATGTTGAACTCCATGGTGCTGTTGAGCTTGCGCAGTTTGGACTTGTTGTCGGCGCACCACTGCAGCGCGCGCAGTCGCACCACCACTGCAGCGCGCGCAGTGCACCACCACTGCAGCGCGCGCAGTCGCACCACCACTGCGCCACATCAGCCGGGGGCACTGACCTGTATGCGTATGTTGAACTCCATGGTGCTGTTGAGCTTGCGCAGTTTGGACTTGTTGTCGGCGCACCACTGCAGCGCGCGCAGTGCACCACCACTGCAGCGCGCGCAGTGCACCACCACTGCAGCGCGCGCAGTCGCACCACCACTGCGCCACATCAGCCGGCGGGGGCACTGACCTGTATGCGTATGTTGAACTCCATGGTGCTGTTGAGCTTGCGCAGTTTGGACTTGTTGTCGGCGCACCACTGCAGCGCGCGCAGTGCACCACCACTGCAGCGCGCGCAGAGCACCACCACTGCAGCGCGCGCAGTGCACCACCACTGCAGCGCGCGCAGTGCACCACCACTGCAGCGCGCGCAGTGCACCACCACTGCAGCGCGCGCAGTGCACCACCACTGCAGCGCGCGCAGTGCACCACCACTGCAGCGCGCGCAGTCGCACCACCACTGCGCCACATCAGCCGGCGGGGGCACTGACCTGTATGCGTATGTTGAACTCCATGGTGCTGTTGAGCTTGCGCAGTTTGGACTTGTTGTCGGCGCACCACTGCAGCGCGCGCAGTCGCACCACCACTGCAGCGCGCGCAGTGCACCACCACTGCAGCGCGCGCAGTCGCACCACTGCAGCGCGCGCAGTCGCACCACTGCAGCGCGCGCAGTCGCACCACTGCAGCGCGCGCAGTCGCACCACTGCAGCGCGCGCAGTCGCACCACTGCAGCGCGCGCAGTCGCACCACCACTGCAGCGCGCGCAGTCGCACCACTGCAGCGCGCGCAGTCGCACCACTGCAGCGCGCGCAGTCGCACCACCACTGCAGCGCGCGCAGTCGCACCACCACTGCAGCGCGCGCAGTCGCACCACCACTGCAGCGCGCGCAGTCGCACCACCACTGCAGCGCGCGCAGTCGCACCACCACTGCAGCGCGCGCAGTGCACCACCACTGCGCCACATCAGCCGGCGGGGGCACTGACCTGTATGCGTATGTTGAACTCCATGGTGCTGTTGAGCTTGCGCAGTTTGGACTTGTTGTCGGCGCACCACTGCAGCGCGCGCAGTCGCACCACCACTGCAGCGCGCGCAGTGCACCACCACTGCAGCGCGCGCAGTCGCACCACCACTGCGCCACATCAGCCGGCGGGGGCACTGACCTGTATGCGTATGTTGAACTCCATGGTGCTGTTGAGCTTGCGCAGTTTGGACTTGTTGTCGGCGCACCACTGCAGCGCGCGCAGTGCACCACCACTGCAGCGCGCGCAGTGCACCACCACTGCAGCGCGCGCAGTCGCACCACCACTGCGCCACATCAGCCGGGGGCACTGACCTGTATGCGTATGTTGAACTCCATGGTGCAGTTGAGCTTGCGCAGTTTGGACTTGTTGTCGGCGCACCACTGCAGCGCGCGCAGTGCACCACCACTGCAGCGCGCGCAGTCGCACCACCACTGCAGCGCGCGCAGTGCACCACCACTGCAGCGCGCGCAGTGCACCACCACTGCAGCGCGCGCAGTGCACCACCACTGCAGCGCGCGCAGTGCACCACCACTGCAGCGCGCGCAGTGCACCACCACTGCAGCGCGCGCAGTGCACCACCACTGCAGCGCGCGCAGTCGCACCACCACTGCAGCGCGCGCAGTGCACCACCACTGCAGCGCGCGCAGTGCACCACGACTGCAGCGCGCGCAGTGCACCACCACTGCAGCGCGCGCAGTGCACCACCACTGCAGCGCGCGCAGTGCACCACCACTGCAGCGCGCGCAGTCGCACCACCACTGCAGCGCGCGCAGTGCACCACCACTGCAGCGCGCGCAGTGCACCACCACTGCAGCGCGCGCAGTGCACCACCACTGCAGCGCGCGCAGTCGCACCACCACTGCAGCGCGCGCAGTCGCACCACCACTGCGCCACATCAGCCGGGGGCACTGACCTGTATGCGTATGTTGAACTCCATGGTGCTGTTGAGCTTGCGCAGTTTGGACTTGTTGTCTGCGCACCACTGCAGCGCGCGCAGTCGCACCACCACTGCAGCGCGCGCAGTGCACCACCACTGCAGCGCGCGCAGTGCACCACCACTGCAGCGCGCGCAGTGCACCACCACTGCAGCGCGCGCAGTGCACCACCACTGCAGCGCGCGCAGTGCACCACCACTGCAGCGCGCGCAGTCGCACCACCACTGCAGCGCGCGCAGTGCACCACCACTGCAGCGCGCGCAGTGCACCACCACTGCAGCGCGCGCAGTGCACCACCACTGCAGCGCGCGCAGTGCACCACCACTGCGCCACATCAGCCGGGGGCACTGACCTGTATGCGTATGTTGAACTCCATGGTGCTGTTGAGCTTGCGCAGTTTGGACTTGTTGTCGGCGCACCACTGCAGCGCGCGCAGTGCACCACCACTGCAGCGCGCGCAGTGCACCACCACTGCAGCGCGCGCAGTGCACCACCACTGCAGCGCGCGCAGTGCACCACCACTGCAGCGCGCGCAGTCGCACCACCACTGCAGCGCGCGCAGTGCACCACTGCAGCGCGCGCAGTCGCACCACCACTGCAGCGCGCGCAGTGCACCACTGCAGCGCGCGCAGTGCACCACCACTGCAGCGCGCGCAGTCGCACCACCACTGCAGCGCGCGCAGTGCACCACCACTGCAGCGCGCGCAGTGCACCACCACTGCAGCGCGCGCAGTGCACCACCACTGCGCCACATCAGCCGGGGGCACTGACCTGTATGCGTATGTTGAACTCCATGGTGCTGTTGAGCTTGCGCAGTTTGGACTTGTTGTCGGAGCACCACTGCAGCGCGCGCAGTGCACCACCACTGCGCCACATCAGCCGGGGGCACTGACCTGTATGCGTATGTTGAACTCCATGGTGCTGTTGAGCTTGCGCAGTTTGGACTTGTTGTCGGCGCACCACTGCAGCGCGCGCAGTGCACCACCACTGCGCCACATCAGCCGGGGGCACTGACCTGTATGCGTATGTTGAACTCCATGGTGCTGTTGAGCTTGCGCAGTTTGGACTTGTTGTCGGAGCACCACTGCAGCGCGCGCAGTGCACCACCACTGCGCCACATCAGCCGGGGGCACTGACCTGTATGCGTATGTTGAACTCCATGGTGCTGTTGAGCTTGCGCAGTTTGGACTTGTTGTCGGAGCACCACTGCAGCGCGCGCAGTGCACCACCACTGCGCCACATCAGCCGGGGGCACTGACCTGTATGCGTATGTTGAACTCCATGGTGCTGTTGAGCTTGCGCAGTTTGGACTTGTTGTCGGAGCACCACTGCAGCGCGCGCAGTGCACCACCACTGCGCCACATCAGCCGGGGGCACTGACCTGTATGCGTATGTTGAACTCCATGGTGCTGTTGAGCTTGCGCAGTTTGGACTTGTTGTCGGAGCACCACTGCAGCGCGCGCAGTGCACCACCACTGCGCCACATCAGCCGGGGGCACTGACCTGTATGCGTATGTTGAACTCCATGGTGCTGTTGAGCTTGCGCAGTTTGGACTTGTTGTCGGAGCACCACTGCAGCGCGCGCAGTGCACCACCACTGCGCCACATCAGCCGGGGGCACTGACCTGTATGCGTATGTTGAACTCCATGGTGCTGTTGAGCTTGCGCAGTTTGGACTTGTTGTCGGAGCACCACTGCAGCGCGCGCAGTGCACCACCACTGCGCCACATCAGCCGGGGGCACTGACCTGTATGCGTATGTTGAACTCCATGGTGCTGTTGAGCTTGCGCAGTTTGGACTTGTTGTCGGCGCACCACTGCAGCGCGCGCAGTGCACCACCACTGCAGCGCGCGCAGTGCACCACCACTGCAGCGCGCGCAGTGCACCACCACTGCAGCGCGCGCAGTCGCACCACCACTGCAGCGCGCGCAGTGCACCACCACTGCAGCGCGCGCAGTGCACCACCACTGCAGCGCGCGCAGTCGCACCACCACTGCGCCACATCAGCCGGGGGCACTGACCTGTATGCGTATGTTGAACTCCATGGTGCTGTTGAGCTTGCGCAGTTTGGACTTGTTGTCGGCGCACCACTGCAGCGCGCGCGCGGTGCGGCGCAGCGCCAGGCCGCGCTCCACCTCCGCGCACGAGCGGTAGATGTCTGCAAACGAAACGGAACATTGCTCGTGACGATATATCAAGAATCAGCAGCCTATGAAAAACTAGCTTTATCTACATAACATACAGGGACAAAAATTATATAGAAATTAAATTAAAGAAAGTCAAAATTAAATTAAATGAAAACTTAATAATGAACACATAAAAAAGTGAAGAATTAAAATTGAAAATTATTTTGTATCTAGTAGGTACCTTTCTTTGTAAACTTGTTCGTTAATAGCACTTGATATCGAAGCAAAGATGCTTTTTGTAAACCTATTTTTTAAGAGCCTGTTATGTCCCACTGCAGGATAAAGGTTTTTCTTCTCTTTTTTTACAACTCTCGGTCTAGTGCCAGGTTTTGCTAGTTTTGAAGATATACTAAAAAAGCACCATCTCCTTCAAAGCCTTTCCAATTCATTCAGAGACATTCCAAGACTATTAGAAGAACCCAACAATACTACCCAAGAAAAATGGGTAAAAAAGAAATCTTAGTCTTTTCTGATTCCCAATACTCACCAACATTAGTGAGCTCCTGCAGACTCCTGGCCTCGGTGAGTTTGTTGGCGGAGTCGTAGTACCCATTACGGAGACAGTAGTCGACCAGCATTCTCTCCAGGCGGACCTTACGCCATTGGCTAAGGGCGCTCTATGAATAAATAAAAAATAAGCAAGGTTATTTCAAAGTCAAACTTTCCAGGATGATTTTACTCATTAACGTGATACGTTTTTTCTATGAAACCATCACTGAAATCGCGAATGAAAAATCAAGTGTTTCATAAAAAAAGTAATGTAGAAGGTACTCACAAACTAAAATGCATACTGTGCCTAACCACTCACCATAAAAACTAATGAAACCACCAAAAAAAATAATGAAAAAGTTGCCAATATGTTTACAATAAGTGTTAAGTATTCAATTAAAATGGTCAGGTTTAAACAATCTTAAACTTACAATACAATATACAAATTTCTTTTTTTACAATGATGGAACATGAGGATAAGTGATAATATTATCCTACATTGAATTTTATTTCGTGTATTATATACAGGGTAGAGACAACGATCCAAATATTTATAGGGTGCATGCAGACCATTAAACTGAACAACTTCCCATGATATTTTCTTTTTCAGAAAACGCTAAAATAATTTTGACTACCCATAGTAATTGCAGTCAGCTGATCTTGATTTTGTTTAGGAAGTCAATATTTTTTTGTCTTTTCCTGACATATGTTACTAGGGGAAAGTTGTTCAGTTTCAAGGTCTGTATACACCTTATCAGTATTCGGAGGACTGTCGCTTACACCCCGTATAATTAACCTAAATCATTTGCATGCGAGCTGCACATTATGTGCTTACTATTAATAAGATTGTTTATAACTATTTTCTCGCAAATAAACTTTCTTGATTCCCAAATCTCCTCCTAATTTAAAAGAAGGTAAAAAACTTACCCTGGTTATTAGGTAAAAAGCTTACCCAGGTTTGAGAGTTATAAGAAAAAAAGCTTACCCTGGTTTGAGGGTTATTAGGTAAAAAGCTTACCCTGGTTTGAGGGTTATTAGGTAAACAGCTTACCCTGGTTTGAGGGATATTTGGTAAAAAGCTTACCCTAGTTTGAGGGGTTATTAGGTAAAAAGCTTACCCTGATTTGAGGGATATTCGGTAAAAAGCCTACCCTGGTTTGAGGGTTGTTAGGTAAAAAGCCTACCCTAGTTTGAGGGTTGTTAGGTAAAAAGCTTACCCTGGTTTGCGGGTTATTAGATAAAAATCTTACCCTGGTTTGAGGGTTATTAGGTAAAAAGCTTACCTTGGTTTGAGGGTTATTAGGTAAAAAGCTTACCCTGGTTTGAGGGTTATTAGGTAAGAAGCTCACCCTGGTTTGAGGGTTATTAGGTAAAAATCTTACCCTGGTTTGAGGGTTATTAGGTAAAAATCTTACCCTGGTTTGAGGGTTATTAGGTAAAAAGCTTGCCCTGGTTTGAGCGTTATTAGGTGAAAAGCTTACCATGGGTAAGAAGGTTATAAGGTAAAAAGCTTACCATGGGTAAGAGGGTTATAAGGTAAAAAGCTTACCCTGGTTTGAGAGTTATTAGGTAAAAAGCTTACCCTTGAGGGTTATTAGGCAAAAAACTTACCTTTGTTTGAGGATTATTAGGTAAAAAGCTTACCCTAGTTTGAGGGTTATTGGTAAAAAAGCTTACCCTGGTTTGAGGGTTATTAGGTAAAAAGCTTACCCTGGTTTGAGGGTTATTAGGCTCCGATAGCGCAGCGGCCTGCTCCTTGAGGTGGTCAAGCCGTTTCTTGCATGTGAAGGCTGCCTGGAGTTCCTCGTTAATGGCTTCTGTGGCTTTGCGCTTCATTGTTGTTAGTTTTTCAACCTGGTAAGAAGAGAATTTGATAAACAGACAGATAGATAGAAAAGATTTATTCCAATAACAGTGCAAGTAAACAGTTACAAAACATAAAAAGAAACAGTAGATGACAAAATAAACAAAAGTAAAAGTTCATGTACACTGGTCAGGGAAAAAGGATTTGCTGAATTATTAAAAAAATATTAAATTATAATCATATGCTGAGTTACTAATTTAATGATCTGCCAGTTTGCTTGCAATAGTTTTTCATCAAAAATTCATATTGATCAATTCTCTTGATGTTTTATGAAATTTTTTGAAAGGTAGGGAATATAAAAATACATATATCAAGCCTATATCCCTTGTGGTATAGGCAGAGCGTAAATGGACGTGGATACGCCACGTCTTACAAACATTTGAGGGTCATTCAGATAGCTCATCAATTCACCATAGTGACAGGTGACAGGTTAGTTCACATGTAACCCTAGAGTCCCTTGGTCGCCTCTTACATCATGTTATTCTAAGCCGGCATCACACGGCGTTGGGGAAAATAAATTTTGTTGTTAACAAAAAGTTATATTCTGATTCATGTCGGTGAAACAAATGTTTTGGTGAGTAACACAGCAAAGTTTTATTTGAGACTGTAAACTTACCATGCCGCCAAGCATCATATCGAAATCCCCAATAGAGGTAGGTGGTTTACGAGTGGCTATATCAACCTCGGCAGTCGAACCCGCTACCTGCCGGGCTTCCACATCGAACACACGCTGGGCATTGCGGTAGCGCTTATTGAACACCTCATACGGCACCTGTGGAAAATTAAAATAAGCCTTTATTAATACCTCTTTATTTAAACAAACAAATGGAATTCCAAAAAAAAGTCATCAATCTAAAAATTATAAATATAAAATACCCTCCAACGCATCTCCACGAGGCAAAGTGCCCAACAGGCTGGCAGCATTCCCTCTTTGTATTGCTAAACTCAACCTTTGAGCGAGATAGCTACCAGACCTGGGGTCACCTGACGCCTTCTACTTTTTAATTGATAGTCCGAACTAAAGGTATACCAGAGAGCTAGAGCTAGAGAGCCAGAGAGAGAGAGACAGAGTCCGCAACACTACTCCTTTACAGCAGTGGATACTGCTGGGCAAAGGCCTCCCCCGCGGTCTTCCATTTATTGCGATCCAGTGCCAAATTCGTCTACTCTTTTGAGTATGTATCAAGATCGTAGCGCCATCGTTTCCGGGGCCTACTACTACGCCGAGACCCGTGTTGAGGTTCCCACGGTTTGAAAACGATTTTGGCCTAACGATCCGGATGCATCCGACATACATGCCCGGCCCAATCCCACTTCAACTTGGCAGTCTTGCGTCCTACATCAGCTGTTCTGGTTTTTGCTCTGAGAGTAGTGTTGCGGACTCTGTCTCTCTCTCTCTGGCTCTCTAGCTCTAGCTCTCTGGTATACCTTTCTCTCAAACTAATAAAAAAAATGATACATGATTTTTTTTTACACAAACGTACAAACAAATTTAAAAATCCAGTTTTATAAATATTTTCTTTTTTCTTTTCATTTTAATGACTTGTTAATTTTAGTTTATAGCTTGTCTTTAGACATAGGCCTCCTCTAAAGATTTCCATTTTGATCTGTCTATAGCAGTACGGATCCAAGCTGGACCCGTACTGCTAAAGACAGATCAATGTTTAATGCGAGTTCCTGATATTTCGACGCTGTTGCAAGCGTCATGATAAACTGGTGGAACTGCGGGTGGCTGCTAGGGACAAACATATCTGTCTACCATTTTGTGGAACACAATCGTCACCACCGGAACTCACTCAAAAGAACCCGTTTAAACTATAATTACGAATAGTGTAAACAACCGTGAAAGTTTAAAATTTAGTGGCACAAATCTCCTATTCAAACTAAAAAAAACTTCTTCCCAACTCTGCATATATGTTGCTAAGATCCTACTTGGAAGAACGACTAATCTGTGTACCACAAGGCTCTGCGCTCGGACCAGTCCTATACACAATATTTACATCAGACATTTCGGAGACTGATGGTGTCTTAATAGCAAGATATGCTGATGACGATCACTGCGATTCAAATGTTGCATCTGCTAATAACAAACTAGACAACTGGCTCAACATGTGGCGAATACAATTGAGTGTATCTAAATCTGTCCACATAACTTTTACTCTAAGGAGACTAAACTGTTCACCTGTTAACCTCAAGAACAAACCACTTCCACATAAAGACTGACAGAAAGACTGCATGTACTTTGGATATCACTTAGTTAGACCGACGCTTACTTGGAAAGCTCACATCACAACAAATCGAGATGAACTTCGCTTCAGATATGGAAATACTGCAGCGCTTCTAAAACAAAGTACTGTGGACTGTCTGCAATGGGCCCTGGTTTACAAGAAATGATGAAATATACAAATACCTGGAAATAACTTCAATTAAACAGGAGATTAGCAAATACAAAGAGAGCTATAAATCAAGGCTATCAAACCATGTTAATGTCATGGCCACTGAGCTGCTCTCTCACACACTCTAAAAACTACTTCTTCTCTATGTGTTGGACACGGAGTCATTCAACCACCTGTTCTCGATATTATTGAACTCCAGGCTACAATTTAACAGGTGAAATTTGATGTTCATTGAGTAGTTGGTCTTCTTCTTCTTCTCGTGTGGGACACTGAGTTCTCCAACAACCCGATGAACCCTGGTGTCAGAGTATTTCAACCGCCTACTAGTAGTTAGCCTCTAACATGGTTGTGTTACGAGCGCCGTCTTAGTAATCATATAAGACAAAGACAGCAACCAGAACCAATTGCTTAATGTGCCCTTCGAAACACGGAACCATCTTTCTTCTTGGACAATCAGGTGGTTCAGCCTGCAATTTCCTAACCAGACCGGGATCAAACTCACAAAGTGATAAATATCAACTTTATGAGTGCCCCACTGAGGATTGAACCCGGAACCTTTGCGTCACAGGCAATGTGGCACTACCAATGCGCCACATTGGCTATTGTGCGTGTAGTTGGTTAGCTATTATGATACCAGGAATATTACCCGGCTACACAATGCACTAAGAATTTCACTTGTAGACTTGTAGCCTGTAGTTTCATAACATAGGGCATAGATGATTCTCTTTGTCAGGGACATCAGGGTACAATGGACGTACAGAAACGAGTAAAAAAACAATGTTTAGTTTTTCATGCATAAAAAAGACATGTTAGACCCAAGACAGTAATTTAAATGTATCATTCTAACTTAACTAAGTTTATTAAATAAATAGTTTTTGGTATGATTTCATGTGCAGTGATAACTAAAACTTATGTCAATAAAAAAAGAACAATATAAGTGATGTTGTGATGCACAGTCGTAGTCTACACTAACATAAAACTACGACACACCTATAATGTAAGTCCTTGACCCAAATTCTTTCATTTTGGCAAAACATACATAGCTAGGTATAGTAATACTATTGTTCAACACAAAACTTTGGCTGGTGAAATTTCACAGATGAACATAGTAATTAAAAGTATTGTTCGAGAAATTCATAATGCAATCCAGGTCATCTAAATTTGAAATACCTAGGTACAAAATGTTACAAAGTCATCAATCACTTACACCTAAAAATTAGCCATTTTTATTTCATACCTTCAGTGTCGCGTGTTCCAGCGACTTCAACTCATTCATTTTGGAGTTGGGATCCAGTTTGAAGGTTGCGGAAATGGTCTGCTGGATTACTCGGGCTTTTCGAAGGATTTTCAACAGCTGGTGGACGAAATCCTAGACAATAATGAAGACACAGCTGATTGAAATGACAATAAACATCGTAAAATATGACCAAATATCTCACTCTGGAGAACACTAGGCCATGAAATATTGATTTTTCCAAAGAAATAACAGTATTGAGGCGTTGTTTACGTTAAACATGCACCATTTAAGAATAAAATTTAATAAAAATATACAAAAAAATCATACAAACCTTTCGATGGGAACACGTAGTATACGTTCTTAATATACAAACAGGCATACCATGCTGCAAGTAGGTACAGTTCTCTCAGATATCTCTCAGTCTCAGCTTACATAATAAAATACATCGTATTTGATTGAAATAATTAAATGGATAGTTGACTTCATATCCGTATTTTAATAAAGAATTCTATATAATCTAGGAAATAAAAAATAAATGTTCTAGATGTGGATTGCGGCGTGGCTGAAGTATAGTTTTCGAACGCATTAATCGTTTTTAGGGTTTCGTACCTCAAAATGAGACAAGGTTCTGCTCGAAACTAGAGGTTTCAGACGACGTAAGTTATATTTATTTATTTTTAAACTGGGTTTTCGCCTTTATTATTGTGTAAGTGTGATGAGATTAACTTATTAATGTGGCGGCAGTGAAGAACAACGTAGTGAAAGTAAGAAATAAAGGGAAATGGTCGATTCGTCTTGATATTCCCGTCTTCCATGTGTAGGTTAGGTTTAAGGTTTAGGCGTGTAGGTATTAAAAAATCAATGTCCATGTCGCTGGCTCCCCAAAGTATATATTTTTCAAAGCTGAGAGGCTCAAACGTTTGTGACCAATGGATGGACTCTTATTTTAAGACTGGTTTTCAATGTGACGCTACCTAGACTGAGATCTCAGGTCAAAAAATTGGGGAGCCAGCGACATGCTTTTAGGTTAGAATTTCAGAGAAATCATCAGATTACTTGTTAACGGCGCAATGTACCAAAACGATGGCTATACCAAAGAAATGTGACGGAATATGTGACAGCTACAAGCACATTCAATAGCTATGTGACTCAACTGGAGCTGAGAAATAAGCCATGGAATGTTTCCAACCCATGTCGCTGGCTCCCCAAAAAACCGGCATCCGAAATCTCTGCAAGTATCACCTAAAACTACTAACCAAAGAGGAATTCTCGATCGTAATGTAGTAAAGACTCGTTCTTCAAACAATCTCCTCTAGAATCAGCTTCGTTTTTGAGAAAACACAACATTCGATTTTGTATGAATATAAGGGTGATTACATCGTTCAACCCTTTTTGGGACAGATTCAGGAACTTATGGTTTAATGATTTCCGGACAAATTATACTAAATATTACCTTAAATAATGATAAGAAAAGGCCTCGTTTGAATTGATTCCTATAATTAATAAATAAATATCGTTTAATCTCATACAACTGTAGCGTTGTTACGTTTTTACAGTCTGTACAACATGTATGTAGGTACAGTCGGTTGTAGCACATAAGGTAACAGGGATACTCCAAAAGAACTGAATTATTTTTGTCTTCAGTTATTAAATAATCAAAATTTAAACTTATTCTCATAAAAGAAGTAATTTTCTACTACAACATATTCATGTCAAGAAAAAAATATTGCTAAGGACAAAAATGATTCAGCCCTTTTGGAGTACCCCTGGTACCTTATGTGCTATAACCGACTGTACATTCACTCTCAACAAATGCCTAGTTGATTGAGATGATCATATGATAGGTAAATTAAAAGTGATAATAGTAGTTCCATTAAAATATTTATAAAATCTAATTATAATACGACTGGTTGTGTTACCTGATGGGCTCGTGGTAGTACTTTTTAATTACATATTTTTTTGTTTCGTTATTCTGTCTTCAGGTATTTTTTTTTCATATGTTGTATTTTTTTTTCATATGTTGTATTTTAATGGGAGTTTTTCTGTTGACAGTTCTCTTGATAGTTCTGAATGTCAAACCAGAGGGCGCTGTGCTAAACTGAAATTTTGACGTTATAATATGGCTGGCGGCAGCCATAGTTTTGTCATAGGTTTCGTTTCACGCTGTGTTCGTTACAAATTAATGATGTTAGTTTGATTTACTACAAAATAAACTTATCACCTTTCTTTTATATTAAGTGTCATTCGTGTAAGTAAACAAATAACCAATAATAAATTTAGAACAATTCAATAAACACAAAATAAAGAATAATTTATAAAGTGGTACAGTTTTTGTGTAAAGAAACGTTATTTCAATTAAGCTCAGCGCCCTCTACATGACACTCGAGAATCCCTAGAAAATTTCCCATTGCTGATTATACTTAGTAGTCGTATGAAATACCGTCAAAATCTAAGTACCTTAAATAGGTAAGTTGATGTGCTGCTAATAGAACCAGCACAATATAAACACTAAGAGCCCTTCGCGGACATTGTTCAAGGTAATATTTAGTATAATCTGTACGGAAATCATGAAACCATGAGTTTCTGAAACTGTCCCAAAAAGGGTTGAACGATGTAGTCACCCTTATATTCATACAAAAACAAATGTTGTGTTTACTCAAAAACGAAGCTGATTCTAGAGGAGATTGTTTGAAGAACGAGTATTTACTACATTACGATCGAGAATTCCTCTTTGGTTAGTAGTTTTAGGTGATATTTGCAAAGATTTCGGATACCGGTTTTTTGGGGAGCCAGCGACATGGGTTGGAAACATTCCATGGCTTATTTCTCAGCTCCAGTTGAGTCACATAGCTATTGAATGTGCTTGTAGCTGTCACATATTCCGTCACATTTCTTTGGTATAGCCATCGTTTTGGTACATTTCGCCGTTAACAAGTAATCTGATGATTTCTCTGAAATTCTAACCTAAAAGCATGTCGCTGGCTCCCCAAATTTTTTGACCTGAGATCTCAGTCTAGGTAGCGTCACAATGAAAACCAGTCTTAAAATAAGAGTCCATCCATTCGTCACAAACGTTTGAGCTTCTCAGCTTTGAAAAATATATACTTTGGGGAGCCAGCGACATGGACATAAAAATCAAGCTCCAACCTTAAATTTTGGTAAAAAAAAAAACGGCTATTCACGCGGTATAATAACGCAAAAAGATGTAGTCTCAGCCCCAACCCAAACATTCAAGAGCAGACTAGACGAACATAAAAAACAAACAAAGATATTTTTTTTTATAATTAACTGGATACAACCATTATCAGTCGAACATTGACTGTCTGCCTACACATGAATAATAATAATGAAAATCGCGTGACTCTCTCATGGGAATATAAACTCATATTTACTTCTTAGGTACTTCACCTAGACCTATTATTAAATTTGGCAAGTAGCTTAGTTTTTCTTTTAATAACATGTATTTAAAGGAAGCTGAAATAAATAAAACTTTAAAATTAAGGCAAGCTGTGCAGTTATATAATATTAGGATATCGTACAAAAGGGCTTGATGTGCATGTTACGAAACCCTCGGTGGATGAGTCCGATTCGCGCTTAGCCGGTTTTTTTTTATTAGAACCAAACACAAACACGTTGGTAGAGACAGCAAAATATATACATTCGTATAGAACGCTATCTCTTTCCCCCCTCAACTCTAGCAGGCTTATCATTGCTCTAAAACGCAATTTGTCTATGGTAACATTACGAAAAGTCGGTATACGAACAAGCATACCTATTCTATGTCGATTTTGATAATGTTGTTTTGATTTTGGGGGCGTGTTATGATCCCAGGGTATTGGGAGTTTTCTTTTTTTGGGAATTTAAGTTTAATTGTCCACGATCTTTGTAGATGGCGTTTAACTAAGTACGTAACGTTACTTGTTGCCAAATCCGCTTAAAAAAGTATTTGTTCTTTCCGAATCTATCCTCTTTTTTCGCGCTTTGCTATTAATTAATATTCTGTTTTATTTGTACGTTGTTTCGTAAATAAGCAGGGAAACCAGTGAAAGTAAATATTTTAATGACACGAGTGATGCAACAATGATTTGTTACGTTTCGTTTTGCGATCACCTACATCTAAGTAAAAAAGAAAAAAAATATATGTGACGTTCCGTTCTTAACATTAACATTCAAAGCAAGGCGCCATCTATCTAGCAACGAGGGAAGAGTTAAAAATTAAATAGATAGAAAACTCCCTATAAGTCAATAATATGGGCAGACATAGTAAACCATAAATGTAGCCCATCGTTAAATAGCCGTCTCTAAGCCGCTGAAGTCTGAATCTGATACGATTCTATGATATAGCCAGAACAGGCACGTCCACTCCACCTCTCATAGGCTTAAGTATTTTCCTATCCAGAGTCTCAACTAAGTAAAGGCAAACAAACATGTTACGATCACAAGGCTTGACCAACTGTTTACTTTAATGTCTCAAAAACTTGATATTATAAACTCCTCATAACTTTTCAAGCACTCGCGATCACTTTCACTCATTTGGGTGACGGGCGGGTTGACTGACGTCCCAGCGAGTTGTCATCTAGGCGGCGGGTATTCGTATATTACGAGATGTTCTGCTACCCACATTTGTCTTTACAATTTTAAGATTATTGATAGTTTGTAAACATTGCACTAGGCTGCCGGCACACAACACTCACAGTATCCGACGATTGTTCCGATGATAATTCGCGCGGTTTCAACTTATCAATGACTGGACTCCATGCGGATGACATTTTAAACCCGTCCTCCCGGTTGAAATTATTAGGGTTTTTCTTAATTTCAATAGCCTCGCGAACGATCCTTGGGTAATAGTGGCGTTCCACAAAGAGGATTTTCGGGGCATGAAGTTCAATCCAATGATTCGGACCGGATGATAGAAGGTGTTCTGCTATTGCCGATTTATGCATCTGTCGGTTTTTTACAGCTGCGATATGTTCTTTGACCCGTTCGCTGACAGTTCGCTTCGTTTGGCCATTATAAGATTTACCGCAGCTGCATTGCACTTTATACACTCCTGCATTCTGAAATGGAATGACATCCTTCGGCGTGCGTAAACAGTGTGATACTTTCGACAATGGACTGAAAACAGTCTTTATTGAATTTTAACCCGCGACCACAATACATGAAACTGTATTGAAACGTCGGGACACAGGTAAATTACTAATATTTACCTAAATACTATCGCGATAGACCCGGTCTAATACTTAAAATGAGTAAAAACTCTTCAACGGGGAATCATATAAAGTCGCCAACTTCCAAAAAATTACATAAAATCATGTAAACCTATAGTTGTGCCATGCTTTCACCAAACATCAAACACCAAAAACATTTTTGGTAGAAGAAGTGACTTGGTAAAATCGTGGTCTAGAGAATTTAGCCAGTTTTTGATACTAATCTTAGCTTATAGGGCTGTAGATTTTTAGTCATCGCAGTATTTAATACATACATACATACATAAATCACGCCTCTTTCCCGGAGGGGTAGGCAGAGACTACTTCCTTCCACTTACTACGATCCTGGCATACTTCTTTCGCCTCCTCCACATTCATCAATCTCTTCATGCATGCTCGTCGGTTTAGGGTACTCTTGACCTGACCTTTCTTAAGCACGTCCCCGATTTGATCAAGGTACGTTCGTCGAGGTCTTCCCCTTCGACGTTCCCATCCACACTTGCCATATACACCTGTTTCGTTAATCTTCTTTCATTCATCCTCTCTACATGACCAAACCATCTAAGCATAGCCTTTTCTACACCAGTCACTACGTCTTCTTTTATACCACAACATTCCCGTATCACGCTATTCCTTATCCTGTCACTCAATTTTACGTCAATCATACTTCTTAACGCTCTCATTTGTACTGCATTTATTCTACTTTCATGCTTTTTCTGCCATACCCAACTTTCACTCCCATACATAAGTGTCGGAACTAACACCCCTCTATGCACATTAATTAAATTATGTATTTAAGTACCAGTACATTCCTGTATGTTGCTGGATGTGCATATGTGGGGAATATTTAAGCAAAACTAGTCTTTACAGGCGGGACAGGGATTTAAAAAATCGTTTCAGCAGTAAGTTCGAGTAATCTTTCATTTTAAAAACTTTGTGTGGGTGAATTGCATGCATTGCTGATGTACAGCTGCCGAGACTCAGTTAAAGGTCACATTGTTACTTTTAAAATGCGTTTTTGAAGAAACTAAAAGTAACCCTCATGATGGCGTTGTACGCCACCATAGTAATTTTCGGAATCACTGGAAAAATTTGCAGATCGGTTTCTTCATAAAATCCCATTGATTTTAAAAGGCGTACCTACACTCGCACTCGGTTTGGATATTCGCATTATAGATCGAACCGTCAGTGTGACAACTTGTGTTTATTAGCTTTGGAACGATTGTTAACTATTTTTTTAAACCTAAATACAGGTGTATTGACTCTGAAATTTAAAGTTATGAAGTAAAAGTGAGTAGTTAAGTCACTCAAAAAGTTATACTGTAAAAAAATATATATTGCATTTTTTTCTTGTAACTTTGCCTGTACGTATATAAAACAAAAAAATATTTCTTACTACCTAAGTTAACTTTATTTATCACAATCTTCTAGACTCAGGCTTTACTAGAAGTATTATATTATTATTATTACTTTGATTTGATCATTAGTTACAGTAAGGCTATTCCAATAAGTTATAGTTGACAAGTGCCAATTTCATGTTAATGCTATGGCAGAGGCTCTATTTCCTTTGTTGACATCTCTTTAGTACTTTTAGCTCTCAAATTTGCCGTACTGTAGCGTGCCCACATATGGCCAACTTCTTCAGCGTTTATTAAACAATTAATTTCATTCCTCTCATAGCAATGAAATATATACGTAAGTCCACTTACTAAAAATAGGTAGCGGTCTGTGCAGAAGAATGCAGACATGTTTTTCTCCCACAGGTTTTTTCCTCTTTATTTATGGACTCCGCGGATAAACAACTTTTGACTTTTAAGACATTTGAAAATTACACAGATGAATAAGATAATGAAAAATAATACGAAAGCCATCACTTAAACTAAGTCGGATAACTTAAAATTTGACGACTTACATTTGCAACTAATCCGAAAAAGTCGACGACGACAGTCATAGAACGCCATCTTTTGGATTATTGTTTTCAAAAAACCCAATTCGATTTGTGGATTCGAGCGTTTCGATTTAAGACTAACAGAATAGGGACACACCATAGACAACATTTATGCCATGCGTTTTGTCGGCGCGTCAGCGCGTCACTTTTCGTTACGCAAATCCGCCATTTTGTACGTCGCTGGCGGTGGTTTGGGGTTTACTTTCCCAAACCAGTGAATTTTCTCGCGAAAAACTGTAAAACTTGTTCTAATTTGACTTTGTGCACTAACAGTGGACAGAAAAGACTGCTTTGTGATATAATTTTGCTGCTGTAACTTGTGTAAAACGTGATTTGTGTGTGCCCTATAACTGGAGCGCGTGGCGGCTGTCTCTTTGTTGTTGGATTCTGCATATTTACGGTGAGTTTCTGTGCATTCTTGTCATAAACATCTAGTATAAGTGTCGATACATGAGTAGGTATGATTTTGTAGGGATAGGTATCACGGTACTAGTCAATATTGAAGGATGTAGTAAGCGTCGCCGTTGCGCGCGGTGTGGCTAGGTTTGTTCGACAGGCGACCGCACTCAGTGGAGGACGCCGACGCGGCAAGTTCGCCCGCCGCGTTTCAAACGTGTTTCCCAGATATCGACTTTCTAGAACACAACCGATGATGAATTCGCAATATATTGTCCGTTTCTCGTTGGATTGCAGACGATGACGCTACAGTGTTGATGTTGACCTATTTTCATCAGTGAACTAGTGTACAGTGAGTGTATCAAGTGAATTTATAGTGGTTTTTGGTGGTTGAGGATAAAAGGTGGAAATTCTTTTGGATTTTCGGACGTTGCAATCGTAATTACCGGTAAGCAACCTCAAAATGTTAGTAGGTACCTACTATGGACGTACCTAGGAGACGAACCATCTGAACCAAACTGAATCCTGAATCATTTGTATCTAAATAACTTCTAAAATCATATTATTTAATTAGAAAAATCCAGCACAGCATAAATCACTAAAACTGCAACAACATAATATTAGCTAGTTTAACTTCCCTTCTCTTATAATATAACACAACACATTTTATTGTTATACTATTATTTACTGTTTATAACTGTTCAATTCGAACACTTTAAAAATTACTTGATACCTGGCATTTTCAATATCTCTATGAAATAAACATAAATGAAATCTTACAAGACTTTTACTTTGCAAAGATACATCAGTTAACATGACCATAAACAGATTCAACATAATACATGTAGGATAACACTGTAAATAAATATTGAAATTGTAAATTAATTTAGTTAGTTACATAATGCTTAATTTGCATATAAGTTTAATAAACCACATGTATGTTAATGTAGTCAACGTACATACAAAATACTAGCAAAATCAGTCGTATAATCTCTTTCCCACATGAACACAGACTTGACGAATGACCTGATGAATATTAAACTTTATACTACACAAGTGCCCTGAACGCTTACCTTTTAATTTGCACATAACACCATTGTGAGTTCAGAGCTCTGTTTGGCAAAGTGTTCAGATTCATTATTTAAACCCAAGCAACGCCAGTTGAAAAGCAAAGCATTGAGTATTGTTCAGTACATTAAGTTAATTAATGACTTAAATCACCATGTCTTTCCCATGGGTGGCGTAAGAGGCGACTAAGGGACTCTAGGGCTATATGTATATTGCAATTTTAGGTGATGGGCTGACAACCTGTCACTATGGTGATACACAATTTTCTGACTGACCCTCAAATGTTTGTCTCACGTGGCGTAAATATCTGTTTTTAACGGCCATTATGTATAACTTAGCACTTAGACTGACCTGATAGTACTCCTGCCTGCTATGCAAGCAGTGGGTTTGATCCCTTCACACAGGACACAAATATTTGTTAAGCCAATATTTAGAGTGTTTTCTATGTATAATATGTATTTATTGACAGCAAAAAGTTAATTAGTAAGAATATCAGCTATCTAGTTCCAATAGGACCAGCTTTGCTTAGTTTGGGGCTAGATAGCATTGTGTATATTGTCCAGGGTATTTATTTTTTGTAGTTAAGATTTACCAGGCATCTCATTGTTTCCATCATTTCCCATTCTCAAACAGATCTTATCAGATTTTAAACAGATCTACTTATTTTCTTATCTTACATATTTATTTATTTTTTATTTATTGGTTATTCAATTTTCAATGGCATACCAATTATAGAAAACGAGAACAAGAATGTTGACATAGCCTTTGTCATCCCACTGCTGGGCAAAGGCCTCCCTACTATGGAGAGGAAAATGTTGATGTGATTTGCAGAATATATGAAGGAGTTCCCATAAAATAATGTTGCTAGCAACTCAAAATGCACATAATAATAAGAATGAGTCAACAAACAATCTAGTTTCACCAAAACTTGTTTGTTTTAGCATTATATGGAAATTATTTAGACTTGATTTTAAAACCTAGATATTATACAATATAGTGAAATGAATGTATTTTGTGAAAGAAGATTTTGCAAGTTTATATATATCAAATAAACTACAAGTCCAACAAAATACCTACTTAAACTTCACAACACTTTATATATCACAAATTCGCAATCTCATCGCAACATTCGCAAGCACATCCTATACACACATACCTATCTATGCTTACGTTCGTGTGAGCACACATAGCAACGGTCATAAACAAAGAATCGCGCCGCCGAGACCTATACCTACGTGTCTATAGCTATATGATACACGCGCGATGTCAAGACATCTAAGTAGTAAGTAGCTATACAGACGTACTGCGTATGTAGGTAGAGTTATCTATGACATGTTCGCAGCGAAGTCCGAATAGGGTTGCCTCACCACTTTTACTGTTAATGTTGAACTTATTTCTCTAATATTTTTAGTATAGGTTGTGTACGATATTTATCAATTCGTTCGTGTATTACGCGTAATGGGTAAAATCATTTGTAGTGTGTTGTTGAGCCTATTTCAATGGAGATAGAGAATTAAACGTTATAATAATAATATTGTTAATTCATTAGTGAAATTAAGGTTACACATCCAAATTAACGCCTTTATTCCTTGCGGGATAGGCAGAGCGTCAACAGCCTGAAAACAGTAGTTTTCGCCATATTTGAAGTTGTTAAATTATTATTAGAAGGTTAGAGCTACAGTTAGGAACTGCGCCGAGAGACTAGTTTTACTTTCATACTTTGCAAGATGCTAACAAAAAGGTCATTGACCGCAAATCTTGAGAAATACTTTCGGTAAGTACAAACGTTTAGAAACTACATGCTAAAAATAAAATCGCTTCCGGTGTCAAACCAACGATTTACATGTATAATACATGCCGAAATAATGTTTTATTCCCGCGAGAAAACGATTAGCAGCGGGTGAAACCGCGGGGCGGGTGTGAGCAGTGTTGAAAGCAATCTTATCTCTCGCAAAAATAATGCATTCTGCCGCGTTTGTTTCGTTTATTATTTACCTAACTGTTTATTTTTAACCAACCTTGCCTTTGAACGCCCACTAGCATTAAAAATAATAATCGTTCCGGAATTCTCTTTGCATATTTGTTCAACTTTTATTAGTGCAATGAGTTTCGGCCTGTATTGCGTATTGGGAAGTGTATACCTTCGTTTTAGGTGTTTCCGTATTCGTTTCCCGGTCGAGGAGATATTTATAGCATAGAGTGTGATGCCGGCTTAGAAAAGCATCACCCCATATCTTTCCCGTGGGAGTCGTAAGAGGCGACTAAGGGACTCGAGGGTGTGTATTGCAATCTTAGGCGATGGGCTGACAACCTGTCACTATAGGGATACACAATATTCCAAATAACCCTCAAACATTTGTCAGACGTGGTGTAAATGGCCGTTTTTTGCGGCTGTGTACGCTCTGCCTACCCCGCAAGGGATTATAGGCGTGATATATGTGTGTGTGTGTGTGTGTGTGTGTGTGTGTGTGTGAGTGTGTGAGTGTGATAAACTGTGGCAGATATTTCTGAGTCTGGTCAATTGTGCAATGACTCAAACTTACTCACTATAGAGTCCGGTGGCGAGCAACTTGCTGGCCGTGTAAGGCCGGCTTAGAATAGCATCACCTTTCTTTTAAAAAACTTTCCCGAGGGTGTCGTAAGCGGCGACTAAGGGACTCGAGGGTTTCATGTGTATTAGCATTTTAGGCTGACTTTTCTGAAATTGCTCACAAATATTTGACAGACGTGCCGATAGCGACCGTATTTTACGGCTTTTAACGCTCTGGGATAAACGCTAGGGATAAAGGCGTGATGTGTGTATGGGTATAACATTGCGTAGCTCGCTTCATGGGTGCATTCTGTGTCGTTCACCTCTGCTCTAGCGTCAAAGGCAAATCTGTTGCAAATAGGTACAAAACAATGTCGATAAGCTTGTTCCGTTTGCGGTGCAATTATGCAAGTTCAAAAAAATGATACATTTCGTTGCAATATAATATTATGGAAGTAATTTTCAGTAAGAACATTCTTAAACATGCGTAGTTTGTCATTAGCTGTCCGCCCCGCCTGTCGTGTTACCGTGGGATTACTGGCATATTTTCTCACGGTTTGATTATTATCTCCATCTCAAGCTAAATTTCATCAACATTGATCTAGCTGTACATTCGCGTGACGGGTCATCATGATGCTAGTTTTTACGATAAATAATGAGTGGCACTTATTGATCGTTTAAATAAATCTGTTGATAATGTTTAGTTAAGTTTTTATTCATAACTGTACTGTACTGTTTTATGCGAAAATTATACTTTGATGTTGTGAAAGATACAGAGGCATTAAGTGCCTTCGATATGTCATCGTTAAAGAACTTTCTCATTCTCATTTTTCAAATTAATTCATTAAAATGACATTCGAATGGTGACGTTAATCGGGTATTTTCCTATCTCTAGCGACATCTTAATGACACAACTGTCTCTTAAACTTCCGTCCGTCACACAGTAATTTTATTTGGACACGTCTTAAACGAGTTTCATAACCTGCCCATCCACGGCTGGGCAGCGTAGCCACATCCGTTCACACTCTCACACATACACGCATACAAACCTAGTTATACAACGTCAGCGCACGTAGGGCTGGCAGGCAGACTTTAGTTATGCCAAAATCATTTAGATAGATACTTGCGGTATTTTATTATATATAATTTCTGCGCGATTCAGTTAAAGTGGAAGCACTGTTTCCCAAGATACAGGTATTTTTCCTATTTTTGGAAGCATAATGCTTGGTTTAAGTCAGTTGTAATACTATTCCACTTTTGTTTAATATTCCTGTTAAACTTGTTTGTGAAATAAATAAAATTATTATATCATTCTTGTCCAAAGACTCGGAAGTATTTTATACGTAGGTAACGTTCATACGAGACGTCCGATCTCGGATTTGAAATATTTCGCATGCATAATTTGGTGTACGCATGTATGCATGGTCGTAGTCATAACCAGGTTCGAATTATGCTACTTTGGCTAAGAGTCATATCAGTTACGTCTTGAATAAGTGCCATTTGGTTGCTGTTATTATTCCGGTAAAAGTTTGAGTCATAGTGATTATATTCGCGTCATTCCAATAAGCTAATTTCGTCATCTGTGAAACCTACAATAGAAGACATGTCAATAAAGATTAATAACCCTTAAGTCAAAGCTTTAGCATGATTTTGACCGCTGCGAAAGTTGGCTTATTGGATTGACGCGAATTTAGTGTGCCATAGTGGAAAGAAATGGTATGGCAAAAAATAAAATTGAACCGGGATTGTGACAACCCTGCTCACTCATGCGAGATACCCGGTCGGCTATCGATTGACTTGACTCGCTTTTAAATACGTACCTACAATCGAAATGTTTTATTTCTCGTTTTCGTGCGCATCTGTACGCCATGCGCCATTTTGCTCTTTGTACTGACAATTATTATTGTGTTGTACATACATACATACATAAATCACGCATATATCCCGTACGGGGTAGGCAGAGCGTTAACGGCCGTAAAGCGGATATTAACACCACGTCTGACAAAAGTTTGTGGGTCGATCAGATAACTGTGTATCACTATAGTGACAGTTTGTCAGCCCGTCGCCAAAAATTGCAATACACATCTAACCCTCGAGTCCCTTAGTCGCCTCTTACGACACCCATGGGCAAGAAATGGGGTGATACTATTCTAAGCCGGCATCACACGGCATTCGCCGGCATATTATTGTGTTTTATGTTAAGTTTTATTTAATGGACTGTAGTTGTGCCATTTTATGCCTACGCAAATGATGTGTTCACTTATTTGCATTTGCAAATAGTAAATCGAACTTTAGTATGTGACCAACAAGGAAAATGGAAATTTAATTTAATTCTGCCTCGGCATTGTAGTAGTCATACCATTCATATTGTAGTATTTAGAACCTTACAGTTATTAGTTTTTGATACATACATATTTCAAGCCTTTATCCCTTCGGGGTAGGCAGAGCGTAAACGGCCGAAAACACGGACATTTACGTCACGTCTGACAAACATTTGAGGGTCATTCGAAAAATCGTTTAGTTTGTGATGCGCGCATAGAATAGCATCACCCTAATACAACCAAGAATAAAATAAAAACTAAATTAGTCCAGGCATGAGTTATAGGTAAACATACATTAAAAAAATCATAACGATTTGTGACCCTCTTTCTTTTTTTGAAGTCGGTTAAAAATCATAAGTAGTCATGCTGTATTCACGCGAGGTTACAAACTGTGAGATTCAGATAAATAAGTAGCTCATCTTAAACGCATGAGAAATTATCATAGTATAATGAACGAAATAATTATCTATTCTTAATCAGAAAGAACTGCGCACATATACGATCTATTTATTCTGAGTAATTATTTGCCTATAGATATTATGTAGTTAGCTATAGATTTATGTAATGTAGTGTAGTGTAAGAGCCCTTTTACAATGTTCCTTAATACAGTTCACGGTCTGGCGTACGCAACGGATGCTGGACCGTTCACGGTATCCATACATACATATATCACGCCTTGCGGGTTAGGCAGAGCGTAAATACCCGTAAATAACGGATATTAACGCAACGTCTGACAAACATTTGAAGGTTATTCAAGGATTGTGTTTCACCATAGTGACAGGTTGTCAGCCCATGGCCTAAAATTGCAATACTCATGTTACCCTCGAGTCGTTTCGTCGCCTCTTACGACATCCACGGGCAAGGAAATAGTACGATGCTATTCTAAGCCGGCATCACATGGCATGACTCGGTATTCAGACGAGTGTAATAGCCGTTTAAACTTGTTGAAACTTACTGACATGTTGGTTTTCCCTGGCCACGTCATGTCTGATCATTCCACTACATACATTGTTCATATCGATGGTCTAGAAGACAAACGTGCTAACTGCAAAAAAATCGATTTTAACATTTTAATGCCATATGTATTAAATGAAGATGCTGTATCGTTTACACAAACCCAATTACCCTAATTACATCTCCTTCTCCCCAAACTATAGATGTACACTTATAGTAAGTGATGTCAGTTTGATGCCAAAAAATGTAATTATAATTATTTACCATTAAACTTAAAGTACAAAAATATTAAATATATTTAGCGCATCTTTTTTGGATTTACCATAATTACACAAAAAAGCTAAATGTCATTATTATAATTGTCATTTGGTAAATCTTGATTCCCAATTACAATAAAAGATATTAATCTTTACAAGATGCCAGTGACAAATGGTTTAAGTAGTCTTACTACTACTGGACACTGCTCAGCATACAGAAAAATATATTAAGTGCTTTAAACATAAAGACATCATAATTGACAAATGATTTAATCACCAATTACTAAACAAAATTCTGGAGCCCAAAAGTTTTAAAGTTATTTAATCTATTTACTAAGGTATAGACAAATATTAAAACGTATATTAATGTGAGTGATATCTCATACTATAACGTTGCATTTCACAACAAAGGATTTTAATACTTTGTATAATTTTATTTTGGCGGTAATCTCGGCATAGCAACAAGGTGCTGCCACCGCTGCTTCATCGCTCGCTTCTGTTGCCTCGATGCCGCCGTCCTCACCTGAAATAAACGCCAACATTCCAACATTAGCCCCTGACGCTGACGTTCCAGCGTTAGCCCCTGATACCGCTGCTACTTCACCGCTAGCACACCTCGGACACTGGCGCTCAAATGTATGAATCAAATGCGTTGCTACGCACACAGTCTAAGCTCGCGTAGGTGAACGCGGACCATGCTTGTGTGTGTGAGACAACATGTCAGGGTTGCCGCCATTTTGCGATCGCGAATCGGGAATGCAATGTGCGGCAGTATGAAATGACCTTCGTCGTCGCGTCCTTGCTTAGCCGGTATCTGAGCGTCCTCCGAGCGCGGGTGGGCGGCGCTTGTAGGGGGAGGCAGGGAGTGACCATACTGTACGCTAGTACTATTAATTATACTGTGCCGCTAGCCTCTGCTGCCCCGGTGCCACCGTGCCCGCCTGAAGTGAATGCTGACGTTCCAGCATTATCCCCTGGTGCCGCCGCTGCTTCATCACTCGCTTCTGTTGCCTCGATGCCACCGTCCCCACCTGAAATAAACGCCGACATTCCAACATTAGCCCCTGACGTTGACGTACCAGCATTAGCCCCTGATGCCGCCGTTGCTTCCCCGCTCGCCTCTGTTGCCTCGATGCCACCGTCCCCACCTGAAATAAACGCCGACATTCCAACATTAGCCCCTGACGCTGACGTACAAGCATTAGCCCCTGATGCCGCCGCTGCTTCACCGCTCGCCACTGCTGCCCTGGTGCGCAGTCCCCGCCTGAAATAAACTCTGATACACAAACAAAAACGACTGTTGTACCCTTAAAAATCCCGATACATCCACGAAACTTACCGATGTTTACGACACCAGCGCTGCCTTAGTACCGCTGTCTCCACCTACTGAATTCGGCAATGCTCTTGCAGAAATTGCTTACGCATCTTGTGATAGAAATCATGCCTTGAACTTAATTTCTATACAAAATACATCTAGACAGTCACCACTTCCCAGTACATCGAATATTAATATAACAGAGCAACTACTTCTCGACCTATATTTGGCTGACTCAGATGATGCAGCCCCATCTATCCTTAAATAGTTGCCATACCTGGCTAGTCTCTCGGGTTCTTTTCTTAGTTATTTTGTTTGAGCGTTGATCCTATTTTATTTCTGTTAGCTTGTTGTTGGTATATCTTATTTATTTATGTATGCATGTATTTATTTTGCCTTGCCACAATGCCTCAAGACCAAGGTGTTCGATCAGTGCGTTCTGCCAGTCATGACCTATGGAGCCGAGACGTGGAACCTGACAGTAAAACAGGCCCACCGGTTACATGTCACTCAGAGAGCTATGGAAAGTCTATGCTCGGATCTCTATAATGGATAAAATCCGGCATTCCGGATTACCGGCACAGAAATATCCGCAAAAAGATCAAAGTAACGGGCATTGTCTGGAAGTGTAGCAAACTGAAGTGGCAGTGGGCTGGGCAGATTTGTCGTAGAACCGACGGAAGGTGGGATAAACAGGGTTCTCGAGTGGAGGCCACGCCTCGAAAAGCGTAGTTTTTGACGACCTCTGACCAGATGGACCGATGATTTAAAGAAGGCGGCTGGTAGCGACTGATGGCGAAAACGGGAGATCGTGCCCTGGGGGAGGCCTACGTCCAGAAGTGGACTTCAATAGGCTGATGTATGTATTTATTTTATGTAAGTTTATGTATTTTTATTTTATTATGTTAAATGATTAAATACTTTGTATTTTTGTTTATTTCTTATTATGTATTGTATCGCTACCTTAATTGAGAACTTTACGTACGATTGGGCACCCGCTTATCAATTGGTTGGCCGGTAGAGAATGCCGCGGGCATAAGGGCCGCCCATATTCCTGCTGTTGATGAAGAAAGTTTAATTGAGGATTGTTCTGATTCGGAGTGTGATGATGACTGAACTTATGTTTGAATTATTAGGTGGGTACCTACTACATTATTCAGATTTGATGTCATGTTTGAATTATTTACTAATAAAGACTTTTTATTACTTACTTCTTGATTTTCTTAGTATCACATCACACTACACAAAAGTGTTAAATGAATATTACGTATTTTAAGATTATGTAAAAACAAATTAAGTGACGCCTTTTTTTGCTACATTCATTTTTTTAAGGATCTTAAAAATAAATCATGTTCACTTAATAAATAGATCATTAAAAAGATAATTATCCTATCTAAATACAGGTAGTATATACATGGTTCCTATGTTCCATTTTAAGTTACAGCATCTAGAACTTTTACGTAACTAAAATTGTTCCTCCTGAAAAGTTGGATAGTCTGTAATTATCATGTTTGTCTTCTAGACCATCGATATTTACTTATATGTAACAAAAGGCAGAATTACAATACTCAATTACAGAATAAGCATAATAAATTTAAAAACACGACTGCTTTCTGAGATAAAGCCTTTTACACTCGGGATGATGTAAGGATTCGTCCGATACAATTCCCATTCGAATCTGTTCAGTCGTTAACGTGTTGCAGCACTTATATACATACATGAGCTCTTAAAATATTACACCTCTTTTTTTTGGTTGGGCAGTCGAGTAAAAACCGAAGGAGGAATATCCATTTCTTTAATATGTATCCTGGAGCTCAATTTGCTAAGTGTTCGAAATTGAAATCACGTACGCGATGACCCTTTTCGCATGTGAATTTCTAAAATTGATATTTTCTAACTGTGAATTTACCGTGAATTCGCAACGAGTGGCCTTACCAGTTGTATCATGCCGCAAAATATTTCCTACTAATTCCCACAACAGCATTTGACCAAGGACTCCGATTTGATGCAATAGCTTTTTGAATATTTTTTGTTTTCTTGTCGGAGATAGCTGGTTTATTTAAATCAATTAATTTTTCTAGGGAAAATTGTGTATCGCCTTAGTGATAGGTTGTCAACCCATCCCTTAAAATTGCAATTCACATGTAATCTTAGCCTCTTACGACATCCACGGGAAAGAAATGGGGTGATGGTATTTTTAGCCGACATCACACGGCAATCCTTCTAATCTAATAATATTATAAATGCGAAAGTATTTTTGTTTGTTATTTCTTCACGCAAAACTACTTAACCAATTGTATTGAAATTTGTAACACATATAGAGGTGGTAACATAGATTAACACATAAATGATAGTTTTTATTTTATGCAGGAAACAGCTAGTAATATTATAATTAATGAAATGCGATGGAAGCTCAACAAGCGATCCTATTCTACGACGTGATACCTATAAGTGTATTGCCTTATGTATAATATGCAATGAGGCGTCGTTATTTTTATTCGCCCGACTGACAAGCGCCGCCTTGAACTACAAACTGATGACTAAGCTAGGGTTGCTACAGTAATTCATATCTTGTGGTAACAACTACTCAAAAATATAAAAATATACCCTGATCTAAAAGGACGAGGTACCTTCTTTAACTTTAACAGCCACAACAGTATTGCTATACTCGGAAGTCGAATTGGCGAGCGCAGTGCAAGATGTTGCTTTCTTTTCATTTAAGTAGTGTAAAATTAGCTGGGAAATGTGTTATTTAAGCTTGTTTATTGTCATGTAATAACAATGCTGTTTAATTCTCAATAATAATAAAATAAAATAAGGAATTCACAGGGAACGCTGCTGCCCATGGATGAATTTATCCCTTTGTCGCTTTTTACGGCACCCACGGGTAGAATTGAGTAGATGCTATTCCAAGCCGGCAGCACACGGCAAATAGATCCTTGTATCCAAGAAACTCGGACTACCAAGAAGAAATTACCTTCCTTAATTTAAGTTGAGCTTGATACGCCTGTTTGTATGTGAAGTATGAACATCACAATTTTTTCCAGTTGTCCTACTCAATTCTGGCCTAACGAAGTTGTCAAATAGCCAAAAAACATGGTTCTGCATGCCCCGTAATACAATTTTGTTTAAATAATAAAAAATATTTCGAATATTCTCCCCAAGTAATACAAATTCTCAACAAATTAACTGAAGTTTAATTAATCCCTATTCAGAATTAATTTCGCGTGTTCAAATACTGAGGCGGCAAGTTTGGAAAAGCCCGTTTTAGTTCGCCCGCTCAATAACATAATCAAAAGCGATATAATTTGAGTTACGTACAGCGCCATTGTCCCCTACTTCACCCCCCCTGTTGCCCCCCCGGTGGGGTGAGAGGGGGTCGTGATTGTGCCCCCCCCTACACCCCAACGCTGACCGACCTATTAAAATCGTAATTACAGAGAGCTCTCTGTATTATTGTCGAAATGATATTATTCTGTTCTATAATAGCTTTCTATTGCGCGATTTTACTTGTATGTTTTTGCAAGGTAAACGAGATAGGTAAAAGACGGCATTGTATTTTAACGGATTTTGTAAATGAAAATAAGATATTGATAAAGTGATAGCGTCGGCCGGGGATTGAACCCGGGACCTGTGGAGTACCGTCCCACCGCTTTGCCACTTAGCTATTTAACTTTTGAAATAATATAGCACTGTTAGTGCAAAATTTAATCATAGGGATTAATAAAATTTGGTTATCAAGTTGATTCACAGATAAAAATATATTTGAGATGTTCATATTTGTCGGCTTTTGTGAACGCGTGCACAATTTGAGAAGAAGAAGAGAAAGCCTTGCATTGCTCAAAAACTAATGAACTGTCTAACGTAGGACGTATCGTATGAGTGAGTAGTCGTTTGAAATGTCGTATCGGTTCAGTTGTTATTTAATATCTACCAACAGTAAATAAAATATCCTGGTCATTTCACAGCGCTATCTAGCCCCAAACTAAGCACAGCTTGTACTATGGGAACTAAATAGATGATATTATTACTCATATACATTTTTGGTAAATAAATACATAGTATATTGAACCCGGGACCCTCAGCGTAGCAGGTAGGGGTACTGTCCGCCTCGCCATCGGCCCTTATTATGTATTTCTCCACCGTAAAGTCGGTTATCATTTTCTAAAGTACAACTTTTAATACACTTGGAAGTTATAAAGCGAATTACGCAACTTGAACAATTTGAATAGTCTTTGAAATGACATTTCACTGTCTCAGTTTAATACCCAGCACAATATGAATCCGGACAACGGTGGAAACCAATGAAATAACTCCTATTATTGCAATACACCACACACAATGGAGTATTATTGCCTGTATCTATCTATACAAAGTACCTATACGTACAGGGGATCCCGTTGTATTGTTATTTCGTCCTATTGTTGGTAATAGGGTAAGCGACTCGAGATATTTTAAGGTGACGTTGTCATAAAACACACCCTTGTGAATTTAAGATACGCTTTGGAAATCCTGAGCTCGTGGGCAAGTTGAAACAAAATGTTTAAAACTTCTAGGCACTAAGTTTTGAATTGACCTGCTGTTTGGTAAGCCTGGCTGACCCGTGGCAATGTCTCTGTTTATTTATTTTTTATTTGATGCAGCCTGCTTATTAGAGGTTTAGTTTGTCATGTAGAATAATACGAATTTGTGATTATAATACAGATAACATTTATATTATTATATCACGCCTATATGTGGGGTAGGCAGAGCGTAAAAGGCTGTAAAAACCGTCAATGAAATATTTGTCGGACGCCATACTTGAGGATCATTCAGAAAATTATGTATCACCATAGTGACAGGTTTTTAGCCACATAGCTTTAAACGCCTAATAAAAAATAAAATTATGTAAATTTTTGGTAATTTTTTACATTGAAGGATATTTGCCATCAATTAACATGTCAGATAATGAAATTGGACTAAAGAAAATACTTCCAACTCGAAGTTTCTGTCTGGCCTTTCAAGACACGGATAGACAACGTGCGGTTAGACACTCAAACTGCCAATGTAAGTCTTATGCTCGCGTCTTAAGAACAGCCCATAGTAAACTGTCTAACCCAGCTTGGTCTCGAATGTGCGTTGTGAGGGTTGCAAAACCAACTATCTTTGACAACAATGAACAACTGAATGCAAGATCAAAGATGGCGACGGTGCCCAGGCCAGGTGCTTTCTTTTGATAACCATCACCCCTTTCTCTTACTCTCCCTACTCGTTACGATTTGCCCGATTTTAATTACCAAGCCGTATTATTTCTTAGTTTTCCAACCGACTCTCGTCAGAGTGAAAGTATGCTCGTTTTTCAATTACAAATAAAAAACAACACATCAAAGGAAAAAAAAACAGGTGGTTCAGTCTGCAATGTCCTAACCAGACAGAGAACAAATTTACAAAGTGATAAATATCAACTTTGTGAGTGCCCCACCGAGAATCGAGCCCGAAACCTTTGCGACGCTGGCAGTTACACTACCACTGCGCCACATAAGCCGTCTACGACGTTTAGTTGAAACACATTCACGTGACTAATTCATAAACAGCCTTAATTATGTCATGTGAGTGAATATAATGCTTAAATCGTACTTAACGGCCACAACAGTCCACTGCTGGACATGGGCCTCCCCCTATCGGTATTGCCATACTCACTACGCTTGGCAGGCGAATTGGCGAGCGCAGTGAAAGATGATTAATTCACAGGGAACGCTGCTGCCCATTCCCTGGATAATTATCCCTTAGTCGGTATTTACGACACCCACGGGTAGAATTGGGGTGAATCTTATCAACGACAGAACCCGTATTACACATCGTTGTATTTCAACAACTTGGCTCGAACTTGGCACTTGTCACGCGTCTGTAACACTAAAGTGAAAGTGCGTTGTGTATAATTCGAAAATAGAACAGTATTTTGAGTGCGCTCCAATCGTGCGTGGGCGCAAGCGGCGTGCCACAGTGATAATGGACCGATTACACTGTGATCGCGTCACGGGGCGTTCGACACTTGGCCATTAAGATAAACATAATTTTAGCCCTGTCACACATACATTAATAACGCGTATACCTTGATGACGTTATCGGTCAAATGTTTGATATTCGGCCGTCGTTTCAGACAGCAAGCATAATAAATTAAAAATGTAAAAACACGACTGCTTTCTGAGATAAACCTAACCTACGACACTCGGGATAATGTAAGGATTCTTCCGATACAATTCCCATTCGAATCTGTTTAGTGGTTAACGAGTTGCAGCATTTAAAAGAATTGCACACATATACATACATACATGGACTATAAAAACATCTTTTTTGGTTGGACAGTCGTGTAAAAACAGCAGTATACTGTTGAACAGGGGCCTTCCCCTTTTGAGGAGTAGTTTTCATATTTACCGCTTGGCAGGTAGGACTGGTAATTTTTCTAAAATTGTACAACTTGACACGGGACGTCAATCTGTAAAGAATTAGTCTCTGGGTAAAGGCTGCTACACACCGGATCCGTCAGCAATGCAGCGCGTTGCGTCTGCAGCACGACGCGACAGCAGCTGGTTCACACCGACCCGTGTCGGACGGTGTCGCATACGCAACGCATTGCGATGCATCTGCGACACCGTACGTCTGCGACACCGATGTTTGAAATCGCCATTGTTTCAAATATGTCGAATAGCGAGGGCGATTTTAGTATTTCTAGCGAAGCGTGGTTAGCTAACAGTTCATCCGATGAAGATCTACTGCTTTTAGCTGCTGCTGAACAACCAGAAACAAGCAAAAGACTATGGGTACACGATATCAACAGAAAAAGGAATGAACTGGGTGAATACCATCGTTTGTGCTCGAGTCGTTTGAGGATAAATTTTACGAATATTTTCATATGTCCCAATCGTCATTTGAAAATTTACATGAATTAATTAAACCCTACATATTCAAACAAGACACGAACTACCGAAAAGCTATCGGTACGAGAGAAAGATTAGCTATTTGCATGAGGTATGTAAAATTATTACATTAGAATAAAACACATCAAAGTTATAAAAATACTTTTATGTAGCAAGATAAATACACTTATATCTTTGCACTAGACTGATTAACTTTTCCCGTATTTCGAATTCCATGGTCTAAAATTGCCGAAATATAAAGTAAATTTTGTAAATATTTACAACTGTCCGTTTCCCTGCTGCACAGCTAGCGTGTCGCAGCCGCATGCGTTAGCGCAGTGTGGCCTTCAATAGGAAATCCCATATAATACAACGTCATCACTACGAAACGGGCGTGCGACGTTGCAGTTCCGCTGTCGCGCGTGCGATTTCGGTTTGTGCCTCGCGGACTGCCGTGCTTCAAACGCACGCAGACGGATCGCAGTGCAGCTGCGACACTTTCAGTGTGAACATTCGCATATAAATTCATACATTACAAATCGTGTCGCACGCAGACGGATCGCAATGCAGCTGCGACACCGTTTGGTGTGTGGAAGCCTTAATAGTTGTAAAATTAACCCAGTAGATGGAGCCGTGCCACTCGTTATTGGCATCAAGATTCACAATGGATGAGCCGCGGTAGCCCAGATGGAAGAGGTGTCTCCACTATACCTAAATTCGCAGGTTCCGATTCTGCATGCGGTAGAAAATTTAGCAAGTTTTCTTATATTGCATGCGAAATGTTTCAATTACAGGATTCATTTCTAATCTGGCACCACAAGCTCAGGTCCGTCTTCCCGTAATAAAATCGGAGTATGTATTTTATTGTCTTCTTGCCGGTCATGATACTCATAGCACATGTGCTAGAACTTAAAGTTTAGCTAAAAATACGGACACGTTACACGGTTGGAATTATAGCGTGGGTCGATTTTTGCTTAGATTAAGGATTGTTTGCTGTTTTGTTGTATTTTTGGAATGGTTTGCTCATTACCTCAGATTGCGCAGTTCTAAAACCGGCTTATCGGTATAATAATCAGAGTATACAAGTATGTACGTTTTTCGTTTGCTAAAAAAATGCTTCCTTGGGGAAAATTCTTCAATTTAATGCACTGATCATGCCTAAATAGTTTTCAGTACACCTACCTGGTACTAGTTTGTGACTTGGTAGATAGATTCTTACGTGCGGAATATAATTGGTCCTATGTTCAGAAGTAGACAAGCTTAAATTCAGAGATGCACCTAATTCGGCAACTATTCGGCCACTTTTCCGTATTCGGCCGAATACCTTATGTATGAAAATAAAATTATGTCTTATTTACAACATAAATTCAGTATTCAAAATTAATAAGTGCCGTGTGATGCCGGCTTAGAATAGCATCACCCCATTTCGTACCCATGGGTGTCGTAAGACCAGACTAAGGGACTCGAGGGATGTGTATTGCAATTTTAGGCGATGGGCTGACAACCTGTCACTATAGTGATACACAGTTATCTGATTGACCCTCAAGCTTTTGTCAGACGTGGTGTTAATATCCGTTTTACGGCCGTTAACGCTCTGCCTACCCAGTAAGGGATATAGGCGTGATTTATGTATGTATGTATGTAAAATTAATAAGAGGCAAATTGTGGTGAATAAAACGTTCTTTTCCCGGGCGCCCCCGCGCTTAGTGCGTCGGTGCAGGTGACCTGTAACACCGCTTAGCGCCAGCCAAGAATTCGGCGGCCGAATATTCCTGTTACCACACCGCCGAATATTCGGTATTCAGCGAAATCCATATTTGTTGCATCTCTACTTAAATTACATTACATGTACGATATGTACGTACATATCGACCCTTCGAGTCTCAAATGTCGTAAAAGCCATTTTGGCCAAAATGGACTTTTAATGCTATCTTATGCAGTTTTTCGAGCTCTATCGATCTGTATATTTAGAATTTTGATATCGTGAGAAAAATGTCTTTTACTACACAGATTTTTGAGCGCCAAAATTCAGTTTTTTTTTTAATTTTTAGTCGTAAACACCATTTTTAACATAGATAACTGTCGTAAAAGACGTCTATATATGAACAGGGCTTTTACAACATTTTTGCTTTTGAAATCCAAGAATGTGAAAACGGTTAAATAGTCGTAAAAGACAAAGAAATTTGCAATGATGCTATTACGACATTATTTTTACTGGGATGCCTGCAATTATTCGAGATTATTTTGTCGTAATGAACAATGTGTCTGAAAAAACACTTTTACGACAGTAACACTATACATAATGTTAATGTCGTAAAATGTATTATTTTCCATTTTTGAGACACTTTAATTATCTAAATGTCTAAAATTGAATTCAAAATCCAACTGAAGTTGAAAGTTTAACGAACTGAATCGAGCTGCAAATGTTATAGTTATTTAATTAAAGATAAAGATTTTTGATTTTTCGATTTATCACTAACAACATTTTGATTTCAATTATTTATTTTCGAAATTGCTTTTCTTCAAATCGGACAAATGTCGTAAAATAAATCTTTGTCTGAGCATTGTTTATACAGCAATTGATTTTCATCAAAATTAAAATCATGCTGATGGTTAATTCTTAATTTTTGGTCCAAACTACATGTAATCATAAGAACCTGATAAAACATCAATTATAAAGAATTTCAGTGTGGTAGTTTTGCACGATACCGCAGTATTATGCCGGTCTGGGTGTTAATTAGGAAAGAAGTTGAATGAAACCGTACCGATTATGCACTGACACATTGATTCGGGTAAATAACTGTTATTAACACCGGTCTGGCATAAAACCACTGCATTAAGCGTAAGACCAACTCACTGATAACCTTCATACATGAAGTTTTATCACCTGGAGACCAAAGAATAAATCTATGAATCTTAAAAACTATAAGTTAAAGTGACAATGTATTTGTACAGTTTGAAACTTTTTCATGTTGAGAATGAACAACTAGGCAACATTTTGAACATATTAACTGTAGTTAACTACAGTTAATATGTTCAAACCCTTACCTAAACTTAGATTAAACAAGAATATCTACGTAATAAACCATGTTTCTATATTTTCACAGCTCGTGTCATTTCAGTCTTTAGCAAAGAAACTAGTGAGAAAAATCATGTAAAAACTTAAACATTTACCTTACTTATTATTATAACAAACTTCTACTTACGTAAACATCTGAAAAACTCTAAGTTTCTCTAATTAAAGAAAAAGGCAAACAAAAAATTATAGGATAATCCCTTTGTTTTCCTTTTCCCTTCCCTTTCCCTTTTGCTTTTCCTGTTCCTTTTTTACTTGGTTTTTCAAAAAGCGTTACTTTTTCAGTTACTGCTTCAAAAATATAGATAGTAAAATCTCTGAAAAAGACAAAGAAGATTTAAAGTACATCGGGTTTCATCGAGTAAATACTCGATGAAACCCGATATATTTTCTGATTTAGTGCACAACAAACATTTGTCTTTCTTCGGTGTATGAAACCCAAGATCATACTCATTGTTGAAGACGGTCAAGAATCAGTGAGTGAATCTATTTTTCGGAATAGTGTAACCCTACAATGTGACGGTAATGGAGCATTCAGACTTCATTGATTGGGAACTATTGGCAGCAAAAGCATTCACTAAAGATACTATAAAAATGTAAAATTAAAAGATATCAGAGCTGCAATTTAAAAAAAAAAGAATTTGAATTTAATGGAGATTAAATACTCGATGAAACCCGAAGCAGTAACTGAAAAAGTAACGCTTTTTGAAAAACCAAGTAAAAAAGTAAAGGGAAAAGGAAAAGGGAAAGGGAAGGGAAAAGGAAAACAAAGGGATTATCCTATAATTTTTTAGTTTGTCTTTTTGTTTAAATAGAGAAACTTAGATTTTTTCAGATGATTACGTAAGTAGAAGTTAATTCTAAAAGATGGTTGTTTTGTTATAATAATAAGTAAGGTAAATGTTTAAGTTTTTACATGATTTCTCTCACTAGTTCCTTTGCTAAAGACTGAAATGACACGAGCTGTGAAAATATAGAAACATAGTTTATTACGTAGATATTTTTGTTTAATCTTAGTTAAGGTTGAAAACTACAGTTAATATGTTTAAAATGTTGCCTAGTTGTTTATTCTCAACATGAAAAAGTTTCAAACTGTACAAATACATTGTCACTTTAATTTATAGTTTTTAAGATTCATAGATTTATTCTTTGGTCTCCAGGTGATAAAACTTCATGTATGAAGGTTATCAGTGAGTTGGTCTTATTATGCCAGACCGGTGTTAATAACAGTTATTTACCCGAATCAATGTGTCAGTGCATAATTGGTACGGTTTCATTCAACTTCTTTCCTAATTAACACCCAGACCGGCATAATACTGCGAAATCGTGCAAAACTACCACACTGATATTCTTTATAATTGATGTTTTATCAGGTTCTTATGAGTACATGTAGTTTGGACCAAAAATTAAGAATAATTCATTAGCCATTTGAAAATAATTCAGAAAATGATTGAATAAATGCTGATTTTTACTACAATAATCTCTTTGTTTTATTTCTAATTTGGTGTTTTACTACCCAAAGGAAGGCTGTTATTTAAAAAAAATGTATTAACAACAATTTTGATTATCCTATAAACTGCGAATTTTGTCGTAAACACCAATTTTATAAGAAAAAAAATGTAGTAAAAACCACCGATCTTTTAAATTATTGAAGATACCTTTTCGATGCTTACACACTTTTAAAGGGATTTTTGCGCTTAATAACATATATAAATAGCAAGAATATAGCTCAAGAAATGTAAAAAATACAAACAATATTTTTTTTTCAATTTCAGTTTTTTGCGATTTTCCAAAAGTAGCGATTTGGCTTTTACTACATTTGAGACTCGAAGGGTCGATATATTTGATACGAGGCAACTCTAGAATGTACAAGTCTGGTCTCATAATTATAAATAGACACCGGATTATATGAATTTGCATATTTAAACCATTTTCTTTCTCCAAAACCTTGATATAGTTCATGTTATTGTCAATATTTATCAAGCGCAACGCGCCTTTTTTATTTGTTCTCTCTCCAGTCTATTATACATACTTTGCAAAATAGTTCTCATAGTTGGCGAGTGCGCTCATTGATCTATTAAAATTTATTAGCGGACCTTGCCTCCCAAAAAGAAATCTGTTTTTGTGGATATCTGACTATCCTAGAACATGCTCATACGCCGGAAATGTCGTACACTGTAAAGTTCGGAAGTAAAATATTTGTTACTTTGTTTTTATACCTAAAACATGGAATTTGATTTTGCATATTTGCCAGTTTTTGTGCATATTTCAGACTTTTGTGTTGCAAATCCGGTTCCTAATTATAAATAAGTAGACAAGACATTGTATAGCAAAACTACCACCCAGTGCTAGCAACAACATCGACATGAAAGAAAAATAATAATATAAATAACACACGTGCAGCGATAGACAGACATAATAGCTACGGAATGCCTTAGTAAGATCAAGGGATAATTAGAAGGAGCGTTTAGAACATGAGGATAATTTGCCCGTCTATTTGAGGGATAATTCTTTGATGGTTTATTGTGTATTTTTAATTATTAATTCAATTTATTTATTTATATATGTTGTCGCCTCTTATGGCACCCACGGGAAAGATATAGGGTGATGCTATACTAATCGGCATCACACGGCGCTTAGCATTTAACTGATTTTTTCATCTAAAGTATAAGGTGATCCGTTAAATGGGTAGCTGGAAGTGTTGATTACAATACAGTCTCTCATGTCCACCGAAAGCCGGCGGTATCGGCGCGGCTAATTGGCTCGCGTTTGTATCGGAAAACGCCACGTTTCCGCTCGTGTCGTTTTCCTTTACACAACGGCTATTGATTGATGCTTGTAAAATTAACAAGATTGCCGTTTTTTGCTGTAAGAATAGCATCACCCAAAGTTGATATTTACACTTTGTGTGCTTCCCAGTCTGGTTAGGGCATTGCAGGCTGAACCACGTGATTGTTTGAAAATATATATGGTTCACTTTTCGTGCATAATTCAAGCTATTTTCATGCATATTTGCATGCATATAGGCTTTTTAAGTTGCATATAATCAATCAATCAATCCGGTCCTTACCACGTCCTTACATACACATACATACACATATCACGCCTATAACCCCTTGCGGGGTAGGCAGAGCGTAACAGCCGCAAAAAACTGCTATTTACACCACGTCTGACTAATGTTCGAGGGTCATTTGGAAAATTGTGTGTCTCTATAGTGACAGGTTGTCAGCCCATCGCCTAAAATTGCAATACACACCCTCGAGTCCCTTAGTCGCCTCTTACGACTCCCACGGGAAAGAAATGGGGTGTTGCTATTCTAAGCCGGCATTACACGGTCCTTATTTATCTTAAATATGGTTCCGTGCTTCGGAGGGCACTTTCAGCCGTCGGTACTGGTTGCTGTCTTTGATTGCTTGACGGCGGTCGTTACACAACCATGTCAGAGGCCAGGACACCAGGTTTCATCGGGTTGTTGGTCGGTTTGGTGTCCTACACGAGAAGAAGGAAAAGCATCACCCCATTTCTTGCCCGCGGGTGTCACTGGTTACATATATGTCCCTTAGTCGCGTCTTACGACACCTACAGGAAAGAAAAGGGGTGATGCTATTCAAAGCCAACATCACACGGCATAACGTTGATCATTCCCTAGTCAATCAACTCAACTCTTTTATACTTGTGTTAAACTCGTCGTCAGGGACCGGACGAGCGGATTAATTTTCAATACCCTTTGAAGGGGTTTCCCACTCATTTGGCTAGCGCAACGTTTGCTAACCGCGTTGGTATACGAGCTAAATGTTTAGCTTTCCCTTTTTATTTTGGGAAAACTTAACAAATCAAAGTGATTAGCGCTAACCAAAGTCTTTCATAGGCTTACCCAGCATTTTTGGTATTTATGGACGGACGGACGGACTCTGTTGATTATAAATTATAACAAAATAAGGGTAGATTGAACTTGAACTAGAAATGATGTTTTTTTAAAAATTCAAAATCTGACGGTACATAAATAATATCCTGTTCTTAAATTTGATAAATATATGTTTTCTTTCGTACTTATTCAATATTTGGTTGAAGAAAATGTCTAGTGATAATGAATCTCCACCTTCTCCAAGCGGCACTATTGCAAAGTCAATTTCACTCATATTAACTACGCATACGGCACTAACTCGCATGAATTATCTCGCGTGAAGCGCTATCGAAGGGTTTCCCTAGGGGATTAGGACAGTCGATCAATAGGCTTTTTTGTTCTGCTTTGCAACAATTTAACTTACCCGTTGGGAAAGCCTTTCATTGGGTTTCCGTGTGAAGGAATAGTCATTAAAATATCAAGCAATATCGCCGTGTATTTTTATCAAATAAAAGAAATATTCTGCTTCTAAACCCTGGTAAAAACCCCTTAAAGGGAAAGCGCTTCCGGTCCCTGCTCGTCGTTGCCTCAACGATTTTTATCGTACATTTAGCGCAATTAAAGTGCCGGTTCTCAGCCGACGAGTGGCCATTAAGTGTTATTTAATGGCGTCATGTGCAAACCGTTTTTGCGATACACGTACGAGAACTTTTGGGGTACAATGCAATATTCGTGCAGTTTAGTTATTTCAGTGGTATTTGGAAGTTATGAGAATAAAGGCGTATTATTCTCCTTTTTCGTGTGGGACACCCAGTAGACGAATGACCCAGAGAACACTTGTATCAGAGGCATTTGGCATTATTGTGTAAGGTCCGTGAGGCGTATAATGTATAGCTCTCTGTCATAGACGGTAAACACTAGGCAAGGCAGTCATAAAAAGAGCTGCCTTGGAAAGATCCTATTTAGTTCTACATACATACACATATCACGCCTTTATCTCTTGCGTAGAAGGCAGAGCGTTAACGGCCGTAAAATACGGTCGCTATAGTCAAATCTGACGAAAATTTGAGGTCCGTTTTAGAAAAGACGTGTATCACTATATTTACTGATTGTCAAACTGACATCTAAAATTGCTATACACATGAAACTTAAGGATCCTTTACTCGCCTCATAACGACACCTGCAGGTAAGAAATGTGGTGATGCTATTCTAAGCCGACTTCACGCGGCTGTATATATCTACCATGGAATAATTAGGGTTCATTTAATAAAACAGGCATTACACGTAGCGTAGCTTTCTTTGAGAGCGTTATTTGTTTTTATCCAAAACTTACGGCGATCCCGCACGTGTGAAAGTTTGGCTTGTCCTCATTTCCATAGATCTAAAACTTATTCACCCCCTTGTATTTAATCAATTATACACACACCTTTAACAAACTTTTATAATAAAACTTTATAGGACGTGCCTCCAGCCGCGTGCCAGTGGCGCGAAGTTAGTTGTTTTATACTCATAATAGAAGAATTTTGAAACTCGGGAACTTGAGACTTGTTCCATTCTCGAGTTGTGTAACGTCGAGATCGGCTTTTGAGGGAAATTCGATGGAAACTTTTTGAAAAGGGATTTGATTTGTATTATTCTTTGGAGACTTTTTCAAATACTTGGTGGATTGCCTTTTATGTTCAACCTCGTCACGTGTAATAATAAGGTAGCACGCGATTGAAATGCTCTCCGAAACACGAAATCATCTTTTACAACAAATGTTTGCACAGTTGTAATCCTTATGTTATCAGCATTTTTTTACACCTTAGGCTCGCCGCAGAAAAAGAGCAGTATTTGCGAGTGACACCAATACAATACAATACAATAACTTTATTGATAATAATAGCATTACAGGTCATTTGATTAGTAGAAAACATTATAGTAGCAAACTAATATGTTATTATATTTTTCAAATCATAGGGGCTCGAACGAATTCATTTAAGTTGTAAAACTGCTTCTCATGGAGCCATTTTTTAAGTTTATTTTTAAATATTTGAGTAGAAGCTGCATCCTTGACTTCGTCTGGTAAGTCATTGTATACTCTTGGCCCTAAAACATACACCGATCGTTTTGACTTGCTTAGTTTCTGCCTTGGTATCACTAGTTGATTTCGTGCGCTGTTGCTGCGTAAGTTGTGTATTTTATTAGTTGCCTTGCGTTCAAACCTGTCCATATTAGATACCGTGTATACGGCTATTTGGTATATGAATTCACAAGGCAACGGTAATATTTTCAGCTGCACAAAAAGTGGTCGGCATGATTCGTCATCCGGTACACCCATCATGGCTCTGACGGCTCGCTTCTGCATTCGGAAAACTCTTTCGAATTCAGCGGCTCGTCCCCATAATTCCAGTCCATACGTGATGATAGAGTGGACCGTAGCGTAGTAGCACGATTTTACCACGTCTCTCGAAGCAGTGCTGGCTAGACGCCGCAATGCGAAACAGGCGCTACCGAGCCTCGCGCATAGCTGTTCAATATGTGCCTCCCACGAGAGTGTGTTGTCTAGATGGAACCCTAGTAATTTCGTGGTAGGCACTTGTAGCAGCTGGCAGTCGCCGGCATTTACCTTCAGCGGCACCGTTTTTCTGCCGTTCAAACTGAATGCCATGACGCAAGTTTTATCGCGGTTCAGTGCTAGACCGTTTGACCTAAACCATAATTCTAGCTTTTGGACAGTTCGGTTGAGTACAGGCTGAAGTTCCTGCTGTGATGGGGCTGTGATTACAGCTGCCACGTCGTCGGCGTACATGAAAATTTCTGCATCTTTTATGCCGTGGGGTAGATCGTTCAGCAAAAGGCTGAATAAGGTGTTAGAGAGGCACGACCCTTGCGGGACTCCTATCTCGCAATCTACCTCGGTTGACATTATACGGCCCTTGTCTCCGACCACTACCTGCCTTCTGTCGGACATAAAAGAGACTAAAAGTGAAAGGGGAGGACCTTGTATTCCGTAAAACGATAACTTGTGGGCGATGAGAGCATGATCAGCTGTATCGAATGCGCGCGATAGATCGCAGCACACGAGAGCTACGTGTCTATTGGACTCGCGCGCGCCCAGCACGCGCCACACTACTTCACGCACGAGATCCGTTGTACCGCGCCCAGATCGATAAGCGTATTGCCGGTCAGAAAGTACCCCTTGGTTCGTTACAAAGGTCAGCAGTCTTTGATTTAGCCCGACCTCGAGTGGTTTACCAACTGCGGGGACGAGTGATATGGGACGATACGATTTTAGATCAGTTTTTTTTTCCTTTTCCCTTGTAAAGAGGTGATACTTTGACCTTCTTCAACGAGCGCGGATAGGTGCCACTTCTGATACACATGTTGAACAGTGAACACATAACATGTGCTATCGGGGCTATGTTGCACTTTAGGAGGCTTGCCGAGAGCTGATATAGGTCTGTACTTTTTTTGGGGGCGATGTTGCAGCGCATGATACGAATGATTTCATCGGGCGTAAATGGTCGAAGGCGGAGGCTGACGTCACTAGCCGGGGCGCCAGCGCAGAGTGTGGACACGGACAACTGCACATTAGCTGAAGGGGCGCTGCACTTGGCGGCCGCTGTTGCAAACTCCAAGTTAAGTGCATCAACCAGATGTTGTTTCGAAGGGTATGGCTTTCCGCTGGTATCCCTGAGGAGCTCTGTGTAGTCCAGACGATCTCGGCCACCCCTACCCAACTCTCCGTTGATTACTCGCCACATACATTTGCTCTTATTTGGGTCATTTTTAATCAAATTGTTGTAATAATCGGTCCGTTTAAATTTTAGTAATATATTGTATTTATTTTGAACATCATTAGCTATTTTTATTATATCTTCATTATTAGGGAATTTTGATTTCAATTCAAGTATGTCAAAGATTTGATATTTTAAATTAATTAAGTCGCTGTCGACCCATTGCATGGGTTTTACACGTATGGGTGTCATTCTGACCGGAAAGCATATAGCGAACTTATTCACAAGAATGTTTATACTCATAATAGCACTCATAATACACGTCGAGCACTTTTCACTAAAGCTTCGAAAAGGATCTCCTATCGTAATTGAAATATAAGTGACATTGGCTACAATAACAAACGGCCCTCACGGTTGCCCGGCGGCAACCGTAGTCGTTTGTCATTCTAGGCAATGTCAACTTTATTTCAATAGCGTACAGTTCTTTTTTAAATTTCTCTCAAAAGTGCACGAACAGTCGCTCGCAAAAACGTACGTTTGATCTGCGGTAGCCCTTATTTAAACAGTAATGAAAATTGCTAAAACATCAACTAAATTCATGTGTCGCCTAGGGAATCGAATCCTCGACACGAACACCGGATCGATAGTTCAAGACTCAAAACTAGACCACAAAGGCAGTTAAGCTGCTGACTCATATCTGTGGGTGTGGGCGGGAATGGGGAAGGTCCGCCATCTTAGAATTATCCCCAAGAGATAGCTTATACAGTTCGGTATTGCTATAATTATAGAAACCTTCTTGGATAGTACAGTGACCTAAAGCGGTATTGTTAGATGTCCATCTTATACTTTAATATATAATACACCTAGGTTTGTTTGTTTATAGCTAGACCAAACGCCGTGGGAGTGGCAACAGTTCCCGCCTTTTGTTCAATATGAAATAAAGTATTTTTAAAGATTATTCTCCCGAAAGTATGGATGCTCGTACTATTTTGCATCAATCCTCGAATACCATATGCAAGCCACGCATCAAAGCTAAACTTAAATAATTATGACGCAAGATTAGCACTGCCTTTTATATAATTAGGACAGACATACTGTTATTTAATGTTAAAAATGAACATCGAACGAAACAAAACTGTTGTTGTTTGAGTTTATGTCGTGTATTTCGTACTATTCGATAACAGTGTAAAAAACGTTCACATCTCAGTAAAATCTTTGGTAAAAATGGTTAACAGTTAATGCATCTTTGAAAATACAAATTAGTTTTCCTATTTTGTGCAACAATTGCCGTGGCAATTTTTAGTTAAAATTGACGATTCTGTTTAATGCTTTAGTTTAATTTGTGGCGCGCGACAAATTTTGAGACCATCCCACCTAACCAAGCTTCTGCTTGCCATGACATATTTTGTCATCTCATGCGCGCAGAACTTCAGTAAGAATAAAGCACGGAAAAATATACACAGGGAATGCTAGGATAAAATTTTATCGTGCCATGCATGAATGGTCATTTTGATATTTTTACGTAATTCCTTCCAAATATATTCCAAAGCAAATGCTTTTCTTCCTAAATACAGCGTACAAACACAAAGTTCAAACAACAAAGTGAGGCTCGAGCAACCGGAATGGGCGATAAAAATAAAAATTTCGCTCGCAGGCAACTCGGCGAACAAGTAATTGGCTTACAGTTTGTCGCTAAACTTCCTCCCGAGCGCATGGCAACACTTTTAATGTAGAAAAGACGTGGTTAATATTGTTGTTTGTTTTGTTAGCGGCTTTTGATGTACCGCTTCTGTGAGAGTTTTGACTACTCTATGCAAGAGTTTAGGGGATCCTCAAAATGGCAGGCGATTGCGGCTGAGACCCTGTAATATCCCTACTAAATAATACAAATAATATGCTTTTCATGCTACCATACATTTTTAATACATCTATCGCGCTCAATTCTCTTGCGGAGTAGGCAGAGTCGCCAGTTTACGCCACGTCCGTCAAAAATTTGAGGGTCATTCAGAAAATTGTGTAGCGCCATAGTGACAGGCCCATCGCCCTAAATTTCAATATACACTTAACTCTCGAGTCCCTTAGTCGCCTTTTACGACGCACATGGGAGAGAGAAAGGGTGATGCTATTCGAATAGCCTAATACACGGCAATTAGGACCTTTTTTTATGGTGAATGCGAAAATAATTATGAATCGCGGGCTAGACTATTTTTTTTTAAAGCCGATATGTTTTGAAAATTAACCTGGTTTCCAAACCCTGCCCTGAAGTAGAAATTGTAAGGTTGTAATCTGACGTTATACAAAGTTGTAAAGTATGAAATCTCATTTTATTGCCCATCAAACTAAGTTACAATGTCTTCTTTATGGACTATTTTACTAACATCTTACAATATCTAGGACCTGCCTTTTGATGTTTTTTTTTTAATGTATTTAAAAATTATCTATAACTATATAGGCTTAAATTTTTTAAGTAAACGATAGTGAAAACTCAGTACCGGCTCGTGATGAGGAACAACTTTCCCCAGGGAACATAAGCCGTTCCCTGGGGAATTTAGTTCCTTATCACTCATGTGTAGAATAGAAAAAATAAACTCCCTGACAAAATGCACCAACTGACCCGAGTCAATTTGTATGGCAGCTCCAATTATAATTTTTTACATTTCGACCTAATTTGCTTGGGGAAAGTAGTTCTTTATCACTGGCCCGTACTGAGTTTTTGCCTAATTTACTAGTAAAATTTTACCCTTTTAAGTCTTACCAGTAATAAAGTCTAACCTAACATCTGGCCCAGTCTTCAGTCCAGAACAAATTCATCAATAAAAAAACTACAGTGAACATTGTTTATTGAATGTAAAACAGTCAGTGGGTTATCTTGGCGATGACATAATCATTCGTCGACTAACGTAAATAAGCACTCGATAATATTAATTATTATACTTTTTAAAAGATAGCTTATCAATACAAATTATTATGAAAGTCACTCAGGTCATCGAGTGCAGGAAATGTGTTTCTTTTTGTACAGTTTATGAGTACAAAACTTGGCACGTGAAAACTTTGACTTGGCACATTACATAATTTTAATTATAGGTGTGGAGATGGCTACTTCAAAAGGCATACGATTTGACCAGAAATGAAACCTATTTTAGTAGTAATTGACAAAATCGTAGATCAGAGCTCCTGAGTTGTGTAAAATAATGCTTGAATACTCCAGTAATAGTAATTAGATAATATTAATAACCTAGGTATCAGTGTAGCAACGAACATCTCCCGTATCGGTTATCCGAGCGCTTATCATTCGTTGCAACACTAAATCAAAAACTTATGCAGGCCGAGACCACACTTTATACGTGTCGTTTTTTTTATATATTGAGGACACAAGGAAAAAAAAGACAGACTTGTATTTGTCAAAAAAGACCTGGAGGTCCATAGAAGAAAATAGTTTGTGTTAGTGGTTAGTAGTTACCCATAGTGTCTGATCAAATCATACGCCTTTTTTTTTTTTTTTTAATATCTTTATTTAAGGAGCTTTTTCAACATTGAAAATTTCGCTCCATAAGAATTTTAGAATGTACAAGCAAGGATCTTAATATTATGTCGACTAAATAACTTAGCTAAAGGCACTTTTATATATGGTATACAATACTCTAGCCGAATCGGAAATAGGGCATGCTAGGATGCTGTTACACTCGCCTACAGATAAACGATTACAAGGGTATTTCCGTCTGATTGCGTCATTCCGAACACACTCCAACAAAATATGAATTATATCTTCTTCTACTCCACAATTATCGCAGTTCGGTGAAGGCTTCTTACCCATTATAAAAGCAAATTTATTTGTTGGGATGTGTCCGCAACGAAGCCTCATAGCTGTAGCAACTTCTTTCCTACCAAATGAGCAGCTATCAAACCAAGGAACGTGACAAGGTTCTGGTTGGACCGTCTTGTACCATATTCCTTTCTCTTTGCTCCTCCTGTCGAAATATTCCTTCCAATACTGATAACATTTTTCTTTCAAAAAAGGAATATTATCAGTATAGAAAGGTTCCACGTAGACATGTACACCCTCAGAACCTGCAGCCCGGGCCAGCTTATCTGCCATATCATTACCATTAATACCAACGTGAGATGGAATCCATTGGAGGATGACAACTTTTCCTAAATTCTGTAATTTTTGAATCAGTTCAATAATTCGGTAAGCTATCGGTATGCCTCGAAAAGTCGAGGTACAACGAGCTATATGTTGGAGTGAACTTTTAGAATCAGTCAGCACGACAAATTTATCAAAATCAATAGATGCTATATATGACAAGGATTCTAAAATGGCTAAAAGTTCTAGATACATAATAGATATATTATAGACATCAATTTTAAATTTAATACTATCTTCCGACTGGGAATCATAAAACGAAGCTCCCAACCCATTTTCATCTTTCGAGCCATCAGTATAAATTTTATAATAGTCTTGGTAGTGACTATTCAAATAATGTATACAAATCTGTTTTAAATTATAAGGAGTATATTCCCTTTTTGCTTTATCTACGTCATTGATATGAATTTTAACTGCATCTTTAATATTTATATTGCTTACCCACGTATTCAACGAAAACATTTCTAGTTGTGTGCTAACTGCTATTGGAAGACCTTTTAATACTTCATGTATTTCAACTAACAAAGGTTTCTTATTTCTTGTCCACATATGAGATAAATCTGATAGTTCTTTCAGCAAATCAATTAATATATTATTATCCTGGAGAGACTTGGACTTAAGCCAGAATTTTCCACCTAAATATCTTCGCCTTATGTATAACGGCTGCAGAACCAACTCACTTTCCATAGTGTGAATAGGGGTGCTTTTTATGAAGCCTCCAATTATACGCATACATTGATTTTGAATTAGATCCAACTTGCGTATCTGAGACTGACAACAATCGTCATAAAGGAAACTGGCAAAATCCAGGCGACTTCGAATTATCGAGATATATAGGCGTCTTAACTGTTTGGGATGTACTCCCCACCCAGGACCAGTTAAAACTTTGAATATGTTAAGGTATTTTTGAGTTTTCTCCCGTATTTCGTTAATATGTCTTCCCCATCTAAGGGAACGATCTAGCCACAGACCTAGATATTTCACATTTTGAACAACTTGAATACTTGAACCATTAACTTTAAGATCAAAGTTTTTCCTATTAACACCTTTTTTAAATATGCAGATCTTGCTTTTAGAAGGTGAAATGTCTAAACCCAAGTCATGCAAAAGATGAGCCATCTGATTAAGCGCTTCCTGTACATTTTCTGCCGCCTCATCGATGTTGTCGTAAGCAGCATATAATGCAAAATCGTCAGCATATTGCGAGATTTGTACCTTCCCAATACTACATATGGATCTTGTAATCTCCATCGTCACAACATTAAACAAAAGGGGTGATAAGGGATCTCCTTGAGCAAGTCCTTTTCCTGTACACCTCGATAGAACAGAATCCTTAATTTGTACATTTAGACATCTTTCTTTCAGAAATTCCCACAAGTATGTGCAGAGTTTTGTACCAACACCAAGCTTATCCAATGTATTAATAACGGCTCGAACATCAACATTATTATACGCATTATCTATGTCCAAGAAACAAGCTATTGTACTTAGATTTTTACAAAAACCAATCTGAGTTGATGTGATAAACCTACTTAAGCTGTCCATGCAAGAATCATACGCCTTCTAACATAGTCAGCTCCCAGGCTATAACGGAACATAACCGCTGTGAAAGCAAGTATTTGCCACAAACAAACAAGTCGTCTTTATCTACGCAAATAACTTGAAACGAAGTTGTATAACCGCAGCTAGGTGAATAGTCGCGATTCTGCTGACGTCAGTCTACCACTGGCAGTCGTTATCTGGCTGTGTCGCCGGCATGTTGCTACTGCGATGAGATACTTTACATACATACACATACACTGCTTTATTCCATGCGGGATAGACAGAGCGTTAACGGCCGTAAAATTACTATTGCTACGTCTGAAAGTATTTGCCGTGTGAATGCCGGCTTAGAATACCATCCCCTATTTCTTTCCAGTGGCTAAGTAACTCAAGGGTTACATGTGTAGGTATTGCAATTTAAGGCGATGAGCGAACAACCTGTCAATACACAATTTCTGAACGACCCTCAAATGTTTGTGAGATGTGGCGTAAATGGTCCGATTTTTACGACCGTGTACGCTCTGTCTATCCAGCAAGGGATATATGCGTGATATAATATGTATGTAATGATAAATATCTCCATACAACAGGACGGACTTAAACATTATTTTACCGTTATCAAGGTACATAATCCCTGAGTAACATAGTCTACCTTGTGGTAGAACCTCTAGTCACCACATAGTATAAAATAAAGTCGCTTTCCTTGTCTTTGTATGCTTGGATCTTTTAAACTACGCAACGGATTTTGATACGGTTTTTTTAAACAAAAGATAGAGCTAGGAGGCAAGAACCGCGAGATCCTTTGTTTCTTCAGATAGAACGGGCAGCAGCAGGTAATAGTATAATTAGTTCATTTAAAATAATAGTTATGTCGGCTATCCGTTTACCTAAGATACAGGAATTCTTATTCTTAGTTTAGGAAACAGAAGCCTCAAAATTATTTGTATCGTGTTACCTATTTGTAATTAAGATTATTATTAATAAAGAAATATCTTATCCTAATACCGCTGAGCGGGTCGCTAGTTATTCATAAAACAAGTCCCACGTAACGTTGCCGACTGAAATCGCGAGTCGCACCCCGAGCCAACCGGTTTCAGACGAAGCCAGTTCGTTGTTCCCCGACCACTCTTCAAGCCGTAATCGACGTGGAATTCCACCCAGCCAGCGGCTTCTCGATAAGCTACATATAGCCATCCCGCACGCTAGCGCCACTTTGAAATAATAAAACGGAATATACGCGCATCTGCCTAGTTCGAAATATAAGGTTTGTACTTCATACCTAGACGATGTAAGTTTGACAAGAAATTATACCGACACACTAACACTGTCACAGTTCTGTCAAATAAAATATTTAGATCATTTTGAGTCTACACGGTCGGCATCTTAGATGAACGATTGGTTCTCGCTGTCGCCGAACCAATCATTTATCTAGGGTCGGCATGTATGGAAAGTGCATTGTTTCCTCATAAAGTACTTTCAATTCAAATTTTGAATTGTTATCATCAACAGCCCACATTTGCCCACTGCTGGGCATAAGCCTCTTTTTCTCTTACGCTAGATTTTACTGTTTTTACCTTAGTTATCCAATACTGTCCCATTACGGCCACAATGTCGTTTGACTATCTGGCAGGTGGTCTGCGAACAGAGGGATTTTTTTAACTGTTATACAAGGTTAATTATAGTAATTTTAATGTATAGAAGATGTACAAGAAGACGGTGCCGGTGGAAGGGCTGGTGGAGAAGTTCAAGTCCCAGTACGAGGAGTTGAAGGTTCCTTACCCAGCAGACACCCTCACCAAGGAGATCGATGCGCAGTGGGTGAAGCTGCAGGTGGAAGTGGAGAAATTTGTCAGTGAATGCCAGAAGAATAGCATTACCCCATTTCTTTCCCGTGGGTGTCGTAAGAGGCGACTAAGGGCCTTGAGGATTAGTGTTCAATTTTAGGCGGTGGGCTGACAACCTGTCACTATAGCGATACACAATTATCCATCCAAACTTTGGATGACCCTAAATGTTTGTTAATCATGACATAAATGTTATTGAATACTAAATTTTTAAACATTTCCTATGTTAGGTAAAAAAAATTGAAATCTTGCAAAATTTTCCTGCCCGCAATGGAAAATTTTGCAAGTTTTCATAAATAAATGTCCTTTTTTACGGCTGTTTACGTTACCGCAAGGGATACAGGTGTGATATATGTATGTATTTTTATAAAGTGGCACCAGACAGCGAGGTAAACCCTCTAAATCGATTCGATGAATTCGTCCCAATCGATTCGTTTTCACGTCCGTGTCTTTTTGCTGTACGCTTTAAAAGCAAAATGGACGCGTAAAGCGATTTCATGGATGGATAATTTGTCAAAGAGTTTTTGAGGCGGTGAAAAAATGCTCTCTTTTCGGTCGAATTGAATTTGGTGATTGGGCGGTGCACGGCAGTGCATTTGTGTATGCTTTCTATTTTCATTTGCAGCGCTATCAACAGCACTTCAATCTACCTAGCAATTTTCAGTCCGAGCCGTTCTTCCTAGAAAACTCCTAAGCGATTGGCTCCGGATGAGCCCTTGCTCCCCACCAATCAGTCAGATGTAGGTTTTAAAGCCCCTGGGCGATAATCGAAGAGTCCAGACTAAAAAAAAAATACTTGTCAACCCACACGGGTTTTTCGTGATAATAGTATGGTGCAGTGCAGTGACACGCACCACACTCTACACTAAGCACTGCACTTCATCCTCCCCCAACAATCCACATTGCAATGGCTGACTTACATAAATAAATAAGTAATTCTCATCAGCTCATTCTCCTTTGAGGTGCTGTCGTATTATTATCAATTCTAAAAAACGTCTCAGCGATGTCTCGATAGTGTCAGTTGGATGGTTTTCGCCGTTTTGTATTCCGCTAACAGTCTTGAGTCATAGTTAATTAAATGGCAGTTGTGTCTCACTGAAATTAATAAGAGAATCGGGGCTTAAAAACAAGTAAAGGTAATGAATACCGTTGATGGCGGGCTCGTTATTTTTTTCTTATAATTGACACTGACAAGAGTCGATTGTCCAGTGTGTCCAGCCACCTGGCTCGGCGCATCGGAACCAGTTTTGCGTGCAAGCATCCGCTGTCCTCTCCGATTGGAGCCAGTTTACCCGTCTTGCCTGCCACATACATGATAGAAAGTATCAAGATACATAATATAGAAAAATTGACTGGCTGACGAGCCCGATGGCGAAGTGGATAGTACTGCCTGCTTCGCCGGAGGTCGTGGGTTCGATCTACACACGGGATAAGTTTTTGTTATCTTTCATATTTTGAGTTGAATCTGGGTGTTTTTTATGTTTTGTATGTAATTATTTACAAAAAAAAGGGATTTATGTATCAGTTATCTAGTTTTCTTATTACTGTGTGAGATGTCCAAGATATTTATTTATTTAAATACTTTGATAAGGGTCGATTTCAATTTATTAGAGCTTTTGCGGCTAAATACATGCTTATAACCTTAATTTGTGGCATGGATAATACCCTCCAATTGGCCCATGTCCAGCTGTGGACTGTTGTAGCTGTTTATGTGAGGCGATGGCCATGTTCGAATTAAGCAGGCACTTGTATGCTAAACGTAACAGCGTTAAAGTGCAAATGCGCTGACGCAACGATCGCACTAATGAGTCAACATGCAGACATGTGTGCATGTAATGCAAGTGCTATATCGTCTGTCCCTTTAAGAGTAGACTACAATACATTACTGATCATGCTAATAAGGATAGTATGGTATGAGTTATCAAAACGTGAGGGTAAAAGTGTGATTTGATATTAAAACTGTATACTACATACATACATACATAAATCACGCCTATATCCCTCACGGGGTAGGCAGAGCGTTAGCGGCCGTAAAACGGATATTAACACCACGTCTGACAAAAGCTTGAGGGTCAATCAGATAACTGTGTATCACTATAGTGACAGGTTGTCAGCCCATCGCCTTAAATTGCAATACACATCCCTCGAGTCCCTTAGTCGGCTCTTACGACACCCATGGGTAAGAAATGGGGTGATGCTATTCTAAGCCTGCATCACACGGTAAAAAACTGTATACTCATTGATATAATTTTGTTCTATCAATGATACTTCCGCGGTTGTATTTTGAGCTATAATCGCGGTAGCGGCAGGAGCAGGAGAAGGTGCATAGTGTGAACGTAGCATTACGCACACAGAAGCGGTCAACATACCTCGTATCTTTGGCTTTATTCGTTTTCGGCAAAATATCTCTACAAGCTGACTAAAGATATTTCAACCTAATGAAACATGGAGTACGGGGATATTTAACCTCATGAAACACTTCAAAACTTCACATTAAGAAGAACTATAATCTAGCTCGATATAGCATAAACCAGTAACGGGATACAATCTAAAACAATGGCATGGATGGAGATAGGAAAGTTGCAACGTCAAAACGCCGCCTTAAATGGCTACTGCATTTGCCGACCGGCGTTTTGCTAATGCAAGCAAACTTGGCGTGGCGGTATTGTGAAGCTAGTAAAGAGAAATGTACAATATTTTCTTGGCCTAGTACTGAGATGCATAATAATATGGCATATTTGGGAGTTAAAGGGCCGGCTGACACCTAGTTTTCGAAAGAAGTTCTTTAAACAAATTTTGAAAATAAATACGTTTTCAGCAAAATCATCTGCGGCCTTGGTCTGTTTGTATTGAAATCAAAATATTTATGGATTTTGTTTAAATCCGCTCGAGATAATTCCCTATTTTCTTATCATACATACATATATCACGCCTATATCCCTAGTGGGGTAGGCTGAGCATAAACGGCCTTAAAAAACGAACATTTACGCCACGTCTGACAAACGTTAAAGGTCATTCAGAATGTGTATCGCCACAGTTAGTTGTTAGCACATCACCTAAAATTGCAATTCAATTGTAACCCTCGAGTCCCTTAGTCGCCTCTTGTGACACCCGCGGGAACAAAATGGGGTAATTCTATTCTAACCCGACAGCAAACTGCAAATTTTCCTAACACCCAGTGTAATCTAGGTTACATATTCCAAGAGCGTACATGACGCAGAATAAAAGTCTCTTCGTCAATACATCACGTATTCAATATTAATCGTTGAAGCTAGCGCCCGGATAGGGTTGCCCTCTCCGAAAGTCATAATAACATATCATGACAAATCTGAACAAAATAAAACATTTTTAAAATACCCAGGGCGGTTAAAACGTAAATGAAAAAGGATAAATAGACATTGGTGGAAATTTTCATAGCCATGTGATGCGGGCTTATAATAATAGCATCACCCTATTTCTTTTCCGCGGGTGTCGTAAGAGGCGACTGAGGGACTAGAGGTTTCATGTGTATAACCATTATAACCTGTCACTATAGTGATACACAACTTTTCTGAAACGGCCCTCGGCTATTAGTCAGACGTGGCGTGGTGATAGCGACCGTAGTTTGCCGCCGTTAAGTTCAGCCTACCCCGCAAGGGATGAAGGCGTAAAGTGTGTGTGTGTTCAAAAATTTTGATATCTTGTGTGTAAAATATAGTTCACCTTTTAAAGTTATGCATTTTTTCCGGGCCATGAACTTATAAAACCTGGTAACTCTGATTGTCTGTGATTGTCTGGCATCCCGTCGCCCGGAGACACAGCTAGGTCGTAGTTAGGTTACGTAGACAAGGGCGGCGACCTTGGAGCGTCCGGGACTCCCCGCTCGCCCCCTGGAGCCCCCCGGCTTGGCTGGGAGTAGGGCTGTCTGTTTACGACTGTGTATCGAAAGTTCTGGAGTGGTCGAACACTGGAAAGCGCGATGTAGGACGGCCTCCTATCAGTTAAACTGATGACCTTGTCAGGATTGCTAGTCACATCAGCCTGTGGCAGTCAACTGCTGAACGTAGGCCTCCCCCAGGGTATGCCATTAGGAACGATCTCCCATCCAGACGCTACCAGCCGTCCTCTTTAAGTCTTTGGTCCATCTGTACATATACGTAACGTACATAACGTTACTCTTGGCACCCTTGTCTTCCACCCGCTTGCTCCACCATCCATATCGGTTCTACGACAAATGTGACCAGCCCACTAACGTTTCAGCTTGTTACGATTGCGAGAGAAAATCTGTGAATGCGCCATGGAAAGTCTTTTTCCCGCAGTAGACCTCTCACTTTCAAGATAGAAACAAAGTTGGGAAATCACGCACTGTTTCTTTTACGTAAGCGCTTTTTAGTTACGGCGTATTACAAATAACAAATGATACTTCTTTGTCCAAAATGTTTGGCAATACCATATCTTTGAATAACAAACTAAATATTTGACATCCCTGGTTGGGGGTGGTCTCCCCCAGTCCCTCCCCCTTCGAGATGTGAGCCGACTTTTGAGAACGCCTTGACTCTAGCCAAGTAGGTACAGTTAAAGTAGGAGAAAAGATCAGTAATGTCTTCATTCATATGAGTAAACAATCAACTAGTTAAAAAGTATCATATATTCTGGGTCAATCCATCCTACGTTAAGTGCATTGTCGATTAAAATTTCAGTTAAACAACCAAGTCTAGAATTCAGCTCGTTTTGGAAATGAAGTGATATGAAAATGTACTAATATGTTTTGTGATATTACATTTTTTTTGTCGTCACACAATCTCGTCAGATATTATACACGATATCTATAACACACTACATTTCTTTCCCGTGGGTGAGAGGCGATTAAGGGAATTGAGGTTTAAATGTGTATTGTAATTTTAGGCGATGGGCTGACAACCTGTCATTATGGTGATACACAATTCGCTGATTAACCCTCAAACGTTACTGAGACGTGGCGGGAATATTCGTTTTTACGGCCGGTTACGCTCTGCCTACCCCGCAAGGAATATAGGAGTTATATATATGTATTTATAGTAGAAAGTTTAAAAACTCTTAACACCAGGGTTCGTGGATCAGGTCGTACGACTCCTCGGTTTCCCACACAACAAGAACAAAGATATTTGCGAAATTTGCTATTAAATAATCGAACTGAATTGATTTGCCTTTTTACTGTGTGGCGTAGTGTGGTGCACTTAAGTACACTATCGAGTTATACTATGAACGCGTGTTGACTGTAGAGAATGCGAATCGCTGATTTGACGTTTCTTTCTAACGTGCCTCGAGAGTCGTAACAAAGGTCGTAAAGGCATTTTTTATCGACTACGCTGAAATTCTGCTGACCGTTTGTGTTAGTACGAATGCGACATTTCAATAATGTCGTCAGAATGTTTTGTAACGTACGTGTTTTTTTCCCGTGTGATCACGGCTTAGAGTAGCGTCACACCATTTCTGTCCCGTGGGTCTCGTAAGAGGCGATAGATTGACAACCCTATCGCTATGGCGATACACAATTTACTGAATAAGTGGCGTAATTATTTGTTTTCACGGCCGTTTACGCTCTGCATATCCCACAAGGCATGTAGGCATGAGTGTATGTATGTATTATTAGCAGTTATCTGCTACAAGTGAGTACTATCAGCAGCAACGGAACGTAGGAATTTAGTATTTCTTGCAATACACTTTAAAAACATGTAACTAATGTATTTTGTATTTATTTTTACAGGTACGTCATCAATACAATTCATAACACAATACGTGCATGCTGTCAAAGGTTCGAGTTTTAATTTCACTAATGAAAATAACATCCCCTTTCAACTAATAGTACCTACGCCTTTTGCCTCGTCGCCTTAATCGTCCTAATCGACAACATAATTGCCCCAATTTCTACAACAACTATTGCTCGTTTCGAATACATATGTTAAGCCATTTACTTAACAATAATAGAGATTGATTGTTGCGATAGTGAGGTTCGTTAATAAAGGAAGTAAATACGTACAATCAACTTACTTGTTGGGCGAAAAATAAAAACCAAGCGCGAGTCAGACTCGCCAACCAAGGTTTCTGTACCTACTTATTTTTCGTGTAAAATTGGTATTCATAGTTTTCTATTAAGTAATTAGGTGTCTCGGTTTTTTCGCTTCATAGACTTATATAGCGAGAGTTTAGCATAGGAGAAGACTGATTCTTTTTAGCTCTCTCTCTCTCTTTTCGTGTGGGACACCGAGTCGTCCAACGACACGATGAACCCTGGTGTCAGAGTTTTTCAACCTCCTCCTACTAGAAGTAGGCCTCTGACATGGTTTTGTAACGACCGCCATCTAAGTAATCACGGACAGCAACCGGGACCGACGGCTTACGCGCCCCCCGAAGCACGGAACCATTTCTATTCGGGCAATCAGGTAGTTCAACCTGCAATGTCCTAACCAGACCGGGAACAAATTCACAAAGTGATAAATATCAACTTTGTGAGTGTCCCACCGAGAATCGAACCAGTCGCACTACCACTGCGCCACACCGGCCGTCTTTTTAGCGAGATACTTAGTTAATTCACAGAACGTCGACTAACTTTGAACACTTGGAAGTATATTCCGAAAGTTCAAAGCACTCACTCATGAAACTTTCATAAAAATCCCGTGTCCGAGATTATCTGGCACAAACAAACAAAACTACTTAAACAGATGGAAAGTGTGAAACTAGAACAGTTCATTCGAATTCAAAGCAACCGGAAAAAAGACACGAAGCAAACGCGACAAGCGCCATACAGACAATTCGGACTTTTGTTATTTGCGACGAATCGCAGTGTGGCCAGCGTAAATTGTTTCTGCTGCCTGCGTAATGTACAACATTGTTCAGATTTGTCATTAGAGTGTGAAATACTGAACGTTCTTGCTAGCTGCTATGATGTTAATATATTACTGATCCAAATCTGCTAGCAATCGCTCTCATTAGTGTTTTATTTAAGACTGAACACTACGATTTTACTCCCGGGGCTTTGACATATACAACTGACAGTTTGGTAGGGAGCAAGGGCTCACGCTGAGAAGTTTGTGTGGTTGTTCAAAAAGTGTTCTGGGAAGAACGGATCGGACTGAAAGGTCTCATGGGTGTCTTCACGACAATTAGTATGTGTCTGATAAGCCTGTTTTATGACATTACATAGTGTAGTCTTTGAAAAACTAGTTCTATAATCAAAACTTGCTAAAAGTAGTCATTAAAATTTATCTTGACCAAATTTCATAATACAGCACAGCTGTTGTTTTTGTATGATAATGATAAGATAATCGAAGTTATTCAATGATGTTCAGAATTTTGCCTATTTTCTGTCTTAGCGCCAACGCTGCGTCATGAGGACAGCGCGCGTGCTGCACAGCAAGTCGGTAGCAAGGTTTCTTTAGATAGAATTGGTCGCCGGGTATTAGTTGCAAAACTAACTCCGTAGATGAAGCCTTGCCACGGGTTACTGGCATTAAAAGGCACTTGCAAAATTGGCGGGCAAGGAATGAGCTGCGGTAGCCCAGATGGAAGAGGCGTCGCCACTAGTAATGCGAAAGTCGCAGGTTCAAATCCTGCCCGCGCTTGAAAATTTTGCAAGTTTTCAAACAATCGGACTGTATTGAATATATAGGTACCTACATACTAGCCTTTCACCAGTAGCTAAATTGTTTTTCAAAGGATTTTATACTGGATTTCGCCCCTAGTTTCCTTTTTTGATACCTACAGGTAGAAATAAGTTGATGATATTTTAAGCCAGGCATTATTATGTAGTTCTTCATTCTTTAACAGCCACAACAGTCAACTTCAGAACATGATCCTCACCCTATTGATAGTATTTGCCATATTCACTACGCTAAACGCAGATCGGCGAGCGCAGTGAGCAAGGTGTTGTATTAGCAGAGAACGCTGCTACCGATACCTGTATGATGCTATTGTATCCAGCAGAACACGTCAGCAGTATTCTGTAGTGACGTATCTGACCGTACCATCTGTACAGGATGCCTGTAGTCGTTATGTCTAGTATTATGGCTAGAGGAAAACGTGTCTGGAAATAGCTCGATTGTTGAGTGCGGCTGCGTTGAGTCGTCGCTCGTCTATTATTCACCTTTTGCACAACGGCGCTCGTGTAAGGCTGGCGGTGACCTTTCTATCAGGGATGTTATTTGGATACGAAATTTTGTTTTGTGTTATTGTTTCGGATAATCCGATGGGCTGGAATATTTTCGTCAAAAGATATTGGACAAAATATTTTTCTTTCAGTTTATTTCAGACTCGGTTACGGATAGTTTTTTATATCAGATTTCCGATTTCGGCTACGATTATGGAGCTTCTTGACATCCCTGTTTTTTTTCTTTATATAAATGGGTTTACAAAAACATGCATTGCATAAAGCGAGCGCCTGGCCCACAATTATAAGATTTAATTGTTACCAATAGATTCAACAAACTGACAAACTCTTGATATTCTCGTGACTAATCTAGTAAAAATTATACATAACATTTTTATTTACAGTTTGTCATTTAAATAAAGTCATCATTTGAGTAATGACATTTCGAAATGTATAGAGTCTTCTAATTTTGTAAGCTTTTACAGTTTTTACACCCATGTAGGTATTGTATTAGGCAAATAATGAATATGAGAGCGTTAATTTTTACACACATCTGTGTGGCAGCCCTACAGTTGGCCCGGTGGTGGAGCGATCATTCGCGGCTGTCGTTTTTGCGCGCGCCCGGTCTGATACAAGCACACGCTTTGTCATTTTTGAGCGACCACCGGTCCGATTTCCGGCCGCCGTGCTATTTCGCGCAAATTACAAAAGCGTCCAAATTGTTGTGACAGTGTTGCCAACCTACCAAACCTAATTTCTTCTTATATTAAAAAGTATACGTATTTGATTTTGTTACCACTTCTGTGCGGTAAATGAGGTTTCAAAAAATTATACACGCTATCAGATAAACCCTAAGTTGGACATAGAAACAGTATGTAAAGCTCTAATGTCCTATTTGTCTCGATTCTACTTTAATGACTACAAAAAGGCTATTTACAAATGGCACTGTCACTTGATGTCAAAGACTATTTTAGTCATGTCATAAATAGTCCATGATTTCCGCGCCATTTCGCTGAGTTCCTTGTATGTTTAATCGCCATTTTTTTAATTTTGACAGATCCCGCGTAGAGATATTAGTAGGCAACATGAAATTGAGATTATTGCCTGATATACTTTCACAAGCAATATATTTGCCCACTACAGCTTTTTCCCTATTCGCTAGATATTTTTGACGCATAAATCCGCTATAAATTTTCTCTTTGCACGTCCAAATGCGACGAACAAAACATCCAAAGGAAGCCCCATCTTTTTGCGTATTCATCAAAACACGTGTAAGTCTGCCCCACAAAGGTGAACGACTTTCCGAATGGCGGCCGAGATATTCACAATGCCTCCTCTATTTGGAGCGAATGTAACATCCATTGCTGGATTTATTAGAAACATGTCATATCGAGTGATAATAGGATAATATCTAATCCTCTAGTTAAGGCAAAGTTTGCCTCGAAAAGTTGGTCCCTTTATTAGCGCAAGATAGAAACACCCAATCGTTTTGCGGTCAAATTTTTGCGAGATTTCACGGTTTTTTCGACATAGACGCACTAGATAAATACATACATACATATATCACGCCTATAATCCCTTGCGGGGTAGGCAGGGCGTAAACGGCCGCAAAAACGGACATTTACGACACGTCGACAAATATTTGAGGGACATTCTGAAAATTGTGTATCGCCATAGTGACAGGTTGTCAGCCCATCGCCTAAAACTGCAATACACACCCTCCGAGTCCCTAGTAGTAGTACTATGTCTAATTTAGCCATAGTAACGGTATGCTGGCCGTTTTTACTAGAAAAGGCATATCTAAATTATAGCATTAGTTACTAAGGTTTTGTTTATCAAGTACAGTTTGTCAAACTTTGTAACTAATAGTATCTGTTAAATTCTCGACAATAACATATTTTTTCAGTATTTTATGGCTGTAATTGTCGAAGTAAAACCGGTTTAAAATTTAGCTCGCGCGCTATCCCACTGCCATATGGCAAAATTTACGGAAAAATCCACAACGAATAAGTTAATATTTCTCGTTTTTTGCACATATAGCGCATTAGGCCCTAGATTTAAATTAAAAAGCGGCGGCTTTAAATTAGATTACATAAGCGAATCGGCTAGGGATATAAAAATGTATTTTACTTTCTCTGGTACTAGTGCTAATTTAAATTTTAATAGAGTAGTATAAAATGTGGGCAATGGATATCACACTAGGTTAAAGTAGCATCTTTGACAATAGAAGTTTGTTTTTTGTTCGTAATTGCTTTTGAGTTTTGTATTGTTTGTCCGTGCCGTGGGCGATGAGGAAGACGTTTCTGTTTTCAACATTCATTAATTGCGATATTAAAAATCCATACGTACATACATAAATCACGCCTATATCCCTTACGGGGTAGGCAGAGTGTCAACGGCCGTAAAACGGATATTAACACCACGTCTGACAAAAGCTTAAGGGTCAACTAGATAACTGTGTATGACTTTACTGACAGGTTGTCAGCCCATCGCCTAAAATTGCAATACACACTGTCGAGTCCCTCAGTCGCAATTACGACACCCACGGGATACAAATCGGGTGATGTTATTCTAAGGCGGTATCACGGCACGAAGAGCTTATCTACCTTTTTATTATTTCACTGCCTCCGTATTCTTGTTATATACTTTTTTTCGTAAATAAATACTTATTAATATTTTATATGAATCGTTGAAAATTGACTTAACAAATATTTGTCTTTAGGATCGAACTCATGACCCTCGGCGGGGTTACTATCCGCTACGCCATCGGGCCGGTCAGTTGAACGATAATAGTTATATTGGTGTTTATGAATATGCGTAACGTGAGGTGGTGTTGGGTGATAGAGAGCGCGTTATCAATGTTGCGCAATTCCCGTGTTTTATGAAACACGTGTTATCTCGGTCGAGAATGTTCGCGGTGCGGCGGCGGCGGCGACGGCGGCGCGTGGCGTGTGTTTGCGATTTGCGACGCCCCGCTGCAGGGTTGCCATGTCATTAAACTAACCATGATATGAACGTGGAGAGAAATTACCAAGCGAAACAAGAGAATTTCGTAAGGTTTCTTTACTTAGTTTTAATTAAGATACGCCATTTGGTTCAAATAAGGAAAGTGGCAACATTATCTTAAAATTAGGAAGCATTTTATCAGAAATGGCACCAATGCTTTCGACAAATTATTTCAATACCTTTGTTGGTTAGACTGGTGTTGAGTGATAAATTGTTCCCATGCCTAATTAAGCGGTCTTTGATGAAACTGAGCTAAAGACTGCCGGATTATTCCGACTTAGACTATGGCGACGTACAGCGCCATCTTTCTTATTAGCGTCTCCAAAAAGCGCACATTACATGCAGAAACAAAATTTATGCTGACACAAGACATTTTCCATCACGTTCAACATACATCTCAAAATCATTGTACAGTCAAGCTCACGTGCGGTTAGACACTCTTCTTAAGTCTAAAACTCTCTTAGTCTTATGCGCGCGGCATAAGAACGGTCCAAAGTCCAAACTGTTTAACTCAGCATAATCTTGACGTACAGTCGGTTGTAGCACGATAGGTACCAGGGATACTCTAAAAGAACTGAATTATTATTTTTATCCCTAGTTAATACATAATTAAAATTTTAACTTATTCATAAAAATGAAGTCATTCTCTTCTAAAACATATTCATGTCACGAAAAAAATAATGCTAGGGACAAAACTAATTTAGTCCTTTTGGAGTACCCCTGGTACCATATGTGCTACAACTGACTGTATTTTCAGCAAGTGAAAGGTTCTTATCTGAGTTACGTCGCCGCTAGCCTATCTGCAAATTAGCTGGTGGCATCTATTCTACAGTCTAGCTCAGTGTTTACGATAGTGACCGGTCTTGGTCGTAAATTCTGCGCCGCGCTGTGAAAGGCGCACCGTGCGTTCGGATTTATCGTGGCGTAAGATCAATACGCGCGCCAAACATTACAGCGTGGTTCTTGGTAATGTGCGCATACATTCTTTAAAAAAAAATATGTCAACATAAACGAATTTTAGAAAACTTACAGAATTTTCTATCACGGGCTGGTTTGAACCTGCTACTTTCGCCTCACTAGGTGTCGACGCCTCTTCCATCTGGGCTACTGCAACTCATGATAAACTAAGCATAGCTTTTACTATGATAACTAAATACCTGATATCCTTTTTTTGTAATTAAATACCTATTATACATAGAAAACACTCAGACTAAACACAAATATCTGAAAATGACTTAGCAAATATTTGTGTCTTGTGGGGATCGACATGGGTACTATCCTTTCCGCCATCGGACCAGTCAATACATTACTATCCTAATGTATGAGAATATGCAATTGCAGAAGATTACCTGCCTTCACCAATTTACCAAACGCGGAAAAATGTCGTCGGCCGGGGCGCGCGAAAAGTGCGTTCACCGCTTGCGCATCTAATTTATCGCGAGATCGATGCAGCCAACGCGCAAACCGGCTTCACTATACATAAACATACTGCACTTCATATACATACTCGTACGTATTTATACTACGTACGTACATACTCGTACGTAAAATGGTACGGGAAAGGAAGTATATTTGTCCAAAGGTTAAAAATTACTACGACTAAAGAACTAGTAAAATATATTAAACCTAAGTATTTAATAGGCTGGATTTTACTAGCGAAATATAAAAATGTATAAAGCTAAACTTAAATGTGCATTACTTTAATTAGGCTAGAATGTATACCATACTTTAAAGGTTCTATGAATAGGTTATAGGTTAGTTATATAATTGAGATAGGTATTACTAGTGCTATCTTTCTAACAAACTGTTTTCGCAGTTTGGCGAGAATATTAAAGTAAATTATTGTAATATCTGTAAGTACACAATAAATAAACGTACTTATACTACACTCATATACATACTCGTTTTCGTCCGCGGCATCGCGGCGTTGGGTAACAATATTAACTACTTACGCTCGCCTGACCTGACCCTTGTTATAAAAATAACTGATATGATAACTGGCTGCTAATACGAAATATTACTTTTTGTAAAAAAGTAGAGCATGTTTTAACGATATTTAAAAAAGAGTCATTTATTTATGTCATGTGGGATGGTACAATCAATAAACGACTCAGTTTCATACATACTCATGTCCCGTTTTTATCCCTTGCGGGATAGGCAGAGCGTAATGTAATATACAGTATCGCCACGTCTGACAACAATTTGAGAGTCGTTTCAGAAAAATCTTGTATCACAATAGTGGTAGGTTTCACCCTCTCGCCTAAACTTGTAAAACACAGAGTCCCTAGAGTCCCTTAGACACGAAAAAGAATTGGCGCTTTCTAATCCGGCATCGCACAGCAAAGTGTTGTTAAGATGTTTTAAAAAGGGTCAGTTATTCTTCTTGTCATGTGGGATGGTACTCCGATTAACCCCAGTTTTTATTTTTTGGAGTCAGGCGGCTGGAAAGAAAGACTGACATGTCAGTTTATGTTTTTCGATAACTGCAAACTACGCCAAATCTTTGCCAAATGAACCCATCCTATTAAAATTGAAACATCAAACAGACCGCAGGCAGACGTAGCGTTTTATAAATACTGCGATTCGCCCAGCGTCACCAGTCCACCACACGTGGAGCTGTACGCGCATGTGTGTGTGTGTGTGTGTGCCGCGATTACATGGAATTCACCGATTACGCCACCTACCAGGGTTGGCGATGCTGCAATTTTCTAGATAAATAATAATAATTTCCCACCACTGAATTTTGGACCTAATGCCTCCGAATTTGATTTCAAAAGCGATGTAAAAATCTATCCTATTCAGCCGCATGAAAGATGGTTTCCTTTAAAACGTCAGTCCTGGTTGCCTACGATAGATAACTTCGACGACGGAGGTTACACATTTTACATTACTATTTCAGAAGGCTGCTAGTAGTAGGTGGTTCAAAAACTGATACCAGGGTCCATCGGTTCGTTCGTCGACTCGGTATCCCACACGACAGAAGAACCTGGCTTTCAGCTTACAGCGCCGACTGTCTAGCCGCTATGCTATCGGGTGTTGTTTGATTGGGTAAATTACCGTCATCTGTTTGCGTCAATGTGTGACGTTCGCGCCATCGACTACAACTTATTCGCAAGAATTCGAGCCATGTATTCATTAAATACCAAACTTAATCTTATCGTTGTTACTATTTAACCGTATACAGATAAACGAAGTTAGGCAAAAATCTTTTATCGCAGCTAGTATTAGAACCTACAAAACGTTGGAAATGTATGTTCAATGCCAGCCCTAACAGCTCACCGAACTCGTATAACCACACTATAAGTGCGTATATAGTATACAGCAGATACGAGCGGCCGCGAGTGCGTCCAGGAATAATAATAATTACCTTCATTATTGTTAGTCTCTGTCGCGACCAGATAACCGCCAAGTTGGGTACTATCTTTTGTTTCATTCCCACAAGAAAGATGTATGCCGTGTATAAGCTCTTAATGAATACCAATTTATGTTTAAAACACTTCCCGTGTACGGAATAAAATTTTTGAAAACTTGCAAAATTTTCAAGCGCGGGCAGGATTTAAACCTGCCTCTTTCACCATTACTAGTGGCGACGCGAATTTTGAATGTTAATGCCAGTAACGAGCTGCGGTAGCCCAGATAAAAGAGGCGTCGCCACTAGTAATGGCGTAAGTGGCAGGTTCGAATCCTGCCCGTGCTTAAAAATATTGCAGGTTTTCAAAAAAAAGCTTGTATTTTTTCAACTCATAAAACTGAATAACTTTTCCCTGTAAACATAGTTCGGAATATGAAATAATATTGGACCTCCCATACAAAGTGACACATTTATTGAAATTTTTTGTAAATTTTGACCCGTTTATTAAATTGCGAAAAGTTGTTTAGTTTTACGAGTAGAACTCCCCCTTAAAATATTTGCACTGAATGTAATAGGACCTTATATATTTTAGGTTCGCTGTCCCTTTTCTTTGCTCATTTAAGAAAAATGCGTCAGTGTAGGGCTTCAGAAGATGACCACTGAACTGTTGTTTGTGAGTATTTGGATGAATAGCAAGAGATGAAAATCTACGTCTATAGGGATTGCTGTCGTAACTAGTTCTGGACAGAACTCATTGCAGCTTAAACTTGAATTGTGAAGCAAATACGAGAACGTTCGCTTAACTAAGATGTTCAATTCGGTATGATAAGCTAAGATGGTCGATTCCAAGAAAAATCTCAAAAGAATTGACAATATTTATGCTTAATTGTGACATCATTAATTGATATTGGGTATCAGGGTGGTCACAAATCAGTTTCTATGCAGCAATCTGCCGCAAACTACAGCATGGTTTCGCGACGAATAGCCTAATAGGTCATTGACCTTGAGTAGACTCACAGACTGTACAAGTACACGTGTCTAGCTATAACTATAGTTTATACAGTTCGAGAGAACACAATTGCGACGCCGAGCCATTTCCATATACAGTTACTCATTCACTGTCTGAGTTTTGTTAGCTTTGTAATGCTTCGTGTGTTCGTTGAAATGATTGTAAGATTTATCACACGGTAATAGAACGGCCGGTCTGTAGAGAGCTAAGATCATTAGAATACTGAGGTAGAGTGGTCAAATCAAGGAGTTGTCATGCAATACCTGGAGTTTAATATGGGCTGCCACAGTGTATAAGTTCAAATCTATGGTCTAGTTGTCTAGTGTAGTAGGCACGAGATGGAAGAAAGGTTGCTTTGTTTCAGCTATTTGAACGTGACCACATTTTACAAAATAAAATAAAAACACGTTTGAGAAAACAATAATTATCTACTAGTCGATAATGTATCTAGATCCGTCTTCTTTTATTTGTGTCATATTCGTCATTAGTGTCACGTGCACGCACTATACATACACATAAACTGCAACTAATCTTCATTTTGCATTGACATACCTCGTGTCAGCATTATACCAAACAATCCATCCACCTTAATAAATCTAAACCACTTGCATATTTAGGTATTGCTGATCAGCACTTCTGAGTAATGTAACAAACAACACATTAGAAATATATTTAGCTTAGTTTGTGTGAACTTATCGATAAACACGGTTGAATAATGAAGTTATGTTGTGTATGAAATGAACGTACGTGTGAATCTTTATGCTATCATAATTTCAATATCAGCTACAAATATTGCTGATGCGTTGGACGTTCGTTTTATAAATCCGTTATAGTTTTTATGAAAATATGTTGGGTCATGGTTTATTTTGCACTTACAATTATTGTGAATTATTTTTAATTTATCAAGAACACTAAATAGTGTTCGAATATCGGGCAAAAATAATTGGCACAGATTCATTTAGTTCCAAACGCAACACATAACCTAATTAATTATAGTTTAATTGAAATATCAGCGCATATTTTCTTTGCTTGATTGCGTTGTTACTAATTTTTGGACTGTTTTATTAGCCACGTGGCCAAACAATACCAGACGTAAGAAAGATTGGAGTTGTCTTGAATTCCGAGGTCAAAATGTTTTGTTTAGTTGCCTTTAGAAAGGGCGTCTAAGCGTAGCATTTCTCTGCCAACTCTCCTGTGCTACTAAACCGGTCTGACTGCTGGCGACGCAGACTAGACCAGACACAATACCTACACTAAGTTGTAATAACAGCATATCAAATTGATAGAAGAGATCGAAACGCGCCCTTCATATGTTATCTATGATACACATGTCACCCTCGAGTCCTTTATTCGCCTCTTATGACACCCATGGGAAAGAATTGGGGTGATGCTATTCTAAGCCGGTATTATTACGCAATGTACTAAGAATTTCACTTGTAAAATTGTAGCCTATAATATCTACTTTATTTTGTCCATACGCTAAATGAGTAGGATCTAAAGCGCCAAAACAAACTCTATACTTTTTGCGCAAGAGAGCACTCTAATACATTATCTTGCTGATCCTTACCTGTACTGTGGTTTAATAGACTACATATTATATCTATACCTAAGTAGGTGTATCCAGTGCCACACATCGTTTACACTATCCAATCTAGCCATAGATGTAACTCTTTAACATCCTTTAAGGGACTACAGCAGGTACATACACTTGCATGTTTGCAGTGGTTTGATTGCCTTGTATAGGTACGAGGGTTAAGATTAAGATAGATGGAATAAACGTTTTCGTAGTAAACAACGCACAAATACATTCAACAATAAAATAAAAAAGAAAATACAGGTTGTTCATTTTAGTTGCATATGAATTGCATTTTGCAATTAAGCCATGTAATTAGGAAGCAGATGAAAATCACTGATGTTTTTGGATCAGATGTTATGTCTAGATGATGGTCTATGTTTAGAGTAGATAACTTTGTTTAAATTTTTCATATGAAATATGTTTGTGTATATAAGTTTGTGTTCATCTTTCATTACATTAGCTACGATACATTGACCTCATTCGGGAATAAATTTTCTTATCTTAAATTAGCGCTATCTTAAAAAAGGACAAGAGATATCTAAGTTCTGACATGTTTAAAAATTTTAATGAGGTCTTCGCTATTTCTAGTTAATTTAGTCGCTTCTTTTTTACCAATAACGTGTATTTTGCGTCAAATCATAAGACTTCTCCTATCCTTTTCTAAACCTATTTTAAGGGAAGTGACAGCGCTAATTTAAGGTAAGTTAAGATAATTAGTTTCCCGAATTGAGGGCATTGACTTGGTTTGCTAAGAAAGTTCAATAAATAAGTTCATTTATCGAGAAGTTTTTAAACTAAAATAGAGACCTCCAGCGTTTGGTTATAAGTGTACACTTTTGCCACTACACAGGCACGTATAACGGTAACCGAGTGTTTCGTACATCTAGGTATGTATAATAAATACAATAGCCGTAGCTGTCTAGGTAAGGGTATACTATTATTAACTAGCGTGGATCGGGTTTGCGACATGCATTCAAGTCTAGTCAGGTTGATAATCTACATCCTTTTACCCTAGTAGGTAGTAGGTTAGTGTTTTGTGTTAGTGTAGGTTATGGGAACTAATAAAACTGATACAGTATTATAATAATGGAAGTTTTTCTTCGAATGACATCACCCTATTTCTTTTCCGTGGGTGTCGTAAGAGGCGACTAAGGGACTCTAGGTTTACATGTGTATTGCAATTATGGGCGATGGGCTGACAACATGTCACTAGCGCGATACACAATTTTCAGAATTACCCTCAAATGTTTGTCAGACGCTCTGCCTAACCCGAGGGGATTTAGGCGTGATATATGTATGTAGATTTTTTATTTTATTATCTGCGATCAGTCTAAACGACTATGAACAGGTGGTTTGTAGGGTAGATTGGCTTGCATAGAGCACACCCCAGCGAGTGTGCTTAGTCCTTTTAAGTGTATATTTTTTTACCTAGACATATCCATAAGGCGATTGTTGTAGATTCTAGCAGTCAGTTGCGTTGCCAGCTCATTTGGACAACAACAAATGGTAGTTGTGGAAAGTTTTGTGCTCATGGAAATTCTCAGTTTGTTTAGCAGAGAGACAAAGTCCAGCATTTACAAATGTGACCAATGTATTAACTCAATTAGTTTCCAGTCTGGTTAGGACAGAGCAGGCTGAACCACCTGATTGTCCGTAAGAATAATGGTTCCGTGCTTCAGAGCGCACGTTAAACCGTCGGTCCAGGTTGCTGTCTATGATTAAACAGCGGTCGTTACACAACCATGTCAGAGGCCTACTAGTAATAGAAGGCGGTTGAGACACTGACACCAAGGTTCATCGGGTCGTTCGACGACTCAGTGTCCCACACAAATTGAATAATGGGCTGATTCCATCTTTTTTTTTATCAAATTGACCCGCATTTGTCTGCTATATCACCTGATGGTAAGTGACAATGCAGACGATGATGGTCCATGCTTGCCTAGATAATGCAAAGGCCCAAGTTATAATGTTCCGGAAACAGAGCCGCTGCTGGCAAGGCATTCCACTCCTTAGCTGCTCGCATGATGAAGGTTGAAGCAAATCGCTTCGCAACAGCTACAAATCTAGCATCGTCGGTGTGTCCCATTCCCCCTAAATTCTACATACACACACATACACATATCACGCCTATAATCCCTTGCGGGGTAGGCAGAGCGTAAATGCCCGCAATAAACGGACATTCACGCCACGTCTGACAAATTTGAGGGTCATTGGGAAAACTGTGTATCGCCATAGTGACAGGTTGTCAGCCCATCGTCTAAAATTGCAATACACACCCTCGAGTCCCTTAGTCGCCTCTTACGACTCCCATAGGAAAGAAATGGGTGATGCTATTCTAAGCCGGCATCTCTGAATTCTCTTGAATTCCCCCTGAATTCTCTTAATAAATAAAAAATCTCTTAATAAAATTAATAAAACTGTTATGGAAGTAGGAGTTTAAGCGTCGAGCACGTGGCCAAGTTAACTAGCCTATTCCCGCGGCGTCGACCGGCGAGAGGCGACCTCCGCGAAGGCCGTGCCCGCTTTTATTGATTTTTTATGCGCATTGTCCATTTCGTTCTCTCGTACCGAACCTACTTGTTGTAGGGCTGTCACATCACACAAATATTTGTTAAGTCGTTTTCAGATATTTGTGTTTAGTCTGGGTGTTTCTATTTATAATATGTATTTATTTACAAAAAAATATATATGTATTAATATCAGCTATCTAGTTCCCATAGTACAAGCTTTGCTTAGTTTGGGGCTAGATGGCGCTGTGTGTGTTATCCAGGATATTTATTTATTTATCGGCGCGCCGCCGCCTATACTTACTTGGTGGTCACACGCCTACACTTGCTTACGAATCGACTGGAACGACAAAAGATCTGACTCTGAACTTTGTTATTCGAAATTCGTATTCGTAGATTTTATTGATGTAGTACGCAAACTTGTAGGATGATTCTACTCTTGATTATAAATCTTCTTTTTCGCGTGGGACACCGAGTAGGGATGCAAAGCGGTAATATTACTTTCGTAAAGTTACGTAAAATACGATATTTTACGTCATATATTATATTATACGGTAAAATACGGTAAGATTGGGCAAAAAACGAATTAAACTACGACGGGGCGGCGGGCGTCCGTCAGTTGACTCAGTTGATCGGGTTGGTTCGGGCGAGAGCGAGACAGTATGTTTGTCGGCAGGGCAGCTTAAGGCGAGGCGAGGCATAAAGTGCCTAAAAACGGCCACTTTGGTATTAATTGCCATAACTTTAATTACAGCGAATGTATCATTTAGTTTGTAGGTTCTAATTTTACTAAAGGACAATACTAAAAACTTGAGCAACGGACATTCTGATAGAGTTTTTTGGCTTTCACGAGTACACTCGCCTTAATCAAACTACCTTAGTTTGTTCTACACTACCTAGTAACTTAACTAATAGGCAACGTGGCAACTGCATAATTTAATTTCATACATAAGTAGCCGGTAATTTTACCGTAATGTATATAAATTACCGTAAAATACAGGTATTTTACCTTCGTCTTCGGTAATATTACGTAATTTTGCAACCCTAACACCGAGCCGATGAACACTGGTGTCAAGAGTTTTTCAACCGATTACTACTACTAGTAGGCCTTTGACATGTTTGTAACGACCGTCGTCTAAGTAATCATAGACAGCAACCGGGACCGACGACTTACCGTGCTTTCGAAGCACGGAACCATCTCTCTTACGGACAATCAGGTGGTTCAACCTGCAACGTCCTAACCAGACTGGTCGAACTACCACTGCGCCACATCGGCAGTCAATTGGAATTTGACTAAAACTAAACTTTTGCATCTAAAACGATCTCTCTGCATCTCCACTGATCCCTAACTTGCGCTACCGCTTACCTATTGTATCTACTTATGATTTATATTTATATGTATTTACTTGGAATCCTTGCTTTAAATTATTTAGCCAGGCACTTTAATTTTCTTAATCCGACAACCCTACCTTGCTTAGCGGTGCGGGGGCGGGGTGCCACAGTGTCACCGTCCATCTTTATAATTACCTACAACGTGTAGCTATAGATATAAACCTACCAGATATACGGGGTGTAAGGGACAGCCCTCCGAATACTGATAGGGTGCATCCAGAGCGGGTCCATCCATGACACTGCCCTAGAAATATATGTCAGGAAAAAAAATAACATACAAAAACACGATAAGCTGACTGCATTTACTACGGAAATAAAAAAAAAAATACGTTTCCTTAAATATTTTCTTACGGGAAGTTGTCCAGCTTCATGATGGTCTCAATGCGTCCCTTACACCCTGTCTATCTAAAACCTGTGCTTTTCACCGCTCTTGGCGTTACAAGTGGTCACAGAGTTTACATGCCTTTGGAAAAAAGGAAATATACTGGCGATAAAGAAGTAAAGTTTATGTATACTGCTGTCTTTTTAGGATTAAGCTGTAAGAATGAACATAAGCAGTATAGCGTGGGTTTGGTGGTAGTAGAATATCTCAGGTTTTTGATAAGGCTGCAATTCTTGCAAAAGAGAAGATTCATTCCTAGGGTGGTACGGGAAACTACAGAAATTCAAATCATCAGTTTTTTTTTTCAACATACTGCAAGACCTTGTTACACAAGATACGGTGTCAGCATTTAGCGTAGAACCAGGACGTGTCGCTAGGCAACTAAGAAATAGATGGCGGCAGCACAATTATAATTTATATTCTAAAAAATTACGTCTAACACCTCTGTCATCCGTGACCACGAGATCTGTAGAGAGTTCTTAACGTACGAATTGTAAAATCCAAAATAAACACAACTTATATTTGTTTAAAATTGTTTTATTGCGATAGTAGAATAGTAAGTGATAGATAGTAGAGCTAATAATAACTGATTCTTCTTCTTTTAAAAAATCACATTTTAGTAGGAGAAAGTATTCAAGTACAGATTAGAAAAAACAATGAAATTTTTAGCATAGCGACTTGTCCCTAGTGTACTAACTTTATGTTTTTTCATAGGTTTTGAACTTTAAGCGAGGGTAATCAGGTTCAACACATGCTATACTGGGGTAGATGACGCCTTATAGGAACACTTATATGTCGACGTTACGACTAAAATTTTCCTTTTGTATAAGACTTGTTTGTTCACACTTTTCTCCACATATTTTCATTCGAGCAAGTTTCAAAAGTTAAACCTTTGTTAATTTTGTTTCAGATTACAGAAAAATAGCAGTTCGGACTTAAAAGTAAGTTTCCTTTGTATTTTATTGTCTTCAATTCAAAAGGCGAGAGAAAACCAGCTTGAAGTTTATCACAATACTTATTAACTCAACTTTTAACAATTTATTTTTATTATTTCTTATATTTCTGATATCCGTTTTTATAAGAAAGCTGTTGAGTATCATGGTTTAATGTATAAATAAAATTGCTGTTGAAATAGTATAGAAACATGTCATACAACGAAACGCGACATATACATATTTTGTATCAGTGATTGTAAAACGGTGAAGGGTATGACGTCATACCTAAATTTTGCGATATTATAACGTTTCGGTACCGAAATTTTCCGTTACTGCACTGATTACTGTACCGATATTTCTTCGGATACCTTTACCGCTATCAAAAGGGTTTTCTAAGTACATTTTCTGCAATTCTGCAATGTCGCTTAATACAGCGCAATGTATTTTTCGATAAAAAAATTATACCGGTTAAAGGTATCGCTATTTTTTACCTATATCATAATCATTTTCCGTGTACCTTTGAGTCGACATCGGTACCGTTATTTACCGGTAGCTTAACCTTGTTTGTACCTTAACCGACAACGATCCCTGTTTTGTATGTAGCGTTATGGAGGGCGAGTGGATGAGTTAACATCGGTAGAAGTATCCAAGATAGGCTTTTATTGGGCTTCTCTCAACTTTGAAGTCGGTATAATTTTTCGTCTTGGGTTAAATGGTAAATACGAATAACACAAGTGATCGAGCACCCAACATTTCGCCCGGCAACTGCGAGTATGCAACCAGACAATCGCAATTATTAACAGATATACGTTTAACACAAAATAGAGAATGTACAGAAGAATCACTCGGCCCTTTTTTCGATTATTTCCGCTTTCGGCAAGGGCTGCCACAGTTTTCTTACCGATTTTATTCAATCGAGTAGGTACCTAAACATACAGGGAGTAACAGAAAGGCTATAATCAAGCCGAAAGGTGCTCATGGAACTGAACAACTTTCGCATTTCCCCACTTTGACCTCCTTTCAGCTTGATATACCCTTTCTGTTACTCCCTGTATTTACATAACGTATACTTCCTACATAGCACAATTATTATGAAATGGGGAATGACGAGTAGGTAGTTATGTGCTCTGGGGCTGTTGAGACTGAGTATCACCCCATTTCTTTCCCGTGGGAGTCGTAAAAGGCAACTAAGGGACTTGAGAATATGTGTATTGCAATTTTAGGCAATGGGCTGACAAAAAATTGTGTATCGCCATAGTGACAGCACTATATGGCGATACACAATTTTACGAATGACCCTCAAATTTTTGTCAGACGTGGCGTAAATATCCGTTTTTGCAGCCGTTTACGCTCTGCCTACCCCGCAAGGAATAATAGACGTGTTATGTATGTAAGTATATAAAAATTAAAAGTTGCCTTTATTTGTATCACATTATAAAAAAATATATTGATAAGAGTTATAAATCTTGTTTGTTCTTTTATGAAAGCAAGTTTTTATTTTAGTTGGTACAAAATATTATAGGAACATTGTACAAATCACATCGTATACTAATATACCTATTTATTACCTATTTATATTTGTGTGAAGCCATTTTGCACGTCCGCACGAAACGCGGTTGACACTCGACTACAAGTGTGTTTGGATTGGTTTGGATTTCCTTGTAAACGACAGCGTGTCAAATTGTGGAGAGTTTCGTGACGTTTCCTTGTAGTGAGCTCTCTGTATTGGGCGCGCAGCCGCCAATACTTACTTTGTGCGTTTAATGATCGTCTACACGCCGCCGCCGTTGTTGCTAAGCGATTTTAGCACTATACTCCTGAGGGGATCGTGTTATTTTCGCTTGGTGGAGTATGGTGGGAATTAGAGGGAGTAACAATGTGTAGTATTTCTTTCATTGAATTTGACAATTGCTTGACTGTGTTGTAATACATATACATGGTGTAAAAAAATTAACTAAGAATATTTTAAGGGGTGAACCAGTACGTGAAACTGAACAACTTTCCCCAAGGAACATAGGTCGAAATATGAAAAAAAAAATTGGCCCTACCATACAAATTATTCCGGCCGGGTAACACACTAAGTATGGGAGGGTCAAATAATTTTTTCATATTTCGACCTATGTTCCTTGGGGAAAGTTGTTCAGTTTCACGTACTGGTTCACCCCTTAAAATATTCTTAGTTAATTTTTTTACACCTTATATAGCCGGGGAAGAACATTAGTGGGTCATTTTCAAAACTGTATATCACCATAGTGACATGTTGTCAGCCTATCGTCTAAAATTCTAATATGTACACATGTATGATGTATCCCTCGAGTCCCATAGTCGCCTCTTACGACACCCTCGGGAAAGAAATGGAGTCATCACACGGTAAATGTGTGTGTCTGTGTTTTAATACTTACTAGCGGCCTGCCCCAGCGGTTTCACCCGCTGCTAACTGTTTTCCCGTAAGACCTTTTCCCGGCATAAATAATACATAAAAACCTTTCTCTTGAATCGCTCCATCTATTATAGAAAACGCTTCCAAATCCGTTGCGTACTTTTAAAGATCTAAGTTAATATAAGGACACGGGATGCGACTCTATTTTATACTATAGTACATACATACATACACACATCACGCCTATATCTCTTGTGGGGTAGGCGGAGCGCAAACGACCGCAAAACGGACATTTACGCCACGTCTGACAAATATTTGAGGGTCATTCGAAAAATTGTGCATAGCCATAGTGATAGAGTGGATAGCCCATCGCCTAAAATTGCAGTACACACCCTCGAGTCCCTTAGTCGCTTCTTACGACTCCCATGGGTAAGAAATGGGGTGATGCTATTCTAAGCCGGCATCACACGGATATACTATAGTAATCTTATCTTATCTAGCCGTCAGGATCCCACTGCTGGACTAAGGCCTCCCCCCCCTTCTTCCACTGTACGAATGAGTATTACTTCAGTATTGCGAAGGATTTTTTCTTACAAACGCTCACACTAGATTTCTCCAAAGCGTAACTGAAACTAATTGAAACAATTTCTGACATGATAACTTAATTAAACTAAACCTAGCCTATCTTGTTTTTGCACAAAATATATGACCGTAGCAAAGTGTTAAATTACTCTTAGCTGCTGGTCTGATCCATGTAAGAAGATATTTAAAATTTAGTTGTATATCACTTAACTAGTAACGGGTATGTGTAACCTTGAAGAGTTCCTTAAACCTTATCATATTATATAATGCAAGCACGCCGCGTTCCCTTGGTGACACTTGGGAACATACGCGTTGGGTAGACTCAAAAGGATACCTTGCTAAAATACAGATGCCATTCGTTGGTTACGGTTGCCTAGTAACGGGTATGTGTAACCTGGAAGAGTTCCTTAAACCTTATCATATTGTATAATGCAAGCACGCCGCGTTCCCTTGGTGACACTTGGGAACATACGCGTTGGGTAGACTCAAAAGGATACCTTGCTAAAATACAGATGTCACCCGTCGGTTACGGTTGCCTTATTACTAGAAGCTTTTATTTTATGCCGTGTGATGCCGGCTTAGAATAGCATCACTCCATTTCTTTCCCGTGAGAGTCGTAAGAGGCGACTAAGGGACTCGAGGGTGTGTATTGCAATTTTAGGCGATGGGCTGACAACCTGTCACTATGGCGATACACAATTTTCCGAATAACCCTCAATCATTTGTCAGACGTGGCATAAATGTCCGTTTTTTGCGGCCGTTTACGCTCTGCCTACCCCGCCAGGGATTATAGGCGTGATATGTGTATGACGTATGTATGTATGTTTATTTTAGATGACATATTATAGTTTTTTTCTTGGAAAAAGCAATTTTATTTTAATTTTTATGGCTTTTGTAAACTAAAAGGACATTTTGTCGTTTTCGTTTGCATGTTGAAACTTTATTTCAAACACAGTTTTCGACAATCTTCAAATACTTGCCCCGGTCGGGTTGAAACTTGAGACCTTTACTTAGCAGGCAGACGCAATACCAGGTCGTATTGCCAATGCTGTTCACATGTGAAAATGATCGTTTTACGTTCGATTGTTGATTAAGTAGGCTTCCAGTGTGGCAGTCTGTTTCCAGCCGGGAATCGAACCCGGGACCTTTACGCAGCAAGCAGACGCACTATACCACTGTGCCACAGCGGTCGTATCGTAGCCCCAATGATGTTCGCACGTCAAAATGATTACGTTCGATTGTTGATTAAGTAGCCGGCTAGTGAGGCAGTGTGTTCACAATAACTGCCTCAGCCAAGAATCGAACCCGTGTTCTTTACGCAGCAAGCAGACGCACCATACCACTGTGCCACAGCGGTTGTATCGCAGCCCCAATAACGTTCGCACGTCAAAATGATTACGTTCGATTGTTGATTAAGTAGCCGGCCAGTGAGGCAGTGTGTTGACCTCGGTGTCGCAACGCGGGAAAGCGCCACGCTTTCGTTTGCTTTCTCGTGTGACTGACACCAGTGCGGTACTGGCCCTAGGGTTGCTAAACACATATAAAGGGTTATTTGATACATGTCACGAAATGAGAATATGGGGGTACGTTATGTAAAAGTTAACGGGGTCGTGCATGACATACTTCCAATAAATAAGGTATATTTTTTGCTACTCGTTTTCTTGACGGAGCAAAGCTTTTCCCTTTAAAAGATACTTTAAAACCTGCCTCTTGGATCACTCTATCTATTTAAAAGTCCGTTGCGTAATTTTAAAGAGCTAAGCATATAAAGGGACACGGAAAGCGACTTAATTTTATAGATAGATATACATATAGATAAACACTTTATTAAAACAGAAACAAAACAATGCAGAAAACTTAAAACTAAAAGTAAGCAAAGGCGGCTTTATCGCTTGCAGCGATCTCTTCTTCTTTATAGTAGTAATATTAAAAGGTTTGTGTCTTTAAAACTGAACAACTCTCCCCAAAGCACTTAGGTCGAAATAACCTCCATACAAAATCACTGGCTGCCATTTATTTCTTCTTGATCTATGTTCCTTAAAGGTAGTTTACTGTTATATATTTTTTGGCCTAATAGTTTCAATTTGTCAGTTGGCAACCTTAGTAGCATAATGTCCGGCATAGCAACAGCTCGCTTGCATCACGCCCGCTCGATTTCACTAGCGACGATGATTGATTTGCTCTCATTGGCTCGTTGTAAGCTATTATGCTGTACACTGTATCTAAGCACAAGATTAAGTTCGATTCTCGGTGGGACACTCACAAAAGTTGATATTTATATCTTTGTGAATTTGTTCCCGGTCTGGTTAGGACATTGCAGGGTGAACCAACTGATTGTCCGAAAAGAAATGGTTCCGTGCTTCGGAGGGCACGTTAAGCCGTCGGTCCCGGTTGCTGTCTATGATTACTTAGACGGCGGTCGTAACACAACCATGTCAGAGGCCTACTTGTGGCGGTTGAAAAACTCTGACACCAGGATTCATCGGGTCGTTGGATGACTCGATGTCCCACACGAAAAAAGAGAGATTAAGTTTACAGAACGTTCACATTGGCAACGAAACGAAACTCAAAATATGAAAAATGACAGTGGGCAAAATTGTATGGAACTTGGTCCAAGAACCTCCACTATTGAGACTTATTGGAAATGGAAGAACACACTTATCAGATTATCCGAGACAAGTATTACCGAAATCTGCACCGGGATTTTTTTTTTATAGTCACTTGAAGTTACTATAAAAATATTCTTAAAAATGATTTTAACAGGAGCGTGATATTTATTTTGTCAGATTTTATTGATATTGCGTGTCTCTCGAATGTGCCACAATGTAAACTCCATGTAACGACATTCCACATAACGTCAAACTCCCCAAAACATTCAAATAACATGACTTTGGTTTGAAAAAAGTGGTCCAAGACCTTCCACTGTTGAGACTTATTTGAAATGGCAGTACATACTTGTCTGTGACACATTAATATTGATATTGCGTGTCAGTCGAATGTAAAACAGTGTGAATTCCATGTAACGACACTCCACTCCATATAACGTCAAACTCCCCAAATCATTCAAATAACATGACTTTGGTTTGAAAAAAGTTGGCCAAGACCTTCCATTATTGAGACTTATTGGAAGTGGAAGTACATACTTTATAATATTTTTATCGTCACTCTAAGTGACTATAAAAAAAAACCGCAGCCGATTTCGATAAAACTTGTCTCGAATAATCTGACAAGTATGTACTTCCATTTCCAATTAGTCTCAACAGTGGAGGTTCTTGGACCACTTTTTTAAACCATGTTATTTGAATGTTTTTGTGAGTTTTGTATTATGTGGAGTATCGTTTCATGGTGTTTGTTTACACTGTATAACATTCGACTGACATCTAATATCAATATTAATGTGTCACAGACAAGTATGTACTTCCACTTCCAATAAGTCTCAACAGTGGAAGGTCTTGGACCACTTTTTTCAAACCAAAATCATGTTATTTGAATGTTTTGGGGAGTCTGACGTTATGTGGAGTGTCGTTACATGGAATTTACATTGTGGCACATTGGAGAGATACGCAATATTAATAAAATCTGTCAAAATAAACAGCATGCTCCTGTTACAATCATTTTTGAACAATATTTTTAAAGTAACTTCAAGTGACTATAAACAAAGAAACCCGGTGCAGATTTTGGTAATACTTGTCTTGAAAAATCTGATAAGTGTGTTCTCCCATTTCCAATTAGTCTCAACAGTGGAGGGTCTTGGACCACTTTTTTCAAACCAAAGTTATGTTATTTGAATGTTTTTGTGAGTTTTGTTTTATGTGGAGTATCGTTTCATGGAGTTTACACTGTATTACATTCGACTGACACGTAATATCAATATAAATGTGTCACAGACAAGTATGTACTTCCATTTCCAATAAGTCTCAACAGTGGAGGTTCTTGGACCACTTTTTTCAAACCAAAGCCATGTTATTTGAATGTTTTGGGGAGTTTGACGTTATGTGGAGTGTCGTTACATGGAGTTTACATTGTGGCACATTGGAGAGACACGCAATATCAATGAAATCTGTCAAAATAAATAGCACGCTCCAGTTAAAATCATTTTTTAATAATATTTTTATAGTATCTTCAAGTGACTATAAAAAAAAAATCCCAGTCTAGATTTCGGTAATACTTGTCTCGGATAATCTGATAAGTGTGTTCTTCCATTTCCAATAAGTCTCAATGGTGGAGGTTCTTGGACCACTTTTGCCCACTGTCCTTTATTCGATCTCCCATACAACATTGCCGATCAGCTAATTTGGATTACTGTCGAACATATTTCAACCTATTTTCCTTGGGGAAAGTTATTCCTTAACACCAGCCCGTCTTGATTTATCGCTATCGGTCACTAGTTAAATTTCATCCTATATATCCTCGTAATAATCTAAGTAAATGATCGATTTGATATACATTTTTGTAACTGTTTATTTCCATTTTAGTAATGATTACAAATCACTCCCATTGCGGACCATTTGTCAAAAATCGTATAACCGTTTATTTTACGGTTATTTTACCAGTTTTATTCCTCATGCTATTCTGCTTGGAAGGATGTCAACTTCATTTTCCTGTCCGTTACTCATCTCTTTCTGAGAACTATTCAAATTTCGCTTCTTTATACGAACGAAACCTTCTATGATATTATTCTATGCGTGATGGCTGAACGCTTAGCGCATAGTTATTCTGATTCAGTTTATTAATGCTTGATTCACGAATGATTTAAGTACAGTTTTTTAATAGAAGTCATATCTAGCGTCTTATGACGCGATCCGTTTTCAGCAGGTAAACTGTATTGTTGTTGTTGGGTAGGTAGTTAGATCACTCGGATAGATACTATGATACATATCTGAACTGTCTTGTTGTAATTGGGTGGTAGAACACTCAGATACTGTGATGGTTTCTCTTTATATTAATCGAATTTCTTTTGTCATTTTACCAAAATGTATAAGTATGTATGACCCACCTGCACCTACCTATTTTTTTGTTCTGTTTTGTGTGGCAAATAAATGGGGTTTAAGTATAATAAGGAAAATTTATTAAGAAATAGTCCACTGCTGGACAGGGGGCTGCCCCTATTGGGAAGTATTGGTAGAAGTGGTAGAATGATGGAACGTTATTCCACGGTTCAAACCCTGGTCGCGGTCGATATTTTTCAATTTCCCTATCTTCATTTATGAAAACACTGATAAATAAATTCCTAACTATAGGTATGATAAGACGTTCACGTTACGTTCTCATTTCGTCAACCACGCGCCTAGCAACTACTAGCTTGCTTTCACTTGCGTTTTATTTATTCTATTTGCTCTGGTTTGTGATGCATTTCTACGTAAGATCAGAGGCTGAAATACATTTATCTTGGGCCGACCGATCAGAGGCCTGTTTGAAATAATTTCTTGAACTTAGAACAGGCATTAAAAATCCAAGATGGACAAATTGTTGTTCTATACGATAAGTTTATTTCAAGGTACAACAATAAGCTTTATGCGTCTTTGAAACCACAAATCAGTCTGGGTGAGCTCGCTCCATCTTAGACTCTGTCTCTGTCCTATGACTTAGACTAGAGTCAAGAGCAAACCCACCATTAATAAAAAAAAGAAAAAAACTTAAACGAAAAATGGTGGATGCCATAAACGGATTAAATTGATTTAAAAACATAACAACAAGCTTAATGTTGTATTTTTACAATAAACTTATCGTATAGGACAACAATTTGTCCGTTTCAGATTTTTGATACTTTTTTCAGATTTGAAGAAACTAATTGTAATATGTTAGGGCGCCACTGTACGGTAGGATTTCGCTCGGCGCAGGCATAGTGAATTTTTTATAAGATATTCCTGTTTGACTGAGTGACAAGGCACAAAAACATACGCTGCTTTGCTTGCTTTCCCAGAATATTACAGATTTTCCTCGTAGAGGTTTTAACATTTTGACTATAATAGGGTATAGTCAAAATGTTAAAACCTCTACAACATACATACACACATCACGCCTTAATCCCTTGCGGGGTAGGCAGAGCGTAAACGGCCGCAAAAACGAACATTTACGCCACGTCTGACAAATATTTGAGGGTCATTCGGAAAATTGTGTATCGTCATAGTGACAGGTTGTCAGCCCATCGCCTAAAATACAATACACACCCTCGAGTCCCTTAGTCGCCTCTTACGACTCCCACGGGAAGAAATGGGGTGATGCTATTCTAAGCCGGCATCACACGGATGATAACAGGGTATATCGGGTTGTGAATCGACTCGATGTCCCATTAGAAAAAGAATGTAATGCATACTACTATATACATACTATACCATTTACGCGTTATCATGGCAATAGCGTACATTGACACGACCGGTCCCAAAAACAACATTTTTAGGCGATAATTATCGCTCTCCATACAAACTATCGCTAGAATTCACATCGCTAAAGTATCATAATTTCGGGTATTCCCCCGGCACAACCCGGCGTCATTCCACAACCATGTATATCCAAAATTTTCAAAAATGAGTGTACTTGTAGCCAATTCGAAAAGTTGTTTTTTTAACTACTTATTACTTTTATATGTCGATAATTTTCGCTAACTTTTGAAATGAGTTCAATTCTATAACATACGTTTTAAAATATTGCCCAAAATGTATTCTCTATTATAGGTATAAGTATAATACCGTAAAATAAAAATGATTCTGGGTTGCAATTATAATTTGAGCAAATAAGAAACCAAAAAGCTTTACAAAATACATTTTTACCATAAATAAATATAAAACAAAATTAAGTATTAGACCGGGTCTATCGCGATAGTATTTAGGTAAATATTAGTAATTTACCTGTGTCCCGACGTTTCAACACAGTTTCGTGTATTGTGGTCGCGGGTTGACTGATATTTAATTATTTATTTATTTATTTATTTACGATTTATTGTACACATGAACATTAAAGAGAAAAACACATAAAGAATACAGACACAACAGGCACTGCTTATCTCTAATAAGAAATTTCTTACAGCAGACCTAGGGAAGAGTAATGGTAAATACGATATGCGGATAAGACGTGCACAGAATATATATCTAAATTTCAATCTAAAATATATAACAAAGGAAGGTATAATAAATATATATATAAACATACATATATATACGAATAAATATATAAACATACATATACATACTACGGATTAATTAATTACTAATATTTACCTAAATACTATCGCGATAGACCCGGTCTAATACTCAAAATGAGTGAAAAAAATCGCGAGTGCTTAAAAAGTTATAAAACAAAATTGTTGACACTAAAACTAAAATTTTTGAGTTACGTTGTTTTGTAATGAGCCCCTAGCTGGCCAGAGGTGCGGTCCCGCAGGCTCAATTTTGTTTTCATTTTGATCGATCGTCGTGAAGTGCGCTTGCGTTCGTTCGTGTTTGGAAGTCTTTCTTGCTGTTTCTCGGTGTTTTGGTTATTGTTTGTTTGTTAAGTTTATTTTTGTTACATTACTTGTTAGCCAGTCACGTTTTGTTATTGTAGCGCGGCTCAAATTATACCCATGCATTTGCGTACTACCCAGATGTGTGTGAATAAACCTTTAGGCTTGGAAAAATTAATTTTCTCAAATTAAATTAGATTTTTTGGTTTTTTCCTTTTTTATTTGTTTCACATTTTTAAATTTTTTACATTTTGGTCACTTAGAATCAAATAATAAATAATAAAAGACTAAACAAATAAAATAATTACTACAGACGTGTTTCAGCGTTTTCTAATTTCAACCCACAAGGGGTAAACAGGGACTTGAATTGTATGAAAATTCGCGTTTTGTATGAAAATACAGTTCATACATCAGAATAACACACACATCATTGGCTACTTTTAACCACGAGAAAATAATTAATTTTCATGGCAATTTAAAGCAGACGAAAACTAGTAGAATTACTTACAATAATGATCTAAAATATGGTCACAAATAAAAATGTTTCTGATCCCTGCAGCGACCTTGCCCTAAGCTCATGTACTCTAGCGATATTCATGTCGCTAACTTTTTCAAGGAAATACGATGTATCGCTATCGCAAATGAGAGTACAGTGGTAGTTAAGGTCAATGCACGCTATCGCCATGATACAAAAAAAACAGTATAGGTGGGGTTGTGTGCACTGACCCATTCACAACGAGCGCTCTCAGTCGCAAATGCGTTCCTTGCACTCAAGTTGACTACTTACTATTGCTTTTAGGTACTTATGCTGTGTTTCAATTCAAGTAAAAGGAACATATTTTTATATGCGCATTTTTGACTACTTGATTTTGTGTACTTGAAAGTATATATTTTTTTAATTTGGAATGTGAAATACTTTTTGTCGTATAGAGTGCGCCAATACAAGCACTTGTTGTTCTTTTTTTTATGGGTCCTAGAACGATACCAAACCTGCCCCCCTTAAGCTACGTCACGCATTACAATTAACATCAGATTTTAAAGTGCATACACTGCCAGCCACCTAAGTCTCTAAATGTCGTCTAACTACCTACATAGGTTTCGTTTGTGGCTTAATGGTAAGTGCTATGACTTGGCCAGCTTCCCATTTATAGGCACAGAAGCGTTCTTTTCTAGAACATTCCCTATAGTCTGTAAGTTTAGGTAATTGCAGGTGTTTTATTTTCCAAGTTTCTAGGTACTCCAGAGTATAAAATTTATCGAAAAGAACAGATTATAATTTATATTATAATCTAGGAAAAGTTAGTTGTTATTTAATACTGTCAAACAAAAACAGTGGTAGTTGTTGTTTATTGCTGTCAAATAAAATCAAAAGAAAAGATGAAACGAATTCTTATTGAGAAAATAATTTATGCACCTAACATGTAATCAGTGAATTATAATACCTGCTCGAGCTAATAAAACGCAGCTACACGTACAGACTATTGCTCGTATTTCTTCTCATGGTTATGTTCTGTTCTAGTTACCTATAGAGCACCATTTACATATTATTTGCCTTTATGATCATGTAGTTTTCTTGTAACTACATACTATTTTTGGTAAAAATCCATTGTTTTCTTATCTTAACTCAATTTTATTTTTACTGCAATGCTGTCTCGAACATGTAAATACATTTAGAATCGCGAGGCAGTGACCCGAAGAATGTACAAATGTCGTTACACAACCATGTCGAAGGCCTACTAGTAAGCAGACGGTTTAAAACTGATACAAAGGTTCATTGGGCCATTCGTCGACTCAGGGTCCCACATAAAATAGGAGAAAAGGAATCGGTGTGTCAGAGTTTCAAACTGCCTACTGGGCTTCTCATTATGGCTGTATAACGTCGACTCGGTGTCCAACACGAAAAAGGAGAAGAAGAATCAGGGTGTCAAAGGTAGAACCTGCCATCTGGGCATATCATTATGTAAAACTTCACGTAATGAATGACAAACACCACTAACTGTGTAACAATTCGATTACCTTCTGTACAAACAGCACTTATCTTGCCAGACTAAACCTGCCAGGAAACCAATCCGAGACCTCCAAATTCCGAGCTCAGCGCCACTACACCACGGATTCAACATAGCTATAATCGTATTTCAAACGTAATTCTACGTAGAAAGCTGCAGTGCATAACCTTTGAACTCTGAAGATGCGTTCACAGATATTGGTAGCCTCGTCGCCAGAAATGCACTTGTGTGGTTTCACTGCAGTTGCAATTGAATAGATAAAGGGTGGCCAACGAATTATCCAGGCCGGCGGAATTTTCAAGTTTCCTTCTGTGCCCGGCCATGACTTATGCGTAGAGTTTTTGACACGGTTTTATACACATAACAAGGGATAAATTTGGTGATCTATTAAAAAACATGTTCTTATATTCAACTTCATTTAAATATTCTTCTTCTTTTCGAGCGGGACACCGAGTCGTTGAACGACTCGATGAACCCTGGTGTCAGAGTTTTTCAACCGCCTAATACCAGTAGTAGGCCTCTGACATGGTTGTGTAACGATCGCCGTCTAAGTAACAAAATTGGGTTTAAAATCATGTTAATCATTAATGTTGATAGCACAACCAAAATAAACAATAAATAAGATTGTCGGAGGCTAGTTGTAAAAAAAGCCAAATCCTACAGCTACATGAAAATGAATTGGGCAGAGGGAGAAAGAAAGAAAGAAAGCAATTAATGATTTAATAAATCTTCAGACAAGACAGAAGCGCAGAAGCGTAGAAGATTCAGAAAAGGGACAGTTCGGGAAATGGACAAAGTAAGTTGCTATTAAGGGATTTTTTTTCGAAACAGGGGATAACATTTTGGATGAAACTTTTTATTCATTTGATAGATTTGTTTCAAAGGAGTAAGAAAAGGGATGAAAGTTTTATATTAACGTGCAGGCGTTCATCTCCCGTTTGGGTCACATTGAAGATATAAAAGTTATAGATTGTCGTAATGCGAGGGCGAGAACTACTACTAGTTATATGGGATCTTTCGCATGATTGTCAAACAATCTGGTAATTATTTCTAGTACGCACACTATACGAACATCAGCCTATACTCCTGGAATACAAAAATTAGTAAGCAATTGCAATAACCACGCACGAATCCACTGAATATAATATTACAATACAACAAAGATACGTCTGCCTGATAAACTGGGACTGAAAGCCAGCTCCGAAATAAAACAAGCAAAATTGGCAGCACAGTCAGCGGTGTTTCCAAAACTGCTGACTTTCAGTATCCCAGTTCTCCGTGTACGTAGTTGTGGCTCGTTTGGGAACCGGGTTCGATATTCATTCCCACAAAATGAGAATGATTTTTTCAAAAATCTTTCCTAGGTCTTGGTGTTCTTTGTCTGAGTGTTATCTTAGTCAGGTCTGTGGCACATACACAACATAAATATGTGTCAATTTATAATATAATGAAATTTTAAGAAAACTTACAAGATTATTTACCGCTGGTAGCATTTGAACCTGCGACTTTTGCCTCTTTCATCTGGGCTACCGCGGCTCAGCCATTGCAAACGAATATTGCAAGTATATTCGGTGCCAATAACACGTGGCAAGGTTCCATCTACCTATCTTTCTCCATATATCTGAGAAATATCCCAGATTCATGTCATCCTTCTCTAGGCACATAAAGTCTACTTTCCGAAACGTCTGCTTTCCCGAAACCCAAAAAGCATTTCGTGTTAGTATCTAAGTGTAATATCTTTATATCCTAAAGTTCTGAGCTTCTAATAAAGTTCCGCATTTTATTTCTCTTCCAACTGCTATGTGCTATGAGTCAGCGAAACGGCAGCGGTCGCGTACAGATCACACGCTCAGCGATATCCGCGAGAACAGTAGCGTCAGCAGAAAACCACCCAACGGCGGCGCTGCGGAGCGCGGGGCACACGCCAGTACTCTGACACGACACCCAGTCAGCAGTTTCATACGTCGATAACTGGACGACATGCTGCTCTTGTTCATACACTACTCTTTCAGGCGGGGATAGCGCGCGAGCAAGATTTTTAAACCGGGTTTATTTAGACAATTACTGACAATTTTGAAAAAAAAAACGTGTCGAGGATAACATGTGCCTATCTTAAACACAATTTGACAAACTTTACATGATAGAAAAACAATCCAAAGTCACCACTATTTCAAACATTTTTTCAATTTCTCATTTTCATTTTCTCAATATCACTACATAGTATAAAATCAAGTCGCTTCCCGTTTGGTGTCTCCTTATATCTTTAGAATTACCCAACGGATTTTGATGCGGTTTTTTTTATTAGATAGAGAAACTTGAGAGGAAGGTTTATAAGTATAATTTATTCCGGAAAATTGTCACATTCCCATGGGAAACCGGGTAGGCCAGCTGGTTGTAAACTTTTGACCCCCTTTTGACACCTTTAAGGCTTAAAATTTCAAAAATGCTGAAACACGTATTTAATTATTTTAAGTTATGAGTCTAATCAGATATTTTGAAACAGATCATATTTAAGATAAAAAACTTTCATACAAACTTTTAACCCCCTTTTCACCAATTTAAGGGTTAAAATTTCAAAAATGCTGAAACACGTGTTTAATTATTTTAAGTTATTAGTCTAATTACAAATTTTGAAACAGATCACATTCATTTAAAAAAACGAACTTTCATACAAACTTTAAACCCCCGTTTGACCCTATAAAGGGTTAAAATTTAAAATATGCTTAAACACGTGTTTAATTATTTTAAGTCATAAGTCTAATCACTAATTTTGAAACGGATCACACTTAAGACAACGAACTTTCATACAAGTTTCCCCCTTTTCATCCCTTGGGGGATTAAAAAAAACGGAATTGTATCTATCATAGTTGCTTTATTATTATTACATAAAAAACTTCATGTCCAATTTTTTTCTCTCTAGGTGATCTGTTTCAAAATTAGTGATTAGACTTAAAATAATAAAACACGTGTTTCAGCATTTTTAAAATTATAATCCTTAAAGGTGTCAAAAGGGGGTCAAAAGTTTACTACCAGTTGGGTTTCCCATGGGAATGTGACGATTTTCCGGAATAAATTATACTTATAAACCTTCCTCTCAAGTTAATCTATCTAATAAAAAAACGCATCAAAATCCGTTGGGTAATTCTAAAGATATAAGGAGACACCAAACGGGAAGCGACTTTATTTTATACTATGTAGTGATACAATTCGTCCCTTCAGACGCAAAATGTCCCTTTCGCAAAATGTCTACTCATCACAACGTCCACCTCCGTCAATGCATCTTGCCAATATAAAGTTTTTAAATTACCTCTTATCTGGGCTTCATACAAAATTGTATCTACATTCTAGCCAGCAATGCGTTAATGAAGCGAGACGGATTATCACTACATAGTATAGTAAAGTCGCTTCCCAAGTCTGTCCCTGTTTGTTTGTTTGTATGCTTAAATCTTCAAAACCACTAAACGGATCTTGATGAAGTTTTTTTAACAGATAGAGTGATTCAAGAGAAAGTTTTTAAGGTCTGGTACCCGTGGGAAATCAGTTAACAGCGGGTGAAACCGCTGGGCGGGTCGCTAGTTTGTCTATAAGTCCTTTCTAGTAAGAATTGCTAAATTAGACATTGTTACGGTATTTCTCTAGTTTATCTATGGCGCAGCGCGAATAAATGGGAGCAACTTTTCAGAAAAACTTTCTTCTTGTCGTGAAGGACTTATAACACCGAGTCGACCAACGACCCGATGAAGGTACCACGTACATGGAACTAGATCCCTATAATCACGTATTCAGAAACTTAATTAGTTCATAAAATAAGACTGAACGCGCGATACAAAACTGACAAGTCTGCTAACAAATGATTAATTTCTGACTAGCTAAACTGTTTGACTAAATTAGTTTTAGCTTTATAATAATTTTCTTATAAATTGGATGTAACGTGCCATCGCTGAACCAACTTTAGTGTGATAAAGAAAAAAGTCAGTATCGTATTGTATGAGGAACTCAAATCACTAGTAGATCAATCAGTACGATCCGTTCTTCCCAGAACAACTCCTAAGCCCAGTCGCGAATCCTTAGCTTTTAAAACTCAATCACCAACATTTATTCGTTTCTCACTGCAAAATTGATTGATCGCTGAACCGTTGTAGGTTACCTAAAAAAGTCGCAGACTCGTGGGAAGCATGAAAGACAAAGGTGTTCGCAGGCGTGTCATTAGGCCGGTCATTATGCGGCATAATGCCACAGATAATAGTCAATAGCCCCATCTTGACAAGGGTTGCCACATGCCCGGATAAGGCAATAACCAGAGGAAATTAGCGCTACCACACGTCGCGTCATCAAGACATCTAATTCCTGGCAAAGTGAAAACTACGCTGTTAAATCATAGAAAACAAAGGTGTTCGTATAAAACCTCAAATAATAGTCAATAGGATCGCCACACGTCCGGATAAATCTAGTTAGGATTGAGGAGAACAATGGCTACCGCTAGTTGCGTCTTCGTGACGTCGAAATTCACGTAACATGAAAAACCACGCTTTCAAAGCTCAGAGAATAAAGGTGTTTGCAGGAGTGTCATTAGGCTGGCCATTCCACGGCATAATACCACAGATAATAGTCAATACCCCCATCTCGAATAGGGTTGCCACACGCCCGAATAAATGGTAATTTAGGGCTATCATGCGTTACATAAATGTTGCGTCATCGTGACGTGGAAATCCACGTACGCCGCTTACGTATCGCGATAAGATTAACGCTATCGAAGTTTCTTTATTTGGAATTTCTGTTAACGTACCACGATGCATTTATATTACATACATACGTATATCACGCCTATATTCCTTGCGGGGTAGGCAGAGCGGAAAAGACCGAAAAAACGGTTACTCAACGTCTGATTTATATTAATCGGTATTTATCGAGTGAGGCCGCCATTTTCTTTTACATCTTGTCTAATGTTTCGTAGGAAATGTTGTTCCAGAGTCATGAGCACCTCCTTGCAAATACAAACACAATTATTATTATTTATTAATTATAACTAGCCTACTAGATCCGTGGGTCTTGCAATTCTTTCGGTCCACTCTTTATCATAGGCATCGATACAAACACAAATACAAATATATTTATTTGTCTTCACATAACATTTTAAATGAATCAGTATATATATATACTGTGCAAATCAACAACATGAGATGTATCTACCTCAGTTAATTATCTATCTGTTTGCAAAATGAAGACCTAGATACATACATACATAAATCACGTCTATATTCCTTACGGGGTAGGCAGAGTGTTAACGGCCGTAAAACGGATATTAACACCACGTCTGACAAAAGCTTGAGGGTCAACTAGATAACTGTGTACGACTATAGTGACAGGCTGTCAGCCTATTGCCTAAAATTGCAATACATATCCCTCGAGTCCCTTAGTCGGCTCTTATGACACCCATGGGTTAGAAATGGGGTGATGCTATTCTAAGTTGGCATCACACGGCAAGACCCAGTCCTTAACCTCCCCGCTCGTCAAAGCACACATGTGTACATTAATGGCCGCCTACCGTTCGCTCGTCGAAGCACACATGTGTGCTTTAAGTATGGTGTCAAATTTCTCGCGCGTTTTCGGTCCGTCAAAAATGATTCATAGACGAAACTTAACATTTTTAGTGAATGAAACGTGCATAGAACTGTTCAGAATAAAATTTTCATTATACTAGCAACACAAAGTGTAAAGCGTTAGAAAAAAAAAGTAAAATAACAAACTGTCAAAGTTGATCAACCGCTTTCGCCCGTCGGAAATTTTTGGTGGATGATGTTTTTAGTGCTTTTCATATGAAAAAAATATGTATGTATAGACAAATGGAGAAATGTATAATTGCATCACATATTTATTACAGATTGTGCTAAAATAATTGAACTTTATCGGTACATCATATATTTTTCGTAATTATATTATATATTGCGACGTCAGCAAAATTTCTAGACATGCAACTTCCAGGCCCAGAAAATAAAAAACAAAACAACATAAACATGCCGAAAATTTGTAAATAAACCGGTAATATATTTCCGCACTAGTATTTAGTAGTGGATTGAATGTAAACCGTAAAAATTTTAAATAATTTATATTTTTGCAACCATAGTCCTTGCGAAATTAGTCGCCATTTTTGTTTGCGAAATTTGACACCAGCGAACGGTAGCTGGGAAATGTCAGTTGAAAGTCTGAGAGGGTTAAACACCTGCCAACCCTAATTACGAGGACTGAAACGCCGCTACAATGGGACAGAATACAATGTAATGGATTGCCTACAGTCTACTCGATTGTTTGTATGTGTGTCCAAGGCTCTTTGTAGCGCCGAATCGATACCAACTCTAACAAGCTTTGTGTTTTGTTCGGAGATAACGAGTCATAGTGAGATAAAGCTGTTTTGTTATGGTTATGTGATCAATTGAATTACTTTTAAAACAACTCCTGTGTCTATAAGATGCCTCTACGAACCAGGTTACCGCGAGTCATCCGTAGCCTGTGAGATTATGTAAGTGTAGGTATGTATTGACCACATAAATTAATTAGTTATATTGGCATTAGAATGCCGATAACGCGTGGCATGGCTCCATCTACTGGGAAAAGTGAGAAGGCTAGGCTTTGTGCCTAGTTACTTATTAAATTATTGTGATCAAATCATCAATATTAGCATAAAACTATAAGTTTACGAGATATGGTTGTCTAAGTATTCTATACTTTTACCTCCATTCTTGACACGACCTATGTAGCAAATTTACTACGGACCAATGGGTAGGAAAAAATTAACGCTTATTGCAGATGGCATCAGGCGCTACTGTGCTACTGCTAGTTCCCAAGTTTGGTACCTGTTTCACTTAAATCTGATTGCTTGCTTATCGACTGGGGCGCCGAGTCGACGAAGGACCTAATGAACCCTGTTGTCGATGAACACAGTTTCTTAAGTATCTGAACACAACCACGCTGACTACATAACCTATTTATTAAGCCCTGACTAGTCTAGTTCCCAGTTTCAAACAGAACTTTAATGAGCTACACATGCCACAGACTGGCGTAATTTACAAACGAGCTCAACGGCAAAGTTGTGACTGATTTTCCACAACTCCAATATTATAGTTGACGTATTTTCTTGTAAATGTGGAGAAAGATGAGGAAAAAGAATGCACAGTGCATTATTTTTCTTATTTTCGTGTGGGAGACCGAGTCGTCCAACGACCCGATGAACCCTTGTGACAGAGATAACTTAGGTTTATTTGCAGGTTTGAAAATAACTATGACGCAAGCCGCTTTCAGCAAACATAACAAAAATCTAATAATCCAAGAAACATCAAAATAGCTAAACTAATACTTAAATTAGCTATTTGTGCTAGTTATGCTTGAAAAGAAGTTCCAATTCCAATACCTAGCTTTGAAATAATACTAAGAATAAAATAAACATATTTTATTTATTTTTAATACTCGGAGTGCCAAATGATGAAAAGGATGATTGGTAATTGTGTGAAAGAGACAGACATTGAACAGGCTACTAAAAAAACTTCATAGATTTATTCACGCTACCATTTTCCATTTACGAGTTACAAACGAGAAAAAAGGGACATTTAATTAACCACCCCAGTGGCTCTTTTAATCGAAGGGACTTTATTGGACGTTGTGAAGAAGACCTACTACTGCACCTCAGTAATACTCCGTACATTAGTTTTAAATACCGAATTGCACTTTATTTTGATTGTTGCGGCCCGCCCAGAGGTTTCAAAAGCTGCTAAATGTTTTCCCGCTGGAAAAAGAACTTTTCCCGGCATGAATTATTCAAAAACCTTCCTCTTGAATCACTATCTACTAAAGAAAACCGCATCAAAATCCGTTGCGAACTTTTAATGATCTAAGCATACAAAGGGACTTCGATTAACGTGGCCTTCCGTACCCATCGTTGCTCGAAACATAAGGACATAGTGACACGGAAAGCTACTTAATTTTATACTATTTAGTGACAGTTAACGGCAGTACCCGATTTTATCAAACTACAGGCTACAATTTTACAGGTGAAATTCGATGTTCATTGCGTAGTCGGTTAGCCATTATGATACCAGGAATATGAACCAGCTACGCAATATTAAGAATTTCACCTGTAGACTTGTAGCCTGTAGTTTCATAACATAGGCACCTGGTCGCGAGAACACTTCGTTATACTTAATTTCAATCACTCGCGCCATAATTTTCTAGATGTGCGCCAGCCCTTGTACATTTTACTAGGCCGGATGGAATGTCTCTGATGTTTAATTGGACGATACCGAACCATGATTCCGAGAACTTTGTTGTTATTCCCATAGCGGAAAACCCATAAAACCAGAAAGCTGGTAAATAAATACAGAGTTATTTATTATCCGTGTGATGCCAGCTTAGAATAACATTACCGACATTTCTTTCCCGTTGGTGTCGTCGTAAGAGGCGACTAAGGGACTCGAGGGTTTCATATATACTATTACAATTAAAGGCGACAGTCACTATGATACACGATTTTTCTGAAACGGCCCTCAAATATTTGTCAGACGTGGCTATAGCGATCCTATTTTACGGCCGATAACGTTCTGCCTATCCCGCAAGGGATAAAGGCATGATATGTGTGTTTATTAGTAAAGTTGTTTATGTTTATTTCGTGAAACTGGAGCGATGCAGAAACTCCACTCAGTTCGTGGAACTAGCGCTTTCACTTTCAGCTTATCACGTTGCTGGGAAATGCCGGGAATATCGGAAAATGCAAAGGTCACAGTCACAACTCACAGTCAACGAACCCTTCAAAGGGATGTAGAATTGTAGATATGCAACCTACTAAGTACTTATGATGTAGGTTTACGCGACTTACTTGTTATTTATTATTATTATTATTTTGATGTTTATTGTACACAATAAAACCACATACATATATATATGGAATAATTCACAACAGCTCAACTTATTTATAAAAATAAATCTCTGCCAGTAAACCTTGGGTAGTGAGATCTCATAAAGTGACGCATATAAGGCGCGCACAATCAGTAACAAATTTAAATTAACATATTGAATTTACTGTAATATCAACTACATAAAATACCTATAAAAAACTATGTAAATCTACATAAAACTTATTTGGTAGAGAGTTAAGGCCTCTACGTTTCGGTTGCTTAAGGCAGCCTTCTTCACGGAGAACGGACTGAATCTTTTAATGAATCACTTTGCTATATGATGTCTCTAGTTTAGACCACATGATTGTCTAAAAATGTGTTGTATTTCTCAAAAAGCCTACTTTGTAGTGTGTTTAGTTTTCAAATTGACTACTCTGAAAAAGGCCTTCTTTTCTTATCTGAATCGTTTGTTTACCTAAGAGTCTATTCGCAATCGCAACATATCACCTCCTCAAATTAACTATTTCGCAAAAAGCTTACTTTTGTCTGATCTTCAGTTAAATGTGTTATGTAGGTAAGTCAGATTAGTTTTTGTATCACGGATTAGTTTAATATTTCGGTGGTGTAAGGTACACATTTATTTGTTCACTGTGGAACAAACAGCATTGTTATTACATTTGACAATAAACAAACGTAAATAACACATTTCCCAGAAAAGTTTGACAACAACAAGTTTGATATCGAGTAACTTTAAATTTAGACTAAGGGACTCGAGGGTGTGTATTGCAATTTCAGGCGATGGGCTGACAACCTGTCACTATAGCGATACACAATATTCCAAATAACATACGTCAGACTTGGTGTAAATGGCCGTTTTTTGCGGCTGTTTACGCTCTGCCTACCCCGCAAGGGATTATAGGCGTGGTATGTGTATGTATGTTTAAATTTAGAATAGAAAATAAAATAAAATTATTAATTAGAAATACCAGAAACACGTTCTGTGACCTTAGTTTTCGCAAATTCATTTTCGCATCGCAGGCTCGAGTTTGTAAGTGGGGCGGGGAGCGCACGGCTGGCGAACTAGCGACACGGTCGCCGGTCGATCGGGCCGGGGTGAACGACCCCGCCCGTCGCCGCCGCGCGCCCGCCCCGCGCCGGACCACCGGATCCCCGAGACCGAGACTCGCGAGACGAATGGTGTTCGCAAGTTCGAGGTTAATTAAACTGTGGCCATTTTAACGGACTAGTGTCGTGTGATGCCGATTTGGAATAGCATCACCATATTTCTTTCTTGCAGGTGTCGTAAGAGGTGGCTAAGGGACTCGAGGGTTTTACGTGTGTTGCAATTTTAGGCATTTTTAATTTGAACTATGGATGTAAAAGTCTGAATAATTGTTTTTTTTTTAGGTGACATGTAGACAACCTGTCTCTATTATAGTGATACACGATTTTTCTGAAACGGCCCTCAAATTCAAACCCCAAACGGCCATTAACGCTTTGCCTAGCCCGCAAGGGCGTGATAGGTGAATGTATGTTAATAGACGCTAAACTCTGTGTTTGGTCGTATGGGACATTGAGGCGACGTACAACCTGATGTTACCTGGTGGCCTAGTGGTGACATCAGATTGTGACAGCAATAGATGTCTTTGGAGTTGTGGAATCATCTTGTTGACGGAGTATCGGATGATTCAGCCCGCAGTTTCGTCATCAAATTGTGAACAATGTCACTGCCACCTATACCGTAACACTTTTGAACTGTTTAAACTGATGTTTAAAATAAAACACCAAATCGATACTAGCATTACCCATCTTAATAAAATGCGAAACAACACATTCTCATTCAATGTTGACTAAAATATTCAAAGTTATAATTATTATTTACTATTAGAAAAAGATTTGATACTGACGCCATTGTGTCGTCATTTTAATGGCAGATTAATACAAAGTATCATTTTGAAAAATAGCACATTGACTAGTATGTATGCAAGTAGCGAAATGGAGCGAGATTAACTAACGCTGGCCCTTTGAAAGTCCTGACCTACAGGCAACTCTAGGTTTTTTGTGTGTAACAGGTACTTTTTGATACAATTTCTGTGCAAGTGTCTTTATTTTTATTGTATTATCCCACCCGATTTTCTATCAGAACAATACAGAATTGTTCTAAAAAGAAGAAACTTATGTTATACGATTTTCTTTTGTTCATGACGTCATTATGTGATACACTTGTTAGTACATTAAATAAAATTAATTTCATTTCAAATGTTCCATGTCTATCCCCACACCCTGTATACAAAGGCGGCTGTATAACTGTCCCCTCATTGCAAAGTTAATCGTTGAGAAGCAGGAAGGAAAGTCGGGTGTCGTTTGACAGATCAATACTCGCCGGAGAGGGCTTTCACCTCCATTCACTCGGCTCGGCACATGTGGCGAATGTACCATGGGCCAGTTCACATGTACATAGCTAGCTTAGGATAGCTCTGTGTCATACACCTTTGGTAGTTTTCGATATAGCCAATCAGGGATTGTGTAACCGAATAAAAAACTGTAAAGGCGACGTCATACCGAAATATTGTGCTATCATAACGTTTCGGTACCGAAATTTTCTGTCACTGCATCGTTTACGGTACCTAAACCGCTTTCAAAACGGTTTTCTTAGTACATCTCCTACGATTCCGCAATTTCGCTTGATAGAGCGCATTGTATATTCCGATATCGAAAAAATGTACCATAACCTGTATTTATAACAAGACAGCCAGAAGGGAAGAATAGGGATAATGCTTTTCTAAGCTGGCATAACTCGGCACTATATTATACGCATAATATAAATGCCCGTATACGTATAAAAGCAGCCACTAGGGAGAAACACGACATTATTCGTAGAAATGAGACGACAATCCCCGTTTAAAGACATTGAGAGAGCCGGCAAAGTTATAATGAAATTCACGAGCAATAAAACTTCACTTCTGTCCTAGCCAGTGCTTCCCAAATTGCAGGTTACCGTTTCAATCGGCTGTTCTCAAAAGCTTTTGTTTATGTACATACATACATACATCACGCCATTATTCCTTGCAGGGTTGGAGTAACATACGTTCGCCGTCGCCACGTCTGACAAATATTTATGGGCCGTTTCAGAAAAATTGATTATCAGTCTGTCGCCTAAAATTGTGATACACATGAACCTTTCGAGTCCCTTAGTCGCCTCTTACGACACCGGCGGGAAAGAAATGGGGTGATGGTATACTAAGCCGATATCACATGACACTGTTTTATGTATTTTTACCGAATACTAAAAGATGCCAAGATTTTGTTTGAAAGGGCATGTTTGTGGGTTAGTCTTAGTTTTTCCTTTCATGCTCGCGCTGCCTACTTTCCTCTACTTCTATGCCCATATAGGCATAGTGTAAACGTGCTATAAAGATTGTAGAGCAACCAGCCCTAAGCTAGCAGAAGTTATGAACAGCGAACGACAGTGTGCCAAACTCAGACAAAGAGACCAACTTCCATTAAATCTTTTGCAACTAAGTTGTGGCTAGGGTTGGCATGCCGGCTCCTGCTCAAGTCCTCAAATACAAATTCTGCTTCGGAGGCCAAATAACCTTTGAAAGCCTTATCAAAAGAACCAAATCTTGTGATGGGTATACAATTTTTGAATACTTTTAAATCAAATCCTACCCTCGCTTGAAAATTTTGCAAGTATTCAAAAATATTAAAAATATATTGACAAATCTAAAAGCTAACTTTGTAATTCGTTTAATTTTATTTAAATGTAATAAAAAGAGATGCCTTACTTTGTAAACTTATTTTTCCTTTTTAAGTACCAGTAAAATCTATTTTTCTACCCAGATTAAAAACTCAGCCAAGAAGCCAGTTAACCAGCTGGAAGTCTATTCGGGTCCTTTGACAACTGTGGCAACCCTACCATAGGATTCAGCTATCAGCCCTATCTCGCGTGCTAGCAATTTCAACTTTTCAAATTCGAATACTTTCTCAGAATGCGCTCAGTTGTAATTTATTTTAATTGCCAACTTACATTTTGGTAAACTCTCAGGGCTTAAAAGACTTTTTAAATGGATATCTTTTTAAGGGACAAATTATAAAGTTTTGATAGAGGTACGATGTATAGTAACGAGATATAAACGTAAAATATTATTTCCTTTAATATTAGTGCCGTGTGATTCCGACTTTTCTAAATGATACTCAAATATTTGTCAGATGTCCTCTGATTACCCCGCAAGGGAAATATGCGTGATAAATGTTTGTTTATTATTTCCTTTTGCTTATTTATAATTGATAATATTGAAATACGTACCTTTTGCTCAACAGAAACAAAAAACACTTGTATATAAAATTCATATTTGTTTGTCGCCTTTCCACACCACATAACCTAGCATAACATCGCGTGTAATCTCACAAAGAAGCTTTACTTCTCAAAGTTGATGCACAACTCGAGAACTATCTTTCGCCGCTGAAGTTCTCCTAACTTGCCAACTAATCCGTCAAAAACACGAAGCCCGGCCTGCTTTAACCAATTAGCTTCCCTCACACTCTTGATTACTCGTTGTTACTTTATATGAACATACATTACACAACAGTCCACTGCTGGACTTGCTTTACTTGCAATTAATTTATTTATAATGCGCACTGCTAAAGAGTGGAACACACTTCCTGCGTCTGTGTTTCCAAACGCATACAACCCTAATCTCTTCAAAGTAAGAGTGAACAGGCTTCTTCTGGGTGAGCTCGCTCCATCTTAGACTCTGTCTTTGTCCTATGACCTAGACTATAGTCAAGAGCAAACCCATCAGTAATTAAAATAAAAAAATCTCACCACGCTTAGCAGGCGGATTGGCGACTGACTTTTTGTTACATATGTTTGTATATGTAATACCACTTTTCCAACTAGACCATATTATAATTATCGCTCAATGGAGTTAAAATTGCTTTACTGAAATTTCAAGAAAGTTTAATTCTCTACTGATACATTCCAGTCATTTTCTGGCTTTTCTTTTTAAATTTGGTCCCTTCGCGCTGCGCCAGAAAAAGACAGCCAATCAACATGCGCTAAACTTTTAGCGAACGTTTTTGTATGCGAATATGTATCTGTTAGATCTTCGCCATTTTTTTTCCTGATTTTATGGCTCTATTTGTCCAAATAAAACCGTTTTATAAATCTTGCCCGCGCTGTGTTTTGGCAGACAGCGCCCTTAATAGATTCGTTTGTCACTAAACGCAATTTTTAAGAGTACTACTTTATTACACGACTGCCCAACTAAAAAAGGAGTGAAATGTTTTTAGAGTATGTGCGATTCTTTAAAGGCCTGAAACTCGTTAACCACTGAACAGATTCAACTGGGAATTGTATCGGAAGAATCCTTACATTATCCCGAGTGTCATAGGCTAGGCTTTATCCCAGAAAGCAGTCGTGTTTTTTTATTTTTGCTTACATTAATGAAATTCTGAATGAAGTATGTTCAATAAAAAAAATCTCGTTATGTCCATCCTATTTGTTACTAGTTCAATAGTAACCGAAAGGAAAACGCCTAAAATAGAATATTAGAAAATTTAACTTCAACTTCAGGAGTTTTTGTTCAAGTATTTGGCAGTTCAAAATCTAATTTTCTTGTTTTTCCTACTTCGGAAACAATTTCTTAAATATTTTGTTTGTGGTACTTTGATTTGCTTTGTTCGCTGGTAGTAAATTCATGAATTCCATTTAAATGTCTAAAGTTGTTCTAAGGAATCTTTAGCAGGCTTAATAACCCTTTCCATGTTAAACAACCAAATAAATACATAACTTTTGGTAGAGTATTAGCTGGAGATTTTCCAAACCATGAATTTTAATAGATTGAACTAAATAATACATTTCGAAAATACTCGCTCTCTACTGGCCAACCAGAGGGTAAACAGAGAGACAAAGACACGGCTTTCTAGTTATTACATACATACATTCATACACATATCACGCCTATAATCCCTTGCGGGGTAGGCAGAGCGTAAACTGCCGCCAAAAGAACGGCCATTTACGCCACATCTGACAAATTTTTGAGGGTCATTCGGAAAATTGTGTATCGCTATAGTGACAGGTTGTCAGCCCATCGTCTAAAAATGCAATACACACCCTCGAGTCCCTTAGTCGCCTCTAACGACTCCCACGGGAAAAAAATGGGGTGTGATGCTATTCTGTAAGCCGGCATCACACGGCACTAATTCTAGTTATTAATTTTACTTTACTCAACCATCGTCATTATATTATGTTGGACACCGAGTCATCAAGCTAACATTAACAGCCACAACATTCCACTGCTGAACTGCCACCTCATGGGCCATATTCCCCACACTTGGCAGGTGGATTGGCGAGCGCAGTGCAAGATGTTGCTTTCACTTTGATCGCTGCTGTGAATTCCCTGGATGATTATCCATGTCGCTTTTTACGGCACCCACGGGTATAATTGGGATAATGCTAAACCGGGCCCACACGGCAAATTAGATTTTGCTCAATAACTATTAGTGAGTAATGCATGTCACTGCTACAACCCCGACACTAATAACATTATAAACGAGCAAACTTGTAGACGCGAGCAACCAAGTTGGGGGAGCGTATGAAACGTGTAGCGTATGGATGGATTTGAATATTCATCAGCGGCGGAGTCTGATGAGTTGGCAACTTTGAACCCATAAAACTGCGTCTATATGGACTACTGGTGCGAATCTGCGTGGCATCGGTCTCAAGAGTGTCTTACGACAATTCGTATATGAGTCCTCAACGATTAGATTCGTACCCGAGCGGGGCAATCGCTAAACTTTATTGATTTATTTATTTTGGTTGGAAAACCAACAGCGAATACAAAAAACTACTTGAAACTATTAAAACCAACAGCCAATTATAGGTTTCCACAGATATACAATAAAGTATCAAATGCATAGTTGCAAAATAAGTCTGAAACTGTTTGATGATATTTATGAACATACTTTTTTCAGTCCATGTTTCCTCATGATCTTCATCTATACATATTTCCAATGTCAGACATGAACCAACATCTTCCAATTGCCTGCTGGTCACTCATGTCATAAGCTAAAAGTTATAGCTATTTGTTTATGACCTCCGTTTCGACTTATGTCATCCAACAATCTTCATCTTACATAGTAATCTTCAATTTACATAGCGGGGTTGGCAAAACGTAAACGGCTGTCTGACAAACATTTGAGGGACTTTCAGAATTGTGTTTCGCCATTTAGAGACAGGTTGTCAGCCTATGGTCTAAAATTGCAATATACTTGTAACCCATGAGTCACTTAGTTGCTTCTTACGCCACTCACGTAAGAAATAGTGTGATGTTATTCCTAAACGACATCACACAACATTTGATAATAGGTATTTGTCGTTTTTTTTATGACTGAATTAGTAATAATAAAAAGAATTACTACCAAAATAGTCGCTATCGCTAACAAGTTTGAAACTTCCCCAACTTGCGAAGATGCAAAGCCGTCACTTTTCGATAGTCAGCACTTCGGCTATAGGGAGTTATTGCAAAGTTTCAGCTTGGAAACTTCCGAACTAAGATTTGATCTGGGGGGATTGCGGACCGGGGTAATTAGTCAGACAGAAATGCTTCTTGTACATAGAGAGTAGTTGTCGGGGCAGTATACAACTGAAAAATAAAACAGCTAACATTATTTGCCGTGTGATGACGGCTTAGAATAGCATCAACCCATTTCTTACCCATGGGTGTCGTAAGAGGGACTCGAGGGGTGTATTACAATTTTAGGCGACGGGCTGACAACCTGTCACTATAGTGATACACAGTTATCTGATTGACCCTCAAACTTTGTCAGACGTGGTGTTAATATTCCAAAACGGTTTCATATGTCGGCCATGTTTCTTGGAGATAGTTGCTCAAGTTCATGGGCTGGAAGTAATTCAATTTTTTTTTGTAGTTCTAGTCACTTGAGATAAGAAGGTTTTGTCAATAATTTACATTACATTAACAGCCACAACAGTGCACTGCTAGACATGGGTCTCTCCCCGTTTTGGGGGTATTGCCATACTCACCACGCTTGGTAGGCGGATTGACGAGCGCAGTGCAAGATGTTGCATTTACAGGGAACGCTGCTGCCCATTCCCTAGGTGATTATCCCTTACTCGCTTTTTACGACACTTTTGAGTAGAAATCGAAGCCGGCACCACACGGCCAATGATAATTGTAAGAATTGAAATTCTGCTGTATATGAAAGATAAAAATTACATGAAGCAATTTCGCACGTAGTTTATAACTCTTATGTAACCCACGTTCTCACTGGAACGTATAAACTGTACGGCGGCGGTGGCGGGGAGATTATTTTAACGGCAGCGTCGTCGTTCGTGGTCGGGGTGTAATATTTTACAGACTATGAACGTGTGTCACAAACTGCCCGCCGCAGCACTTTTAGATACGGTTGCTGATTCATAACGGTCACTCATGAAATATATGGTGTAAAAACGGCAAATATTTCAAGGGGTGGACCACCCCATGAAACTGAACAACTTTCTCCAAGAGACGTAGGTCGAATGTATAAAAAAATTTGACGTCTCATACCAAATGTTCCAGCCGGCCGGTTCAAATTGTATGGAAAATGTTGATCGTTTCTTGGGCTGGTTCATCCCTTACAATATTTGCAGCTAATATTTTTTAATTCTTTATATTTCTTCACTACTTCTTTGGAGAACATAAGTGTGATAAGCTCTTAAAATTTAAAAAAAGACTTAGTTCATCTATCAGCATTTCATCTGAATGTCTTCAATACCAACCAACATACCAAAAGAACAACATACTTTTTCAAGTCCACGACTTCTAAATTATAGGAACTTTGGCTTCCTCGAATTCATTGAACATTCCATTCCCCTGGTGTGGTTAGGGTTGCCAGGTCTTTAGTGCAACGAAATAAAATCGTAATGTAGCCCCTACGACATAAACGAAAAACACCTTAAAATAGCTGTCTAGGCTAACCCAGCCCGGGTTAAGCTCTAACATTTGTGATTCATTCTAGTAATATTATAAATGTGAAAGTTTGTATGTCTGTTTGTTACTTCTTCACACAAAAACTACTGAACCGATTGTAATGAAATTTGGCACACATATAGAAGGTAACATGGATAAACACATCGGATAGTTTTTATCACCACTCGAGGGTTATGCGGGTAACAGCTAGTTAAAACACAGGACAAATTACACTATAAAAAAAAAACAACACAACAGGTACTACTTATTTCTAAAAAAAAATCCTTCCAGCAGATCATCTGTTTTATTAAATTGATTCGCTTTTAGTGCATGGTAAAAAGTGGCAACCTTACCAAAACCGCACAAAAAGCGGCGTCCATACGTCGGCAAAGCTCTCGTAACTAGGGCATATAAATCGGATGGTTCTCAAAATCGGTTTTCAGTTACGATTTTTAGCTCGACTCTGGAATTCCGGTTCTGATAAATTTAGTTATTTTTTATTAAAAACTTTACGGGGTGTAAGGGACAGTTTCGAATAATGAGAGAGTGCATGCAGGCCATGGAACTGAACAACCCTTGGAACATATGTCAGAAAACGTCAAAAAATTGATCTCCCATACAAAATCACTATTAGGTGACTACCTGAAATATATTCCTAGAAGAAAGTTGTCCAGTTTAATGGCCTGAGTACACCCTAATAATAATAAGTACTCGGAGGGCTGTCCTTTACACCCTTTATAATTTAATTTAAGGTTTTTCGCGCTTTATTCTAGTACAAAGTTGTATATACGTTGGTATTATACGTGATAACATGTTGTGAAGAGTGTCGGATGTAGAAGTGTATTCAAAAGGGTCGGCTTAAAAAATTTAGAAAACCACTCTGCCAAAACCAGTATGAGCGATTTTGGACCTGAAAACCGGAATAGTAAAATCGTTCCCAAATTCCGGTTTACATCCCCTACTCGACGCTCGCCGCGTCGCGATTAATGGTTGTTCCAATTAAAGGTTCCTCCCCTCTGCTCCCAGCTCCGAGTGCGGTCACTTTATAACTACAGATAGCTGAGTTACGCGCGGAATTTACAAGTTACGCTACGGAATTGGCTTTTTTAACTGGTGCAAATACGTTTTAACCTGTCTGATGAGGTGCAGTAGTGCAACACCGACACAAACCGTTAGGTTTAATGGTGTTTGTATAATTTACTTGTATTTATGCTTTGGAATTAATAAAATAAAATAAATAAAATAAAAAAACTGCCTGTTGCGTAAAGGATCCGGGTTTGATTTCGGGGCTTGCACCAAGTTGATATCATCACTTTGGTTTGTTCCAAGTCTGGTTAGGACATTTCAGGCTGAACCACCTGCCTGATTGTCCGTGAGAAAGATAGTCCCGTGATGGCTGCTGTCTATGATTACTTAGACGGCGGTCGTTACACAACCATGTCAGAGGCCTACTACTAGTAGTAGGCGGTTGAAATCTCTTGGCACCAAAAGAAGAACCTCGCAAATTTTGACGAAAACTTTATACGTTCTCGAATCCCGCTACATGAGCCCTTTTTTATACAGCTTTTATTTTCCCCTTTCTATTAGATATTCACCTGCGAAAAGGAATAAAAAAAAAGAAGTGACACGATTCCTGGCGCGATTCCATTTCCCTTCACACCCCAGCCAGTTGGTTTGCAACTTTAAATGCATTCTTTGGCACGGTTTTGTCCAAGCCTTACTTAATCCAAGCGCTTGTTAGGTTTTATTTTTTCGTGTAATGCAACGAAACAGAAATGTTTTTGCGAAAATATTGTTTGTTACGGTTATGTTTTACTTGCGTTTCCAAAATCAATAAACCTTTACTAATCTGGCTTGGGATAGCATCACCCCCATTTCTACTCTTGGGTGTCACAAAAAGTGACTTAAGTGTTCCCTGTTCAGTGTTCATTTTTCACTACGCTCGCTAATCCGCCTGCCAAGCGTGGTGAGTATGGCACACCAAATAATCATGTTGAAGCTTTTAATGTTAATCAACATTATCCCCGAGTAACAAAGCATGGAATAGTAGGCTTTTACGCATTTAGTAACAGAAACCAAAGACCAAGATAGGTGGCGAAAAAGAGGTTCAGCAGTGAGACACTGATCAGGATTTAAAAATAGGCTACTTTTTAACTCGGGAAATCCACATATACGTGTAGCTGCTGGTAAAACAGCGAGCCTCGATTTTCTAATAAGTCTAAATAGCTAGCAGCACAGAATAATAACTGTTAAACTAAATTTTATAGATCTTTCTACGTGTTGGGTTTACAATTCTTTAGAGAACTTAATAACCTGCTACTTTCAGTATCAGTACTACTGACGCCTCTTGTAATGACTACATACATACATATATCACGCCTTTATCCCTTGTGTTTGGTAGGCAGAGCGGTCTGACATATATTGGAGTGGCGTTTAAGAAATATCGTGTATCACTATAGTGACAGGTTTCAGTCTGTTGCCTCAAATTGTTATACACATGAAACACTCTAGTCCCTTAACTATTTTCATAAAATACCTAATTACTTATCTAGATCCGGAATTCTATGTTTATTTTTGTTCGTTGTCGTGCATTTATGAATGAGCAGAAGACGGTCTGGCTTTGCTCCAAACCGCTGGCTTTCGTTACCGACAAATTAATTTTGAAATTAACACCAGTTTATAACATCTCCAATGAAAATTGCAATAATGAGGAAATCCCAAAGAAAAGGTTTTAGTACAAAAAAGTATCGATAAATGACGGTAGGTACTAAATGATCATTTGCAAGTAATGGGGGTGTAACTTACGGTACAGCCCTCCGAATACTGAAAGGGTGCATGCAGACGTGATGCAGACCATGAAACAGACAATTCTATTCAACCACAAATGTTACTTGAAAATCAATCGATGACACTATAACTTTTATTTACTGATTCTATTTCCAGCATTTATAAATATTTGACTTATCATCATCATCATTGGCCTCACACGTCTGTGACAGACGATTTAATCAGTGTCTGAGGCAAGACTTCTCAAGGCTGAGACACTGCGTTGCATGGGACGCAATTATGGAAAACGCAGGGCTGCCCAGGACCTGCGCCACCCTCTCAGCCTTCCTGGCTGGATCCGCAGGAACGACTAGTCGATAAGTGCGGAGCCAGGTCGGCTGCAGGAGTCTGCCGCGCGGTAGATCTCTGTCACAAGCGCCTGACGGAGACCCCGTTCCGGGTTTAATTGTGGAGTTGGCCTCTCCAGGACCGTTGCTTGGGTCGGATTTATCCCTCGGTCGCTTCTTACGACCCCCAGGGGAAGAGATGGGGTGGTGCTATTCTACTCTGCCGGCACCACCCGGCACTTTGTAGTAACGTGATTTTAGATATTTGAAGATTTTAAGGCCTTAAACCATACTAACGTAAAATTTCCTTTGTTCCAGGTGTTAGTGCAAAAGGATACGCAGTGCAGTGGGATAGTGAAGTGAAGTGCTAGTGTGTGTGATAGTGTGTGCGCGGTTGCTCCTCGGAGCTTCGGAGTGCACGTTAGATTCTGTTTGAAACGAGTGAAGTAGCCGCTGAGTCGATGGGGCGGTGATCGCGGCTAGCTACGTCACTACAGCGGCGCTGGTGAGTTGGTTAAATTGTTATTTCATAACTTCAAACAACTACAACTGCCACAATAGTCCACTGCTGGACATGAACCTCCACCATGGGAGGGTAGGTATTTGCCAAACTCATCACGCTTTGCACGTGGATGCAGAGCAAGTTGTTGCATTCACAGGGAATGCTGATGCATATTCCTTGTTATTCATCCCTTAGTCGCCTTTTACGATACCCACGGGTAAAAAATGGCTTGGATTTATGATAATTTATTTGTTAGGTTAACAAAGATACGTTTTGATAGTGACTCTATATTTCATCTCATTACATTACATCATCACCAGGGTCATCGGGTTGTTCGTCTACTCGTTGGCCACAGGAAAAGAAAAAAATAACTCATTACATCATTACGCAATAGCAAATTGATAACCGCCCTACTATTGTTACTTACTAACATTCAACTTAGATGGGATTTTTAGTCAAATTCACTAAACAGTTGAAAAGAAAAGTAGGTCTCCTTTGCGGCTAAAGTGTTACCCTGGGGGTGAAATTCGGCCTGTCGATCACCGCGAATACTTCCCGTGGGTGTCGTAAAAGTCGACACAGATAAATCTAGGGAATCGGCAGCAGTAGCTTTGCTTGTGGAATACAAAACATTTTCTCTGCGCTTGTCAACACGTTTCGCAGGAGTGCTGATTATGATTAACACTTCCCAAACGTTTGTGACCAGCAGTGGACTGTTATGGCTGTTAATGTGTCGATAAAATCTATACAGTACTCAGTTTCGTTTCCCCAAATATGTTTCACCGAGTTTTGCAACCGGAAACTAGCATAATAGTAGTTTATGCAACTGTCATATAATGGGGGTCATTAGAATGCGAGTGTCTGTTTATCACACGAGGCGTAGCCGAGTGTGATAATAGATTGACACGAGCATTCTAATGCCTAATTATATGCAGTTGCATACACTATTTTATCTACACTCTAAAAAATTTACTCAGTTGAACACTTTTCCAAACGTCCGCACCGGCGATTGCAAGGCCCGATACATGGTCAAATTCAATACGAGAACGTAATATGGCTTGATATGAATTTTTGAAGATTCTTTACTAACAGTTGTTTAGATGTCGAGTCTCAACAGCAAATAACTAAACAACTGAACAACAACTGAACAACACTGAACAACAACTGAACAACACTGAACAACATCGGAATAACATCTGAACAACAACTAATCAACATCTGAACAACAACTGAACAACATCTGAACAACATTTCAACAACAACAGAACAAAAACCTATTAAAACAACTAAACAACATCCGAAAAATTACCGTACAACAACAACTGTCAGGTGCAGCGGAAGATAGCGATTTGAGTATTGGAAAAAAAAACTTCGTTTCATTTCTCAACTTTATCGTATTAAGCGTTTTCTCATTAAGTCATTACGCTTCTGAAATTTATAGTAAACCCTAGTTTTTATAGGCAGAATGCATAAAGTAGGTCATTATGCATCTGTTTTTGAATTCATAATTCGAACATTATGAGACGAGTGTAGATAAAAATAGTAAATTTATGCAAGACGCATCGGACGTATGAATCACAGGCGTATCGTAAAATTGATTAAAAACATCGCACATGTCTGTTTGACGTGCCGGAAATCGGTTGCCTCGTTTCTAGTTCAGTGCTTTAAGCTTAAGATCCTAGAGCTAAGGTCGTGAGTTCAATTCACGACTACGTAGGATTATTTCAAGTTAGTTAAGATTATAGTCGGGATCTGATTGCCCGTCTCGCTGTCTATGATACACATAGACATCACGCTTTTATCCCTTGCCAGGTGGACCGAGCGTTAACGTCCGTAATAGTATGGTCCCTGTCGCCACGTCTGACACATATTTGTGGGACGTTTTACTAAAATCTTGTGTCACTATAGTGACAGGTCGTCAGCCTGGCGCCTCAAATGTATTACGAGTGCCTTAGTCGCCTCTTACAGCACCCGCAGGAAAGAAATGGGGTGATGCTATTCATAGCCGGCATAACAGGGCACTGTCACGATCCATGATAGTTATTCAGTAATCAAGAATGTTTGTTGGTCATATTTATTTTAGCGCATACCGATAAAGCTGACGTGGCTGACCTTGACAAATAATATGCATGTATGTATAACTGCTTACCGTACGACCACGTGCTATTTCACAAAGTAATAGATTACTCAACGTAAGCAAATTCCAACATGTGCTGGGGAGGTGAACCTCAATCTAAGACCAACTAAACGGTAGTAAAATTAGGTAGCCGCTTAAGAGAGAGAGGGAGGTGACCCCCGCCCGCTTCTTTTCTTTTCTGGTGGACCTTTGTCCCCGGATCGACAAGGAGCGGGCTTTGTGAGTAGGTAGATTAAGTTTAAAGTGTCATTTTTTGTATTTTAAATTGACATGTATGACAATGGAAATAATAAATCTAATACCTAAAAAAATGATTCATTAATTAGATTAAAATATTGAAAAGACCATCTTTAATATTAACCGGAATCATATTATTTTCGGTTTTACCGAGGGAAAATATACTTTAAGTAGTCTAGCTTAGCCGTGTGGTGCCGGCAGAGTAGAATAGCACCACCCCATCTCTTCCCGTGGGGGTCGTAAGAAGCGACCGAGGGATAAATCCGACCCAAGCACAACGGTCCTGGAGAGGCCAACTCCACAATTAAACCCGGAACGGGGTCTCCGTCAGGCGCGTGTGACAGAGATCTACCGCGCGGCAGACTCCTGCAGCCGACCTGGCTCCGCACGTATCGACTAGTCGTTCCTGCAGATCAGCCAGCTTGCGGAAGGCCGAGAGGGTGGCGCAGGTCCTGGGCAGCCCTGCGTTTTCCATAATTGCGTCCCAGGCAACGCAGTGTCTGCCTCAGACACTGTTTAAATCGTCTGTCACAGACGTGTGAGGCCGATGATGATGAGTCTAGTATTATTGAAAGTGATAGTCTATCTGTATACATAATGTCATCCAAATCCATCGGTGACTAACACACACACAAACTCTCGGATTTATGATAATAGTATGAATGTAAACAGTATTTATCAAAGGTATTTTATTCAAGGTATGGTTGCTGTTAAGGTTGATCGATTAGCGTGGATATGCATATCCTATTATAGGTGTTAGTAAACAAAATCTCACGCTGTTAACCGCCTGAACCGTTTCATATGGTAAAAATAGTTCTACCACTGCTAACTAGAGTTAATGAGATCTAAATAAATAAAAGTTTCGTTACCAACACAAATTATTCAGATACAAAAATCTTGGATGCATCTTTATGTTTAGAGTCAATTTATTATGTTTTATCGACCCTTCCACATGGCGTGTCAATGAACTCAAAGAGGGTGTTAATGATAAACTGTGTACGTACATACGTAACAGTTACTGGTGACGGGGTATTGAAACAATAGAAATTTGTTTTCACATGCGCGTACACGAAACTATTCACAAATGTGTGATTTGAGTTATTAGATTGGGCACGTACAAAATAAGATATTTTTGGCTTATAAAATACGCTTTTATTTCTGAACGACAGGCAGGGGTAAACTCAAAATAACAAGAAACCTTGGTATACCTCGATATTCTGCTTTAAAAAAAATGTGTAAAACAATACGCAAAGGCTCAAAAGTCAAAGCCAACTAGGTAGTCTAAAACTTAAAGACTAAACAAGAAGATTAATTGGCATTGTAATTTATGATCCTGACATGTGTTATTTCATTATAGAGTCCAATTACCTCTACTAGCAGTACAATAGTTTATCAACTGGAATCCCCGCCAATATATTGCTCACTTTCCCAAATAACTAATACTAAACCAAGTTATGTTTCTGCTCAGGTAAAATATGCGGCACAAGGTCCGGACTATGACAACGTCCACCCTAGACACATTGTGAGTAGCAACTAGCCAGTCTAACTTAACTTACTTAACATTATACTTTCTACTAAATACCAACTTGGTTTAAGTAGCAGTGTGTCTGTGTAACGCATTTATAGAGTAATTCGTTACAAAGAAATAAAAACATGCTTCTTTTATGTGGCGAGGAGTAGTTTAAATTTATGACTTTGCATAATTGTCCGGTATTATATGGTTTTAATGCATATCATAATTTGAAGATTTCAGCGTGATATTTTCTGGTAGTTTATCTAGACGGCATTGTAGTCTGCGGACTCTACTTGAGTATCGTTTATTGAGTTTGTTTGTATTTTACAGGGTACATTTTATAAGTGTTCGTAAACAGTATAAAAATAAATGTAGAATTTATATAAAACACAATTCATTTCATAGGTGTACGTAAAAGAAAATAGTACATTCTTCACGCGCGAAGAAAGAGACCGATTACTAACAAGGGTGTAGTTTGAGACTCACGAGTTAGTATCACGTGATAGAAAGTGCTTTTTACTACATCTGTGCGAATAAAAAACATAACAACAGTTCAATAAACCTTAAATTAATACCACAAAAGTCCCACGCAAATAGGACCGTTAGAGTTTATCTTTTTAAAAGCAAACGAATTAAGGCAATTCAGCAAAGTCTTTTATTCTATCTGATAAAATATGAGAGACACGTTCCATTTTACGAAAGTTTTGACAGGTGCATCTTTTACTCCCGAGAGAAGAAAGTGCTTTGTATGTTTTACTCCTTCCCGCTTATTTGAAACGTGAACAATGACTTACATTTCTCTATGTTTAAGAAAGCTATATGCCATTTTATATGTAGGTGTAAGTCTAAAAGTATTATGTAAAATTCAGTAAGTTTTCTTAAGGCTGTGTTTACTAAATAAAAAAATGTTTATTATTATTACTAGGGATCATAAGCGTGATATGTGTGTGTGTGTGTATTTTCTTTCTTAATTACCTAATCTTCTATAATGTATGATTGTTTCTTTTGCTTCAGGTGACGCGCTGCACTGCAGTGATAAAAGCGGCTCTGCCGCTTTAAATGGACAAACGCAAGATGCTGCCAAAGAGAGCGCGTATGGACAGCATGCGGGGGCCCATCGCCAACGGACCCCTGCAGGCGAGGTGAGCATTAGCCATTGAGGGTCTAGTTATACTGGTTGCGGAGCAATCATTTCGGCAATGCCAACGGACACCTGCAGCCATGATGAGCCTTCTGTAGTTACATATTCCCCTTACCTAAGCGCAGCTTATGTCAGAGCGGTAGGACTCTACGCGCCAGCATGACTACTTTTATAACCGATTATGTCTGACGACCTAATAGGCCATCATACCTGCGTTGTTGCTACGTACTATGGTGATCGTCGTATACCGACCGCCTTGCATACGTCTTTTCGTTGCGAGCTGACTGGAAAAGCCAACTGCCATGGCTCAAACGATACGAATGAGTTTTTGACAATTTTTGATCCGACGGTCAGACACATTTTTTTACATGTTTTCTTAAATTCAATATCAAAGTAAATTTAATATGTTCTCATGTTTACTTTGATAGAAGCCTCCACCAGCTACGTTCCTACAGTACCATGGCATACTCAACTTTTTAATAATTATCGAGGAAATATCTCAGCGACCAGCTTCAGTTAAGCTTGTCACACAGTTAAGTTTGAATCACAGGCAGGCAAATATAATTCCGTGCACCGTGGGCATGTTCAAAGACCGATCATTCAGTGCTCTGTGGGTACGTTTAAATACCAAAGGTCTTTATTTATATGAATGTTTTATTGTACACATTAATACAATAGGTGAAAACTTAAAATTAGTTACAAGGGCGAGCTTATAGCGTTGTATAGGTCCAATTATTTTAATAATAATTCGTCGTATTTTTCTCAGGAACGGTTGGTCTGTTCTGTTACCATGCCTGGGTGCATTCATTCCAATTCGTGAATCGTTTTCCATCCAGTCGTGGCAATGAAAGGTTCCTGAACTACTGTAGAATGCAGTAGTATAAATGCGATATGTGTGAGCGTGGCAGGTGCCAGACTGCATTGCGGGTAGCGAAGCGACATACCCTATTATACAACCGTTTTTGATACTTCTAACACTGTTACGTACAATTCACATAGGATTTTATTAGGCCATAAGTTTTAGGCGTAAACGATAAAGGCGTCGGTAGTACTGACAGTACTACTGATACCAAACGTTGCAGTGTCGAACCCTGCCTCATCAGCCCACATCCTCTCACTGCAGGGCATAGGCCTCTTCTCCGTTGCGCCAATCTTCAACATCAATTTAAACTCATCCATAGAGATCCCGTCGACTTGGTGATATCATCGGACCACCGGGCTTATGGTCTGCCGAACACAATGTGTTTGTTGTTAACGAATTTAAACTAATGAAATGACTAGACCACAGAGACAGTCAGCCTATATTCTTACATTTATCAAAGTACTGAAAACAGTCTACTCGCGCACGTAACTTATTCCGTTAATCCTATTTTATGTTTCCATCACAACTTCCCGGGGCTCCCACCGACTCCTTCCAGACACCCGGTCGCTTTGTTTGCAGTCAAATTCGTTTGAGTAGGGTTACCCCTTTTACAAATAATATGATCGGCTTAGAATAGCATCACCGTATTTCTTTCTCGTATGTGTCGTAAGAAACGATTAAGTAAAAAACGAGAATCAAGGGTTACGTGTGTATTGCAATTTCAGGCGAGGGGCTGAGAACCTGTCACAATGATAATTTTCTGAATCTCCTTAAGTGTTTGTCAGACGTGAAGTCAATGTCCGTATTTTTACGGCTGTTTACGCTCTGTTTACGTCGCTAGGGATATAGGCGTGATATATGTATGTATATGTAGTTACTGCGCGTGTTACTTCAAATATCTCTAATTTAACTATATTATGGTTACGCATAAGGCTATTATAACATACATACAGGGTGAACCATCTGCAAAACCCTTAAACAACCGTCAGTCCTCATATTACAAATATCTTTTCCAAAGGAACATGGGTTGAAATATGAAAAATTCAATTGGACCAATTACAGTAAATGCAACAGGTAATCGGAAATATTAGGCATTGCAATTATCTCACAGCGGTACTTAGAACTAACCTAGCCCGCAATACCTACAGAAAAACGGCCCGGAAATCCGTCCGAAATTCCGTCCAGAATGTAGTAACCCTGCCTCACCCCTGCCCTTGTAAGAGTTGTCTCATCTCTAAACTGCGAAGTCGGGACGGACTCGAGAATTACTTTCTGTTGAAACTTTGAAACTTCTCTTGATAGTAAGGGTCGGATTATAGGAAGCGACTCGGCCGCGGCGCGAAAACGGCCACACCGTTTCTCGCGAGATAGCAAGGATATGTTTGCAACTAATTATACGAACGAATGAAGTATAGTAATATATGATACGTTGCAAAAAACCTTGTAAATTCGCGACAAACGTCCGGACTGCTTTAGCGCCGCAGCGGCCGAGTCGCTCAATATCATTCGACCCTTATTACTCGCGCCACGGACAGTTTCAATTATAAGTTTTATCGCGCTTCTATTACTCAAGAGAATGGGTTTTACGGTTTCCATACATACGGGTGTAAGGGAACGGTGTCCCGAAAACTGTGTAGACATGATCAGACTATGAAAGTGAATTTTTTCTATGGAGGCTATGTTCTTGATAAACGAGAAAAAAAATCGACTTCTTTTACAAAATTCCCGATCAGCTGACTGACATTCAATGAAAACACGAAAAATTATTTTCGTTTCCCAGCATAGGCTCCATCTTAAAGGTTGTTCAGTTTCAAGATCTGATCATGCCTGCAAAGTTTTCAGTAGGTACACCGTCCCTTACACCCCGTACATATAACACAAGATGTAATATCGCGTGTAAAAGGGCGCCGAGTACTTCACGTAATGCTAGCCAATAACGCGTAGATAAAAAGTTAGCCTCGGGTCACTCCAATAAGCCAATTTTGGCAGCTGTCACAACCATATTAAAAGATATGTCAACAAAGAAAAAAGATCTTAGGTCAAAGCACAAGCATTGTTTTACAGCTGTCAAAATTGGCTTATTGGAGTGGCCCGAGAGTAGATGAAGTTCGCCCTGTAGTCTCTGAATTCAGAAAGGCAGACAGACAAGACAGAAACGCTTCACATTAATAAAAATCCACATTAATATTATAAAAGCGAAAGTAACTCTGTCTGTCTGTCCGCTACGCTTTCACGGCCAAACCGCTGAACCGATCTTCATGAAACTTGGCACAGAGATTGCTAGCATACCAAGAACGGACATAGGCTACTTTTTATCACCATTCGAGGGTCTGGAGTACAGATGTAGACCACCAGGTGTACCACCAAGAGCCCTGCTAAACTATTAAAAATACAGGCATGGTTCCGAAACAAAAGTTGTTCAGTATGATGGGCCGCTTCTTTTCACCAGGACATTAAGGATCTGGAGTACCTTATGTAGACCACCAGGTGTACCATCAGGAGCCCAGCTAAACTATAAGAGATACAGGCATGGTTCCAAAACAAAAGTTGTTCAGTATGATGGGCCGCTTCTTTTCACAAGGACATTGAGGATCTGGAGTACCTTATGTAGACCACCAGGTGTACCATCAGGAGCCCAGCTAAACTATAAGAGATACAGGCATGGTTCTAAAACAAAAGTTGTTCAGTATGATGGGTCGCTTCTTTTCACAAGGACATTGAGGATCTGGAGTACCTTATGTAGACCACCAGGTGTACCATCAGGAGCCCAGCTAAACTATTATAGATACAGGCATGGTTCTGAAACAAAAGTTGTTCAGTATGATGGGCGCTTCTTTTCACAAGGACATTGAGGGTCTGGAGTACCTTATGTAGACCACCAGGTGTACCATCAGGAGCCCAGCTAAACTATAAGAGATACAGGCATGGTTCTAAAACAAAAGTTGTTCAGTATGATGGGCCGCTTCTTTTCACAAGGACATTGAGGATCTGGAGTACCTTATGTAGACCACCAGGTGTACCATGAGGAGCCCACCTAATCTATTAGAGATACAGGCAAAGTTCTAAAACAAAAGTTGTTCAGTATGATGGACCGCTTCTTTTCACAAGGACATTGAAGATCTGGAGTACCTTATGTAGACCATCAGGTGTACCATCAGGAGCCCAGCTAAACTATTAGAGATACAGGCATGGTTCTATAACAAAAGTTGTTCAGTATGATGGGTCGCTTCTTTTCACAAGGACATAGAGGATCTGGAGTACCTTATGTAGACCACCAGGTGTACCATCAGGAGCCCAGCTAAACTATAAGAGATACAGGCATGGTTCTAAAACAAAAGTTGTTCAGTATGATGGGAATAAATTGAGAAAGGACATTGGCTACTTTTTACCGAGGTTTTTTTGTTATCTACTTACTGACTTTTGTATACAATGGTTATAAATATTGATCTCTCAGGGCAGTACACCGAATAGCAAATTTTGAATTGTCCCTTTAACAACAGAAGCAAGCAAGTCATCCTTAAACAGTAGAGATAAGTACTGTTCTAATATCACTGTCATACTTACTATGAATATACATATCTACTTTAGAACCTGTGCCAAAAAAAAACTATCTAACGCGGACGAAGTCGCGGGTAAAAGCTAGTAACCTATATAAGAACAAAAACAAACAATACACTAGAAGCAAAGGCGGCCCTATCGCTCTAAGCGGTCTCTTCCAGGCAACCCTGCACACTAGAAAAGGTAGATAAGTGTAATAAACAAACAGCTCCAGAAGTAATAAATGTGGTTATAGTGGTTAGGTCTATTTTCAGGTCACCATCGGACTGTATGCTTGTTTGAAACTGCTCTGTACAAAACATAAATAATTGAAATTGAATTACACCCAAATCATATCGCCGCGTTACCAGTATTAACTCTGGTACCTTTATCAGTAGGGACCGGATTATATGCATGAAAAATGCCTGGAATATGCACGAAAAGTGGAGTTCTTGCAGCGGTACTAAGTGGACTGGCAAAATATTCAAGATCATATAACAGGTTTTTGGTATAAAAACAAAATAATGTTTTTTTCTCTCTTGCTCGGCAATGTAGAAAATTTCCTCCGTTTCTAAGTACATGATCTAGGATAGTCAGTTATCCACGAAGATACCGTTTTTTGCAGGCAAAGTCCACTAACAAATGTTGACAGATCAATGAGCGCACTCTTCAACTATGAGAACAATTAACACATACATACATACACATTTCCGAAAACCCCGTTTCAGTATTTGACGGAAGTCGTAACACAACCATGTCAGAGGCCTACTAGTGGTAGCAGGCGGTTGAAAAAATCGGACACCAGGGTTCATCGGGTCGTTGGACGACTCGGCGTCCCACACGAAAAAAGAAGAGTATTTGAGTTATTATGTGTGACCGTGAAAGTTAAAAACAGTTTTATGATAACAATTTTAGCAAAACACTCGCAATAGACGGGAGGAAGAGCAAAAAAAGATGCGTTTCGCACGAATAATACCTATTGATACTGTGTAAAACACACTGTAAATAATATGCATCATAATAAATTTGTAGAATTAATATGCTACTTGCCATGAAAATGCCTTAAATATGCTAATGCATATAATCCGGTCTCTAGTTATCAGTGATAGCTTCGGTCGGTCGGACACCAAAATCAATACCAGTTAAATCGGGTGAATAGTTAATCAGGTGCCGGAAATACTGTGGCATTCTTCATCAGTAGTCACAAGAGAAATGTTCGTTCTGTCTTCGTAGCTCCTGTGTAGATTACACATACATACATATATCATACCTATATCCCTTACGGGATAGGCAGAGCGAAAACCGCCGTAAAAACGGGCATTTACGCTACGTTTGACAAACATTTGAGACACATCGCTTTAGTGACAGGTTGTAAGCCCATCGCTTAAAATTGCAATACACATGTAACCCTCGAGTCAAAAAAGCAACCATGGGAAAGATATGTGGATCCTATTCTAAGCCGAAATCACACGGCAACTTGTTTATACAATGAATTAGGTTGTTAAAAAAGCATGTTTCTAACAAAGTTTAGACGATTTTTGTGCCTTTCGGCCTTGAATAAACTTGCGATCAGGAGTCATTTTTTGATGCGGTAGTTTCTCAATTTGCGCTCGTTTTAGCTTCTTCTCCGTCAGCACGGTTTCGCCCACTGTTGGGCATATGCCTCGTTTTAGCTATTTGCACATAATCCTAAAATCAATATTTTTGAACAGTGAAATCCTGTTCCCATTTCTACTAGTGTAAGTAAACTGATATTGATCATAGACTACTTAGAAATGAAGCCTATGGCTACCTTGGAAAACAATATAGTGATGCTATTCTGTGGGGTACTGCCTGTGTAAAAAAAACCAAGGGATCTTCTTCTTTTCCTGTAGGATTCAGAGTAGACGAACGACCCGATAAACCCTGATGTCAGGCTTTATTTTAACCGCCTACTACTACGCCTCTGATATGGTTGTGTAACGACCGCGGTCTAAGTAATCATAGACAACAACTGGGACGGACGGCTTAACGTGCCCTCCAAAGCACGGAACCATCTTTCTTACGAAACTACGGGATAACTTAGTTCAAAAAACTGTTGTGACGAATGAGGAGTACTCGCAGATGTACTCTATGTATTCACTTTATCGCCACAACTAACGTTGTCTTATACTGTGTAAACTCTCACGTAGACAATTTATAATATTAATTGAATTAAAGACACTCAAAAATTAAATTTAATAAATGAGCTACCATACATTAAATCGAAAATTTGGGGCAGCGTAAAAAGTAACATAGAATGTAATATGTGCTGTACAGACACACATAACGCAACGCAATTGCACAAAAAATAAGCGACTTTGGAATTTTTGTAAGTTATGCCAGCCGTACCAGACTAAATAAATAAATAATATCTCGTCATTTCAGGGAACATAGCCCCATACTATGTTAGTGTTTTACAAAAAATATCTCCTGTGTTATTCTTGATCATAAGTACCAAATTCAATTATTGTCTAGTTGGTTGTCTGATCGATTCAGGTTTACCCGAGCGACCGGATTATTAAACGTTGCCAATTTAAATGATGTATTGCTAGATTACCTCGGACGGGGAATAGATTTGTTTCTGTTAAAACATTCATCTATTCCAGTTCAGCAGGATACAAGTTGTCAAGAGAAATAATTACCTATACATGTTTATTTAATAAAATATGCCTGTCAGTTTCTCACTTGGAATTGAGACAGATGTATACGTCGTACACTATATTATGAGTTTATTTAATTAATGGCAATATATTATTTTTATATCTGATTTAAAGATAGATAATTTGTGTGGTAAGCGCTTTCCCACTTCAACTGGTAACCGTTGTTTGAAGGAATTTGAAAGACATTAATAGCGCTTAAAAAAGCCTTTCGAATAGGAAGAGTAAGCCCATTCGTAAAACTTATTCGATAACCCCTGAAAGGCTTACCAGTTAGGTCCCTGGGCACAAACCAAACCCGAAAACATTCAGTACACGGGTTCGGTAGCAGGTAGATGCACTACCTAACCTCTACCATTGCACTGCGCCACATCGGTCGTCGAATTCAAAACAAACATTTGTATTCGAGGATTATCCGGTTTAACTGTTATTGATTTCCGTTCACTGCGGTTAAATGAATCTATTAATATTGCAAATGGTAGATATTAGAGTGGATTACTGGAGTGCCAATCAAGCTACAGGGATTTAAGAATAGGAAAACAGTTATTTCAGTGTAACAAGCTATCAATGTACATTAACTTTCCCTATTGAATAGTAATAATCTTCTTCTTTTCGTGTGGGACACCGGGTTGATGAAAGATATAAAATTTTACAAATGACCGATAGCGAAATCTCAAGACGGGTTTGTGATAACTGGTGATAAGGAACAACTTTCCGCAAGGAACATAGGTTGATATAATATGACAAAAATATTTTGAGTTTCCATAGTTACTCAAATCAGCTGACCGGCGTTTTTGTTTGGGAGGACCATTTTTTTTTTCGTATTTCGACCCATGTTCCTTATCACCAGACCGTCTTGAGTTTTCACTATCGGTCACTTGTAAAATTGCTCGCTATATGATAATAACTATAGACTTCGCTCCATGTAGCATTTTGATGTAAGGCTTAAAACCAGCCCAGAATCTGACCACGAATATACTTCAATTACGATAGTAGTCAGTTTTAATCTTTGTATCTGACGGTCCCCACCGCGGCCGGTCTGAATCGATTACTGCATCGGGTCAATGGAACGATTTGGTGAAAAATTCTGGATGTAGGTTTCCACCAAAAGCCAGGTGCAGGTTTTGAGGCCGTCCCTTGAAGCTTACCTAGAGTCCACAAGAAAGTATTGGTGGATAAACGAATGGTGAATATACACACATCACTCCTATACTCGTATTCCGCCTGCGCAGGAAAACGGCCAAAAACTAATATTTGCGCCACGTCTGACAAACATTTTATTAAGGTAATTAAATTAAATAAAAAGAAAATTGTGTATCACCATAGTGACAGGTTGTCAGCCCATCGCCTATAATTGCAGTACACATGAGTCGCTTGAGACGGGAAAGAATGGGAGTGATGCTGTTCTAAGCCGACTTTAGCCGACATCACACATCAAAATGACTGGCAAACATTTGTTAAATACCAGCCGCATAGTAACCGTTCGCTTATCGCCGCAACCTTGGCTCGCACGACGGGACCGACGGCTTAACGTGCCCTCCGAATCACGGAACCATCTTTCTTTTCGGACATTCAGGTGGTTCAACCTGCAATTACGATACTTGTCAGTTTTAATCCTCGTATCTGAATATCCTCTCGCAACCGGCCTGAATCACCTGATCAGTGAATTGGGTCATTGGAATGACTTGTAGGAAAGTTCTGGGTGTAGATTTCCTTTCTACCAAAAGTTATGGCACGTTCACACAACGCCAATATGGGCAGGGAAATAGTAAGGGAAGTGGGTAGCGCGAATACGTAAACAGGTTACTCACGCTGCAGCTACTCGTCATGCCACTGCCACTTTCCGTGCTTCCCCGAATGTCGTCTTTTAGTGCGCGAGTCAAAGGAACGCGAGTGTAATGTATTACTATGTTGCTCACTCGTATTGGTGCTAGAAAAGTACGACAGCAGGTTGTGAACAATCACTCGCGTTCCTCGAAAGTATTTCGACCAATATTCGCGGTAGCGGCAGGAGCAGTAGCAGGTGCATAGTATAAACGCAGTATTAGGTGCACATTTTGAGGTCGTCCCGGGAAGCTTACCTACCGTCCACAAAAAAAGTATTAGTGGATAAATGACTGGCACACATTTATTAAATACCAGCCGCATAGTAACCGTTCGCTTATCGGCGCAACCTTGGCTCGCACGTGGTCGGCGCCATTAATGCCAACACAACACACATGTATTATTGCAGTTTTATTTATCCATTAAATTTTCGACACGTATATTTATAACAAGTTTTCATGAGTACGGGCCGGCGAATATCTAGCTCAATTTGGCGCGCGCCGTTTTAGCAAATTGAAAAGGAACTGCATCGTAACTGAAATAATGTCAGTATTGTCTGGCATGAGCAATTTTATTAACAATTTAAACCTCTGTAGTCCTTTAGTCTTATAAAATTGCTTTGAGGTTTAGTTTAGGTCCTAAGAACATATACAGGGAGTAACAAAAAGGGCATAAGAAGCCGAAAGTAGGTCATGAAACTGAAGAACTTTTTTCATAAAACACAGTTCAAAAGATAAAAAAGAAATTAATAAGCTGATCAGAAATTTTGTAATTTTGTTTTTGGTCCAATTTTTGTTTAACTTTTCTAACTATGTTTGGGGAAACTTGTCCAGGTTCATGATTATCTTGACCTCCTTTCCGCCTATTACACCCTTTTTGTTACTCCCTATAAGTAAGCTATAAAGCGCCTGTATTGCTCCGGACCGTTGTGCCCAGCGCAAATAAAAGTTCTATAGATAGAGATACAATAGTGTTGTCAATGTCGTTTTGCTGCTGATAGACAGTGACACGCACAGAGCACCGAAACGTCATGTGCTGTCACCGCGCGAGTTCTTTGGTCTGTGGTGACACGGATAGACGGCTGTGTTCGTACGCGTGCTAACTATTCGTACCTTAGAAAGTTCACTCTATATACAATCCCTTTCGGGGTAGGCACAGCGTAAACGGCCGCAAAAACGGACATCTACGCCACGTCTGACAAACTTTTGAGGGTCATTCGGAAAACTGTGTATCGCCATAGTGACAGGTTGTCAGTCCATCGCCTAAATTTGCAATACACACCCTCAAGTCTCCTACTCGACTCCCACGGGAAAGACATGGGGTGATGCTATTCTAAGTCGGCATCACACGGCATAGACGGCATCACACGGCATTTTTCACTCTATTGCTTGCTTAAATATACTCTTAGTTTATGTTTATGTCACTTTGGTTATTTCTATTTTGATAAAAAATACTTTATTATTGCCATGTGTTTAATTGATTTACGTGACTAACATTGATGTTTTTCTGTATTCCAGGCCCCTGGTGGCGTTACTAGACGGAAGAGATTGTACAGTTGAAATGCCCATTCTGAAGGATGTCGCCACAGTCGCGTTTTGCGACGCACAGTCCACGTCAGAAATACATGAAAAGGTAAACTACACTAATGTAAAATATGATTTAGCTCAAGGCCGGCCAATCCCAGGCCCGCGGGACACGAGGTGGCGTGGCCCACCAAGGCATTTTTATTGACCCGCCAAGGCATAAGAATAAGGCCCTCCAGTCATTGTTTGGTAAAAAGACGTGTTTTGACCTTCTCAAGGAAATCAAAATTCTTAGAGTTACTTCCTGTGAACCTAGCACACCACCGTTAATACAAAATTAACCACGTCGGGCATTGATAAGACGTAAGTATCGCAAAATTGCAAAGATTTGATGGTCCTTGTCCGTTTCCATCTTTAGTTACTTTCACGAAAACATATAAATCCTATAAAGTTATATGAAACTGTATTCTTAAAATATTACTTAGTTTTTTTTCTATAATGACTACAGTAGTATTCCCTTTGTAAATCGTGGCCCGCTGCCCCATTATATTTAAAATTTTGCCCACCTGGAAAATTAGTTGGCCGGCCATATTTAGATGGTATAATGATTTTAATATAGCATCGGTCCTACACACAGTTGTTGGCGACAACTCATATGAGTTATCTCTTCTGCGATGAGCTACTTGTACCATATAGTGCATAAGGATAAATCTGACAGATCAGTTACATCCAAATACATTAATAACACTAAAGTGAGGCCACCCCAATAAGCCATTTTTGACAGCTGTTAGTCCTATGCTAAAGCACAGATCTGCCAGCTGTCAAATCTTGGCGTATTGGGATGGTCGTACTCTGTAACTGGCGGCCCGCTCAGGTCAGTTCCCGTTTCTATCCATTTCGCCGTGCTATGACACGCTATGCAACTGTTTCTGAGTCTTTAAGAGGCAGCAATATCAGAACAAAAATTGCAACCTTACCCTGTTATTTTCTAATCCTTTCTAGTGCCTGCATGCAATAAGCATAAATTTTTGCATAAAAGCTCTCTGATTTTTCATGGTTTTTAAGTTTCTTGTAGTTACTCTGCTATTTCTGATTTCATGCCCTTGGGGCCCGGTCTATTGTAACATGGAGATGGACGAAATATGATTCGTTAGAGAAAAATTTAATTTTGTTCGGTAAAGATATTTTATGAAATATCTTAGTATTTATAGACTTTATTATTATTACTTTATGTACGTATCGTAGATAAAGTATAAATCTCGAAATGGTTTAAAGCTTTCAATTATAATATACCATCTTATCATGCCCAATAAAATTAAGTAAGTAAGTAAGTAAAAACACTTTATTGCACATTCAAAACACAAATAAAAGACGGCCTTATCGCTGAAAGCGATCTCTACCAGACAACCTTTGGGTGGAGGAGAAATCAAAGGGAAGAAGAGAGTAGTGCATAAATAAAGGTAAGATCAGACAGTGTAAGTACATTAATAAATATACTAAATCATACCATATTATAATATACTACAATATATAATATTATAAATAAATACAGATTATAATACATAAGTATAAATACATATTTATATATATATAAGTTAGATAGGATTGGAATCTAAGAATGCAATAGGATACAATACTAACTAGCGAACAGACTTTATCATAAAATGTTGATGTACCTTAATTTTAAAGGTATCCAAAGAAGTACAGTGACGTATTTCTCGTGGCAACGCATTCCAAATGTGAGTGGCTTGTTAATTTAATTAAAATTAATATGTGACTGTGTTTCGTTTCCAGGTGCTGAACGAAGCGGTAGGCGCACTAATGTGGCACACGATAATCCTCACCAAGGAGGACCTGGAGAAGTTCAAAGCGCTGCGGATCATCGTGCGCATCGGCTCCGGCGTCGACAACATAGATGTCAAAGCGGCCGGGGAATTAGGTAAACATACATACATAGACATATTACGCAAATATACCTTGCAGGGTAAAAAGAGCGTAGATGGCCGTCAAAAACAGACAGAACCGAAAAACACTTGAGTCGTTCAGAAAATTGAGTACTATGCCAGGCGCGGTCACAGCACTCAGTTTCGGGGGGGGTCATCGTGGCCGGTGGCTGACCCAAACTTTGGAATTACGGCGAAACATTTTTTTTTAATAGTAGGAAAGAATTCGGCAGGTGCGGATCCAAGGTTTGGCTTAAGGGCATTTTGAGTACCTACCTACCTATTTACCATTTTGTAATGTCAAAATTTCAGTTTAGCACAGCGCTCTCTGGTTTGACATTCAGAACTATCAACAGAACTGACAACAGAAAAACTCCCATTGCGAGAAGCGAGCCCGACTTTTCACGTTTAAACTGATGTAGTGCAAGCATCACTAAGGGAGAGTGTAAGAAGCACAACAACAAAACAACACTTATTGCGAGCGAAGCGACCCCGACTTTTCACGTTTAAACTGATGTAGTGCAAGCATCACTAAGGGAGAGTGTAAGAAGCACAACAACAAAACAACACTTATTGCGAGCGAAGCGACCCCGACTTTTCACGTTTAAACTGATGTAGTGCAAGCATCACTAAGGGAGAGTGTAAGAAGCACAACAACAAAACAACACTTATTGCGAGCGAAGCGACCCCGACTTTTCACGTTTAAACTGGTGTAGTGCAAGCATTATTTAAGGAGATTAGTAGAGGCGCCCCATCAATACAAAAATTTGCGAGCGAAGCGAGTTCGACTTTTTACGTTAAAATAGATAATAGATAGGATACCAGGACTGTGAAGTTACGTGACGAGTGAGGTGATGTGATGAGCTATTTTCCTTGAATCTCGGAAAAATTGGGTGAAGCCGGTGAAAGGCGGTTCAGGGCAGTTTCTTTTTTTTTATTAGGTTTCGGGGGGGGTCATGACCCCAATGACCCCCCCCCTGTGACCGCGCCTGTACTATGCAGGGTAAAAAGAACGTAGATGGCCGTCAAAAACAGACATAACCGCCACGTCTGAAAAACATTTGAGAGTCATTCAGAAAATTGAGTATCGGTTCGCTTCATTTCTTTGATGGTCGTAAGAATTGTGACTTTATCGAGCTATAGTGACAGGTCTTTTACTATCAAGGATATGACAAAAGCCATTCCATCTCTGGTTCACCATAGCGACCCGTTAATATTTGCCTCCTCTAGCTACTTTCCCTATCCAACCTCGCGTTTCAAACGTCGTATGACGCATCCAAAGACTCTGATGTCCTTCAATGCATTCATCTCTTAGTGCTGTTGTTAGCTTATTGCTAGTGGTAGCGTGGTTAACAACGACCCGATGAACCCTCAGTGGGTGTCACTAATTTGGCACACCATAATCCTCACCAAGGAGGAAATAGAGAAGCTCAAAGCGCTGCGGATCATCGTGCGCATCGGCCCCGGCGTCGACAACATAGATGTCAAAGCGGCCGGGGAATTAGGTAAACACACATACATCACACCTACATCTCTGCGGGGTAAAAAGAGCGTAGAATGCCATAAAAAACAGATATTTAAGCCACGTCTGACAAACATTTGAGGGTCATCCAGAAAATTGTGTATCGCTCATTTCTTTGATGGTTTGTTGATGGTCTGAGGACGTATAAGACTTTATTAATAAAAGAGAATTATTCTCGTTAATAAATTTACAATTTATCGCTTAAACCTCAGCCATTTTATTTAGCGAAAATGCGAAAGACCTGTCTGTATAGCGATTTTCTATAGATTCATTTCTGTGATGGTCGAAAGACCTGTCTGTATAGCGATTCTCTATAGATTCATTTCTGTGATGGTCGAAAGACAATAGTGTCCCGTCGCTGATTCACCATAGCAACCCGTTAATATTTGCCTCCTCTAGCTACTTTCCCTATCCAACCTCGCGTTTCAAACGCCGTATGACGCATCCAAAGACTCTGATGTCCTTCAATGCATTCATCTCTTAGTGCTGTTGTTAGCTTATTGCTAGTGATAGCAATCAGTTTAGCGCGGTTTCCAACAACCCGATGAACCCTCAAAGGGGCCACTAATGTGGCTCCTGACCAATCGTGCGCATCGGCTCCGGCGTCGACAACATAGATGTCAAAGCGGCCGGAGTAGGTAAACAAACGTATATCACACCTAAATCACTGCGGGGTAAAAAGAGCGTAGACGGCCGTAAAAACAGTCATTTACGCCACGTCTGACGAATATTTGAGGGTCATCCAGAAAATTGTGTATCGCTCAATTCTTTGATGGTCGAAAGACCTGTCTGTATAGCGATTCTCTATAGATTCATTTCTGTGATGGTCGAAAGACCTGTCTGTATAGCGATTCTCTATAGATTCATTTCTGTGATGGTCGAAAGACCTGTCTGTATAGCGATTCTCTATAGATTCATTTCTGTGATAGTCGAAAGACCTGTCTCTATAGCGATTCTCTATAGATTCATTTCTGTGATGGTCGAAAGACCTGTCTGTATAGCGATTCTCTATAGATTCATTTCTGTGATGGTCGAAAGACCTGTCTGTATAGCGATTCTCTATAGATTCATTTCTGTGATAGTCGAAAGACCTGTCTGTATAGCGATTCTCTATAGATTCATTTCTGTGATGGTCGAAAGACAATAGTGTCCCGTCGCTGATTCACCATAGCAACCCGTTAACATTTGCCTCATCTAGCAACTTTCCCCAACCTCGCGTTTCAAACGCCGTATGACGCATCCAAGGACTCTTGATGTCCTTCAATGCATTCATCTCTTAGTGTTGTTAGGTAGCACGGCAATAAGGTAGCTTATTGCAAGTTTTAACGTGGTTTACAACGACCTGATGAACCCTCAATGAGGGCAATAATGTGGCACACTATGACCAAGGAGGATCTAGAAGTTAAGTGATTGATTACGCATTGGCTTCGATGTCGACAACATGATGTTAAAACGGCCGGGAATTGGGTAACATATAGAAACCATCATTAGCAAACTGTATCATACGCAAGGCAAAGAAAACTACAATGTACAAATCGAATAAGGTGGTAGAGTCTGCGCGAAAAGATAATCTTATCTTATCTTCATATCTTATTTAGCCTTTGCCGTGTGGTGCCGGCAGAGTAGAATAGCACCACCCCATCTCTTCCCGTGGGAGTCGTAAGAAGCTACCGAGGGATAAATCTGACCCAAGCACAACGGTCCTGGAGAGGCCAACTCCACAATTAAACCCGGAACGGGGTCTCCTGGGGGCGCGTGTGACAGAGATCTACCGCGCGGCAGACTCCTGCAGCCGACCTGGCTCCGCACGTATCGACTAGTCGTTCCTGCGGATCCAGCCAGGAAGGTCGAGAGGGTGGCGCAGGTCCTGGGCAGCCCTGCGTTTTCCATAATTGCGTCCCAGGCAACGCAGTGATCATTCATCAATAGTAATCGCGTTCTACTTCCCCAACCAGCATACAAGAGTATACAATGTAAACCCTCTTTATTTGTAAATTCCAGGCATAGCAGTATGTAACGTACCAGGCTACGGCGTGGAGGAAGTGGCGGACACTACAATGTGCCTCATCCTCAACCTGTACCGGCGGACCTACTGGCTCGCCAACATGGTGCGCGAGGGCAAGAAGTTCACAGGTATGTAACACCTCCAAATAGAGCTCTTATCTTATATACCACACTTATATATACAGGGTGTAAGGGATAGCCCTCTGAATACTTATAGGGTGCATTTAGATCATGAAAGGGATCATCGTTTCCATTGGAATATATGTCAAGAAACGACAAAAAATATTTGAACTCTCATACAAAATAACTGCAACTACTTTGAAGGTATTTTTTTTTACATTTCCTGAAATAGTTTCTCACGGAAAGTTGTTCAGTGTCATGGTCTGAATGCACCAGCAGCGTCCTTCCAGGATAATGCCCACTTTGCCGGAGGTTATTGGCTACTAATACCTGGAAAGTGTGACTATTAAAACTAATATTATTTCTAGAAAGAAAACAACGTGTTGCTGCTTCCAGAGCTATATTGACACTGTCGTAAATAACGAACAAAAAGACATTTAAAAAATTAGGATACAAAACGTATAAAAAAGGTGCGATTCCGCGCAGTCCATACCCCTAAACTATATTCGTTCTCTTCTACAAGTATGGCCATTAAAGTAAAGTCATTCATGATCCTATTAGTAAATGAAAATAAGAATTGAAAAAAGTAATAAGTAGTTATAAGAAATTGTAGAATTCGTTACAATAACTTATACTAGATGTCGCTTGTACGTCGCTACTAGAGATTGATAGAATTTTCAAGAGATTGTAAGAATTTTCAAGAGATTGGAGAGTTTTCAAGAGATTGAAAGAATTTTCAAGAGATTGAAAATTTGGGAGTGCCAGTCGAGGCTCCGGGAGCTCAGTTGGCAGAGCAGTGGGACGGAACCCCACGCTCCCAGGTTCCAATCCCGGCGGGCGCTATCATTTTATTTTTGTGAGTGCATAATAATCCGTACTTCCCTGTTAATATTATGAATCTGAGTGTTTGTGTGTGTATGTATGTTTGTTACCTCTTCACGTTCAAAAGGCTTGACCGATTTGGATGAAATTTGGAACATAGGTAGAGTATAACCTGGAATAACACATAGGCCACTTTTTACCGCCGGAAAACAACTGTTACCACGGAAAAAATTGTGGCAACGGGCGGAAAGCTAGTAAAGCAGGGCCAAGAGGCTCATAGGCGACATAAAACTGGTGAACACCCAGCTACATAGCCTGGCACATCGCCGCAAGGTTGCCTGCTTGTCGGTATTTTATAGATTGTACTTCGGAGAGTGTGCTCAAGAGCTTCACGACCTTGTTCCACCAGCTCCCTTCTACCATCGGACATCCAGACGCACCGCCGGATACCATCCGTACCTGGTAGCCATTCCACCAATTCGGACTAAGCGCTTCCAGTCATCATTTATAATGCGCACTGCTAAAGAGTGGAACTCACTACCTGCGTCTGTGTTTCCAAACGCATACAACCCTAATCTCTTCAAAGTAAGAGTGAACAGGTTTCTTTTGGGTGAGCTCGCTCCATCTTAGACTCTGTCTCTGTCCTATGACCTAGACTAGAGTCAAGAGCAAACCCATCATTAATAAAATAAAAAAAAACTACTAGATGGAAAACAATGTCTTACTGCTTCCAGAGCTATACTGACACTGTCGTAAATAACAAACAAAATTACATCATTTGGCAGAGAAGTGGGACGGAACCCCACGCTCCCAGGTTCAAATCCTGGCGGGCGCGAAAAAAATTAATTTCTTAATTTCTTTCTTCAGATCAATTTCTTATTTTTATTTATGAAAATTTATTACCGTGTGATGTGAAGTGCCGTGTGATGCCGGCTTAGAATAGCATCACCCCATTTCTTACCCATGGGTGTCGCAAGAGGCGACTAAGGGACTCGAGGGTGTGTATTGCAATTTTAGGCGATGGGCTGACAACCTGTCACTATACTGATACACAGTTATCTGATTGACCCTCAAGCTTTTGTCAGACGTGGTGTTAATATCCGTTGACATTAGTATCATGACATTGAATTAAATGATATTTATTATAATCAAACTTACATTAGGGTATAATTTGAAACTTTTTAAGGAGATTTTAATTGATTTGGATTTATATAATTTAATTACTGTTGCGACGCCCCCAGCGGGGTTATTGTACCTAACTGCCTATTTTAATTACGATCTATTTTATATGCTTGTACAATATGCAACTTAAATAAAAACTTGAAACTTGTTTTACGGCCGTTAACGCTCTGCCTACCCCGTGAGGGATATAGGCGTGATTTATGTATGTATGTATGTATGCGACATCTGTGTGTGTTGCAGGTCCGGAGCAGGTGCGCGAGGCGGCGGCGGGGTGCGCGCGCATCCGCGGCGACACGCTGGGCATCGTGGGGCTGGGCCGCATCGGCTCGGCGGTGGCTCTGCGCGCGAAGGCGTTCGGCTTCAACGTCATCTTCTACGACCCCTACCTGCCCGACGGCATCGAGAAGTCGCTCGGACTCACGCGCGTCTATACGTTACAGGTGATTCTATTTCATTTATTTTGTAATAACAATATAAAAATGTAAGTTTTCAGCACGCATTTTTTTTATAAAATAAAGTAATATTAGATAATCCATCAATAACGAAAATTTTAAAACATCATAATATAACCTCCTGGCGCCCACGCGCCTCAGGAGAGGCCAAAATAAACATGGCGACTCCAGCCCAGAACTTTTTCTGAGTATCGTTTAATTACGGCCCGTGAGCCTTTCAGAGACCCATATTAAAAAATGTTGTAAAAAATTTCAAATTTCGCGGGTTTAATAATGTCATTTGTTTTAATTTATGGACGAAATAATATGGAGTAGTTTCCGGTATGCTTTGATTGGTTGTTACAATTGACAGTCGTCATTTTGAAGAAAATTAACGGCGACATGGCGCCCGTCACGGACACGCGGTAAGTAAATCATATTTTTTTATGATATTTAATGATTATTAAGTATGTGTTCGTGCAAAAAACTATGCAATAATAAGTACTACCCACACGAAACTCATTAGTTTGCAGTTTTACGCCCAAAATTCTGCATAATCTTTGTTTAAAATAATATGTACTCTGGAAAGGCGGTAGGGTCGATGCTAGTATGAAAAGTATCTCAAGTTTATTTGTGTATGGCTTTAAGACATGCTGTTTCATGAAATATTTTTGATGTTTCGAATGTAAATAATCTTTTGAGCTTATACTAACAATTTAAGATTTGCCCACGCTGAGGTTTACAATTGTTTTGTGCACCAATACACCTAGTGCTTTATTCATAGGTTTGCAGGATCACGAAATTGAAGCTCTTGTGGACGGTGGTGCTCTGATGATTCAGAATTCGAAGATGATGGAGAAGACAATACAGGATTCGTCACATTTTATGACGACAACACGCAAATAACTCGTCAGATACATAATTTAAGTCTAGAAGTTTGTTTCAGATATTTTTGTTGGCTTAATTCTGATTGTTTCTTACGAATATAAAACCTACAACTTTGAAAAATTGATGTTTTATTGAATTTTATGCGTAAAACCTAAGATTTTTTAGTAGAAAACTGTTGAGAAAAAATACCTTTGATAGTTTAAGAAGAAGAAGAAAGTTGAAATAAGTGATTTAATTAAAAATTAACTGAAAGAAACATATAAGGACTAGTCAGTTGTATATTTTTAGTCCAAATCATAGTTTTCTCAAGTACGGCCCAATAGCCTTTATACAGAACAAAAGATAAATAAATAATTGAAATGAAAATTAAATGCTAACATAATCATAATTATACCCTGAAAGTTTCACTGCAAACCGATAACTCTAACATATTAAATTTTCAACTCTAAACCTTGGGTGTTTATGACTATAACAATTATGTACTATGAGAAGGACATTCGGGCCGTTGTGAAGGATGACTCAAAAAATCTCTGGGCGCCACGAGGATAATAAATACATTTAAACATAGCCGTGTGATGCCGGCTTAGAATAGCATCACCCCATTTCTTGCCCGTGGGAGTCGTAAGAAGCGTCTAAGGGACTCGAGGGTGTGTATTGCAATTTTAGGCGATAGGCTGACAACCTGTCACTATGGCGATACACAATTTTCCGGATGACCCTCAAATGTTTGTCAGACGTGGCGTAAATGTCCGTTCTATGCGGCCGTTTACGCTCTGCCTACCCCGCAAGGGATTATAGGCGTGATATGTGTATGTATGTATGTATGTTAAACATAGCAACTTTGAAAAAACTAGTTCTAAATATGAAATTATTAGAATTAACAAAATTGTGTAATTAAAAAAACTATTTTACTTGATGGCCTACTATTAAAAGAACTCACTCAAGCTATAACATGGTTGTGTCACTTAAAAGTTGTACACACCGTTTTGATATATATGATAATCTCTCACACCAGGGTACGTCAGTGCCTTTATTTTTTTTTATCCCGCCTGAGCAGTTTTTCTATTAGGACAATACAAAATTGTAGCAGTAGTGCGACGGCGTGCGAGACGCATAAGTTCCGGCTTCGTTTCTCGGTGGGGCACTCAAATATTTATCACTTTCTGAATTTGTCCTGTCTGTTTAAGATATTGCATGCTGAACCGATTGTTCGAAAAGAAAGATCGTTCCGTACTTCGGAGGGCACGTTAAGCCGTGTCGGTCCCGGTTGCTGTCTATGACTACTTAGATGTCGCAGTCTATGATTACTTAAACTGCTTCTATTGGCCTTCTTCTATTAGTAAGCGGTTGAAAAACTCTGACACCAGGGTTCATCGGGTCGTTGGAAGACTTGGTGGCCCACACGAAAAGAAGAAGACTTTGATGATGAATCTATAGTACTGATTTTTTGTGTTCCAGGACCTGTTATTCCAGAGCGACTGCGTGTCATTGCACTGCAGCCTCAACGAGCACAACCACCACCTCATCAACGAGTTCACCATCAAACAGATGCGCCCCGGTACGTGGACATTTTATTTTATTTATTTTGAAATACCACCAATTTACAAGAAGTAGTAGGAGTTTATGTTCAAACAGGCTTCTATATCATCATCTGCCTGCCCTTATCCCAATTTAAACAAATAAACACATCACGCCTATATCCCTTGTGGGGTAGGCAGAGCGCAACGGCCGCAAATCGGACATGTACGCCACGTCTGACAAATATTTGAGGGCCATTAGGAAAATTGTGCATCGCAATAGTGATAAGTTGTCAGCCCATCGCCTAAAATTGCAATACACACCCTCGAGTCCCTTAATCGCCTCTTACGACTCCCCAGGGTAAGAAATGGGGTGATGCTATTCTAAGCCGGCATCACACGGCAAACAAATAAATTAGTTTATTATTTACTAGCGGCCCGCCCAGCGGTGTCACCCGCTGATAACCGATTCCCGGCGGGAAACAGACCTTCTCCCGACATAAATGAAAATCATTCTTTAACACTATAATTTTTCTTTACTGATTCAGTTACTAGTTATTTCAAATATTAGACCTATGATACCGCGATATTAGGTTTTAGGCATTTGACAATACAGTTAGTTTATTTTCAGACTTCTGCATAGTCTCGATAGTCTCCGCCGGTCATAAATTTAGAGGTCGTGGTACAACAGTCGACGATACAGCTTTGATTCAATCAAATAAATAACATAAACGTTTTATTGAAAGACCATGAAAGGCGTTTTTATAACAATAGGATTTTAGAACAATAAAATAAAGACGATAGTTACAGCAATTGTTTTTACTCATCACCAGTGTTCTAAATCGCATACCGTGAATCGGTCGCCTTTAATTTTAGAATAAAAAGGTCCCAAATAACCTATACCTACCTTTTTAACGGTTTAAAGAAAAAGCTTTTTTTTCTGAACCAGCCAAGTTAACCTCACAGCATGAGTAAAGAGAAGCCGATGTTTGACTTGAGCGAGTTTTGGGAGTATCGATATCTCTTGATTATATTGTCTCTGCTGTTCGTGAAGGCTGTCTGGCATGCCGCTAGTAAGTTGTTCAAAATATCTTTGGTGTCAATTGTATAATTTCTCTTTACGGCGAGTGTAGCCGTCAACGACCTCGACAGTGGCGCCACTTCACAAAAATGAAGTTATCTCTTTATACATACAATCTATCAGAATATCCGTTGCCCAAGTTTTTAGTATTATCCTTACGTAAAATTAGAAAAGTTATGGAAAAAAGTACCCGGCCACTTTTGGTATTAATTGCCATAACTTTAATGAGTTAGTAGGTCGAGGTCTTTCACGAGTACACTCGCCTTAACGATTGAAGTTCGGTGTCCCACACACAAAAAAAGAAGTACATATGCCGATGATTATTGTACAGAATGTTGTTGTAGTGTATTGAGTCAATTGTCTATCTTTAGTATATCGAAAGTGTATTGACTAATCAGTGTCTCAAGCACATACATCACCACGGTAGGGTAGGGAGTTTGTCCGGTCAGTCTATGCCCGACCGTAGCCCAGAGTGGCACTTACAACTTCTATCAAGTTAATCAGGGATCGTACATATAATTGCAGTATCGCTATCTGTAACTACCTTGATTAATTATTACATAAACGACATTAGGTAAATATATTTAAGTACCTGTACTTCAATCTGACAGAAGCGGAATTTCGATAAATAACGTTTTCATAGAGTTATGAAATTTTAAGGGATGAAGGCGCTAGTTATGCTCCGAAATCCTCTTAAAAGCGCTGTCACTTTCCGCTAAATAGGTTTGGAAAATGAATAAACATACCATGGCTGACATAATATCTACTATCTTTGCCATTTCTTGTTATTAAGTCGCGTAGTTTTTTTGTTACTCTTTTACTAGGCTTGGCAGGCGGATAGGTAAGCGCAGTGCTATCTTATAAGATATTCAATGAATAAATAAAAAACATTGGTAGCTCCACACATGGTTCAATATTATACAACAATCAATTATGTAATTATTATTTATAACCACATATTTGTTTACAGCTCTATAACAATTGAAAAAAATAAGGTGGTACATAACAAAGGTGCCCGGAATTTCTTATTATTGGGTAAATAAATAAAAAATATTATTTAAGTTGGGTAATCTTCTGTTGTTTTACTCATTTTCCACATCAGTTACTTCTATCTCGAATAGAACACAGTTGTGGTAAAATAAAATAAAGATTGGCGACCATTTTCAGTAAAAACAGTGCACGATTAGTTTAATTGTATTAGAAAAGGATTGGAGATAGATAACCCTCGCTAAAATTGACTTTGATTAGACGTTTTTCGTATGAAATTTTAGACAAAACCATAGACGTTTTCAGATTTACTTCCTATTGTCTTTTTTTTTTTCAATATCTAACAGTTGACAGTCAGAGCGCAATTTATAGTGCTCAATTTTAAAACAGTTCTTTGGAATAGTGAATAGTCTTTATTGAAGTGAAATGTCATATAAAAACTTTTTCAATTTTAAAGAGTTCGACCAATACAAATGGTTGATGATTGCGATTGCACTCATACCAATATTCGCTTACTACGGCTATTTTGTAATACAAGAATTTAGACAAGGTTTGTTGTATCAGCCTATTTGCAGTCCACTGCTAGACGTAGGCATCCCCCAGAGTACGCCACTCAGGGTACTCTCGTTTTCGCAATCCAGTCGCTACCAGCCGCCTTTTTTAGGTCATGGGTCCATCTGGCCGCAGGTTGTCCAATATTGTTGTTGCATTTTATTTTAATAATTCCACTATTTTTTTACATCTTGTAGCCATTTACATTCCGTGTGATGCCAGCTTAGTATAGTAATAGTATCACTTCATTTCTTTCCCGTGGGTGTCGTAAGAGGCGACCGAGGGGTTTTAGGGTTCATTTGTAGTACAACTTTATGCGACAACCTGTCACCATACTGATACACGATTTTATTTATTTATTTTTGGTTTCTTTAGGAAACTTTCAAAAACGGCCCTCAGAATATTTGTCAAACATTGCGATAGCTACCGTATTTTTTTGCCGTTAACGTTCCGCCTACCCGCATGGCATAAAGGCGTGATATATGTATCATCATCATTGGCCTCACACGTCTGTAACAGACGATTTAATCAGTGTCTGAGGCAAGACTTTTCATGGCTGTATAAGCCGATACGGGAGCGGCATAGTTTTCCGCACGCTCTACAAGTGAAGGTGGAATTTGAGACTGGCACATGCATGTTTAGATGACGTTTTTGCCTTTTATTAGCGAGACCAGAAAACCAGGCATTATCGTGTGTTTTACGCCCATCAAACACACGCTTACGCCATTCGTCCCTATCCTCAGCAAGCTTCTCCCAGCTTTGATGGTCAATGTTAAACGCAGCCATGTCCCGCTTGGCGCAATCTTTGAAACGCAGCATAGGTCTCCCAACCCCTCTTTTAGCGTTTGCTACAGCGCCAAGCAGAACACGCCGTGGTAGACGCGAAGGTTTCATCCGGTGCACATGCCCTAGCCACCGCAATCGTCTCTGCTTAAGCAGGGCGGTAAAACTAGATATATATTTACCTATCGCGATATTTATCTATATTTATTTACTATAAATATGTATAGACTAAACAAATATTTAACAATTGACTAAACATATCCTCCCTGTGAGGATCGAACCCACACCAATCTCATTAAATCAAACAGTCATCTGATGTTGTTATGCATATGGTTTGTTCCAGGCGCGTTCCTGGTGAACACGGCGCGCGGCGGGCTGGTGGATGACGAGGGTCTCGCGGCCGCGCTCAAGCAGGGCAGGATCCGCGCGGCCGCGCTCGACGTCCACGAGAACGAACCCTTCAACGTGTTCCAGGTATTTTTTTTTTTTTTTTTTTTTTTTATTAATGATGGGTTTGCTCTTGACTCTAGTCTAGGTCATAGGACAGAGACAGAGTCTAAGATGGAGCGAGCTCACCCAGAAGAAGCCTGTTAAGGCACTGGCGCTCCCACACACTGACGGAACGCAGCAATCTACTTGGCGCCAGACTTCGGTGGGATGGTGGTCGCGAGCCAGGCGGCCCCTTACGGAGCCTTCCACCGCGCACGTGGGATCGTTCAGCCGGACTTATCCACAGGCAAGCCTGTGTTGCCGTTGCCCGGGCTCCACCGCTAGGAGGTAGATCCCATACCACCCCAAATGTCGTGATGTCGTGTGTGGCAATCTACGAAAAATATTCCTTATTCCTTATTCACACGATGTCAATAGGGGCAGGGAAGTGGGCAGCGCGAATGTGTAAACAGGTTACTCGCGCTGCTACTCGTCATGCCGCTGCCACTTCCCGTGCTCCCTCGAGTGTCGGCTTTTCGTGCGAGAGTCAAAGTAATAAATAATAATAATAAATGAACTTTTATTTCAAAATCAGCAGAAGTTTTTACACTGAAATCCGCCAAACTATACAATAGTTTGTAGGCAGAAATATAACTCCCCATTTTAGGTAGGTACTGTTGTTAATTAATTACAAATAGGTTATCCAATTATCTATTATAGATTTACAGGGTAATTACTATAAATTACCTATGTATATATGACAAGGTTTACAAGATTTTTAAATTTTTTGGTTACAATTCCATTAAACTGTTATTAAATTTATTTAGAAGATAACATTTGACTTTTCTTTTGAACGTTTGTTTGGTATTACATTGTTTGATTTCCAGCGGTAAGTCATTATAAATTTTGGTACAAGATTATATGATATATAACGGCAGCACGAGCGCTTGTAAAATGTATTGCTATCCCACTCACTCAAATTGATGCGAGAAGAGTGGCAGTGTGTGAGTGAACACTCAGTCGCGATGATACATCCGCGGAAGTATTTCGAGCTATATTCGCGACAGCGGCAGGAGTAGGTGCATGGTGTGAACGTGCTATTAGGTACTGCTTCATGTTGCCGTGTTGTATCGCCTGGTGAGACAGGATTTACAGACCTACCGCCTGAGGATTCACCAGGCACCTTGATCGAACTCCAGATTATATATTATCTTTCAGAAATTTTAGAAATCTTTGTTTGCGCTTTGAATGAGGCTTTTCCAAAGATCTGGTATTTAAACTTGCTCGTGCTTGCAAATGCCCATTGGAACAATGTATTTATTAAACTTTATTGCACAGAAAGTACAAAGGGCGAGCCTAATGCCACGCGGCATTTTCAACCGGTCAACCAAAAGATAAACAGAAAGAGTCAAAGCGGGTGCCCATACAAAAAAAATATTGAATTTCTCGCTTAAAGGTGCTATTCCGAGCATCACGACAGTCGTCAGCCGCGGCGACAATAGTCGGAGAGTCACGAGTATGAGAGTGACGCGCGCGTCTATCGCTGAGCTCGGAAGCGGTACCATACACTCTCATACTCCGACTATTGTCGCCGCGGCTGACGACTGTCGTGGGCCGCGCGCGGCCGCGATCGATCGCGATGCTCGGAATAGCACCTTAAGGCAGCTATACAATACATAAGAAAAACAAAAATACAAAGAACTCAACATCGTTTATACATAAAGTAAACAGAAATAAAGTACTTAATAATTTAACATAATAAAATAAGTAACATAAACCTACATAAAATAAATACATGCATACATAAAAAAATAAGACAAGCTAACAAAAAGAAAATAGGATAAACGCTTTATGCAATATAATTCGTTGCTTGTCTTTTTCAATAGGAATTGTTTTGTTTGTATTGCAGGGCCCCCTGAAGGACGCGCCCAACGTGCTCTGCACGCCGCACGCCGCCTTCTACTCGGATGCGAGCGCTCAGGTATGTTTATAACAGTTATTATTTTATATATGCCGTGTAACGCCGGCTTAGAGTAGCATCATCCCATTGCTTTCCCGTGGGAGTCGTAAGAGGCGACTAAGGGACTCGACGGTGTGTTTATGCAAATTTTAGGCGATAGGCTGACAACCTGTCACTATCGCGATACATAATTTTCCGAATGACCCACAAATACTTGTCAGACGTGGCGTAAATGGCCGTTTTTTGCGGCTGTTTACGCTCTGCCTACCGCGCAAAGGATTATAGGCGTGATATGCGTATGTATTCTTTTTTATTGAATGCTTCTCGTAGTATTACCACATAGTATAATTGGAATACAGTAATTTTGCTGGTCGCATCACGCACCTGATAATACATACATCAGCATAATGCAGTCCACTGCTGGACTGCTGCCTCCCCCAGGGTACGCCATAGGGCACGATCTCCCGTTTTCGCCATCCAGTCGCTACCAGCCGCCTTCTTTAAGTCAACGGTCCATCTGGCCGGAGGTCGTCCAACGCTACGTTTGCCGAGGCGTGGCCTCCACTCGAGAACCCGCTCACTCCACCGTCCGTCGGTTCTACGACAAATGTGCCCAGCGCACTGCCACTTCATTTTGCTACACTTCCAGACTGTGTCCGTTACTTTGGTCTTTTTGCGATAATGTAATATATATTACTCCTGTTTTTTACTGCTTGTTCATAAATAAAATACTTGTATTACATTTTCAGGAGTTGCGCGAGATGGCCGCCTCCGAGATCCGCCGCGCCATCGTCGGCCGCATACCCGACTGTCTGCGCAACTGCGTCAACAAGGTACTGTAGCCATTCTATGCACTCACCTACCCCGGTACGACATGTGTACCAGTCGTTTTGAACCTCAATGCCCTCACTTAATGTTCAAAACATAAAAACACATAACAATTGTGAGTGCAAACAATAAGGCAAGAATATAGGTATATCCCCTTTATTTACTACTATACATGGTGTAAGAGACAGCCCTCCGAATACTGATAGGGTGCATGCAGACCATGAAACTGACCAACTTTCCCCTAGAAAAATATGTCAGGAAATGACAAAAATAAAACGATCTGCCATACAAAATCACTATCAGCAGACTGAATTTACTATAAATTTTGACGTTTCCTGCAATATTTTTTCATGGGAATTTGTTCAATTTTATGGTCTGAATGCGCCCTATTAGTATTTGGAGGGCTGTCCCTTACATCATGTAATATATGGCGACACTTTACTAGTGACCGATAGCGAAATCTCAAGACGGGCTGGTGATAAGGAACAACTTTCCCCAAGAAAAACAGGTTGAAATATGGCAAAAATATTTTGAGTTTCTATGGTAACTCAAATTAGCAGAATGGCAATTTTGTATGGGAGGGCCACATTTCATTTTTCGTATTTCGAACTCCTCAGTGATTCCTTATCATCAGCCCATCGTGGTTGCTATCCTATCCGGTCAGTAGTTTAATTTCTACCTGTGAAGAATAATAGGGGGTATTAAATAAGGGGGATCGATAGGCGCTACGACACAGGCCTCTTCTTCATACCATCCTTCCACACATGATCGTTGTTAAGCACCCTCCACCTCAAGTGGTATTTTCTGACTTCCGTCTACATATTATGGTCTTTCCGACCTCCTATCACTCGTGCGTTTAGTATAGTAGCCGTTGGTAGTATTGTTTTATATTTTGGACATTTCACACAGAGCCATCTAGCCTCAAATTAGGCAAAGCTACTTAAGTAGTTTTGACCAGGCCGCAACCCCTCCTATTTTTACACGTATGACCAAATCTTTAAAATGCAATTCGGCTTCACTAGCAACATCAGAGCTCATTGAAATAAAGACCCAACTTATAAGGCGAACAGGAGTACCCGTCGCTGGATACGGTGTGGATGATGATGATGATGATGACGATGACGATAAACATGAAGACGATGACTATGACTATTACGATGAAGACGATGACGATGACGACGACGATGAAGACGATGACGATGATGATGATGATGATGATGACGATAATGACGATGATGATGATGATGATGATGATAATGACGTTGAATGATGATGACGATGAATGATGATGACGATGAAGACGATGACGATGACGATGAAGACGATGACGATGATGATGATGACGATGACGATGATGATGACGATGATTACGAATTACGATGACGATGATGATGATGATGATGATGATGATGATGATGATGATGATGATGATGACGACGATGACGATTATGATGATGATGACAATGATGATGACGATGATGACGATAATGATGATGACGACGACGATGATGATGAAGAAGTAGTTTTGCCCTACAAGACTGATGTGGCGTGTTTGTTGCAGGACTACTTCCTGCCGAGCACGGCGCCGGTGCTGGCGGCGCCCGCGCCCGCGCTGCCCAACCCGCAGCCGCCGCCCAGCACCTACAGCGAAGGTCGGTCCCCTACTGGTATCTATTATTTTTATTTTATTTTTTATTTTATTTCACAGACAACAGCTTACAATCAATGCAGATACTCACATTATACATAATTTTGCAAGTTTTCTAAAAAATATTACATCGATCATCTGCAGCACAAATTACATTGGCCACATTTTACAGGCTAACTATTTATCAAGAATTACTGTATCATAAGTTTATAAGACTCGACTGATATTTAACTGTTTAAAAAATATATGTTATTTATTCTGGGTCGCTAATATAAATTATATTTCCTCATAAGCCCAATGCTGCGTCGTGCGGGTTTCGCGACCCAACCCGTGCGTGGTTTAATTCGAAAATAAAAGAGCAACGCTGCGTGACGCGCATAATGTATGCCAATACGCGCCGCAGTACAACCCAACCCTTGGCACGATGTGCATTCTTAATTTGAACGGGACGCGCGACACTGCGGAAATAGAAGATTAAAACTTTTATCCAGCTAAATCATCGTCTTTTTTATACCGCTGCGTAGGTAATTAATAAGAGGTAGCTGTTTCAGATACTGACGCCCTTTACCCACGCAAATTCCTTACAAAAGATGTGTTTGTATCAGGCATGAACGGCGGGTACTACGGGTCCGGGTCGGGCGCTCAGGCGGCGCACTCGACGACCGCGGCGCACGAGTCCGGCGCGCTGCCCGCCGCGCCGCCGCCGCCGCCGCAGCAGCCGCCCATCACGCTCGTCAACACGCGCGACCTGCAGAGAGAGGTAACCACCACCCATACATCACACTAATGCTTGTCGCACACACACTCAAAGAGTCGAGGCGGAAGCGTTCAACAGGCGCACCGCCTCTGGCTCCTATAAACAATCAAATAGGTCAACGCATACTGCCAAAGTCGTAGCGCAGTCGAAGCGGCGACAAGTCACGGGCGCGCGGCACGCCGCCGCCGCCCCGACCCCGCGCCATTTTGCCATTCCGTTTTCGAGAGTGGGTGCATTTAGACGTCATATTGAATGGGTGTAGTGTAAACGATGCTCAGCGCCTCCGCCTCGACTGTTATATCACGCCGCCGCCTCGACTCCGCCCCTACTCTGGCAGTGTGCTACGCGCCATACCCTCTAGTTCACAGCTGGTACTCGAGTCTCCGGGCATCAACAGATGTAAGACATACATAGGACATCTCACGATCGTCAACACTACCCATACACTCTTATAGTCTTTATAGTAAAAACGCGTTAGCTTGGCACAATGGTACTTTCGCATTACTGGTAAAATACCTGCATTACTGGTAAAAAACATGCATTACTGGTAAAATGTCTGTATTACTGGTAAAATACCTGCATTACTGGTAAAAAACATGCATTACTGGTAAAATACCTGAATTACTAAAAAACATGCATATTACTGTTAAAATACCTGCATTACTGGTAAAATGCCTGCATTACTGGTAAAATGCCTGCATTACTGGTAAAATACCTGCATTACTGGTAAAATACCTGCATTGCTGGTAAAATACCTGCATTGCTGGTAAAATACCTGCAGTACTGGTAAAATACCAGCATTGCTGGTAAAATACCTGCAATACTGGTAAAATACCTAATGTTATACCTGTGTTTCACGCGGAATACATGTATGTTCCTAGTGAAACACCTGTATTTTGGTAAAATACACGTGTATCCAGTGTAACAATTTTAAGTCACTGGTGATACCTGAGTTACAGATTAAATAATTGGGTCACACAAGTAAATTATGTTCTGGTGAATACATAAATATAGAAAATACTTATCTTTAATATTTTTCAATTGCAGCCAATAAACACGTCGGACCCGGCCAACCACTCGCTGAACAAGCAGGAGAGCTCCGACGTGCACTAGGCACTGCCCTCCCGCGGACACCCGCCATCGCTGCCTACCCCGCAGCGGAGCGCAGCCAGCACGCACAGCGGTATCACAGGACTTTACGTGACATTTGAGTTATACATCTATTTGTATCTGAACTGTTATAAACTGTTGAATACACTTAAATGGAACACAGTAAAACAGAAGTTGAAGAACTGTGACAATCTGTTAGATACAGGTATGTTATCGGTTAAATACAAGTGCTTTGTAATACCTTTGTGTCTGGTTAAATACGTGTATTTTATTCGTGAAAATACTTATGTATCTGGTGCATTAAATACATGTTATTTGTGAAATACCTATTTCACTAATTACATACATGTATACACATATGTCTGATGTGTAATACTGGTCAAACATGTTTGTTACCAGTGACATTCCTGTATACTAGTGGTATAATGTTGTACTAACTGGTGATTATAAAATATCTGTATTTGACTGGTAAAATGCCTGTATCTGACTGGTGAAATACCTTTACATAACTGGTGAAATACCTGTATTTAACTGGTGAAAATGCTGTTTTCAACTGGTGAAAATCCTGTATTCAACTGGTGAAAATCCTGTATTTAACTGGTGAAACATCTGTATTGAACAAGTGAAACTAGTGTATTTAAATGGTGAAGTTCCTGTGTGTAATCAGCTGTGCGCGCTGGCGGCACAAGAATAGTTTTATCGTATCGTTCCATCGCAACTATTGCTAAGTACGTATGTCTAGAGCATTGTGTGGGGGCCCGGGGTTTGCACCGAGCGGAACACTATACTCAGGCCATCCTAACAAGCCAGATTTGACAACTGTCATTTATATACTAGAAGATGTCAACAATAAAAAATTGACCTTTAGATAGATGTCAAATCGGGCTTTTCAAATTGGCTCAACTATAGTCTTACCACGGCTCATCGGGTAGTTCATCGACTCTAAGTCCCACACGACAAGACTAGGCTTACAGAGTGACACTAGGATATTGAATTGAGTGTTGTAGGAAAATAGAATATCTTCAGCGGAAGATAGTTAATGCTAGGAACTTTTGGGATTGTATCCGGAATAATAAAAGTAGATGCAGCTCTGCCAAAACAAGTAGACGAATGACGAACGGATTATGAGTTCCGATGTTAAAAAAAATCGGCGTTTCTGCGATGTAAATCTCTGCATTTAAAGATGACCTACTCTAGTATGTCAGACTAGGTAAATAATATTAATATGAGTAAATAATCTGCTTGTATTATTCCGGGTACACTACCTGAGAAATGGCGAACGAATGTTTTGTATTATTTACAAAAGAAAAAGTTAAAAACTCGCTTTCATTTGACATTCGTTGTCCGATGAATATTACTAATGGACGGCAACGGTACGGGACCTTTAGGGCTTACAATAAACTAAAGTTTCTAGTAAACTTATTACGAATACAAGTTTGTCGATGTTAGGAGATTCTCGTCAGATCGTTTGATAGATTTGATTTGATAGAAAAAATGTGTGTCAACAAATTGATATACACACATCACGCTTATATCCCTTGCGGGGCGGGCAGAGCGTAAACGGTAGTAAAAAACAATTTACGCTACGTCTGACAAAAAATTGAGGGTCATTAGGATATTGTGTATCACCATAGTGAAAGGTTGCCAGCCCATCGCCCAAAATTGCAATACACAAGTAACCTTAGAGTCCCTTAGTCGCCTCTCACGATACCCACAGGAAAGAAATTGGGTGATGCTATTTCTATGCCGACGTCACAATGTTTCTAGTGAACCTATTGAAATTCAAAATTTAACGTGGTTTTGGAGATTCTCGTCAAATCGTTTGATAGATTTGATTTGATAGAAAAAGCGTGTTAACAAATTGATTTATATAAAATATAATTTCTTTATAGATAGATTGAAACAATTGTATTCACAAACTTATAGATTTTTTTACATTATTGTGAATAAAATAAGCGTTTCGGTGCAAATCCCCGGCTTGTAAATGAGAGCGGAAATAATATGGAGGTATTGTTCTGTGTTTGTATTAAGTGGGGATAGCTAACTGTGAGTTTAGTTGTCAGCATACTGTGAGTGGGCTAGCGGGCCACCGCTGGGCGAGTGACCAACTGGGAAACATGGGGGACGCGTCAGACTGGGAATGTGTGACGAATTAGGAATTATTACCAACTGGCATCATGTGATTGGGTGTTGTTTAGACTTATTGAGAATGAGTGGTATCGAAAGCTTGACTCAGTTCCCTTCCAAACAAACAGGTACAAAGGTCCTATTAATTCAGTGAAAATAATTTTAAAGGTGGGTGTCCTTCTTGTGAAAGTGAACAACTTTCCCTAAGGAACATTTCCTTGGGGATAGTTGCTCAGTTTCACGATTAAAATTCGCCCTAAAAATATTTACACTGAATTTAATACGTCTTTAAATGTATATCCCAGAACGAGCAAAATTTTATGTAGAAACATGAAACTAAATAGATTAAGACCAGAAATTTTGCACGGTTTGTTTGAATATATGATGGCTCAGTTGGTCACACCCTCAGCAGTGATTAGCTCAAGTTCAGTTCCGGGACAAATGGATCACTTCCCATCGCGCACAAACATTTTTTTTCTACTACTTATAATAGCCATTCCTGTCATATTAGTTAACTGTCAACCGCAGGAATATCCTGTCATGACTAAATGCACTGAATTTATTCATTAGCCGTATATTTTGTATGGTAATGAATGATATATGTATTTAATTTCTAGTAATGTATTTGCAATAAAATGGCATTTCATAGAAAATTACGCGACGAAAAATTTATTTAACTGCATATTCTACACTACAGTGAGGCCAGTCTAATAAGCCCGATTTGGGAGACAAATTAATGCTAATGTTATAGCGCAGGGTTCATTTTGTATTGCTGACAAGTTCTAACATGGACCTGATAACTGTCAAATCGGGCTTGTGAGTATGGGCTGACTGTAGCGTCGGTGGCGCGGTGGTGGTGTGCATTTGCCCGCGGACTGCGGTGTGTGCATTCGAAATTTCGAATTGTTAATTTTTAAGCATCAAAGGACTGTAGAATTTTATCATCACACTTTATTAACGAAACAGGTCTTCGCGTTTTTTTTTAATTTGAAATGTACAAAATCATGCTTTCATTTTTTTTTCTAAATAGAGTTTAAGTGACGGATTTGTACATGAAAATATGAATACATGAAAATTGCGACTGTCTCGACATCCGCGGGGCAGCGCTACATGTTTGAAAAGAATTGGTATTTAAAATTAGTATTTACTTACAGTTTAGTTTAATGACAAAAACAATGTGTATATTTTATGAGAAAGTGAAAAAGTTCTTAAATAAAACTATTGTTTTCGGATTAATTACTTTTGTAGTTTTATTTTTTATTCAAATGTAACCCCAAAAACACAACTTTGGTTTATAACATGGAAATCTTACGTACATACATATATCACGCCTACATCCCTTGCGGGGTAGGCAGAGCGTAAACGGCCGTAAAAAACGGACATTTACATCACGTCTAACAATAAATTTTGATAGTGACAGGTTGTCAGCCCATCACCTAAAATTGCAATACATTATGTAACCTCCGAGTCCCTTAAGTCGCCTCTCAGTCAGATAAAATCTTACGATTACTTATAACTGAAGATGGACTGGTGGTTTTTTAAGGAAAAGAAACGGCTTAACTAGAGAAATAGGTCGAACTATTGAGGCTCAAAATATCTTTCATATTTAGACCTATTCCTTTGGTACAGTCGTTTTGTATCAGGGTCGACGCAGATCAATAGCAGTTTATGCGAGGTACAGCCCGGGCTCTTGACGAGAAATGCGAAAAGGAACGTATCGTAATTGAAATAAAGGTGACATTGGCTAGAATGTTTAACGGATCTCATGGTTGCCCGGCGGCACAACGTTTGTAATTTTAAATCATTTAAGTAAACACGGGTCAAACTCACTGTTATTTTGTTTATTTTTATTGTTTCGCGACATCGCGACGTATTCGGAACAGTCGGTGGTCCTTCCTCAGGCTGAGTGCCGCTGCACGCTCGCGCAAAAAATAACAGTGAGGACCCGTGTTTACTTAAATGATTTAGTTGTCTCACTTCAGTTTAAATAGTATAGTTTGTAATTCTATCCAAAATGTCACCTTTATTACAATTATGTACGGTTTTTTTTTAAATTTCTATGAAAAGTGCTCAAGCTGACGCTCGCATAACGTACGTTTGGTGTGCGGCAGCCCTTATCAGGTCATCCTGAGTTTCCAGCATCGACTAAGTTTACAAGATAACACGATTTACAATAAATAAATAAAATTATTGCAATTAACCTATCTGGCAAGATATTTCAATGATTAAACATATTATTATATTTTAGCCATAGAGCAATATTTTATAATTGTTTTCGTCGAACTACAAGGACTAACGAAAATAATGTAACAAGCCGAAAAGAGGTAAAAGTACTCATTAAATTGAACAAATTTACCCAAGGTACAAATATTTTTTTTTGTATGGACCTCCCATGCGAAATTTCCGATCAGCTGGTTAATTTATTAAGGGAGTCCAAATTTTTCATTTCATATTTCGATTTATGGGGAAAGTTGTTCAGTTTAACCTTTTTTCGGCTTGTAATACCCTTTTTGTTACTCCGTGTATAAACTTGCCATGGGTTTAGGTATCTTATTACTTTACATCTATACAAAAAACATTCAACATGATCTATCTTGGATTTTAATTCCAGTCCCAAAACATATTACAAAACTTCTTGTTTCAAAAGTAAACAAAACTTAAATTATCTATCACAGTATACAGTACTCATCCATAATGCTTTAAGCGATAAAATGTCAGTACAACGCAAAATGACACGCTGTTTTTACTACAAAACACTTTGGGACAAAATTGCGAGCCGCAAGCAAAGATCGTTTTGGTTAAAGTAAAGGGTTAAGCTACCGTTATAATATCGGCATAGACCAATTAAATCTGTACTGGTATACGCTTTATGTTAATAGGTTATTTATTGGGTATGGTACCAGTAGAAAAAAAGTAGGGAACAGCGGTACCGCTACCGAAATAATTTCTATATCGAAATATACATTGCGCTCTATCAAGCGGAGTTACGGTCGAATCGTAGGACATGTACTAAGAAAACCGCTTTGATTGTGGTCTAGGTACCGTAAAATATAACGATACCGTATACGACGCAGTAGCATCAAGTTACGGTACCGAAAACTTATGGTATCGCAATATTTCGATATGATGTCATACCCTTTACCGTTTTAACCGAAATAATTTCGCTTATACAATCCCTAGTCTAAGTAAGTAATTGTATCAGGCGTTACTTTGCGGAAGTCCATCTTGATTGAATTAGATAGAAAGGTATTTAGCTTCTTCCGCACTTATGATGGCTAGTAATGCAGCTAGTAGTGCGGAAGAAGCTAAATACCTTTCTATCTAATTCAATCAATCCCTAGTCTAAGTAAGTAATTGTATCAGGCATTACTTTGCGGAAGTCCATCTTGATTGAATTAGATAGAAAGGTATTTAGCTTATTCCGCACTTATGATGGCTAGTAATGCAGCTAGTAGTGCGGAAGAAGCTAAATACCTTTCTATCTAACCGTCTATCTCGGTTATTCCCATCGACCCCCGCGAATCGGCCCCCGCGGGGGTCGTTGGGAATTTTTTGTCCCAACGACCCCCGAAACTCTAAAAGTTTGAATTCGGGGGTCGTTGGGACAAAAAATTCCCGACGACCCCCGCGAGGGCCGATTCGCGGGGGTCGATGGGAATAACCGAATCAGATCGGTTAACTTGTATTACTATAGTGACGATTGATAACTCACCATCAACACCGAAGAAACACCACAATAACCCATAAACATCCATTAATTTCGAAAACATACCATAAACATAAAAAAACTTGCATTGAAAAACAATAATATATTATTTATATTTTTTATTTTTAAATCGGGGGTCGTTGGGAATTTTTTGTCCCAACGACCCCCAAAACTCTAAAAGTTTGAATTCAGGGGTCGTTGGGACAAAAAATTCCCAACGACCCCCGCGGGGGCCGATTCGCGGGGGTCGATGGGAATAACCGTTCTATCCTAATTCAATCAATCCCTAGTCTAAGTAAGTAATTGTATCAGGCGTTACTTTGCGGAAGTCCATCTTGATTGAATTAGATAGAAAGGTATTCAGCTTCTTCCGCACTTATGATGGCTAGTAATGCAGCTAGTAGTGCGGAAGAAGCTAAATACCTTTATATCTAATTCAATCAATCCCTAGTCTATCCTCTCTTTTAGAAAAGTAACTATTTTTAATCTAGTATAAAATGTGGCAGTACATGAAGTTACATGACGCCGCCGTCTGGTTTGGTGGGCTCTATTTCCTTAGCAGTGACTCTGAAAGGGCAGGACTCGTGGCAGAAGGGATCTCTCGTACATTTGACCGACGCAGGCGCCGATGTAGGCAGCGGTGGAGGCTGGGAGCCTGGGGGTTAAAAAAAATTATAATTAAGGAAAATACCGAAACAATTTTCATAAAATTTAATGCGCGTCCTAAGTCGGAAATTTTTTAACTAATAAAAAGAAACATCGAAATATGGCCATAAGTTATTGAGATATGTGCGCAACTTTTTAGCGACACAACTGTAAAGTTTGCGGGCTGAATAAAAATTATCCTGTATCAGTCTACATACATACATACATACACATATCACGCCTATAATCCCTTGCGGGGTAGGCAGAGCGCTAACGGCCGCATAGAACGGACATTTACGCCACGTCTGACAAACATTTGAGGGTCACCCGGAAAATTGTGTATCGCCATAGTGACAGGTTGTCAGCCCATCGCCTAAAATTCCAATATACACCCTCGAGTCCCTTAGACGCTTCTTACGACCCCCACGGGCAAGAAATGGGGTGATGCTATTCTAAGCCGGCATCACACGGCATAATAATGTATAAGTCTTATAATATTAAATCACTAACCAGGACTCAGCAAGCGCAGTCTCCTCGCCTCGTCAGCATCCAGGGCTCGCTTCAGCTCGTAGTATTTCTGCTTGAAGTCGTGAACATCGCCATTGGCTCGATCCAGTTCACGACGCAAGTCTGTCACTTGCCTCTCTCGCATGCTCACTTCTGATAAAATATATACAGGGTATTGATTTAAATGCTTGCCATAGCTACACGTTCACCGTATGACCCATATGAGTGGCATTCTGAGATTTGAATGAGGCGTGAGTGCGACATATATGGGTCATGCTCCCTTGTGTAGTTATAGGCTTGTCAACCGCACGTGTGTGTGAGTTTAAGAATTATAACTGGCATACACGTATGGGCTATGAAATTATGAAAAATAATTTCAAGAATATTATTTTTGTGCCATAATAAATCCAAGTAGCAAAATCTACACACCAAGCTACATAGCCTGGCACATCGCCGCAAGGTTGCCTGCTTGTCGGTATTTTATAGATTGTACTTCGGAGAGTGTGCTCAAGAGCTTCACGACCTTGTTCCACCAGCTCCCTTCTACCATCGGACATCCAGACGCACCGCCGGATACCATCCGTACCTGGTAGCCATTCCACCAATTCGGACTAAGCGCTTCCAGTCATCATTTATAATGCGCACTGCTAAAGAGTGGAACTCACTTCCTGCGTCTGTGTTTCCAAAAGCATACAACCCTAATCTCTTCAAAGTAAGAGTGAACAGGCTTCTTCTGGGTGAGCTCGCTCCATCTTAGACTCTGTCTCTGTCCTATGACCTAGACTAGAGTCAAGAGCAAACCCATCATTAATAAAAAAAAAAAAAAAAATCCCAATGCGCCTACGAAATAAAAATGATGCACGTGAGGGGTCAATCCCTCATTTGAAGCTACACAGTGAACGTGTTTAGGGTATTCAGTGTCGATAGAGGATGCCGTGAAAAATAAAAAAAAAAACAGAACAAAAAAAAAACTGCCCCAGCCTTTGATATAAATGCCTATAACTTAGCCTAGCTGCGTCCAAGTTCGAAATTGAAGAGGACAAAAATACTTGTTGTGGAGTTCTCTGCACGACAAAAAATTTAAAATATAAGCGGCCAAAATATATATACAGGGTTATTTTTTATTCACCCCGGAAATTTTACAGGGTGATTCTTCTCATGATTCTGAACAACTTTAATTATGGGGTCACCTGCGAAATGGCGAAAAAAAATCCAGCTGCTCCATAGAATAATTCATACCTACTCGACCAAAATGTATGGAACTGCTGGTTTTTTTTTCGCGATTTCGCAGGTGCATGCTTGCGTGCATGCATACATACATACATACATAAATCACGCCTCTTTCCCGGAGGGGTAGGCAGAGACTACTTCCTTCCACTTACTACGATCCTGGCATACTTCTTTCGCCTCCTCCACATTCATCAATCTCTTCATTTAGGGTACTCTTGACCTGACCTTTCTTTAGCACGTCCCCGATTTGATCGAGGTACGTTCGTCGAGGTCTTCCCCTTCCGACGTTCCCATCCACACTTGCCATATACACCTGTTTCGTTAATCTTCTTTCGTTCATCCTCTCTACATGACCAAACCATTTAAGCATACCCTTTTCTACACCAGTCACTACGTCTTCTTTTATACCACAACGTTCCCTTATCACGCTATTCCTTATCCTGTCACTCAATTTTACGTCAACCATACTTCTTAACGCTCTCATTTGTACTGCATTTATTCTACTTTCATGCTTTTTCTGCGTATGCTAGTAAAAAAACTGCCTTGGAATTATTCTCCTTTTTTCTTTTTACGGCATACTTCCTTTAAAGAAAGGTCAGGTCAAGAGTACCCTAAACCGACGAGCATGCATGAAGAGATTGATGAATGTGGAGGAGGCGAAAGAAGCATGCCAGGATCGTAGTAAGTGGAAGGAAGTAGTCTCTGCCTACCCCTCCGGGAAAGAGGCGTGATTTATGTATGTATGTATGTATGTACTTCCTTTACCGATACTGCACGATTAAATTAACACCCTGCATATTTCGATTTATCTTTTGCAGAGTATGCAAAGACTCAACAGCCGAAAAACGGTGGTTCTTTTTTTGGTTATTTCTGATAATGCCAGATATTTGAGGTTTTAATCCCGCTCGTGTGAAATAGCCATTTGGATTTTAAAAAAAACGTCGCTGCGTTTGCAGAGATGTTACTTTCCAACATGTTAATTACGCCATCTGCAGTCATGTCACTTTAAATACTATATTAAGTCCTATTTAATTTAGGGCAAATATTTTTACAACAGATCTCCCGTACAAAAGTAAATAAAAAAAATTTACACTGTATGGGAGATCCGGGATTTTTTATTTTCCGACTCATGTTTATTGAGAATTACAAGTAGAAATCACGCTAAAAATACTTGCTCTGATTTTAATAGGACCTTATGTAAGACTTGATACGTAGATCTCAGCGCAAAGAAATGTCATATCTTTTTCTGGTAATGTTGAAAAGCTATGAAACCCTTACCAGCGATGAGACACTTCATTTTAGTAGTTCTCGCAGCCAGGGCTCGCTGAGTGCGGATCAAGGTTTGCTGTAACAATGTGCATTAGTACACGGGGTGTAAGAAACAGCCCTCTGAATACTGACAGGGTGCATACAGACCATGAAACTAAACAACTTTCCCCTAGGAACATATGTCAGGAAACGACAAAAAAAGACTGCATTTACTACTGTAAGTATTTTTTGTTGACGTTTCCTGAAATATTTATTTATGGTCTGAATGCACCCTATCAGTATTCGGAGGGATATCCCTTACATACTGTATAAGTGTACCTTTTAGTAATTAAGTTAATTAATGAAGAATTATCCTATCTCATCTGAAGTAGATGGTGGAGGAAGGATGATGCTGATTGTCTCATATCCTCACCTGTATGTCAGGGCTAGGCTGCAGAGCCAGCATGTCTTTGACGGCTCCGTATAGGTTTTTAGTCTCCTTCAGCTCTCGATCCTTGAGTACCAGCATCTCGCTCTGCACCAGCACCTTTCTGCAAGCATGGATAAGAATAGCATCACCCCATTTAGGTCTCACGGAAGGCCAGCGCTATGGTGGCGCTCTACAAACAAATGTAAGCTCCTCCATAGCAAATGCTGCGTGAGAACCTTTTTGTTATCATCAAAGTTTTAAATTTTGTGACTGTATCTAATGATAAGTTGATAATATTTGGATAACAAATGAACATTTTCTATTTCTATATTTCCATTTCTATCCATCATGGTGAGATTTCCACTGCTGGACATACGTAGGCCACTCCTAGACGCCACCGTAGCACAGTTCTTTCTTTTTCGTGTGGGACACCGAGTCGTTCAACGACCGGATGAACCCTGGTGTCAGAGTTTTTCAACCGCCTACTACCACTAGTAGGCCTCTGACATGGTTGTGTTACGACCGCCGTCTAAGTAATCATAGACAGTAACCGGGACCGACGGCTTAACGTGCCCTCCGAAGCACGGAACCATTTCTTTTCGGACAATCAGTTGGTTCACCCTGCAATGTCCTAACCAGACCGGGAACAAATTCACAAAGTGATGAATATCAACTTTTGTGAGTGTCCCACCGAGAATCGAACCCGGAACCTTTGCGTCGCAGGCAGTCGCACTACCACTGCGCCACATCGGCCGTCTAGTCCGTCTGTGTCCGTAGCACAGTATAATTAATAGTACTAGCGTAGTCCGTAGTCCGCATTTTGATCAGATCGATCGCATCCATTACTGCCCGTGGTTGTAGTAATAGGCGACTTAGGGAGCAAGCGATAAGTAAAGGGAATGCGCGCTGCAAAGCGTGGTGGAAATGGCACCAGGGGGATGCTTATGTTCAGCAGTGGGCTGTTATGATGGTTGTTGATGGACTCGTATGAAAAAAACACGATTTTAGGATTATGTATTGTTAAGTGTACTAACACACTCACACACATTATATCACGTCTTAACTCTTGCAGGGTAGGCAGAGCGACGACGGCCATAAAATACGGTCGCTATCGCCACGTCTGACCAATATTTTGAGGGTCATTCCAAAAAAATCGTGAATAGAGAATAACTAAAGTGACAGGTCATCCTGTCGCCAAAAGTTGTTATACACATGAAACCCTTCGAGTCCTTTAATCGCCTCTTACGGCCATCCGCCGGTCAGAATAAAAGCGATATCTTGCAGACAACCTTTGGGTGGTGGAGAAATATGGAAGTTTCAATTCAAAGAGATTTCTTTCTTTTTTTTGAAAACTTGCAATATTTTCTTATTATACTTGCAGGATTTGAACCTGCGACTTTCGCGTTACTAGTGGCGACGCCTCTTCCATCTGGGCTACCGCAGCTCACTCCTTGCCCGCCAATTTTGCAAGTGTATTTTAATGCCAGTAACGCGTGGCACGGCTCTATTTACCGGGTTAGTTTTGCAACTAATACCCGGCGATTAATTCCATCTTTACAGATTGAATGTAGTTTAAGCGATGAAAACCCGCGATAAATTGAATACCAAATTTTAAAACACTTCCCGTGTTAGGTATACAATTTTTTTCTCTTGTCTTTCTTTCTTTTCTCTTATTCATAATATTTCGACCTATGTTCCTTGGGGTAAGTTGTTCAGTTTAATGGTGAACATGCATCCTCAGTACTCGGAGGGCTGTCCCTTACACCCCTTATGTAAACATCTGTAATGACCACATGGATGCAATAAAGAATTTATAATGATGTTCAAGACTGTAGTGGATTTTTCCTCTAAGGATGCGGTAATCGATTAATAATTAAAATGGCAAATTGCAATTACTATCAATTAACACGGATTAATTGAGTTTGTCAGATAAACACCTCGCAATGAATAAACAATGAAAGCAAATTCAAGTATTAATTAGGTATGAAATAAAACAGTTAGTAGTATTACTTTCTGAACAATAGAAACACGAAGAATAAAGGCGCTTCAAGTTGTCCAACAACCCGATGAACCCTGTTGTCATAATTTTTCAACCACCTACTACTAGTAGAACTCTTAACCGACGTCCAGGTAATCATAGGCAGCAACCGGCACCGATGGCTTAACGTGTCCTCCGAAGCAAGGAACTATCTTTCTTTTCAGATAATCAGGAGACAAGCAGATTGGGAACTAATTCCTTTTTGTGAGTGCCCCGCCAGGAATCGAACCTGGTACTTTTACGCTGCATTAAGTCGCATTACCACTGCACCATACGCTCATCTGACACTCAATTTGATAGATCTCGCCATTGAATCTAAGATTTATTACTTTTCAGAAAAAAATTACAATAGCATTTTAGTAATTTTACTTCCGCGCAATTAGCGAAACCATTGTAAACAAATCAGTGGCCTGAAAGATTGTTTACGGCAATTGTTATTAAATTTTATTGCTTTTAAAAATGATCATGACGGTGTTATTTTGTAATTAAATTACTTTATGACGTAAGTTACGATCAGACAGGATGTCTCAACTTCAATGAGTAGGTGGATTATTATTTCTAGCAATTTCTTGAAATAATTATTTGATTTGGGCGATGGCGAAGCGGATAGTACCCCTGCCTGCTACGCCGAGGGTCGTGGGTTCGATCCCCACAAGACACAAATATTTGTTAAGTCATTTTCAGATATTTGTGTTTAGTCTGGGTGTTTCTATGTATATTATGTATTTATTTACAAAAAAAAAGTATATATGTATTAATATCAGCTATCTAGTTCCCATAGTACAAGCTTTGCTTAGTTTGGGACTAGATTGCGCTGTGTGAAATGTTCTGGCTATTTATTTATTATTTTCCAAAACGCTGTGTGATGTCGGCTTAGAATAGCATCACCCCATTTCTTTCCCGCGGGAGTCGTAACAGGCGACTAAGGGACTCGAGGGTGTGTATTGCAATTTTAGGCGATGGGTTGACGACCTGACGGCCGATGTAGCGCAGTGGTAGTGCGACTGCCTGCGTCGCAAAGGTTCCTGGGTTCGATTCTCGGTGGGACACTCACAAAAGTTGATATTTATCACTTTGTGAATTTGTTCCCGGTCTGGATAGGACATTGCAGGGTGGACCACCTGATTGTCCGAAAAAAATTGGTTCCATGCTTCGGAGGGCACGTTAAGCCGTCGGTCTCGTTTGCTCTCTATGATTACTTAGACGGCGGTCGTTACACAACCATGTCAAAGGTCTACAAGTAGTAGGCGGTTGAAAAACTCTGACACCAGGGTTCATCGGGTCGTTGACGGTGTACCACACGAAACGAGAGAGAGATGGGCCTGTCACTATGGCGATACACAATTTTCCGAATGACCCTCAAATAATTTGTCAGACGTGGTGTCAATGGCCGTTTTTTGCTATGATATTTCTCATACTAAGGTACAGATGCGTGCGCTCTCAATTTCCACGACTGCTTTCTTTCCGCACAGACTCTAGTGTTTTATCTGTAAAACCATCGTGCATTTTCTCAGTATATTTAGGGTTCCGTACCCAAAGGGTATTTACGGAAACCCTAGTACTGAGGCTCGGCTGTCCGTCTGTCTGTCTGTCCGTCCGTCCTACAGTTATGGCTGTATCTCCTGAACCGTTATACCTAGACAGTTGAAATTTTCTTAGATGATGTACTTCTGTTGACGCTATAACAAAAAAATACTAAAAATTTTAATAAAGTAAATATTTAAGGGTGCTCCCATACAAAAAACTTGTTTTTTTTTTTGGAGGCTATATATGGCTATATCTCATGAACCGCGAATGTTAGACAGTTGAATTTTTTACAGATGTTGTATTTCTGTTGCTGCTATAAAAAGAAATAGAATAAATAATAATATGGGGGTTGCCATACAAAACACGTGTTTTTTTGCGCGTTTGGTAAAGGTATAATGGTATGGGACCCTTCGTGCCCGAGTCCGACCGCACTTTGCCGGTTTTTTTTTTATATTTTTCGTTAGTATTTCTACCCTTTATTGGTAAGCCCTGTCAACATGCCAGGTAGCTAGGCCACGATATTGTCATAGGCGTTAGGTCAAGACCAAGGTAAGGTATGAGGAATTCATCAACCGACACTTTGTAAGGAGATTGCCTATAAAATTTATTGAAGGAATTTAGAATGGCTTCAGCGGTCTACATAAGATAACTTGGGGTCGCTGAAACTAAAATTGTACGGCTGATGTTGCGCAGTGGTAGAACGAATGCCTGCGACGCAAAGGTTCCGAGTTCGATTCTCGGTGAGGCGCTTACAAACTTCATATTTATCACTTTGTGAATTTGCTTCCAGTCTGGTTACGACATTGCAGGCTGAACCACCGGATTGTCCAAAAAGGAATATGGTTATGTGCTTCGGAGGGCACGTTAATTCGTCGGTCCCGGTTGCTGTCTATGGTTATTTAGAAGGCTGCCGTTACACAACCATGTCAGCAGAGGCCTACCTACTAGTAGTAGGCGGTTAAAAAACTCCCGGGTTTATCCGGAGTATCGGGACGTTGGACGACACGGTGTCCCACTCGAAAAGAAGAGGGAGCTAAATATTGACTAATGCTTTTTGTTACAATTAGAAATTACAAATATTTATTGACGGAATGGGCCGATGGCGTAGCGGATAGTACCCCTGCCTGCTACGCCGAGGGTCGTGGGTTCGATACCCACAAGAGACAAATATTTCGTAATTTTTTAGATATTTGTGTTTAGTCTGAATGTTTCTTATGTATTTATTTACATTAAAAAAAGTATATGAGTATTAATATCAGCTATATAGTTCCCATAGTACAAGCTTTGCTTAGTTTGGGACTAGATGGCGCTGTGTGACTCGTCCAGGAAAAATGGTTTATACAAGTGGTATCTAGAGCAAAAAGTAAAGAAAAATGGTTAAATTGGTGTTTTTCCCAAGTGTAAGGTCCCGAGCGTACATGTCCATTTTATAATTATTGCAAAACGTTTAAACCTCGGAACGTCAATATCTCAAAAATTTAGTCTCAGTAAATCCTTGATTTATTAGACAAACCTCGAGAATTCGACAAAAAATTATGTATATGCACCTTTTTCTTATGATCTGAAATTACAACATCTGTACAAGTTATAGGCAGTGGATGGATAAAGAAAGCGGGACTTACTTCTTCGTGAGTCTGACTTTCTAGGTAAGCATCAGGATCTGTGGTCTGCAACCTCCTCAATCTATAGACGTTCAATGGTGTCTCCAAGACCTCTTCTTGTGCTCTCACACAGTCACTTGCGTCATTAATTAAAAAGGCTTGCCCTTGAGTTACTACTGCGTCTAATTTACTTGCTTCTGCGTGAGCCTGAGCTTCTGAGTAAGATGCAGAGCATCAGGGTCTGTGCTCTGCAGCCTCCTCAATCTTTGGACGTTCAAAGGTGTCTCCAGGAACTCTTCTTGTGCTCTCACACATACTTACTTACTCTGTGTGATCCTGAGCTTCTGAGTAAGATGCAGAGCATCAGGATCTGTGCTGAAACCTCCTCCATCTGTAGACATTCAGCGGTGTCTCCAGAATCTCTTCTTGTGCTCTCATGCCGAGACACTTGCGTCACAATTAATAAAGCTTGCCTTGTACTAATGCGTCTGATTTACTTACTACTGCGTGAGCCTGACTTACTTCTACCTGAGTGTGATTTACTTCTGTGTGAGCCTGAGCTTCTGAGTAAGATGCAGAGGATCAGGATCTGTGCTCTGAAACCTCCTCCATCTGTAGACATTCAGCGGTGTCTCCAGAATCTCTTCTTGTACTCTCATGCCGAGTCACTTGCGTCACAATTAATAAAGCTTGCCCTGTACTAATGCGTCTGATTTACTTACTTTTGCGATAGCCTGACTTACTTCTACCTGAGTGTGACTTACTTCTACCTGAGTGTGACTTACTTCTACCTGAGTGTGACTTACTTCTCAATGAGTGTTACTTACTTATGCCTGAGTGTGGAGTGTGACTTACTTCTACCTGAGTGTGATTTACTTCTGCCTGAGTGTGACTTACTTCTCCCTGAGTGTGACTTACTTCTGCCTGAGTGTGACTTACTTCTGCCTGAGTGTGACTTACTTCTGCCTGAGTGTGACTTACTTCTACCTGAGTGTGACTTACTTCTACCTGAGTATGACTTACTTCTAACTGAGTATGACTTACTTCTGCGTAAGCCTGAGCTTCTGAGTAAGATGCACAGCATCAGGATCAGTGCCCTGCAGTTTCCTCCATCGGTGGACGTTCAGCGGAGTCTCCAGGGCTTCCTCAAGTGCCCTCACGCGAAGACGCTCGCGACCCAGCTCACGTTCCAGGTTAAATACCTGGGGATACAGTGTTTAATTGAGTGCTTAAGGCGAGTGTAGCCGTCAACAACCTCGACTTCACAAAAATTATATTTTCTCTTTATACAAACAATCTAACATAATATCCGTTGCCCAAGTTTTTAGTATTATTCTTAAGTAAAATTAGAACCTGCAAACTCAATAAAATATTCGCTGGATTGAAAGAACAAAATCCCCTATATAACTTTAATTAGAGAGAATATTTCATTGAGTTTGTAGGTTCTAATTTTACTTAAGTATAATACTAAAAACTTGGACAACGGATATTCTGATAGATTGTTTGTTTAAAGAGAAAATATATTTTTGTGAAGTGGCGCCACTGTAAGGTCGTTCACGGGTATACTCGCCTTAAATTTTTATAATTAATAGATATTCATTTAAAGGATCCAATTAGTAACACTTTTTGTGGTCGGCCTTCATTATAAATATAGACTCTACGTCGAAAACTAAACGTGGCATTAAAGATAATAGATAGGTACACTTATAAAAATTAAAACTTAGGCATATATATTTCCTGAACTTAAAACCAGACTTTCCTGAACTGATATATATAAATACATAATTAAAGGGCCACCCCACCAGCCAGCCAGGCTAACTCTACGGCATGTAACATGGTTAATATCGGCACGTCCAAATTATATTAAATTCAAAGTGTATCGTAAAGCTGTGTGAGTTGTGTGACATACTTCATCATCATCAGCCCACATCCATCCACTGCAGGGCATAGGCCTCTTCTCTATTGCGCCAATCTTCACGGTCCTGTGCTAAACTCATCCATAGAGATCCCGTCGACTTATCATCTTATCATCGGACCAACGGGCTGATGGTATGCCCGCTGACCTTTTTGTTCCCCCACTCTGTGACTGCTTTCTGACATACTTACCTTCTGTTACGTAAAAAGGTTTGTCCAGAGATTTTCCTCACCTCAAGCCTCAAGTCCGTCATATTCTCAATCCCTTTGGAGAGCAGATTCTTCTCCTTCCTCAGCCGAAGGATCTCCAGACGGAGAAGTCTGATGTCTTCCACTCGAGCCTCGTATTGTCTTTCGCCTGAGAAAATCGAAAGAAGTAAAAATTACTGTTTCCTAAGTGATGCCGACTTAGAATAGTATAACCCTATTATTTCCCAAGGTTGTCATAAAAAGCAACATAGGGATGAGTCCATCTATGGAATTGGGTGGCAGCGTACCCTGTGAATGCAGGATCTTGCACTGCGGTCACAAACCTTCTTCCACAAGTTACCATTGAGGCGCAGCGAAGCCCAGCAGTACATGGATTAACCAATCATAAACCACGAAACGTGTCAGTTATGGGTCAATCCATGCTCCGCTCCGTACAGCTCCGCCTCAATGAAGACACTCCTATACAGCTGTTGTTGATTATGAAGCCTTCTTTATGTCACGTTCACACAATGCCAATATGGACAGGGAAATAGTAAGGGAAGTGGGAAGCGCGAGTATGTAAACAGGTTATCGCTGCTACTCGTCTTGCCACTGCCACTTCCCGTGCTCCCTCGAATGTCGACTTTTTATGCGCGAGTCGAAGGAACGGCAGCACAATCGCGAGTGCAATATATTGCTATCTGGCTCTCTCATATTGGTACGAGAAGAGTATGACGGTGAACAATCACTCGCGTTGATACGTCCGCGGAAGTATTTCGAGCAATATTCGCGACAGCGGCAGGAGCAGGAGCAGGTGTATAGCGTGATATGACGGCAGTGTGTGAAGAATCACTCGCGTTGATACTTGCGCGGAAGTATTTCGAGCAATATTCGCGACAGCGGCAGGAGCTATTAGAATTATTATTAAGCACTACTTTACCTCTGTGAAGAGTGACTTCCAGGATCCTGATTTTTTCGTACAGCAGGGATATTTCGTCGTTCCTCCGTACGAGTTGAGCGCCGACCACGTCTCGCTCGTTCATCAGACCCTCAAGTTCCTTCACCAGCTTAGCGCGGGCTGCGTCGCTTTCCTGCGTTAGAAATTACATCAGTAAATGTGTCCGTGCTTCGAAGGGCACGTTAAGCCGTTGGTCCCGGTTGTTGTCTATGATAACTTACACGGTGGTTGTTACACAATAATCTCAGAGCCCCGCTTAAAAACTTGTGACAAGAAATGAACCCGTGGCGTCTTTCGTTGACTTAGTGACCCGCACGGCAAAACGCGAAGAAAGACTTATTTTTTAGAAGAAGAAGAGTGACTGGAAAACTCTGACACCAGGGTTTATCGGGCCGTTCGGCTATTCGATGTCCGACAAAACAGAAGAAAACAACCGTAAGTAAGTAATATTTTATTGTTTTTATATGTATAAACCAGCTTTGCAAGACCGTCAAAAACTGACGATTTTGGCGAGGAGCCGTCAATTTGGTCTTTTGATTTAGTATCTCTGATCATGTGCCGTGGGATGCCGGCTTAGCATCACCCCAATACCACCCGTGGACGACACCCACAAAAAAGCGACTGAGGGATAAATTCATCCAGGAAATGGGCAGCAGCATTTTCTGTCCCCGGTAATCCGCTTACCAAGCGTGTTTAGTACAGCAATACTCCCCAATAGGGGAAGTCCCAAGTCCAGCAGTGTACTGTTGTGGCTGTTAATGTAAATGTAACTCAGATCATTGTCTACGTGCCTGTTTAAAACATAAACATTCAACCGCACCTACCGCAAGAGCCACCGACTGCGGCTACTGCAGCGCTATCTACCGTCTCGGCATGAGCAGCCCGCAGTGTTTGGCAATCACAGCTGACAGCGGGCGTATGTGATCTGTCGACCTTCGTAAAGAAGGCTGTCTTAACCAACCGAAACATAAGAGGGCTGAACTCTCTGCCAATTAATAAACAAGTATGTCGCGTAAACCTAAATCTTAGGTGCTAGGTTAGACTAACCGCTACAATCCTGTTCAATCTGGCTTCCTCCTGCCTCAGCGCGGCTATATCAGCTCTCGCTTCAGATAACTTAGCTAGTCCGGCTTGTATCTCAGCTCGAAGCATGTCGTTCTTCTTATGAGACTTGTTCAGCGCGCTCTCGCAGCTTTTCAGACTGGTTTCCTTGCCGGTTATATCCTCTTTGAGTTGCTCGATTTGGTAGGCTAACATCTGTGGAAGAGGAATTATCAAGCTGAAGTTTACAAGTGAACGATATTACTATATATTAGTTACATCGCCATCATTAGAACAAGCTTAATAAACAGAATAAGAATAACAACACGACTGCTTTTTGAAATATAGCCTATGACCACGGAATCCTATGACACTCGGGATAATGTAAGGATTCTTCCGATACAATTCCCATTCGAATCCGCTCAGTGGTTAACAAGTTGCAGTACTTTAAAGAATCGCACATATCCTATACAGACATACCTACATACATACATGAACTCTAAAAACATTACACTCCTTTTTTGGTTAGGCAGTCGTGTAATAATAGCATGTTTTATTTCAGGTAAATATTTGTTTTGTTATCATGGAGGAAATTTCCTGCGGTTTAAAGGTTTAGAATCAGGCGGACGAGACGCGCTGCTGAGGCTGAAAGTCGTAGCTGCGTGCGAAGAAGCTGGTCAGTTCATACATTCATACATACATGCATATATCACGCCTATAATCCCTTGCGGGGTAGGCAGAGCGTAAACGGCCGCAAAACGGTAATTTACGCCACGTCTGACAAATATTTGAGGGTCATTCGGTCTATGGACTACGTAATTGTCTGAAAATAAACGAATTATGATTATTATTATTTGGCTGTCCACCTTTAGTTTCTGTTTCAAATCTGTGATTTCATCGTTAGCCTCGGTGAAGTTCTTGTGTAGCATATTCCTCTCAGTCCTGGTCGCGTCCAAGGCTACTGTCAGCTTCCTGGAGTTGATCATCTCCTCGCGAAGAGCCTTCTTCAGGTCCAGAATGTCTGTCTGCCGGAGACGAACCTCCTCTGGGGGAAGGAAATTATGTGGGTAACTACTTACCGCCTTAATAAAAATCCGTGCTTAGGAGGGCATGTTAAGCTGTCGGTCCCGGTTGCTGTCTATGAGCGGTGGACGTTACACAACCATGTCAGAGGCCTACTAGTAGTAGTAGGCGGTTGGAAATCACTGACACCAGGGTTAATCGGGTCCCACACGAAAAGAAGAAGATTTAAAAAACGTTAATAACTGAATACCAGTTTTTAAAACACTTCAACGTGTTGGGGTGCATAATTTCGCAGGTACGGATGAGCTGCGGTAGCTTAGCTGGGGAGACTATACTTTTTTAGATACTTACTTAAAAAAAATCAATTTTGAAAAACTCTTACCCATAACCTCATCTATTTTCTCGTTCAAGGCTATAGCTTCTTCGAGTAGTCTGAAAAAATAAATTGAAACAAGACTTAGGAATTAGAGTTATGTAATTTATGCGTGTATCTAACATTTTGGCTTGGAGCAAGATTACATTACATATACATTATAATTATAATATAACATAGCCATGAAAACTCGTCGCAATTGACTAGTCCTAAGAGTAGTGGATAGTATATATATGATAGTAGTCGTGGGTTCGATTCCCACGAGACACAAAATATTTGTTAAGTCAGTTTCCCACTATTGCCATACTCGCCACGCTTGGCAGGCAGATGCATTCACAGGGAACGCTGCCGTCCATTCCCCGGATGATTAACATACAGAAGAAGCCTGTTCACTCTTACTTTGAAGAGATTAGGGTTGTATGCGTTTGGAAACACGTTTATTATTCACCTGTCTTTTTCTTTCTCGTATGCACGAAGTAGTAGCCTTTGCTTGTTAATTTGACGGTTGTTCATTTCAATCTCATGGTCTAGTTGTTTTCTATGCGCCTCCTGTAGATGTAGCATGTTCAAATTCTCCATTGCCTCGTCTGAAATCAAATGCAACATTATAATAAGGCCATCCTTACACGCCCGATTTGACAGTTGTCGGATCCATACTACAAGAGATGTCATCAAAGGAAAATAGACCTGGTGCCATTATCCATCACGGACTTGACAGCCCAGTATGGATTTTTCAAAAATATCAGATTTGTTTGGTTCTGGCTTATAGTTTCTGAATCATTGGCCTAACTTTGTGACATTTTAGGTATGCTAACATACTTTCGTTTGCAGTGGATAAAAACGACTCAAACTGGGGTTTTACACTGTAAACTGTCACATAAACAATACTGGTACTAATTTAATGATAGACACTTAAAAAATATTTAATGAATGAGCTACCACACATTGAATTCAAAATTTATGCAAGCGTAATGAATGACATAAAATGTAATATGTGCTTTACAGACACAACGCAATCGTACAAAAATAAGTGACTTTAGATTATTTAAGCCCTCAAATAATGACAGCGTACCGAACTATATCAAATAGTTTATTTTTAAATTAGCTCTACTGTAAGTGAACCAGCAATCAGAAGTATGAAGTAGTTTGAGGGACACATATCTCGAAGAACACCTCTATTCTTAGTAGTTTAATTGATTGTTCGACTGAGAATTTTGAGTTACCACATTTCAGTAATCGTAATATTTTTGATGGAACTACTGATACGATACAATTTCAAAACGTCAATTGCCACTAAATGTCACTGTAGGATACTAATTGCGTATCATTTGCCGCAAAGTTTGCCATTCTGCATGGGTCGGAAGGTCCTGGAGTGGCGTCATCGGAAAGCGCAGTGCCAGGCAGACCGAAGACCCCGTAACGGCAGCCCTTAGATGCTGTCGGCCTAAAATCGCGACTATGGACAACTATTATATATTCTGTGCTATAGTACGGGTCCTATTCGGTAAGTACGATACCATCTGGCAGAAAGCATGAAATTTGGTATATAAGTAGCTTACAGATGTGTGCTTCAGGAAAAGAAGGGAACCAGATCGAGGCTCCCCTGGTTCCCCCCCTTCTCCCCCCTTTTATGCCCCAATTTTCAGTTTTTCGGATTTTTATTTAAAACGACTAAAGATAGAAGAAAACCGTCAAGGCAAAAAATATTCCTTATAAAATTGTCTATATACCAGTCTTTGGAAGTATGTTGATACGATTTAGAGTTTTCAAGATATGCTTACATTTATTTTATTATTGCAAGAAATAATGACTTTAATATTAAGATGACACCATAAGCGAGCTCCCACGGAGTTGATGGGATGGGATGGGAGAGTTCAGGTGGAAGGAGGGAATAGGAGGGGGGGAGGCGGGCGTTGTGTGTTATGTATGTATTATATGAATATATTATATACTTATATGTTATCATTAAATGTTATTATATTTTGCGAATGCATTGGTATAACGAACGTATTAGTGCCAGGTTTTGAGTGACTAAGTAAAACATAAGTCTAGGATATTAATTTATTACCCTACCAGATCCTTTCGTCCAGATTGCTGAGAGCTTGCCGCCTGGCCATAATTTGCCATGGTCGGTTTGGAAATCTTTAAATAGACCTCGGACTCAGACCGGCCGGATCAAGGAAAACATGACCAAGTGGGGTTTCTTGAAGGGTTCCGATGTAAACTGTTTGTGTGATGGAATTCAAAGAACCACCTAACATTGTGTCCTGCGTGCTCTAGCACCTGCACGCAGGACGATTTTATTACAGCGTCTCTCAGCGCTATCGTCGTAGCCAAGTTCTGGGCCGCGACGGTGTAGTGTCTGCCATCGACACGCTAAGAAGAAGATTAATTTATAACATATTTATTCAATTAAAATCACAATTATCTCCTACGCACTTGCAAAGGCCAGTACAAGGAAGCCCTGACATCCTGCATTGGCACCGACCCCTACTGCAGGTGGTCAATTCCTTTAGGGAGGCTGCTGTTTCTTTCATTGTGCTCCATAATGGAGACCAGAGACCATTTTCTTTTCTCCAACCCTAATCTTCGAAACTGGGATATTCTGGATTATGTATGAAACTCTGACCCCAGGTGAAGCCGGCTAGGGAAGACGCTTTTTTTGTGTGTAACCTATCCATGGCCCGTCTCTGAACAAATCTTAACAGCACAGAACACCAATATGTTTAAAAACGAAATTGATAAACACTTAAAAATATAAAATGAAAAGAGATAAAGTGAACTATGAACAGTGTGATACAGGCACCATCAGTTGTTACAACTGCCTGCCTGATAAAATATAATAATAATAATAAATAAGGCTTTCCTTGCTTCATTAAGATCTTCTGCTTCACATGTCTTATCATATGTAAAGATAACATACCTCGACAAAAGATCCAAATGACGGATTTTAATTGCATTTACAGGCTGTGATAATTCTTTGAGGGTTTTTGTAGCTTCAGGGAATGATTTCCACGCATTCCAAAATGACTTCCTTCCTTTTCCACTAAAGCCAGTATCACAGCCTGTAAACGCATGAAAAATATAAACGCACTGCATAGGTACTTCTGGCCCGAGTGAATTAGCCAAGTCATGGATAGCGATGTTACGTGTAGCTTTTCCGATCCCTATACAGATCCAAAATTCTTCCAAACAGCAATTACCAAAACCTGGGTATGACCGTGCTGCACAGCATGATAAATACGGAGGAGAATTCGGGAATCAGCTTCTTGCTTCGAGTACAGGGAAGCTACGTCTGTGCCATCATTACGTAGAACTTGTTCGAGTTTTGTTGATACAATCGTCCTTTTGTCATATTGAACTTCCTGGAGCCCATCAGATAGGAAATTAAAAAGTTCTATTTTATTGTCAGAACAGCGAACAAATTTTTGACAGTTTTTTGGTAGCTGCTTCCCTGCTGCTGTGACCCTTTGTCTAAGTCCTTTTCCTCTCTTTTCTCTTTGTACACGTCAAAAATTACATCAATTCTGTTCCCTTTTTGGTTTCTTTACATAATTTATAAAACTACTGCGGTAGTCTTCGAACGTTATATTGGTATCTCCAGAAGTGACGAGAATATTTCCATTTTAATATCGTACCTAACTTACATACACATACACCATATCACGCCATTAATTCCTTGCGGGGTATGCAGAGCGTAAACGGCCGCAAAAAACGAACATTTGCGCCACGTCTGACAAATATTTGAGGGTCATTGGACAAATTGTGTATTGCTTTAGTGACAGGTTGTCAGCCCATCGCCTAAAACTGCAATACACACCCTCGAGTCCCTTAGTCGCCTCTTACGTTACGACTCCTACGGGAAAGAAATGGGGTACCTACTAACCTAAATTACCTACTTAATAAAATTAAATTATATCTACGTGCCGTGTCCCAGTGGTCCGGTGGCGCCCCTACGTGTATGCTTAGTCCTTAAAAACTACGCAACGGATTTCTATAAAATACATGCCAAAACAAAGTCTTATTAAGCAGGAAAACGGTTAGCAGCGGGTGAAATCGATAGATGGGCCGCTAATTCCTAACAAAATTGGAGTAAATGTAAGCATATCTTGAAAACTATAAGTCCTATCAACATACATCCAAAAACTGTTATATAGATAATTTTATAAGGAATATTTGTTTCCTTGGCGGTTTTCTCCTATCTTTACCCGTTTTCAATAAAAATAAAAATAACTGAAAATTGGGACATAAAAGGGGGGGTAAGGGGGGGAAACAGGGGGGCCTCGACGTGGTTCCCTTCGTTTATTGAAACACATATATGAAAGCAACATACATGCCAAGTTTCATGCTTTAGTAGTGCGACTGCCTGCGGCGTGAAGGTTCCAGGTTGGATTCCCGGTGGGGCGCTTACAAAGTTGTTATTATCACTTTGTTAATTTGTTCCCAGTCTGGTTGGGACATTGCAGGCTGAACCATCTGATTGTCGTAGGTAGATATGATGGTTCCGGGTACGTCAAGCCGTCGGTCCCGGTTGCTGTCTATGATTAATTACTTAGACGGCGGTCGTAACACAACCATGTCAGAGGCCTACTAGTAGTAGGCGGTGAAAAACTCGTGACACCAGGGTATATTTATTTATGTAACGGCTGGTGAGGAGAGGAGCTATTGGCGGGCGAGATGAGAAGTGTAAAGCGTAGTGGTGTGGAGCGATGTTATACAAAGAGGTGAGGCGTGGTGAGGTGCGGAGGTGAGGTGAGCATAGACATTTGTGTCTATGGAGGAGAGGAGGCGAGGAGAGCATAGAGGAGAGTCAAAAATTACATTACATTCGAATTTGGAGTTTGATGTGACAGCGGCGTTTTTTCACTTTTTCGTAAAATTGAGAAATTGTATTGGAAAATATTATTCGAATATAAAGCATTGTGACTCTAAGAAACTCTTTTATTCGCTAAAATAACCTGACGATAATATTTATTTATACTTTATTGCACATCGTACAAAAGGCGGGCCTTATGCCAGACGGCATTTTCTACCGGCTAACCAGAGGGTAAACAGAGTGAGAAAGAAATAATAAAGAAAGTATATTGGGTCGCTCGTCGACTCGGTGTCTCACACGAAAAAGAAGAAAGAAAAGTATTACGATCCTTTTAAGAGGTAAATAAACCCATGAAACTGAGAACAAGTTAAGGAAAAAATTGCATTCCAATACATTTGGATGTTATACTAAATGACAAAAATTTGGTTTTTCGAAAAGTCCATTTTGGGTCTTTCCGATCAGATTTCCGCCCACCGGTTTCACCCGCTGCCACTCATTTTTTAGGGGTAATAGTTGTTTTCCTGCGGTAAAAAGTAGCCTATGTGTTATTCCAGGTTATACCCTAACTATGTTCCGAATTTCGTCCAAATCGGTTTAGGCGTTTGAGCGTGAAGAGGTAACAAACATACATACACACACACAAACTCTCAGATTTATAATATTGACCCCTGATGACCGCAGTTTAATGACCTATGTGTAAGTACTTTCCATGGTGAAATATTTTGAGAGAAGGAAAACTTTGTCCAAAAACAGTCTTTGAAGTGCACACGATACGCTAGTGGCGCCCGGAATAAGGACAAAGATTCCTGGCAGAATAAAAAATGCTCCGAAATCAAAGCCTCGTAAAAAATAGGCCCTGAACATTGTTAATAGGATAAATAATTTCAAAAAATGTAATGAGCCTACAAAACAAGTAAGGCATGACAATAAACAATTTGAAACGGATTTAAGTTCTGTTTATTTAGCATTTTACAACCCCTACTTTTCGAGCTCTTTAAAATTGTTTTATTGTGATGAGTAATAGTTGTGCAAACTCAAGAACATCTTATGTAAGGTATGTTCAGAAAATCTGCAATCATGGTTGTACTTTTAAATTTCACCAAGAATTATAATTTTGGTATTATTTCTCCTACATGAACTTTGTAAGCGATTATTACTAGAAATAATTGGTTTCCGAGTGCATTGCAATTCAGCCAAGTATTTTTTTATTTGAGAGCGCCACTAGCGTGAAGTTAAAGCCTTAAAATAAAACAAAGATTATTTTTAGCGACTTTTTATTAAAAAATAAGAATAAAACAAACATGATAGAAATATAAGGATAAGTACAACGTTTTCCTTCTCATTTCAAATTAGAAACAAATAAAAAAAGTTCTTTGGTATACCCACCTGCCTCTTTCACTGATAGGGATAATTTATGTAAATAGCAATGAACCTTTGGTTATTGGCCGCAATTTGGGAAATAAATGCTCTTACATTCGATTCTGTGTGGAAGAAACAGGTGGTGTGGTCAAAGAACTTAATTTTTTTTCATAGGTTGCTATAACATTTCTCATACTGAGGCGCCTAAGTTTTTTTTTGTACAGTTTACATAGCCTCATCTATAGCCCCAAACTAAGCAAAACTGTACCAGGGAAACTACCTCTAGATAGGTGATATTAATACTTATATACTTTTTTCGTAAATAAATACATATTAAACATAGAAACACCCAGAATTAACACAAATATCTGACAATTACTTAATAAATATTTGTGTCTTGTGGGGATCGAACACACAACCCTTGGCGTAGCAGGCAGGGGTACTATCCGCTACGCCATCGGACTAGTCTATTCTCTTTCCGCATAGACTCTACCTTCAATTTGAGATTTCACTTTACATCAAATAGGTTTAGAAAGAAGATATCTAAGTCATGTCATGATAATTTGGCGCAAAATACGCGTTATCTGTCAAAATAAGGCGACGATGAAAACAATGGTGTCGAAATTGACTAAAAATCACAAAGAATCCATGGACATTTTTAAACAAGACAGAACTTAGATATCTCCTATCCTGTTCTAAATCTATTTGACGGAAAGTGACAGCGTTAATGCTAAGATATTTTTTTTCTTCAATTGAGGCCATTGTATGACTACTTCTTGATTTGACCACACCACATTTTGAAATGTTAATGAAATTATCTATATCTGTAAAACGAGAACAAGCTATTTTTGACAAAATTAAATAAACATGGAGCTCACCAAGTGCCGACAATCGAAATTATTAACTATATCAATGAAATAACCTTAAAAAGTTAAAAAATACTTCCAAATGTTGATGATTTGTACATAGCATACTAACTTTTAGTCTTGTTTGGAACTACCACTTTGATAGGAATATAACGACCGATGTGGCGCAGTGGTAGTGCGACTGCCTGCTACGCAAAGGTTCCGGGTTCGATTCTCGGTGGGTCGATTAAAGTTGATATTTATCACTTTGTGAATTTGTTCCCGGTCTGGTTAGGACATTGCAGGGTGAACCAACTGATTGTCCGAAAATAAATGGTTCCGTGTTTCGGAGGGCACGTTAAGCCGTCGGTCCCGGTTGCTGTCTATGATTACTTAGACGGCGGTCGTAACACAACCATGTCAGAGGCCTACTACTGGTAGTAGGCGGTTGAAAAACTCTGACACCAGGGTTCATCGGGTCGTTGGACGACTCGGTGTTCCCACACGAAAAGAGAGAGAGAAGAGAGATAGGAATATGACCATTCATGGTCCCAAAATTCTTCGCAATATTACTTTAGTACTATTAACTATTCTCTGGCAATATTATGATATCGTTTTGACGAAGAAAAGCCACGGCTATTGTTGCACAAAACAGGGAAACTAATGTAATTTTTAAAAGTTCATCAACTGTTAAACATTTTCACGAAAGATTTTACTGAGATGGAAACTTTTTTTAAGCTGTTTACTGAAAAGAGCGAATTCAGAACGAAATACAGGACTCAAATACAGTGAAACCTGGAACCTGGATAACTGAGAAACCTCTATAACTGATACACTTTACCAGGTCCCAGCACTTTTAATATAATAATAACCTCATTATCTGAGATTTAGTTTTGATAATTTTCCTTATATTTACCTCCATGACTGATACAAAAAGCTTAATAGCCTCTGTAATTGAGACAATTATTCATATTTTGCCAGCTTTATTATACCCATCCTTGTCTCTCAGGAGAAGTTTCAGTTTTATAATAATCGCGGGCCTCTATAAATGAGACATTGATAATTTAGACCTCTATAAGAGAGATTTTGAATACGAACATCTCTAACTCACAGGCAATTTGGTTAATTTTTAAGGAAATTACTGACCTCTTTAAATGATAAATTGGTTTATATTGACATCTGTAAGTAAGAACCTCTATAAATTACATTATTCTAACATTTATCCTTGCTAACTAAGAAACTTGAAATGTTATAAACCTCTATAAGTAAGAAAAAATCGTATGCACCATGAGATCTCAGTTAAACAGGTTTCACTTTACCAGCACTTTCGTTTCGTTCAAAGTCCGACTTTAACATTCAATAACTCCAGAATTAATGTCTAAATCAAATAATCATCGGTTTCAAAAAGTGAAGCAATAACCAGACTCTATAATTATTCAACTTTGGCCTTGATGCGAGGACTGCAAGTCGTGTTGCAGGATTGATACAAAATACAACGAGCATCCATACTTTCGTGGACATGATTTTTTATATCCAAAAACTTCAAATAATAAAAATAGGAAACAAAGTCAAAATTTATTTAAAAAATATTTTATTACTGGTCTGCTTCAAAACGGGGGACTACCTTCAGATCAATTATCTGGTAAGTCTGGAAGTGTAGCAAACTGAAGTGGCAGCGGGCTTGGCACATTTGTCGTAGAACCGACGGACGGTGGAATAAATGGGTTCTCGAGTGGAGGCCACGCCTTGGCAAGCGTGGCGTTGGACGACCTCCGGCCAGGTGGACCGATGACCTAAAGAAGGTGGCTGGGAGATCGTGCCCTATGGCGTACCCTGGGGAAGGCCTACGTCCAGCAGTGGATTGCTATAGGCTGATGTATGTATGTATGAATCTAGTATGTCATTCAATATAACCTAGCTTTAAGTTGTACCTACCTGACCTGCAGCTAATGGCTGTGAAGCTGGTCATTCAACCACACATAATCTTTACATTTAGATTAAGTGATTGAAAATGTTTATGGTAAAATGTCTTTTAATTGAAATTAATACTTTTTTTTATCTACTACTTCTATTTCTTCTTCATGGACGTACCTTAATGCACGAAAAAAAAAGGAAATAGCCAGCGGTGACATCAAGAAGTGGTCATACCGAACCGGAAAGACTGCGAACAACTACTTACGAATTAAAATATTCAGTATCTGTTTCTTTATCTACTTACTTAATTGAATATTTATGGCATTGTAGGTATGCCATGCCGTTTATTTGAACCGCTGAAGTCAAGACCTATCTTCCGTCTCGTCTATCCTCCCATTCAAGACCTTGAGCACACGAGCTGGACCTCAGTCTGTCCATTATATTCTTTATTGTGTACCGAATTACCTAACTATCTTACCTTCTATCACTCTCTTTTTCCCTTAGCTTACTCCGTATCTTCCGTCTACTTCCCACTTAAGACTTTCAGCACACAGCTAAGCAGGACCTCAGCCTGCCTATCTCCCTCTCTCTCCTTCAGCTTACTTTGTATCTTCCGTCTACTTCCCACTCAAGACTCTCAGCACACAGCTTAGCAGGACCTCAGCCTGCCTATCCCCCTCTCTCTCCCTCAGCTTACTCTGTATCTTCCGTCTACTTCCCACTCAAGACTTTCAGCACACAGGTGAGCAGGACCTCAGCCTGCCTATCTCCCTCTCTCTCCCTCAGCTTACTCTGTATCTTCCGTCTACTTCCCACTCAAGACTTTCAGCACACAGGTGAGCAGGACCTCAGCCTGCCTATCTCCCTCCCTCTCCCTCAGCTTACTCTGTATCTTCCGTCTACTTCCCACTCAAGACTTTCAGCACACAGCTGAGCAGAACCTCAGCCTGCCTATCTCCCTCTCTCTCCCTCAGCTTACTCTGTATCTTCCGTCTACTTCCCACTCAAGACTTTCAGCACACAGCTTAGCAGGACCTCAGCCTGCCTATCCCCCTCTCTCTCCCTCAACTTACTCTGTATCTTCCATCTACCTCCCACTAAAGACCCTGAGCACATGAGCAGGACCTCAGTCTGTCTATCTCCCTCTACCTCAGCTTACTCTGTATCTTCTGTCTACTTCCCACTCAAGACTCTCAGCACACAGCTAAGTAAAACCTCAGCCTGCCTATCTCCCTCTCTCTCCCTCAGCTTACTCTGTATCTTCCGTCTACTTCCCACTCATGTATGTCTATTATATTTTTTATTGTGTACCGAATTACCTAACTATCTTACCTTCTATCATTCTCTTTTTCTCTTAGCTTACTCTGTATCTTCCGTCTACCTCCCACTCAAGACTCTCAGCACACAGCTGATCATAACCTTACCTTGCCTATTTCCCTCAGCTTAATCTGTATCATCCGTCTACCTCCCACTCAAGACTTTCAGCACACAGCTGAGCAGGACCTCAGCCTGCCTATCTCCCTCTCTTTCCCTCAGCTTACTCTGTATCCTCCGTCTACCTCCCACTCAAGACTCTCAGCACACAGCTTAGCAGGACCTCAGCCTGCCTATCTCCCTCTCTCTCCCTCAGCTTACTCTGTATCTTCTGCATGTTCTTGTTGAGGATCTCCTTCTCCCGGTTGAGGTTCTCGATATCTCGATGGTCGTTCTCCGACTGGCGTTTGCCGATCATTATCTCTCGCTCCATCACGCCGACCTGGTTGCGGAGTTGGTCGCTGTTGGTGGAAAATATAAACAAAATTTAGTACCGAAATATTATATTAATCATATATATTTTTTTACTTTTAAAACTTTAAAGCGCGGGCAGGATCTCAACCTGCTACTTTCGCATTCCATTGACGCCTCCTCCATCTGGGCCACCGCAGCTCGTTCCTCGCCCGCCAATTTTGCAAGTGTATTTCAATGCCAGTGACACGTGGCACTGCTTCACCGGAACACAGGAAGTGTTTTAAAATTTGGTATTCAATTAATCATACTGTTTTGGCGCAGGAAAGTTATGCTTCTTTTTCCGTCAGAAAGCTTCAGTATTCCTCAGTAACATAGGCTACGTTTTAGAGCGGGTAAATACACACACAAACACATACTACGCCTATTATCCCTTGCGGGGTAGGCAGAGCGTAAATGGCCGCAAAAAAACGGACTCTTCAGGCATATATTTCAGGGTCATTCGGAAAATTGTGTATAGTGACAGGTTGTATATCGCAATTTTAGGCGATGGCCTGGCAACCTGTCACTATATCACGAATAACCCTCAGATATTTGTCAGACGTGGCGAAAATGTCCGTTTTTGCGGCTGTTCTGCGCTCTGCCTACCCCGCAAGGGATTATAGGTGTGATATGTGTGTGTGTATAAAAAATGCTAATTAATCCAGAAAAATACGATAAGAACCATTAAAATTGATATCACATAATACATCATTATAATGACTATTCTAACATTGATTTACTAGGGTTTATAAATAGGCTGTTAAATGTTAAGGTTTATTTATATAATAAATAATTAATAAGGTGATAATTACGAAAAATAATGGGATATTAAATCTACATGCAAATTATTTCCCGAACCCAAATTATTTAGGGTCACGCGAAAATGGCTTTTTTTTTCTTAAATATATCTCTTTCTATTGTGAACATAGACCAAAGCACAGAGCAATAAGTCTTGCGACTCAGTCGCCACGCCGAGATGACATCCGTGGTCTGTGGGAAAAAGCACTATTATGTGCAGTTGTACGCAAAGTTCTTCTTCAAATACAATCTGTTACGCAAGAACCCAGAAATAAGAAATATTCTTTATAATCATCAGTCGATGAAATAATCACATCACTTGTCTAGGTCAATACGACACTTCCTTGCCAACGAATTTCGATTTGGAACACATTACTGGTTATCTTCAGTTTATTGAAATGACACATGAAATAACAAGCAATGTAGAGGTATACCAAATCGCGTAGCGCCGCGTTGGCATCTTCAATTAAACTTTAAATTGTCAAAATAGTGCTGCGATGCAACGATACAATTTAAGTGTAATTTGATTTTCAATGAAGCAATTTTCAAAATCGCCTCTACGTTTTCAATTTATTGTCAATAGACTCACAGACAAAGGACCCTTTAACACACTTTCAGCTTTGACGTGTGATTCTGTAACACTCTTGTGTTTGAAAGCCCCAGGGATAAAATCCTATAGTCCCCAAAAAAAAAACTGCGCACAAGCACGTTAACCACGTTAGTACTATTATATATTCTGTGGCACAAGTACGTAAATAACATTGCACCTTGTTTGAAATAAGGTCGGCCCGGCCACATGATCATTTTCCAGCGAAGGGAGCCTGGTTCAATCTTTCAGTTTTCTTTCTTACATCAACGTGTGTTGCGTCCTCAAATACTACAGTACCGTAGACGCTTTGCCAAGGTTGCAGGCATCCGTTGGGCGTTGAATGCTGCCCTAAATCGCAGTCTATAAAGGTGCCGAGGTCCCGGTTATTGTATATGAACACTTGATGGCGGTCAATACAAAGCCATGCCAGAGGCCTACTTAGTAGTACAGATGGTTGAAAAACCCCGACACGAAAAGAAGAAGAAGACCGTTCAGCCTCTAAGGTAGCCTTGACGTTCTCCAAGAGCGTGTATCTCTTGGAGGCAGACAGCAGCTGCTGCTGGGTTGATGATAATGTAGTGAACCAACTTTACCATTCAAACTCCAAGGTGGCCTTGACGTTCTCCAAGAGCATTTATCTCTTGGTGGCAGACACCAGCTGGATACCGACGTCTCAGGGCTGTTGATGATGATTACATTGAACCAAGCTTACCGTTCAGTCTCCAAGGTGGCCTTGACATTCTCCAACAGTGTGTATCTCTTAGTCGAGGTTAACAGCTGCTTGTTCAGCTTTGAGATTTCCATGCGAAGCTTGTTGCCGTCGTCTATCGTGTTCTAGGGAAACAAATGTGAATTACTGGATAGACACTACAGACACACAGCGCCATCTAGCTTTAACTCTTGTGCTATGGGAACTGCAGAACTGATATAATACTGACGTCAACTTCAAATGCCACAACAGACCATTGCTGGACATGGGCCTCCCCCATTTGGATATTTTGCCATACCCATCACATCTGGTGAGCGCAGTGCAAGACAGGGAACTTTGTACCCATTGCCTGGATTCATCTTTAAGCTGCTTTTTACGACACTCACGGGAAGAATCGTAGTGATTCTATGCTAAGCCGGCACCACACGGCATAAACACTGCAGGTTGCTTTGCGTCAACCTTTTCTAGAGGATCTCTGTCACCTAAAAGTTTATTCACTTAGATAGTTTCGCGACCAGCGTAAGTGCTGGCACGCGCCCGTACGAGGTCAAGCAAGTAAGCTGTCGCAACACTATCTAAGATTACCTTGAGTTCCTTAGTCGTATTATGGAGTTGCTGCTTGTTCTTCTCATAGTCCTGGTTTTGCGCTTCCAGTGAGTGCCTGAACTGAGTTGCTCTTGCGCTGGCAGCCTCCTGTTCCGCCTTAGCCGTCTCAAGCTTGGTCGTCAGCTCTTTCAGCTGTTTGTCACGGCGGTCCAGGATCCTCTCCATTTTTGTGATCTGGTTGAAACAAGTGGGTCAATAAAATCTTAACTGCCTGCATAGTCCCAGGTTCTATTCCCTGGCACACACAAAGTTGATATTTATCGCGGTGAATTTATTACAGTTTGGTTAGGACATTGCAGGTTGAGTCACCTGATTGTCCGAAAAGAAGATCGTTCCGTGCTTCGGAGCCCACGTTAAGCCGTCGGTCCCGGTTCCTGTTTATGACTACTTCACGGCGGTCGTTACGCAAACAGTCAGAGGCCTGCTAGTAGTAGGCGGTTGAAAAACTCTGGCGACAGGGTTCATACAGTCGTTCATAGTTTTGGTGTCCCACACGAGGAAATAGGTCATGTCACAAACCACAGGTAAATGGAATTTAAGCCACATCTTGGGCTGTTGGTTCGACATCATGGTACGGTATTGGGGTTTACTTCGTAGTTTGCGAGGGTTTAAAAATACACCTGCTTCACAATCTTACATCCTTCAGAAACTTTCAACAAGACGCCGGGCACCAGCTGGTGTTTAATATCTAGAATAGGTATTATTCCCAGCTGAGTGAGCCGTTAGTAAACTGGTGACCTGAAATACAAACCCTTTCATTCGAAACAGCTATAACGTCTGCCCGGCTCTCAAGTTCAGCCTTCATCTTGCTGGCTTCCGTTTTCAAATGCTCCACCAACCTGGCAGTGCGAACAGCGTCGTTCTCCATATCCTGAAACATACAACAAATCATATCTGGAATACCAAATTTTAAAACACAATTATTCAAGTTTTCAAAAATTTTATACCTAACACGGGAAGTGTTTTAAAATTTGGTATTCAATTATCGCGGGTTTTCATCGCTTAGACTACATTCAATCTGTAAAGATATAATTCGTCGCCGGCTATTGCCGTGTGATGCCAGCTTAGAATAGCATCACCCCATTTCTTACCCATGGGTGTCGTAAGAGCCGACTAAGGGACTCGAGGGATGTGTATTGCAATTTTAGGCGATGGGCTGACAACCTGTCACTATAGTGATACACAGTTATCTGATTGACCCTCAAGCTTTTGTCAGACGTCGTGTTAATATCCGTTTTACGGCCTTTAACGCTCTGCCTACCCCGTAAGGGATATAGGCGTGATTTATGTATGTATGTATTAGTAGCAAAACTAATAAATGGAGCCGTGCCACGCGTTACTGGCATTAAATACACTTGCAAAATTGGCGGGCAAAGACCGAGCTGCGGTAACCTAGATGGAAGAGGGGTCGTCACTAGTAATGACGAAAGTCGCAGGTTCAAATCCTGCCCGCGCTTGAAAATTTCGCAAGTTTTCTAAAAAATTTATACCTAACACGGGAAGTGTTTTAAAATTTGGTATTCAAGAGGGTACGATGTAAGTTACCCCGTAGATTGCGATAAGCCTCCACAGTCGCAGTGTCGTTTGGTCTATATAAGGCAGAGCAGTATTGCTGTTTTTTCCCGGGTTGATATCCAGGGTGTCAGGGAAACAGCGGCGCAAAACCTTTAGGAATCGGGAGAAAAACTCAAAGCCCACTGCAGACGGCAGAATAAGTAACTAAACTCTGACACATTTTCTACCAATCACAGAAAGAAAGCACAGTCGAGAGTGGTGCTATTAGTTCCACAGTTTGGAAGCTCATTTACTCAGCACACGAAGATTAGTAAGTCCATGATAGGTTGGAATTGAAATTGAAATTGAAATTCTTTATTCAATGTAGGATAGTATTATCATATCACTTATTGACGTCATGAACCGTCATTGTAAAAAAAAGAAATTTGTATCACACAATTTTCTTTTTTTTATAACAATTTTGTAATGTCCTAATAGAAAACCGGCTCGGGCGGGAGAAAAAAACAAAAATCAAAGCACTGCCACGGGGCTGGCCAGGTTAATCACACGGCATGTAACTTTACGCCACACCACCATCTGAAAACGATATTTGTTTCAAATTGAAGTCAAGATTTTTAAAGCGTGTAGTTTACATGCGTATAATTAATCGGACCTCCTGAACAGGGAAAAGCCACCAAAAAACCTGCCCTTGGAAGGAATCGACTCCATAGTATGGCCACTTTTTGAAATGGTATTGGGCGGTGGGACACGTGAGCCGTAGTCAAAGAGTGCTACATTGGAAGGCCCGAGCAGGGAAGCCGAAGTGTTGGCAAACAACCAGCAAGATTTTCGGATGATATTAAGGTGAGTGTAGCCGTCTACCAACTCGACGGTGGCGCCACTACACAAAAAAAAGATTTTTCTTTATACAAACAATCAATCAGAATGTCCGATAAATATATAAATCGCCATAACTTTAAGTACAGCGAATATTTTATTGAGTTTACAGGTTCTAATTTTACATAAGGATAATACAAAAAAGCCACCGTTGAGGTCGTTGACGGTTACACTCGCCTTAAAAAGACCAATCGGTCCGCACCTGCACCAGAATTACCGATCAATTAATATATCAGAACGGAAAAAGCATCAAGAGACATTCGGTTACCAGTTGACATTCATCATCATCATCATATCAGCCATAGGACGTCCACTGCTGAACATAGGCCTCCCCTAAATATTTCCACCTCGTCCGATTAGAAGCGGCCTGCATCCAGTTGACATTATTATGCTGAAAATAAAAGGTAGACATAATATTTTCTTGAGTTTGCACAACTATTACTCATCACAATAAAACAATCAGATCAGTCAAATGCAACATCCCTCTCCAAGACCCTGGTGTTTATAAACTTGACTGTGACTGTGGACTCTCATACATAGGAGAAACAAAGAGAAATGTATCTACACGTCTAAAAGAACATATTGCTGATGTAAAAAACCGTCGTGACAGACAGTCTGCAGTGTGTGAACATATCATGGATAACCCCACCCATTATGTCAGATTTGATAAGGCTGCAATCCTAGCGAGAGATAAGAGATTCATTCCTAGGAAAGTACAGGAAGCCATAGAAATTCAAAAACATCCGAATTTCAACAGAGATACTGGATGGGGAATCTCATCAACTTGGACTCCGCTGATTACACAGCAGAAGAACCAGATCCAACATACTGTAAGACCTACTACACAAGATACGGTTTCAGCATTTTGTGTGGAACCAGGACGTTACGCTAGGCAATTAAGAAATAGATGGCGGTAGAACAAAAATAATTTCAATTCTAAATAATGACGTCTAACACCTTAGTCATCCGTGACCACGGGCTCTGTAAAGAGCTCGAAACGTAGGAATTGTAAAATCCAAAATAAACACAACTTAAATCCGTTTAAAATTGTTTTATTGTGAAAAGGTAGCATGGTAGACACTTTTACCATACCTCTTGCTGTTCCTCTAGCTTGGCAACCAGTGCTTCCGCAGTCTGGTTTTTCACTTCCAGCTCGTCCGCAAAGACCTGCGCGTTGGCCAGCCGCACCTTCCAGGCCTCCAGCTCGTTGTTCAGACGGGCCTTCTCTTTTTCAAACTTTTCCTTCTCTTTGGCTGCTGTGGTGGCGCCACTGGAAAAATTAATGGTTAGAAGGCAAAAGTTTGCTAGTTTGCTTTTAGTTGCAGAACGTGTGACACGTTGAAGTTGCAATAAAGGTGGCATGTTGTAGTCCGGCACATGAATAATCGGATTTCTACTGATTATTATAATAACCACATTAAAATAATTTTAAACGGATTTAAGTTGCGTTTATTTTTATTTTAAACTAGCGGCCCGCCCAGCGGTTTCACCCGCTGCTAACTGATTTAATTCCCACGGGAAACAGACCTTTTCCCGACATAAATCATACATACAAACCTTCCTCTTGAATCACTCTTTTTTTTAATCCCCCAAGGGATGAAAAGGGGGTTAAAAGTTTGTATGAAAGTTCGTTGTCTTAAGTGTGATCCGTTTCAAAATTAGTGATTAGACTTACAACTTCAAATAATTAAACACGTGTTTTTAGCATATTTGAAATTTTTGACCCTTAATAGGCTCAAACGGGGGTTAAAAGTTTGTATGAAAGTTCGTTTTTTTAAATGAATTTGATCTGTTTCAAAATTTGTGATTAGACTAATAACTTAAAATAATTAAACACGTGTTTCAGCATTTTTGAAATTTTAACCCTTAAATGGGTAAAAAGGGGGTTAAAAGTTTGTATGAAAGTTTTTTATCTTAAATGTGATCTGTTTCAAAATTTCTAATTAGACTCATAACTTAAAATTATGAAATACGTGTTTCAGCATTTTTGAAATTTTAATCTTTAAAGGTGTCAAAAGGGGGTCAAAAGTTTACTACCAGTTGGGATACCCGTTTCCCCATGGGAATATGACAATTTCCCGGAATAATTTATTCTTATAAACCTTCCTCTCAAGTTACTCTATCTGATAAAAAAAACCGCATCAAAATCCGTTGGGTAATTCTAAAGATATAAGGAGACACCAAACGGGAAGCGACTTTATTTTATACTATGTAGTGATAAACACAACTTAACGTCACGGATGACTGTCATCCGTGATCACGGGCTCTGTAAAGAGCTCGAAACGTACGAATTGTAAAATTAAAATAAACACAACTTAAATCCGTTTAAAATTGTTTTATTGTGATGAGAAATAGTTGTGCAAACTCGAGAAAAGATTATTATAACCCTTATAGACCAGTGGTCGTTTTCGTGTCTCACACACACACACACACACACACACACACACACACACAATCCCGTAGTTTTTTAACCATTGTCCAACCGTATGTGTAGGATATCTTAGGTTTGTGATGGTTCGCTCCAGAGTTAGACAAAAGTCTTTTTCATGGTTTCCCAACGCAACATGGACTCTCAACGCTGGCTATCTCTCATTCTCCACTCTCTACTTTACTACTGCCCATACAGCTCTAAAACTCACGCCTCATCTTCGCCAGCTCGTTTCCTGGCGTCCAGTTCCTTCTCCAGCCGGAAGACGGTCTTCTTCATGGTCTCCAGACTCTCCACGCTGGCCAACTCACGAGCGTGCATCGCGTCTGCCAGGGTACGGGCTTCCTCTGGTGGGCAAAAAATATAGGCATTTGTTTAGTACGCTTGAGTATTAAGGCCATGCCATGGATTCCATAGAAGAAGGGGTCTTCTTTCTTACGTACCGATGAACACTGGTGACAGAGTTTTTTAACCACCTACTATAATTAGAAAGTCTCTGACATGGTTGTGAGACGACCGCCGTCTAAGTAATCAAAGACAGCAACCGGAACCGATTTAACGTGCCTGCTGAAGCACCGAACTGAACCATCTTTGTTTTTCGGACAATCAGGTGGTTCAGCCTGCAATGTCCTAACCAGACTGGGAACAAATTTACAAAGTGCTAAATATTAGCTTTGTGAGTGCCTACCGAGAATCGAACTCGGAACGGTAGTCACACTACCACTGCGCCACATCGGCCGTCAGAAAGAGGGGTGAGGTGATCGATATGGATTAAGTCCAACCAAATTCTCCTGGTGTCATTCTAGGGACGGCGGGGTTATTAAGATTATACATACATACATACATACATAAATCACGCCTATATCCCTTAAGGGATAGGCAGAGCGTTAACGTTAGCGTTAAGATTATAAAGGGGTATAAGATTTGTACCAAGACAGCTGTTGAAAATACTTCGAAACGACAAGTTCGCCGGTTCCTGAGACTGAACTCAGACCACCAGGCCACGCCACAGAGGCAGTTACTTTGATTGGTAGCTTACTTTTTGAGACAACCATGTCAAAGCCTTAGGAAGCGGTTTCAAAACTCACACACCCAAAAACACTCAACACCAAAGACACCCAAAGAGTCGTTCATTAACTCCATGTCCTATTCGTTCTCGTGTAGAAATTTGGATGCTTTACCAAGTTGTTTGCGCAGACCCTCGATGACTTTATTGCCGTCTGTGATGTCGCTCTGGTACTGAGCTATCGTGTCAACGGGTTGTTGGTAGACCGGATGTCCCACTTACCAACTTGTTTGCGCAGACCCTCGATGACCTTGTTACTGTCTGTGATGTCGCCCTGGTACTGGGCTATTGTTTCGTCGAATCGGTTCATTTTCTCCTGCGAAAACAGTAAGTCATTCTCAGATATACCTACAGTACATATACAGGGTGTAAACCGTGTGGTGCCGGCAGAGAAGAATAGCACCACCCCATCTCTTCCCGTGGGGGTCGTAGTAAGCGACCGAGAGATAAATCCGACCCAAGCACAACGGTCCTGGAGAGGCCAACTCCACAATTAAACCCGAAACGGGGTCTCCTGGGGGCGCGTGTGACAGAGATCTACCGCGCGGCAGACTCCTGCAGCCGACCTGGCTCCGCACTTATCGACTAGTCGTTCCTGCGGATCCAGCCAGGAAGGCCGAGAGGGTGGCGCAGGTCCTGGGCAGCCCTGCGTTTTCCATAATTGCGTCCCAGGCAACGCAGTGTCTGTCTCAGTCTGGTCAATGATGAATGATGATACAGGGTGTAAGGGACAGCCCTCCGAATACTGATACAAACATACCATGAAACTGAACAACTTTTCCTACAAACATATGTCAGGATAAGACAACAATTAATCGACCTCTCATGCAAAATCACAACCAGCTGACTGCATTTACTATAGGAATTCAAATTATTCCTGAAATATTTTTTATGGGATGTTATTCAGTTTCATGGTCTCAATGCACCCTATCTTTATTAGGAGGGCTGTCCATTACACCCTGTTAAACAGGTTCCACTGTACTAGTGGCGCCTCCAAACAGGAAACAAAATCCTGCCTAAACACACTGGTTATCCGGAAACCAAATGATGAATTAACGACAATCACTTGCCGCAAAGATTATTTAGCTTGATATAACCTTGTTAAAACTGTGCACTTTAGTATGCTGATATATGCCAAGTGGCCACTTTAAGAAATATCTGCATACATAACTAAAGATGCGGTGTGATGCCGGCTTAGAATAACATCACCCTATTTCTTTCCCGTGGATGTCGTATAGGCGACTAAGGGACTCGAGGGTTACATGTGTTTTGCAATTTTAGGCGATGGGCTGACAATTATCTGAATGACCCTCAAATGTTAGTCAGACGTGGCGTAAGCTGTTTTTTCGGCAGTTTACGCTCTGCCTACCCCGCAAGGGATATAGGCGTGATATATTTATAACCTTCCGCCAAGAAAGGATTTTTAGAATCTTAAAAAAATCGTAAATAAACGTTGTCTTTGAAGCGATCTGTTTAAAAAATAGTGATTGTATTAAGAAACGGAAATACGCAAACACATGTTTCAGGATTTTCAAAATCTCGACCGATTTGGATGAAATTTAGAACACAGGTAAAGCATAACCTGGAATAACACATAGGCTACTTTTTACCGCGGGAAAACAACAATTACCACGGGAAAATTAGTGGCAGCGGGTGAAACATCTGGGCGGAAATCTAGTTTATGAATAAGGACTACGAGTCCGAAAAAGGAACGCCAGCAAGGTCACGAGGAAGTAAACAGTGCAGTACTAATATAGATAGAACGCAAATATTATTAAGAAGCTAGTTGAAAAAAAAGCGTAACTTTTTGATCTCATCACAATAAAACAATTTTAAACGGATTTAAATTGTGTTTATTTTGGATTTTACAATTCCTACGTTAAAATAAACAGAACTTAAATCCGTTTCTAAATTATTTTATTGAGATGGATGAGTAATATAGTTGTGCAAACTCAAGAAAATATTGCTTTTTAATCTGATAAGGGCGCACCACGAGAAAAGTTACTATTTTTGGATGCACGCAATTTTGTTGGTTTCTTATTTTTATGTATAATGATTTTTCTTTATATTATCTACATTCTGGTCGCAGGAAAAACGATTAAAGAAAGTTTGCGTGAATACGATACGTCTTGGAAATTAGGTACTTGATTTTTGTCGTAGAGTTTTTTGATTTGTTATTTGGCGAGACATTTCCAAAAGGGAGCAAAATCGTCTAAATATGGCGATTCCGCTCTGTTCTCTCACACAGGATTTGCCATTAGTGGGAAAAAGACGTTTAAAAATTCGACGCAGGCACTTAAAACAGACCTTATTATAATCAAAACAGATTTTATGTGGACCCTTTTTTTGGCGGACGTGTCTCCATTGCTAGAATACCAACTTAGAATATCTGTAATGGGCATATCTTCTACTTTATTCTTTAAAATCTGGTAAAACACGATCTATGGTGAATCTATGGTGGCTCTCCATAGCTTAATAGAGTAGCATCCATGAGTATTCTGTAATCGGTAAAATATCTTCTACTTACTGTACACTTAGTGTTATGATTTTCTTATGTAACTCCATGGTATTCTAATTAATAAAACACTATTTACACGACTGCCCAACCAAAAAAGGAATGTAATGTTTTTAGAGTTCATGGATGTAAATATGTGCGATTCTTAAAACGACTGAAACTCGTTAACCACTGAACAGATTCGAATGGGAATTGTGTCGAAAAAATCCTTACATTATCATAGAAGCATTCGTGTTTTAAAATGTTATTAAAGCGACTGGTTTCGTTCCTTTTATCGTCATACAAGCTAGTGTAAAAAAGTGTTTTATTCACTAATATTTTACTTCTTTAGAATAAGGCCAGGCTTTATCTCAGAAAGCATTCGTGTTTTAAAATGTTATTAAAGCGACTGGTTTCGTTCCTTCATCGTCATACAAGCTAGGGTAAAAAAAGTGTTTTATTAACTAGTATTCTACTTCTTTAGAATAAGGCCAGGCTTTATCTCAGAAAGCATTCGTGTTTTAAAATGTTATTAAAACGACTGGTTTTGTTCCTTCATCGTCATACAGGCTAGTGTAAAAAAGTGATTTATTAACTAGTGTTCTACTTCTTTAGAATAAGGCCAGGCTTTATCACAGAGAGCAATCGTGTTTTAAAATGTTATTAAAGCGACTTGTTTCGTTCCTTCATCGTCATACAGGCTAGTGTAGAAAAAAGTGTTTTATTCACTAGAATTCTACTGACTTAAAAACATGGTGTATCCTCACCATCATGTTATCTATGGTGGCCTGGCGCTGGTCTCTCTCCTCCTTCATCTGGTAATACGAGTCGTAGAGTTTCGTGAACACGTCCGCGTAGATCTTGAGACCTTCCGCATCCCGCATTTGCTCCAGGACCTGGTGGAAGAAGTGGAAGATGTTAAACGTCTCATTTGAAAGAAATATGATCATTTAATTCTGTATGAGAACGCTGAAGAGGGCGGCTGGTAGCGACTGGATGGCAAAAACGGGCGTACCCTGGGGGAGTCCTATGTCCAACTGTGGAATGCTTTAATTTTGTTTTTTTTTTGAAAACTTGCAAGATTTTAAAGCGCTGGCAGGATTCAACCTGCAACTTTCGCATTACTAGTGGCGACGCCTCTTCCATCCGGACTACCGCAGTTCGTTCCTTGCCCGCTAGTTTTGCAAGTGTATTTTAATGCCAGTAACGCGTGGCCAATCCTGCCCGTGTTTTTAAATTTTGCAAGTTTTTATAAATTTGATACCTACCTAACACGGGAAACGTTTTAAAATTTGGTATTCAATGCTATAATTAATGTGATGTAATATGAATAATCGACAGTCCACTAGAGGACATAAATAAACAAAAATACTGGTAGTCGCTTTGTACGACACATATCGAAGAAAAAAAGTGATGCTATTCGAAGCCGGCATCACACGGTCCGTAGCTTTTTATGTCAACAATAAACATTGCACTTTTATTAGCAGAATTACCAATTATACATACATACACACACACACACATACAAATATGCCGCCTTTATCCCTTCCGGAGTAGCCAGAGCGTTAACGGCCATAAAATAGGTCGCTATCGCCACGTCTGACAAATATTTGAGGGCCGTTTCAAAAAAATCGTGTACCACTATAGTGATAGATTGTCAGCCTGTCGCCTAAAATTGTAATACACATGAACCCTCGAGTCCCTTAGTCACCTTTTACGACATTGCGGAAAATAAAGGGTATTGCTATTGTAAGCCAGTCTCACACGGCAAAATAGAACATCAGAAATAGTCAGCAAGTTCTCTTACCATTCCAAATTCCTTTTCAGCCTCAGTGGTCTCCGAGCCGATGGCCATGAGATCCCCGAAACCCCCCTCATCATCTTCATCTTCATCAAACATATTCGGGACTTCAAAATATAGTGGTACAGTAAAATAAAAACCAAAATAATAGTCGTACAAAAACGAGTGGCCGAGTGGCGTTGTGTTTCAGCGTGGTTTCAGCCACAGATGAATAAGATAATGTACGTTTCAGCTGTTTGTGGTTGCTATGGTGACGCGTCGCGTTGACTTTGACGTTGTCATGGAAAAGGCAGAAAGTTGACGGCCGATTTGTGATTAGCTCACGATTAGCTCGTCAACTTAAAGTTAATTTTGTGCGTGTGATGTCGGCTTTGCCGTGTGATGTCGGATTAGAATAGCATCACCGCATTCCTATCCGATAGGTGTCGTAAGAGGCGACTAAGGAACTCGAGGGTTACACGTGAATTGAAATTTTATACCTGCCATAGTGGTCGCAGTAGTATTATATTATCTGTGCTATGGCGAACTTTCTGGACGTGGCGTAAATGTCCACTTTTACGGCCGTTTACGCTCTGCCTAACCCGCAAAGGTTATAGGTGTGATATATATGTGTGTGTGATGTGACGCAGTGTGATGTGGGTGCAGTCGGAGTATAGTATTCTTTGAATTCCGTTATAAGATGTTAAAGTATTACTCTAAGTCTATGGGCGCAGTGGTAGTGTGACTGTCCGCGACGCATAAATTCCAGTTCGATTCTCGGACGGGCACGCCCAAAGTGAAGGACGGGTCCGAACGAGACCGTGCTATTCGAAGGTACTGTTCCTCCATAAGATACTTACAATATGAGTTTTTAAACTTAGGAAAATGACGTGACATCACTATTTCGCCTGGGACACCGAGCCGACCTGATAAACCTTGCTGTTAGAGTTTATCCACCGCCTACTAACTAGTAGTACCTACAGCAACCGGAACCGGCTTGATGTGCCCTCCGAAGCACGGAATCGTCTTTCTTTTCGAACAAATTAAGTGGTGCAGCCTGCAATGTCCTAACCAGTCTGGAAACAAATTCGCAAAGTGATAATATCAACTTCGATAGTCCCTCCCCGAGAATCGAACCCGGACCCTTTGCGTCGCGTGCAGTCGCACTAGCACTGCGCCACATCGGTCGTCAGTAATATATTGAAACTGTAGTTTAAAAATATCTTAACCTGTTCTTAAGAATGTACATATAATTATTTTTGTTAATAAGATGTTACCTTGATATGCTATGCACACTGTTAGTCGGATATGATCTAGAAGTTCTAGAACATACCTATGTACAGTCGGTTGTAGCACATAAGGTACCAGGGGTACTTCAAAAGAACTAAATTATTTTTACCAGCAATATTTGTTTCTTGACTTGAATAGGATTTAGTAGAAAATGACTGATTATGTGAGAAAAGTATATTTTAAATTAAAATAGATTTTTTATTGATTATGTACTCGTATTATCTGAGGAGAAAAATAATTCAGTTCTTTTGGTGTATCCCTGGTACCTTATGTGCTACAACCGACTGTACATACATTTTTTTTTATGATGCTGTGATTGTTTCCTGTTTGTGTGTGTGATGGGCCAATTGAACAGTTTATCTTAAAATCATAATCAATGCCGTGTGATGCCGGCACGATGCTGGCTTAGAATAGCATCACCCCATTTTTTTCTACACAAGCGGTGTCAGCATTCTGCGTGGAACCGGGACGTTACGCTAGGCAATTAAGACATAGATGGCGGTAGAACAAAAGTAATATTTATTCTAAATAATAGCGTTTAACACTTTAGTCATCCGAGACCACGGGCTCTGTAAACAGCTCGAAACGTAGGAATTGTAAAATCCAAAATAAACATAACTTAAGTCTGTTCAAAATTGTTTTATTAAATAGTTCTGCAAACTCAAGAAAATATTTAATCATCCTGTATACTGACAAAAAAATTACTCTTAGAATAACTTAACAGCTGAAGGTTCAGTTGATATTTCAATCATTACTTAGCTCTTAATTACGAAATCGACTAATTATAATAAAATATTCAAAGTCTAGTATCTAATTGCATATCAAATAGTTTTTTTTGTGACCTAACCTAAGTAGGTCATGTTTAGACATATTCTTATTATTCTATTCCATATGGTGCAGGTTGTGTTACTTTTTGTGCGTGTGGGTGTATTTAAGTGGATGCTGTGTGATGCCGGCTTAGAATAGCATCACCCCATTTCTTTTCCGTGGGAGTCGTATGAGGCGACTAAGGAACTCGAGGGTGTATTGTATATTGCAATTTTAGGCGATGGGCTGTCAACCTACCGCTATGGCGATACACAATTTTCCGAATGACCTTGAAATATTTGTCAGACGTGGCATAAATGTCCGTTGTTTTACGGTCGTTTACGCTCTGCCTACCCCGCAAGGGATTATAGGCGTGATATGTGTATGTATGTATGTATGTATTAAATGTTACTCTCGCCATAGAGTAGAAATCACATAGAGATGACACTCCCGCTCCAGACGCGCTCAAGGTCAATCCGTCTGGCTGTCTCTTAGCGAACAGTTCAGTCGGGAGTGCGCTTCGCCGCGGAAACGTTCGTCGTGCGGGTCGAATTTTAATATTTTGTGAAAAATTTAGCAATGCCGAATTATTGTGGTGTGAATGGCTGCAAAAGTGATGCGAGGAAGACTCCGCATCTAAGTTTTTTTAATTTTCCTAAAGATGAGCCAAGGTAAGTTATGATTTTACAGTAAATACCTAGGTACCTACCATTAGTTATTATACGTAATTGTTGTGTGTACTCCTATTTTTACTTACGTAGGTACCTAGTTTCCATTTTCTAATTTAAACTACCTAGGTGCCTAATTCATTGTTAGCTGATAATGATAAATAAGCGCATTCGTATCGTAGGTATGTTTTTTAACGTAGGTAAGTAGGTACCTACTTAACACCGCTCGACTGCAACAAAAAGTTCATTTGATAAGAAATCCTTGAATAGGTATAACAAACAATTAATATTCATCGCAAATCTTTTAAAATTATTGCATTTTGGTCAATCGGCGAGGCGGCGAATAGGTAGGTATCAAACGGAGGCGGCGGCGTGGTGGCGATGTGCTTTGTGCCGTGTGCCGAGCGAGAATAACCTAGATCGTCCGTCAATACCACGCAGTAGGTAGATAGTTCGGTGAGGTAAGGTATTTAAATACATACTTATAAGCCAGTACAAGAGTAGGCTGTAATATATTACCTACCTATTAACAATAAAATGGTAAGGTAAGACTTTAAAACGGGTAAATATTTTGTTCTTTTTTTTTTTTTTTTTTTATTAATGATGGGTTTGCTCTTGACTCTAGGCTAGGTCATAGGACAGAGACAGAGTCTAAGATGGAGCGAGCTCACCCAGAAGAAGCCTGTTCACTCTTACTTTGAAGAGATTAGGGTTGTATGCTTTTGGAAACACAGACGCAGGTAGTAAATTCCACTCTTTAGCAGTGCGCATTATAAATGATGACTGGAAGCGCTTAGTCCGAATTGGTGGAATGGCTACCAGGTACGGATGGTATCCGGCGGTGCGTCTGGATGTCCGATGGTAGAAGGGAGCTGGTGGAACAAGGTCGTGAAGCTCTTGAGCACACTCTCCGAAGTACAATCTATAAAATACCGACAAGCAGGCAACCTTGCGGCGATGTGCCAGGCTATGTAGCTTGGTGTCCACCAGTTTTATGTCGCCTATGAGCCTCCTGGCCCTGCGTTCCACCGAGTCAAGAGCGGCAAGTTGGTATTTGGCTGAGCCATCCCAAAGGTGACTGCAATACTCCATGCAGGATCGGACTTGTGCTTTGTAAAGAGTTAAAAGCTGTCCAGGCGTAAAGTATCGCTTCACTCTATTCAGGACGCCCAGCTTTTTAGCCGCCGTCTGAGCCTTGTACTCGATGGTCGCGCCGAAGTTTAGATTTGATGTCAACTCCACGATGTTCCCACGGGAAAACTGTTAACAGTGGTCGCAACCGCTTGATTGGCCGCTAGTCTGGAATAAAATTATTGGCACGTGACAGCCCCGACTTAAAGCGCGGGAGAGTGCGGGGCGTTACGGGCTGCAGGGGGAAGTAGGTGATTAAAGCGCGGCTTTTGGGGCCCAGACAAAGGAGTTTCGCTTCTATACGCCAGTATTATTATCTATTCTTATGCTCTCGCAAATAAATTATGTATTTAAAACTACTTGACCGCTTTTATATAGGGAGGAACAAAAAGGGTAAGTATATAACAAGAAGAAAGAAGGTCAAGGTACTCATAAAAATTAACAAATTTCCTTATCGAATATGAGTAATATTTTTTAAAATAGGTCCTCCCATACAAAACTGCCGCTCAACTGGTAATTTTACTATGGCAAGTCCACGGGAGGTCCAATTGAATTTTTAGTTTATGTTCCCTGGGGAAAGTTGTTCAGTTTCATGAGCACCTTGACCTTCTTTCGGCTTATTTCTTTTTGTAATGAGGTAGAAAAATACAAACAAAATACAAACTATAACTTTTTAAGCACTCGCGATCACTTTCACTCATTTTAAGTATTAGACCGGGTCTATCGCGATAGTATTTAGGTAAATATTAGTAATTTACCTGTGTCCCGACGTTTCAATACAGTTTCATGTATTGTGGTCGCGGGTTGAAAATACAAACTATAAAATATTGTCGTAGCGAATCACTACGCGTATTATGCTACGCCGCGGTTGAGACTACGTCCGGGACTTTAAGGCGAGTGTAGCCGTCTACGACCTCGACGGTGGCGCCACTTAGCAAAAAAAAAGTTTTCTCTTTATACGAACAATCTACCAGAATGTCCGAAGTCCAAGTTTTTAGTATTATCCTTATGTAAAATTAGAACCTGCAAACTAAATAAAAATAATATTCGCTGTACTTAAAGTTATGGCAATTATGATACCAAAAGTGGCCGTTTTTAGGGCCTTTTTTCCAATAGGAAATTTATTTAATTTTAGTCTAGTGTAGCTTAGTAGTAATGGTTATTTGTTCCTTTAAATTACCTTTGTTAATAATAATAAAATAGTTATATACCACCAAAATATAGACAAAACCTCTTCACAATAAAAAAAAAGTTCACCAAAATCCGTTTAGTAGTTTTTTTTTAATACTGAATAGTTTAAATAGTTTCTCCATGGCTATTGTGGCTTTATATACTTAGGGAAATTTTACTAGTGACCGATAGCGAAATCTCAAGACGGGCTGGTGATAAGGAACAACTTTCCCCAAGGATTTGTTCCTTTACATTACGCCGTTCCATGCAAAATTGCCGAATAGCTGATTTGATTGACTATGGAAAATCAAAATATGTTTGTCATATTTAACCTATGTTCCTTGGGGAAAGTTGTTCCTTATCACCAGCCCGACTTGAGATCTCGCTATCTGTCACTAGTAAAATTTTACCCAATATATGCTAAAGTACATTTATTATACAGGGTGTAAGGGTCAGGCGTCTGAATACTGATAGTGTGCATTCAGACCATGATACTGAACAACTTCCCATACAAAATATTTCAGCAAACGTCAAAAAACTTTTGACTCCCCATAGTAAACGCAGTCAGCTGATTGTAATTTTGTATGGGATGTCGAATAATTTTCGTCAAAAGGTGTGGTTTGCAAAACTAACCCAGTAGGTGGAGCCGTGCCCTCAATACACTTGCAAAATTGGCGGGCAAGGAACAAGCTGCGGTAGCCCAGATAGAAGAGGCGTCGTCGCCACTAGTAATGCAAAAGTCGCAGGTTCAAAAAATGTGCGTAAAAAATTTGCAAGTTTCATGTTCTGCATGTATCAGTACGCGGAGGGCTGTCCCTTACACCCCGTATACATCCAATTGACGACTTCCTTTTTGAAGTCGGTCAAAATTCTTAATTCTAGTGGTCCTCGTTTAATCTGTGGTTTATTTAAGCTGCGATTTGCTTTGAGGGTCATGTCATGATTGCAATAACGAGACACTTCCTCATTTAGACTCCATTAGAGATTCCGGACCATTACTGGGGTCTTATTGCCATGCAAAGGGTCCAAAATATACAACGCAGTTCCAGATGACATAAAAATAAATAAAAAAATATTTTGGACAATTCACACAGCGCCATCTAGCCCCATACTAAGCAAAGCTTGTGCTATGGGAACTAGATAACTGATATTAATACTTACATACTTTTTTTCGTAAATAAATATTGCATATTATACATACACCCAGACTAAACACAAATATCTGAAAATGACTTAACAAAAATTTGTGTCTTGTGGGGATCGAACCCACGATCCTCGGCGTAGAAGGCAGGGGTACTATCCGCTACGCCATCGGCCCAGTCAGAAATACTCTCAAAATTTTATTTATAAATTGAAATATTCATTAATTAAAGGTGCTTAAACAGTCAATGAATTTCTTAATTAGTTATGTAATTAATGTAAATATTTTGACATGTAATATTTTTATTATGAAATAAAGAGTATGAGTATGAGTATGTATTGCCGTGTGATGCCGGGTAAGAATAGCGTCACTCCATTTCTTTCCCGTGGGAGTCGTAAGAGGCGACTAAGGGACTCGAGGGTGTGTATTGCAATTTTAGACGATGGGCTGACAACCTGTTACTATAGCGATACACAATTTTCCGACTGACCCTCAAATATTTGTCAGACGTGGCGTAAATGTCCGTTTTTGCGGCCATTTACTCTCTGCCTACCCCGCAAGGGATTATAGGCGTGATATGTGTGTGTGTGTGTGTGTGAGTATGAGTATTCCGTTATTTGCAAAGCATGTCAGTAGTCATATAAAGAATAACATCACCCCATTTCTCTCCCGTGGGTGTCGTAAGAGGCGACGAAGGGACTCGAGGGTGTGTATTGCTATTTTAGGCGATGGGCTGACAACCTGTCACTATGGCGATACACAATCATCCGAATAACCCTCAAATATTTGTCAGACGTGGCGTAAATGTCCGTTTTTTGCGCTCTGCCTACCTCACAAGGATTATAGGCGTGATATGTGTGTGTGTGTGTCTCAGTCGTGGTTCAATTTAGTGTCAGTTGGATGGTTTTGGCCGTTTCGTATTGAATGAATGATACATTTATTTCCTAGAATATGGTACCTACAAAAAGTCTTAGGATAAAATGGTTTTACATATTCGTATGCCTTGCGGGGTAGGGATGCGTTAACGGCCGCAAAATACGGTCGTTATCAAATTCAAATAAAATTTATTTGCGAATGATATCGCCACGTCTGACGAATATTTGAAGGCATTTTCAGAAAAGTCGTCTATCACCAAAGTGACAGGTTGTCAGTCTGTCGCCTAAAATTGTTATACACTTCTTCGAACTTCAAACTTTAAAACTTTGAGTTCTAAGTAAATTCACAATGAATACTTTCAGAATGACAAATAAAGAAATCTACACTAGAGTATATACAGGGTGTAAGGGACAGCTCTCCGAATACTGATAGGGTGCATTCAGACCATAAAACTGAACAACTTTCCCCTAGGACAGATCAGTATTCGGAGAGCTGTCCCTTACACCCTGTATAAAATTAGAATATACAAGTTTCAAATGACGTCAGTTGTAAACTCCACGCACGCCCTATTTTGGTATTAAAAATGAGTGCGTGCTTCTTGTGCTGCGCTGGAATTTCAGAGCTCCATGCCTCTTGGTCATTATTATAATCATCTTACTTATAGTAAGCTTTATAACATAATGTTTTCTTAATAACAGATTTTAAATTACTTTCTGATAAATTCAATATATCTTCCGGTATTTTATAATAGTATCGTATAATTAGACCTTCAAATGAAGTCCTACTTTGGCTAGTCTATACTTAGGTTGATCTATTTTATTTTTACTCTTTTTATTGCGGTTAATGCCTGTCACAGTTTCTAGTGAAAGTATTGATATTTGAACAAAATCCTAGAGTCCCTTAGTCGACTCGACACCCGCGGGAAAGAAAGAGGTTGATGCTATTCTTAGCGAGCTCGATATTTCTCGTAAAAAAAGGCAAGATATGCGAAACACTGCGTTATGCTACCACTAAACGAATTTATTTATTTTTCTAAGCTTACATTTACAGACAAGCCAGACATGTTAACCTTAATTACATCTCAGTATATTATTATTAACTAAGACTTAAATCTACTATGCTACTTCTTGTAAAAGTAATTTCCAAGTAATGTCCTGCAGATGCTAAAAACTTATTCTCTGTTGATACAAAAATGTTGAATTACGAGTGAAGCGAGCTGGACATTTCACCATAAGAGGTAAGGCTTATTACGCTACATCATCAATACACGTATAGCGAGCGAAACAAGCTCAACATGTCACGTGAAACAAAAGAAAGGCGCGTGCGCTATAGCAACACTACACTTATTACGAGCGATAATTCACATTAAAATTGGTGATAAAAATCATCAAAAGCAAGGCGTGATGATGTGATCTTCTCTTCTCTCTCTCTCTTTTCGTGTGGGACACCGAGTCGTCTAACGACACGATGAACCCTGGTGTCAGAGTTTTTCAACCGCCTACTACTAGTAGTAGGCCTCTGACATGGTTGTGTAACGACCGCCGTCTATGTAACATAGACAGCAACCGGGACCGACGGCTTAACGTGCCCGCCGAAGCACGGAACTATTCATTTTCGGACAATCAGGTGGTTCCCCCTGCAATATCCTAACCAGACCGGGAACAAATTTACAAAGTGATAAATATCAACTTTTTGTGAGTGTCCCGCCGAGAATCGAACCCGGAACCTTTGCGTCGCAGGCATTCGTACTACCACTGCGCCACATCGGCCGTCAATGATGTGATAAGGCGCGTGATGGATGATAGGCGTGGGGGAAAAGTGAACTAATCATTTTTTCATAGGTTACTAGAACATTTATCATACTGTGGCACAGAGGCGCCCCCAAATCTTACGCCGCCGGTTCTTTTTTCACACAGACGTAGTAGAATTCTTGCTTCATGAGGTGGGGTACATAATACTGCTACCCTTAATAGTGGAAGAAATCGCTTTTAGCGATAAGACTACCTTTGCGCACTTTTAGATTAAGTATTTCTCGTCATACATACATATCTATCTCTATCCTTTGCGGGGTTTAATAATTAATTTTAATATTAGCTGTTACCCGCATAAGCGGTGATAAAAACTATCATATGTGTTAATCCATGTAATGTGTGCCAAATTTCATTACAATCTGATCAGTAGTTTTTGCGTAAAGAAGTACGAATGAACAAACAAAAATACATACTTTTTTAATATTAGTAGGACAATAGTGTGTAATGAATAAATAGTTTTTACTTACTTACTTCCTTCAGAGGAATAGTGTTAATTTTTTCATGTTGTACAATAAATATCACATATCGATTCCATGATTAGTTTCGTCATTTTATTGAATAATACAATTTTCATCATTTCATAACAATTTGGTTTTATTTACCTGTCAGAAACCGGCTCGAGCGGGATAAAAAAAAGAATAAAGGAACATGACTATACATTTGGTAAATTGACGTAAGATCGATATAATACTGCGTGTTACATACAGTATCCCTACTAATATAATAAATCTGAGATTTTTTGTGTGTATGTGTATGTATGTATGTTTGTAACCTTTACGGCAAGACCGATTTGGATGAAACTTGGAACGCAGGTAGAGTATAACCCGGAATTACACATAGGCCACTTTTTACCGCGGGAAAACAACTATTACCACGGAAAAATTAGTGGTAGCGGGTGAAACCGGTGGGCGGAAATCTAGTAATAATAATAAGGCTTGGCTAATGGCCGTGGGGTGGGAGAATACCAACGAAAGGAGAGAAAAGAAAAGAAATACATATAATAATAGTTATATAAAAGTTAGTGTTATGACGCCACCCAAAATAGTGAACTATTACGTTGTATTTCAATATTTTCATACAAAACGTCGTTTCAAAATATTTGATTATGTAGGTTATTCCACCTGTCAAACTAGCTACTTGACTGACGTGACAAATTAAGTACTGGCGAGCGCCCAAGACAGATGGATGGCTGCTAGGAAACATCAATATTTCACGCACACATCTACACGCCGCCGTTTACGGGCGAAACCGGTTCGTCCAGGTGTCTATGTTATGAAACTACAGGCTACAAGTCTACAGGTGAAATTCTTAGTACATTGCGTAGCCAGTTTATAATCCTGGTATCATAATGGCTAACAGACTACGCAATTAACATCGAATTTCACCTGTAAAATTGTAGCCTTTAGTTTGATAATATCGGGTACTGGTATCGCAAGTAATTGAGTGTCAACAGCTTTCCTTGCGCACGGCATATGATTTCTTGTGAATGTAAATACGATGGAGGTGTTTCTGGTAGTCTATATACAAGTGAAGATTGTGTTTTAACCTTTTTGAAGATCCCAGATGATATTGAAATGTAAATGAAACTGAATAAAGTTTAGAAGTTATCGTTTTGTTTGATAATGATAAAACATAACATTTAACTTCAAATACAGTAGAGATCGAACTGTTTCTTTTCACTTATTTTTCGATCGTAAAATACAACGGTTTTAGGTGAGTACCTCAGTAAAATTTTACACTTTAGGGTTTTTTTTATGAATGATGGGTTTGCTTTTGACCCTAGTCTAGGTCATAGGACAGAGACAGAGTCTAAGATGGAGCGAGCTCACCCAGAAGAAGCCTGTTCACTCTTACTTTGAAGAGATTAGGGTTGTATGCGTTTGGCAACACAGACGCAGGTAGTGAGTTCCACTCTTTAGCAGTGCGCATTATAAATGATGACTGGAAGCGCTTAGTTGCGCTTGTGATTTTGCTCGCTTAGATGATTTATTCTAAACGTTCAGTAAGAAAGCAGTAGCAACTAGCAGAGTAGGTATCAATCATCGAAAAGATGACAAGCCGTCCTTCTGTAAATACTTTATGATATATCGGAGATGGTGCTATTATCAGCTGCTAATTTCACCGATCAATTGAATACAAAATTTTTAAAACACTTCCCGTGTTAGATACACAAATTTTAGAAAATTTGCAAAATTTTCAAGCGCGGACAGGATTTCAGACTAGTAATGGCGAAGGTCGCAGGTTCAAATCCTGCCCGCGCTTGAAAATTTTCGTAAATTCGCCGATGAAGTTAGAACACACCTAATGGTTGGTTAGTGCATCGACACGGTAACCTGAACTGAAATCGTGGGTTCCAAACCTGCTCCTTTGACCTTTTTGGTTTCTAGGAAAGAAAGGAACAAATTCAAAACGAATTATTATGTATCGACGTCCCTCATTTGCTCCCCCCTCCCTCATTTGCTCCCCACTTCCCTCAGTTGCTCTCCACATCCCTCATTTGCTCTCCACATCCCTCATTTGCTCCCCACTTCCCTCATTTGCTCCCCCCTCCCTCATTTGCTCCCCCCTCCCTCATTTGCTCCCCACTTCCCTCAGTTGCTCTCCACATCCCTCATTTGCTCCCCACTTCCCTGATTTGCTCCCCACTTCCCTCATTTGCTCCCCACTTCCCTCATTTGCTTCCCACTTCCCTCATTTTTTCCCCACTTCCCTCATTTGCTTCTCACTTCCCTCATTTGCTTCCCACTCCCTCATTTGCTTCCCACTTCCCTCAATTGCCAAATAATCTATGACTATGACTATGACTACGATTTGCCAAATAATCTATGACTATTACTATGATTTGCTCCCCACTTCCCTCATTTGCTCCCCACTTCCCTCATTTGCTCCCCACTCCCTCATTTTCTTCCCACTTCCCTCATTTGCTCCCCACTCCCTCATTTGCTTCCCACTTCCCTCATTTGCCAAATAATCTATGACAATGACTATGATTTGCTCCCCACTTCCCTCATTTGCTTCCCACTTTGGGAACTACGAACTTGAGGTTTTGCTATCGGTCACTAGTCCAATTTCACATTAGGTATATACCTATTTGGATTCGGGAAGTTACCATGACATTTAGGTTGACTTTGCTTCCCTATTTGTAATTAAAAAAACTACTCGTAAGGTGTGTTTAACTGTTAATAAGTAATAGAATAGTTTAGATATACATACATTATGTATATCGAACATAAAAATTTGCCCAAAGCTATAAGGTGGCAATGTTGTCTAGGTCATTTTACTGTTATCATTTTAGTAATAAAGCAATGTAGTCCTACATGTATAACCATGCCTTTGATGCCGGCTTCAAATAGCATTCCCCCTTTTTATTTAAGACTTAGGGAATTGAGGGTTTAATGTGTATTATAATTTTAGGCGACAGACTGACAACCTGTTATAATAGTGATACACGGAAAACAGCCCTGAAATATTTGTCAGGCGTGGCGCTAGCGACCGTATTTTTCTGCCCACCCCGCAGTGTATTAAGGCGTGTTATGTGTATGTACGAGATGGAAAACTACTTTTTATAGTGAAAATAGTTAAAGCAGAAATAGTGCCGTGTGATCGCGGCTTAGAATAGCATCACCCCATTTCTTTCCCGTGGAATTTGTTAGAAGCGACAAAGGGACTCGAGTGTGTGTATTGCAATTTTAGGCGATGGGCTGACAACCTGTCGCTATAGCGATACACAATTATCCGAATGACCCTCAGATAGTTGTCAGACGTGACGTAAATGTCCGTTTTTTGCGGCCGTATACGCTCTGCCTACCCCGCAAGGCGTGATATGTGTCGTATGAAACCGCACCGCATCGCCGCAGTGCGGTTGTCGCAACCGCAAGCTCAAATACCACTAGTAAAATTTCAACCTACACAAGTAGGTTCTTTCTCTCTTTTCATGTGGGACACCGTTTCGTCGAACGACCCGATGAACCCTGGTGTCAGAGTTTTTCAACCGCCTACTACCATTAGCATTAGCAGGCCTTTGTCATGGTTGTGTTACGACCGCCGTCTGAGTAATCATAGACAGCAACCGGGACCGACGGCTTAACGTGCCCTCCGAAGCACGGAACCATTTCTTTTGGTTCACCCTGCAATGTTCTAACCAGACCGGGAACAAATGCACAAAGTGATAAATATCAACTTTGTGAGTGTCCCATCGAGAATCGAACCCGGAACCTTTGCGTCGCAGGCAGTCGCACTACCACTGCGCCACATCGGCCGTCTACAAGTAGATCTTTTTTTTTTTTTTTTTTTAATGATGGGTTTGCTCTTGACTCTAGTCTGGGTCATAGGACAGAGACAGAGTCTAAGATGGAGCGAGCTCACCCAGAAGAAGCCTGTTCACTCTTACTTTGAAGAGATTAGGGTTGTATGCGTTTGGAAACACAGACGCAGGTAGTGAGTTCCACTCTTTAGCAGTGCGCATTATAAATGATGACTGGAAGCGCTTAGTCCGAATTGGTGGAATGGCAACCAGGTACGGATGGTATCCGGCGGTGCGTCTGGATGTCCGATGGTAGAAGGGAGCTGGTGGAACAAGGTCGTGAAGCTCTTGAGCACACTCTCCAAAGTACAATCTATGTCCATCTATGTACATGTTCGATTGGAACGGTCGTTCCCCTGGTCACAATCTTATTCTTACAGTTCTCTCTTTTTGTGTGGGACACCGAGTCGTCCAACGACACGATGAACCCTCGTGTCAGAGTTTTTCAACCGCCTATACTACTAGTAGGAGGCCTCTGAAATAGTTGTGTAACGACCGCCGTCTAAGTTATCATAGACAGCAACCGGGACCGACGGCTTAACGTGCCCTCCGAAACACCGAACTATTTCTTTTCGGACAATCAGGTGGTTCACCTATCATCATTATAAGCCCACGTCGCCCCACTGCAGGGCAAAGGAAGAGCCTTTTTTTTTATTTTTTTTTATTAATGATGGGTTTGCTCTTGACTCTAGTCTAGGTCATAGGACAGAGACAGAGTCTAAGATGGAGCGAGCTCACCCAGAAGAAGCCTGTTCACTCTTACTTTGAAGAGATTAGGGTTGTATGCGTTTGGAAACACAGACGCAGGTAGTGAGTTCCACTCTTTAGCAGTGCGCATTATAAATGATGACTGGAAGCGCTTAGTCCGAATTGGTGGAATGGCTACCAGGTACGGATGGTATCCGGCGGTGCGTCTGGATGTCCGATGGTAGAAGGGAGCTGGTGTAACAAGGTCGTGAAGCTCTTGAGCACACTCTCCGAAGTACAATCTATAAAATGCCGACAAGCAGGCAACCTTGCGGCGATGTGCTAGGCTATGTAGCTTGGTGTCCGCCAGTTTTATGTCGCCTATGAGCCTCTTGGCCCTGCGTTCCACCGAGTCAAGAGCGGCAAGTTGGTATTTGGCTGAGCCATCCCAAAGGTGACTGCAATACTCCATGCAGGATCGGACTTGTGCTTTGTAAAGAGTTAAAAGCTGTCCAGGCGTAAAGTATCGCTTCACTCTATTCAGGACGCCCAGCTTTTTAGCCGCCGTCTGAGCCTTGTACTCGATGGTCGCGCTGAAGTTTAGATTTGATGTCAACTCCATGCCTAGAAGCTCAAGCCTGTCAGTGACTGGGACAGATGTACCCCGAAAAGTAGGTGTCCAGTCGAAAGGACTCCTTTTTGCAGTGAAAAGACACGCCTGTGTTTTGGTGGCATTGAATGAGACCAGATTGTCGTCGCCCCATTGGGAGACAAGACTTAAGGTCAGATCTGTTCGCTCTACCATGGCCTTTCTTAACGAACGTATTTCATCCCCACTGGTCCCTGCACCTTCAATCAATCAATCAATCATTTTTAGTAAATATTTCCTTGTGTATGGGGATTTACGCGGTTTTGTGTGAACACTAGTGAGTACGTCACGTATTCTTCGAATTTCGATGGTTATGGTTATTTTTGTAGGTAACTATTTAAATAGCTGTTTCTACTTTGAAAAATAAGAACTATGCCCGTGAGTCATGTCATGTGTTTCAAAATCTTGCAGACATGATCAGACCCTGAAACCACAGTATATACCAAGAAGCAGTAGTTTAACTAGAGCACGTACACACACACACACATATCACGCCTATTATCCTTTGGGGGAGGCAGAGCGTAAACTGCCGCAAAAACGGACATTTACGCCACGTCTGCCATATATTTGAGGGTCATTCAGAAAATTGTGTATCGCCATAGTGACAGGTTGTCAGCCCATCGCCCAAAATTGCATGGGAAAGAAATGGGGTGATGCTATTCTAAGCCGGCATCACACGGCAATTCTAAGCCGGCATCACACATACATACATACGTTTCCGCCTGAAACTACCTACATTAGCAGGGATGTCAACAAATTGGTTTTGTGTACCCGAATTTAAGTGATGGCACACTTATTTAAAGTAAGAAAACAATGACAGAACCAACAACATAGCAGGGATGTCAACGAATTGGGTTAAGGCCCAGATTCGCCTGAAAAGTTTGTCTCTTTCATTCGCGCTGCCCCAGAGAAACAGGCAATCATTTTGCGCTTAAATTTTCGCGATATCTTAACGTTTTTTTGACATAAAAACTAGAGAAATACCGTTACAATTTCGAAATTAGTTATTCGTACTAGACTCGTATCACAATTAAAGCATAACTTCTTTTGTAATAAAGAAATGTTGAAAAAAATATACATAGTGGTTACTTTGGATATCTTTCTATCGAGTAAAGTTTGTCAAATTGTATAACTGATAGGCATTTCGTAATCTGTTACATCCTCGAAAATAACGTATTTTTTAAAGATTTTCTCGCGCTATATCCCTGCCCTAAGTGATGTCATACTTAGGTATCCTAACGCTAAGTTACAACAATGACTGACATTATTATTTAATGAGTAGTTAGGTTTCTAGGTATTAATTATTAGTAGGTAATTCCCGATGCTCAAAGAAAAACGCGCTGCGCAAGTGCGGTTTGCTGTTTTTTTTTTGCGCTGGACTCTACAATTTTAGCCCCGGGGCTATAAAATCTACACCTGTCTGTATGTTGGGGAGCAGGAGCTCACTAGGAGAAGTTTTGTGGTTGTTCAAGTGACTGGGCTTACGAGTTGTTCTGGGAAGAACGTATTGGACTGAATCTACCCGGCACGTGCCGGTAGTTCCCAAAATGGGGAACAAATGAGGGACCTCCGCGCCCCCGGCGGCGGAGGCGTCGGTTGCTTGAGGAGCTTGTGGGTGGAGTGTGATCTACTCGCAATGGCTTCAGCAGCGGCTACTGTGATGTCGTCAATGTCGTCATCCTCTTTCAAAAGGACGTCTCGGACGGTGTTTAAAACGCGATGTTGGATGGGAGAAGTAATCTATCAAGGGGTTTTTATGATGGGGAGCGTTGTCGAAGACGCGACGAGACCCTTCCTTTATATACGCTTTAATGGTAGGGAGGCCTAAGTCGATGTGGAGGTTGGCGTTCCGCACGTACAGTCGGTTGTAGCACATAAGGTACCAGGGGTACTCCAAAAGAACTGAATTATTTTTGTGCCTGCAATATTATTTTCTTGACATGAATAATGTATTTGTACAACATGACTTCTTTTATGAGAATAAGTAAAAAAAAATACTATGTATTAACTGGGGATAAAAATAAATCAGTTCATTTGGAGTACCCTTGGTACCTTATGTGCTACAACCGACTGTACCAGGGCGCCCCGGTAGCTTTGCGCATGAAACGGTTTTGGATGACCTGCAGCATTTTCAGATGTGAATCGAAGGTGTGAGCAAAGGTTACGCTGGCGTAGGTCATAATAGGCCTTACGCAGGTGGTGTAAATTCTCATCTTATTTCTAAGAGACCTTATTTTCGCTGTGACAGCGGCACAAGATTCTATGTTGTAGTCGTGTACGTATAGGTCGGCCCGGCGTGTGCATGTGTGGGTGCGCAAACCAGGCGTTAGTGTGAAGTTAAACTACTGCTTTCTTTATAGAACAAATGTTGGAAAACAGAGTAAAACGTATTTCTATGATAAATCCATGAGCTGATCGTCTATTTTGTATGGGAGGTAGAACATACTTACGTACTTACTTGTGTTTTAAAATAAAATATGAAACGAACTGAATGACATTAAACAGGTTTTGAATTATGCTAAAATTGATCTTACACGTGCCGCACTTTGCGGTATTTTGCCGCTGTTACTGACAAAATGAGTTACCGCATACATTACACGGCACGTGTGTAAACGGCCATTTAAGTCGCGTCGAGTAATGCAGTTGCTGCGTAGTGGAACCGCACCTTAAGAGACAGATTCATATAAGGTCCTATTAAATTCATTACAAATATTTTTAGGGTGAGTTCAACTCGTGAAACTGAACAACTTTTTTAACATAGTGTGAATGCAGCATAATAATAAAGACAGGAATATATCCTGATATATTAGAACAAAGGACAAGAGAGAGAAGGTGCATAATATATTTTAATTTTTAATTAATATAATTATTACTTATAAAAAATACGGAACACTTGCAACGCATACAATTATACCTATTCGAGATTGCATAATACATTCATACATACATATATCATGCCTGCATCCCTTGCGGGGTAGGCAGAGCGTAAACAGCCGAAGTAAATAGACATTCACGCAACGCCTGACAAACATTTGAGGGTCAAACTTCAAAATTGAGTATCGGCATAGTGACAGGTTGTCAGCCCATCGCCTACAATTGCAGTACACACCCTCGAGTCCCATAGTCGCCTCTTACGACACCCACGGGAAAGATATGGGGTGATGCTATTCTAAGCCGGCATCACACAGCATAATAAGGATGTTTTATAATGAGTATTTTATTAGTTTTGTAATTGTTTACTTGCCGTGTGATGTCTGCTTAACATCACCCTATTTCTTTCCATGGGTATCGTAAGAGTCGACTAAGGAACTCGAGGGTTACATGTGTATTGCAATTTTAGGCGATGGGCTGACAACCTGTCACTATATGGCGATTCACAATATTCTGAATGACCATCAAATGCTTGTCAGAAGTTGCGTCAGTGTTCGTTTTTACGGCCGTTTACGCTCTGCCTACCCCGCAAACGATATAGGAGTGGTATATGTGTGTAATTGTTTATTTATTATCTTATTTTTGTATACATGTCATGTATATTTATCTTATTAAAGTAATTTACTGTATTTTGTTTTTTAATTTATAAGAACAATCTTATTTTGTAGGGTATATGTAGTTACGACGTACCAATATATCAAATAAATTAAAGCCATAAAATTAAATAAAATATAAAACAATTTTAAGAGGGTTTAAGTTGTGTTTATTTTGGATTTACAAATTACTACGTTTCATTTGTAAAATAAGTAAAATCCAAAATACACACAACTTAAATCCGTTTAAAATTGACCTCGAGACGGAAGACCGAGTTGCTCGAATAATTGTGCAAACTCAAGAAAATTTTACCATATTTTTTTAAAAGAAAATCTTCCATAAACTGTACATTGGCTAAAATTATTTCTTGAATTACAAGTGCGTTAATTTTAGGACCTAGGGAGCGAGCGGCAGCGCTTATTGTACTCTAGGACGGTGTCTCTCAATTCTATAAATTGGTAGTGACCCTCGACGGGCTGGCAGTATGCACGCAGCCCGTGCCTTATCGACGCGAATTCAAAACAAACAATTTAAAAAGTAAACCTCGGAAGCGCGCGTTCGCCGAGTTCGAATTTCGAAAGTTTGTCAGGAACGCGCGGGAAATTGTGGAAAACTTGTGCAGTGACGTGTTGTGAAAAGCGCGCGGATAATAACTCGTGAGTATCTTCGAATGTTGTTATTTATTGATATAGTATTTAAATAACAAAAATTAAAACAATGTAAATACAAATTAAGACAGATAAATAAAAACAAGTAACTTTGTTATGACAAAAAAAGTAAGACGTGGTTTAAGCTGTTTGACAACGTCAAATCGTATAGAAAAATAAATTCAACTCATAAAACGCGCGCCCTACTTTTTTTATTATAACACCGTAAGTGTATAAATAAAAAGTAAGTAAATTATTTAAATCTTAATTGAATTATTGAAAAATTCATAGACACTTAAGAAAACCAAATAAAAAGTAGTAAATTATTGGAAAAAAGATTCTTTATTTTATGTCACAAATAAATAAAATCATATTTAACAGAGTATTTAAAAATAACTTTAAAAATTCAAGGGTGCGTGGACATTTGCATTTTTTGTATTTGGCTGATTGTACATATCGATGGTCTAGAAGACAAACGTGCTAACTGCAAAAAAATCGATTTTAACATTTTAATGCCATATGTATTAAATGAAGATGCTGTATCGTTTACACAAACCCAATTACCCTAATTACATCTCCTTCTCCCCAAACTATAGATGTACACTTATAGTAAGTGATGTCAGTTTGATGCCAAAAAATGTAATTATAATTATTTACCATTAAACTTAAAGTACAAAAATATTAAATATATTTAGCGCATCTTTTTTGGATTTACCATAATTACACAAAAAAGCTAAATGTCATTATTATAATTGTCATTTGGTAAATCTTGATTCCCAATTACAATAAAAGATATTAATCTTTACAAGATGCCAGTGACAAATGGTTTAAGTAGTCTTACTACTACTGGACACTGCTCAGCATACAGAAAAATATATTAAGTGCTTTAAACATAAAGACATCATAATTGACAAATGATTTAATCACCAATTACTAAACAAAATTCTGGAGCCCAAAAGTTTTAAAGTTATTTAATCTATTTACTAAGGTATAGACAAATATTAAAACGTATATTAATGTGAGTGATATCTCATACTATAACGTTGCATTTCACAACAAAGGATTTTAATACTTTGTATAATTTTATTTTGGCGGTAATCTCGGCATAGCAACAAGGTGCTGCCACCGCTGCTTCATCGCTCGCTTCTGTTGCCTCGATGCCGCCGTCCTCACCTGAAATAAACGCCAACATTCCAACATTAGCCCCTGACGCTGACGTTCCAGCGTTAGCCCCTGATACCGCTGCTACTTCACCGCTAGCACACCTCGGACACTGGCGCTCAAATGTATGAATCAAATGCGTTGCTACGCACACAGTCTAAGCTCGCGTAGGTGAACGCGGACCATGCTTGTGTGTGTGAGACAACATGTCAGGGTTGCCGCCATTTTGCGATCGCGAATCGGGAATGCAATGTGCGGCAGTATGAAATGACCTTCGTCGTCGCGTCCTTGCTTAGCCGGTATCTGAGCGTCCTCCGAGCGCGGGTGGGCGGCGCTTGTAGGGGGAGGCAGGGAGTGACCATACTGTACGCTAGTACTATTAATTATACTGTGCCGCTAGCCTCTGCTGCCCCGGTGCCACCGTGCCCGCCTGAAGTGAATGCTGACGTTCCAGCATTATCCCCTGGTGCCGCCGCTGCTTCATCACTCGCTTCTGTTGCCTCGATGCCACCGTCCCCACCTGAAATAAACGCCGACATTCCAACATTAGCCCCTGACGTTGACGTACCAGCATTAGCCCCTGATGCCGCCGTTGCTTCCCCGCTCGCCTCTGTTGCCTCGATGCCACCGTCCCCACCTGAAATAAACGCCGACATTCCAACATTAGCCCCTGACGCTGACGTACAAGCATTAGCCCCTGATGCCGCCGCTGCTTCACCGCTCGCCACTGCTGCCCTGGTGCGCAGTCCCCGCCTGAAATAAACTCTGATACACAAACAAAAACGACTGTTGTACCCTTAAAAATCCCGATACATCCACGAAACTTACCGATGTTTACGACACCAGCGCTGCCTTAGTACCGCTGTCTCCACCTACTGAATTCGGCAATGCTCTTGCAGAAATTGCTTACGCATCTTGTGATAGAAATCATGCCTTGAACTTAATTTCTATACAAAATACATCTAGACAGTCACCACTTCCCAGTACATCGAATATTAATATAACAGAGCAACTACTTCTCGACCTATATTTGGCTGACTCAGATGATGCAGCCCCATCTATCCTTAAATAGTTGCCATACCTGGCTAGTCTCTCGGGTTCTTTTCTTAGTTATTTTGTTTGAGCGTTGATCCTATTTTATTTCTGTTAGCTTGTTGTTGGTATATCTTATTTATTTATGTATGCATGTATTTATTTTGCCTTGCCACAATGCCTCAAGACCAAGGTGTTCGATCAGTGCGTTCTGCCAGTCATGACCTATGGAGCCGAGACGTGGAACCTGACAGTAAAACAGGCCCACCGGTTACATGTCACTCAGAGAGCTATGGAAAGTCTATGCTCGGATCTCTATAATGGATAAAATCCGGCATTCCGGATTACCGGCACAGAAATATCCGCAAAAAGATCAAAGTAACGGGCATTGTCTGGAAGTGTAGCAAACTGAAGTGGCAGTGGGCTGGGCAGATTTGTCGTAGAACCGACGGAAGGTGGGATAAACAGGGTTCTCGAGTGGAGGCCACGCCTCGAAAAGCGTAGTTTTTGACGACCTCTGACCAGATGGACCGATGATTTAAAGAAGGCGGCTGGTAGCGACTGATGGCGAAAACGGGAGATCGTGCCCTGGGGGAGGCCTACGTCCAGAAGTGGACTTCAATAGGCTGATGTATGTATTTATTTTATGTAAGTTTATGTATTTTTATTTTATTATGTTAAATGATTAAATACTTTGTATTTTTGTTTATTTCTTATTATGTATTGTATCGCTACCTTAATTGAGAACTTTACGTACGATTGGGCACCCGCTTATCAATTGGTTGGCCGGTAGAGAATGCCGCGGGCATAAGGGCCGCCCATATTCCTGCTGTTGATGAAGAAAGTTTAATTGAGGATTGTTCTGATTCGGAGTGTGATGATGACTGAACTTATGTTTGAATTATTAGGTGGGTACCTACTACATTATTCAGATTTGATGTCATGTTTGAATTATTTACTAATAAAGACTTTTTATTACTTACTTCTTGATTTTCTTAGTATCACATCACACTACACAAAAGTGTTAAATGAATATTACGTATTTTAAGATTATGTAAAAACAAATTAAGTGACGCCTTTTTTTGCTACATTCATTTTTTTAAGGATCTTAAAAATAAATCATGTTCACTTAATAAATAGATCATTAAAAAGATAATTATCCTATCTAAATACAGGTAGTATATACATGGTTCCTATGTTCCATTTTAAGTTACAGCATCTAGAACTTTTACGTAACTAAAATTGTTCCTCCTGAAAAGTTGGATAGTCTGTAATTATCATGTTTGTCTTCTAGACCATCGATATTTGCTTATGTATGTAGAAAAAAATTCTTGTTTATTTCCACCTTTTTAATTTTTTCAGAAACTAAGCAATTTATGAATTTCTCTACCTTATGATGAGATGAAATTTTATTAAATTAGTTTGAGAAACAGTCTTGCTTATTAATGTGTTACATCTCTGAGAACTTAATAAAAAAAATGCAAAAAAAAATTATCGTAAGATTTGTAGGGTCCTATAATAAGTAAATGCCAGTGCCTTTATCATCTTGCAATTACATATCAGCACTTCTTATATTATAAAAGTTCATCGCTCTTGTCGGTGGAGTAACCGCCAGATATAATAAGGTAAACAGGAGTATTTTTTATGTAAGGCCTCATTTACCCTGGTACAGCATGTGTACCATTCATCTTGAACCTTACTTTTTCTTTTTTTGCATTATCAAATTCATAATTTCAAGTAATTACATATAACATAAAATAAAACGTCTTAGGATAACATTGTCAAAAATATATTAAACAATTAATAAATGACAATTTAACATATAAAAAACAATGAAAAATTAGAAATAAATGTAATACAGAATTCTAATGATTGTTAACCTAGTTATATAGAAAATAGCAAATTAATAACAAATGTAAAATTAGTAAATTATAAAAAAAAATAGGTTAGGTTCAAAACCTATGAAAAACATAAGAAGGGCTTCAAATAGCAGTTATTTAATTTATGTATACTGTAGCTCTAGTTATTTGTCCCTTTATACTTATATACTTTTGTGTAAATAAAGAAATAATTAATTCCTTACCAACCTCAAATAAAGTTAAGTATACCATTAAAAGATTAGATGAAGCATTTAATTTAATTATAAAAAGTTGCCTGATAACAGTTTTCTAAGTGTCAACGAGTGTTGAACGGCTTTTTTATTTTATATTCTAAGTGGCCCGGATAGTGACCTCCAATGACAACATTTTAAAATATCTGAATCACTCCCAACCAAAGTATGTTCTGCGATTTTTTGTACATACGGGGTGTAAGGGACGGTGTATTGAAAACTTTGCGGTCATGATCAGACCATGAACTTTTTCTATCGAGGATATGTTGGTAAACGAGAAAAAATAATCGACCTCCCATACAAAATTCCCAATCAGTTGACGGTTTCTCTATGAAAACTTGAAAAAAAAAACGTATCACAACATAGGCTCCATAGTAAAAGTTGTTCAGTCTCACGGTCTGATCATGCCTGCAAAGTTTTCAGTACACCGTCGCTTACACCCTGTATACTTACATACACATATAACGTCTTTATCCCTTGCGGGGTAGACAGAACGTAAACTACCGTTTAATACGGTCGCTATCATCACCTCTGACAAATATTTGAGGGCCGTTTCAGAAAAAACGTATAATATCTATCACTATAGTGCCAAGTTGCCTGTCGCCTAAAATTGTAATAAAAATGAAACCCTCGAGCTCCTTGGTTGCCTCTTACGACACCCGCGGGCAAGAAATTGGGTGATGCCGATTCTAAGCCGGCATCACACGGCAAGTAGCTTAAAGTTGTATGGGGAAAATTCGACCGGCAGAAGTATTGTCAAATTATGAAGATTATGCTACAGAAACCCGCCCAAAAAGCCCCATTACGGAAATAAAAAAAGAAGGAAAAAATGTTGCCAGTCGAATTTTTCCCATACATAACTTTGTCGTCACTGTTCGGGCCATTCTATTTATTTTAGTAAGTATACACAAGTTTAGTAAGTGCGATTGTGGCGACGTCCAAACCATGGACCACCTTCTATGCTGCCCCAACTGTCCCCAGCCTTGCTCTTACCAGGACCTAAAAGAGGCGAACCCAACAGCTGTCGCTGTGGCCAAACACTGGTCCAATCTCATTTAGTTACCATTTCGACTCGACGAAGAAGTATACACACACACATATCACGCCTATAATCCCTTGCGGGGTAGGCAGAGAAAAATATTTGTGATGCGAATGATATAACAATGATTAGTTACCTACGTTTCGTTTTACGATCTCATACATACACATACACATATCACGCCTATTATCCCATGCGGGGTAGGCGGAGCGTATACATCAGCAAAAAAACGGTCATTTACGCCACGTCTGACAAATATTTGAGGCTCATTCGGGTCATTCGGAAAGTTGTGTTGTCAGCACATCGCTTAGTATTGTAATACATTCCCTCGAGTCCCTCTTACGACTCCTAGGGGAAAGAAATGGAATGATGCTATTCTAAACCGGCATCACACGGTCCTTATAAATAACTTAATTGAATTCCAATCTTATTTAAAATGGTAAAATGTTTAAAATGAGTATTCTTAAAGAAGTAGGTGATACTATAAAATGTATTATTATTTAATAAAAGGTAGTTAAAACGTAAATGATACGTAAAATCATTAAAATATGCAATTTACTTTGCATAGATCAAGTACTTACTACAAATTGACTATTTTATAGCATGAGATAATATTATAATTTTATTAGGTACATTATTTAATTATAATATTGGTTAGAGATATATACAGGGTGTAAGGGACAGCCCTCCGAATACTTGTATTGTGCATTTATACCATCAACCTGAACAACTTTCCATGGTAAAATATTTCAGGAAATAGCAAAAAAATTTGGCCTACCCATAGTAGGTAATTGCAGTTAGCTGATCTTGATTTTGTATGGGTGATAATTTTTGTATCGTTTCCTGACATATGTTCCTAGGGGAAAGCTGTTCAGTTTCATGGTTTGCATGCACCTTATCAGTGTTCGAAGGGCTGTCCCTTACACCCTGTATGCCGTATCCCTTACACCCTTTGCCGCGTGATGAATACTACTTATATAAAAGACGACTTAGGGATAAATTCTTTTAGGGAATGGGCAGCAGCGTTCCCTGTGAAAGCATATCTTGCACTGCGCTCGCCAATTTGCTTGCCAAGCGTGGTGAGCATGGCAACATCCCCCAATAGTGGGAGGCCCATGTCCAGCAGTGGACTATTGAGGCTGTTAATGTAAGTGAAATTAGTAGATAGGTAATGCATACAACATAGAAAAAATCAACCCCGTGTGATGCCGGCTTAGAACCCCGGGTGATGCCGGGTTAGAATAGCATCACCCCATTTCTTGCCCGTGGGTGTCGTAAGAAGCCACTTAGGGACTCGAGGGTGTGTATTGCAATTTTAGGCGATGGGCTGACAACCTGTCTCTATAGTGATACACAGTTATCTGATTGACCTTCGAACTTTTGTCAGACGTGGCGTAAATTACCGTTTTTCACGGTTATTTATGATCTGCCTACCCCGCAAGGGACCATAGGCGTGATATATATACATACGTATGTAGAAAAAATCAAATTTGTGATTTTGTGCAGTTTCCAGAATGAATGAATGTATGAAAACCAGTAACCTAAATGCGTTGGGGGGCCGCTAAGTAAAGAAAATAGGTAATTTGTTTACGAAATATGAACATGTTACAAGGTTGGAAATGTCGTCATTCCATAAAATGAAAATAATATAGCACTGTGAGTGCTTAATAAACCATAGTACGCCGCATTCTATGCCAGTCGAGGACCTATTTCTTAAAGCACGTTCGTCGTTCACACAATGCCAATATGGGCAGGGAAATAGTAAGGGAAGTGGGCAGCGCGAGCATGTAAACAGGTTACTCGCGCTGCTACTCGTCATGCCGCTGCCACTTCCCGTGCTCCCGCGAGTGTCGGCTTTTCGTGCGTGAGTGTAAGGAACGGCAGCACGAACGCTTGTGGAATGTATTGCTATCTCGCTCACTCATTGGTGCGCGAAGAGTATGACGGCAGTGTGTGAACACTCACTCGCGTTGATACTTCCGCGAAAGTATTTCGAGCAATATTCGCGGCAGCGGTAGGAGCAGGTGTATAGTGTGTACGTGCTATAAGGAATTTATTGAAACTTCTTACCAATTTTGTTTACATAGCTGCCCTCCGACATATTTTGGAGTATTTGTTTACATTATTATATTTATAGCGTATAAATGTTATTTATTAGCTTAAGTGTAGGTATTTAAAAGTAATAATAATTAAAGTTTTAATATTTCATGCATGAAGCATATAAACTAATGCCTATTTCGGTTGCCTATTTGTCTGAAAACAATAACAAAGTTACATTTAAACACAAACGAAAGGCGTATCTTCTGGAGAAGTGCTTATTTATATATTTATTTAACCGTTTATTGTACACAACATAACACAAAGGACATAACATATAGATCAATACACAACAGGTCAGCTTATTTCTAAAAAGAAATCTCTTCCAGCAGACCTAGAGTAGTGAGAAGGCATAAAGCGAGGCAGTTGACGTGTACAACTTACTAAGTATGATAAAAATAAATTTAAATTATTATTATTATTTGTGCTTGTATTGTATTGACGAATTATGATAAGTGATTATTCGAATATAAATTATATAATGAATTCATTTTAATTATTTGACATACTGATATTGTAGTTCACTGTATAACGTGACAATTTCCCCTGTTTTTTTTTATTATGTTATTTCTGACTTTAATTATATTTATTATTATTTTTATTGTTGACTTTAATTCTTTTTTCCGATGTATTTTATCTTTTGTATTATTTTTAACTTGTGTGTAACTACTTATTATTTTGTTTTCGAACACAATTTATATTGTAAACGAAAAAAAAAATGAAATAATGGACGACCAATAGACAAACCAATATGGCAGCCGAGAGCAGTTCTGGACTAGGTTTTGGGGGGTTTCCTATTCAGGGGGTCCAGTTTATCATTTTTTTTTGCGTGTTGGACACCGAGTCGTTAACGACCCGATAAACCCTAGTGTCAGAGTTTTTCAACAGCATACTACCAGTAGTACTTACTAGGTTTTATGTTAAGCTTAGTTGGTCGAAAGCATAATTACGTTTCGCCTAATGTTTGGCGTTTGTGGGTCAATGTGTGGGACTCCGAGTCGTCCAACGACCCGATAAACCCCTTATCAGAGTTTTTCAACAGCCTACTACTAGTACTTACTAGGTTTTATGTTAAGCTTAGTTGGTCGAAAGCATAATTACGTTACGCCTAATGTTTGGCGTTTGTGTGTCAATGTGTAGGACTCCGAGTCATCCAACGACCCGATAAACTCTGGTATCAGAGTTTTTCAACAACCTACTAATAGTACTTACTAGGTTTTTTGTTTAGCTCAGTCGGTCGAAAGCATAATTACGTTACGCCTAATGTTTGGCGTTTGTGGGTCAATGTGTTGGACTCCGAGTCGTCCAACGACCCGATAAACCCCTTATCAGAGTTTTTCAACAGCCTACTACTAGTACTTACTAGGTGTTTTGTTTAGCTCAGTCGGTCGATAGTATAATTACGTTACGCCTAATGTTTGGCGTTTGTGGGTCAATGTCGGAACGATCTTCACCTTGCAATGTAATTTGGGTTTTAGTCTGTTAGTTTATTAGATTTGAAGCATGAACTGCAATTGAAACATACATACATAAATCACGCTATATCCATTACGGGGTAGGCAGAGCGTTAACGGCCGTAGAAGGGATATTAATGCCACATCTGATAAAAGTTTGAGGGTCAATCAGATAACTGTGTATCACTATAGTGTTATCAGCCCATCGCCTCAAACTGCAATAATTGCCTCTTACGACACCCATGGGTAAGAAATGGGGTGATGCTATTTAACATGGAGGTGATTTCGATACCTTAGTATAAGGCATTGAAATTTCGCCTTTGGACGTGACTATACGGGCCATTCTGTATACAATCTTTACATACGTAAGACGGCTTTTTTTATTAGGCCAATGCCGCCTTGCAGATCCCGAAAGGGACACCTATACCGGGTGTTAATTTAAATGCGTACCATAACTTAAGGTTAGGTTCAGTATATTTTCCCCGCACGTATTTATTTCTTACTTAGTTTTACAGGTTGGCTGGAAGATATGTCTTTATAGATAAGCTTACCTTTGTGAACTACTTTTAAGACAAAAACTATTGTATTGTTTATGCACAATAAAGAATATGCATAGGTAGGTTTGTATGATAAAAAAAGCTAAAAAATATAAAAAAATATCAAAATTATAATCTTTTATATATAGCAAAAATTTTGAACGTTCTATGTTTTTTTGAATAAATATATTTTTCCCGTACTTTTCGCATAGCTGTCAATACAAGTAAATTTTTCAAATAAAATTAGAGTTTGAATAAATCTTGCCGTGTGATGGCTTAGAATAGCATAACCCCATTATAACACGTGGGTGTCGTAAAAAGCGATTGAGGGATAAATTCTTTCAGGGAATAGGCAGGAGCATTCCCTGTGAAAGCAATACGAGTATCTTGCACTGCGCTTGCCATTCGGCTTGCCAAGCGTGATGAGTGAGGCAATACCCCCCCAATGTAGAGAGACCCATGTCCAGCTGTGGACTCTTGGCTGTTATTGTACCAAATGAACCTAATTAAAATTTCGGTAACGACAAAAAATATCAACTTTTTTATCGATATACATGTTGTATTCATTTTAAGTATTAGACCGGGTCTATCGCGATAGTATTTAGGTAAATATTAGTAATTCACCTGTGTCCCGACGTTTCAATACAGTTTCATGTATTGACAGTCAGTTGACAATCAACCCGCGACCACAATGGGACACAGGTAAATTACTAATATTTACCTAAATACTATCGCGATAGACCCGGTCTACTACTTAAAATGAGAGAAAGTGATCGCGAGTGCTTAAAAAGTTATACATGTTGTATTACTGTGCTGTCACCTTTATCGATACTGAACACAACCCTTAAGGTAAAGCATTCCTTTAAATTAAACACTCTGTATGTTCTTAAAAATAAGGTTTGTGACCTTTTAGTACCTAAAAATAAAGGATTCGATTTAAAAATAGCCTGCATCTTACACATTTATTATGCAATTCATTCGATTCTGTTTTTGTAATATTTTTCCTTATCAGTAACTCAAAAAAAAAACAATATAAATAAACGTAAGCACAAATTTTAGAGTTCGAATATTATACAGGGTTTGGAAAACTTGCAAAATATTCTACCGCGGGCAGGATCTGAACCTGCGACTGTCGCCATTATTACTGCGAATGTTTCCATTTGCGCTACCGCGGCTCATCCCCAAGCCGCGAATTTTGCAAGTGTATCTTGATGGCAATAATGCGTGGCACGGCTCCATCTACCGGGTTCGTTTTGCAACTAATATCCAGAGACTAAACAATTTACAGATTGAACACAGGTTGTTGGGTATATAGGGTGAAATTTTACTAGTGACCGATAGCGAAATCTCAGATTGGATTGGGCTGGCGATGAGGAACAAGTTTCCCCAAGGAAAGTCCTGTAGTGTCATCATTCTTTGTATATTATGTATCTTGTGTGCAATAAATAGATAATGAAAGCGAAATACGATAACATAATTTGTATGGGAAGACCAAATATTTTCTCCTCCGTCAAACACCCTATTCGTTCGTTATCCGATGGTCCATCATCTCATCGTGGTCAAACACCTTAGGTGGGTCTCCCACTTGTCATTTGCCTCTGCGTATTTTTACACGACTGCCAAACTAAAAAAGGAGTGTAATGTTCTTAGAGTTCATATACCGGGTGGCTCGAATAGTGACGTCCAAAGACAAAACTTGAATGCCTTATTTATGAGGGGTATCCGAATTACCCCCATGAATGTACGGTCGGATTCATAAGTGGAGTCATAGTTAGACCACTTGACAGATTGCAATACGGGTTATTATCCTCTGTACTTACTTTACTAACTTACGCACACACGTAAGATTATCGACTGTAAGTAGAAAAGTCCACCTTAAGGCGTAGCATTAAAACTTAAACAGATTACCACCTATAAGCGACATCTATGTAATCTTTGAAATAATTACTCGGTGATTGCCTATTCGCCACCACATCACCACAAAGTATACATCACACTGGTTTGTCTAAAACCGTATTATAGTTATCCTTATTCGTTCACTTGTAGTAAAGTAATAGATTACATATCTTTATTTCGTCGTATTGATCACAAGCTACCGTAGCTTAGCGGTAATAGTTCTTACCTTCTAATCAGAACGGAACCGGGTTCCCATCCGATCTCTGTATGTTAAATAATGTTTTTTTAAATGTTTTTACCATATTTTCTCCAGTAATAATTATTTTATATAATATTGTTCTATATATTCATCTATGTATTATATCTATAAATGTTTATTGTAAATTATGTATCAAAATATTATATCTAAAAACATAAACCTATAATATTGTAATAAAACAACAAGTAAGGTAAGAAATTATTTTATTGGTAGGTAGGTAGGTATGGTATCACTTTATGTAAATAACATAATGACATGAATGAGAACTTTTGGTAACCATAAGATACGAGTATGTAAAACTACATAAAATACTTGCTGTCGTAATACTTAGTTAATAGTTTTGTTTGAATGATAAAACACAATATTATGTAAAATGATATTAAGTGTTCATTAGCTGAAACATCGATAGGTAATTATTTATAAGATCATAGGAATGATCCAAATCTTGGATTGAATCTTTCAATAAAGTTATTTAAGTAATAATTTCGTTAGTAATTATTTTATTGTTCTATGTTTAACGATGATGCACTTTCCTCGGAAGTAAAAGTAATTGTAACAATAATAAATCAGTTATTTGCCTACATCTCAAGGTTTAAGCTTAAGTACTCGTTTTCGTAATGAAAAGATATTGAAGCAAGGCCTTAAGATAACTGACTAATAATTATCAATCTTATATAAATATAAATCGATGTTTTAGCATAATTTAATTGCTAATGTAATGCTCCACAAATACCTACTGCAATAGTAGGCGGGTAAGCAGGTAAACTGAGGTTGAGTGAGCAACGATTTATCAGGCCCGCTTCGGCATACATTGCTGATTATTTTGTGTATATTCATATATTATAATGAAATACACAAGATAATCAGCAATGTATGCTAGATCGGGTCTGATTGGAATCTTAAGTAAAAATCGCCGCTTACATAATGAGTATTTGGTGTTACCTCCGCTGTTTTCAACAACACTTAATAAACACTTAATAGACTCGATCAAATAAGTGCATATATCTGTTCCTCTGGTACTCTCCCACACTCCCAGGCAGTGAGCCTCTAAAGCTTCTGTAGTTCTTTCATTGCGCATGTCCCACCTTTGCACCATTAAACCCCATAAATTCTCTATGGGATTTAAGTCCGGAGATTTTGCTGGCCAACGAATAACTTGGATATCTGGGTGCTGGCTAAACCAATTATACACCACGGCAGCTCGATGCACTGGACAATTTATCCTGGACAAATGCAAAACGAGGAACTTCACTAGCAGGATAAACAGTTAAACATTTCGCACCGTCGTCGATAGCATGCTTTCCTGTAGCATATCAACATTATTAGCGGCAGTTGCACGCCCTCTTTCTTGTGCTACTAATTTGCCTGGACCAGCGGCAGAACCATTTTCTTCATATTGTTACACTATCATCCTCCGCTGTGAATCATTAATAAGACGAGTCGAGTTTTTACGCTACCTTCCTCTTCAAAACGTGTAACCCAACGTTTAACAGTCTTCCACTAAAACAAAGTAGCATTATTAATAAAAAAGTTTATACTAATCGGTTCACAGCTACCAACATACTATGAGTCAAAGTTTTTAATATTTAAAATACAATTGTAATGAAATAAAACTATACTTACGGCCAGACCAGTCTGATTAGCAATTTGAGTTAAATTAAATCCAATATCATGCAGCGCCACAGATAATTGCAGCGCAACAATACGCTGCTTATCCTGCAAACTGATAATAGTATGCATTTCGAAGAAATAAACACTGAAGTTTAATAAATAAACTTAGGTTAAAAAAAATCACTTAGCACACGCACTATCTCGCAAACGATCTAGCAACAACTAAAATGTAATTCAAAATTTACTAAATTTTGCTTCATTTGATAAAATAAAAACTAGAACGAAGAAATCGGGATTCGATCCATTGTCTCCACAATAACGGTCAAGAATTTGCTTGACCGCGCTACTGACCACGCTACCGAAGCTAATGATTCATGTAGTGAAATAGTCAATACTACTCAGCCTATTATACAATGGTAGTTCGTCAAATAATAGTATGTTATACGTCATTTGTGTCATTGTGTGAGTGTCGCCGCGGGTGCGAGCGACTTGTTTTCTGAGGTTTGTGTTAACTATGACTCCACTTTAGAACGCGACCGTACCGCAATTTTTTGTAACTTTCGAGTAATTTAACTTTTAAAGTTTTATAAGGAAAATTTTACTGGGAGGCTGTTTTCCTTTTTTTGTATGCTACAAAGTATAAATCATGAAGACTATGTCATAGAAATAACTGCTCGAAAAGCCCTTTAACGGAAAATAAAGAACAGAAGAAAAAATGCCGGTGAGTCGAAATTTTCCCATATTACAACTTTAAAAGTCATTATATTATCTAGATTCAACAACTCTACTTTTACACTTTTTCGCGTAGTGTATAGCAATCTTATGACCATAACACTTTTTTTAATACGATACGTCTTGTACATTACTAGATTCTTGTCGTACAGTTTTTTGATTATTTGTTTATTTAGCGAGAAATTTCCATAAGAGTAAAAATCGTGTAAATATGGTGATTCCGCTCTGTTCTCACACACAGGATTTGCAATTAGTGGGAATGAGACGCTTAAAGGTTCGAGGCAGGCTCGTAAGGCCGGAACATAACTGCGTATAGTTCAAGCGTTTCTATCGTGTGACCACCCTGCGAAAAAAAAATAACACAAAAATAAACCACAAAGACTCTTACGTAGTCATACCTAGGACAGGTTTGACTAGACTGGCAGTGGCATGCCTCTGAGGTGCACAACCCCTCAGGTTTCAAGGCCGTTCAAGGCATCACATAGAATAGCCACTTCATACATCCGGTAAAATTTAACTTGAAATTTAATTTAATTTAGTGGCGACCAAGGGACTCGAGGGTTAGATGTGTATTGCAATTTTTGGCGATGGGCTGACAACCTGTCACTATAGTGATACACAGTTATCTGATTGACCCTCAAACTTTTGTCAGACGTGGTGTTAATATCCGTTTTACGGCCGTTAACGCTTTGGGATATAGGTGTAATTTATGTGTGAATAAAATTTTACTGGTAACCGATAGCGAAAACTTGAGACGGGCTGGTAATAAGGAACAACTTGCCCCAAGGTACATATGCCCATGATCGAGAAAAATATTTGGAATTCCCATACAAATTTGCCGATCAGCTGATTTGAGTTACAATGGAAACTCAAAATATTTTTGTCATATTTCAACCTAGGGGAAAGTTGTTCCTTATCACCAGCCCGCCTTGAGATTTCGCAAGTAAAATTTTACCATATATTTAATATATCCATATTAGTTTTATGTTCATATACCTTATAAATAAATATTAAGTTATAATATAAAAAAATAAAATATATCCATATTAAATAAAAATCTAAACAATTTTCTATAAATATTTTAATTGGTTTGTGAACCAGCTCCTGAAACTATACAAATTTACCTACCACAATTTTTGAAATAAGGTTTGAACCCATGCCCAGTCAGCCCATAAAATCGTACAACTTTCTCCAAGGATATGTTCCTGGGACATAGTACCCAACCAGTCAGTATGTTTTTCGTTGTTGTATTTAGTGTAATGTTTTCTCCATAGGTACTCATTAATTAGGGTGTCTATTTTTGAAATAAACTTTATTTCTATCTATCTAGTGTATCTTAAATACCCCTTGTCGTGATAGCAATCTTGATAGGTTTCTGTGACAGGGCCTTCGAGATTCGTGTATTGAATTGAACGATTTAGGCACAGAGTAGTACTCTTATACAGGATGTTAATTTAATGCATGCGATAGCTTAAGGCGGTTCTCTCACTTGTCGTCCGTCTTTCCGGTTTCTTTTAAATAAGATGAGATAGAAATTCTCAATTTCCTTTAGTCGGACAGTCGCTCTGTCCTATGACCCAGACTAGAGTCAAGAGCAAACCCATCATTAATAAAATAAAAAAAAGTAATATCTAACTGAAACATAACTGAGACCTTTTCAAATAGCGTAATATGGCCCCTGTATAATCTGTGACTGTAGGTACATAGCTCGGGTCATGCGTGCGGTGCAGTTGGGCTGTGACCTTCTGCAGGTTGTCAACCGCAGGCTTCATCTGCACAGAACATATTAATAGTGGAAGTGGCAATAATGTGAAAAAAACTGTTCCGGTTTGAAAGCTTTGTCTGCAATTTTTGAGTTAAGTGATAACGCAAGACGAGCTGGTGATATGGTAAACTTTGAGAAAAATGTTTCGACTTTCCTATCTTTTCTTTCTTTCATTCGATTTTTTTTGCCATTCTAATGTCATCGAAACTAGATTGTCATTCTATTGCCATTGTGATTTTGCTATACTTACTTCAATCTTTAAGCGGAATAAGAAACAGCCAAAACCATCGAACTGCCACTCTATTGAAACAAAACTAAGACGCTTTTTGAATAGCGGATCGTCAATTTAATGGAGCGTCAATTTTTTGTTCCATATTTCGACCAATGTTGTTTGGAGAACTCTTCTTTTAGTACTGGTCAGTAGTAAAATTCCATAAGGAGTTTAATTTAACAGTTGCAACTTATTATACTATTTATGCCTGGCGAGACGCGCGAGCGTGCAGCGGCACTCAGCCTGAGGAAGGACCACCGACTGGTCCGAATACGTCGCGATAACGCGCAACAAAAATAACAGTGAGTTTGATCCGTGTTCACTTAAATGATTAAGTTGCAACATATGACATAGCACACAGCAGCACAGCGCTACAAGAAAGATCATGTCACATCTACCAAATTCCATGTTCTGTGCCGTTCAAAAATCCATAGAGCACAAGTAACAGCTGTATCTTAACGAGTATTTTAACAGTTACAAGATAACAATACGTTGCCTTGGAGCGACGGAAGTGAGAGGGTTAATAACACCTTGGATTCAACGCGTGCGCAGTTCCGACGGTAATTGGTTCTTTACAAATTAAAGAAATTAGGCATTGAATATAGGTATAGGATATAATAGTGCCTAGGTCAGAGATATAAAAAACCTCTACAAATGCCATTCAAGAAAAAAATACATTCCATCTTTTCGAAAAGTGGCTAATAATTATAAATCCGTGAGTTTGTGTATATATGTTTGTAACCTCAAACTCTTCACGCTCAAACGGCTTGAAGAATTCCAATCAAATTTGGTACACATAATATAGAGTATAACCTGGAATAACATATAGACTACTATTACCATGGAAAAACATGACATTCGAAAAACTAATACTTTAAAAAGTCTAAGGCTTAGTCTAGGCTAGATGTAAAAAAAACATGTTCAGTATCATAAGTTGACCTTGACCTTCTTTCGGGTAGTTTTATGTACCTGTTTTGTTACATCCTGTATATATCAACTCTATAGCTACATAAACCTTTTACTTCCGGAGGGCATTGAACTATGGTACAACGATTGTGCATTTTCGCTGTCAAATATTTGGCCTCTTTTTGAACTGCACAATAAATATTATTCACGCCTATAATCCCTTGCGGGGTAGGCAGAGCGTAAACGGCCGTAAAAACCAGGCTTTTACGTCACGTCTGACAAACATTTGAGGGTCATTTAGATAATTGTGTATCATCATAGTGACAGGTTTTCAGCCGTTCGCCTAAAACTTCAATACACTTGTAACCCTCAAGTTCCTTAATCGCGTCTTACGATACAAACGAGAAAGAAATGGGGTGATGCTATTTTAAGCCGACATTACACGACACATTTCCCATGTGTCACAGGCAAATTTGGCGGCCGATGTGAAAGAAATGGTTCCGTGCTTCGGAGGGCACGTTAAGCCGTCGGTCCCGGTTGCTGTCTATGATTATTGATTACTTAGACGGCGGTCGTAACGTAGTGGTAATAGGTGGTTGAAAAACTCTGACACCGGCTCATCGGGTCGTCAGACGACTCAGTGTCCCACACAAAAAGAGAGAGAGACATCACAGGGTTTCTTACTTTCTTAAATAATTTGACATCAAATAATAAAAAGTCGCTCATTTGACCATAACCATCAACCTCGTTGTATAAATAAATCTATTACAATTTAATTGTGATAAATCAAGACAGTAATTTATTTATGTCGCGTGCGGTTATAAACTTAAAAAAAACACCTGAACTAATGGTTAAGTGTGATGAACCGTGGTAACTGGGCCAGGGCTGCGTTTGAACCTTCAGTTTGTTTCATTAAACTGCGATTTTGTACGTGCCGGTTAAAAATATCGGCGATCTTTTATGTACCTAACGTAAAATTTTCAATTTTTTGAAAACTTGCAGAACTGCGACTTTCGCATTACAAATTTTTTGCAAAACTAACCCGGTAGATGAAGCCGTGCCACGCGTTACTGGCATTAAAATACACTTGCAAAATTGGCGGGCAAGGTGTGAGCTGCGGTAGCCCAGATGGAAGAGGCGTCGCCACTAGTAATGCGAAAGTCGCAGGTTCAAATTCTGCCCGCGCTTGAAAATTTTGCAAGTTTTCAAAAATTGTATACCTAACACGGGAAGTGTTTTATAAATTTGGTGTTCAATAATTTATTATAACGATGCACTGGACTGCAATAGGCAGATGTATGTATGTATGCACTCAAAGATATCGTTTTCTTTGTATGTTTTTTGGCAGAATGCAGTTTGCGTATTACCACAGACAAAACACGGGAAATTTAAATAACGAGTCAAGAAGAAATAAAATTATAAAATCAGTTAAGAAAGAAATATACAAACTAAATACGAATATTATAAAAATTAATAAAGGAAGATAAGATATTATAAATAGTGTCATATTTCCTTGAAAATGGCAGACTTTAGAATATATTGCCAGATTATTATAAATTGTATAATTTTCTTTTAAAATAAACAATTTGCAATCATGATTAATTTGAAGTTTGGAGGTTATTATGACTTAATACCTTCTAGAAAGTGCTGCATAAAAATTACCATAGTATAGTTAAGTAGAGGTATCTACTTACAAAAAAACTGATTTTTGTCTGAAATAATTTAATGGCAACGTATCTTAAATTGGTCTTAAAGTGGGTAGGTAATTAAAAACAAATTATTCGTGGGAATATAACATCATCCCTGAGACACTTATAGAAATTGAAATTCTTTATTCAATGTAGGATAGTATTATCATATCATTTATTGACGTCATGAACCGTCATTGTAGAAAAAAATCTTCCATTTGTCATCCGTCGCATGCGTTTGTCAGACGAAAGGAAATCGCGAATTCCGATCATATTTCCATACAAATACTGCTACGGTGCGTTAAAAATACGCACCGACTGATGACAAGTGGGAGAACCACCTTTAGGAATAATCTAGCATAAACATATCTTGTTACTTTGGCCGATGTGGCGCAGTGGTAGTGCGACTGCCTGCGACGCAAAGATTCCGGATTCGATTCTCGGTGGGACACTCACAAAGTTGATATTTATCACTTTGTGAATTTTTTCCCGGACTGGTTAGGACATTGTGAACCATCTGATTGACCGAAAATAAATGGTTCCGTCTTCGGAGGGCACGTTTAGCCGTCGGTCCCGGTTGCTGTTTATGATTACTTAGACAGCAGTCGTTACACGACCATGTCAGAGGCCTACTACAAGTAGAAGGTAGTTGAATAACTCCGACTCCAGGGTTCATCGTGTCGTTGGACCACTCGGTGCCACGCACGATAAATGTAAAAAAAAAGTTACTTTGGTAAAAACCACACCATACATACAAACCTCGGTAGGTATGATATTTATTTACCACAGTATCTCACCTGCGAAGATTTCGCAAGTGACCATTAATTCTGAGTGCGCCTCGGACACTGGCCTTGAGGTGTTGCCCAACGAAATGCCTGCATTTATACAGGGTGTTAAACATAGCCGTGTGATGCCGGCTTAGAATAGCATCACCCCATTTCTTACCCATGGATGTCGTAAGAGGCGACTAAGGGACTCGAGGGTTAGATGTGTACTACAATTTTAGGCGATGGGCTGACCTGTCACTATAGTGATACACAGTTATCTGATTGACCCTCAAACTTTGGTCAGATGTTGTGTTAATGTCGTTTTTACGGCCGTTAACGCTCTGCCTACCCTGTAGGTCGAATTACAGAAAAAGCAGTGGCTTTAAACTCCGTTCATTTAAGAATGACCTATAATTTAAACAAACTTTGTATGTAACTGACAGTCGCGAGCTGTCAGATTCATATAAAGTTTGTTTACATTATAGGTCATTCTTAAATTAACGGAGTTTACATACAAAATTACTCAGTTCACATATTTTATTTATTTTGTGTAAACGTTTTACATTTTTCTGTCATATAAACAAATAAAATAAATATCTTGGACATTTCACACAGCGCCATCTAACCCCAAACTAAACAGAGCTTGTACTATGTGAACAAGATAGCTGATATGATACATAAATACTTTTATTTTTTGTAAATAAATACATTTTTATACATATCAAACACTTTAATTCAACACAAATTTATGAAAAGTAACATACACATATCTATACTGTGTGGGGATCGAACCCACGACCCTCGGTGTAAGGGTACTTACTACACCATCGCGCCAGTGGAATATCACTATGTTTATTTCTTGCATATTTTATGGTTTTTGAGGAACGATTTTTTTTATTATTATTGTTTAAAAATTCGGTTATTGACCACTTGTTTTTTACATTCTGTATCTACCAGACAGCATTTAAGTGTACCAGTCGGTTGACCGGCAAAACGGAAAGGCTTAAATTGCATTGAAATCGGAAGTAAAAATTACAGGTTTAGCCCTTTATAGGCCTTGAGTGAATTGAAGGTGTAGGAGCTACACAAAAAAATATGGAATTGGCAAATTAAATAACAAGTACGCCGTGTGATGTCGGCTTAAAATAGCATCACCCCATTTCTTTCCCGTGGGAGTCGTAAGAGGCGACGAAAGGACTCGAGGGTGTGTACTCGTATAGTGATTTTAGGAGATGGGCAACCTGTCACTATGGCGATACACAATTTTCCGAATGACGGACGTGGCGTGGCGTGGGTGTCCGTTTTTTGCGGCCGTTTGCGCTCTGCCTACCCCGCAAAGGATAAAGGTGTGATATATGTATGTATGTAATATAAATTCAAAAACAAGTAAAATAAATTCAAAAATTCGAAAACACGACTGCTTTCTATGATTAACGAGTTTTAGTCCTATAAAGAATCACACATATATACATACATGAACTCTAAAAACATTACACTCCATTTTTGGTTGGACAGTCGTGTAAAAATAAAACAAGCTGGAATGAAAACCGCGTCATTCAGCATAAGGTGCCGTTGCACTAACCACTGAGCTATCGTGTGTTCTAATTCTAACATAACAGGCACAAAAGGATTTCATTGACGAGTGAATTACAAATTTGAGTCTAATTATGAATGATATTATTTAACTGTAAGTACCATATACATACTTACAGAATATGTTATCTTACTTATTACTTGATTTTATTTTACTTACTAATTTGTTTGAATATAAATGCAATGTATGTACCTATGACATTTCTTGACAATGTAAAAATCTTACTATTTAATAAATGAATGAATGAATGAATAAATATTAAGTTGTAATTAGTAATTTAATAGAGTCATTAGTATTCATTAAACAGTGAATCAACGACACAGGTTGTATTGTGAATAATAAAATTGTATGGGAATGGGGCTAAAATTAATTATTAAAGTAAAATGTTTGTATTTATATGATATAATTTTTAGCAAGTCTTCTTCTTCGTCGAGTCAATGGAAACAGTAATCATAAACAGGATCACAGTAATTTGGACCAATGTGTTGCTACGGCGATGGCCTTGTCGTTCGCCTCTTGCAGATCCTTCAATGTACTAGAGCAGGGGTTTGTTGGGCAGCTCAGTAGATGCGACATTGTCTGTAGAGCGCCACAATCGCACCTATCGTTGGTTGAGAAACCCCACCTTTTCCGGTTTACATGGCATCTCCCAACACCAGCCCGGAGTCGGTTGAGCGACTTCCAGACTGCCCAGGGGAGATTGCCACCCGGTGGAAGCTTCTCGGCAGGAGGAAGGTGGGATGTTGAAGGCGGGTATAATTTAGCCCACTGCTCCAGTCGGATCTTGGATGGATCATTTCCTTCGGAGTATGGTTGGCAAAGGAAACTCTTTCGCAAGTAGTAGAACCTTTGAGTTCTGTTCAGACTACCATTAAACAGTCCACTGCTGGACATGGTCCTCCCTCTATTGACATATTCATCACACTTAGCAGGCGGAATGGCGAGCACAGTGCAAGATATTGTTTTCACAGGGAACGCTGCTACCATTGTCTGTATGAATTAATCCCTCAGTTGCTTTTTACGATATCAAGGGATAATTTTGGGGTGATGCTATTCTAAGCCGGCATCACACAGTGATCACATCATTGGTTCTACAATTTGGAACATAACCTGTGTAGGTACAAGTACGATTTTTTTACTTCGTTGTGGCCACATTAAGGCGCTAAGTAGCGACTGTCTCTTCCATTGCCGCTGCGTCAGAGATAAAAACCTAAGTAATTAGATTTTTTGCAAATTTTAGCGCCTTTATTATATAGTATTCATAAAAGTGTCATCAATAATCCTTAACCTAAAATTTAAGGTTTAAACACTTTTACGTAAAACATGCATCATAAAAGTAAATCTCTTAACTCAACACAAAATATTAATGTTTTATTTTGTGTAAAATTGAACTAAATAAATAAAGCCGTTTTGGAGAACATTTGCAATAAATGACGGAAATCAGGTTCAGTTTATTTTTCGCAGCGTATACAACATAAATTTGCAATTCTATTCAACTAAAAATATACTTGAAAATCAAACACTGATTTACTTACTAGTTTTTCATACATTTGACTTAAACGGGGTTTTAATTATTAACCAATACTTAAGACCATAATGAAAAAAAGAAAGAAGAACTTTGTTCTCTGAATCATAGCACAGGAGCCGACCGCTTTTAATAGTCTTCACCGATTACGTTCACGAAAGGCTGTCAAAGTCACGCGCGAGTCAATAATCAATCAGTTGTGAATTACGATCAACTGTTTTTTAAATACAAAACAGGTACACAATCTCGATTCGCTCGTGACAACAATGGCATCGATTAAACTATTTGTCGCAGTGTCTAATTTGTCCTTATTCTTATGAAAAGTACAAATTGCTTCCACTAACCACTTGCCCTATTTATATGACTCCATAAATTGGATCTTGGTGGTCAAATTCATTATTCTGAATTATGTCATATTTTAATCAGTAAGAAAGCTTTTTGATTCTTTATGATATTCATTTTATTCTGATAAGTTAATACATAAAGTTGGTACAGTAGTACTGGAACTATCAAATCAAAAACAAGGGCATCAAAAACATGTCTGTTCAATACGAAATGTATTTTTTATCCAATTTCATTTTATGATGTTACATATATCTTTTTTAAATACGTTTTGTGCCTCATTCCGTATACATAAATAGCAGCCTATGTATCCCAGTCACCAGTCATTTTAAAAATTAATTGTGTTATGGAAAGCAGATGGCGTAACGGGCAGCAATAAAACCTGTCATTCATAATTTCTGTGAACCAACTATGAATCAACAATATTTTTTATCAACTTCCTTACTGTGTAAATAAGTTTGTCATAACTTTTTTACGATAAAATTCTAGGATTTTCTCGGGGTTTACTTACGCCAATGACGTTACCAAACCAAAACCGCTACATTTTTTTTTCTTTTTTTTTAAATTAATGATGGGTTTGCTCTTGACTCTAGTCTAGGTCGTAAGACAGAGACAGAGTCTAAGATGGAGCGAGCTCACCCAGAAGAAGCCTGTTCACTCTTACTTTGGCAACCAGGTATGGATGGTATCCGGCGGTGCGTCTGGATGTCCGATGGTAGAAGGGAGCTGGTGGAACAAGGTCGTGAAGCTCTTGAGCACACTCTCCCAAGTACAATCTGTAAATAACCGACAAGCAGGCAACCTTGCGGCGATGTGCCAGGCTATGTAGCTTGGTGTCCACCAGTTTTATGTCGCCTATGAGCCTCTTGGCCCTGCGTTATTAAACTTATTCCGTTGCGTAAATAAACGCCATGCGGAAGACAAATACTCCAATAACATTTCGCCAGTTTTTACAACCTGTCAACAAAGCTCTGAATCACGACTTGAAGAACAACAACCAATTGTAATTCCGATGCGTATGACGCGTTATAACAAGTAAGTTGCATCATTTACAGGCATCAACCCGTCAAGTTAGACACTTGCTGAGTGACTTTAGTTCTTACTGTGATTATGATAAGAGCCAAATGCAATCAACCTGCATTATTCATCTTTTTTTAAGGGTTCCATACCTAAAGGGTAATAACGGAAACCCTATTACTGAGGCTCGGCTGTCCGTCTGTTTGTCCGTCCATCCGTCCGTTCTTCAGTTACGAGGTTTTATCTCCTGAACCGTTATACCTAGACAGTTGAAATTATCACAAATGATGTATTTCTGTTGCCGCTATAACAACAAATACAAAAAAATTTAATAAAGTAAATATTTAAGGGGGCTTCCATACAAACCACTTGTTTTTTTCTATGGAGGCTGTATCTCATGAACCGCGAAAGTTAGACAGTTAAAATTTTTACAGATAATATATTTCTGTTGCTGATAACAACATAGACTAAAAATTTTAATTAAATAAATATTTATTGGGGCTGCTATATAAAACACGTGTTTTTTTGTTATAGATAATGGTATGGAACCCTTCGTGCGTGAGTCCGACTCGCACTTGGCCGTTTTTTTACGATTGTTTATGTATGAAAGTGCGTGGGCCATTGCAAGGTTCTTCTCGTTATCTCGAGTGTTAAGTTGTAATGTTGATTGATGTAGTACTGTATGCTGATAATTGCCCCACTTCTGGATGAATATTTATTTATTTTATAATTTACTTTTAATTGGAATACTTGAAAGCAAGCGCACTGGGATTTTAGGTCATCTATACGCCACATTTATTCATTTGTTCTCAGTTGCTTGTTACTTTTCATATGGAAGAATAAAACTTGGCGACTGATAATTATCGCCAAATACTGGCAGGATATTTTTATTTATCACTAGATTTCCGCCCAGCGGTTTCATCCACTGCCACTCATTTTCCCGAGGTATCTAATAGTTATTTTCTCGCGGTAAAAAGTAGCCTATGTGTTATTCCAGGTTATACTCTACCTGTGTTCCAAATTTCATTCAAAATAGCGTTAAGAAGTTACAAACATACATACACACACACAAACTCTCAGGTTTATAATATTAGTACGGATTGATAGGTTTGCAAAACTAAAGATAGATGTAATTTACATTTTATTTTTAAAGATTTTTCAGATAAAACTTTGTTGTAGATGTAATCACTGCATTTTTATGTGTATCCGTGCTTAATTAACGTAATTTGATTTCTATTGTTTGTTCTTATAAATTCTATTTCGTTATATATTTGTTCATGGCCCAGGATGCTAAAATTACAGATGTTTTACATAGACTGGGTGGTCAGGGTCAATCATTCAGTTTCTGGTTGGTGAGCTTCCGGACTATTATTATTTATGATCATCTTAATGCATTAAAATATGCACTAGAAATACTAGGCTTTCTGAATAAGTAAAAGTCTACAGGATGATGTTATGACTAACTTAATTAGTTTAAAGGTTTAGGACTAGAAGGTTTAGAAGGACAAACTGTTTGTGCAGTTTTGTGGAACATTGTTTTAGATTAAAAATTCAAACACTGTATCACTACTAATATTATTAACTAAAAGATTTGATTGCTTTTTTATTTTTATTGAATAGGATCCAAAACTTCTTATGCGATAAAAAAACTCTTTTACAATAGGAATCCTACATTATCTCTGATTAACATAGGCAATATTAAAATGTCTTATTCCCGCGGGGAAACGGTTTGCAGCGGGTGAAACCACTGGGCAGGCTGCTAGTCAACAATAAATTAATAATAATACCTAATAATGTCTTTCGAGTAGTAAGTAAGGAGCAAAATTATATGTAAGAAAAATTTATAATAAGTAAATGTATGTATTATATGGTAAGATTCAGAGTGTGGAGGATACTTTGGAAAGATTAAAGTACCAGACAGGTAGCATTATAACACAATACGATAGTACTTATAACTTCCATATAAAGAGTCAAAGAAACCAAAAATATAAAACAGGAAAATACAATAAATTTACCGTAGTAATAACAGTTTATTTAATTTTCCATAATTATTATTGTTAATAAAATAAAATGTAAATAGCGTAAACGCATTGCAGCCTTATTTGTATGGTAATAAATCGGAATTCGCAATTTTCTTTGTTTGACAGACGCATGCGTTACGGTGAGTACACAATACGCCACTACGGACGACTAGTGGGAAAACCGCTTAAATGTACAACACAACAACACACTTTACAGCATATGTTTTATCATTGAGCCCTCAAGTCTGCTAAATGAAAATAGTTTCAGTTGCATGTAGATAGCGTGTATATATGTGTATAGGCAGCGTGTCAGTGGCATGGTTTTGGTCGCTTCGTATTCCGCTTACAGTTTGAAGTATAGAACAACACGGTGAAAATCCAATTGACAGTTGAGTCTCGCTGGCATTGCGAGGGTAAAAAAATAAGAGAATCCTGGCCAAAGTTGTTTACTTTACATGCCACTTGCGCAGTATGTGCCAATCCTATCCTACGCAGTTGTCGAATTAACCACAAGTCCACAACTCAACTCCGGCGCTAGGGCTGCCAAGCCGAGTGCACTCCAGCTCCCCACCAACTAGTCAGGATAGTCAGGTGTAGGTTTCAACCCCAGGGCTTAAATTGTAGAGTCAGAGTCAGCCCTAAAAAGAAAAAAGGGATGTCAAGCATCGAGTGGAACAAAATTTTAAATATATCGTAAAAAAAAATCTATTAGATTTTTTCGTTTTGCAAACGTGACTCATTTACCTGGAATAAAAATATTGTTTTGTATGTTTACGCTCTGCCTATCCCACAAGGGATTAAAGGCGTGATATGTGTATGTATTTATCTGAATATCCTGTCAACTGTCAACCCTGTAGAGTACTGATTGAGCAATTCCTGACCAACAACGATTAGGGGTGATTAGGGATCGTCCGGTCTGATTTAAATCATTGTGTACCCATTGTAGACCACTCTTGACAGATTGAGTGACAGGTTGTACCTACAGAAAGTCGTAACATATTTTTATTTTCGATAACACGATAAAATTGTTTTATCTGGTGTGCTATAAACAGTGACATAATAGGTAAAAAATAAATAAAATATATCATCTTTTTAACCTACTTTGTCGACAGCTCATATCACTAAATACTTCCTCTATATATAGTAGTATAAAATAAAGTAAATTAATTAATTATTTCCCGTATCCCTATGTATGCTTAGATCCTTGAAAGTACGCCACGGATTTTGATGAGGTTTTCTTTAGTAAATAGAGCGATTCAAAAGGAAGGTTGATATGTATACGTTATGCCGGGAGAAGGTCTTTTTGCCGCGGGAAAAGGTTAGTAGCGGGTGAAACCGCTGGGCGGGCCGCTAGTAATTGAACTGTCATTGAAAATGAAAATGAAAAGTACTTTATTAATATCCGATATAAAACATAGACCAGGGTAAACATTACTTATAGATGAATCATTTATAAAACTTATATCTAAGTAGTAAAATAACACATTTAACAGAGATCCGCAAACTAGGCATTGCCTGTATCTTGGAAAACCAATTTACAAATTGGATCTTCATAAGATGTCTATTTGTTGCAGTAACCCACCATGGGATCCCTGCAAAGAGTGTCAGTGATCCAAGGAAGCCGCGTGTCTGTCCCTGCAGCTCCTCTCACTCATCACCTGGCTGGAGTCAGGAGTGACAGACCTGCTCTGGTATACTCTGGTTAGTATCACTTCATTATCACTACTATTTTTATTTATTTATTTTATACTTGCCGTGTGTGGCTGGCTTAGAATAGCTTCACCCCATTTCTTTCCCGTGAGAGTTTTACGAGGCGACTAAGGGACTTTGAGGGTGTATTGCAATTTTAGACGATGGGCTGACAACCTATGGCGATACACAATTTTCCGAATGACCCTCAAATATATGTCAGACGCTGTATACGCTCTGCCTACCCCGCATGGGATATTAGGCGTGATATGTGTATGTGTATGTATGAGATCGTAAAACGAAACGTAACTAATCATAGTTATATCACTCGCATCACAAAAATATTTACTTTCAAGGGTTTCCCTGCGTCATATCGAAAACCACAACGAAAACAACGTACAAACAAAACGGAGTATTCATATATGTTCATGCTTTATGGCCTTGGTATTTAGTAACGTAGTCAGTTCAACGCCATCTACAGAGTTATTATTATTAACCATTTATTGCACACAAGAAACATTACAAGAGACATAATATACAAAGAATGACGACACAACAGGACAACTTATTTCTACTAAGAAATTTCTTCCAGCTGACTTACAGAAAGTGAGACTTCTACAAGACAGGCGGATTGGGCGTGCACAATTACTTATTTAAATAAATGCCAATAAAAATATACATATAAATACTTTCATAAATAAACATACATAATTTATTTCATACATATATTATACGAATACTACCTAAACTGAATTAAACATATGATTAGCTAATACATACATAGCTATAGCTAGTTCTTGGAATACTAAACTTTATTTTTAATTCTCAAAAGAATCTCCCTATTGTTTTTTATTTAGGGTGAATTTAACTAGTGACCGATACTGAAAACAGAGTACAGCTGTGATGAGGAACAACTTTCCCCAATAAACATAGGTCGAAATAAGACTAATATATTTTTTTGAGTAGTCAAATCAGCTGATCGGCAGTTTTTTATGAGAGGCCACTTCTTCTTCATATTTCGACCTAAGTTCTTCTGGGAAAGTTGTTCCTTATCACCAGTCCGATCTGAGTTTTCGCTATCGAACACTAGTAAAATTTCACCTTATAGTTTTACCTATTTGTTTTTTAGTCCACTACTGATGAACTTGCAAACCTTTGTTCCCCTTTATGGAAGACTATTAGCATACTCACTTGGCACAATCAGTGTAAGATGTTGCATTAGCAGGGAACGCTGCCACCTATTCATTTCTAAGTTGCCTTTTTCCATTCCAAAAACATAATATAAATATTTTTTGTTGACTTGCGTCATAGGCATTACCAATAGGAACGATCTATCGATAACATGTTATTCTAATAAAAGTTCATTTAAAAAAAAGTTGTTGTTGTAACCCGTAAAAAAAGAAAATTCCATGTCATCGTTTGATACGATAATACAACTCAGTTCAATGTTCACGTCAGATTATGTATGATACAATAAATAACCATGACCTAACCTTGAAGACCGGTTGAAACCGGTTCCAGAGATTTGCCAAATAGTTTAAGGGGTCAAGAGCCTTGTTAACAAGCATTTCTTTTTGACATTTAAACAATATGATATTTTTTGAAAATACAAGCAAAGAAATATGTTTGTGGAAATTTTAAATGAACTTTTTGACTTCGCCTCCTGGACTATATATTGCCGAATTCACTACTTGCATACTACTCAAGTGAGCTACTTATTAATACGATGCAAAAAATTAATCTACCATTATAATGACGTCAAAACAAAAACTTTCAAAATGTTTTCCTCTTTAATAATTCTTACTGTGTTTTGGATAACATTGAATGATAATAGTAATATATTTGGGCAATAATTTTAAACAGACATGTTCCACATTTTGTTAACTACCCATACAAGTATTTTATTTTTTTCAATACCTATAAAATAATCAGTCAATTTTAAGTGATTGATCTCTTTTCTCTACAGTGTGTAAGTGAAATGAGTGAACAAACTTTCAGTGCGTATTCTAGACGTGAAACTGAACAACTTTTCTTTGTACCACTTTTCCGAAATACGAAAAACAAATTAGTTCTTCCATACAAAATCACTCGAAAAGTATCAAAATTTGTATAGAAAGAATAAAAAATTAGTACACATGGTACTAGTAAGTTTGATCAGTTTTACGTCTAGAACACGCCCTGAAAGTTTGTCCAGTAATTTCAGTTACACACTGTATTGGAGAGTTTTCTTTTTGAAAATTAAAATAAAAGTTTAGTTTCCAAGCACTCTGTAGATGGCGTTGAAATGACTACGTTACTCGATGCCAAAGCCAAAAGTCATAAAAAAAGTAATTGTTCTCCCCGAATCTATCCTCGTTTCTCGCGTTTTCTTATTAATTAATATTTTGTTTTGTTTGTACGTTGTTTTGTTATGGTTTTCGTTAATAGGCAGGGAAATCCATGCAAGTAAATATTTTTGTGATTCGAGTGATGTAACAATGATAAGTTACGTTTCGTTTTACGATCTCATACATCCAAGTAAAAAAATCGATATATTATGTGACGTTCCGTTGCTCCTTTAACAGAGCTCAGAACGGTATGTCGAAAAATCCTTTATCGATATAATTAATTTCCGAAAGTTCTTTTCGCCGATACCGATAAGTTAACAATTGTTTACCGATACCCCTTAAGGAATGCCGATTGCTCGGTTCACCGAAATATAATTCTTCAATACCACTTTTTGCCGTTACCCCTTTATGCCGACTACACGGTTCACCGAAGTTTAATTTGATCTACGTACAGCGCCATCTATCGAGCGACTAGGGAAGAGTTAAAAAATAAATAAAAGCAAGCTATGGTTATGTAAGAAGGTCACTTTTTGCGCGGCGTCTCTGGGTCTACTATTTCGTGACCTTGCCCTTGTCATGTATTTTGTTCGCATTGTTTTGGATCAGCTGTTACCCTGTACAAGGTGTAACAAAAAGGGTGTAGGAATGGAGGTCAAAGTGCTCACGAAACTGAACAACTTTCCCCATGGAACACGGAACATTTGGACCTTCTATAGTAAATTAATGATCGGCCATTTTGTAGGGGAGGTCCAGTTTTTTTATATATTTTGATTTGTGTTTTATGGGAAAAGTTTTCAAAGTGTTCGGTTTACATTCACTGGTAAAGGTAAACCAAAGACGAATGTTTATCATTGAAAATGAAAATGAAATTACTTTATTCAATGATTTCCGCCCAGCCGTTTCACCCGCTGCCACTCATTTTCCCCTGGTAATACTTGTTTTCCCGCAGTAAAATATGGCCTAAGTGTTATTCCGGGTTATACTCTACCTGTGTTCCAAATTTCATTGAAATCGGTCAAGCCGTTTAAGCGCGAAGTGGTAACAAACATACATACACACACACTCTCAGATTTATAATATTAGCACGGATTGACGTCATGATCCGTAATTTTTTTTTTATATTTAGGATGGGTTTGCTCTTGACTCTAGTCTAGGTCATAGGACAGAGACAGAGTCTAAGATGGAGCGAGCTCACCCAGAAGAAGCCTGTTCACTCTTACTTTGAAGAGATTAGGGTTGTATGCGTTTGGCAACACAGACGCAGGTAGTGAGTCATTGTAAAAAAAAGAAATTTGTATAACATATTTTTTTTTTATAACAAATTCGTATTGTCCTAATAGAAAACCGGCTCGGATTCGTTAACATACATAGGTACACAGAAATTCTATCTTGTTGTGGTAAACTCCTTGTGGTTCTACAAGAAGTATTGTTTTCATTGTTGTCGTATTAGTTTCCACACAGGATACAGGATAAACTTCTAATAAACGAAGTAACAAAAAAGGTTTAAGAAGCCGAAAGGAGGTATGAAACTGAACAACGTTCCCCATGGAACATGAGCCGAAATTTTAAAAATTAGATCTCCCATACAAAATTGCCGATCAGTGTTAATATAAAACTACACGCTACAATTTTATTGGTGAAATTCGAAGTTCCTTATTATGATACTAGGAATATTAATCAGCTACGCAACGTACTAAGAGTTTCAGCTGTAGACTTGTAGCCTGTAGATTCATAACATAGGGCACTGGGGGGTAATTATTTTTCATATTTTACCTCCATTCGGCTTGTTATACCGACTGCCCAACCTAAAAAGGAGTGTAATGTTTTTGGAGTTCAAATAAGTATGTGCGATTCTTTAAAGGACTGTAACTCGTTACCACTAAACAGATTCGAATGGGAATTGTATCGAAAGAATCCTTACATTATCCCGAGTGTCATAGGCTAAGCTGTATCTCAAAAAGCAGTCGATATTTTTTTTTTACTTTTTTTCAGTGGGTGTTGTAAGAGGCGACTAAGTTACTCGAGGGTTGGAAGTGTATTGAAATTTTAGGCGACAGACTGACAACCTGTCACTATAGTGCCAAACCTCAAATAGTGGTTTTGTGGGGCTATGTATAACTTTTAAGAATACTTTATTGATTATTAAAAATGCATTCATTCATACATTCATGAAACATTTCTAAAACGGCCCTCAAATATTTGTCAGACGTGGCGTAAATGTCCGTTTTTACGGCCATTTACACTCTGCCTACCCCGCAACATATAAAGGCGTGATATGTTTATTTTCCGTACCCATAGGGTCAAAACGGGACCTTATTACTGAGACTTTTCTGTCTGTCCGTCTGTTCGATTGTCACCAGGCTGTATCACATAAAGCTAGACTTTTTCTCAAAACAGTCGTGTTTTCAAATCTTTTAATTTATTACGCTTGTTTGTTATTGTTACTCCTTGTATAGGGCACGTACTAAAGATATTAATCTCTTACTAAGGAACACGCTTGTGTATCAAATACCTTCCTACTAAAGATATGAATCTCAGTCATACTATAACTATTGAACGAGGTGATGCTATTTTTATGCTTATATGCCGGCTTATCCTCCTGCCAAACGTTGTGAGAATAGCAATACCCCCCAAGAGGGGGAGGCCTATGTCCAGCAGTGGACTGTTTTGGCTGTATGTAATGTAAGAAGTGCTTTGTGTTTGTTTATAACCCGCTGACTATAACGCACTGTCCCACCACGTTAGGGTTGATTAGTAGAGGCACTACCGGAGCAATAAGGCCGCCTTGTTGTAGTTTTTCCTTTGTTGGCCCTTAATAAGACATGGGGAAATAAAATCCCACTAGATACCACTGGATTTTGACCCTTATATACCCGAATCATATTCCAAAAGCAATGCATAAATCGGGTATGCCTAATAAGGGTTAATAAGTAATGTTCAGCTTTATGCAACAAAGAATTCTATTATTATTTCCCACGTACCCACGACATATAGCCGTAAGGGCGCCTTAGGCGTAGCGCGGTTCCTAGGTTAAGTATGTTTTTTCCTTTAGAATCATAATGATTATATCACAGTAGCCGCTGCTGCAGCCATTGCAAGAAGATCACACTCCACAAGCTCTTCAAGTAACCGATGCGTGGAGTCCCTCATTTGTTCTGGAACTGTTGTTTGGGAACTACCGTTACGAGCCGGATAGATTAAATCCAATCCATTCTTCCCTGAACAACTCCTAAGCCTGCTGTTTGAAAGTCCACCTGGTGAGCCCTCTTAGGTAGGTCTCAAAGCCCCGCGACGAAAATCGTAGAGATCTGCCGGAATTTAGTAGTGTTCAAGATTCAGGCTACTAATACGAGTACTGTAAATATATTTTAAGTTTTGATTTATTTATATGACTTTTTGTTTCCAGATGAGACTGCCACCATACAAATCAGTTACGAGCAGCTGCACGCCAGAACCAACGCTCTGGCCAAGGCAATATCGTCTAGAGCAAGACCCACGGGTTCCAACAGGGATGGCGACTACGTCATCGCCGTCTGCATGCAACCTACCCATAAGTAAGTATATCATCTCACCGAAAGCACAGTATAATTAATAGTACTAGCGTACCTAAAGTGAGTCCTTAGTGAGTCCCTATAATGCACGACAGTGTTTTCCACAGCTTAATCATGCCTGACACAGGTACAACCCATGACTGCACGACAGTGGCAATGGAATCAAAACAATGTCGCCAATAATACCCTTGTACGAATAATGTACAGTTGGTTGTAGTGTAGCACATAAGTTACCAGGGGTACTCCAAAAGAACTGTATTATTTTTAACCTCAGTTAATACATAATTAAAATTTAAAGTTATTCTCATAAATTAAGTAATTTTCTACAAAAACATATTTATGTAAAGAAAATAATATTGCTGGGGACAAAAATTATTCAGTTCTTTTGGAGTGCCCCAGGTACCTTATGTGCTACAACCGACTGTAGACCCCCGCATGTACGACACAATAATCACGTAACCATTCTCAAATCTGCTAGTAGTGATGCGACTCGATACATAATTGTGCTGTACATAATCAATGTCGTGCAGTGATGGTTTCCCCTAAAGTTCTCAACGCATACCCTAGATGGCGCTCAAACGAAATTGCATCAGCACGAAGTACCTGAAACGCGCAATTAAAGTATTCTCCGGTGATCTTGCTATCACCACAAAATAGTCAAAATGGCTGTTATAAAATCTGACTGAGTCAAAGTCATTTGGTATGAAATTTTCAATATGTTTTCATTGTATAACCAACATTTTGACCCCTGGTTGACAACATCTCACTATAGCGATCCACAATCCGAATGACCCTTAAATGTTTGTCAGACATTGCGTAGTGTTAGATTTTTACGGGCGTTTACGCTCTGCCTATCCTGTCAGGGATACAAGCGTGATATATTAATGTATATAAACTTTTTTTCAGTTTAAAGTATAAAATTGATATCTTCTTTTTCATGTGAGATTCGATGAACCCTGGAGTCAGGGATTTTCAACCGCCTACTACTAAAACAATTGATATAAAAACAATCTAATTCCACAGCACCGTCCTGGCTTTGCTGGCGTCGTGGAAGGCTGGTGCTGCGTACCTCCCCATCGAGCCCAGCTTCCCGCAAGCCAGGGTCAGCCACATCCTGAAGGATGCTGAACCCTCTCTGGTCGTCTACGATGAGACTGGTAAAACCACATACACAAACGCACACGTCAATAACCCCCTGATAGTTGCCGCGTCCACTACTACAACTACTTCCCCCATCCAACCTCGCGTTTTAAACACCGTCCGAGACACGTTCTTTCGGAAGAGGATGACGAAATCACAGTAGCCGCTGCTGCAGCCATTGCGAGTAGATCACACTCCACAAGCTCCTCAAGCAACCGGCGCGGATTGCGCATTCTGGCAACTACCGGCACGTGCCGGGTATATTCAGTCCAATACGTTCTTCCCTGAACAACTCGTAAGCCCAGTCAAAAATTTAAAAAAAGCACACGTCAAACCTTTATCGATTTTAAACCGGTACAACTTGGATTTACCGTGTGATGTCGGCTTAAAATAGCATCGCGGTGATGCTACTTTTTCATCGTGGATTTCTTGCATCTTACATGCGACTAAGGGACTCGATGTTTACATATGTATGGGCTGACAACCTGCCACTGAGCCAATACATAATTTTCTGAATTACCCTCAAATGTTTGTACAGACGTGGCGTAAATATCCGTATCTACGGCCGTTTACGCCCTGCCTAACCCACAAGGGATTATAGGCATGATATGTGTATGTGAGTATATATGTAGCACACGGATTTTCCGTGTGATGTCGGCTTAGAATAGCATCACCCCATTTCTTTCCCGTGGGTGTTCATAACCACACGGCATGTAACTGACTGATAAATTATATGGATGACATCGCTCCTTCTTTGCAAATTGTTTTATTTCTGTGTTTTACGAACTTATCAAAAATTGTTTTCGAGAAAATCAAAATAATAAAGTAAAATTGTAAGTAATTGTTTGTTTTTTTTCCACCGTTTATGCTTTGCCTACTCCGTGAGGGATATAAGCGTGATATATATCTGTAAAATGTTTTGACATAAATCTTTTATCCTCAGCAAACCCTCACATGTTCGCCGGCAGTGGCGTCCCCTACGTGTCGTACGAGGAACTTTGCCAGGACTGTGCTGGTCTGACAGCTGAAGAGCCAAGTGACAGGGAGGTCCTCGCTGTCACCAGAAAGGACAGTGTTGCCATCGTGCTGTATACGTCAGGAAGCACTGGGATACCTAAAGGTAACATCATCATTAATCAGCTGACAAAGTGAAATAACCGATGCTAACCTAATCGTGTACTATACTCAGTATATTTTCAAAATTGGGTAATATGCCAGATATTTTTTATGGTTTTGTATCAACATCTGGGAGCTACTACAAGAAGCTCACTCAATTAGTTCACAAGCAAGCCGCAACAGAAGTTCCAACATATCTGCAAGATGGCGCCACGTGACACATTGGCAGAGTATAATGAGCCTGAAACGCGGTGTCGAAGTGTTCACCGCGCAACGCATTTAAACAACTTCCAATTCTATCCAGGTGGACCAGTCGGTACCCTGGCCACAACACCCGCCCAGGCAGGGTAGCTACCCTTTTCCCGACACCAGCCATAGTTTTTATGGAAATATACGTCACTTTAAGCAACTAATTTCATTATTTCGAAATAATATTTTTTATTTATATTTTTCTTAAGTCGTGAGGACGTGACGTCACAATATTTTTGGTAAAGTAATGCATTTGCGTGCACAAAGACAAGTTAATCATAGATCAGACAAATGTCAATGACAAACGATTTCAGGATATCTAGGTACGTCAATTTTTTTTAGACTTCCTACAGTAAATGTATTCAGCTGATCTTGATTTGTATGGGAGATCGAATATTGTTTGTCGTTTCCTGACATATGTTTGTAGGGGAAAGTTGTTCAGTTTCATGGTCTGCATGCACCCTATCAGTATTCGGAGGGCTGTCCCTTACACCCCGTATATACGGGACAGAGCTGGTTTAAAAAGACGGACGGAACGAAAACCTCTGAAAAAGATTGGCCTAGCGCAAGTCGGACTCGCGCACAAAAGGTTCCGTACTATTATTATGTATAAATAATATAAGTATGAATGGCTCAGGCCTGTTACTAACGCTTACTAGTTCTATTTTATTAATTCTACTATGGATGATTGATTATGACATGATAATGTACGTCTTACTTCATGTATTTTATAATATCTGAAATCAATAAATTGTATACCTACTTTTTAGAAGTTGTTGTTATATAGCGGAAATATTTCAACTGCAAACCTTTTACTGTTCATGAGATACAGCCTGTGAACTAATATAGAATAAACCGAGCAGAAATAACACATTTTTGTACCTCTATAGACACCCCCGCCAAAATAAATAAAATAAACAAATATTCGGTTTTGTTGTTATAGCGGCAACAGAAATACGATAACTGTGATAATTTCATATTACGATTTTTGAGATACAGGTGACAGACAGCGGAGTCTCAGTAAAGAGTCCCGTTCTGACCCTTTGCGTACGGAACCCTAAGAAGCAACACAATAAACAATTCCTCACTTATCTATTACGCATAAATATAACAATATTAAGTTACTACTTAATAACATTTTCATGCTTTACGCACAAATGAACGACAACCTTAGTTTTTTAACCGGTAGTTAAGAGTCTTTGTGTTATCAAATCTAGAAATGTAATATCTATAATATTAAATGTTCTAATTATGAGTTGATTATGCAGATATCTTATTTCGATTGACATTAAAAAAATTACGATAGTAAAAACACAGTACATACATATATTAGGTCCTTACATATGAAATTGTCGTTTTGTCGTACTGGCCACTTTGATCACAAATTTCTCCTATTTGGTTAGGAATTCGAAATTCAAATTTATACAGCTATTTCCACATGTAGTTGTGTTTCGTAAACCGTCATTCATTTGTTTTTTTACTTATCTTTTTTCTGTTTGTATCGCTCAATTTACAAAATGGAAAATTTGAAATATCGCGTTATTTACGAGTACGAGTTCCACCGTGGCACCAGTGCTGCGGAAACGGCTCGAAGGGTTAATGATGTGTATGGCGGTTGTGTCGCAAAAGAAAACACAGTGCGTTTTTGGTTCCAACGTTTTCGTTCTGGAAATTTCGACCTGCAAAACAAGCCCCGTGGACGGCCGGAGACCCAAGTTGATAATGAAGAATTGAAGGCTATTGTGGAAGCGGATCCATCGCAAACCACGGCTTCGGTGTTAGTGATAAAACTGTTTTAATCCACTTGAAGCAAATTGGAAAGATTAAAAAACTTGAAAGGTGGGTTCCTCACGAATTGAGTGAAGCAAACCGGCAAACGCGCGTCAACTGCTGCGTTACATTACTTGACCGGCACAATAACGAAGGGATTTTAAATCGAATCATTACCTGTGATGAAAAGTGGATTCTCTACGATAATCGGAAGCGCTCATCGCAATGGCTGGACCCTGGCAAGCCAGCCAAAGCCTGCTCCAAGCGAAAATTGACCAATAAAAAGTTACTTGTAAGCGTTTGGTGGACTAGCGCCGGTGTCGTTCATTACAGTTTTCTCAAATCTGGCCAGACGATTACGGCAGATGTCTACTGTCAGCAATTGCAAACCATGATGGAAAAGCTAGCTGCTAAACAACCGAGGTTGGTCAATCGCTCTACGCCACTGTTGCTTCACGACAACGCTAGACCACACACTGCACAACAGACGGCTAGCAAATTAGAAGAGCTTCAATTGGAATGTCTAAGGCATCCACCGTACTCCCCGGACCTTGCTCCAACAGATTACCATTTTTTTCGAAATTTGGATAACTTCTTGCAAGGGAAAAAATTCAACTCAGATGGGGCAGTCCAAATCGCCTTCAAAGATTTTATTGATTCCCGTCCGAATGGTTTTTTTAGTAAAGGGATCAATGAACTACCTATGAGATGGCAAAAGTGCATAGATTACAAGGGCTCATACTTTGATTAAATAAATATACTATATTAAAAAAATCGACTTTTTGTTCCTCCCATACAAAACGCCAATTTCATATGTAAGGACCTAATATATAGGGTGAAAATTGCCGTGTGATGCCGGCTTAGAATAGCATCACCCCATTCCTTACCCATGGGTGTCGTAAGAGGCGACTAAGGGACTCGAGGGTTAGATGTGTATTGCAATTTTAGGCGATGGGCTGACAACCTGTCACTATAGTGATAAACAGTTATCTGATTGACCCTCAAACTTTTGTCAGACGTGGTGTTAATATCCATTTTACGGCCATTGACGCTCTGCCTACCCCGCAAGGGATAAAGGCGTGATATGTGTATGTGTATGTGGGTGTGTTAAATAGCGAGGTCATTTCACAATTGCTTTGAAATATGCACATAATTTGCATATTGCAATAACCGCGGAAGCGACAGGTTGTCAATCAAATATGCAACAAACTGACAACAAAATCTTCAGTCATTATTTTATGATTAATTACGATTTTATGTTAAGATGAGTGTAGTCGTAAACGGCCTCGACAGTCGCGCCACTTCTAAAAAAAATATGATCTTTATACAAACAATCTATCAGAATTTCCGTTGCTAAATTAGTATTATTTTTATTTAAATTTAAACCTACAAAGTCAATGAAATATTCACTGTTTCAATTTGGCAATAAAAACTAAAAGTGGCGGCACTTTTTGCCATAACTTTAATTACAGCGAATATTTCATTGAGTTGTTTGTATAAAGACAAAATATTATTTTTGTGAAGTGGCGCCACTGTCAAGGTCGTGTAAGACTACACTCGCCTTAAGCTGGAAATGATAAAAAATATATTATGTAAGGACGAATCTACAACGTAAATAAGTTGCTCTCTACCTGGTACTTGGCTGTAGAAGACTAGCAAATTGAAAATAAGAGAGTTAAAAAATCGCGGTACATACTTGGGGGTCATTCGGATACCCCTGAGTGAGGCTTTTGAGTTTTGTCTTTGGATGTCACTATTCTGGCCATATTTGGGTCATTCGGTATGCCTTTTGACAGCTTTGGTAACCAACCAACCAGCTGATGGTATTTCTATGCGACAATCTCATGAAGCCCAGCGCGTTGATGTCTTTTATATGGGACGCCGCGAATATTATTATATGGGATTCAAACGTGTTACTTTTTAAAATAATTATAAAACAACGCGTTTTGGTTCTACTAACGACAATTGATTTATTTAAGGGCAGAGCACACCGCGTCCGTATGCGTGTACACGCGTGTACCGTGACGTTGTGATGTATGGGACTATATTAGATATGGCACACTGCTTGCGTGCACTACGCAACGCAACACATACGCAAGCAGTGTGGCATATCTCGTACATTCCCATACATTACAACGTTACGTTACGCGCGTGTACACGCATACGCAGGTGGTGTGCACCGCCTATTACACTGATCTTAACTGAAAGCCAATAATTTGATATTGCCCAACTGACAGGCAGCCGTTCGCGCGATCCGTTTAGCCACCAGCAATATCTACTATAAATTGATTTTAACTATAATAATGAAGTAGTATTATATTTGCTACTAAAATGTGATCGCTTCCAAAAACAGTCAGATCTTGCAAAACATAAAAAAAGAATAATCATCCGGCTTATGCTTACAAACATATGTCTGTAAGTATAGGCTGGATGATAGAATTATGTTTATATAAATCAATTGTTCGTAGTAGACATACCTATTTTAATTGACACGCGTTGATGTGTTTCCAATAACGTAGCACGTACCACGCTTTGCGACGTCCCATATAAAGGACATTTCAACGCACTGGGCTTCATGAGATAGTCGCACAGAAATCCCATAAGCTGGCCTTAGACGGCTACATAATCGGCTAATATTTGTAGTATGTATTGCATTATTTAGACATTTTAACTTTAGATATAATTAATTATGACTCTCTCTCATAATGTTGCTACGCCCTAACAGGGTGTCATTACGGATATATAGTGTTCTGCACATTGTATTAGTTACATCTATGTAAAAAACGATTGAAATTTAAATTTGGTTTTCTACAGGTGTACGCCTAACCGTATACTGACTTACGCAATAAACGATTGAAATTGCAATTATGTTTTCTACAGGTGTACGCCTAACCTACTCAGCAATCTGCAACCGTCTCTGGTGGCAGTTTAGAACTCTACCCTACTCCGATACCGAGGTGACTTGCGTCTGGAAAACGGCGCTGACCTTCGTGGACTCGGTCACTGAGATCTGGGGACCATTGCTGCATGGCAGGTGCAGTAATCAGTTATTTATTTGCACCAATTCGGACTAAGCGCTTCCAGTCATCATTTATAATGCGCACAGCTAAAGAGTGGAACTCACTACCTGCGTCTGTGTTTCCAAACGCATATACAACCCTGATCTATTCAAAGTAAGTGTGAACAGGCTTCTTCTGGGTGAGCTCGCTCCATCTTAGACTCTGTCTCTGTCCTATGACCTAGACTAGAGTCAACAGCAAACCCATCCTTTATAAAAATAAACAGTTACCACAATGGTTACATGACATCTTAAACTATTACAGCATATTGCACTTTTTTAGGGCTGGACTCTGCAATCGGCTTTGAAATATATACCTGACTATTTAGTGGGAAGCGAGGGATCACCCCGAGAAGTTTGTGTGGTTGCAACCAACCTAGTTGCGCCATTAGGGCTCATTTTTGTCACCTACTGGGCTTAGGTTGTTCTAGGAAGAACGGATTGGACTGAAACTACCCGGCACGTGCCCGTAGTTCCAAAATGGGAAATAAATGAGGGACCTCCGCGCCTCCGCCGGCGGGTAGCTTGTATAGTGTGATCTACTAGCAATGGATGCAGCAGCGGCTACGGTGATGTCGTCATCATCATCCGAAAGGAAGTGTCTGAGAAGGCGTTTAAAACGCGAGATTTGATGGGGGAAGTAGTTGGATGTGACAACAATTAAGGGGTTTTTATGATGGAGAGCGTTGCATGCCGAGTGCACGTGCCGGTAGTTTTCAAAATGGGGAACAAATGAGGGATTAATTTTTTGGTCTTTTTTTATTATAAAACTCTTCGAAGTTTTTAAAAGCTTATTCCATTATTTTTTCAATTAGTATTTGTAACAATTTTTTGTGTTTTTATGTAGGACCCTGTTGGTGCTGTCGAAAGACACGACAAGAGACCCGCAAAAGCTGGTTCGGGTCCTAGCTGAGAACCAGGTGAGTGGGACATTCAGTCTATGAACGACCTGACTTACCAAAAGTGGCGTATATAATTTGTAACCTTATGGCAAACCTGTTTCTCTGCTTACTGTAGTTCTATTTATTCTGTTGTGTTTATCTTTAATTGTCAAGCATATAAGAATAATTTAAATATGTAGAAAACGCCATTAATATAACTACCTGTTATGTTTATTGTATATGAATCTTATTACTAAATAAAATACAAATTTCTAGAATAGTAACGCCCAAGTTTCAACACAAATATTTAAAAATAGACAACAAAATATTGTGTAGTTTTTTGTGAAGGTTGTTGTAGTGCCAAAAATAGCACCTATATAGGGTGAAATTTTACTTGTGATCGATAGCGAAATCTAAATATGGGCTGGTGATAAGGAACATCGGTAGAAAAATGACAAAAAAAATTGAGTGTCCATAGTTACTTAAACCAACTGATCGGCAATTTTGTATGGCAATTGTCGCCTTATAGTCGACTAAGGAAATGTCGTTAGGAATGAGCAGAGGCTATTTATTATAAGACAGCACTACACAGCAAGATTGCCCTAGCACTGGTACAAAATCTACTTCTGTTACAGGTCCAACGCCTGGTTCTGGTTCCAACCCTCCTTCGTTCCATCCTCATGTCTCTAACCCTCAACCCTGCAGACAGACCCCTACAGCATCTCAAACTCTGGGTCTGCTCCGGAGAGACCCTCAGTAAGGAGTTAGCTGGGCAGTTCTTCAAGTACTTCGGAGACCACACCGGTTATAAGCTGGCGAACTTTTATGGAAGTACGGAGGTTATGGGGGACGTCACTTATTATGTGATGGAGAATTCTGGACAGCTGGACTTGTATAATACAATTCCGATTGGTAAGTTAAATTTTTTGTTCTGTGCTTAAGTAGATTGTCTTCTGACAGATTCTTAATAGTGTTTCCAGTCGTAATGATCTTACAATGAAATAATCCTAAATGTTAAAATTTAGGGTGAGAATGACCGAAATCATTACAGTCTTTGTCTCTGTTCTTTTACGTATTTAAGATACGGACAGAATTAGCCAAGAATTAGCTTACGAAATGTGCTGCCTGAATAAAGACCGGTGCTGTTATACAACTACAGGTACAGGTAAAATTCTAAGTATAGTGTGTATATTCCTGGCATGAAAATAGCTAACCAACTACGCAATGAACATTGATTTTCACCTGTAAAATTGTAGCCTGTACTTTCATTATATCGGGCTCAGGAATTGCCCTAGCATTTCATTCAGCCGATAATTACCTGACATCTTTGCTACTACTATTCCAACAGGCGTTACATCATTCCTTCATTGCTATATGTTTCCCATCAGGCGCTCCCTTAGACAACTGCGCGGTGTACCTTCTCGACGAGGAAATGAATCCATCAAGAGAGTCAGAGCCTGGTGAGGTGTGGGTCTCTGGCAGCAATTTAGCAGCAGGGTATGTTGGGGGGCAGGCGCCTGAGAAGTTCCAGGACAATCCTCATGCTACACAGCCAGGTGCGTTGATAGATTTTTATGCCATAGCCAACATTAGAAACTCTACAGCTTATGTAGAGTTTCTAATGTTGGCTACCATAAAAGTCGCGAAACTATTTTTTAAAAGTAAGGCAAATATAGAAATGAAAATTGCATACGAGCGGGATTTAAACTCACAACTTTTAGCGTTGCGTGCCGACGCTATAACCGCTGAGCTACAGATACTATCGGCGCAATAAGATCTTGATTTACAGATTTAAAAAATTACGCGTCTCTACGCCAATAGATGGCGTTAAACATCTGGGCGATTTCTCTTCGATTTGAGTCTATGTATGTCGCTAGTTCCTAGTATAGGTACATTCTGTAGACTTCCATGACGACACCCCATGATCCCACATGACCCTACATGAAAACAGATTATGCTACTGTTATCCAGCATTACACACACATATCACGCCAATTATCCCTTGCGGGGTAGGCAGAGCGTAAACGGCCACAAAAACGGTCATTTTCGCCACGTCTGACATACCTATATTTGAGAGTCATTCGGAAAATTGTGGATCGCCATAGTGACAGGTTGTCAGCCCATCGCCTATAATTGCAATACACTCGTGTCCCTCAGTCGCCTCTTACAACTCCCACGGGAAAGAAATGGGGAGATGCAATTCTAAGCCGGCATCACATGGCACTACTCAGTCATTAAAAACGCTTTCCCTTACAGAGTTCGGTCGCCTCTACCGCACTGGCGATTTCGGTGTTCTTCAGAAAGGCGTGATCCTGTACGCTGGAAGAACTGACTCGCAGATCAAGATCCGCGGGCATAGAGTGGATCTCCAAGAGGTGGAACGAGCTGTGGCCGGCGTGCAGGGAGTCGATAAAGGTAAGGCAATGACTTTAAATGGGGTGAACCAGTACATGAAGCACATCAATTTTCCTCTTCAAGAAAGATGGGATAAAAATATATAGGAGATAGCTTGCACGCCTATACAAAATGGTTCCAATCCAATTAGTCCATCAAATCCAATTTTTGAAGAAACTAATCCGAAAGATGATGAATGATGATCCTTACACCGCCCAAGAGATGCGAAAGATGGTATACTACGCCCCCATAGTTTATGGGATTTATTTTGACAGTCCATAGCGGTGTATAAAACGTAAGTGATATAATACACTTACGTTTATAATAGTGATATAATACACTTATGTTTTATACACCGCTATAGACTGTCAAAATAAATCCCATAAACTATGGGGGCGTAGTATGCCATCTTTCGGATTAGTTTAGTAGTTCTTCAACACCCATTTCTGTCCCTGTATTCCCCAACACTGTAATTCAGGACATGTACTAGACGACAGATGTACTATGTCGCACTAGCATAGCATTATCCCAACACTCTATTACGCGACATCGTGTGACCTAATGTCAAACACTTAGCATGTTCCTTTATGAAATTCCAGTCTCATGGTCTGACTTACCAATTTTTATTTCACCCTGTAAACACTATCAGCAGTGAGCACATCGTATAAGTAATAAAAATATTTTAATTCCTTCTACAGCTGTGGTGCTATGCTACGGACTGGAGCGTGGAAACCCTGAGATCCTGGCGTTCGTCACCATCAACCCTGAAGCGAGGCTGTCTGCGCAACACATCGAGACTACGTTGAAAACCGCGCTCACACATTACATGATTCCTCAGGTAAGAATGGAGGTAATCCGGTGACATCCCAATGTCAAACACTTTACCAGGGCAGACGGTTCACGGTGCAGATCTAATAAGTAACACTTTCCCAGCAGTGGACTTACTGTGGCAGCTGTAACAATAGAAATTATAACTTTTTGATGTAATATTTTTTTACAGGTGATCGTCATAGAAAATGTTCCGCTGCTTGTCAATGGAAAAGTGGACCGACAAGCTTTATTGAAGATGTACGAGAACACAAACAACAATGGTGAGTTTATACGTTCAAAATTTCTACCAGGTTTCCCTGTACCGGAGTGCCATGGACTCTGTCCCAGCTGGGAATCAAACTCTGGACTAACTGTACCTACAGAAGGCATATAAACTACACGACAGGGCTGTTAAATCAAGTTATTTAACTAAAATCTTAAACCCATAAATTTTGGATGTTACCGTTCTGAGCAAACTGCTTTTTTACGCCTTACATAATACAATACAATACAATATTTTTTATTTGTACAAAACACAACAAAACAAACAGATACAAAAAATGAAAAACGATCGGTACAATTTAGGCGGCCTTATTGCTGGGCTAGCAATTTCTACCAGGCAACCTTTGGGTGAAAAAAGAAAGAGTATTTATGGTTAAGCGGGATAGTGCATAGGTACATCTACATATACTAATAAATTATTCATCATAATACCCTGTACATAAACCATTATTTTCAGATGACACATCCATCACCCAAGAGTTCGACTACACCGGAGTAGAACCGGAAGAAATGGAAGCGGCTAAAGTCCTTCTAGAAACAGTGGGGGAAGTCCTGGGCCGCGCGGCGAGGAGTGCTATTTCCATTCGAGCCGGTTTCTATGAGCTAGGAGGGAATTCACTGAACTCTATCTACACGATTACTAAGTTGAGAGAGAAGGGGTATTATATAGGTAAGTCTTTGTGTACCCGTTATGGGGCAGGCAGAGCGTTAGCGGCCGTAAAACGGATATTAACACCACGTCTGACAAAAGTTTGAGGGTCAATCAGATAACTGTGTATCACTATAGTGACGGGTTGTCAGCCCATCGTCTAAAATTGCAAACACATCTAACCCTCGAGTCCCTTAGTCGCCTCTTACGACACCCATGGGTAAGAAATGGGGTGGTGCTATTCTAAGCCGGCATCACACGGCAAATACGGTCTTACGGAGTCTGAAATCCTTATCAAAACAGAGAACAAACGAAAAACTTACAAAATGATTGAAATTTAACCTGGGATTATGAGTTCAAGGTAAAGAACGGACCGGTAGTCCATGGAGTTTTAAATACTTACATATTATTTCAGACATCAGTGACTTCCTCGGAGCGCCAACACTAGGCGACGTGCTGTCCCATCTGTCGGGGAGTCCCGACGGCAACAACAAGACTGAGAGCAAGTTCCAGCCAGAGCCGATGAGGGATGAAGACAAACAGCAGGTTATCGAGTAAGTATAGTGCCATATTTCATTGTACCATAAACTGTTATTAAACCATTTATTGCACACAATAAAAACATAGGACACATACATATATGAAACAATTCACAACAGGTCTACTTATTTCTAAAAAGAAATCTCTTCCAGCAGACCTTGGGCAGTGAGATCTCATAAAGTGAGGCAGATAAGGCGTACACTATCATTTAAAAATTTAGATAATAATTTTAATTTTCGTTAATATCAACTACATAAAATACCCCTCAATATCATACAACTACATAAACTACATACCTACATATATACTGAAACAAAATGAAAACATAATATAAATATATATGAGTATAAATATTCGATAAATATATACCTATATATATATACATATATATGTCGCAGTATTATGGCAGAATTAGGATTTCGGACGAAATCCTAGGATTTTGGCCAAAAGCCGGATTATGGCAAAATTGTAGACTACATTCGACCATCGTCCTAAGCAGATCCAGGATTTCGGTCATAATACTAGGATTTTGGTCGAAATCCTGGATCTGCTTAGTATTATGGCATTAATCGCGAAAAAGAAAAGTGTTTGTTTCTATCATTCATAATTTTTATTTAGATACTAGGTGATGCAAATGGTAACAGGAGGTTCTGTTTACCTTGTTATATTTTGTAAAAGAGAAGACACCCAAATGTTTATTTAATTACTCATCTAATAATATTATAAACGGTTACTTATGTGATTATCTAAAAAATATTTATGTATATAATATTTTTACTACTTGAAAAATCTTTAATGAAAGAAATGATACTCAAAAGTTTATGTTAATGACAGAAAAACTAATTATTTAATGTTTGTTATATTAATCATAGTTAGAAGAGGTTAGCACTTAAAGAATTATGAAAAATGGTTAATATTTATATCGAGACTAGATACCTAATAATAATAGTGATTAGTACATTCTACCTGGAATCAATAAAATAAAAGACTGATTTGATTATATTTTTTGTGTCATTTATTTTGTTTCATCAAATTTTCTTAAGTTCTTATTTTCTCTCCAAAAGCATAATAACAATACAAATTAAAGTAAAGACAAATAGTAATGCATGGCGATAGTCACTATTCCGTGTAATGACGGCTTAAAATAGCATCACCCCTATTCTTTCCCGCGGGTACGACACCCAGAAGCGACTAACGGATGGAAGTTTTCATGTGTATTACCATTTTATTTTTCTATAGTCATTCACGTTTTATCTAAAATAGCCCTCAAAATTGTTTATGGTCATTAAAACTCTGCATACTCCGCAAGTATTTATGTATGTATGTGTATAGTCACTACAAAATTTATAAAAAGTGTTCTGAAGCCTTTGTTTTACCATATTATTACGTAGTTCCAGGATTTCGGTCAAAATCCTAGGATTATGTCCAAAATCCTAGATCTACTTAGAACGATGGTCGAATGAAGTCTACGATTTTACCAAAATCCGGCTTTTGGCCAAAATTCTAGGATTTCGGCCGAAATCCTAATTCTGCCATTATACTGCGACATATAGATATAGGTAAGAAAGAGAACTATGAAAAACCTAGTTCAATAGGAGCACCTACTTACTGCCGACAAACTTTACTTAAAGTTTGGCAGATGTAACTATAGTCTGTAAGGTTTTTAAAGTCTAATAAACTTATTTTTATTTAATTTTTCATTTCATTTTTACACGCAACTACAAGAAACAGTTCCTAAGACGCGATATTACAAAACTTAAAATGCTCAGCTAAACAGGGATTTTAAATACTGACGCTGGTGGTGTGAAGACCTTAATGCCTACCGTATCTCCTCTCTTTTCGTGTGGGAAACCGAGTCGTCCAACGACCCGATGAGCCCTGGTGTCAGAGTTTTTCAACCCCCTACTATGACTAGTATGCCTCTGACATGGTTGTGTTACGACTTTCGTCTAAGTAATCATAGACAGCAACCGGAACTGACAGCTTAATGTGCCCTCCGAAGCACGGAACCATTTCTTTTCGGACAATCAGTTGGTTCACCCTGCAATGTCCTAACCAGACCGGGAACAAATTCACAAAGAGATAAATATCAACTTTGTGAGTGTCCCACCGAGAATTGAACCCGGAATTTTTGCGTCGCAGGCAGTCGCACTACCACTGCGCCACATCGGCCGTCAAGACTACCTACCGCAGCTTTCTACCGTAAAGACTGGTTTAAAAACATTTTTTGTGTGTTTCAGCATGATCGTGTCCTCATTCTACGAGAAGGCTGAACTTGAGCAGTTTTTGAAACACGAAATCGAAGTTGGTGACTACGCCGATGTAATCAACGCCTGTTGGGACGCGCTACTGCAAGCACAACTCAGCGTCGTACTCAAAGACGGTAGGTGGATCGGCAATTATCATTCCCATTTTTATTATGCCGTGTAATGCCGGCTTAGAATAACATCACCCCATTTCTTTCCCTTGGGAGTCGTAAGAGGCGACTAAGGGTCTCGAGGGTGTGTATTGCGATTTTAGGCGATGGGCTGATAACCTGTCACGATTTTCTGAATGACCCTCAAATATTTGTCAGACGTGGCGTAAATGTTCGTTCTTGCGGTCGTGTCCGCTCTGCCAAGCAAGGGATTATAGGCGTTATGTATGTATGTGTATGTATTTTTATTATTTTTAGACCTTATATCACTTGTCTATTTCCAGTGAACGGGACACCAGTAGCGGTGGCGTTAAACTTCGACGCCCGTGATGAACCGGAGATTGAACTGACAGGAGGACTTGCCAAGATCATGGGCTTCCTGGAGTACGTGGAGGGGTCAGTTCGAGACACAATGCTGCCGGAGGGAAAGGGTAAGTTATAAATACTTTTTTATTTTTTATTTTTTATTAATGATGGGTTTGCTCTTGACTCTAGTCTAGGTCATAGGACAGAGACAGAATCTAAGATGGAGCGAGCTCACCCAGAAGAAGCCTGTTAAGGCACTGGCACTCCCACACACTGACGGAACGCAGGTGGCTACTTGGCGCCAGACTTCGGTGGGATGGTGGTCGCGAGCCAGGCGGCCCCTTACGGAGCCTTCCACCGCGCACGTGGGATCGTTCAGCCGGACTTACTTTCAAGATAGGCCCTTACTTCCTAACTTTATCAGGCACTCGATTTTCGTATGTGTCGGCAACGCTATTCTACTTTTGGAAGGTGTGAAAGTGACCTTAGGGGATCGTGGGTAGTCTCAGAGAGTCTGCTGGACTAACGAGTTCTTAGGTAGCCTTTGAAAGTCTGACTTTCAAATTCCCAGATTTCAATGTCCCAGAAAATTAAGACAATCTTAAGATTCGGCCATTTTTGAAACATTTTGTTTTGGCTAGGTTAACCTTAAGCGAAGTATTTTGTTTGGTTTTGGCTACTACTTCTTTAGCGCTAACTACAAACTTCACATAAAATCAATAGTTTTATTGTGATGAGTAATAGTTGTAAGTACTGCGTTCCGTCAGTGTGTGGGAGTGCCAGTGCTTTAACAGGCTTCTTCTCGCTCCATCTTAGACTCTGTCTCTGTCCTATGACCTAGACTAGAGTCAAGAGCAAACCCATCATTAATAAAAATAAAAAAAAAATGTGCAAACTCATGAAAATATTACTTATACTTTGCTGCAGGTGCAATCCTACATTCTTTCATGATGGCCACTGACGCATCTCTAAGCGCGCGCGACAACGTGTCGGCGATTCGCGCGCTTGAGCACGCTACCGCGCGCGTCGCTCGCGAGAGTAGGTTCCAGGGAGTGTTCACCACCAACACCAGTCCTCTCACACAGGTAGTTTAGTAGGAAACTTTTAACAACGCCATCTATGTATCAGGGATAAATAACTAATGAAGTCAATGCTCGCGTTTCGAGCGGTGCCTATTCTCCGAACCGAAGTCCCACTGATGCGACTTCTATGAGTCAATTTGAAAAGCGCCACTTATTTTATAACTTGCAAAATTTTCAAGCATAGGCAGAATTTGAATCCACCACTTTCGCCATTACTAGTGGCGACGCCTATTCCATCAATTTTGCAAGTGTATCTTAATGCCACTAACGCAAGTTTTCAAAAATTGTATAGGTACACGGGAAGTGTTTTAAAAATTTGGTAGAGAAACCATGTTTTAGAATTGGTGTGATCTAGCTAGAAAATCTTGCTAATGGTTATCGAAGTTTACGTAAAACACGACAGTTTTTTAATTAAAATATTTTTCTATCTATGCGTCAGTTTTCCTCATTCTTATAAAGAACTCTTGGTGACGAAATGAAAATTATAATTACGCTTACTTCATTCACACTTCATTACATTTTTACTTTTATTTTGTACACATATTATTATAGTGTAGACTGGGTCCAGCGGCCGAAAAAAAGTGGGATAACACTGAAAAACAGCAGAAATGCTGAGCTGTTCTCCCTTTTACCAACTATTTCTTTTATTTTTTAAAAGCTTTTGTTTGTACTATTTGTGTTTGTTGGTAAATAAAGATCTTTTTATTATTATTTTTATTTTACTTCCAGCAATTGGGCACCGACGTGCTCGGTTTCCAGACGCTCTTGGACTACCAGATTAACCAGTACGTCGACGACAACGGCGAGAGACCGTTCGGTGCCGCCCCTGATGATATGCGGGCCGTGGTCTGCTGGAAAACCGTGGACTGAGACTTCGTGGCACAAATCCGTTATATTGCAAATCCCCGTTAAGCTGAGCATTTTAAGTTTTTAATATTGCGTCTTAGGAACTGTTTCTTGTAGTTGCGTGTAGATGGCGCTCTCTTCTCTTTTCGTGTGGGACACCGAGTCGTCCAACGACCCGATGAACCCTGGTGTCAGAGTTTTTCAACCGCCTACTACCACTAATAGGCCTCTGACATGTTTGTGTTACGACCCCCGTCTAAGTAATCATAAACAGCAACCGGGACCGATGGCTCAACGTGCCCTCCGAAGCACGGAACCATTTATTTTCGGACAATCAGTTGGTTTACCCTGCAATGTCCTAACCAGACCGGGAACAAATTCACAAAGTGATAAATATAAACTTTGTGAGTGTCCCACCGAGAATCGAACCCGGAACCTTTGCGTCGCAGGCAGTTGCACTACCACTGTGCCACATCGGCCGTTACTACGAATAAATTACTAAGATAAATTGATTCAATTCAAATTGCCCTATTTCAATAGCTGTCAGATTAATGAGGCAACGTTTTCTTTGTTGGCATCTTTTATCTTATGGATCTGACGACAGGTGTGTTCAAATATGGCCAAACTGTTTATATGTATAATAATTGTAAGGAATATTTTTGTAAACCTTGTAGTTTAATGTATTTGTATTAACTGGTTCATTAGAAAAATTACCTAACCAGAAAAAATATTGATTATTAACTTTTTGATTTCGTGAGATATACCTATTCAGATGTATAATCCAGTGAGACATGGCTTGTGTGATAATTTGTAATGTAATGGAGGCCTTGTCTGTTTATATTGTATATTGTGTAGGATACAATGAATAAGTATTTTTATTGTGATTTATTGTTTAAAGATATCATTTAAGGATAAGTAAGTGCTAGTTAAAATAATTACAAGTATACCTGATTATTGTGTTTATTGAAACATATGCAAAGCGTTAGCGACGTTAAAAATGGACGCCATCACCATGTCTGACAAATATTTTAAAGGCTGTTAAAAAAAAATGTATCACTGTAAAGACAGGTTGTCAACCTATCGCCTAAAATTGTAATACAAATGAAACCCTCGAGTCCCTTTCCCTTAGTCGCCTCTCACTACACCCGTGGGAAAGAAATGGGGTGATGCTTTCTTATTCTTAGCCGGCATCACAAGGTATGGATTAGTATATTTTTTTAAGAAGGTATCTAATAAGTGATACAGTTGTAAATAAAATTATGGTTGAAAAATGTAAGGTCAAACAAAGAAAGAATCCTCAGAGACCAGCATATTGGCACTATTGAGAATTATACAATGCTATTTAAGTGTCAGGTAGTGATAATTTCTAGGTTCCTAATTAATTTTAAGTCTAATGTATAACGTGAGATGTAAAATTATACAGGTACATTTTGATGAAATAGGATAAAAATATATTTATTACGAAAAAATAATATTTCATTCAACTATGGATATTTTTACGATATAGGTAATAAAGAGGCAATCCATGAAAATTATAGATAAGTTACGCAATATTAGATCTCTAAATTACATGATACTTTAGTGATTCCTAAGGTTTAAGACAACTTCGTAATAAGTAATTAAGATCGGTATATAACCTTGTATTGTAACTTTAAAAAAATAAAAGCGTCTATTTATTTATTTCTTGGGTTTATTTTAATAGTCTCCCCTATCCTAGAGAATATTATCATGGACAAAACATGAGCTCATCAACTGAATAAAATTGTCGCTGTTACTTTTGAGCCCATTTATTCAGTTAAAATACCCAGTCTGGTTGCGTCTAAGTTCAAAATGAAGGTAATACAAACAGTATTGGCGGACTCTACACGACAAAAATATCAAGATAATTCTTTAAAGAAGGATTTTGGATCAAGATTTTTAAATATTTTAATAGTTACAATCATCACTACTATCGATACTGAATTTACGATAAAACTATCGGATGAAATCAACATCCTATATATTATAATGGCAATATCAACTCGGTGCGTCAAAGCTCTACATTACATTTGCGTATAGAAATCTAAATAGTAGACTTCATTGACCAGTTTTAAGTGAGCCAGATATCCCTTCATAGGTGAACCTATAAAATAGCAGCAAACCAGCAAGCAGCACCGTCATTAATTTCGTCGTCATTTTGAGAAGGTTTGGTAGGTACTACAGTCTACCAGTACAGCGGAGCGGCGCGATATTATTTTGTTTCGAACTACTTGTAATGCATTATCGTGCCGCTCTGTCGTCAGTGTGCAACCTGTCGTGCAATAAAGGGATTCAGCTAAAAGCCTACATTCCAGTCTGCCAATCCAATACAATTATTAAAAAGGTAATGTTTTGTCTATGGTCAGTAACAAGATGGCGAACGTGCGTGATAGTGACACATCTTTGTGGCTCCACAATAAACTCGGAATTTCAAACGATTCTTGGACTACAGGCTCAATTTGTACACAGTTAAATGCCGAAGTGCTAAGGAATATTAAGGATTGTTTTCCAGATTTGCAAACACAAGTGAAATTGAAATTATTACTAAGTTTCTTTCATATCCCGCGCAGAAGTGTAGAAGAGGTAACTTTTCTCTTCTATTGTTTTGCGTAACTGTATTGGGTCTCGCGTCTCCTTCTTTCTTGCAGATGTGCTATGGGTCAGAAAGAGAAACCAAGCATGTCGTTTATTTGTTGACAATATTTTATGAAATAAACCCTGTAAACTCAGTGTGAAATACAATTTATATTTTATTATTTTCATTTTTTAGTTTGTCTATTATGGTTTTATTAATAGGGAGAGTTGACTTTATAGCTAAGAACATGAACAGAATGTTCATCATGTTACTTACTTACATTGGCTCATGATTTGTAGCTTATCGGCCTACCGTGAAGCGTTATATTCAATTAAATTGGGCATTTACAAGGCTTGTCTTGATAACAACTGCATTTTTCTGTTATTACACCTACAGTTCAGTTTCTTAAATCATGGTGTCAACTTAACCTATAAATTTCACTTTTAAATTGAGTTTCTGTACACAATACATATAACAAGTCAATATAGACTTACCTGCTAAGTAGGCCAACTTTCTACTGCACCCCAGACATCACACAAATTGTGTGAAACACTTATATTTTTTAGCAGGCACAGTTGTCTAATTTTATTTTATAATACAGATAATAATTCTACTAGCAGCCTGCACCTACTGCCACCCCATTTTTTTATGGGAATTAGTCAAGTTTCCCCCCATATTTTATACATATAAATCTTGAAGCATCCTATTTAAAAACTGTAACCAAATTGGCTACTGCCTGGTTAAAGAGTGTTGTCCATGACAGAGATTGGCAAAAATGTATACTATGAACAATTTCATTTTATACTATGTACTTTGTGTTTGTCCTATTCTAAACAACAAAAATTTGCCGATTGTTAGACAGTTTTCAACATAAACATTATTTGTTAAAACATAAACAGCCACAACAGTCCACTGCTGGACATGGGCCTCCATGGGGAGTTTTGCCATACTCACCACGCTTGGTAGGCGGATTAGCAAGTGGACTGCAAGATATTGCATTCACAGGGAGCACTGCTGCACATTCCCTGGATGTCTATCCTTAGTAGCCTTTTAAAACACCCACAAGTAGAAATGGGGTGATGCCATTCTAAGCCAGCATCACACGGCTATTTCAATTTGATATAAAATATTCATAATTCTTATCATTATCAATGCAAGTGTTATCTTATCATTATCAAAATAGTGTATTACTCCCTTATATAAAACATAGATTTTAGAAAAATAAATAAAATTGTTAGGAAGTCATAATATATAAATTAGTGATGTAAAACTTGGTAGAATATAGTCTTTTTTTATTTTACTTATTTTAATTCCTTTTCAGTGGAAAAATGAGCTGGAAGAAATCATTGAAGTGGCAGCTGTCGACTCTGACTTATGGGTGGCCATGCTCGCTGAGGTGCTCAAGACGTTTCCGTCCACCGGCACCCTCAATACAGAGATAGCGGAGTTTGATGAGACGCGCCCGGTGTTCAGTGATATGATTGCCGAGTTACGGAGAGCGCTCGCTAAGCATACTGATCTTGGATTACTGCCTCTTGAGTGCCTATATCTTAATAAGAATGCCTTAGTTTCAGTGGTAAGTTCGTTGGTCTTCTAGCATAGCAACTGGCCCGATGGTGTAGCGGATAGTACCCCTGCCTGCTACGCCGAGGGTCGTGGGTTCGATCCACACAAGACACATATATTTGTAAAGTCAATATTCAATTATTTGTGTTTACTCTGGGTGTTTTCTATGTATAATATATATTTATTTACAAAAAAATTAGTATTAATATCAGCTATATAGTTTCCATAGTACAAGCTTTGCTTAGTTTTGGGGCTAGATGTCGCTGTGTGAAATGTACAGGATAAAAAAAAAAAAAAATTTGTCACTTTCTTAACCTTTATATAACATATTTTATAAGGTGATGGGAAGAATGTTAAAACCAATAGAAAAATTTTACATGCTCTGCCTGTTGAAGGTTTAAATATGTACAGTAAATTCTACATTAGTCCAATGTGGTTTTATTTGTAAACCCTAGTCTATGCTTTGTAAAAATGTGTAAAATAAAGAATCCAATTAAAGAAATTAACTACAGGTCCTGGCTCATTTCTTAATATTTTAAGAAACTTACTATTATAACAATGACTAAGAGTTGGCTAATAAAATAATAATAATAATACATTTATCATAGAGAAAATCTAAAAAGGTTAAAAGTAAATGGAGTTGATGAAATACTGTCATGCAAGTGCCCTTCCATTACAGTATTTTTGTCCATTTTCATAAAGTAGAATAGAAATATAATAATAATAATAAGATATAATAGAAATAAATACTGTTTAAGAATTACTCTTTTAGTTGTCATGCCTATATTATATTCTAACATATGCTCCGTTTATTTAAGAGTGACCAATAATGTAAACAAACTTTGTATGTAAATGACAGCTCGCAACTGTCAGTTACATACAAAGTTTGTTTACATTATTGGTCATCCTAAAATAAACGGAGCATAATAATTAACATCTTTACTCTTTTCAAAAAATATTTAAATTGAAATTTTAAATTCTACAACTGATAATCATAAAAAGGAGCTAAAAGTACTATGTATGCCTAGATATTTAAAAGTATGCAACACATTTTAATGCGGTATTCTTTAGTAGATAGAGTGATTCAAAAGATAGGTTTTTATGTATAATTTATTCTAGGAGAAGGTCTTTTTTCCGCGGGTAATAGTTAAGCCTGCGCCAAGCGAAATCCGACCGTCTAGTGGCGCCCTCCCATGCTTTTACCAAATTTCTCTACTGAAACAAAATATCAAGAATCTAAAACGTTTTTTTTGTCCTATATGATAAGTTTACGCCGCAAATCGACAACCTTTTTATTGTGTTCTAAATTTTAAATCACTGAAACGGAAAATGGTGGCCTCCGATTTCCGTTATAGTGATTTTAAAGACGCATAACAATGTAAAGCTTAATTGTTGTACCTTAAAATAAAGTTATTGTATAGGACAACAATTTGTCCGTCTTAGATTTTAAATGATTGTTCTAGATTTTAAGAAATGATTAAAAAACAGGTGAGGGCGCCACTGGGTGAAAACGCTGGGCGGACCGCTATACATTTTTTTTAGATTATCTTATTCATTTCAGGTAGGCCAACAGGCCAATTCAGTGAAACACTTTACATTAAAACGGAAACCCAAATCAGTGGCTTTACGGAGTGAGTTACTCGCTAAAGCTGCTGAGGTGACCGCTAACCAAAAGAAGGTGCAAGCCAGCACCGTGCCCGTGCGGTCTAGAGGAATGCCTAGGAAAATGACTGATACAAGTAAGTTAGAAGCTATAATCTTTTTTTTCTTTTTATTAATGATGGGTTTGCTCTTGACTCTAGTCTGGGTCATAGGACAGAGACAGAGTCTAAGATGGAGCGAGCTCGCTCAGAAGAAGCCTGTTAAGGCACTGGCACTCCCACACACTGACGGAACGCAGCAAGCTACTTGGCGCCAGACTTCGGTGGGATGGTGGTCGCGAGCCAGGCGGCCCCTTACGGAGCCAGCCACCGCGCACGTGGGATCGTTCAGCCGGACTTATCCACAGGCAAGCCTGTGTTGCCGTTGCCCGGGGTGGACCGCTAGGAGGTAGATCCCATACCACCCCATAATCATTTACCGTGTGATGCCGGCTTAGAATAGCATCACCCCATTTTTTTCCCGTGGGAGTCGTAAGAGGCGACTAAGGGACTTGAGGGTATGTATTGCAATTTTAGGCGATGGGCTGACAACCTATCACTATGGCGATACACAATTTTCCGAATGACCCTCAATTACTTGTCAGATGTGGCGTAAATGGTCGTTTTTTGCGGCCTTCTTCGCTCTGCCTAGTGTGTGTGATTTATTAACTAGAATACCATGGAGTTCCATTAAGAAATCACAAAGTGTAAATTATAATTATGTTCCTACATTTGATCCATGTGATCACTTAAATGGCCAGATGGTAGCAACTAGATGTCGAAAACGGGAAATGAGATCGTACCTTTTGTCGTACCCTGGGTGAGACCTATGTCCAGCAATGGACTGCTATAGGCTGATGTGATTTGATGATGGTGGCAGAATGGTTGCAGATGTGCCAGAGCCGTGTCATTATTATTATTTGAGAAGTAGGGGTTGGTCCTGAGAGACCAACAGCCACTGCGACCTTTGCAGATCTATTGTAGCTGAGAGCCGTGACATGCCAGTTAATATCGATTTTTGATTTTCCTTCAATCATGATACAGGCGAATGGCAAACCCCTCATCACCAAATATATGTCTTGTGTCGAGATATATGTCTTTGATCTCAAGAGTATTGGCCGCTATTACCAAACATTAATTTTTATCTATTTCTGTTATTCACATTTTCAACAGCTCCGCTAAAAGGCCTTCCCTCCCGCTGGGGCACCAACCTCCGCACCGGTGCGGGCACAGGGACCCCTCCCGCGATCCGGCCCGTGGGGGTCACCAGGGCCCCCCCGAGATCTGGTATCAAGCTGTTGGATATTGCTGAGCAGCCGGCCACGCATGCACAGATCAAGAGGAAGAGAAAGCTTGGTGAGTTTTTGTGCAGTTTCCCCATAATGTAATACCATAGCGCAATAAAATATTTTAGTTATTAGTTTGTTAGTTTTTGGTTGTGTTCTATATACATTTTTCATTTATTTGCATTTTATTAACTGTAAAAAAAGGGGTTTTCTGAACTTACATTTATTGGTGTGTTATTCAAGGATTTCTTTTTGGTCCTCAAAGTTTTAATAGCAAAACTTACTCGGGAAATATGCTACGATACCCAAGTTAGACAATTCCTTAACCAATAAAAAGTTAATAACACTTCTCTTTACACACATGTCTTTGCATATATACTATATTTTTTAGAAAGAACATCGTTTTTAGAAGTATGGAATAAATGGTGGGTTGCTCCACCGACAAGAGCATATATTAACAAAAAGATCCTTCTCAATTTATTTATGCCGTGTGATACCAGCTTAGAATAGCATCACCCTATTTCTCTCCCGTGGGCGTCGTAAAAGGCGATGAAAGGATAAATTCAGGAAATGGGTAGCACGTTCCCTGTGAATACAGTACTTTGCACTGCGCTCGCCAATCATCTTGCCAAGCGTAGTGAATATGGCAAATTAAATACACCCCAATTTGGTGGAGGCCCATGTCTAGCAGTGTTGTGGCTGAATACCAAATTTTAAAACACTTCCCGTGTTAGCTTGCAAAATTTTCAAGCGCGGGCAGGATTTGAACCTGCGACTTTCGCATTACTAGTGGCGACGCCTCTTCCGCGCTTGAAAATTTTGCAAGTTTTCAAAAAGTGTTGTAGCTGTTTTGTTTGTTTGCCGTGTGATGCCGGCTTAGAATATTTTCACCCTATTTCTTACCCATGGGTGTCGTAAGAGGCGACTAAGGGACTCGAGGGTATGTATTGCAATTTTAGGCGACGGGCTGACAACCTGTCACTATAGTGATACACAGTTATCTGATTGACCCTCAAACTTTTGTCAGACGTGGTGTTAATATCCGGTAAGGGATATAGGCGTGATTTATGTATGTATGTATGTTGTAGCTGTTGAAGTTTGATAATCATATAACGTTTTTCTTTTTTGTCAGAAATGGAAGAAGGTCAGAAGAAGGCGGCGACCGCGAGCGCGGCGGCGGCGGCCGGGCCTCCCGCCTCGCCCCCGCCCCCGGACTACGCCAAGGGGCTCAACTATCAGCTGCCCAAGCCCGAGGAACAGCCCCCAGGTACGATTGTCTCCATTTTTCGACAAGAAATTGAAATTGTTTTTTTTTAATTGCATTTCTTTATTCAAATTCAATGTAGGATAGCATTTTACATCATCATTATATTGTTAATTGTGGTGTAATATATTAGCATGTACTACATAGGTACTTATTAGTATGTATTAGTTTATTTTTATTTAAGCTATATGTGTATTAGTATTAAATTCAGTATTTTTGTATGTATTTTATTATATTGTAAATTATATTGAACTTTTATTTATTCTTTGTATCTGTTCCCGTGTATTCCCATCTTTCACCCCCGCTAGGTTGGCTGGAAGAGATCTCTGAAAGAGATAAGCTCGCCTGTTGTTTTAATTTTAAGTTTCAACTGTATGTTTACTTGTTTCGTTACAATAAAGGATATATATAGTATTATCATGGACCAATTGTATTATCACTTATTGACTAAGATAGTATAGGATCTTTCTCTTTTCGTGTGGGACACCGAGTCGTCCAACGACCCGATGAACCCTGGTGTCAGAGTTTTTCAACCGCCTTCTACCACTAGTAGGTCTCTGACATGGTTGTGTAACGACCGCTGTCTAAGTAATCATACTAATCATAGACAGCAACCGGGACCGACGATTTAACGTGCCCTCCGAAGCACAGAACCATTTCTTTTCGGACAATCAGTTGGTTCACCCTGCAATGTCCTATCCAGACCGGGAACAAATTCACAAAGTGGTAAATATCCACTTTGTGAGTGTCCCACCGAGAATCGAACCCGGAACCTTTGCGTCGCAGGCAGTCGCACTACCACTGCGCCACATCGTTACACAACCATGTCAGAGGCCTACTACTAGTAGTAGGCGGTAGAAAAACTACACGAAAAGAAGAAATTCTACACCTACACATATATTATAAGAACATATTTATTTTTTTATATATTTCTATGAGATCGATAAAATTCGCCATATAGGATTGTATATTTTTTGGGTATTTTTTTAGGTTTAGAGGGATCTTTTCTCTTAGTTGTCGTAGTATTCAATTACTGAAGGTCGTGTCGTGTCCGATTAATGGTTCCCTAATTGTCTTCAAAACAAAAATTACAATAATCACAGAGGGTCCCGTTCTGACTCTTAAAATGAGATATATCCAACTCTGCATCTAAAATTGACTTACAGTACCGGTGTCGGAGGCAGGTCCGCCGCCGGCGCCCGAGCCGCAGGCCGCCGCCCCCGCGCCGCCGCCCCCCGACCGCCCGCCCGACGCGCAGCCGCCCCCGCCCCCGCTCACCAACCAATCCATACTCGTGCAGCAGGTAACAAAAAAAACTGCCTTTATTTCATAATTGTAAGGTGATTTTTCTAGTGACTGATATCCAAAACTCAAGACGTGCTGGTGATAAGAAACAACTTTTTCCAAGGAACATTGCAATGAGGAAAAAAATTGGGCCTCTTTATAATGGAATAGACTATATACAATGCACCAACCGAGTTCAGCCGACCAAGATAATTTGTATGTCATTTTTTTCATAATTCAGATTGTTTCTTGGGGAAAGTTTTGACTTTTCGCTATCTATTTTCGTTTGTTCATGTGTATATGATATTTTATCCGTCATATTTTTTTTTCTTCTCTCGTGACACCGAGTCGATGAACTATCCAATGAACCCTGGTATCAGAGCTTTCAACCGCCTACTACTACTGGCAGGCCTCTGATATTATGGTTGTTTAACGATCACCATCTAAGTGTCATAAACAACTGTAACCTACTACTTTACGTAGCACAGAACCATCTTTCTTACCAAGAATTACGATAAGACATTTTTGACCAATTTTGACCACCTAAGCAAGCAAAAGTAAGACCTGCTCAGAACTCATTTTGTAGTGAAGCTAGATCATCTTACGTAATAAATCTACGCCCCCTAACCAATCAGGCTGATTATAGGCTCAACAAGTAATAATAAATCAATAAAATCAATAAATCATTTATTTCTGTGAGGCACATGTTACAATTTATGGTAGTAAATAAATTAGAAGACCAATGCGCTCCGCCTGATGGCGTACAGATTTACACGTACATATTACATTTAAATTATATAAGAACACAAAATTATTAATAAAACTATACATGTCAAATAAATTTATAAGGTTCATACAATATAAAATTATTATAATTTATCAATTCATGCTATGTCACATCCTAATTACTACTTAATTTTTTTTGTCAAGAAATTCTTTCACGGAGTAGAATGACATTTCATGTAGGAAATTAAATAGTTTGCGCTTAAAGGAAAAAATGTCTGGTGAGTCACGTATGCTTTTTGGCAATCCATTGTATATTCTAGGGGCCATTGCCAGTACACTTTTTTGACAAGTGACAACTCGTGTCCCAAGACTCGTAATAAATCCTCAAACCAAACACACCAAATTTTTTTATTTTTTATGATGCATTCTATAACAGACGACAGGCGCGAAACCGATCGTGCTCAACCAGCAAGGCAAACTGGTGCTCGCCGGCGCTTCCGGGCAGATGGGGAAACCGGTGCTGCTGGCGCCGGGCCTGCTCAACAACACCGCCGTCATCCTGCCCGGCGGCAAGGCTGTCTTACTGCAGAACATCAAGCCCGTATGTATTGTAGTAATGTTGAACATTATTTAACACCTGAGTTTAACACTGTGTGTTTTCAGACATAGAATCATAGACACACACACACACCATATTCAGCCTCATTATAAATTTTAGTTCTACAATACACATTTCGTCCTACAATACACAATCCGTCGTACAACTCACCCTCAGTCCTACAGCTACAATACACATTCCGTCCTACAAAACACATTCCGTCTTACAATACACATTACGTCCTACAATACACATTACGTCCTACAATACACATTCCGTCCTACAATGTTCACATTCCACCCTACAAATACACATTCCGTCCTACAATACACTTTCCGTCCTACAATACACATTCCGTCCTACAATACACATTCCGTCCTATAATACACATTCCGTCCTACAATACACACTCCATCCAACAATACACATTCGTCCTACAATACACCCTCAGTCCTACAATACACATTCCATCCTACAATACACATTCCGTTCTACAATACACATTCCGTCCTACAATACACATTCCGTTCTACAATACACATTCCGTCCTACAATACACATTCCGTCCTACAATACACATTCCGTCCTGCAATACACATTTCGTCTAACAATTCACATTCTGTTTTACATATACACATTCCTTCCAACAATACATACTTCTTCCTACAATACACATTCCTACTTACAATACACACTCCGTCCCACAATACAAATTCCGTTCTACAATACACATTCCGTCCTACTATACACATTCCGACTTTTAACACACATTCCGTTGTATAATACACATTTCATTTTCAATACAGATTCCGTCCTACAATACATTCCGTCCTACCATACACATTTCATTTTACAATACAGATTCCGTCTTTCAATACATATTTCATTTTATAACACACATTCCGTCCTACAATACACATTTCATTTTACAATACAGATTCCGTCCTACAATACACATTCCGTCCTACAATACACATTTCATTTTACAATACAGATTCCGTCCTTCAATACATATTTCACATTCCGTTTAACAACACACATTCCATCCTACAATACACATTTAATTTTACAATACAGATTCCGTCCTACAATACACATTCCGTCCTACATTACATACTTCTTCCTACAATACACATTTCGGCTTACAATACACATTCCGCCCTACAATACACATTCTGTCCTACAATACACATTCCGCCCTACAATACACATTCAGTCTTACAATACACATTCCGTCTTATAATAAACATTCCGTCTAACCATACACATTCCGTCCCACAATACATAAGATACACACAAAAAAAACTAGGTTGCAGAATACACGCACTCCGTACACACACACTCAAAATCATTTTTTTAACAACTTAATAACAACAACGAACAACTTAATAAATTACTTAAATTAGTGGAAACTAAAGATAGAACTAAATCAATTATCCTTGGAGGTGACTTCAACGTGCATTACTTATCAAACAGTAAACTAAAGATAAAGCTTCACAACCTTATGTTAACATATAACTTCAATCAACAAATAAAAGAACCAACACGCATTACAGAAACCACAAAACGTTGTATAGACCTTATTTTCACTCGTATAGAAAATATGATCTTAGAGACATCTGTTGAAGAACTAGGATTTTCTGACCATAAAGGGGTATTTGCAAAGTTAAATGTAAGCTCTAATTGTTTTAAAAAGTTATTAGTAGAAGAAAGATTCTTTAGTGAAAAAAATATGGAAAAATTTAAAAATTTATTACTAACAGTACAATGGCAACATATTATAAAACCTGAATTAAGTATCAATGATAACTATAAAGCATTCGAGAACACATTAAAATTGACCTTAGATGAGTGCATTCCTAGAAAAGAAATTAAAAATCAATTAAAACAAAGAAGTACCTGGCTTACAAAGGGACTTAAAATAGCATGTAAAAACAAAAGACTCGAAAAAATATTTCTTTCGAAAGCTAAAAATAAAATTTTGCTTAATAATTATAGAACTTACGAAAAATTTCTAAAGAAACTAGTTTACAAAGCTAAAAAAATTAAAAACATTAATAAACTTAATACATCACACAATAAAATGAGAACAATGTGGCAAATTATAAATCAAACAAATAATAAAAATAACTACCAGATCAAACAAAATATTAAATTAAAAATAAATAATACCTCTGTCACCAATCCAATACAAATAACTAATACACTCAATAACATATTTACACAAATAGGAAATTCCACAAATACATCAGGAAGAAATCAAACACAAACTGTAAACTACATTGAAAACACCCTATACATACAACCAGTAGAGCCCAAGGAAATAAATATAATAATTAAAAACTTAAAAAACAAAATTAGCTATGGCATTGACGAACTGCCACCAGTTTTAATTAAGAAATGTGTAGACATATTAACTTTACCTTACACCTACCTTATAAACCAGTCGCTGACTGAAGGCACTTTTCCGGATTCCCTTAAGGTTTCTGTAGTAAATCCGATCCACAAAAAGGGAGATAAATCAGACCCAAACAATTATCGACCCATTGCACTACTTCCCACTTCAGCAAAAAATTTTGAGTCAGTAATGTGTAAAAAGCTTTACAGTTTCTATGAAAAATACAAAATTTTCGATGATAACCAAAATGGATTCAGGAAAAATCGGTCAACAGCTATGGCAGTTTACAAATACACACAAAACATATTAGATATTCTAAACAGTAAAAAATACGCCGTAGGTGTTATGCTCGATATGAGTAAGGCCTATGACCGTGTAAAATATGACCTTCTCTTAGATAAACTTTATAGTACAGGAGTAAGAGGAATAGCTCATGATTGGATAACTTCATACCTCACAAACCGATCACAGTATGTAGAAATAGAACACACAGATTTTGACACAGGGAAAGTAAAACATGTTCGGTCAGAATTACAGTACCTGAATAACTCTATACCTCAAGGGTCTGTTCTTGGCTGTATATTATTTTTAATATATATTAACGAGCTTCCTAAAGTCTTAGATGAAAAATGCACTCTCTTTGCTGACGATTTGTCTATCGTTTTCTCATGTACTACCATCAGCGAAGCAAAATTAAAACTTCACAGTACGCTAGATAAAGTAAATTCCTGGCTTAAAAATAATAATTTGGAATTAAATGTCACAAAAACCAAATTAATGGAATTCAGACCGATACAAAAAAAACCTCTAAATTTAGAATATACATATAAAAACATAAACATTAATACAGTTGACAGTACTACATTATTAGAAATAAATTTAGATACTCACCTCACTTGGAAACAGCATATTAATAAATTAACAAAACGTCTTTCATCCCTAGCATATGCAATATCAAAAATTAAAAAACTAACAAACTATAGTACTGCTCTCAGTGCGTATTATGCATATGTTCACGCTAGAATTAGCTACGGTATATTGATATGGGGAAATAGCACTGCTATCGACGATATTTTTATAAAACAAAAAGTATTTATTCGGATTCTTGGAAATATTAAACAAATCTAATCATGCAAACCTTACTTTCAAAAATTTAAAATATTAACTGTTACTTCTATATACATCCTCGAATGCTGTAAATTTGTACGTAAAAACATACACATGTACTCCCCACACAAGTTAGTCAAAAGAAATAACCGTTATTTAAATCAATTAAAACTCCCGTCTACTACTTTAAGCTTATACAGAAAAGGACCCCATTCAATGGCAATAAATATTTATAATAAAATCCCCAACTATATTAAAAACCAAGAAAAACAAATAAGTTATGAAAACCTTTTAAAAAATACTTATTAGAAAAAGCGTTTTATAGTTTGAAAGAGTTTTATTATGATAATGATAAGACCAAAGAGTAAATTATATTGTGTAGTTTCTTTTATGAATATAAAGATTATTTTACTATAAAGAAAAAGAGTAACACGTATTATGATAATGTTCAATGTTACAAATAGTATAGCAATATCTTTGTTAAATAATATGATTGTTGCTACCAAAACAATTTGCTGTGCCTCTGCGAGGTGCTACATGCTGGACTTGTAATATTTTAAGATCTTTGTAGTGTAACCATGTGGTAATGCAAATAAAAACTTGAAACTTAAGTTCCAATTTTAAATATTTATACGGTCACTTATAACTACTTGTATAATATTAAAATTTATTGGAGGATCTGTTGCATCCACGTATTTTTGTCATGTCGATATCAATATTATAAATCTGAGAGTTTGTATGTGTGTACGTCTTCACGCTCAAACGGCTTGACCGATTTGGATGAAATTTAAAACACAGGTAGAGTATAACCCGAAATAACACATAGGCCACTTTTCACCGCAGGAAAACAACTATTACCACGGGAAATTGAGTGGCAGCGGGTGAAACCGCTCGGCGAAAATCTAGTTATTTTATTATTATTTTATTACAGATGGCGCAAACAGTGGTCCGCGCGGCACCCCCCGCAGCCCCCGCGCCTCTGCCCACCCCCCCCGCGCCTGTCACCGGGCCAAGGGTTCAGCTCACACACCAGCAACAAGGTATGTTGCGACAGGGTATATGTTGTATTTGGTGAAATCCCGCGAATCGAAAAATATAATAGAAGTTGCGTGTGTATGTGTACACGTATATTTAACAAACTTCCCGCTGACATAAGAAATATGCCCATTTCATTATATATGACAAAATTGATGAAATGGCTTAAAACCAATGTATTATATGAATTTAATGAATATCTAGAATGTAAAGAAATTGTAATGTAATGAATGTATATTTTTGTATAATATTTTGACATAACGAATCCACTTTGACATGTAACAAATTCTTGGCCGATGACACTACTGAAAATTTGCATGCCTTGATTTGGCGAAACATGATGTACCTTTTGTTTACATACATACATCACGCCTTTATCCTTTGCAGGGTAGGCAGAGCGTAAACGGCCGCAAAAAAACGGACATTACGCCACGTCTGACAAACATTTGAGGGTCATTCAGATATTCGTGTATCACCATAGTGACAGGTTGTCAGCCCATCGCCTAAAATTGCAATACACATGTAACCCCCGAGTCTCTTAATCGCCTCTTACGATACCCACGGGAAAGAAATGGGGTGATGCTATTCTAAGCCGGCATCACACGAACACTTTTCCTATAATTAAAAATAGCACTGTCACTTTCCCTTTAATTGCAAATAGCACTGTCACTTTCCCACGTAAAATCAAAGATAATTTAAGAGGCGACCATCTTCTATCCTTGTCTAAGCCTATTTAACTGAATGTGACAGTGCTATTTTTAGTTAGAAATATTAGTCGGTAACATTGAATTGAGACTATTGTGAAAATCATATGAGAAGGGACAATATAAAAAGGGTCATTTTACTAAAGAACATGAAAAGAAAGAGATGAAGCGAGAAAGCGTTTGCATAAGGAACATTCAGCGTCTTGCGACACAGGCAAGCCGATGTGCGTCTTAACCAGGGTTCCTCGGCTCAGTACTTGTTTGTTTGTTTATTCAGTTTCATGAATTCCTATTTTGATGTTTGTTTTTGTATAACTATTTTATTTTTATTCTATTATTTTACATTATGTTCTAATCTGTCCTATTAATATTCTATTCTATTCCATTCCATTCTTTTCCATTCCATTCTATTCTTTTCCATTTTATTATATTTCTTTAAATTCCATTCTATTCTATTTTATTCCATTTCAATCTATTCCATTCCCTTCCATTACAATACATTCCATTCCATTCTATTCTGTTCAATTACTTCCATTCCATTCTATTTTATTCTATTCCATTCAATTACATTCCATTCCATTACAATCAATTCCATTCAATTACATTCCATTCCATTACAATCTATTCCATTCTAGTCCATTCCATTCAATTACATTCCATTCTATTCTATTGTATTTTTGTCCATTATATTATATTATTTCTTATTCTAATCTATTTTCTATAATTTTACTTGATGTATGTGTGTATGTTGCAGGTGTGCAGGCTCAGGGCGGCGGCGCGGGCGCGGGCGCGGTGACGGCGGGAGCGCACGCGCCGCCGCTGCTGCCGCGCCGGGGACTCTCGCTCACGGTAAATACATCCTACAATATTTACACTGTGTGAGATTTGATAATAAATATTTAGTATGAAAATGAAATAATATTCAAGATCTTTTGTTTTATATTGCATTTTTTAACAAAAAAATAAGTAGATTATTTAATTCACCACAGTTTTCATCCTTACTTCCCAAAATGTCTACTTTCTAAAAATGTTTACTTTTCTAAAATGTCTACTTTTTCAAAATTTCTACTTACCAAAATATCTACTTTCTCAAAATGTTTACTTTTCTAAAACATCTACTTTCCCAAAACGTCTACATTCCCGGAACATTAAAGCAAGATTTCATAAGTGCTTTTACATTGTAAAAACATGGGTCACAAAATGTCGACAGTATCGAAAATTACATAATTTCCAAGTGGTAGGTAATAGTTTTTAAAGAGACGAATTCAAAGAATTTGAACCTTTCTTACTGAATGTGTTATCTGAGACATTTAAAATAAAAGGTTTATAATTCTTTTTCATATTTCAATCTTTATCCCTCAGTTTTATAAGTTGGTCTATCCCTTAAAATACTAATGGCACGCTACTATACTTTGATATATATTTTCTCATTTTATATAGTTTTATTTATTTATTTATTTATTTATTTATTTACATACATAATTTATCAGCATAACAGCTATAATACGCCAAGGCGCCGATAAACTTAAATTAAGTTACAACAGTGCTTACTCGACTATCTAAAGTTTCGCAGTGTTTTAAAATTGTTACTCTAAGTTTTTTCCGCTGGTCGGCAAATAAGTCGCAGTCTGGTGCCACAGAGAGAAGCTGGTTGAGCTGGGTGCGTGCGCTTACAAGTGGAAAGGCCCTGTGCGCCTCCGTGCGGACCACCTCCTCCGCCAGCAGCCGGTGGCTGCGACCTCGCAGATATCTATCTGGGACGCAGAGAGTGTTCACCCTGGAGATCAGTTCCGGGCAGTCAGTTTCCCCTCGCAATAACTGGCATGCAGAGCACAACTTCTCAAAATTGCGTCTAACCTCCAGGGAATTCATCTCTAACATACCCAATATAAATTTCGTGGGATACAAGAAAGGGTAATATCCATACTCTTTCTTGTATAAAAATCGGAGAAACGTCTTCTGGACCTTCTCCAAAAGCAAGATGTACGATTCCTCATGTGGACTTCACACAATTGAGGCTGAATCAAGCTTACTCCTTACCAAAGAAGTGTACAGTAGTTTTATAACTCTAGGTTCACGCAATTGTTTTGCGTTTCTCATAATAAAGCCTAACTTCCTAAAACATTCCTTTGAGAGTGAGATTATGTGTTCGTTAAAAGTGAGTTGCGAGTCAAAAGTTACACCAAGGTCTTTGATAGTGTTAACTTGTTCAATTGGGTTATTTCCAAGGCAGTATGTGGTTTTGATTGGGGTTCTTCGTCTAGTAAATGTCATCGTTTTGCACTTAGATGGATTAAACGCCAGTTTATTTTCAATGCTCCATCGAAGCACAGCGTCTATATCGATCTGTAATTGCTTGCAGTCTGTGGGGTCAACAACACAACGAATAATTTTAAGGTCGTCGGCGTAGAGAAGACAATCAGAAAAGTGTATTACACTGTCAAGATCATTGACCATCAAAGTGAAAAGGAGAGGCCCTAGTATGGAACCCTGGCTTACGCCGGATCTAGTATGATATGTTTCGGAAACGTAACATCCATGTCTCACATACTGTTGGCGATCCCTGAGATAATCTGCAAATAAACGGAGAAGACGAGGGGTGAAACCGAATGCTGCAAGTTTATTTAACAATATGTCATTCTCTACTTGGTCAAATGCCTTTTTGAAATCAAAGTAAATAACGTCTACTTGAAAACCTTTATCTAAATATTGGGATATTTTGTCAACTATTGTTAATAAATTAGTAGTAACGGAACGCCGTCTACGAAAACCATGTTGAGAATCAGAAAGAAATGGACTTATTTGGGCAGACAATTTTGTGTGGATAATAGACTCGAATACCTTGGCTAAACTAGAGAGAATGGCTATTGGACGATAATTTTCAGCATGAGAAATATCTTTTGTTTTGGGTATGGGGTGGACACGTGAAGTTTTCCAGCTAGAAGGATATTTACAGGTTTTTAAAATTAAGTTAAAGATGTATAATATTGGCAGAATTAAAAGATGGCTACATCCTTTTAACAAATAAGGGGGGACATTGTCAGGTCCTATGGCAGATCTAGGCTTAAGGTTTTTTAAAGCCACTTTTATTTCTTGCTCTGATATTTCGGAAACATCTACTCGAACTGATGATAGGCTCTTATCGGTTTTGATAGCAAAATTTGCGTCTAACATTGGCATATCAGGCAAGAAAACACTGGAAAAGTAGGCTGCGAAGGCCTTAGCTGTATCAGGACCTTTATACTCTTTACCGTTTAATGTAATATTTGTTTCAAATCCTCCTTTCGACCTTAGACTGTTTATATGCTTCCAAAATGCATATGGGTTAGTTATAATATTTCGTTCTACATGCTTGGTATGATCATTGTATGCTTCTAATAAACGCAATTTAATTTGAGACCGCATCTGACTAAACTTGTTATAGATATCTTTGTCACCAGATGATTTCCAAAGGCGATGATGCTCAGCTTTATTTTTGATGGCATTAATGATATCTTTTGTATACCAGATCGGGTAGCATCGAGATTTGTGGGATGGTCTTATTTTTTTCGGTATGCAGATATCAAAAATGTTATACAATTTACAATATAATGCTTCAACGGCACTATCAACATCAAGAGCACTCAATATAGTGGACCAGTCGCAATAAAGAAGGTATTGGTAGATAAGATCGAAATCAGCCTTTGCGAAGTTCCAGTCTTGCATGGTGCTAAGATTACTTGGATCAAGATGGTTTTGCTTGGGACATATGGAACAATTTAAATCTATGAGAACATCTAATGGGGGGTGGTACGCATCAGCAAGTGGCACAAGACCATTTCCACATATACTTTGCACTGTGACTGAGGATATACTCTCTGGCACCAGAACTACATCCAATTGACCCCCATGCGAATTTATGACATTATTTCTATCAGATAAATTACAATAATTTAGAAAATAACCGTAATAAGTATTAACATCAAGTGAAGCACTATTTAAATTTAAATCCGCCAGTATTGCAACAACTCCATTCAATGTATCTATTTTAGATTCAATTCTATTAAACAAATTAAAATAAACCGTATCATTAGAACTAGGTGGTATGTAAAATGTGCCTACGTAAGTTTTAACATTATTTATAGTAAATGAACACCACAAATCTTCGCCTTTATCAGTTTCGAGTTCAGTATGGCGTCGGACAGTAATTCCAGGACGTGCAGCTAGTAAAACTCCTCCTCCCCATTTAGGTCTATCACGGCGAAAAACGGTCCATCCCACGGGTACTACTTCCGCGTCACCAACCGAAGAGTCAAGGAAAGTTTCTGTTGCCACGATAATATCTGCTTCTTGTGAAAGTAAGCTACACCTCCAATGTCTCAATTTAGTCTTTAGTCCCCTCACATTTTGGTAAATTATATTTATATATTTATGGGTAGAGTTTGTAAGGTTAATCTTAGATATGGTTTTTGCGGGGGCCTCGAAAGGAAGTCCAAGGCTTTACTCGGGCATTACTGGGCCATACATCAGTTGATATACATTTGTCGTAGTAGGCTTCGGGTACCACAATTTTGTACGACTTATAATTTCCACGGGACTTCAATTCTTCCACCGTGCATTTGCCTGCGGGGCACAAAGTTTGTAGATACGTCAGTACTTCGTCCGGACCTGATACCATATTCCAGAGATGAATCAGCTTACTTGCTTCCACGGCTTTTAACGAAGTAACACCCGGCCCCGCAGTACAGCGCTGAGATTTAAGGTGAGTTTTTTTGTGAGTAACTTTAGTCCAGGGTCCATTTTCGTCGGTCTCTAAATCAGCGGTATCTTGATTATTTATGGGCAATTTTTCCTTGAGGTTTGGTCTTTCAACGTCGTTTTGGACAGTTTCTGACACTGGCGGAGGGCTCGGCAGTTCTAATTTGTCATCTGTGCTATTGTCGATGGAAGGTCCTTCAATACTAGTAGCTTTATTCTTCTGTCGTCTACGCCGCTGTTTCGGGCTCACATCGCTTTGAGTAGACTCGTCTACATATTGATCGACGGCACATGGAGTGCTTTTAGAAAACATCGTTTCAATGTTCTGCATTTTCTCATCCAAGTAGACAAGTTTTCCATTACCTGCGTCTATTTTATCATGACAGCGGTCAACCGAGGCGCCGACTGTTTCAAGACGATTGTTGAGTATTGCCACTTGTTCTCGAAGTGCCCTCATTTCCAGGACTAGCTCACTGAGCACATAATTCTCTACAGTGGAGTCGTTTAAGCTGGATTCTTGCTTAGATCGTATTGTAACGTTGGAACGATCTAAGTTGGATACTATTTCTTGTACTGAATTGCGTTGGGACTGCAGTGTAGGGCTTAGGGTTTTCTTGGCTTTATGTATTATTTCGTAGCACACTCGGCATTTCCAACGGCCTTTCACTTCAGCAGTCATAAGAATGTACCGTCTAAAGTCTATACCCGCACACTCTAAGCAATATCGGAGTTTACATTCCTTACAATCGAGTAACTGCCGGCATGCAATCTTAATTTGACATTTGCCGCACTTGACTGGAACGACTGGGGCCATTCTGTTACATATGTGGTCAAGGAAATAAAAGCGTTGGAGCAACGTTAAAGAAAAACAGCACAACACAAAATATCAATAGTTGCGTAAAGCCTAGCACTGAGCGGTTGCGTTTTCAGGTTTCGCGCCACCACCAGCTGGGCGACCGAACGGGGGCGTTGACCTCTAAGCGTTCTATCGTTTTTAACTTGAAAAATTAGCTTGATAAATGTTGTTATTAGAACTTATGACCACTATTATTGTTTGTTTATTATCAAAAACCATCACCAATACAGTACTTGAAAACAGCGTTTGCGTGCAACACCATAAGTTTCGAAAATATTAGTTGGCAGCTTTACCGTTCGGCCGTTACAAAATGTTTTTTGTTAGTAGTCACTAAAACAACACAGTTTCGCAATTTAATAACCACCACCGCAAAGAACAATTCACAGGCATTAAAAATATGTATAACACAACCACTGCTTGTATATATATATAAATGAATTAATGAAAGGTTGAGAAACTGAGCAATGCGAAGGCCGACTTGGAAGGCACATCAATCAGTTATTTTGTAATGTTTGTTTCAGCGCGAGCAAATGCTTGAAGCCCAGGACATGTTCCGCAACGCCAACAGGGTTACGAGGCCGGAGAAGGCGCTCATACTCGGCTTCATGGCCGGCTCCAGGGGTAAGCTGGCAACACAACAACATATAGAACATTTTTAAATAGATAAACTGTTAAATACTATGAACATACTCAATGATCACCCCATATATAAATAAATAAATAAATATTCTGGACAATTCACCCAGCGCCATCACCCCAAACTAAGCAAAGCTTGTACGATGGAAACTAAATAGCTGATATTAATCCTTATATACTTTTTTTGTGAATAAATACATATTATACATAGAAAACACCAAGACTAAACACAAATATCTGAAAATAGCTAAACAAACATTTGTGTCATATGGGGATCGAACCCACGACCCTCGACGTAGCAGGCAGGGGTACTATCCGCTACGCCATCGGGTCAGTCTATATCACTTTGTTATAAACTTAAATGGCAACTTTCTTGTGGGTGCATAGAAATTAACAACGTTTATGCCGTGAGGTCAATGTGCTATTTTTTTTCGGTGTAAAATCCATAGGAACTTTATAAATTTTTCCTTATTAGAAGTCGGGTAAGAAAAATAAAATCACTACTTTGGGGCCAGCCTAACTTTGTAAATTTTGACTCGACGTATGTGACGTAGTAGAATCTTTTATATATAGAATGACAGCATAAAAACCATCCAGCTCCTCCATCTATAACTTAGATTCTCCATTCCAGATAACCCGTGTCCAAACCTGGGTAACATCGTGACCATCAAACTATCGGAGAATATTGAGAATGTGTTACAATCCGACGACACCTACCTCACCATGCTCTCCGAAATGCACTTCCAGATGAACTACAACAACGGACAATGGACCAGGTATGAAATAACGAATAATATCAATAAAAAATAAATATGTAATAACTGCCGTCGGCAAGGTCACAAATCTGTTTAGTGTCGGACGTCGGTCTATTGTAGTAACTGTGGTTGTAGCCACAAATCTATTAACAATTTCAGTTCTTTGTGTTGACTGATTATAGTACTTTTACTTAATGGACCTAGTAATAAGTGTAATTCAAGGAACTAGTAGCAACAAAATAATATAATTCTACTTTTGATTCAGTTAATTAATGATTTCGTTTCATTTTCAGATTGAAGAAATACCGACCAATAGACGGTATGGTGCCTCAAAAGATCCCCCCCGGCTCCACCGTGATTTCAGCCAATAACCAACAACCCGTGGTGTCGATAGCCAATCAGAGCGTCAGTTAAAACCGCCAAGAGCTGTGATTGGTCAGCCGTAGGTAATCAACAGCCAATCAAAGCGTCAGTTTGAATACTGCTGTGCTGTGATTGGACATCATCACTGTGTTCTATGAGTGAAAGTGCGCGTGTGTTTCAATTCGACCAATAGGAGCATAGACAATTTGCGAATAGGTAATGTAGCTTTTTTTTCTTTGACGGCTTCAGTGTTTTTTTTAATGAGACGTCTCATCTCTTAGAGCATTACCACAACCAAGTTACACAAGTGCTGAACGCGTATTTAACGTTTTTTGTATGAAGTTTTATTTTAAACATGCGTTCAACACTTGTAATTTTTTTGTGGTAATGCCCTTAATGTCCTTTTCTCAAAATGTTCTCTCTTATACAAACACGTCCGTAAATCACGTCTTTGTCGCTTGCGGGGCAGGCAGAGAGTCGACAGTTGAAAAGCGGCAGTTGTCAGTTTTGCCACAATCAATGTTGACACGACCAAACACTGTTAAGGTGCTGGTTTAAAATAGCATCACGTCATATCTTTCTGTAGTCGCAAGAAGCCACTACGAAACCTTGTACACAACAAGAATTCGGCACTTGATTTATTTAGTTATTAATAAAATACAACGATAGTAATTTAAAACTTAGTTCAAAAAGTACTACGTTTTCCAAATATTCATAGTAAGAATAATTAAACATAAAAATAATATAAAAGTTTGTGTTTAGACACCATTCAAAGTATAACGTCATATTTCAATCTCACTCAATATGCTTAGATCTTTAAAAGTACGCAACGGAATTTGATGTGGTTTACTGAGGAAGGTATAATGTATAATTAACGCCGTGAAAAGGTTTTTTTTCCTGCGGCAAAATGGTAAGCAGCGGGTGAAACCGCTGGGCGGGCCGCTAGTTTTCAATATTTTTTATAAAACAAACTGCTGTTATAAAAATTACAGTCAAGTAGCCAATTAGTGAATGGACGTTTTGATATAGGACATTTGGTGAAAATGACATTATCGCTTGAGACGAAATGAGAAAACAGGCCTAAGCTTTGGTTATCAATGTTTTGCCGAAAAAAAAAGTTTTATAGTGAATCCTACTCCTATCAAATAATTATTAGTATTAAGGTTTATCAATTTATATATTGTGTAGAAGATCTCTGTTTTTTATTTTGGGTATAAAAACTGTTGGAAATATTTCAAGTTGTGATTTAGTTAAGAAATTCAACAAGTTTCCCCGAAAGATATGAATATAAATTAAGAAAAAAGATCACACATAAAATTTATATTTTTCTTGGAGGAATTTTCCGTTATTCCCATCGGCCCTCTATGGGGCGAATTGAGCGTTTTCCTTCCCAGAAGCCACCGAATCTCCTTTGGTGGCCGTTGGTTAGAAAAATCCCAAATGCCGCAGCGTGGGGCGATCAGGGATGGCTGATGGGAATAACGGAATTTGTTCAGTTTCATAGGCTAGTTCACGCTTAGAAATATTTATGGCAATTTTTTACGTATTGTATATTTTACCATTTGTCAATTCAGGTCATTGTCAAAATATGATTAAAACGAATCAGATACAATACTATCGTATAATATCATATTGAAAATATATTGCTATGTTTAAATAAGTAATAAAGAAAGCAATTTCAACGATATTCCATAGTATAAACTGGTAATATAACGCCTATTGTACCCACTTAAGCCATGTTTTTCATTGGTTTTGAACTTTAGGTGAGGGTAATTCGGTTTACAATTATTGGTACACATGTTGTACCGGGGTAGATGACGCCCGATTTGAAGAATTAATCCCTAAATCGCAACGTTATATTTGTGTTTCTAATTAAAAATTCATAAATTTCTTAATTCTCAATCTTATTATTTATGCGTGGGACACTGAGTTGCCGATGAACTCTGGTGTCAAGAGTTTTTCTCTATTAAACAACAAACAACAATTTAAACACACAATATGACATATGAGCGCTCTCAATAATAATGTTGCCATTTTAGGATTCACTCTTTAAATAACCGATTTATATTGCACTCTACTCTAGTGCGGCCGCGTTTATAAAAAATATAAGTGTAATAAATTCTATGTTAAAGACTAAAATAGCTAACTATAAATAGTACTGTCAAATAATGTCTGTTAAATAGGCTTAGACAAGGATAAGAGATGATCGCCTCTTAAATTGTCTATGATACACATCTGACGAGGTCATAGACAATTTATCTGTCAAAATGTTGTGGCGGTTAAACATAATATGAGATCTGCCGCCATCGCATGCACCTTTTACATCACGTTTTGTCAAACAAAACGCGATGTATATTTACGTTACAACAAACCACCTAAAAAGCGCGCCAAGTAAAATATGATACGAACGGTCCCTGACCTCACTTGAAGTTCTGATGGTTCAAAGTGTTTAGATGGACCTATTTTTGGCGTTTGATGATTTTGTAACGTAAAACTGTGCCTGCTACTGCTTTGACGTACAAAAAGTTGACATACATGGGTACCAACCCACGTATGAGGAAGGGCTGGGAAATCATAGACTATTTAAGATATGACATGACTAAAATAGTCTATGACATCTACTGTAAATAAAGTGACAGTGCTATTTTTAATTAGCCGTTTTAGTCAGCAACGTAGAATCGAGAGAATTGATAGTACTCAACATTGATTTTATTGTACAAGGACTTACAAAAAGGGGTACTTTCTCCATCGAACATATATCACGCCTTCATTCCTTGTGGGGTAAGCAGAGCGTAAACGGCTGTGAAAAACGAACATTTACGCCACGTCCGACAAACATTTGAGGGTCATTCAGAAAGTTTCGTATCGCCAGAGTGACAGCTTGTCAGCCCATTGCCTTAAACTACAATACACATGTAACCCTAGAGCCCCTTAGTCGCCTCTTACGACACCCACGGGAAAGAAATGGGGTGATGCTATGCTAAGCCGACATTCGAATAAAGCGTCCAAAAACCCATAGTAAATTAACCAGCTGATCAGGAATTTTCTATAAAGATGAAAAATATCGATTCATGTTCCATGGGGAAAGTTGTTAAATTTTTTGAGTACCTTGACCTTGTTATACCCATTTTTTTAACACCCTGTATACAGTCCACTTCAGTATTTCCCCATCCTACTCTGAAGCCGTAAAAAAGTTTTGTACAGTTTATAATAAATATGAAGTGTTATTTCACGATTAGTTTTAACTTATTATTATGTTTTACCGTTGCATTGAAGACTATGGAAGTGCGATTTTATTATATTAAACAAGTTTGCGATGTTACTACGTTGTTTTTATTTTAATTTTCTACACATATTATGCCTATTATCCCTTGCGGGGTAGGCAGAGCGTAAACGGCCGCACAAACGGACATTTACGCCACGTCTGACATACGTAGCCGAGTGTGATACTGATTATAGTTTGAAACGAGTATTCTAATGCCTAATTATATGCAGATGCAACCACTATTTTATCTACACTCTACAAAAAAAAATACTAATACACATTTCCAAACCTCCGCACCGGCGAGGTCAAATTCAATACGAGAACGTGATAAGCCTATATGGCTGAAAGTTTAATACTTTATAGTGTGGTAAATGAATGTTCATATGGAAATCTGCCCCGAAAAGTCAGGGGCGGAAAATTTTATGATTGAACTTTGTTACGACTACTAAGGCGACAATAGTAGTTTATGCAACTGTCGTATAATGGGGGTCATTAGAATGCGAGTGTCTGTTTATCACACGAGGCGCAGCCGAGTGTGATAATAGTTTGACACGAGCATTCTAATGCCTAATTATAGCAGTTGCATACACTATTTTATCTACACTCTCCAAAAAATAACTCAAAAACACTTTTCTAAACGTACGCACCGGCCATTGCAAGGCCCGATACAAGGACAAATTCAATACGAGAACGTAATATGGCTTGGTATGAATTTTTGAAAATTCTGTACTTTAGCAGTTGTTCAGATGTGGAATAACAACTGAACAATATCTAAACAACTGCTCAACATCGGAACAACATCTCAACAACAACAGAAAAAAAAACCTATTAAAACTACTGAACAACATCCGAAAAATATCCGTACAACAACAACTGTCAGGTGCGACGGAAGATAGCGATTTGAATATTGGCAAAAAAAAACTTCGTTTCATTACTCAACTTTATCGTATTAAGAGTTTTCTCATTAAGCATTACGCTTCTGTAATTTATAGTAAACCCTAGTTTTTATAGGCAGAATGCATAAAGTAGGTCATTATGCATCTGTTTTCGAATTCATAATTCGAACATTATGAGACGAGTGTAGATAAACATACTAAAATACCCCACCCCTCTGACTTGTGCCGCGGGGGGGGAAGCTCAAAGTAGGTCCCAATTTTTGGTTATTTGCTCATATCTCAGAAACGAGACGATGTATGAATTTTTGTTGTACTACACAATGAAAGCCAATAAAATTCTCTACATCTTTATTCCTAACCGTTTTTACCTATTCCAAACACTTGCTTAGTTATAAGTGATTTAAAATTGATACATTGTTACCCCCCCCCCCCCTCGAAACGTAACGCAACAAATAAATTTACATTTATATACAAAAGGTGCTTTGCCGCCGCTTTGGGCGTGAGGAGCCTGGTTCTTCTTCCTCAGTGTTGTACTTTTTACCCTCCTCGTATGTCACATCGTCTTTAGATCGTACGCAAGCCCCTACCTCTGCTATGTCATCGTCACTGCCGTCGTCATCGCCTTTGTCCTCTAAAATGGGAATGCTATTTGTGCAAGTTCCGTTTTTCTTTTGTGTGGGACATCGAGTCGACGAACGACCCGATAAACCATGTTGTCAATGTTTTTCAATCGCCTACAGCTACTGGTAGGCCTCTGACATACAACAATGGAGACTCTCGGGTTAAAGTGCCCTTCAAAGCATGAAATACAATGATGATTTGAAGTCGACCTCTGCCTGAACTACAAACTATCAACCATACTTAATAAAATAATATAAGCATAGAGTATTTTCACACGGTGAAGTTGGAAACAGTTAATAAAAAACTGGCTAAAACTCGCATAAACTCCTATAATAACATTATATATAAATATCCTTCAGACTTATGTAGATATTTTGTTCAACACTTATCGCAGAATTCTCATTCTGGGCACCCCGTAACGCTGGGATGCAGCTGGGACTTCTTACAAGCTATTCTCTTTATTTCATATATAACTTTGAAGAATAAAAACTGATGACTAGGCAGCATGGTCCTTCGTGATCTAAAACCAGACTTCCTACCACCAACTGAGGGAGCAGCAGCAGAGCACTCATTCCGCACATACCACTAGGTCCAGGTTTGGGTTGGAAACGACCTTTCCCCTGAAATGTGGGGATGGAAACGTAATGAAAGCAATCTTCTAGTGCCTATCCAAACAACAGACCCAGCCGCACCGGAAGAAGTATTAAAGCTTATATTTTGCCGCTGCGCCACTGACTGCAGTACCTAGTGCTGGTTGTGGCTGTAAGAAGGCCTCCATGCTGTGCTCCGCGATTTGCCACAATTGCCACGGAACTTGCACAAATAGCATTCCCATTTTAGAGGACAAAAGCGATGACGACGGCAGTGACGATGACATAGCAGAGGTAGGGGCTTGCGTACGATCTAAAGACGATGTGACATACGAGGAGGGTAGAAAGTACAACACTGAGGAAGAACAACCAGGCTCCTCACGCCCAAAGCGGCGGCGAAGCACCTTTTGTATATAAATGTAAATTTATTTGTTGCGTTACGTTTCGAGGGGGGGGGGGGGTAACAATGTATCAATTTTAAATCTCTTATAACTAAGCAAGAGTTTGGAATAGGTAAAAACGGTTAGGAATAAAGATGTAGAGAATTTTATTGGCTTTCATTGTGTAGTACAACAAAAATTCATACATCGTCTCGTTTCTGAGATATGGGCAAATAACCAAAAATTGGGACCTACTTTGAGCTTCCCCCCCCGCGGCACAAGTCAGAGGGGTGGGGTATTTTAGTATGTTTGTCGCCTTAGTAGTCGTAACAAAGTTCAATCATAAAATTTTCCGCCCCTGACTTTTCCGGGCAGATTCATACATTTGCCACACTATTTAGCAGTTATCCAGATGTCGGTTGGTTGTTGTTCAGCAGAACATCATCTGAACAACAAGTTAACAAAACAACTTAACAACAACCATACAACCGAACAACATCTGACAGGTGCGGTGAAAGATGGCGGCAAATTTGAGAAATGGCAAAAAAACACTTAGTTTCATTTCTCCATTTTATCGAAGGTGTACCTTCATAATAGACATAATGCTTCAGCGTTTGAGAAGAAACTGTAGTTTCGTAGGCAGAACGCATATAGTATGGTTTTATACAACTGTTTTCGAGTTAGTTATCCATGAGACGGGTGTAAATAAGGTAGTTGGCGCACCGACATACACACTTTCCGTACGTCATGGCATTAACACGAATCTGACAGCTGTCAAATATGGCTTATTGAGATGGCCGCACTGTACTGGCTTATAACACAGATATTGGCATCAATTCGGGATATAAATTCTCCTTACTTGCCTTATATTAGTGCTGTCACTTTCCGTCAAATAGGTTTAGAAAAGGATAGGAGATATTTTAGTCGTGTCATGTCTTATAATTTCATGCAAAATACGTGTTATCTGTCAAAGTAAGGCGACGATCAACACAATCGCGACTAAATGGACAAGAAAAGGCGAAGAAACCATTGACGTTTTTAAAAATGACAGGACTTAGATATCTCCTTTCCTTTTCTAAACATATTTGACGGAAAGTGACGTAAGGACAATTTATATCCCGAATTGAGGGCAAGGCAATATATTACTACAGTGTCTTGTCTTGTCAGGAAACTATAAAATCGGTATTTGTATAATATGGCGTACCCTGGGGGCCTACGTCCAGCAGTGGTCTGCAATAGGCTGATGATGTATTATATAGGGTGAAAATTTACTAGTGACCGATACCCAAAATGTAGGTCGGGCTGGTGATAAGGACAATGGCAACTAAACAAGGTGTAATGGACAGCCCTCTGAATACTGATATGGTGCATTCAGACAATGAAACTGAACAATTTTACGTAGAAAATATTTCAGGATACGTCAAGGACTTCCCATAGTAAATGCATTCAGCTAAACGTGATTCTGTGGTCGAATATTTTTGGGCGTTTCCTAACATATGTTCGGGAAAGTTTTTCAGTTAGATGCACCTTATCAGTATTCGGAGGGCTGTCCCTAAGTCTAGCGCCGAACCTTCCGCTAAATACGCTCGTAGTGTATTTCAAGTTATCTATGACACATTAGTCCAAATTACGCCGCGTTCTGCGTAGTGAGTAGTGAGAAAAAACAGACCTTCCTTCGGGCTGTTTTTTCAGCTAAAACGCATTTAATGTATTTTGCATAGCAAGCGACACAACACGCGACGCGTTGCGCGACCGAAAGTTCGGCGGGCAGCGGGCGTAGCTGAACGTGCGCGTTGCCACCAGTGCCATGTATTATCATTGTACAGGTACAGGTCCACATTTACAGGCGAAAATCTGCCTGTAGCACACTTGTAGTTACAATTTACAGGTTACAGGCGTTTTATGAAGACACTTGTAAAGTTACCATAGTAAGTACCGCTCCAAAATCTCGACTACAGGTAAATTTTACAAGTCGATGTACAACACTATCGATTCATTCATTTCATTCACTAAAATTCAACGTCAATGCTATAGCACAGATAAAATAATGTAAAAGTATGTATTCACTTTGCTAAATATATAAGACATTACACTGAAAAATATTATTTTAATAAAAAGGAAATTACAAAAATGAAATCAACAATATTTCTAATAAAAATCATATTAGTACGTTAAAATAGTACTGTTGTGAATTAATAATAATAATCCACAATTGACGATAAAGTTTTGCTTGGGCGCGTTCTTCGGGAGCTTTAGGTATTTTACGCGCCAAGGCGACCCGCCTCTGCTTTACGCGCGGGCCATTTTGAATTGAACTTCGCTGACCTTACGCGGCGGGCGAGAACGCCACAGTATAAAATTATGCAGTAGGCAAACTAAGTTGGTCATTGTGTTGGTAAGTTAGTTATGTGTGTTAGGATATTGGAAGGACAGTTAAGTAAGCTAATTTATTGACTGTTACCATGCACCTATTACTATTCACCTGTGTATTCACCTGTGTTAATACTCATAAAATTACCGGCTTAAATAAATTTTGACTTCAAAAATCAATCACTTGAAGCTGGTCAAAACTCATAAAAAATTTAGTCGGTGTCGGATGGAACCGTGAGCGTGCTGGATGGTGCCAGGAGCGTGCTGGATAGTGCACGTGCTGGATGACGCCGGTAGCATGCTGATGGTACCATAAGCAATGCATGGGCTGCTAATACACGCACAAAAGCAAGAGATAATGATTAATAATGGAGATTTTATGGCTCTTGCCTACCCTATACAAGCAATGAGAATGAATGATAAAAACAAACATAATGGATAACCATGGTGCGTTTTACTTTTAATGTCTAGGAAATAAATAAAAAATACGAGAAAACCTGTGTTTTTTTACCTTTTTCATATCTCAAAAAATGGCCGAGATATTTAAGTTCAAAGTGTGTAGTTTCGGGCGAAGGTTTTTAAAAACGCGGGCGAGCGCAGACTAGCCGATGACGTCACGGCTCGAGTCATTCGGCAGTCGCGCTTACGCTCGCACGCCGTCGCGCAGTGAAATTAAATATTATAAAATAAAATGCCAGGGAAATACTGTATTGTGCCGGAATGTTTAAACTCCACGGTTAAAACACCAAATAAACTCTTCTTTTATGTGCCTAAGGACCAAAAAATAAGAAAAAAGGGGATGAATAAAGGGGTACCTATAGGTAGACGCGTGGAGTAGACATGCGCCTCCTTGACCCACACTGTAGGTATAACAGTTGGCTGAAGTAGGTATGCGTATGCGCCTCCTTGTCAAGGAGGCCGCCGCCGCCGTGGTATTGGCAAGTAAGTAGGTACGCGTGGAAACCCATAGGTAGGTAGGTACCTACTTCAGGATGGACGCTCATGCACTCGCCAGTTCCACGGCGAGTAGGTAGGTCCGTGTGGAAACACATAGGTAGGTAGGTACCTACTTCAGGATGGACGCACATGCACTCGCCAGTTCCACGGCGAGTAGGTAGGTACGCGTGGAAACACATAGGTAGGTAGGTACGTACTTCAGGATGGACGCTCATGCACTCGCCAGTTCCACGGCGAGTAGGTAGGTACGCGTGGAAACACATAGATAGGTAGGTACCTACTTCAGGATGGACGCACATGCACTCGCCAGTTCCACGGCGAGTAGGTAGGTACGCGTGGAAACACATAGGTAGGTAGGTACGTACTTCAGGATGGACGCTCATGCACTCGCCAGTTCCACGGCGAGTAGGTAGGTACGCATGGAAACACATAGATAGGTAGGTACCTACTTCAGGATGGACGCACATGCACTCGCCGAAAGTATTTTTATCACCGCCCATAGTAGGTATGTAGGTACTAAATAAAAAAAACACTATGATTCAGTTAATGTAATGCTTACATATATGTACATACCTTTTCATTTTTATTCCACGAATTTCGACAGCGGTAAAATCTTTATTCATGAAATATTGGGCCACCATCAAACTATCAATTTTTGGCAGATTGTCCGACTGACCTTTCACAAATCCTGCTTCCATTTTACTCACTACACTTATATAACCTACACATAAACACCATATAAAGTATTTCTTTGCAAGATCGAAGAACATCGAAACAAAATCACCGAAACGTGCAGCGCGCTGTGTTGCGGTCGCGAGTTGTCCCGAGTCGTGACGTCTGAGTCTTAGCGCGCGTAATCTCGGAAATTCGAAATTGGGGTAAAACTTCTCTTCGTCATAACTTGCGAAATACTGCATGTATTGAAGTGAAATAAAACAAGTGTAATGTACATGATCTACGCTCCAATTTAAAGTGTATTTGAAAATCATATTTTGACCCCTCAGGCTTATCTATTGTTTAGTACAATATTACATTTATTCGTATCGAGTTATAGTACCTACGGGTTGATTGATTTACGCCACGTCTGACAAATATTTGACGGTCATTCGGAAAATTGTGTATCGCCATAGTGACAGGTTGCCAGCCCATCGCCTAAAATTGCAATACACACCCTCGAGTCCCTTAGTCGCCTCTTACGACTCCCACGGGAAATAAATGCTATTCTAAGCCGGCATCACACGGCAAACGGTATTATTTGCATAAAACTTAATAGTAAAGCCGCCATCTATGCGACGTCATAGATACCTAGTGTACCAAAACAGTCTGATCCATCATCAGAAGATTATGATGAATCAAACGGAACGTGTTTTAGCTATCGCGTATGAGGTGACGACGACTTTTCTCAAAATCGAGTCCTTCGTCCAGACTATCTGGCTCCAAGAGCTTTTCAGCAAAAGTCTTTTATAAAGGACTATGGGTAACCGGAGTTTTGAATTTTGTTAAACTCCCTGGATGGCATAATTTCAGTAGATGGATTTAAGTATAACATTATTTTACAATTATTATTATTTTGTAATAAGATGTAATAATAATCAATCATTTCGACATCTGGTGTGATTTCAATATTTCTCTGCTACATATAATACAACACATTCCACTGTACTCACCAATTCGCCTACCAAGCGTACGGTGAGCATGGCAAACACCCTCTAATACCAGGAGGCGCATGTCCAGCTGTGGACCGTTGTAGTTGTTGATGTTGTCAATATCCAAATATTACTAGTCCTTTTAAAAAAAGTTAAAATATCTAGTAGCCGGCCTAACTTTTTCTTTCCGTTGTTATACTGCATTAATTATACTGTGGCACTAAATGGTAACAAATAAATCAAAAAATCAAATCACGTCGCACGTCGAGCAGAGCACCAGCACAGGTCCAGCCTCCGTAAGCGCCACCGCGCGACTGACGAAGCCCGCGGAGTCGCCCCCTCGCCTTTTTGTAGGTATTTAGACATCCTAATTCATAAAGTAGCATTACAACATTCAACTTGCCGATTTTTACTAGATAATTGATTTATCTAAAGAGTAGTATAAAAATTATCTCAATAAGATTAATATTCTAAGCATAATATCGTAATGAAATTTTGAATAGAGGCAACTTTGGCATTTTATTCTATCGAGCGAATTTCATCTGATTGTGTAGTTGAGATCGAATTTGTATCTGTTAGATCCTCAACTGCAATATATATTTTTTTCAAAATTTTACGACTCTTTTCTATTGAGTAATATCCTTTTGAAAAACGGCATTTGAGGTAAAAGGCGCCAAGGAACGCATTTTGAGTACTTTTGAACATATTGAATAGATGCAGAAATACAAGTGCATCTATTCTGCAAATGCAGAATAGATGCACTTGTAGAATAATTACCTAGGTCAGACGACCTGTAAAGTTATTCACAAGTTGTAAGTTTTTACAGTTGTAGTTTACAAGTCTTTTGATGAACACCTGTAAAAACTTGCTCGATTGTGTTTTTAAAAGCAAAATCTACCCTATGGTTTGTCGATGGAAATCTACAGGTGCCTGTAGCTGTGACTTGTAAAATTGTAGACCTGTAGCTTCGAAAAACGCCTGTAGTTGTAATTTTCATCAGTGTTGCTATTTAAATATTAATTTTGGCGCGATGTTGCCACTTTTTCGCCTGTAGAATTGTAGTTGTTCAATGATAGCACAGGCCACAGGTACCGCCAGCGGGGGTTGTATTGTAGGTTAGGTAGGTGGTATGGTAGGTTTTATGATAGATTGAATGGTGGGTTGTATGTTAGGTTGTAAGGTAGGTTGTACGGTAGGCTAGGTAGGTTAAGTAGGTTGTATGGTAGGTTGTTTGGTAGGTTAGTTAGATTGTATGGTAGGTTGTATGGAAGGTTGTATGGTAGTTTGTATGGTAGTTTGTATTCTAGATTAGGTAGATTGTATGGAAGGTTTATTCAATCTACCATACAACCTACTTAACCTACCATACACACAACCTTACAACCTTCCATACAACCTACCATTCAAACTATCGTTCAACCTACCATACAAATGAAAATGAAAATGAAATAACTTTATTCAATGTAGGTTAGCGTTATCACTTATTGACGTCATGATCGGTCATTGTAAAAAAAAGAAATTTGCATAACGCAATCTTCTTCTTTTTATAACAATTTTGTATTGTCCTAATAGAAAACCGGCTCGTACAAATGATTATACAACCTATCTAACCTATCATACAACCTACCAAACAACCTTCCATACAATCTACCTAATCTACCAAACAACCTACCTTACAACCTATTTAACCCACCATACAACCCACCATTCAATCTACCATACAACCTACTTAACCTACCATACAACCTACCTTACAACCTTCCATTCAAACTACCATACAACCTACCTTACAAATGACCATACAACCTATCTAACCTACCATACAACCTACCAAACAACCTACCATATAATCTACGTAACCTACCTTATAACCTTCTATACAACCTACTTAACCTACCATACAAGTCATCATTCAATCTACCATACAACCTACCATACAACCTACAGTATAAAATTTATATAAAAAATGTATCCAACTTATTTTACATTACACGTAACTTTCCGTCGCGTAGCGCACTGAACACCCAAGTAACAAAAAGTGGTCTTGTAGTGGTTCCGGGGCCAGGCCTATAAGTGGCTAGTAAATGTTTATAACCACGGAAAAGGGCCCATTTTATAGGCGTTCTTTTGCTGATAAAACATTCATAGTAGACTTGGCAAGCACCACTTAGGCTAATATTACACTTATATTTGGACTACGCAGAACTATCTGCTCCCGTGAAGCCCACTATGGGCCACCAATAGACCTAGGCAGGTCTGTAACGTACTCCACGCTTCTATTACTAGCTACTTCAAACGTTTGTGAATTTAGCTGTGTTGTATTAGTGCCGTGGAGGTGAAAAATATATAAAACAAGTATAAAATAAAAGGCACGTTCAACTATTTAATATTAAATGTATTAATAAGTATTTTGCATGTAATAATATGCGTGCATACGTGTTTGCACGGCCAACGCGTAAGTGTTTTCGGTGAAATATATTGTATTTTACATCTCAATTTTTGTTCGCCTTTCGAACTCGGCATATTTAAAAAGTTGTGCTTACAAATAATATTAATCCTAATAACATTATTGCAACCATCTTGTGACGAATTGGGGTTCCATACACGCGATAAATATTATAGGTAAATGTCATCTTAAATTGGTATCCTGAAGATAGCTTTGGATCCTAATAGATTTATAGAAAACTTTTATAAATAAATTTAGACTATTACAGCGTTAGAGAGTACACAATAAAACCAAGTAAACTTACTCTTAAGGAAAACCACCATAGCACTAACTCACTTACGACTGGCATATAAAGTTGACTTTTACACGCCTATAAGCTCACTTAACAAACGCAAATGGTTCTAAGTACATGTGGTTCTATACATTACTATTACTAGCGCATGACCCTTATAGCGGATTTATTATTACTTCTTGTAGGTAATTATAACTATTACTTACAAGAGCAACTTCTCTTAAGTGTATTTACACCTTTGCAACACTTTTATAGGCCCCATTAGCTTTTACTGTGCTTATAACTTAGTTCTGTACGCCACTGAAAGTCAACTTATAAGTACAGATGTACTATAAAACTAAACGAACTCAGTGTAACCTGTTATAAGCTTGGTAGTAAAACCTGGAACCACTAAGAGCAAGTTACTAGTGCTGTAAGCCTGTAAACTGGGCACTACGGGAGAACTTTGTTACTTGGGCAAGACGCCGCATTTAGCCGAACGTGCGGCGCCGTACGTTCCGCAGACGTGTCGCAAAACTAAAGACGAACGTACGGCGCCGTACATTCCGAAGGTACTTACACCCCGTATTTTACACTATTTATAAGCTATGTTCCTTGGGCAATATTGTTCTATATCACCAGCCCGTCCGAGTTTGCGGTTTGCGAGAAATGTACGAACATAGCAAAATACTAAAGAAACAATTAATTCTAGGAGTAATTTTATTTTTACACATTCTAGTATTTACAAAATATATACAAATAAACTAATCAGATTAACATATGAATAAACTAACGTTTTAGTAGTTAATTTAGTACATTTCCTTGATCTCCCTTCCATATCGATTGACTATGGGAAGACATCGGAAAAGAACTGAAAAGAAAACTTTGTCTAAGGCGAGTGCAGTTGTAAACGGCCTCGACAGTGGCGCCACTACACAAAAAAATCTACTTATACAAACAATCTATCAGAATGTCCGTTACTCATTTGTTATGTATTATCCTTATGTAAAATTAGAACCTACAAACTCAATGAAATATTCGCTGTCATTAAAGTTATGGCATTTAGCAAATTCGATAGTTAAGTACAGCTATTTCAGAAAAGTTATTGCAGTAACGGTTTAAGTTTAAGATAACTAAAAAAAGAACAAGATAAATAAAAAACAACATAACAGTGCCGCACGAAACACGAAAACTTAATTACCCAATCAGAATCAAGTGAGTTGCGTAAATCTACGTTATGAGTGATACTTGTTCGTTTAATAAAGAGAGCAATGGTTACCAAATAGGAAAGCGATTTCTGGCACAGCTTCCACAATTGCCCTCTTGATGCCTTCCAGCCTGACCCTGATGAGGAACTGCGCCAGGGTCACGGCAAACCCTATCAGGACGAAGGCCAAAGCGTACCGCAGGTAGATTTCGATCAGCATCGAATTTTCCTGAAAATCCGTACTAATATTATAAATCTGAGAGTTTGTGTGCGGGTATGTATGTTTGTTATCTCTTCACGCTAAAACGGATAGACCGATTTGGATGAAATTTTGAACACAGCTAGGGTATAACCTGGAATAACATATAAGCTACTTTTTACCGCGGGAAAGCAACTATTACCACGAGAAATTGAGTGGCAGCGGGTGAAATCTAGTAATATAGAGGGATATATCCGATCTCGACGATCCCACAGAAAAACCTCGAATAATGTTTTTGTGGGGCTATGTTTTATTTTAAGAATACTTTATTGATTGATTAATAAATTAATTAATTCATTTATCACGCATATATCCCTTGCGAGGTAGGCAGAGCGTAAACGGACGAAAAAACTAACATTTATGCCACCCCCGACAAACATTTGAGAGTTATACAGAAAAGCGTGTGCCACCATGGTTACAGGTTGTCAGCACATTGCTTAAAATTGCAATACACATGTAACCGCCCAGAAAATAATAATGCGAAATAAGTGCCTTAGTAATTCTAATAAGTTCTACTGTGTTCTAGAGATGGTACAGACATACATACACATATCACGCCTGTTATCCCTTGCAGGGTAGGCAGAGCGGAAACGGCCGCAAAAACGAACATTTACGCCACGTCTGACATATTTGAGGGTCAGTCGGAAAATTTTGTGTATAATTTTCCGATTGAATAGCTAGGAATTATTTATTTATTACAGCTTATAAATTTGATTTAACATTGAAAAAATAAAATGTAACAAAAGAGATTACAAAAAAATAACTTTTGCTTTACAGCAACTAAATATAAAAGAACTTAACAATGAAAAATTGATAAACAAGGACAGAGATGTGTAAGCTATGTAAGAATTGGCTAAGGATGTCTCCCGGCAAAATCGTGGCCAACTAGTATCTACACTTATAGAATTCTAAAATTCTGTTCCTTTTTTTTTGTTAACTGCATGAGAAAACCTATGTCTTATAAGTAGGTACCTACTGCTTATTCTAATAAGTACGGCCGATGTGGCGCAGTGGTAGTGTGACTGCCTGCGACGCAAAGGTTCCGGGTTCGATTCTCGGTGGGGCACTCTCAAAGTTGATATTTATCACTTTTTTTTTTTTTGCGAACTTGCAAAATTTTCGAAAAGTTTAAAAAGTTCGCAAAAATTGTATACCTAACACGGGAAGTGTTTTAAAATTTGGTACTCAATTTATCACTTTGTGAATTTGTTTCCAGTCTGGTTAGGACATTGCAGGCTGAACCACCTGATTGTCCGAAAAGCAAGCTGGTTCCGTGCTTCGGAGGGCACGTTAAGCCGTGTCGGTCCCGGTTGCTGTCTATGATTACTAAGATGGCGGTCGTTACACAACCATGTCAGAGGCCTACTACCTAGTAGTAGGCGGTTGAAAAACTCTGGACACCAGGGTTCATCGTGTCGTTGATGGAAAAAGAAGAAAAAGAAGAATTCCAATAAGTTCTTCCTTCCAATAAGAGACGATATAAAATCGAAACAGCATTATTTAAGAAGCATATACCGTTACCGGTTGATCCACTTAGGGTCCAAAGGAAAAAAACAAAGATTCTGGACATCCTAAGTTAGTAGTAAGTTACTAATCTAGCAAAAACTTAATACAAAATACTCTATCAGTCAGGCTAATCTTATCAGTATGAGAGGTCCAATTATTATCATGTAACTCACAGTGCTATATTACTTTCATAAATGAAAATAAGAAATTGAAAAAATGTCAGCGCCCGCCGGGACTTGAACCCGGGACCGTGGAGTACCGTTCCACTGCTCTGCCAACTGAGCTACCGGCGGCGCCCCGACGTAAGCCGACGAAATCTTCAACCTCTTGGTACTCGTCTCGAAGCGACGACAAGCGACATCTAGTATAAGTTATTTGAAACGAATACTATGGTCAGTCCACTTAAGAGTGAAATTCGAACCATGCGATGAAGCTTTGCTTAATTAAATGTACTATGGTTTTATTTTGCACTCACAGTGCTATATTACTTTCATAAATGAAAATAAGAAATTGAAAAAATGTCAGCGCCCGCCGGGACTTGAACCCGGGACCGTGGAGTACCGTTCCACTGCTCTGCCAACTCTGGCAGAGCAGTGGAGTATTTTCATTTATTATCATGTAATTTCACATTGTTTAGCTAGCTTATAAAGTCAAGAATACCGATACTCGCGGGAGCACGAGAAGTGGCATGACGAGTAGCAGCGCGAGTTACATGCTGTTTGTGTTTACTGCTCGTACTGCCCACTTCCCTAACTATTTTTGTGCCCATAGTTGAATTGTGTGAACGTCGCATTGGAGTGAATGTTGATAGCATGACAGATGAAGATCATCATAGATAATCGATCAAGAACATAATGAACGCCATCTGGCGCTTAGCGCCATCTATGACCGAGTATCTATGGCAAATAGTTTTATTAGTTCCGCTACCCGACGCGCGGCGGCGACATATTAGCACCAACGCTAACGTCCTATAGCGAGCCGGAACATTACCCCTACTCGCCCTAATAGCACGTTCACACCATGCACCTGCTCCTGCCGCTGTCGCGAATATTGCTCGATATACTTCCGCGGAAGTAACAACGCGAGTGAGTGTTCACACACTGTCGTTATACTCTTCTTGCACCAATACGAGTTAGCTAGATAGCAATACATTCCACAAGCGTTCGTGCTGCCGTTCCTTAGACTCGCGCACGAAAAGCCGACACTCGAGGGAGCACGGGAAGTGGCAGCGGCATGACGAGTAGCAGCGCGAGTAACCTGTTCACACACTCGCGCTGCCCACTTCCCTTACATTTCCCTTCCCATATTATTATTTTATTTTTATTTCTTTATTGCAATACAATGTTTAAACTTATAATATAGAACAGTGTTTCACAAAACTGCACAATTTGACTGTGAGATCAGACGATACTCGCTTTTAACTTATACAATATTTCACTTATTGTAAAACTTAAAACTAATTAACCTGAAGTGCCTTACTATAATGAATTTAGATAGAACTTCTTTAATTTGATTTTAAATAACGATTTTTTAGGTCGATTGACATCGTGTGAACGTGCTATAAGGTGGGGCCTCTGGTTCGCTAAGTGTTTTTAATCTTACCACAACAGCTGCCATCAGCAACATCACATTGACCATCTGGAACAGTGAGAGTAGCCAGCATCGTAATGAGAGGATATGTTCCGTGATTGGATGCCGACAGAAGTATAAGTCGTCGTGTAGCGTCAACTTGTCTACGCAACAGGATATCTGGAAATATACAATCATTCTTCTTTCTTTCTTCTTCTATTTTTTTTTGGTCACTTGCAAAATTTTCAAGCCCGGGCAGGATAACACGGTATAAAATTTGGTATTCAATTCAATCATTATTTCTTTTCGTGTGGGACACCGAACGAGTTGTCTAACGATCCGACGAACCCTGGTGTCAACCGCCTAAAACTAGACGGAATTTGTACCTAATGGTTGTGTAACAAACGCAGTCGTAAGAAACCATAGATAGCAACCGGGACCGATGGCTTTACGTTCCCTTCGAAGCACGGACCCACATTTCTTCATCAGGTGGTTCGGCCTAAAATGTCCTAATCTAACTGGAAATAAATTCAGAAAGTGATAGTGTACAATTTGTGAGTGGCCTACCGGGAATCGGACCCGGAACTTTTGCGTCGCAGGCTGTCGCACTACCACTGCGCCACATTTATGTCGGCTTGGAATACCATCACCCCATTTCGTTCCCGTGGGCTGACAACCTGTCACTATAGCGATACACAATTTTCCAAATGACCCTCAAACATTTGTCAGACGTGGCGTAAATAACCGTTTACACTCTGCCTACCCCGAAAGGGACTATAGGCGTGATATGTGAATGTGATAAATCATTTAGGTACGTACCAAACTTATGATAGCAATTAAAACGACGGCCATCCTTTTCGATATGAAGGAGAATTCAGGATCCCTGATGTAGTAGGGGTACCAGACCAGCTCTTGAGGAGCTATTGGGGCTAAGTTCATTTCGCTTACGTTTCTAGTTTTTATTTCATTTTCAAACTAGCGACACTCGCTGCTTCCCGTTTTCCTGAAGAAACAATGAATGAATTAATTTATTGATCAGTAAAGTATTCTTAAAACTAAAACATAGCCCCACAAAACCATTATTCCAGTACGCAAAGCTTTTTGCGTTAAAAGGTAGCTAAAACTTGGATCATACACCATCTATTAAAAATAAACTAGTTTTGAAGAACTTAGCATACAAAGCATATACAAAGGGACACGGCAAGCGATCATATGTTATACTATGTAGTGATAACTATTTTTTTCTAAGAGTAGTGTAGTAAATTACTTCTATATAATATACTTACACTTTTTTGATACCTACTGTAGCTTGTATATAAATATTTTTAGTATTTTTACCAGTTTTCGCAAACTTAGTTTAATATTATGACATTTATTTATGACCATACCCCTACATAAATAAGTTACTCTATGTTTATGACCAAAATTATGTCCACAGATCTCAATATGTGTCCTAAATTATATTGTCTTGATTACGACGATTATGACTTGATTATTTGTTGGATACTAGTGTTTCCACAGGCGGTTTCACTTGCGCATTCTTTTTACGTATGGAACACCAAGTCAACGAACAAAACGACAAATCCAATAAAGCCTTTTTACCCCTTTGGGGTTTAAAATTTTGAAAATTAATAAAATATGTTTGTTTCAGGCACAAGTCCAATATAAATAGTCACAATGCAACATGTAATAATGCTGAATCGCTAATTGATAACTAGAGCTCCTTCAAATGTAAATGATAAATTTCCATTCAAACGTTTATTTTAACTCTTTTGGGGTCAAAAATTAGAAAGTCCTACTAGAAATTCTGAAACACGTGTGAGATTATTTCAGTTTCTTAATCTTATTCCAAAATTTGAAACAGTCCGCTTCAAAGACCACAAACTTTCATACAAACGTTTAACCCCTTTTGTACCCCATTGGGCGTATCCCATTGATACGATACGAAGAAGAAAACTACAATTCTGAAAATCCGCTCTAAACGGATAGTAATATAAGTAAATAGAACTACTGCCCAAATTGCATGGTTCTAGCATAAGTAGTTTGGACTGCGCGTTGATGAATCAGTCAGTCAGTCAGTCAGACATATGTTTTTATACCTGTAAGAAAATAATGACTTAACATGTATGTATGTATATACTCTTTGGCTGTGTTTGACGTTTATAACCAAATCTATGAAATTCATTGTCATAGAGTCATAGAGTCTCCAAGTGGTCTCCTAAGAGTACTTTTTAATTATTTGTTCATTGGACAGGAAAGGTCTTAAAACCATACAGCCTCGTCTTCATTCAGTACTCTTCCTAAAACCTATTTTTCTCATGGGATCGCGATAGTGGAGTGTGATTGTAATTGCAATGGCTGCAGCAGCGGCTACTGTGATGTCGTCATCCTCATCCGAAAGGACGTGCCTAGGACGGCGTTTAAAACGCGAGGTTGGATGGGGGAAGTAGTTGGACACGGCAACTATTAAGGGGACGGATCACTACATTGTTCTTCACTGCCGCCTCATTATTATGTTAATCCGACCACACTAACACAATAATTTCAGCAAAAAATTTGGTTTTTCTTTCAAATAAAAGTTACGTTGAACTCTCGTTTTGCGCGCAAAATACCCAGTATTCAAAGAGATCAAAATCAAGCGATATGTTTTTGCCATGTAATTATTTCTTCCTTCCTGCTTCTTATAGCACGTGCACACAATGCTCCAATGCTCCGCAGTGGTAGTGCGACTGCATGCGACGCAAAGGTTCCGGGTTCGATTCTCGGTGGGACACTCACCAAGTTGATATTTATCACTTTGTGAATTTGTTCCCGGTCTGGTTAGGATTGCAGGTTAGTATTGCAGGTTGAATCAACTGATTGTCCAGAAAGAAATGGTTCCGTGCTTCGGAGGGCACGTTAAGCCGTCGTTCCCGGTTGCTGTCTTTGATTACTCTGACGGCGGTCGTAACACAACCATGTCAGAGGCCTACTAGTGGTAGTAGGCTGTTGCAAAACTCTGACACCAGGGTGGGTCGTTGGACGACTCAGTGTCCCACACGAAAAGAGAGAGACTATGCTCCTGCTCCTGCCGCTGTCACGAATATTGCTTGAAATACTTACGCGGAAGTATCATCGCGAGTGAGCAAGCGAGTGAGTGTTCACACACTGCCGTTATACTCTTCTCGCACCAATATGAGTGAGCGAGATAGCAATACATTCCGTTAGCGCTCGTGCTGCCGTTCCTTTGACATAAATTATATGTGATAAGTAAGAATGTAGTAAGTATATTCCAAGGTTTCCGCAGTATACCCCGTGACCCTGACAGATCTACCCAAAACAGTGCCTTACAACTGTCTCCATCTTCGAGCAACTCGGTCTTCCGTCTCGTTCCGTCCGGGACGGAAGGCCGTCGTTGCTCGATGGTCTCCATACCTACCCTTCGAGCAACACGGTCTTCCGTCTCGTTCCGTCCGGGACGGAAGGCCGTCGTTGCTCGAAGGTCTCCATACCTACCCTTCGAGCAACACGGTCTTCCGTCTCGTTCCGTCCGGGACGGAAGGCCGTCGTTGCTCGAAGGTCTCCATACCTACCCTTCGAGCAACACGGTCTTCCGTCTCGTTCCGTCCGGGACGGAAGGCCGTTGTTGCTCGAAGTACCTACCCCATAGAATGAAGAACATTAAAACTCTGTGTCTGCAAACTTCATCGAACTTTTACATTTTTAAAAGTTTTATTTTTCTGTATGTCATACATGTCATATTATATCAGGTTATAGCGTGGGCAGAGTTTGGCCAAAGTCAGCTATTGATTTTAATTATAATTCTGAGGTTTACCAAACGGATACCAGAAAATAGGTAGCGGAAAATGTGGCGCTACTTATTCATACTTTGTTTGTTAGTTTTTTTCCGCGATGCCTATGCTGAAGATAAGGCATCTGAAGATAAGGCATCTGAAGATAAGGCATCTGAAGATAAGGCATCTGAAGATAAGGCATCTGAAGATAAGGCACCTGAAGATAAAGGACCTGAAGTTAAACCGCCTGCAGATAAACTGCCTGAAGAAAAAGAACTCGAAGTTTTGCATGCCGGTAAGATACCTCCTACTAGTCGTAGCTAGCAACCGAGGCCAACAAATATATTGTCTGATTACTGCATGACGTGCCCTTCGAAACACGGAACCATTCGTAGGTCACAGGTTTGATTCGAGGTATTCGTTTTATTGATGGCTTACCAGATAGTACGTGGGTCGTGGATTCGATCCCCACAAGACATGTGTCCGGTCAATTTTCAAATATTTATTGTTTAGTCTGGGTGTTTTCTATGTATAATAAATAATCATATTGTCTGATTATTGCATATGTTTTTAAAAGCATGTATAATTAATTAGGACAGAAATTCTGGAGTTATTGAATGTTAAAGTTGGGTATTGAATGAGACAAAAATTCGTTCTCTTCAGTAAACAGTGTAAAAAAGATTCACATCTTTGTAAAATCTTTGGTGAAAATGATTTAACTATTGACGAACTTTTGAAAATTTTGGTTTGTTTCCCTGTTTTGTGCATCAATGGTTTTTTTAGAGATTCTCGAGTGTCATGTAGAGGGCGCTCTGCTTAATTGAAATAACGTTCCTTTATATGAAAATCTGTACCACTTTACAAAATATTCTTATTTACAAAATTTTCGTTCTAAATTTCTTATAGATTTTTTGTTTGCTTACATGAATGATACGCAAGACGACAAGTTTATTTTGGAGCAAATCAAACTAAAATAAATAATAACGAACACAACTGAACCTAAGACAAAAATATGGCTGCCGCCAGACATATTGAAACGTATAACTTTCAGTTTAGCACAGTGCCCTCTGGTTTGACATTCAGAACTATCAACAGAAAAACTCCCTTTGCCTTGCAATTTTTTAAATGAAGTTCAACTGAAGTTTTCAACACAGCGTGATTCGGTATACATTGCTTGTTATTTCATGGGTGTTGTTATCATTTCATTAAAACTGAAGATAACCAGCAATGTACGAAATTCGTCGGAAGAGCAATGTAGTACTTACCTAGTCAAGTGATGTCATTATTTCATCGACTAAAGAATCTTTCTTAGTATTATAAATACGAATGTTTGTATGTTTGTTTGATTCTTCTTCACGCAAAAACTACTGAACTGATTGTAAAGAAATTACGCACACATATAGAAGGTAACATGGATTAACACATAGATAGGTTTTTATTTTATGCAAGCAACGCCGCGGGTAGCAGCTAGTGCTATATGAGTCATTTTCAACAACTGCATATTTTTGTCAATTTCGGTGGATTTTTTAATTTTCTGCTTATTTGATGTTTTTTGTAGCTGTATAGCAAAAGATACTCATTTTGAATATAATATATTAACAGGAAAATATGTAACAATAATATTTGGTGAGTTATTTGGGTCACCGAAATTGCCTTATCACCGAAATTGAATTCATGCCACCGAAATTAGGTTTGTGCCACCGAAGTTGCAATTGTGCGTCAGATCCTCCAATGCTGAAACCTGATGGATCGCTGGCTCACTCTGCAAGTGAGAAGACAAATTTGTTTGCGTCCCTGTTTGCAAGCAACTCACGTCTGGACGCTGGCACCAAGCAACCACCTACTGTACCTCGTTGCGATTCTTCGATGTCGGAGATCGCAGTACACACTAAAGAGGTTCGAAGAGTATTGTGCAGTCTAGACTTGAACAAAGCCAGCGGACCTGATGGCATACCAGCGAGAGTGTTAAGACTTTGTGCGCCTGAACTGTCTCCTGTGCTGACACGCTTGTTCTGCCTCTCTCTTAAAGAAAGAACGGTGCCGGGGGCCTGGAAGCTTGCTAATGTGCAACTAGTTCCCAAAAAGGGCGACCGTGCTGACCCTGCCCATTACCGTCCAATTGCCATTACCTCCATCCTATGCAAGGTCATGGAGAGGGTACTAACAGTAAGTTGCTGACCTACCTTGAAGACAATGATCTTCTCAGTGACCGTCAATATTGCTTTCGCCGGGGGCGGTCTACTGGTGATCTTGTGTATGTCACGCACTGCTGGGGCGAAGCCATCGAGAAAAACGGCGAAGCACTTGCCGTTTCACTCGATATCTCGAAGGCCTTTAACAGGGTCTGGCATGCAAGTCTGCTTAGTAAGCTTCCTGCTTATGGCATCCCAGCTGATTTTTGTACATGGATTTCAGACTTCCTTAGTGAACGGTCCATCAAAGTTGTAGTTGATGGCTGCTCCTCTGACCTTATGGCCATTGATGCCGGAGTTCCTCAGGGGTCTGTTCTCTCTGCAACTCTTTTCCTGCTGCACATCAATGACCTCCTTCGGCAAGGTATTGTTGGATACGCAGATGATAGTACCGTTTAAGAGAGATACTTGACATGTGTAAGAATCAGTGGGGATGAAATACGTTCGTTAAAAAAGGCCATGGTAGAGCGAACAGATCTGACCTTAAGTCTTGTCTCCCAATGGGGCGACGACAATCTGGTCTCATTCAACGCCACCAAAACACAGTCGTATCTTTTCACTGCAAAAAGGAGTCCTTTCGACTGTACACCTACTTTGACACCGGCTTGAGCTTCTAGGCATGGAGTTGACATCAAATCTAAACTTCGGCGCGACCATCGAGTACAAAACTCAAACGATGGCTAAGAAGCTGGGCATCCTGAATAGAGTGAAGCGATACTTTACGCCTGGACAGCTTTTAACTCTTTACAAAGCACAAGTCCGATCCTGCATGGAGTATTGCAGTCACCTTTGGGATGGCTCAGCCAAATACCAACTTACCGCTCTTGTCTCGGTGGAACGCAGGGCCAAGAGGCTCATAGGCGACATAAAACTGGTGGACACCAAGCTACATAGCCTGGCACATCGCCGCAAGGTTGCCTGCTTGTCGGTTTTTACAGATTGTACTTCGGAGAGTGTGCTCAAGAGCTTCACAACCTTGTTCCACCAGCTCCCTTCTACCATCGGACATCCAGATGCACCGCCGGATACCATCTATACCTGGTTGCCATTCCACCAATTCGGACTAAGCGCTTTCAGTCATCATTTATAATGCGCACTGCTAAAGAGTGGAACTCACTACCTGCGTCTGTGTTTCATAATCTCTTTAAAGTAAGAGTGAACAGGGTTCTTCTGGATGAGCTCGCTCCATCTTAGACTTTGTCTCTGTTTTATGACCTAGACTAGAGTCAAGAGCAAACCCTTCATTATTAGAAAAAATGCCTTGTTTGGCTGTTTACATATGGATGGCATTGTGTTGAAGATATCCATAGACCCCTGTTAGCGGCAGCATTCCACACCTGTTAGCACCTGCCGGTCGACAAATCAGCTGATACCTGCGACTACAAATATTAGCCACGTCTTTGGCTATCGCTGACGGGTGTCAATGGCTGAGCAGCAGGACCTTGCGGGAGTGCCGGGCTGGAGGGCCACGAGGAATCGCCGGGCTGGAGGGCCACAAGGGATCGCCGTGCAAGAGGACCTCGCGGGAGCGCCGGGCTGGAGGGCCACGAGGGATCGCCGTGCAAGAGGACCTCGCGGAAGCGCCGGGCTGGAAGGCCACGAGGGATCGCCGTGCAAGAGGGCCACGCGGGAGCGCCGGGCTGGAAGGCCACGAGGGATCGCCGGGCTGGCTCAAAAATCCACTGCTAGACATGGGTCTCCCCTTATCAGGAGTATTGCCATCCTCTATACGCTGGGCTGGTGGATAGGCGAGCGCAGCACAAAATTTTGCATTCAGAGGGAACGCTGTTCTCTATACCCTCAGTGAATTTATCCTTATTTTAGTGTTATTTTAAGACGCAGATTTAGTTTTTTCTGATATAACCGCAATATTTTTGTCAAACAAACGACCTAAAGGGACCGCATTTTACAGGCTTTTTCGATCTGTATACCCCGCAAGAAGTGAAAGCGTGATATTTCAAAATATGTTTGTAATTTGTATCAATTGAGCAATTTCGGTGGAGCTTTGCAATTTCGGTGGGCTTCTAGCAGCCCTAAAAGCCACCGAAATGTGCCCACCGAAATTGCAAACTAGTCATTTATTTAAAAAATATACAAAAGTATCAAGGTTATTCCAGTTTGCAACTTATATCTCAAAAGTGTACCTAAAGGCTATTTAGAATGCATTACTGTAATATTTTTAAACCTTGAGGAAACATTTTAATCCCGAGCACCGAAATTGCAAAATTTTGTTCCGAGTAAACGGAAATTGTTTACTAACATTTTTGGCGGGAAGACGCAAGGAGGTAGTGCTTAACCGTTCACACTGCGCGGGAGTGCTCGGCTGATCCTAGCGGGGAGGGGGTTTTAGGGCTGGATATACTCAACAGTGTGAGCAGGGAGCGTCGAAACAAAATTGCCACCGATATTGCTATTTTTGCTGGGACAATTCTAGTTTTGACATAGTTCATAAACTTTTCATCTAAAAATTCAATTTTTAATAATTTCTCGTAGGGTCACTAATCCTTAACATAATCAAAATTAATTTTCCTAAATATGTTGGACATAATTTTCCTGAGAGATGAATATGTTGTGAAAAACGGATTGGGGACAAGCCACCGAACATTGAAAATCGACACTTACTATTTTTTTCTAAAAAAATAATAACTTTCCAAACATTATTTATATGGCTTCATATCAGAACAAGTGTCTTATATTTTGAAAAAAAATATCATAGTCATATCTGCATAGCATCACCTCGTTTTCAGCGAGGACATGAAAAATTTCCGCTTGCGAAATCCACTCATATCGAGTGCAATTTAATAAGTAACCGAAAGCCTCAAGTGCCTCAAGCCAAGGTTGAAATATGACAAAAACATTTTGAGTTTCCATAGTAACTCAAATCACCTGATCGGCAATTTTGTATGGGAGGTCAAATTTTTTTTTCGTATTTCGTCCTATGTTCCTTGAGGAAAGTTCTTCCTTATCAGCGAGTTTTCGCTATCGGTCACTAGTAAAATGATGCAGTGTGATGCCGGCTTAGAATAACATCACTCCATTTCTTTCCCGTGGGAGTCGTAAGAGGCGACGAAGGGACTCGAGCAAGTAATATTGCAATTTTAGGCGATGAGCTGACAACCTGTCACTATCGCGTTACACAATTTTTCGAATAACCCTCAAATATTTGTTAGACGTGGCGTAATTGTCCGTTCTTTGCGGCCGTTTACGCTCTGCCGAACCCGCAAGGGATTATAGGCGTGATATGTGTATGTCACTTGTAAAATATCGCTCTATATTTTTGGGTTTTGTTGTAACACCTTGCATTCCGCTTTAATTGATTTGTGACGTGTGACAGATTTTGAGACCACGAATGGTATTAGTTGCAAAACTAACCCGGTAGATGGAACCGTGCCACGCGTTACTGGCATCAAAATACACTTGCAAAATTGGCGGGCTAAGAAGGAGCTGCGGTAGCACAGATGGAAGAGGCGTCGCCTCTAGTAATGCGAAAGTCGCACGTTCAAATCCTGCCCACGCTTTGAAATTTTGCAAGTTTTCAGAAATTGTATACCTTACACGGGAAGTGTTTTAAAATTTGGTATTCAATGTGGTTATTCTCAATTTCAGATCAATTAGAAGAAGAAGCACGAGCGAACGAGGTGGAACCCATTGAACCGGAGGCAGCGAATGAGTTGGAATCCGTTGAACCGGAGGCTCCTGCCGTTCCTGAGGATGTCCATGTAAACGATGCGATTAAAGACTTTGAAGAGGCTGCTTATAATGCTGTTCATTTTGAAAAACGTAAAGTTGACAAGGTCAAAAGTAGAGTGAGATGCCGTGTGATGCCGGCTTAGAATAGCATCACCCGATTTCTTTCCCGTGGGAGTCGTAAGAGACGATTAAGGGACTCGAGGGTGTGTAATTCTGTATTGCAATTTTAGGCGATGGGACAACCTGTCACTATGACGATACCCAATTTTCTGAATGACCCTCAACGTTTGTCAGACGTGGCGTAAATGTTCCGTTTTTGCGGCTGTTTACGCTCTGCCTACCCCGCAAGAGATGATAGGCGTGATATGTGTTGTTGTTGTTGTTGAGAAGGTCAAACCTTCATGTGATGTGACCCAATGCACTCTATAATTATACAGGGTAGCCCGAATAGTGACGTTTAAAGACAAAATTGGAATGCCTTAAACTGATGGGTATCCCAATCATGTGCAAGTGATTTTTTGTAGTTTCCAAGTTTCAACAGAGTTGTATAAGAAAAGATCGACTGGCAGTATTGTTTTCTATTTTTTTGTGCTACAAAGTAGGTACCAAATGTGAAGATTAGGTATGCTATACTAACAGCCACTCGAAAAACCCTTTTCGGAAGTAACAATGTGCCGTTCCTCGTAGCATTGGTAATATTCCCAGTAACTTTCCCGGGCACGACGGATACATTGAAAATAATAATGAATTATTTTTACAAAATTATCAGTGCAAGTTTTTTTGTTAAATCAATAATCATACATACATATATATAATCACCCCCCTTTCCCATAGAGGTAGGCAGAGACTACATCTTTCCACTTGCTACCATCCTGACACACCTCTTTCGCTTCTTCAACGTGCATCATATCTTTACATGCTCGTCAGTTTAGGGTACTCTTGACTATCAAAAATCATTATATATTTTTTGTTTTTTTAAGTGTTTTTTTTTAAATCAGTGAATATGCATTACAATTGTAATATTATGGTGAATATTTGACAAATTATGACGAAATACGATTACCTATTTCATGTATTTTATAGCAAAATAATGTATTTAGAGCTCAGGAATTACGGATTTGATTAATAATATGCTGTAGGCTGTTTGTGTGCATTTTGACAAGTGAACGATAATCACAGGTTTGTTTTGGCTGGTGATTGTATACAATTTTGCCCAAGAAACTCAGGTCAAAATGTTGCAAATAAAAATAATAAATTCCTGGGGAATATTCCTAGTAAATTACCAAAATTTGAACGGCACATTGCTATCCGGAAGGATTTTTTTTTCTGATATAACTTTCGAGTTATGAATACCTCGTAAACTACACAAAATCGAGGAGCCAATATCGTCGCCCGGCAGTGAAAACCACGTAAAGGCAAAAGCAACAACTTTACAGGAGACAGTAAAAACTGTCTGGTGAAAAAAATTGTATGAACAGAAGACACAAGTTCTGTTGTTTTATTACAACCACATGACTATATTTCAAGTGGTAGTAGAAACACAGACACTCTAATAGCGAAAATAGATTAAAATGGAGTTACGAGGAATTCGTACTAATTAGGTTATGGCTTACTATCAAATACGAGGTTTGACACCATAAAACAATAAGATTTACAGCTATTACCGTTGCGTTTGCTGCCATACCACCCGTACCGATGCTTCCTATTTACTCGTCACCTCCGAAGCTTCAGCGTGAGCTGATTATCTAAGCAGTAAGACCTCGCTGCACTATAACGCGCCGTTTCACGGCACGAAGCCCTGAATGCCCTCAAGGAGAGGGCAGCTGTCATGGCGCTACAAAAACGGGGAAGGATCTTCCTCCTTCTCCACTTCACCTCACCGACACCTCCGCCGTGAATCCACTCGGTTTCAGCGGGCATAGCAGACCTAGCAGGATCTTCCACACCTGGGAAACTGATCAGCTACAAAAAAACACCTCTGATTGTAGCGGACTACCTAGCGGTTTAAGTTTCGATTCGATAACCTAATCTAACTGGACACAACACTTAAGAGAGCTCAAGCAGGCCCTCGGATACGCGTGGACCGTGAGGCCGTATATACCGGTGGGTTTCAAATGCCTGGCAAGAACGAGGATAAATTTTGAGCATACCAGCGCCATTTTACGGCATTGAGAGTCACCGGTACCGGAGTCAGACGTCCAAAAACGACCCTTAAAAACTACCAACACATTGCTAACGAAAATAATTATGGAGCTGCTGACCACCTACGAAGTTATACTTGCTTGCGTCAAATCAAGGTGCGCGGAGGACACCTAGTCGCTCTGGATGCCCTGAGTGTAGATTGAGAGATTGCTTGGATTGGACGACCAGCACATCCAAACGCTACCACTGCCAGCAGTTCTCGCACATCTTGAGGAACTGTAACGGCAAGCTCGCCTGCGTAATGTGCAGGAAGCAGCATACCTACTGCTTCTAATTCGTGTAAGCCCGACCACATTCCTAAACGTGGCGACGAGTATCCCGCCAACTACACCGCATCATGTCGCGAAGAACTGAACCTACAAGGGAGCACAACACCGCTTACCAAGCCTATCAATGTGGAAAGGTAGGAGGCTACTGCAGAAAAATATAAACGCTGGTTCTATCTTGGCAGCTGCCCCCCCCCCCAACCCAATCCAACCGATGAAGACGAAACGGAAGTAGACGAGGCTTGCTCCCCCTTAGGACAAGAAAACCCGAGTCAGCCACGACAAGAGCCAACAAACAGCCCGTTTGATGCAGTAGGCGTTCCTCACTGTATTCCTCAGCGATAGATACCGAAGCGTCAGCGGGATCCAAGACAAATGAGTCAAATAACAGCCGCCCAAGAAGAGGCCAGAGTGATCAATAAAGACTTTAACTGAGGTCCGTACACTTAAGGCATCGTCAACAAGAGCAATTGCGATCAATCTCATCTCATCCTAAGGCTAGGCACTTGCTGTTAGCTTGCTTGCTAGCTGGAGGCTCTTTGACTCAGATAAGGCTTCACAGGGCACTGCTGACGTGACCTATAGCTGTCCATATCCACTACTGCCCGTCGCATAGTTATTATCCTTCACTTTTATTTCTGGCACCCGCGCTACTTCTTTAGGACAAAACAACCTGTGATTCATCCACCTCATTTCAAGGAGGCCATCGTCGGAACAACCACAGGATATCTTAGTAAGATATCGATGGCTGATGGACACAAGCTTTGCCTTCCTCACTAGGGAATCACCCGACTGGTTCGACCTCATTGCAGTGTGAAAGTGGACCTACTCACCCAAGAAATGCAGACTCAGGAGCCTATGCGACACCCCAGAGACACTCGTACCTTTGAAGAAAGTGAGTTGAAACAGCAAACAAGTGGCTAGCCTTGGTTAGGTAGCGCAACGCAGGGTATTGCATTCATAGGTAAAGCTGCTGCCCATTATTCCCGAAATTGATTGCCTTTACGACACCCATGGGTACAAACAGGCTGATGCTATTCTAAGCCCGCACCACACGGCGCTCTAGTGACCTAATAGGCTAAGTTTGAAAATGGAATTATACAATAACGAAAACCTCGCCAAAGTATTTATTACAATGCTTTTTAATGTTTGGTAGTATCAATGAAAAACTTGCAACCACATATGCGAGATTATTATAGTCTTACTTTAATAAATATACTTGTAAGAGTAATTACGTGTTTTTCACAACATCCTGGAGCACAACGTTAAACACGGCTAAGCAAATGCGAGGTTTTACTCGACAAAATGTGCATATCGATCGATACCGAGGTTCTCATTTTCACCAATAGAAGGTGTTCCCAGTATCGCAGCCCCACCCACGTTCCTCGTAAATGTGCCTTACGAGTTTTTCTTCCCAAAAATAAAAGAAAAATCATGAATTTGTGCTTTACGAGGTTTTCACTGCCGGGCGACGATATGGAGGTGATTCGGACACCCCTTAGTATAAGGAATTCAAAATTGGTCTTCATAATTTTTCGGGCCAACCTGTATAATGAAAATCAATTGAACAACGACTTGTCTTCAAGGTTTCATTGTATTAGTAAATATTAAGCAACTTGTAGTTACAAATGTGATGTTGGCTTAGAATAGCATCACCCCATTTCTTTCCCGTGGGTGTCGTAAGAGGTGACCAAGGGACTCTAGGGTTACATGTGTATTGCAATTTTAGGCGATGTGCTGTCTGTTACTATCGTGATAGTCAATTTTCTAAAAGACCCTCAAATGTTTGACAGATGTGGCGTACCTAAATGTTCTTTTTTACGGCCGTTTACGTTCTGCCTACCACGCAAGGGATAACAGCGTGATATATGTATGTATTTACTTCCAGATGGACATCCACTCATCGTGGACATCCCAGACTGTTTCGAAACAATGGCTGCAAAGGTTGCAAACATCACAGATCTACTGAAGGATTCTCGTAAAGTCTACAAGTTCATCGAACTCAGAGGCATAGACCGGGTCATCGTCCCTTATTTGCATTACAACCAAACAAGTGTAAGGACAAATTTGTTGAATCTTACACAATTACTGTTCGACGTTGCACCCATGACAACATCAGCCGTAATGCCTTTAACAACTCTGGGTAAACTACTGAATATATTCGAAACCGACGACAATATGACTGTAAAAGCCAGGACAATGTATATTTTCTACGCTTGGCTACCAGAAAACCCTAGGGTGCAGGCGAGAGTGATGCAAATAAAAGGATTAGAACCTTTTTACGAGCAAATGCACAAATTAGACGCTGCCGTGATCAACACTCAGATGAGACTGATCAGTAAGATTATAAAGGAACATATCAGAGCCAGAAACTCTCGCACTATAAGCGACGAAAAAATATTCAACACTTATATAAAAATGGGTTTGTTGGAAAAGCTCAGATCTGATAATCTGTGTCATGGACTGTTTATCATCTTTACAAACATTTGGAAAGACAAAGGAGAAAACCAAACCGATACTTTGTATCCCGTGTTTGAGATCATTACAGACATTGAACCGTACTGTAATGAGAAGCTTAAAGGTACACAAGATGCAGTAGAAACGTTGGTAGCTATGTATGAGTACATTGCTCGTTCTGGAGAAGCCACCAAGCTTAAATATGAAGGGCTAGGGTTAAACACTACGGAATTGAAGCTGGTTTTAAATAAGTACATCATACAGCTCTCTCCGCCCTTCGGACCTGGTGTGCCCACAAGATTACCCTTTCCCGACTCCAGAGTCGACTTGTAATGTCTGTAACCATTGTTGTTGGAAATAAAATAATTCATAATTTGAATAAAACTACCATATTTTTTTTACATATTTATAGAGATATTGCCGTGTGATGCCGGCTTAGAATAGCATCACCCCATTTCTTTCCCGTGGGAGTCGTAAGAGGCGACGATGAGACTCGAGGGTGTGTATTGCATTTTTAGGCGATGGGCTGACAACCTGTCACTATGGTGATACACAATATTTCAAATGACCCTCGAATGTTTGTCAGACGTGGCGTAAATGTCCGTTTTTATAGCCGTTTACGCTCTGCCTACCCCGTAAGGGATTATAGGCGTGATATATGTATGTATGTATTTTTTTTACATATTTATAGAGATCTTGGCTGACACCGAAGTCAAAAATACAAGCAACAGCGTAACATTAATAAATCCTACTAATATTATAAATACGCAAGTTTGTATGTTTGTTTGTTTGTTACTTCTTCATGCAAAACCCAACGAACCAATTGCAATGAAATTTGGCACACATATAGGAGGTAACATGGATTAACACATAGGATATCTTTATCACCACTTATGCGGGTAACGCCGCAGGTAACGGCTAGTCATAAAATAAATATCGTGGACAATTCACACAGTGCCGTCTAGCCCTAAACTAAGTAAAGCTTCTACTATGACAACTAGAGCTGATGTTAATACGTATATACCTTTTCTTGTAAATAAATACGCAATACATAGAATACACCCAGACTAAACACAAATATCTAAAAATGGCTTAACAAATATTTGTGGGGATCGAACCCACGACCCTCGGCGTAGCAGGCAGGGGTACTATCCGCTACGCCATCATATCATTATACAGGGTGAAGTTTTATTAGTGACCGATAGCTAAAAAAACTCGGGACGGGCTGGTAATTAGGAACAACTTTCCCCAAGGAACATAGGTCGAAACTAATTCATCACAGTGTCAGTTTCTCCGTAGGACATGGTCAATCGCTGAGTACAACTACATGTAATTTGAACCTCCCATACCGACCTCAAATGCCGATCAGTTTTGGGCCAGGAAGCTTAAAATATTTTTGTCAAATTTCGACCTATGATCATTGGGGAAAGTTGTTCCTTATCACCTGCCCGTTCTGTTTTCAGTAATTAGACCTCTCATACAAAAAGCTCCACTTTGTATGGGAGGTTTAATTTTTCATATTTTGACATATATTCCTTGGGGACAATTGTTCAGTTTCATGGGCTGGTTCATCCCTTAAATATTTGCAGTTTATATTTTTACATCTTGCATACTTAAAGAATTGATTGAGTAAGCCTGATGCTATCGTTGGTGATTTTGAAAATGTATTTGTCGCAGTAATCAACGAACGACCCGATGAACCCTGGTGTCAGAGTTTTTAATCCGTCTACTACCAACAGTAGGCCTCTGACATGGTTATATAACGACCACCGTCTAAGTAATCATAGAAAGTAACCGGGACCGACGGCTTAACGTGCCCTCCGAAACTATTTTTCATTTATGAGGGTACTAAGTTTCAAAATGACTGGTACACATAGAAAGAATGTACTGTTGAAGAAGAGAGCTAAATTCGTCATATATCTTTTGAACCTCGCCATCTTTCTGAACAACTTTAGAAAATAGGCCAAAATCCGTTAAGAACGCTGGCAGAATAAGTCTCGATTTTACCATATTCCTGCTTTTGACCAAATTAAGCCGTATTCCTGATTTTGCTATTTTACTGCGATATATGGTAGCCGGTAAATTCACGGGTCGAGTGTGTCACAAAGGCAGGACGGAGAAAACTGTGTGACTAGGGGAACGACTATTCCAACCGGACATGTTTGGAAGTTGTATATATAGCGATCGGCGGAATAACTTCGTTACCGCGTTTCAGGAATTGTATAAGGTCATCAAATCAGAAAAGCTTTAAAATTTACAGCAAAAACACATTAGAGGACTAATGCGCGATTAGACGGTCGTTTTCTTTTTTTTCAGCGTTGTCCCTATGACAAATTTGTTGTTGGTAGTCAGAGGCATAACCCTAGTAGCAGGCGGTTGAAAAACTCTGATAGGGGTACTAGAGGGGCACAATTACCCCAGTTGTACCCCTGGGGGTACAAGTCAGGGGTACTAGGGGTCCTGGAGGGTTCATCGGGTCGTTGGATGACTCGGTGTGCCCCAAGTAAAGAAGATGGTTTTGGTCCCATATTGAAAATTTAGTACGATCCTCGTGAACAACTTGGGACGTGACGATCAAGCAATCGATCTTTGTTTTCGTAGGCTTTTTTGCTTACTGATTCTTTCTTCCATGCCTGACACCGTGAATTCTTACTTCACTTAAAAAAAACATTATCATGATCCCTTCGTGCACTTTCGTAACCAAGATTTACATAACTAGCTACGAAAAGACACTTTTAATCAATGTTTCGTAACTGGTTACGAATTAACACTGTTTTTTTCCACGTTCGTAACTTTTCGTAACTAGCTACGAAATGACACTTTTAATCACTGTGTAGTGTGAGAATGTCAATAGAGCAATAGCATACTAAAGTAGAGTACATGTATCATCCTAAGATCGTGAGTTCTGTAGGTTAGGCTAGACTAATATGTAAGACCTTAACAACCACTTCAGTCCACTGCTGGACATGGGCCATTTACTCACCAAGGTTGGCAAATTATTGCTTTCACAGGGAACGCTGTTGCACAATCCCTGGATGAATTTATCCCTCGGTCGCTTTTTACGACACCCACGGGTTTTTTGAAATTGAAATATATTGAATTCTATTTAATTGCATTAAATAGGGTTATAATCTATCTATACACATACATACATACATAAATCACGCCTATATCCCTTACGGGGTAGGCAGAGCGTTAACGGCCGTAAAACGGATATTAACACCACGTCTGACAAAAGCTTGAGGGTCAATCAGATAACTGTATATCACTATAGTGACAGGTTGTCAGCCCATCGCCTAAAATTGCAATACACATCCCTCGAGTCCCTTAGTCGGCTCTTACGACACCCATGGGTAAGAAATGGGGTGATGCTATTCTTAGCCGGCATCACACGGCGTATCTATCTATCTATCTATCTATCTATTATGGTTAAAAATAACAATTTAAATTAGGTCCGCACTATTCAGCCAATAAATTAGCATGCAAATATTATTTTTGAATTCAATAGGTACAATTTTATAACTTTTCATTAAATTAAATTTTACATTCCAAGCAAATCATATGTAGGTTGAATTGGGGTGATGCTATTATCAGCTGGCATCACGCGGCAAATCATCTGCCGGGCTAAAAACATAAATTCTTACTTTAACCCCTTAAAAAAAAAACCAGCAGCACTTTAATTCACCACACATACAAACGTCGTCAACATAAACTATAAATCAGTGTTACAATCGCAATGGCACAGATATACAAAGCAGTTTTATAAGAGCTCCCCTCCGCTATCTACCCCTGAATGGATCAGAGGGACAATGGGGTATCTTTACGCTTGCGGTCGACCGCTGTGGGGTCGCCTTTGGTTGGGGACTTGTCAATTAAGTGCGCCGATAAATATCGTGTGTGGGGGCCATTTTGTATTTAAATGCTAAGTAGGTACTACTCTACCAAGCTAACTAGGCAATCGCCAACCTCTTGCGATACAAAACTTTTGAAAAGATTCCAACTTTTGCAAAGATTGACAACTATACGGAACGTCGCAGGCATGATCAGACCATGTTTTTTTTTATTATACATAGACACACAATCATACACATATCACGTCTATTATCCCTTGCGGGGTAGGCAGAGAGCGTCTGACAAATATTTAGAGGGTTATTCGGAAAATTGTGTATCGTCATAGTGCCCATAGTGACAGGTTGTCAGCCCATCGCCTAAAATTGCAATACACTCCCTCGAGCTCCTTAGTCGCCGCATACGGCTCCCACGGGAAAGAAATGGGGTGATGCTATTCTAAGCCGGCATCACACGGCACGCTATTATGCAGACGCTGTTGTTTATATTATGTACGCACATAAATAACACCTTTTGAAAATCTTGACTTAAATTTGAAACAAATTTCGTTTAGGTACTGATGTGGCGTAAAGTCACATGCCGTGCGATTAACCTGGCTAGCCTGGAGTCAGTGCTTTTATTTTATATACCCTCCGAGCCGCGGTCTTCTATTTTTTGGGTGAATCAACTATTCTTTGTACTCTGAGTTTTGTTTTTTTGGAAAATAAAATATTATTTTTTAATAAAGTTTTTTAATGGTATTAATAAAACATATATTAAATTTTGCTATAACAGTATCGGCACCAAAAATTTACTATTATTCAGAATATTTTACATACTTATAAGAAAACTCAGGTAAGTATGAGTCCCCTGGGTAACGTTTTATATTTGGATAAAAAGTTAAGAAAATATCAAGTTATAGAAAAAATCAATATCTTTATTTAAAGCAAAAAACGTAACGAATCATAAATGCAGTTTAAAAGAGCTAGAAAGTGTAACATTAACATTTTTTAAATCTTATTGTGTCTCTTGGGTCACGAGTGATAAGTTACACAGCGGTTTTTCTTCATATTTAAGGTTCTGGCCAACAAAAAACAAAACTAATAGTTTTCACTAACTTCTCCAAACTTAAAATAAACACTTGTTTAAAAATATGTATTAAAAAAATAGCTGTAATCACTTCTAAACTATAAAATTGTCCATAAACTTTGGGGACAAATTTGTTTAGCCAAGAGAAATATTTTGTGAATTAAACCATCAGTAGCCATTGCAGCGTAAAGAAAAAAATCCCGATTGTTATTTCTTATCTCTTCTAAGTAAGTATTTGCAAACCATGCCAAATTTCCTTTTAATTTAATTTAACAACTATAAAATGTCGCCTAACTCACGAAAATTGTCTCTTGGGTCACGATAATTGTGACTCAGCGGAACTGTGACCCAGGGGACAATTAACGGTTAAATGTTATTTTCTATTAAAATATAAGAATATCCGTAAATTTGCCTACAGCCAAAGCATTTTAGACTCTATCACTATATAAAAACAAAACAATTGCTATAAATAAAACAGTGTTTACCGAAAACATTGACGTCAGCCAGCAGAACTTCAATAAACCCACGCTGCCTTGCCGAGAGCCGCGGACGAAATGGCCGAGCAATCACAGCTTTTGAAATGGCTTGAAGATGATCAGGTGATTCGTAGGACAGGTTTTATTGGCTGCGCGCCATTTCATTCTGTCTCTTTCACTCTTTAAATATTTTGAATTGCGTGACCCCGTGGACGTCCGTCATATTGTAATTTGTGGGACAGAGGTGTTAAAATCAATGAAAAATAAAAAACAAAACTTTATTTCGCTTAAAATATAGTTTTATAAAGGATATTATCTCCTAGTATGAGATGATTCTTTCAAATTAAATCTCTTCTAGGAGTATTTTTTCAGAAATTGATAATAAAGTTGACAGATGCATCAATGGGACAGGTCTTTTATGTATGAAAGCGGAATTTGGTCCCCCGGGTCACATGTTTTTTATTATTATAAGTTTACGCAAATTACCCTCCGGTCTCATGTGAATATTCCTGAGGATTCTATAACTTCAGAATAAAGTCTGAAATTGAATTTTTCCGAACACAAATGTAATTATTACAAAGAAGTTTTTTGAGGACACGTTTTGACAAAGAAAAGTTGATTCACCCTTTTTTATACAATGCCGGATCATATGACGTCAATAAGTGATAGTACTATTCCGCATTGAATGTTAATTTCATTTGCGAACAATTCTTTCTATGGAGGCTATGTTGATAAACGAAAACAAACTTCATTCTCACATTCAAAATTTCCGACTGATTTTCTATGGAAGGTCGAATTATCTTTTTCGTTTCCCAACATAAACTCTAAAAGTTATTCAGTTTTATGGTCTGATCATGCCTACAAAGTTTTCAGTACACCGTCCTTTCTTTGTAAAATTTATAAAAATTACCAGCTTAACAACGCGATTTAAAAACTTACAGAAAATCTGTGACAATTAGACACTTTTTCGTTAATTGTCTTGGTCAGTAAGACCAAGAGTACGTCGACTTAAAAAAAGTATTAAACATCACTAAATAGTAAAAAATAAAGTCGCGTCCCGTGTCTCTATGTCCCTATGTATGCTTAGATCTTTAAAAGTATGCAACGTATTTTGATGCGGTTTTCTGCAGTAGGTAGAGAAATTCAAGAGGAAGGTTTTTATGTATTATTAATGCCGCGAAATGGTATTTTCCGCGGGAAAACGGTTAGTAGCGGGATAAACTGTTGGGCGGGCCGTTGGTAAGTTATAAACAGGATAGGTACAGAAATACATTTAAGTCAATATTACTAGAGACGGACATTTAATCTGATTCATTATTTAGAATAAATTAATGACATCTAACCTAATATGCTATTTCCTGCGGAAGAGGGATTGCGAAATGGCTACTACCAGTTTACCACCCGTTGAGTGGTATCTGTCACCATTGTCACCAGCACCACTAATGATGCTTTTTTTTGGGTTCCAACCATCAATGTATTTTTTCGAGTTTCATTGCGAAGTTAGCTGTTTGGTAGGTATGAATCGCCATACAAATGAATTTTGGGGGCTACGACCCGTGTTAGTGGCACGGTGGTTACTAATCTTTAGGCTGTTCTTTAGTTTTGCCGAGCCGGGGCCCCGTTGTACTCCCGAAAAAAAAAATGCGGCTTATCCAAACCTATTTTTTGCCCAAAATTTAGTATTTTTGTCGAAACTCAAAAACAGTAAATGCTACAACAAAACATCTACAACTTTGCCATTAATAATTTTTTTCAAAATCTTTACTATAAAACACTCCACGACATGGCAGTTTCGGTTGAAAACTCACAATTGGCAAAAATATTAATTTGGTACTTACTTTGGTAATTCAGAAGCAATCCCTGTGTGGTTCGACGATGCTACGGTGTCCTGACTTACAATTGATAACAAGCTCTCCGCCCAGCGGTTTTACTCGCTAATATATTTTCAAGCAAATCTTTTCAAAAAATTAGACGGGCTATTAGACGGCGTTTAAATAATTTTTCCATAGAATTTGACGTTGTCGAAACAGCTTAAACAATGTGTAACTTTTTTGTAACAGCACTGGAATCGTTTAATTTTATTAGCGAGCAATTTTTTTTACACAATCTCTGCAGAACGGCGATAAAATAAATTATAAGTGCAAAGTATTGTCCACCATGAGAATTTAGGTCAGGTGGTCTCACGCCCGCTACCTGCATTACTACAGTAGAGTCACCATAGTTTCTTGAGATCCAGGACAAAATCCCAGCATAATTAATAATAAATTATGATAATATGTTTTTGACGAGCACTATGCGAATTCTTATAACGGACATCAAATTGTGTTTTGATCATGATAAAATTATAAATAAACTGTTATATGTTTTATCCGTATATCCTTAAACTACACACGCTTATTTAGGTCTGCTGGAAGAAATTTCTTTAGAAATAAGCAGTACCATTTTCCGTATGTTCTATGTTTTTGTATTTTCTTGTGAATAATAAATTGTTAAATAAATAATTAAATAAAATCAATAACTTTATAATGTAATTTCCATTGTGTGATAAATCAATCAATCAATCAATAATAGCTTCAACTTGGGCAGGACACTTCCTTAGCTTATAATTTTTTTATTTTGCCACTTAAATAAGCAAAAGAAATAAGACACGAACATGGACAGTTTTTAGTGAACCATCGCGCATTCAACCTATAAGCGAATAAAAAGACTATGCAAATAATAGTGTATATACATAAAATTTATTTAATTAATATATTCATAAATACCCTACTTAATTAATCACATAAAATCTTTTTTCAAACACACAGATTTCTATACAATTACAAAAAAAAAAATCTTAAATCTAATTATTATAAACATTATTGTAAATAATTATTGGATTTAAGATTTTGAATTTAAATTCAAAAAATATAAATGCAGGAATATATTTTATTTTATTGTTCACAAGCAAACATTACAGCTTATAACTAATTTGTTTTACAAGAAAGTTGACATACATTTTGTAAAGCCAATTACAATGTTTGACATTTTAAAATTTAAATTGTTTGGGTATTTAAAAATAAAAATTATGGACATAATTAATTTAATTTTATGCAAAAAGTACGCCTTTCGGTTCTATTTTGTTTGTTTTCATACAAAAGACATCAACGGGCTTCGCGTTAACTTGAGCTACGGCTACAGACGCTACGATTAGATGCTCTCTTCATCTAAGCTGTTTTTTTACCAATTATGACAAAGGGTAAACTAAGTTAAGAGAAGCAACCGACTAAGAAGTACAATTTGCAACTTTATGTTCAGGATTAAAGTTAAATTCTGTATTCAAACATAAACAATCAAACAATATTTGATCCGCCTTTTATAGACCACGTGTACAGTTATGTATTTTTTTATTTATTTATTTAACTTTATGCACAAAAATGTGCACGGGCGGACTTAACGCCAAAGGCGTTATCTCCTAGTCTACTTTAGGGCATGTGGAAAAGGTCAAGGCAGGTATGTATCACTTAAGTTCAAATAAATAACAATACCAAAGAATACAAAATTAAAATTGTAGTTAGACTGACTTCTAGATACTGTTCTCAAGACTGTAAATGAATGCGATGCCAATGTCCAAAATGACCTGGCAATCACAGTCACCCTACAGAGTAACTAAAGATATCGTTTCACAATACAAATGGCCTATTTGCAGTGGTCATTACAACAATTCATTCATGACTTCTAAAGCCATTCATGTCTTCATGACTTTTCGTAAAAAAAAAAAAATTCTCACGGAATCCTTGCGCAAATGCGCAAATTCGTTCTGCAGGTCGGAAAGAAAAAAAACTCGCATTTTGTTGCGCTTTTTGACGTATGTCAGGTGAATTGCGCGCATTTTTTGGCTTATGATCGATTTGACTCGTTGTTTGTTTGGTCCTTCGATTTCTGAGTTTTTGTGTTGCATCTTGAATTTCCTCCCACGTATTAAAAAGTGTAAGTGAACCATAACTAAACAGATATAATGTTTTATTATTAAACAGGGCCGTATAATGCCAGCTTATGATTACACATACATACATACACATATCACGCCTATAATCCCTTACGGGGTAGGCAGAGCCCAAACGGCCGCACGGTTACGCCACGTCCGACAAATATTTGAGGGTTATTCGGAAAAATTTGTATCGCTATAGTAACAAGTTGTCAGCCCATCGTCTAAAATTGCAATAACCCATTTCTTTTTTATCTTCGTATTTGACGGCTGTTTACGCTCTGCCTGACCCGCAAGGGATAACATCGAGTAACAAAGAAGGGTATAACAGGAGGTCAAGGTTAAAACTGAACTACTTTCCCCATGGACCATGGCTTGAAATATTTAAAAAAGAATTGGACCTCCCACACAATATTGCCGATCGGCTAGTTATTTAACTGTGGGAGGTCCAATATTATTTTTCATATTTCGACCTATGTTCCATGAGGAAAGTTGTTTCGACTGGTAACCTTAATCCTTTTGTAACTGCATATATATTTACGAATATGAAGTAAAGCCGTAATGTGTCAAGTTGCAAAAAATTTCTACCGCAGGCAGGCTTTGAACCTGCGGCTTTCGCTTTCAGTACTAGTAGTGTCAAAGTTGTGCCGTGGAGTCAGCAGGATACAATCATCATCATCATTATATCAGCTCACATCTACCCACTGCTGAGTATAGGCGTCTTCTTTTTCTCGCCATCTGCGCCGGTCCTGTGCCTCCCGCATCCACTGTTTGCCAGCAATGGTCGCTAGGTCGTCCGTCCATCTAGAGGGTGGTCTGCCTACTGGACGTTTAGTTGTTCTTGGCCGCCACTCCATTACCGCCTTCGTCCACCCCCACTTCAGTTTTGGGATACAATAGTCGTTGTCATGTGAATGAACGAAGTCCGCGACTTTTTTGCTAAACAATAAAATGTTTACCGTCGCCGTGTCATTAATTTCAAAGTTTTTGCTGGACAAAATTTTCATTCATGGTCCGTCTTATAAAAACCCCTTTTTTATTCACGCAATAAATCTGTCCATTCGAAAAATTTGTAATTTGTAGGCGGGTTATAAATAATCGTATGTCCTCATATTTGTCTAAAAGATATCGAAGGTTGAGTTTTTGAAATCGCTTTTTTTATCCGTCACACCCACTGTAAAAGGTTGTGTTGACTAGTTTTTTAAAGGTACGAAGGATATTTTTTCGGCGTGGGAATGTGTCTTGACTATGAAAAATAAACTTTTTACAATAGGTTTATCACCTGTTATTTGCAAGGCAGATTAATTTTAAGGCAATGTTCAAAGGTGACAAAGGCAAATTTTAATTCAGATGGCCTTTGCAATATGACAATTAATGGGCATTTTTTATATATTTTTTTGTTTATTTAGGTGGTCTGGTCCAGTCCAGCGAGCCGACAAACTCAATTGCTGAATTTGACATCTTTTTCCGTGTGATGCCGGCTTAGAATAGCATAGCCCCATAGTTTATTTGTTTTGTCATTTTAGGCGTTGGGCTGACAATGCGGTGTGGAGGACATTACATAGGATATTATTTTAAAACTGTTTAAGGAGATTTTAATTGATTTGGATTTATACAATTTAATAACTGTTGCGACGCCCCCATGCAGCGGAGTTATTGTACCTAACTGCCTATTTTAATTACGATCTATTTTATATGCTTGTACAATATGCAACTTAAATAAATACTTGAAACTTGAAACTCAAGTCCCTAAATCGCCTCTTACGACTCCCAAGGGAAAGAAATGGGCTGATGCTATTCTAAGCCGACATCACACGGCACTGGAATAAAACTATCTCTTACAATCTGAATATTACGTGACTGGGCGATAGGTACGACGTGGTGGCGTAGTAACATAGTACGAGGTTTAGTTTCGACCTTAGACTGGCCCGAAGTCGTAGTGTTAGTAACCCTGCCTGCTACGCCGAGGGTCGTGTGTTCGATTCCCACACAACACAAGTATATTTTATAAGTTGCTTTTCAAATATTTATGATGAGTCTGGGTGTTTTTTATGTTTTAACATAACATAACATATATATACTTTATTGCACAAGTACAAGACATGGACATATAGATAGAAAATAAAGAGTACAATGTAGATGGCCTTATAGCTAGGTTTTAATTATTTCTACCAGACAACCTTAGGGTAAAGGAGAGTAGATTTGATATGAAATAACTAATTATGTATTTATGTATTTACAAATAAAAGTATGTATGTATTATATCAGCTATATAGTTCCCATCCAACAATCTTTCCTAAGTTTGGGGCTAGGTGGTGCTGTGTGAAATGTCCAAGATTTATATTTATTACTAGCTTTTATCCGCAACTTCGTCCGCATTAGATAGTATAACAACTACATATTTCCTGACACAAAAAGCAAAGCAATCCACACAACGAATCCTCGTCTAATGATTTTATTCGGCGTTATGCTCTATGTTTCTTATGATTTCCTTTGTTTCCCGTAGAATTGATAGATTTTCCTGCGGTATAAAGTAGCCTTTATCCTTTCTTAGGTTCCTGTCTATGCTTATGCCAAATTGTATCAAAATCGGATCAAAACGTAACAGACAGACCGAGTTACTTTCGAATTTATAATATTAGTATGGATAAAGTCAAAAATTAGGGAAAAAGTCACTCCTTTTCAAAACGGAAGTATAATTCTTAGCTACGATTGTAAAGGACCGCACAGCGTGAGCGGTGACAACAATTTATTCAGCCAACTTAAGGAAAAAAGATGCAAATAATCGGACGTCATACTGAGTCGTAACTTCCGAATTGAGCAACGACATTATTGCACATTTGCGCCTTAATAATGAATTGATTTGCAACAATTAGGACAGTGGCAGCGTGGGAAAGTAGATCATTTTGATGACATTAATCAACATGAAAGAGAATTATCTCTTTCACGATTCATCCTTGCTAATTGGTTGCCCTTGAATGCATTGTAAATCTTAGGTAACCTTGGGGTTACAAAGTTGTACTTAAAATAGGCACAAAATTAATATTGAGTGAAATTAGATAAAGTGCGATGTGATGCCGGCTTAGAATAGCATCACCCCATTTCTTTCCCGTGGGTGTCGTAAAAGGCGACGAAGGGACTCGAGGGTGTGTATTGCAATTTTAGGCGATGGGCTGACAATCTGTCACTATGGCGATACACAATTTTCCAAATGACCCTCAAATGTTTGTCAGACGTGGTGTTAATATCCGTTTTACGGCCGTTAGCGCTCTGCCTACCCCGTAAGGGATATAGGCGTGATTTATGTATGTATGTATGTATTCCTAGGCTGGTGTATATAACTTTGCCTACAAATAATAAAGGCGGGATTGGCGCGAAGCTGTTACCAAAATATCCAACATTAATTTGCAATCACCGTTTCAACGTAACGACTTCTCAAAAATCTTTTATAGTCACAAGTGTGCGTGATACGATACTATTCAATTTGTCACAATAACTACAGTCAAAACATTGTATTTTATACAAATTGTTCCCTTGATGCCATAGATACCCCGGAAGTCCGCACTTGGTACAATAATACAATATTTTTGCGTAAGAAATTAGAATTGAATAGTTTTTGTTAGAAGGCATTGATTGATCGATCTATTTTCGGGTCAAAAGGTACAATTGATTTAAAAGTTACATTCAAAACGACTTAGGTCCACAGGTTTTTTTATGTTAAAGTATCGCACTTTTAATATAAAATACAACCATACATACATCAATCACGCCTATATCCCTTACGGGGTAGGCTAAGAGTTATCGGCCGTAAAACGGATATTAACACGTCTGACAAAAGTTTGAGGATCGATCAGATAACTGTGTATCACTATAGTGACAGGTTGTCAGCCCATCGCCTAAAATTTGCAATACACATCGAACCCTCGAGTCCCCTTTTACGACACCCGTGGGTAAGAAATGGGGTGGTGCTATTCTAAGCCGGCATCACACGGCACTTCTAAGCCCGCATCACACGGCACAATAAATAATATAAAATGCAATTACTTGTTACAATTAAGTAGTTAACGTGAAGATTATTTTTCCGTGCATGGTGGCTTCGAATAGCATCACCCCATTTCTTTCCCGTGGGTGTCGTAAAAGGCGACTAAAGGACTCGAGGGTTACATGGTTGGTATGTATGTAGGAGTGGAATCTACGTGGTAGATGACGTGTGAAATAGAAAGATATAGACTTATGAACCTGATGAAGTTAGTCAAGCAAGATGTATGGAAGAGCTACCCTTGCGGGATAGGCAGAGCGTAAACGGCTTCAAAAACGGACATTTACGCCACGTCTGACTTCAAATTTACATAAATGATTTGCCTTACATGGTAGAGAATTTGTCCAAGATTGTACTATTTGCTGATGACACATCCCTTATATTTAAGGTCGATAGACATGCACATAACTTTGACGAATTGAACAACACTCTTGGCCTAATTCATAGTTGGTTGAGTGCAAACAATTTAGTTCAAAATGAGAAAAAATACTAAATATGTATTATTCACTTTACCTAACGTAGGGATCCCATTAAGGGATCTCTCCCTGTCTTGACGATGCCGTGTGATACCGACTTAGAATAACATCACCCCATTTCTGTCCCGTGCGAGTCGTAAGAGGCGACTAAGGGATTCGAGGAAGTGTATTGTAATTTTAGGCAATGAGCCGACGACTTGTCACTATAGCTTAAATAAATGTCCGTACTTTACGGCCGTTTACGCTCTGCCTACTCCGCAAGGGATTATATGCGTGATATGTGTGTGTATGTACATATTAATCAGATCAACCGTTGTAATCGACGAATTGGTGTGAGATAAAACTACTTAGGCGTTTCTCCCACTTTTCGTCCGTCGCTGCGCCTTTTTAACGCACCGTAACGCATGCGTCTGTCAGACGATAGAAAATTGCGATTTCCTATCTTATTCTCATATAAATACGGCTACGGTGCGTTACGGCGCGGAACGGATGCGTCTGTCAATCGTTTGACAGACGTATCTGTAAACGCACTGTAGCCGTATCTGTATTTTGTTTTATTTTATTTTATTTATTGTTTAGGTATAAGATGGGAATGCGCAATTTCCTTTCGTCTGACAGACGCATATGGTGCTAAAAATACACGCGACGGACGACAAATGGGAGAACCGATTTTAGGTGTTTTGTAAATTTCTCTTCAATGTAGTATTCTAACACATGTTACCTTAGAGAATACAAATTGAATTGTATGTTGAAATTTTTTAAAATTGATACAAAGTTATTTATTTATTAGACATGCTTCAAGTTGAATTTAAAAATTGATATTCTAACCAATAATTAGCAAAGTTACTTATTATTTAAGTGTCACCTTATGCCGTGTGGCATCACCCCATTTTTTCCGTGGGTGTCGTAACAGGCGGCTTAGGGATGAATCAAGGGAATGGGCAGTAGCGTTCTCTGTTAACATCTACGACATTCCTGCATTGCGCTCGCTAATCCACCTGCCAAGCGTGGTGAGTATGGCAAATACACCCCAATTGGGGGAGGCCCATGTCCAGCGGTGGACTGTTGTGGCTGTTGGTTGGTAGGTTGAATGTTAGTTTTTTAGTTTTAATAATAGAAAAGATAAAGGTTCTAGATTAGTAAAGGAATAAAATTTGCGATCTTATTATAAATATTTTTATCTACACTCGTCTCATAATGTTCGAATTATGAATTCGAAAACAGATGCATAATGACCTACTTTATTCATTCTGCCTATAAAAACTAGGGTTTACTATAAATAACAGAAGCGTAATGACTTAATGAGAAAACTCTTAATACGATAAAGTTGAGTAATGAAACGAAGTTTTTTTTTTCCAATACTCAAATCGCTATCTTCCGCCGCACCTGACAGTTGTTGTTGTACGGTAATTTTTCGGATGTTGTTTAGTTGTTTTAATAGGTTTTTGTTCTGTTGTTGTCGAGATGTTGTTCAGATGTTGTTCAGATGTTGTTCAGTTGTTGTTCAGATGTTGATTAGTTGTTGTTCAGATGTTATTTCGATGTTGTTCAGTGTTGTTAAGTTGTTGTTCAGTTGTTGTTCAGTTGTTGTTCAGTGTTGTTCAGTTGTTGTTCAGTTGTTTAGTTATTTGCTGTTGAGACTCGACATCTAAACAACTGTTAGTAAAGAATCTTCAAAAATTCATATCAAGCCATATTACGTTCTCGTATTGAATTTGACCATGTATCGGGCCTTGCAATCGCCGGTGCGGACGTTTGGAAAAGTGTTCAACTGAGTTAATTTTTTAGAGTGTAGATAAAATAGTGTATGCAACTGCATATAATTAGGCATTAGAATGCTCGTGTCAATCTATTATCACACTCGGCTACGCCTCGTGTGATAAACAGACACTTGCATTCTAATGACCCCCATTATACGACAGTTGCATAAACTACTATTATTTATTTGGTCCGTCGATATACTTTCTTTACAATCCGTCTATCACTTTAGCTGTACTTAATTAGTTATTGGCCTCAATTCAGGAAATAAATTCTTTTAAGTTACCTTTAATTAGGGCTATCACTTTCCGTTAAATAGTTTCAGTAAAGATAAAAAAAACAATGGGTTTTTCGCCATTTCTAGTCAATTTTAGTTTAAAACGTCGCCTTATTAGGACTGATAACGCGTATTTTGCTTCAAATAATAAGACATGACATGACTTAGATATCTCCTTGAGATAAGAGAATATATTCCCTAATTTAGGCCATTATTTTATCAATAATAAATCAAACTATACAGATTGTATATAAAACAAATTACAAATTAGTATTTTATATTTATAATATGTACACAACTTATAATTATATGTTTCAAACTACTTTCAACCTAAGATATTTTGTGATAATAATATAGAAATGTAATATTCATTTTACATTTTTCTTGTAGGTAAAAATTTAGAACTCAATCACACTTTGTTAGTTTTACCAAGGTAGTATGTGGATTACTAACTAGCAAACTTTTCACTCGTCTCAACTCATCTCGCCGCTCGTTACATTTTCTTCATATCCAACGAATAATTTCCCGTTTACATACACTCTCGTTCAATAGCCGTATAAATAAGGGAATCCTGCATGTGGCATGGCCGACAAAGGCACGAATATTGGCATCATGCGTTCAGCTTGCATGAAGTGAGTTCTGGTGTGTTTCTTGAGATGGTCTCGTCTGCCAAACTTCTTTCCACAAGTGCCACATGGGTACGGCCTCACGCCCGAATGTATCCTCTTGTGTCTGGTCAGCTCTTCGTTCCTGGTGAAAGACTTCCCGCAGTTCTTCTCATCACATTTGAATGGGCGTTCTCCGGTGTGGATCCTTATGTGGCCTTTCAGTTGGCCGTTGTTGGAGAAACCGACGTGGCAGTGGGGGCATTTGTATTTCTTAGGACGTTGTTTCCTCGCGTTCAGGAGCTTCGCTTCGTTTTCCTGATGGAGCACTCTTGCGTACTCCAACTCCATGGCATATCCTTGAGCTAGCGACTCTAGGAGAAGTGGATCACTTGGTGGCACGCCTAAAGCTTGAGCGATATCGTGTGTTGGAAAATAATCAGGCATCATCGGATAACTCGTTGGCATTATGTATGGCTCTTCTGGTTTAGGAGATTCTTTCGGTTTTGAAACTTTTTCTGGATTTTCTAGAAGTCTGTCACAGCATAACGTTAGGTTGGTGACTGGAGAAGTTTCGAGTATAGATTTCTTATCGTCGTCCTGTGTTGTTGTTGACACTGTCGCATCTTGGTGCACGTTTGTTTTGTCTTCAGTTTTCTTGAAGGTGCCACGTATTTTTCTAAGCCGGTTTTCCCGCTTTTCATCAATACGCTTCTGTTGTTTGATATTTTCAATGTTCGTCGTTTGAACTCGATCACATGTTTCGTCTTTTTTGTCTTTCACGTCCCAGGGTCTAAAGATTCTGGAGTGGGACTCAACAGAATACATTTTGTAAAAATAAATATGAAATTGATATCACAACTGTTAGGATGTTGTCACACGCGATAGGTTTCGTTGACTGCGGGGCCCTTTTCATTTGAACAACTTTTATATACATTGGTTTAACAATAAATTTAATAAAAGCGGTCCAAAGTATGGGGACGAATCCCTTTGAAAGGATGAAAGAGATGCAATATTTTTCAATTGTTGCACACTTGAGGTCTATCCCATTTTTCTAACGTAAACGACATTGTTATCGCCCCGCCATTATATCGTCCAAATAGAGTCGAATCTCACAGTTTTTTGACGTCACATAGAGCGTTTTTGTAAAGAGTGGTGTGTAGTGTTTGAGATAGGGGTTCGTTTTGTTATTTATGTTGATTTTTGTGCGTGTCGGGGGGCGGTTCGGAGGGCGGTCGCCCTTCGCAGATGCACCTTGTCTTAATGCTCCCGGGCAATCGTAGTTCTGTTGCGGTCCCCACAATTTATGTGTCGCGGTATATGCACATGTGTAAACCGCCTTTGGATATAAATTGTCTGTCATACGGGAGATTTGGCAATTTTATTATTATTTGTATTTGTAGTTTTGTGGGGTACTCAGTAATTGAATTACGCAGTTGGTGGTAACGAAAATCTCATGTTAATTCTTTTCATAAAAAATCTCTTGCATTTGTACCTCGAGCTTGGCAAGTAATTTTATTTTCAGCAGGCTAATTAGCCAGCTAATAAGTGTGTGGTACGGCTATTTTCCCGCGGTAAATGTAGCCTATGTACTTTCTGACCGTCTGGTCTATGTTCCATCAAAATTGGTTCAGTGGTTAAAGCGTAAAACCGTAGCAAGCAGACAGTAACTATCAAATTTATAATATATAAAGTGTGGGCAATTAGGAACAAACATAGACCAGTTATTAAAAACTTGCAAAATTTTCAATCGCGGGTAGGAAAATTTTACATACATACATTTATCACGCCTTTATCTCCTGCGGGGTAGGCAGAGCGTAAACGGCCGCAAAAAACAGATATTTACGCCAAGTCTGAAAAAGATTTAAGGGTCATCCGCGTGGTCATCCGGAAAATTGTGTATCGCCATAGAGACAGGTTGTCAGCCCATCGTCTAAAATTGCAATACACACCCTCGAGTCCCTTAGTCACCTCTTACGACTCCCACGGGCAAGAAATGGGGTGATGCTTTTCTAAGCCGGCATCACACGGCTGCACATACCTATTTGGTTCTATCATTGTGTTTCTAGGTCTCAAATTGAAGTTCTGAGCTATGGGTCTTATTTTAAATACATTGGAGTTGAATTTTACATACATAGCGCATTCCAAAATATACAGATATGGGAATGTGAGTTTATTGAGTGATTTGCTTTCAGTTATGAGCACAGATGAATAAGATAATGTACGTTATGAGATGAGTGACAAATAATTTGTTAAAAAAGAATGACTGTCAACTTGCTGTCAACATGTTGAAACTTTTTTTGCTGTAATTTTACCTTTTCGGTAAAAGTATCGAAAACAAGAATTAGGACGAAACAACGAACGAAAATAAATATGTATTGAGATGTGGCGTTTTGGCCATTCGAACGAAAGAAACGTGGCCGAAACGCCACACAATTCAATAAAAAATAAAATGAGAATTCTATCAATTACTCCATATTTGTACAGGCATGTACAGGTAGGTAAGTATAGTGAGTTTTTTTCCATTGAACACTTTCCTGTTAGCAGTCCTATCGATCACAATTTGTCCACATTTAACTGTTAACCGATGTCGTGAAATTAAAGGGTTGTTTTGTTTGCAATTCGTATGATTGATTGGCCCCGATTATCTTAATTTTTACTCATTGTAATGCCATCGACACTCAACTGTCATTATAATGCCACTGTGATATTTTATACTCCAAACTGTTTGCGGAATACAAAACGGCCAAAACTATCCACCTGACACTATTGAAATACATTTGAGACGCTTATCAAATAGCGTATACGGTCTCTGATATTTGTAAAATAACATAGACTTGTCCTTCTTCTTCTGTTCGTGTGGGACACCGAGTCGATGATCGACTCGGTGAGCCCTGGTGCCTATGTTATGAAACTACAAGCTACAAGTCTACAGGTGAAATTCTTAGTACATTGCGTAGCCGGTGCATATTCCTGGTATCATAATGGCTAACCGCCTACGCAATGAACAACGAATTTCACCTGTAAAATTGTAGCCTGTAGTTTGATAATATCGGGTACTGGTGACAGAGTTTTTTAACCGCCTACTATTACTAAGTAGTAGAGTTACGACCATGGTTGAGTAACGACCGCCGTCTAAGCAATCATAGACAGCAACTGAGACCGATGGCTTAACGTGCCCTCCGTAGCACGGAACCATATTTCTTACGGACAATTAGATAATTAGAGAATTCTTTATTAAAATAAACTTAATTACAAATAGGTACATTTGTATGAAATAATTCTGAGGCTTAGCAATTTCCTAAACTAAGAATTGGAATTCCTGTATCTTAGGAAAACAGCCAGCCATCAAAACTATTATTTTATAAAGTGACTATAGGTACTATACAATACAATATAAATAAACTTTACAACAAAATACACAATCAGGTGGTACCGCTGGGCGGAAATCTAGTAATGAAATATACCGTTAAACATTGCAGCAAAAGATTGTGGTATTTTTATGTGACTATAAAAATCACACAAAAGTTCACAAATAATGTTGTTCAATGTATCGTTTTCGTGGTCAATCGAATTTAGTCAATCGATCACTTTTTTGACAGATCGCGCCGATTCCAAAAACCACAATTTTTGGACGATCTAGGGACGGATCGGATCTTGCAAAAGACGGTTCTGTAGGTATAAAAAAAGTTTGTGTGAATAAGTAAGTTTATCTACTGCATGCTACAAATACTATATGGATTAAAAACATTTATTTAGCTGTAGTACCATTCAAATTAGCAATATTTCAGAGCTGTAAAATTCGTGGCAATGAAATGGCAGAGTGTCCATTTTCCTTTTTTCTCATCTCGTTTTGTATAGAACTGTCAGCTGCCAAATATGGATTATTGGAATAGCCTTACTTTAGTACAAGTGACGATCAATGGGATGGCTCTGAAATGGTGTCTATGCAACGGAAACCGCAGCGTTGGATGCAGTCTAAATAAATTGAATAATTACACAATTTCGCTGCGCCAGCAATGATTTTCCCATTGTAACTTAATAATATTTTCAACGAAAGTTACTGAGCTAAAGCAATGCTAGTAACTTAATGATGGGGAAAATAATTGATTCAGTCTGATACTTAGGCAGTTTTCCCACTTGTCGTCCGTCGCACCGTAGCGTATGCGTCTGTCAAATACGGCTACGGTGGTTTTACGGTGCGTAAGGTTGGAAATCGCAATTTCCTTTGGTCTGATAGACGCATGCGTTACGTTGCGTTAATTTTTTTCATGTAAAGTACTGTAGTATAGGTAAAATTAGTTTTAATTGCTGCATTGTTTTGTCCCTACAAAAATATCGCACTACCGACGGGTTGGCTGGAAGAGATCTCTTCCAATCTATTAAAATAGTTGATTCAGTCTGATACTTAGGCAGTTCTCCCACTCACCGTAGCGTATGCATCTGTCAAATACGGCTACGGTGGACTTACGGTGCGTAACGGACGCGTGTGTCAAACGACTTGACAGACGCTTCCGTTACGCACCGTAAGTCCACCGTAGCCGTATTTATATGGAAATAAGGTTGGAAATCGTAATTTCCTTTGGTCTGACAGACGCATGCGTTACGTTACGTAAAAAAAACGGAAGCTCGGACCGCCTAAGATCCAAAACGAAGATGGCTGTCTGAAGCTAATCTTGAAAATCTTGTCATGATTGCCGGTAGATCAATCTATTCTATAGTTTCCGTATGGTGGACCCAGCGAAGATTTGTACCCGCAACTTTTGATCCAATTCCTAAAGAACCCTAATAAATTGACAAAAACATTCGAATTTTGCCCAAATCCGTCAAAAGCAAGTTGTAATCAAATGCATTGTAGTGCTCAGAATACGCTTATTTGTTTAATTGTTGGTTTTAGATGGATCAGAGCGATCCATTTTACAAGTGATGTCAACTTGATCCACGATTGATGTAGGAAATAACGAATTTTTGGTTCTTACCTAAAATTTTCGACGTTTCGAGTTTTTAGATGCCGCGTGATGCCGGCTTAGAATAGCATCACCCCATATCTTTCCCATGGGTGTCGTAAGTGGCGACGAGGGCTGTATGTGTATTGCAATTTTAGGCGACGCAATGACAACCTGTCAATATGGTGATACACCATTTTCAGAATGCCCCTCAAATGTTTGTCTGACGTGGCGTAAATGTCCGTTTATAACGGCCGTTTACGATCTGCCTACCCCGCAAGAGAAAAAGGCGTCTGACAAATATTTGAGGCCCGTTTTGGAAATGTCGTATATCACTAAAGCTAAAGGTTATTAACTTGTCGCCTAAAATTTAAATGCACATGAAACCCTCGAGTCCTTCATTCACCTACAGGAAAGAAATGGGGTGATACTATTCTTAGCCGGCATCACATAGCTTATAACGTTTATAATTGTATTTTTAAATTATATTACTTACAATTAATATAATTTAAAAATACTAATAATTAATTTATTTATTAGCTATTTAATAACCATGTCTAATTTAATAGTAGCCATTTGCCTAACCAAGCTGTACGTTCACGTTTGTGGTTTTCAATCTAGAATACTACCTAAGATATGTATAATGTGTGAATCTGCATTGATTGTAAACTGTTGTGTACGTCTGTGAAATAAAAATAAAAATAAAATAAAATTAAGCCAAAAGAAATATATGGGTCCAAAAGGGGATCCTTGCGGGACTCCTCACATTTATTTGACCGAATAACAAAGTTAAGATATCAAAAATGTTCTAAAGTATTAGGCAAACAAACAACGTCCTACGTTGACAAGTTATTCAAAACCTCAAGCTGTGATTTGATTACTCTCGATCCGTCACACCGAGCAACACCCCGTCACACGCTTTCCAAAAGTCAAAATTTCAATTATTTGCCTAAATACAAACTTAACTTTCCTTTTCAAAACCAAAATATTTCCTACCATCTCCAGTGGTAAAATAGTTTTGTAAAAGCAAAATAAAATTTGTAAACGCAAGTACTTAGTTTAAGTATTGTTAGAATTGTTGAAAGATAGTAAGTGCGTTTAGTATTGTGTGAATCAACAATAGGATCAATGATTCAATGGTGACGGCAAAAGGACCACCATTTTAACCGCAACCATTTATCAAACCAAACTGAACTCTATCACAAAGCTATAGAGATTATATCGACGGAATATGAAAGCTTGTACGACTTGTACAAAGACAGTTTTTTTTGCGTTATTCGTTTACTAAATTGGCTTATGTTTAGGATTATAACGGCTTATACGTTTGACACTTATTGGTTGAGTGGTTTCTGACATTAACTTGGACGGTTTAACCGACTTTACTTTACGTTAATACTATAATGGCATGTTTGTCAAAACGTCGAAACCCTAGCCTAGGAGGCTTGTGACAATGAAGTCCCAATATAGGCTAAAAAAGGTTCAAACAATTCAGATTTCGTCTAAGGATTGATTTTTTACGCAGGTTAAAATGAACTAATAACTACAGCTAAAATGCTAGGTAAAGCTTCGTCTAGGGATTGGCTATTGACACTGACAGTACGTAATAATAAATTCGCCTACCTGCGCAGTCATGCATTTAAATTTCGTATTGCCTACAATGGCGTTGATTTTAGCAGTGAACTTTCTTAGCTTATTGTTGTTACATTCTTGTACAAGCAAAAGAAAAAGATGGAAATTTCTCTGTTTACAGGACATGGCATGATATTTTGCCACTCGCAGAAACCACCAAAATCGTTCTCCAGAAAACTTAACTCATCTTGCTCGTGTCGAAGCAAATAAGGGAATCAAACCCCGGCCCCTCCCAACTGATGGGGTGGAGCCGGTTTACCACAAGGGGTCAATAGTACGAGGGTCACACATTTGTATGGTTTAGGGAACAGTTGCAGAGCCATTTGTTTTTTATCTTGCGATTTTCTACGCATGCAATCACGCTTTTATCCATAGTGGAGTAAGTAAACCGTCGAGGCTGTAAAAAGCTATCGGTTTCGCGACGTTTGATAAATCATTATCATCATCAACAGCCCACATCAGCCCATTGACAAATATTGAGGCTGATTTCAGAAATTTTATGTAGGTAGGCTGAAATCATCAACTGAAATATGCCCAGCGGCCGCTAATGACTGAAAACTGTCGATGAGCTGGTGATAAAAATGCAACGCGCGTCACAAATAAATTTAAAGCAATATATAAAATCGTCATATTTAACGAAGAAAAGCCAGGGCGATTGTTACACAAAACAGGGAAACTTATTTAGTATTTAAAAGTTCATCAACTGTTAAACCAAAGATTTTACTGAGATGTTAACCTTTTTGGCACTGTTTACCCAAGAGAACGAATTTAGATTGAAATACACAAACATCAGCTTTTTGGCCTCTTTCAATGCCAAACTTCAACATTTTATAACTCTAATTCAAGAGTTATTAAATGTAACAAACACATATCACTCCTATAGTCCCTTGCGGTGTAGTCAGAGCGTAAACAGCCGTAAAAAACGGACATTTACGCCACGTCAGGCAAATATTTGAGGGTCATTCGGAATATTGTGTATTACTATCACCATAGTGACAGGTTGTCAGCCCATCGCCTAAAATTGCAATACACACACACCCTTAGTCGCCTTTTACGACTCCCATGGGAAAGAAATGGGGTGATGCTATTCTTAGCCGGCATCACACGGCGCTAAATAATACGCTAAGTTAAATGCATCTGTTTAAAATAGTTAAGCAATAATCAGACTCTATCGTATTTGATGCGAAGCCTGCAAGTGGTGTTGCAGGATTGATGCAAAATATCACAAGCATCCATACTTTCGTGGGCATGATCTTTTAATGAGTATCAATAAAGGTCAAAAATTGAAGAAGAACTTAAAATCACAACTTTGTGTTAAAGTGGTTGAGTTATAGAAATAGCCACACACTTCAGATTTACACCATAACCAAACTATAGACCACACGTATCAAATCGTAAATCCTTAACTGCATTCGTGATATAACCACCATAAGTACAAAAGATGCCATTCATTTCATCCATTCATTCCCTTTTCCAAAAATACCACTAATATACTAAGAATACCTTTAATATCTTTATAAAATTCATATAAATCTTTTCATATAATACGTTGCTATAATTTGAAATACCTTTTAGTAAATTGTGTTAGAAGCGTGACAACTTTACACGCATATTTTTTTGGTTTTTGGGCAACTCAGGCCTATTTTTTGGTGAAGTATTGTCGTGCTCAATTACTACGGCTGTCGTGATATAGAGCAAGTTGTGAATGAAGTTATAAATAGATAGTATACAGGGTGATCTGATCAGCATATAGTCACTAATTCACTATCAAAAATATACTCAAAATGTTTATTTATTATCCAAAAATATTTTTTAATTCGAACAAATATACTTGTATCCATAGTTAAAACAGGTTTAGAATATTTATATTGATTAGTATTATAGTTTTATAAAATAAAAGTTATGTCGGCTATCTTTTTACCTCAAATACAAAAATTCTAATTTTTAGTACAGGAAACAGAAGCTTTACAATTATTTTATATCATATAGCTATACAACGCTATTTGTAATTATGTTTGTTAACAAATAATTATCTCATCTCATCTCTTACATTACTTAACCTCCTCCTCCTCTTACCTTTATAAGGCGATGGGGAGAATGTGAAATGTAATTATTATTTTTTCATTGGTTTTATTAGTACCTACATAGATAAGTTAAAACAAATTAACACTTTTTATAATAGGAATTACGTGAGTTTTCGGAATATATATCAGACACTTCTAGGCTTAACATATGTATATTAAATCTCACATACAAATAAAATACCACTGTAATTTAAAATCTTCTTATTCAAGGAGAAACAAAGAGAAAAAGAGAGTAGTGCATAAAATAAATGTAAGATTAGACAGTTTACATTAATAAATTGATCATACCATACCATATTATTAAACCATACTTTCGCACTCAAATAACAATCCCCAAATTTTCAGCAGATTTACCAGTATAACGCATAACATATTAAAAAACAAGCTTAATGTTACTGCCATACGAGTACTGACAATTCGGTAACAGCCTGTATTGAATACCAAATTTTAATACACTTAACGTATTAGGTATTAAATTTTTGAAAACTTGCAAAATTTTCCGAAATCCTGCCCACGCTTGAAAATTTTAAAGTTTGGAAAAAGAAACACCCTGTATATTTTGAATTTGCGCAACTTCTTGTGCCAGTATGTGTGGTCTCTATTTGGGTTCGCGAAGTGGTTACTCGCCGCAAGAACAATGCGCGCCATAAATCCAAGATGGCTGACAGGCATTGTGCAGGCACCATTCATTCATCGAAAGGTATTTGAGGTAGACTATGTGACGCCAGCTACGTAATTTACATTGACTCTTACGTCTTGATATTATTCAGCATTTTTTTTTAAATATAGGGTGAAATTTTCATTAGAGACGGAAAACTTAAGACGGGCTGGTGATAAGGGACAACTTTCCCTAAGAAAAAAATTTGGTCCTCCCATACAAAATTGCCGATTAGCTGATTTGAGTTACCTACTACTACACTCAAAATATTTTTATCATATTTCAACCATTGTTCCTTGGGGAAAGTTGTTTCTTTTCACCAGTCCGTCTCGAGATTTCGCTATCGGTCTCTAGTAAAATTTCACCATATAAAAATGTATAAAAATTTTGGTCGTAGACAGTACATGTATATTGAAAGGTATTTAGGTTACTAATTGAGCACAGACTTTTTTCAGACGTGGTGTTAATATCCGTTTCACGGCCATTAACGCTCTGCCTACCCCGTAAGGGATATAGGCGTGATTTATGTATGTATGTATTGAGCACACGCTACTACTTATACACATTTTGATCTCCAAACCAGGTCCATCGGTCTATGGAGGCAATATTTCGTTAAATAATAATTCTCAATATGCCGTGTGATGCCGGCTAAGAATAGCATCACGCCGTGCCGCGCGTTATTGGCATTAAGATACACTTGCAAAATTGGCGGGCAAGGAACGAGCTGCGGTAGCCCAGATGGAAGAGGCGTCGTCAATAGTAATGGCGAAAGTCGAAGGTTGAAATCCTATCCACGCTTGAAAATTTTGATAGTAAAAAAAAAAACTATGTTTAAATGGATAAACCCTAAACAGTACGTACCTATATATAGGTTACTTTTTAAGCACTCACATACATACACACACATATCACGCCTATAATCCCTTGCGTTGTAGGCAGAGCGTAAACGGCCGCAAAAACAGACATTTACGCCAAGTCTGACAAATATTTGAGGGGGACATTCGGAAAATTGTGTATCGCCATAGTGACAGGTTGTCAGCCCATCGCCTAAAATTGCAATGCACACCCTCGAGTCCGTTAGTCGCTTCTTACGACACCCACGGAAAAGAAATGGGGTGATGCTATTCTAACCCGGCATCACACGGTACTGCTAAGTGCTTTAAGCACTCGCAGTCGTAAAATGTAATAAAAGTAGTCAAATCAGCAAATCGGCAAATAGGTGCCTACTCGTGTACTGACTTACTAGGCCGCGACTCTCATATTTTTAGCCATTGTTATGCCATCAACACTCAACTACCATTCTATTTCCACTGTGAAGATCTATACTTCAAACTGTTATTGGAATACGAAACGACCAAAACCATCAAACTGACACTCTATTGAAACATAACTGAGATGTTTTTCAATTAATGGAATTGTAAACGTATCTAGTGCCCTAGCTCTTCATTGGTAGGGATAACTAGACTACTGAATAAAATTCGCGTAAACTGTATGTATACGCTGGTTTAATGTAAAGGAACAAAGAATCTTGTTCACAACCGAATGAAATCAGTTGAGATATTTAAAAGTAAAGGTGACCTCTAAAAACGGTCAATGTAAGCAGTTTAAACTAGGTGATATCAAAACGCAATGTAGGAATTAAGTACAATGATTAGGCAGTAATGCTGATGCGTTTTGTCATATGAAGACAGTTATACAAAATGTAATAATATTTAAGTTTATGAATAAAGTTATGAAACTGCGTCCATATGGACTACTGGGTGCGTATCTGCGAGGCATCGGTCTCACGACAACTCGTGTATGAGTTTCGTCCTCTACGATAAGCTTCTTGTACCCGAGCGGGGCAATCGCTAAACTTTATGTAGTTTAGTTCAGTTTTTACGCTGAACTGGTAAAGGAATACGAAAGACGAAAAGTATATTTGCTAAATAAGTCGGCAACTGTTTCGCTTTCTATTTAGCTCATCAGGTAAGGTAATGATTTGAGGTAGGTACTTTGATAACTCAAATATTTTTGTCATATTTCAACTGTATGTTCCTTGGGAAAGTTGTTCCTTATCACCAACCCGTTTTTTATTTTCAGTATCGGTCACTAGAAAAATATAACGATCGGCGGAATAACTTCGATTACGCGTTTCAGGACTTGTATGTGTCGCCACAAACTTACTCACATTCATTCACATATCACGCCTTTAATCCTTTGCGGGGTAGTCAGCGCAAAAAACGGACATTTACGTCACGTCAGACAAACATTTGAGGCTCATTCAGATAATCATGTATTACTAAAGTGACAGGTTGTCAGCCCATCGCCTGAAATTGCAATAAACACCCTCGAGTCCTTTAGTCGTCTCTTACGACTCCCATGGGAAAGAAATGGGGTGATGCTATTCTAAGCCGGCGCCACACGGCAAACAAACCTACTTACACTAAATAAGGAACCGGTTTTCTGGTCCGATGGCTTAAATCCTAAGCATTGATTTGGCTTACAGCTAAGCATTTTCAATCGAAGAAAACATATCAAGTTAAGTCTTGTCTTGTCTTGTCTAGCCCACACCATCCCACTGCTGGGCAAAGGCCTCCCTCTTCTCCTCCCCTCTACTCATCAAGTTAAGTACCAAGAAAAAATCTGCGACAATTTATGTATTATTTATACCTAAGTCTAAAAACCTAAACTGATTTTGCTGCTTACTTTTTAAGACAGATCATTAGACGGCTGCATAACGACAACTAGGTAGCTTTATAACAGTACAAACATGCCTTTGTCGTGAAAGCGAAAATTTACTTGACTTAGGTCTTCGAGCAACGACGGCCTTCCGTCCCGGCGGAACGAGACGGAAGACCGTGTTGCTCGAAGACTTAGGTAATTTGAAAATTTTCCCTACCTATTTAATGTTTTTGTAATCATTTTCTCAACAGTAGTAGGTAAGTACATATATTTATTACGCCTAAATCCCTTGCGTGGTAGGCAGAGCGTAAGCGGCCGAAACGGTCACTTACGCCACGTCTGACAAACATTTGAGGGTCATTCGGATAATTATGTAACACTATAGTGACAGGTTGTCAGTCCATCGCCTAAAATTGCAAATCACATGTAACCCTCGAGTCCCTTAGTCGCCTCATACGACACCCACAGGAAAGAAATGAAGTGATGCTATTCTAAGCCGGCATCACACGGCAACAGTAAGTATCTACGTCAAAAGAAGCCTTGATGCTATCTACATTTAGCAACATTTGTAACACATTTATATTTGCCGCTAAACGTCACCACCTTTACAATCCACTGAATACACAAACATCTACTTATTCTATTAACTTTTACACATCTGACAACGTCATTGCAAATCATCACAAACATAACGAAGGCAAACAAAAATTCGCCACATCAAGGTGTTACGCCGACGGTCCAATTTAGAAATGCGAATGTGCTTCGACAATGGCTAGATGACATTTGACAAAAGAAGTGTACCGTCGACAAAAGCGCGGGTTGTTTGATGGTTTTGCTGGCTGTAGGGTTTGGGGGCGTGGTTTCGGCGACTTGAAGCGGCGGCACTTCACACTCAAAAGACATGTGGACAAGTAAGTGTCGATTAAAATTGTGATGGTTCTGTTCAAAATTGAAATGAACTTGATGAAAGGCAGCAGAAAGAACAAATTTGAGCTAAGTATTCGTTATTGAAAACCCGCACGCAATGGCCCTTTTCGCCTACGCAATCCGAAAATTGCTATTTTTTAACCCTGAATTCGAGTGATTCGCAACGAGTGGCCTTACCACTCGTCTCAAGCCTTGAAATTATTTTACTACTTGTACTATCCAAAATATGATTGTTAAAATCAAATGACAAGACAAGCGCATGACGAAAGACTACGATTTAACGCAACAACTGTTTCAGACGTGGCGTAATTGTCCGTTTTTTTGCGGCTGTTTGCGCTCTGCCTACCCCGCTAGGGATTATGGGCGTGATACGTGTATATGTGTACGAATTGGAGATTAATGAACAAGTGTCACATACCAATAGTCGCAGGGACACTCTGTGAACTAATCATGTCTCAATCCTTGTTCTTCATCATCAACTTCACTCAACAGTCCACAGCTGGACATGGGCTTCATCCTACTGTGGGATAAGGGGGAGATGGGAGAGCGCAATGCAAGATGACCAAAAATACTAAAGTAACGGACATAGTCTGGAAATGTAGCATACTGAAGTGGCAGTGGGCTGGGCACATCTGTCGTAGAACCGACGGACGGTGGAGTAAACGGATTCTCGAGTGGAGGCCACGCGTCGGCAAGCGTAGTGTTGGACGACCTCCGGCCAGATGGAGCGATGACTTAAAAAAGGCGGCTGGTAGCGACTGGATGGCGAAAACGGGAGATCGTGCGTAGTGGGCGTAGCCTGGGGGAGGCCTGCGTCCAGCAGTGGACTGCAATAGGCTGATGATGAATGCAAGATGTTGCATGCAACGCTGTTACCCATTTCCTGGTTGTATAGGGTTACTAACCATTAACAGCCGGAACAGTAGACTGTCCACTGCTGGATTTGGGCTAAAGTTGGTAGAGTAACATACACATACACATATCACGCCTATAATCCCTTGCGGGCTAGGCAGAGCGTAAAAAACCGCAAAAAACGTCCATTTACACCACGTCTGACAAATGTTTGAGGGTCATTCGGAATATTGTGTATCGCTATAGTGACAGGTTGTCAGCCCATCGCCTAAAATTGCAATACACACCCTCGAGTCCCTTAGTCGCCTCTTACGACTCCCACGGGAAATAAATTGGGTGATGCTATTCTAAGCCGGCATCACACGGCACATAATTATAGAGGCAAATGGTAGAGTAACATAATTATTAAAAAAGTACATTCGTGTTTTGCTAAACAAATATAGCATGCAAACAAAAAGTAATGCCATAATAATTCTTTTACGTCGTAAAAATAATTAAGATTTTGACAATTATATAATTTTTTCCTAAACTTATTTTTTTATAAATTACTTTTATTTTATTATAAATTACATTTCCGCCCAGCGGTTTCACCCGCTGCCATTAATTTTCCCGTGGTAATAGTTGTTTTTCCGCGGTAAAAAAATAACCTTTATGTTATTCCAGGTTATGTTCTACCTGTGTTCCAAATTTCATCCAAATCGGTCAAGCCGTTTGAGCGTGAAGAGGTAACAAACATACGCGTACTTATATTATAAATCTGAGAGTTTGTGTGTAGAATCCGTACGTACGGATTCTACTTTCGATCATCAAGGAACCCTAAAAACACCTTTGTCGGTTTGCGACACACACAACTGTCGGCACTTCAGAAGTCGGTTGACAACTACTATTGGTTGACATTAACTGTTGGTTGACAACTACAATGTTGAGTAATGTCAATGCAAGTATGATGTCTTGTTTGCGGAGCCGACGTGGGCAAAGGAAAAAAAATGTTGTTAGTAATCGATACGCATGTTACAGGATTTGCACGGGTATATTAGCAATTTCATGGGAAAGTGTTGCAGAAGGAAACATTTACAAATTTAGGTATTTGTTTTACATTCGAACATACAATACATATACATACACGCATATCACGCCTGTAATCCCTTGCGGGGTAGGCAGAGCGTAAACAGACGCAAAAAACGGCTATTTACGCCACGTCTGACAAGCATTTGCGGGCCATTCGGAAAATTGTGTATCACCATAATGAAAGATTGTCAAACCATCGCCTAAAATTGCAATACAAACCCGCGAGTCCCTTAGTCGCCTCTCACGACTTCCACGGGAAAGAAATGGAATACATTAGAAGCTGGTTTCAATACGATTTTTGAGCAAATAAAACAAAAACATCCTCGTTTCTAAAAAAGTACAGGACCAAATTAGTCTGGTTGTCTGGAAGAGATCGCTTTTAGCGGTATGACCACTTTTGCACATACCTATTTGCTATGATTTTCTGTTATTTTAATTATTAAATTTTTGTGCAATAAAGTGTTTTTACTTAGGCAAGTACCTACTTATTTTCTCGGTTTAGGAATTGTCTTGATTAGAAGTTAAATTGTTTTTTGTCGACACAGGTACCTTGTTATTACAGAAAAAGTAAGACATTGTTTAAGTTGTGATCTTTTAACTTTTTCTGTTGTATATTCGATTGAATATATTTTTTAATTATGTTATTTATCGTGTTTCCAACGCAAGAATACCCAGCTCACACCCAAGCATTATAACCACAAAGTATATCAGTAGTTTTTCCCGTTGAATATTCTAGTGACTAAAATGTTTCCAATATCATCTTTTACTGAGGTTCAAGCAGGGAATCGATCTTGTCCCCTTGTGGTCACGACCCCACGGGTTTCCACATCAGTTCGTTCCAGTAATGGCGTACAAATCATTTATAACCACCTCTCTCATGTGGGTTGTATTATATAATTGAATTATGCACACTACTGGGTTACTTTATGTGCTTACATTTATGAGACCAAGGAAGAAAGCGTCATGCTGGCTTAGAATAGCATCACCCCATATCTTTTCCGTGGATGTCGTAAGAAGCGACGAAGGGACGCGAGAGTTACATGTGTATTGCAAATTTTTTGGCGATGGGTTATGTTGAAACACAATTTTCTGAATGACCCTCAAATGTTTTTTACGGTCGTTTATGCTCTGCTTACCCCGCAAAGAATATAGGCCTTATATATGTATAAGAAAGTGGCAGAAAATGCGCTGTACAAACCAAGGAGTAAATTTTTTAGAAAACTTGCAAAATTTTCTAGCGCTGTCGGTATTTGAACCTGCGACTTTCGCCATCACTAGAGGCGACGCCTCTTCCATTTAGGCTACCCGGCCCATCCATTGCCCGCCAATTTTGCAAGTGTATCTTGATACCAATAACGCGTGGCATGGAAAACTTCCGCGCTATTACATTTTTTTTTTTTAAATGTACCTACTAAGTGTACTTACTACACGGGCAGTGTTTTAAAAATTTGGTATTCCAGGAGTAAGCATTTTTATTGTATTTTATAATGTTGTTTTTTTTTATTTTGTCAGGCAAGCTCAGCTTTACCAAGGTCAGCAATCAAAATGGCGGTTTAAAATACTAATGTTTTTTTCTTTGTATTCAATTTGAAGCCTCAAAGAGCCTCCGACCCTTTTTCATAAGAAGTTATATTCACATTAAATATTTTATTATGGCAACGCACTCAAGCATTTCAAGTTATATTTTGGCCCGTGTCAAATATCTGCTATTTTTTCGTCTGTGGCAGCTGCGCCAGCAGATATCAACCGCGGCTCATTATGTTTTTTTTGCTCTGCGGCCACAATAGTGTCAACGACATTTGTGACTATTTATCATTGGTCCTTTGCTCAGATGAAAGAATCTAGAATCTAGTTACCAAGGACATTATAGATCAATCTGGACAACGTACTTGGAAACAAGGAGCGCGCAGCCGCTAATACTTACTTTGTGCAAGGAGTGTTGTTGGCAACATCGTGGAAAATCTTCGGGGACACTCGGGAGTAACTCGGGGTAACTCGTGCAATGTAGAAAGAGGCAGGAGTAACTGAGCTGAAAATCGGTCAAATAATCTTCCTTCACCCTTTGTTTCCGAGTACGATGTCCAGATTGCTAGTTACCCAAATAGTTACCTTATCCTTGGATGCAAGCATCTTTAAACTCTACGACACAGCATGCACTAAAATAGATTATTATGGCTAAAATTGTATTAGTGACCGATATGATAGCGAAAACTTAAGAAGGGCTGGTGACTCGATGGCTGGTGATAAGGAATATATACCCAAGGATCATAGGTCGAAATACGAAAAAATTTGATTGCTGATTTGATTAACTATGGAATCTCAAAAAAAAACACCCTATGTTCCTTGGGGAAAGTTGTTCCTTATCACTAGCCTGTCTTGAGTTTTCACGATCGGTCACTAGTAAGATTTCACCCTATAATGAGTGTAAGGGACAGCTCTTCGAATACTGATAGGGTGCATGCAGACCATGAAACTGCACAACTCTCCCCTAGGAACATATGTCAGGAAACAAAAAATATTCGACCTCCTATACAAAATTCTGATCAGCTGACTGCATTTCCCATGGGAAGTCCAAAACTGTTTGTTTTTTTATGGAAAGTTGTTCAGTTTCATGGTCTGAATCTGAATGCACCCTATCAGTATTCAGAGGGCTGTCCCTTATACCCTGTATATTGAATATAGATGAATTATACTATTTAAACTTAAGTGAGACATAACTAAATCATTTAAGTAGACACGGATTAAACTCACTGAGTTAAAAACAGTGAGCTTAATCCGTGTTCACTTAAATGATTTAATATAGATGAATGATAAAAAGTGACTACAAATATTGTTGTTTCAACTGCCTGCCTGTTCAAATAAATAATAATAATAATAATAAAATATGCACCACTCTTAAACATTTCTAAATTGATTGAATGATCATTATTTGGCACCAGTGAGCATAATGTAGTCTCTTTATTCAATTCAGTGCGACCTAAATATATAAATAGAATTTTACGAATGTACTTATGTAAGGATTTACCTACTCAATAACCTGCGATAAGCTCCTTTTTTAAAGTCAGTTAAACAGCAAAACAAATCACTCCACTTTTCAGCTGTCAACCTGTCAATTACAAAGGAATAGTACTTACCTTTTGTATTCTTGTTCCTTAATCGCTAATCGGATTAACAAACAAACATACCACAACTGACAAAGCTATTATATTATCAAACTAAGGCTATATTTTACAGATGAAATTCGATGTTCATTGCGTAGTCGGTTAGCCATTATGATACCAAGAATATTAACCGGCTACGCAATGTACTAAGAATTTCACCTGTACACAGGTAAACACTGTCACTTTCAATAATGTGTGGTTAAATCTACTCGAGTCAATGACTTGAGTCGACTTTTTTAGGAATGGGGAGTCAGACTATTACAGTCGCGAGGCCTACATATTTACAGCACTGTAACGCATGCGTCTGTCAAACGAAAGGAAATTGCGAATGCCGATCTTATTACAACACATACACATATCATGCCTATAATCTCTTGCGGTGTAGGCAGAGCGAAAACGGCCGCAAAAAACGGTCATTTACGCCACGTCTGACAAACATTTGAGGGCCATTTAGAAAACTGTGCATCGCCATAGTGACAGGTTGTCAGCCTATCGCCTAAAATTGCAATACACACCCTCGAGTCCCTTCGTCGCCTCCTACGACTCCCACGGAAAAGAAATGGGATGATGCTATTCTAAGCCGGGTGCGGCCGTCGTAGATCATCATTCATCATAACCCACGAGCGCTGCAACAATCATCTAGATAGCTGTGGCCAATGATGATGATGAAGCCGGCATCACACGGATCTTATTCCCATGCAAATACGGCTACAGTGCGTATACATGCATCTGTTAAGTTTGTTTACAAGACATGAATAAGATATCCCAACCTAAATCTATTTATCGGAAAGTGACAGGGCTAATTGAAGGTAAGTAAGAACTTTCCTACACTTTCCATCCAGAGGATTATTTCCATTTGCCTCCAAAACTGAGTTAATAAAATAAAAACGCTACGTTCAAGTAAAATATAAGATATTATATTTATTGTAAAATGCAGCAAGCGCCATCTATTGTCGAACACTTCATTTAAAACTTCTTATATGACAAATTGGTAAAATATCTTGGTAAAACTAAAGTACCGCCGTTCCAATAAGTCGTATTTGACAGCTGTCATCTCCGTACTAAAAGAGATGTCAACGAAGGAAAATCGACCCTCCGCCATAGTATTATCACGAATCTGACAGCTGTCAAATACGACTTATTGGAACGGCGGTAGGTACCTGATAAGAGTTTTACAATACGATAGTTTACTTGGAATTTACAAACTCTAACATGAATTCTAGTTAGACTGGAATCTTGCTAGAATCTCACAAAATGAATTCAATAGTTCATATAAAATACGAAAGATGGCGCCACTGGCTACATTCATCTCTTTGTGATTCACTCGTACTAAAGGCGAGTGTATTCGTTAACGACCACTAGGTACAGTGGCGCCAGTTCACAATAAAAAAACTCTTTATCCAAACAATCTATCAGAATGTCCGTTGCCGTAAAATTAAAACCTTCAAACTCATTGAAATATTCGCTGTAATTAAAGTTATGGTAATGAATACCAAACGTTACCGTTTTTTGACACTACAGCGAATATTTCATTGAGTTTGAAGGTTCTAATTTTACTTAAGGATGGTACAAAAAAATTGGGCAACGGACATTCTGATAGATTGTTTGTATAAAGGGAAAACATTTTTTGTTGAGTGGCGCCACTGTCGAGGTCGTTCACGAGAACACTCCCCTTAATAAGGGTAACTTTAGTGCCTATAAAATAGAAGTAGGTTAGTATGCAGGAAAGAAATTCACCCAGTTTCTCTCAATTATATTTTACACAGCAATCAGATAAGTATATTCCCGTAAAATAAAGAAGCATTAAGTTTTTGCAAAATTATCAAGCGCGAGCAGGATTTGAACCGGCGACTTTTGCCATTTACTAGCGACGACGCCTCTTCCATCTGGGCAAGGGGTGAGCTGCGGTAGGTAGGTAAATTGTATACTTAACACGGGAAGTGTTTTTAAAGTTTGGTATTCAATTAAACAATTTATTCTTATCTAAACTCAAGAAAAAGCTATTAGAAGATGCACTATACTCTGTAGACGAATTCACAACAAGCAAGACAAACAAGTTAATTAGGTAGGTACCTTGAGTGTAGTACTAGTAAGGTAGGCGCCTAACTGACTGATAAATTAATTTATTAATATGACTGACATAATGAAGCGAAATAATAAATTAGAATTAAACGTAATATTGAAAGATAACTGAATGTAATGTGAAATACCTAATAATGATATTAAAAATAATGTAATACAATTAATAATAATGAATCTATTTTAAGTAATTTTAAGGTTATTTAAAGTTAGATTTAAGCATTTGACGTGTAAAATATATTTTATTAATAAATGAACTGAACTAAAGTAGCATATTTTTCGATTGTAATCCGTACTAATATTATAAATCTGAGATTTTGTGTGTGTGTGTGTATGTAAGTTTGTTACCTCTTCACGCTGAAACGGCTTGACCGATTTGGATGAAATTTGGAACACAGGTAGAATATAACCTGCAATAACACATAGGCTACTTTTGAACGGAGGAAAACAACTATTACCACGGGAAAATGAGTGGCAGCGGTTGAGACCGCTGGGCGGAATTCTAGTTATATTATAAGCGAAGCCTACACAGGAAGTGACAAAAAGGGTACAATAAGCCGAAAGGAGGTCAAAGTACTCATGAAACTAAACAATTTTCCCCATGAAAAAATATTATAGCCTAAAAGAATTTATGTGATGATATGACTTATTCTATGTATGACTGTATGAGTGACTAAGCATTAATTTTAAAATCATGACTTCGTATTAAAAAACTTAATTATGATTTGTTTCGAATGTTGAATTTAATTTAATAACAACTAATAAAAGTGTAATTATTTGTTATATATAACATACATACATACATAAATCAAGCCTATATATAGCCTTACAGGGTAGGCAGAGCGTTAACGGCCGTTCAACGGATATTAACACCACACTTGACAAAAGTTTGAGGGTCAATCAGATAACTGTGTATCACTATAGTGACAGGTAGTCAGCCAGTCGTCTAAAATTGCAATACACACCCTCAAGTCCCTTGGTCGCCTCTTACGACACCCATGGGTAAGAAATGGGGTGATGCTATTTTAAGCCTGCATCACACGGCTGTTATATATAACACCTAGATAACCCTATTCAATGCAATAAAATATATTTCAATTTCAATTTAAATGGATCATAAGCCGAAATATTTTTACAAAGTTGGACCTCACATAGTAAATTAACCAGCTGATTGGCAGTTTTGTATGGGAGGTACAAGTTTTTGTTACTCTTTATATATGTACTGTGGTATATTTTAGACAAGCTGTTACCCGCAGTGTGCCGTGTCAGCCCAGCGCCTAAAATTGCAATACACACCCTCAAGTCCCTTGGTCGCCTCTTACGACACCCATGGGTAAGAAATGGGGTGATGCTATTCTAAGCTGGCACCACACGGCATAATACCTACAATTAATGCGAATCCGAAAAAAAACCGGAGATCTTCCTATGTAAACATAATAAACAACAAGCACTTTTAAAGCATTGAAACCACACAGTTTCTTACGTTTTTTCCGCAGTCGGGTAAAACGTAAAACGACGTCGCTGTACACCGCTCAAAGGGTTTTTAAGAAAATGGAAGCCTCTGATCTGAAAGGCTAAAGAAATATTTATGAAATATCACATATTTTGCAATCGAGCTATTAAAAAAGGAGCCTTATTTATTAGCTACCAAAGCTCAAAACTCATTGCGCTGCTTATTTGGGGCTATAAAGTATGAATTCTGAATTTTACCGGGCCAGTTAGCTAGCTTGTGCATATTTTTCATGGAAAAAGAGCGTTTTATTTTGCATTTATTTTGCTGCTTTAAAAGTACTAGTCATCCTATAATATTAAAAAACACATAATTACATAACTTTACACATACATATATACTTAAATACTTAAATATAAGTCCATGAGTATATTAAAAAGATCAAATTTTATTCATCTTCAAAACAGTCTACGAGCTACGACGGCGTAGCAACCGTAGCATATATTATTATCTTGGTAAACTCAAAACTGCGCTACGCCGTAGCTATAAGAGCTACGTAATTTTGGAGTCACATCATTATCTCAAACTCTTGTGTTTAATCTCTCAATTATCTATTCAAATTATGTAAAATGTATTCCCCATAACATATCCTGCTTCTTAAAGGCTGTACCCACTGGTTTCCCGGCCTCAGTTCGCGAGTAGGTCCCGTGGCGTGGGTCCTACCGCGCAGCCGCGCCCCAGTCCGCTCGGTGGCGGCTCCGCGCGTGCCCGCTCCCTTTAGCGGCCCTAAACCCCAGTCAATTGTGCATTTGCAACCCCACGTCAATTCCTGCCTTCCATATTACATTAAAAAACCGCTACTGAAAACCGCTAAGCCGAATCGAGAATACTCTACGAGAATAATTCGTTGGAGCGTAACGGATTAAACGAAACGGTGAAACTGCTCGTTTAATTTTGAATTGGACTTTCGTCATGAAATTGTGAATTCCTGCCAGTATCGCTAGTTGAACTAAAGATTGGATGTAAAATGATGTTGCCTGTGCATCAGGGGTTGTGAACTGTGGGTCGGCGTTGTGTACGTTCGTTACGTAATCTGTTCCGGGGAAAATCGATATCGTCGGTATAAATAGCGGGTCACAATGCCACCAGCTGGCCCGGCAGCTATGCAGCCGCAGGTAAGATATTCAATATGTTATTCACTGACGTTTATCATCATCTTTCTGAGTTTACCCCACATAATTTGGGGTCAGCGCAACATTTTATGTACACAAAATGATTGGGCTTAGTGCCAGCCGCCTGTCTGACGTCAACTCTCCTTGGGAACGTCTTAGTTACACTCATAAACATACATTATGAAGCCAGATTTACCCTTTTAACGAATGAATACTGAAGTACTAAAGATCAAGAAGTAGTTTTCTGAGTTGCTTCACAATCTTTTCGGCTCTGGTACAGCGGCTATGTAGCCTGCGGTAAGACACGATTATATATCTTTCTTTCTTACATTCATGAACGATTTCGTTTTCAACCGTTTATTGCATAAATGTAAGTAATACACGTATTACTACGTGTTATTATTATTATTACGTATTATTATTTAAATAATACGTCCATGGTAAAACATAGGTCTCCATTCGGGATATGAATTCACTTTACTTACCTTAAATTAGTGCCGTCACTTTTTGACAAATACGTATAGAAAAGGGTAGGATATATTTTAGTCACGTCATGTTTAGAAATTAAAATGGGTTCTTTGCAATTTCTAGTCAAATAAGTCGCCATTGTTTTCATCGTTGCTTTCGTTTTTTGCGTGAAATTATAAGACATAGCATGACTAAGATATCTCCTATACTTTTCTAAACCTATTTGACGGAAAGTGATAGACAGCTCACTCATTTATGGTAAGCTAAGATAATTTATATCTCGAATTGAGGCTAATGTCACACAATGTGCAGAACACTATATACCCAACAAACTTCTGAATGTGAGAGAGCCACATGAATAACGATAGCTTAATCAGTTTACAAGTACCTACCAGTAACAGCCGAAACAAGTTTAAGGTACTCATGAATCTGAACAACTTTCCCCATGGAATATAGGATGGAGAGTGTACAAAAACTTACCGTCCACCGTCCATAAATATTTCTCGATAGGTGGAACGATTCGTATCTTGCATTTGGGAAATTAGTTTAGTTTCATGAGACTCTTAAGCTAGGTACCCTTTTTGTTACAACTTGAAAGCCAATACAACCTTAAAAACCATCAAATAGACTATGTTTGTATACCTACATACATCTACACAATATTAATGAAATACAGCTGTAGGAATTACTCACAGCGAAATTCATTAGTCAAATGAGATATAACATTCTGAACCAACTTTGTTACGTCGTGAGTATTGATTAAATTTATTCCATTCTATGCGTCTTGGATATACAATTCTGTACAGAGTCTAGCTAATGAAAATAGACATTGAAAAACCGCGGACAATTTATTATAATTTGAATTATTGTTTTGCTTTGACCTTGACTCTGGCAGAATCATCGTCCGAAGAATATGGAAGCCAAACCTTGAAAAACAAGAATAATAAAAAAATTGCGACTGCTTTCTGAGATATAGCCTAGCCTATAATACTCGGGATAATGTAAGGATTCTTGGAACTTTGGAACGAGCGTTGCTCGGAGCATTAGCTAGACTCTACCATAAATTCGAAAGTAACTATAATTATCTTAACTGTCTGCTACGTTTTCACAATACCCTCAACTGATTTTGATGAAATTTGGTACAAATAGGTATAAATGAGAAGGTAAAAAAGGACATAGGCTACTTTTTACCGCGAGAAAACAGGCAAACCACACACGATACGTAAGTAGCTAGTATGGAAAAGTGACAAGTCACGCTCAAAATCTTGTAGCTTTCATTCTTTTACATACATACATACATACACATATCACGCCTATAATCCCTTGCGGGGTAGGCAGAGCGTAAACGGCCGCATAGAACGGACATTTACGCCACGTCTGACAAACATATGAGGGTCATCCGGAAAATTGTGTATCGCCATAGTGACAGGTTGTCAGCCCATCGCCTAAAATTGCAATACACACCCTCGAGTCCCTTAGACGCTTCTTACGACTCCCACGGGCAAGAAATGGGGTGATGCTATTCTAAGCCGGCATCACACGGCACATTCTTTTACGCTAGTATCATATCTATCATGAGTAGGTTAATAGAGTATGAGCGAAAAAAGAATGGTCGTGGAAATTGAGGGCGCCTCTGTGCCTCAGTATGAGAAATGTCATAGCAACCTATGAGAAAATTATTAGTTCACTTTTAGCCCACGCGTATTGTCTTTTCGTACAGACTATAACCATATAACCTTTATTATTTAGAAAGGTCAAAGGTTAATGTTGCCACGTCACTAACGAATTTCGTCCTTATTTATAGAAACATCATTGGCGCTCGCCGCCGTCAAAGGCAGAAGATTTACAGGGTGTAATTTTACTATAGGAAAACTCAGGATAGGCAAGTGATAAGAAACAATTTTTCCCAAGGAAATAAAGTCAAAAAATGAAAAAGAAAATGTGCCTTCTTTGCAAAGTTTAATTAGCCAGCGTAGTCAATTTGTATGTATGTAGGTGGCAATTTATTTTTCACATTTCTACCAATGTTTCCTGAGAAAATTTGTTCCTTATCATCAGCCCTTCCTGAGTTTTTGCTATCGGTCATTAGTAAAATTTCACTCTTTATGTACCAAACAGCAAAACGATTCAATATTTTTATTTTATTTTGCTCTACAAATCAACCTACGCCCTTTTAGAAATCAGCCTATACTAGTTCTTCTTGTAAATTGTATGAATAACCAGTTTAAGTTGATCCCTTAAAGAGGTATGTTGATTTACTGCTGATAGTACATACGACAAATCATACAAAATCGATTTAACTCCTTACAATTATATACGTACTACAACTATACTTACTTTTACACTCATACATAGAGATATCACGCCTGCATCCCTTGTGAGGTAGGCAGAGCGTAAAAACGGTAATTTTCGCCACGTCTGACAAACTTTTGAGGGTCATTTGAACTTTATGTATCGCCATAGTGACATATATTATGTTACCCCCCGAGTCCCTTTGTCGCTTTTTACAACACCTGCGGGTAAGGAATCTGGTGAAGCCATTCTAAGCCTACATCATCCGCTGCTAATCATTTTCCCGTGTTAATAGTTGTTTTCCTTGGTAAAAAGTGGCATATGTGTAGTATTCTAGGTTATATTCTACCTGACGTCAATAAGTGATAATACTATCCTACATTGAATAAAGAATTTCAATTGCAATTTCCTGTGTTCCTAATTTCATCCAGATCGGTCAAGCCGTTTAAGCTTGAAGATGTAACAAACATACTCACACACAAACTCTCATATTTATAATATATTATATAGTACGGATTAAGTAAGATTGGTTTAAAATCAAAATGTTTTTTTTTTTATAAATTATGCTTTCATCGAATAGTGATTAATAGTGTTACGCTAGTTTCAATCAGGATATAATGGCCTGAATTTGGAACATACATTCTGTCTCTTTCCGTCAAATAGGTTTGGAAAAGGATAGGAGATATCTAAGTCATTTATTGGCCTCAATTCGGAAAATAAATTCTCTTAACTTATCGTAAATTAGCGATGTCACTTTCCGTCAAATAGGTTTGGAAAAGTATATGGAGATATCTAAGTTATGTCACATCTTATAATTTGACGCACGTAGGTTTCTGCTATGCTTTTCTAAGCCTATTTGACGGTAAGTTTGAAGCGACCTAATTAGATTCTAACCTTTTTTATTTTACAAAATATATATATTGAATCTTTTATTGAGTTTGCACAACTATTACTCTTTACAATAAAACAATTCGAAAATCCAAAATAAACACAACTTGTATCATTTTTTTTTAACTTTCAAGCGCGGGCAGGTTCAAATCCTGCCCGCGCTTGAAAATTTTGCAAGTTTTCAAAAAATTGTATACTTAACACGGGAAGTGTTTTAAAAATGTGCTATTCACAATTTAAATCCGTTTAAAATTGTTTTATTGTGATGGGTATATAGATTTGATAAATTTTACAGGTAAAGTTCAATGTTCATTGCATATTCGGTTAGCCATTATGATAACAGCAATATTAACCGGCTATGCAATGTATTAGCACCTGTAGTTAAATAGCATAGGGCACTGGATTTTCTACAATTTGCAGAAGATAGATTATTATTAAATTTCTTATTGCAAACCGTTCTTCCTGCGCATTATGGAAATAAAACTACGCTAGGCTGGTGCTAGTACATGTACAGTTTCTCTATATAGTGTTCTGTGTTATCTACGCCTCCACCGTCAAACACTCTTTACGCCAAAAGTTAGGAGAATTTGTTTCCCGAATTGAGGCCACAAGGTCACCTTTTGTTGGTATTTATTATTGACCCAAATCTAAGCAGTGACGAAAGTTAAACATTTGGTCAAACGCCACAGTTAATCCTATTAAGTATGCGATCGACGTAATACAACAAGGTTGTCTATTTTGGCCACTGTCACTGATTAATAAAAACAATGAGATTGTAAACTACTAATGGATTCCTTCGTTGCTATTCCGTAATGGCGGATGTAAATTGGTTATAATTTTGTTTTTCTTGTTTTCTTTAGTGTTGAGTAAATAAATCTGATAGTGTTTTACGCAACAAACTATTCTTCAACTTAAAATTAAACAGGAAATTGTAATTAAGGCATATAACAGACATTATGTAATAGTGACGAGCGGATCACCACGTGGTGCAGACATTTTACTATCTATTTTTCTGTTTCTACACAAACTGCGCAACATAGTCCCCATACCCTTTGTGTTAGCCCCCATACTCTTAGTGACTGATAGCGAAATCTCAAGTGTGGCTGGTGATAAGGAACAACTTTCCCCAAGGAACATAGATAGCAATATGGCAAAACTATGTTCATTTTCCATTGTAACTCATATCAGCTGATCGGAAAACTTGTATGAGAAATCCAATTAAAATTCTCAAAGTCCTTATAACCGATAATTTCCATACCTACTATACTTGTGGATGTGGGCTAGACAAGACAAGACAAGACTTGTGAACTAAGTAGGAACATTATGGGTTATTATTTAAAAACGATTTTTCAGGTCACTTAAATGGCGTTTATTAAAAGTATCTGCGCTATGACACCAAAGATTTATAATAAACTACCTAGGCATATCCGAGACATCAGTGAATTATCGAAATTCAAAACAGCGCTTCACAATTACCTAATTGATGCTGCTTTCTATAAAATTGATGATTTATTTCTAATCGCTGCTTGATTCAAGATGGGATTTAGTGACATACCTATATAATAATTATTAGTGGTTTCGTATTAAATTTAATGTAGAACGATAAAGATTATTGTATAAATTTTATATTGTATAAAATTTGTATGCCAAATGGCGGGTCACGGCGGGCTTTTTATATTTAACACCTTTATGTATAACCTGTTTACCACAAATAAATAAATTGATTGATTGATTATTTTATTTTTACTTATTATGGTAATTTTAATGTCGGATAAAAATAAAGACCTCGTTAGGAGGTTATTGGCGAAATTTCACTTATGACAAATCAGGCGGAAAACCACGTCACACCACGAGCTACCTGCGGTTTTAGAGTGGTGCAAGGTGTAGTGAGTCCACTGACACCAACCACATGATCGACAATTTCACCTTTATTATATTGCTTTCGATTGTGTAACAGTTAACATATTTTGACTTGGAAATCGCATTGGCTGGCCCTGTGCCCAAGGGCTACATATTAATAATACTTTATCTACACTCGTCTCACAATGTTCGAATAATGAATTCGAAAACAGTTGCATAAAGACCTACTTTATGCATTCTGCCTATATAAACTACGGTTTAATATAAATTACAGAAGCGTAATGACTTAATGAGAAAACTCTTACTACGATAAAGTTGAGAAATGAAACGAAGTTTTTTTTGTCAATACTCAAATCGCCATCTTCCGCCGCATCTGACAGTTGTTGTTGTACGGTAATTTTTCGGATGTTGTTCAGTTATTTTAATAGGTTTTTGTTCTGTTGTTGTTGAGATGTTGTTCAGTTGTTGTACCAATGTTGTTCAGATGTTGAGCAGTTGTTTAGATGTTGTTCAGTGTTGTTCAGTTGTTGTTCCGTTGTTGTTCAGTTATTTGTAGTTCAGACTCGACATCTAAACAACTGTAAGTAAAGAATTTTCTAAAATTCATATCAAGCCATAATACGTTCTCGTATTAAATTCGACCACGTATCGGGCCTTGCAATCGGCGGTGCGGACGTTTGGAAAATTGTTTAACCGAGTAAATTTCTTGAGAGTGTAGATAAAATTTAAAAATTGTCTAATTCCAAGCTAAACTCCCGCAGTGGAAGCGATTTACACAGGTAAATTTCTAGTAAAATACCAGGAGTTCAACTGAAGGCAGACAATGGCCGCGTTACGCAGCGCTAAATAGCATACACTGCACAATATAGCAGCGCATACTATGAATTAAACGTGAACCTAAATCTATTTAACTTAATTAACTAAGTTGAGTGAAATTGGCAAATGATGTGTTCTGACCTTTACATAACTCAAGTCGGTAGTAAATACCGTCTGCCGATCTGGCGTTACGTCACACGTATTAGCACTAGATTATAAGTAAGTACCTCCAAATTATATCACCCCACGAATTCCGCAATTCGTACTAAGGAGTCACAATGATATGGTACAACAAATATGACTAAAGGGAACACACCATTAACACGAATAAACAGTTTTATCACTTACAGTCACGTGCCGGCGCAAATGCATAAATACCCAACGGAGAAAGGAAGTTCAGGGAATGGATCAAATAGGAATTCCGTTGGTACTTACAGGGCTGGGTGGAAAAGATATCGACACCCAGCATTCCACTACAGCCTTGGCGCGTTATTCACGTCAAACCACTCACAGCTTCTGTTCGTATTCCACTTTGATATTAGTCATTACGCGTGACCCAACCCGAATTTGGGCCGTACAAACGCGGGCCAAAATGGCCACCTGATGCCTATTCAACGCGACGCTCACGTGGAAGACGTCGAGACATCCAACAATCACTAAGCCTGGTATTCTAGTATAACCCAGGAGAACCGCAATAATACGATGCATCAACACGCGCGATCTTAAATTGAATCGTCCATTACACGCGGCATCACAAAACGCGTGGCGGGAAATCCGCACGATACGCGATACCCTCCTGTCCGAACGGTTTTGAGTGACTGACTGCGGTGCAGAAATCACCGCTTGGCGTCTAGGCGGTCTGCGCGCACGTCGCCAGTCTCGCCCTGCGAGTGAGAAAGGGACAACACACGCCCAGAGCGACGCGTGCGATCGAGCACCGTGCCGCATTCATAGACCGTCATTAATACCTAACTCACCCCAGCATAACAACGCTAAATATTAAACATTCACCCGCCCTAGGCCGAATCCCTTAGGCCTATTCACTACTGGGGAGACGAGATAGCGTTGCTATTGCTCGCTTAAGAACTGAATCCCCTACCTGAACTGTCGCGACTCGAGGAGTGCCATCACTACCTGGGAACAAGTTGAGAATGCGCCCTCTGCGCCATCGCAGTGGCGACAGGTTGGCATCCTTAACCAGAACGAGATCTCCGATGCGAGGGGGTTCAGTTCTGTCCGTCCACTTAAGGCGTTGCTGCAGAATGTGCAAATACTCAAGCGACCATCGCTTCCAAAAATTCTGAGACATTTGCTGCAGCAACTCATAACGCGTCAAACGATTGCTACTGACCTCTGTGTAGGGGTACTCTGGCAAGGCGTTAAGTGGTCGGCCAATTAAGAAATGCCCTGGTGTCAGGGCCTCCAGATCATTCGGATCTGAGCTAAGCGGACACAAAGGACGTGAATTGAGAACGGCCTCAATTTTACAAAACACGGTCGCTAGCTCCTCAAAGGTTAATATCGTTAAACCTATAACGCGCATCAAATGCGTCTTAGCGGACTTTACAACCGCTTCAAATATACCACCTCAGTGGGGGCATCCTGGTGGATCGAACACCCAGTTAATGCCCTGACGGGAGAGGCTCGTGCCGATAGCTTCCTCGTTTTCCGATAAAAACGTTATAATTTCTTTCATACATCGATCAGCGCCCTTAAAGTTGGTACCACAGTCCGACCTGATCAGCGCTGGTCGCCCCCTTCGCGACACAAATCTATCTAAAGCTGCTAAGAAAGCCTCCGTAGTGAGGTCGGCCACGAGTTCCAAGTGGACGGCCTTGGTTGCTAGGCACACAAACACGCACAAATACGCCTTGATTGACTTCGCGTTGCGAAGGCGTGATGCCTTTACCATAAAAGGCCCCGCAAAGTCCGTTCCCACACCCGCAAACGTCCAGGCTTCCGTCACCCGGTCCGGTGGGAGGTCTCCCATCTGAGGTTGCATTGTGGCTGCCTTCAACCGATAGCAAGGCAAGCACCGAAACACAATGCTCCGTACCGTACGTCGTCCAGACAAGATCCAAAACTCGCGCTGCAGAATAGCCAAAAGTGCATTGCAGCCCGCATGCGAGTTTTTCTGGTGACGATCCCTAACTATAAGTTCTACCAAAGGTCCCTTCTTTGGGAGTAACAGCGGATGCCGTGCTGAAAAGGGCAGGTTAGCGTTCCGAAGTCTACCTCCAACCCGGAGCATTCCATGCTCGTCCACGAACGGGTTGAGGCGCACAAGACCTCCCTTCAGCTTTCCACGGCCATCCCTGAGCAGCCTGGCCTCTTCCTCAAAATGTTCCGCCTGGACGACCCTAACCAATAAACTTAGAGCCGCATTCCGCTCCGCAGGCGAGAGGACAGGTGCCAAGTTCCGTTCTGCTTGAGGTTTTCTACAGTTGTTCACGAACCGTTTGATCCAACCTGTCACCCCTAGAAGTTTGTCGAGGGAGCTGTATCGTTCCAGCAAGAAAGCCGCACTAGGCTTAGGTACGATCTGCCCTACGTTCACTCGCAAACCTCGATCAGGTGGCCCAAGCGGCGACCGGCACTCATTGTATGGCCATCTCTCAGGTGACTCAGTCAGCCACTGAGGTACCCACCACAGTGAGTGACCTACCAAATCAGGGGCCCTACATCCCCGTGAGGCGCAGTCCGCTGGGTTCTGTTCTCCCGGTACGTGTCTCCATACCAACGGAGTTTCCGATCCTTTAATCTGTGACACCCGATTTGCCACGAAAACCTCAAGAGTATGTACCGACGTCTGTAACCAGCACAGAACTATCCTACTGTCGGTCCATGCGTACACCGTTTCATCCAAATTGATGGTACCGCGTAGATTACTAGCGACATGATGTAGCAAGCGCGTGAGAAGCGCTGCTCCCGCCAATTCCAACTTTGGAATGGTCCATCTTGTCCTAACCGGAGCCACCTTACTCTTGGCCATAACTAGACGCACGTCTACAGTTCCCGTTGAACTGACTGTCCGCAAATAGACAGCTGCCGCGTACCCTCGCTCCGAGGCATCACAAAACCCATGTAGGGTAGCCTTACATCCCACCGATGGGAGCAATTTGCGAGGTATGGCGATGCGTACGATCCCTGGTAAGGTGGTCACAAACTTGGTCCAATCATTCAACAGCTCTCCGGAGAGCTGGTCGTCCCAACCCAAGTTTGCTATCCACAACCTTTGCAAGAAGCACTTCGCCATGAACGTCACCGGTGCGATCCACCCGTTAGGATCGAAAGTTCTGGCGATCGTCGATAATACCGAACGCTTCGTCCAAGTCTTCTGCAAAAGGTCTGGCTCGATCTGATACGTAAAGACATCATGCGTTGGCCTATATTGCACCCCTAGGATGCTCAACGTATTTGGATTGTCCGGGTTCTCGAAAAGGTGCGGGTCCTGCTGGAACTCACCTGGCAACCCGGCCAGGAGCTCTGGACAGCTGGACAGCCATTTCCGCAACTCATAACCTCCTGATTCCATGATCGCGATCAGCTCGTCTCGTAGTAGCAGTGCTTGTTGCACGCTATCTGCACCCGTGCAGATGTCATCCACGTAGACGTCGCGATCCAGTACTGCTGCGGCTCGAGGGAATCTTACCCTTTCCTGTGCGGCCAACTCTCGCAGCGTGCGTACTGCCAAAAACGGACTTGGCTTCAGACCATACGTTACCGTGTTAAGCTCATAAGTGACCATCGGCTCGTCAGGGCTCTCACGCCACAAAATCAGCTGGTACCGACGGTCATCTGGGTGTATAATTGTTTGGCGAAACATCATTTTGACGTCTGCGACGAACGCTACTTGGTGCAACCGAAAATCTGTGAGGATGTCCACAATGTCCCGGTTCAACTTGGGACCCGCGTGCAGACACTGGTTCACAGACACACCATTCGATGTAGGAGCAGAACCGTCAAACACTACCCGTATCTTCGCCTCCGGTGACTTCAAAACAGCCAGGTGTGGTATATAGTAATGCTCGACACACCTCCAATCTATGCTGGACACCGACATGTGGCCTAACTCTAGGTACTCCCTCATGAATTCGATATACTTCTGCCGAAGTGCTGCATCTCGCTTCATCTTTCTCTCCATAGCCAGTAGTCTCCGTTCCGCGATCTGTCGCGAACTACCTAAGGAGGGGCGGTTTGGGAGAAATGGCAGCCTGGTAACAAACCTACCTGACGAACTTCGTGCAGTGTTGTACTGATAGAACAGCTCGCACTCGTCATCCTCTGGCTTCCGTCTATCCGCTGTGGGTGGCTCCTCAGACTCCCAAAACCTCTGCAGCACCTCCGACAACACACTACCATAGAGTACCGTATCGCCCTCTGGTAGGTCCTGAGGTCTCCAAACTGGGCCAAAAATAACATACCCCCCTGTGGTATCAACGGCCACTAAACCAGGTTGCTGAAGTACCCGTTTTCTGCCACACCAGAATCTCCCGAGGACGTCTGACCCGAGGAGAACGTCCACCGTACCAGGAGTATCAAATTCAGGATCAGCTAACTCTAAGCCTGTGGTTAACCCTCGTACCGTTGACGGTAACCGAACCTGAGGAAGTTTCCCTACCACTTCATCCAGCACCACTGCTGAGGCATGATAGCTGACCCCTGTACCTGTATTACCTAATGTGAACTCGAAGTTCACCTGACCCCGAACGTCAGGCACATCTACACCTCCAATACCTACAGCCCCATCCGTTGTGGGCCTTATATTTAAGCGTAGCCTACTCACCAGCTTACTAGATACAATACAACCCTGAGCCCCTGTATCTAACAAGGCTCTTACCTGTATGCTGCGGCCACCGTATCCCCATACCCAAATCATTGCCGTAGGCAACAATACCGTAATTGGCCGGGGGGCCGAAGCTGGCGTGTAGGCGGCGATTACCTAGCAGGAACCTAAGCGCGGAGTGTCCGCGTCCTGCGGGGGGGTCCCCTCTCTCCGTACACCTTCGAGTGGGTCCCACTCCTGCTGATAGGGACCTCTGGTCCTGTACGCCATGGCTGGCAGCCTATAGTAACCCTGCGGCAGGCGCGCGTACCGTGGATGCGCCTGTAGCCGCGGGTGCTCAGCCAAGGGGAGAGGCATGCGTGGGTCATGAGACCTCACCATGCTGTTCAGTCCCGCCGAGTACTGCATGTACTGGCCCTGGTATTGGCACCCGCCCGTTGCATCACGTATCTGTGATGGGTGCCTCTGACCTTGGACCTGTGACCACCTACCCTGTCCCGGCACCTGCTGCCGAGGTGGTGACTGTCTCGCGCGTGGTGAAGGGGGCATCACCTGCTGATGTCCCTGGCCTCGTCCCTGAAACCCTGGTGGAAGCGGACTCCTCCTTGGAGGGGGTGGGGAGCGTTGCTCCCGTCTAGGTAGGGCAGACTCCGTCCGCTGACCCGCGTCAGCTCTGCCTCCGTAATCTCCGCTGCGGTTCATGCATAGGAGCTGATGGTGGGCACCCTGGCAGTACCTGCAGTTGGTGCTTGATGGGCACTCTCGCACCTGATGCGGCCCCATACACCTAAAGCACCAACGCCGTTGCTGCACCACACCACGACGTTTCTGCACCCGCTGTGCAGCGAACTCCTCACACGCAGTCACCTGATGCCCCGCCTCTCTGCAGTAGGCACACCTCGTTTCCAAATTAGCGACGTTGTATCGCCTGGGTGGCCTACTCTTACCGTCTCGCGCCTGTGCACCCGGCCGTTCCGGGCGGCGAGCGGCCGCAGACTCCGCGTGAGGCGACTCTCCAAATTGGGCATCTACCCGCCTGCACTCGGCCTCGAGGAAGGACTTGAGCTCCTCGAAGGTCGGGAGGTAATCAGATGTCTTACCTCCGTGTGACTGTTCAAAACGAGCGGCCATGTCGCTCGGCAGGCGGCGCAACAACGTGTGGACCAGGATATAATCATAGCCTGACACCGGCATCCCCTGTCTCTCAAGAGCGTTCACTGCAACGCAGACAGGGTTGAGGACCTTGGCCCTGAGGTCCGTCCCTCTTGTGATGGTCGGCACGGTGAGCCACTGTTCCAAGAGTTGGTCAATCATGAGACGTTTGTTTCTGTATCTCTCGATCAGCAAGCCGCGAGCCGTCTCGTAACTTGCATCATCAACTGGTAGATGCTTTACCAGCTCATGGGGCTCACCTTGCAGCTTGGCCATCAATTGTGCCATTTTATATGCCGGCTGCAAGTCAGTGCGGTTATGAATCACACTGTCAAACAGATCCTGGAATCGGGTCCAATCCGTGTAGTCCCCGTGGAAGACCGGAATCGCCACAGCCGGCAGGGGCACTTGCACCCCCGGTCCCCGCGGACCATGGGGTGGGTCCGGCTCCCCAGCCCTACGCCTGGTGATCACAGCAGCCGCCTGCTGGATCTCCTGCCCTATCTCCAGGCACTGGGTCACATTCGCCCGGACCGTAAGTTTGACCTCCTCATCAGGCGTCCCATCAAAATAACTCCTCGCATCCAGTGAGGCAATCCAACACCTCCGCGACCCGTTCGTCAATCCGTTGCGCACAAGCGATGAGTGCGTCCTCTCGGTCCCCGCGACCGACCATCGCCTGCTTAGTCGCGAACCAAATTAGGTGCGTCCTAATTCTTGCCTGGAGCTGTGTAATTGTGGGAGCCATGGTACCAACTCAAAGTAACACCGAACCTTACAATAAAACCAATAATAAACAATCGGCCCTGATCCTACCGTTAGGATATCCGCACAGGGCAAACACAACGATAATAACAAGCAATTCACTAATTGATTGGCCCTGATCCTACCGATAGGATATTCTACACAGGGCACACACTACAATCACAATAAATATATTTTTTTTTATGTAGGTAGATTAAAAATCTTATACTAAAATAATCTTAAATCTAGTGGTTTTCTGAACCACGCTCTGCTACCAAAAATTGTCTAATTCCAAGCTAAACTCCCGCAGTGGAAGCGATTTACACAGGTAAATTTCTAGTAAAATACCAGGAGTTCAACTGAAGGCAGACAATGGCCGCGTTACGCAGCGCTAAATAGCATACACTGCACAATATAGCAGCGCATACTATGAATTAAACGTGAACCTAAATCTATTTAACTTAATTAACTAAGTTGAGTGAAATTGGCAAATGATGTGTTCTGACCTTTACATAACTCAAGTCGGTAGTAAATACCGTCTGCCGATCTGGCGTTACGTCACACGTATTAGCACTAGATTATAAGTAAGTACCTCCAAATTATATCACCCCACGAATTCCGCAATTCGTACTAAGGAGTCACAATGATATGGTACAACAAATATGACTAAAGGGAACACACCATTAACACGAATAAACAGTTTTATCACTTACAGTCACGTGCCGGCGCAAATGCATAAATACCCAACGGAGAAAGGAAGTTCAGGGAATGGATCAAATAGGAATTCCGTTGGTACTTACAGGGCTGGGTGGAAAAGATATCGACACCCAGCATTCCACTACAGCCTTGGCGCGTTATTCACGTCAAACCACTCACAGCTTCTGTTCGTATTCCACTTTGATATTAGTCATTACGCGTGACCCAACCCGAATTTGGGCCGTACAAACGCGGGCCAAAATGGCCACCTGATGCCTATTCAACGCGACGCTCACGTGGAAGACGTCGAGACATCCAACAATCACTAAGCCTGGTATTCTAGTATAACCCAGGAGAACCGCAATAATACGATGCATCAACACGCGCGATCTCAAATTGAATCGTCCATTACACGCGGCATCACAAAACGCGTGGCGGGAAATCCGCACGATACGCGATACCCTCCTGTCCGAACGGTTTTGAGTGACTGACTGCGGTGCAGAAATCACCGCTTGGCGTCTAGGCGGTCTGCGCGCACGTCGCCAGTCTCGCCCTGCGAGTGAGAAAGGGACAACACACGCCCAGAGCGACGCGTGCGATCGAGCACCGTGCCGCATTCATAGACCGTCATTAATACCTAACTCACCCCAGCATAACAACGCTAAATATTAAACAATAGTGTATGCAACTGCATATAATTAGGCATTAGAATGCTCGTGTCAATCTATTATCACACTCGGCTACTCGCCTTCTAATGACCCCCATTATATGACAGTTGCATAAACTACTATTATCTACACTCGTCTCATAATGTTCGAATTATGAATTCGAAAACAGATGCATAATGACCTACTTTATGCATTCTGCCTACAAAAACTAGGGTTTACTATAAATTACAGAAGCGTAATGACTTAATGAGAAAACTCTTAATACGATAAAGTTGAGAAATGAAACGAAGTTTTTTTTTCCAATACTCAAATCGCTAACTTCCGCCGCACCTGACAGTTGTTGTTGTACGGTAATTTTTCGTATGTTGTTCAGTTGTTTTAATAGGTTTTTGTTCTGTTGTTGTTGAGATGTTGTTGTTCAGATGTTGTTGTTGTTCAGATGTTATTCCGATGTTGTTCAGTGTTGTTCAGTTGTTGTTCAGTTGTTGTTCAGTGTTGTTCAGTTGTTGTTCAGTTGTTTAGTTATTTGCTGTTGAGACTCGACATCTAAACAACTGTTAGTAAAGAATCTTCAAAAAATCTTATCAAGCCATATTACGTTCTCGTATTGAATTTGACCATGTATCGGGCCTTGCATTCGCGGGTGCGGACGTTTCATCAACGTGAAAAAGTGTTCAACTGAGTAAATTTTTTAGAGTGTAGATAAAATAGTGTATGCAACTGCATATAATTAGGCATTAGAATGCTCGTGTCAATCTATTATCACACTCGGCTGCGCCTCGTGTGATAAACAGACACTCGTATTCTAATGACCCCCATTATATGACAGTTGCATAAACTACTATTATAAAGTAATAATTTATTTATTCAACATTTACAATTATGTGCATTAATAAATGTATAACTGTAACAACCACACTAGGCAGAGCCTGTATCGCGGGTATCAAATCTTCTTCTTCTTTTCGTGTGGGACACCGAGCCGTTCAACGACCCAATGAACCTGGTGTCAGGGTATTTCAACCGCCTACTACTTGTAGTAGGCCTCTGACATGATTGTGTAACGGCCGCCGTCTAAGTAATCATAGATAGCAACCGGGACCGACGGCTTAACGTGCCCTCCGAAGCACGGAACCAGCTGTCTTTTCGTACAATCAGGTGGTTCAGCCTGCAATGTCCTAACCAGACTGGGTACAAATTCACAAAGTGATAAATATCAACTTTGTGAGTGCCCCACCGAGAATCGAACCCGGAACCTTTGCGTCGCAGGCGTGACAAATACATAAATTACTTATTAAAATGTGAACACAATCTTCATCATTTGGCAGGGACTAAAAAACTATTGATGGAGACCCGTAAAATCCAGCTATAGCTGATGCGTTTTTTATACCAGGTTTACCAATATACTGCTTGGTAAGTAGTGTGAGTAAGGCTAGCAAGGATTTGTCTTCCCGGCTCCTACCTAACCACCCTTCAATAATCTGCCCCCGGAGTGAGGAGAGAGATAAAAAGTAGAGATGCACCGACTATGGTTTTGGCCGACTACCGACTAATCGGCTTAAAAATTCTGACTAGTCGACGACTACAAAAATGGCCGGCTGAGCTGATCATTTGCTTTGGTGACGTTTAGGTGAAGAAATCGCGTGTGTACTTGTTTTCAAGCCTCGCTACCAATTGTGGTTTCAGATTGGAGCATTTTATTAAGATAGATTTTCAAGTGATTAAATATTAAAATTCAATGTCATTATTATTGTAATTTTTATGTCATTATGCCGTGCGATTCCGGCTTAGAATAGCATCACCCCATTTTATTCCCGTGGGAGTCGTAAAAGGCGACTGGGGAACTCGGGGGTGTGTATTGCAATATTAGGCGATGCGGTTGACAACCTGTCTCTATGGCGGGACACGATTTTCCGAATTACCCTGACAATTTTTGTCAGACGTGGCGTATACGTCCGTTTTTGCGGCCGTTTGCGCTTTGCCTACCCCGCAAGGGATTATAGGCATGTATGTGTGTGTGTGTGTTATTATTACAATCGGCCTGTCAGCCGACTATAAAAATGGCCGCCGTGACAACTCTAATAAAACTTGAACTAACGCGATTTTATAGGATCTTAAATGCGATTTTATAGGATTTCATTCATTAAATATTCTAACGAGGTGAGGAGCGAAGTAAGAAGTTTTTAGTTTTTATTGAAGTATTGCAATAAAGACGTCTTGAAACTTTCAAATATGTTTTTAATTAAAACTATATACTTAGAAGTTATGGTCTAAGAAGACAGGTTATTTATGTCAAAACACTATTGAATTTGTGTTTATTAAATTAGTTAAATGATAAAATAAAATCCTTTATCACTCTACCAAAATGAATGAAAGATAGAAAATCTACTTATCTAATCCTCTTTGGTAAGCAAAGACTTTTTATTAATTCATAATTATCAAAATGTGATCAAAATGATATTGAATATGGTGTAGTCTTGGAGACTCAGGGCCACCGGATTCGGGGTTCAATTTCCCACTAGATATAAGTATTTAAGAGACCAGTAGTAGCCCATTGGATAAGCAGTTCTAGAGTGCGTGGGCGGTAAGCTAAGATTTTTTTTCGGAAATATGTTAAGCGTCCTTGGGTAGTAAACATACTAAAAGCCCTGGATACTGGAAGGTTAGCCGAAGTGGGGGGAGGGGGGGGGGAAGCACCCATTTTTTGGTTTTCCGCTTATAACTCATTAACGGAACGTGTTAGAGAAAAACTTTTGAAGACTAAAAGATAGACCATAAAATTCTCTACAAATGATTCCTAGATCATTTTTTCAGTTATCCTATCGTTTTCGAGTTACATCATTTTAAAAATATAAATTTATAGTACCATGAGATGGATAAGAGTAAAGCGTTAAAGAGGAGCTGTTAGTTGCTTCCATAGTGCTTTAGAGTGTAAAGAGGCATTACTAATGTATAGTAGAGTTGTATTACTCTTCAGTAGTGCCTTAAGCGCTTTATTTGCGAATTGTATGGCGACTGTACAGATCAGACGAAACACTTTATACAGCCGTGGGGGCTACCAATTACCGTCATAGCGCCTCATGTGTTCCGAATTTTCCAATAGCATTTATTATTGCTCTTGTAACTACTTATCTTTAATGCAGGAACAAAACTTTATAATAGAGCCCAAAGAGATATAATAGAGTTTTGTATGGCAAAAATTAGCTGCAAAGCTGTATAATGACGCGTCATAATGCCTTGTACAGCCAATGGCGGAAAAATTAACGTTTTAAGCGCTATTATATCGTTTAAGAGTTATAGTAGCAATAATGTTATCCAATAGAATGATCAGCCATTTTGTGATAGATTATTTCTCGAAAAAGTCACAAAACATAAGCTAGGAGTAAGTACCTCCTCGTGGTGAAGGCGGAAACAGTTAGAGATGCATTTTCAATAACAGTTGGTATCGGTTAAGATTTGAAAACAATTTCATATCTCAGATACCCACTGTCAAAAAAAGTGCAATCTATCTGGCCAAAACTCCCATTAATAAAAAGAATCATGCCTTCGGGCTTACGTTTTTGTTACCGATACTTATATCTTGAAATTTTTGGCACGGTAGCCAACCCGGTAAAGCAGGGGAGCAGCCTCAAATATTTTCAATTATCGTATAAGTTATCAACTATTCTACAATGAATACTGGCAAGTGTCTTGTATGTGGTGAGGACGTCGTCAAAGGGGGTCCAGATGTCTCTGAGGTAAAAAAAGGATCACTTGGCCTTATCAAAGTAAGTAAAGAGCGGAAGGATGACAAACATCTGAGTTTTTGTAGTTCAGAACCTCTTTTGATACATACCAATTGTTGAAAAAATTATACTCTAAGATCTAAGAGGCAACCACATCCAAGGAACAGGCTGGACCGTATCAGCACAGATCTTCAGCCTCCGACTTCGATTTTAAAGACAAATATTTTTTGTGTGCTGAATTTTCAGAGCAGTCAGTCAAAGTAGCTACGAAGATTGAGTGTTAACAACAGTAATACGTTGGTATAGTAAAAAGTTTCAAAATTTTCACCTTTCCAAAGGTGTAGCTCGAAAACGGTTGCAAATCCGAAAAAGGTATATAGGTACAACTTGTAGATAATTTTATAGTCCTTTTGTTATTACTTGAAAGTTTCTGTCTAGAACGCACCAATTTTGAAATATAAATGAAAAACCTAAAAATGGGCGCTTCCCCCCCCTCCCCCCACTCCGGCTAACCTTCCAGTGTCCAGGGCTTTTAGTATGTTTACTACACATGGACGCTTAACATATTTCCGAAAAAAAAACTTAGCTTACCGCCCACGCACTCTAGACCCCCCTTTGAGCGCTTTATTCAACAGGCTATAGGCCGAGTGACGACTGTGAGAAAAGAGTAGCTAGCCACCTGGTCGAATGTTGTGACCAGGGGAACGACTATTCCACCCGGATATGTTTGGAAGGTGTATATATAGCGATCGGCGGAAACACTTCGATACCGCGTTTCAGGACTTGTATGTGGAGCGCATGCGGCCAGCTAGTTTGAATACTGGAAGTAAAATAAATTTACCTTGATCTGCTGATTGTACTCTGTAGTACACTATGACAAAAATATTACAGTAATTATAGTTACTGGTATATTAAGCAACCCTTAACTGTTGTTCACATCATCTATAGCGTAAACGTCACGTCTGAGGTTAGTTACTTTTATAACCGGCCATGTCTGAATCGGATTCGTGCACGAATTGCAAAAAAAACGGCCAAGTGCGAGTCGGACTCGCGCACGAAGGGTTCCGTACCTTTACCAAACAATTATCGATAAAAACGCACAATAAAAAAACGGGTTTTGTATGGCAGCCCCCATAAATATTTGTGGTTATACCTAATAGGGTTTCCGTTATTACCCTACGGTACGGTACTACCTATTAGGTACGGAACCCTAGAAATGACACATTTGTTGTAGGTATGCCCCTTTCAATATGTATTCTATTCTTGTTTTTAGTATTTGTTGTTATAGCGGCAAAAGTATTACATAATCAGTGAAAATTTTAATTCAACTTTCACATTTTATGAAATAAGCCTGGTGATGGACGGACGGCGGCGGTGACTCTATTAAACATACATACATACATAACTCACGCCTATATCCCTTACGGGGTAGGCAGAGCGTTAACGGCCGTAAAACGGATATTAACACCACGTCTGACAAAAGTTTGAGGGTCAATCAGATAACTCTGTATCACTATAGAGACAGGTTGTCAGCCCATCGCCTATAATTGCAATACACATCTAACCCTCGAGTCCTTTAGGCGCCTCTTACGACACCCATGGGTAAGAAATAGGATGATGCTATTCTAAGCCGGCATCACACGGCAATCTAAGCCGGCATCACACAGCAAACCTATTAAAAGGATCTCGTTTTGACCGAGTAAAGAGTAATCCGAGATTCCATTATAGCCATTACTTCAATGTCACTAAATTTTATCTTATCCATCGTTCAGCAAGGTGACTTGAGCGATTGCTGACTGAATTGTTACTTTTAATTGCAATTAGTTTGATCAAAAAACGATTTATACAGAAATCTATAGATAATATTAATTAAACCGATATCGCTTGTTTATGTACTTTTCGCCACTGTTTTTTTTCCTGCGATAATTTATTTATAGCGGTAAATCTGATAATATTTCCCTCAAATATTTGTCAGTCGTGGCGATAGCGCCCGTATTTTACGGTCGTCAACGCTCTGCTTACCCCGCAAGGGATAAAAACGTGATATGTATGTATGTATGTAATATTATTAACATTTTACTAGTAGAGGTCGCTTGAGGATTCACCGCCGCCGCTACTTTAGTTTTTTCAGTAAAAAGAAGGCGTTTTCCCGTAGTAAAAGATTACGTTTGTTACTCTAGGATAAAGTAGCTTTCTCACGATTCCTCTTCTTCTTTTCGTGTGGGACATCGAGTCGACAAGCAATCCGATGAATCCTGGTATCAAGAGGTTTTCAGCTGCCTACTACTTTTAGTAGGCCTCTGACTGTGTGTCGTCTAAGTAATCATAGACAGCAACTGAGACCGACGGCTTAACGTGCCCTCCGAAACACGGAACTATCTTTCTAACGGACAATCAGGTGATTCAGCCGGCAAAGTCCTAACCAGACTGGAAATAAATTCACAAAGTGATAATATCACCATTGCGAGTGCCCCACCGGGAATCGAACCGCGAACTACCACTAAGCCACATCGACCGCTCTCGCGATAAAATAAATTTAATCAATCTAGTTTTCGAAATACAAACAAAAAAAACAGGTCTTTTGTAATTAAATAGTGTTTGACCGCGTGACCTTTGAATGTCAAGGCAGACGAGGAACATCTAGAAATCTGATCTTAGTCTGGTCTGGTCTAGTTAGGTTTTATTTCCGCCATTTGCAAGTGTTAGTCGTGCTGGCTGGTGCATCAGTCTTTTTTTATTCTTTGTTTTTTGAGTGTAAGATTTTTGTAATTGTGTTTACTGACCTCCATTCTAAATGCAAGTTATTTTTTTGTCTGTAATTGAAATTGAAATTATTTATTCAATGTAGGATAGTATTATCAGTTATTGACATCATTGCACAAAAATAAATTTGTATAATACAATTTTTTTTTTTATAATAATTTTGTAAGGTCCTAATAGAAAACCGGCTCGGACGGGATACAAAAAATAAAAATAGAGACACTGCCTCGGGGCTGGCTAGGTTAATCACACGTCATGTAACTTTATCCCACCATTTGTAAACGATATTTGTTTCAAATTGAAGTCAAAATTTTCAAAGCGTGTTATTTGCATGCGTATAATTAACCTACATAAACTTTGCTAGGTAAATTTACACATCAATATTACTTCTTTATCTGTAGTATGTCCCCCCTGCGGAATCGCGTAATAATATTTCTGGAGCTCCAAGAAAAACAAATACCTATCATCTTCATCATCAGCCCAGGTCCACCCACTGCAGGGCATAGGCCTCTTCTCTATTGCGCCAATCTTCACGGTCCTGTGCTAAACTCATCCATAGAGATCCCGTCGACTTGGTGATATCATCGGACCACCGGGCTGATGGTCTGCCCGCTGACCCTTTTGTTGCCCTTGGCCAATACCTATACTCGACTAAAATATGTTTAGAATCTTATGAGGTACATTAAATTATTATAATCACTCGTCTGTCGCTTCATACTATAACAATTTCATTGGTTTCAAAAGGTTTTGAATTTTATTGTGGGTAGTTAAGGTTCAAAATTTTTGTCCGGCTCCCGGTACGTGACAGACAAGTGGATAAGTGATGCAATGGTTTGCAAAATACAAGCTATTAAGTTATTCTCATCTGTAAAGTAGTATATTATTTTTAGTAGTATATTAGTTCTACCGCCATCTATTTCTTAATTAAGTAGCATAACTTCCCAGTTCCACACAAAATGCTGAAACCGTATCTTGTGTAGTAGGTCTTACAGTATGTTGGATCTGGTTCTTCCGCTGTGTAATCAGCGGAGTCCAAGTTGATGAGATTCCCCATCCAGTATCTCTGTTGAAATTCGGATGTTTTTGAATTTCTATGGCTTCCCGTACTTTTCTAGGAATGAATCTCTTCTCTCTCGTTAGGATTGCTGCCTTATCGAACCTAACATAATGGTTGGGGTTATCCATGATATGTTCACAACTCCGGTTTTTTACATCTATCATAGTATATTTTTTCTAATCTTGCATACTTATCACCCTGCTTGTTGCAGAGGATGCGTCGGCCACGCCACCACCGCTGGCTGACGATGTCGGTGCTGTTCATCGCGTACTCCGTGTTCCAAGCTGTGTTCTCAGCCGCGTCCACAGCCACCGTCAGTCTTGTGGATGAAACCAGCTCGGCTGACGGCAAGAGCACCACACCTCTCGATATTAACCCTGGTAAGCTTTTATCCCTATTATGGTGCCCTATGGCGTACCCTGTGGGAGGCCTACGTCCGGCAGTGGACTGCAATAGGCTGATGTATGTATGTAAGCTTTTATAATCAATTTCCATGGTGTCGACAACTGGACATAGCGCTTGGATAGACCGCGATTTTGAACTGACTGCAACCAACGGTTGAAAGGTCTACCCAGAAGGAAGCCATCCAACGCTGCGCTTTAAGATGACTGAAATAGGTGATTAGTGATTGATTAGGTATTTTGAAAATGTTCATCATGCCCACGTTGCCGATAATGCGGTCACAGTTACGAAAGATGCTGAAAAAGTTGTCAGTGGTGCTCTTATTGTAATAATGAGGTGAGTGTATAACGTGATTTATGTGCCATAATGTATGAAAAATATCAGTAGGCATGCACTATTATTAGTATAATCAGGGAATCCAAATCCACTGGATAATTAATTTCTGTAAATTTTAGGTTAAGTATAAGGCTTTTCAAATCCTAGATTTCCCATCTTTTTCCTAACTCACGTTACAGAAAAAGAGAAAGAGTCCACGCCCGCAATATTGGACAAGGATGTAGAGGTGTCAACACGTGTTGGTGGAAAGAAGGCCATGAAAGAAGGGGAAGTGGACGAGGAAAACGAGGGCGAGAAGAAGAGACAGAAGGACGCTGGTTATGTTGAGGTAGATATGAAATAATCACTACCAGGGTTCAGGACTTTTTTAAACTTGCAAATTTTTTAAGCGCTTCCAGTCATCATTTACCTCTATCATGCGCACTGCTAAAGAGTGAAACTCACTACCTGTGTCTGTGTTTCCAAACGCATACAACCCTTCAAAGTAAGAGTGAACAGGCTTCTTCTGGGTGAGCTCACTCCATCTTAGACTCCGTCTCTGTCCTATGACCTAGACTAAAGTTAAGAGCAAACCCATCCTTAATAAATAAAAAACATTTATGCCCAGACAGGATTCCAACCAACAATCCCCTTACTTTCGGGCCACCAGCAACAGGTTTCAGGATACCAGCCTAATGTGGTGTTAAAACTTGTCACCTATATTGTTTTTGTTGATGGGGGCAGTTTCAAGATTCTATATGCTATCTAGTGCACTCCACCAATGCGAATGCAGGATAAGTCAAGCTGAAATTGATATTAAAAATATATATTTTTTGTCCTGTGGCCAACGATTATACAGTGGGCTTCATTGAGTCTTTATGCAGATTATAGCCATCAAATATAGGATACTAGATTTTCGCCCAGCGGTTTCACCCGCTGCCACTCATTTTCCCGTAGTAATAGTTGTTTTCTGCAGTAAAAAGAGCCCTGTGTGTTATTCCAGGTTATACTCTACCTTTGTTCCAAATTTCATCCAAATCGGTCAATCCGTTTGAGCGTGAAGAGGTAATAAACATACATACACACACACACAAACTCTCAGAGTTATAATATTAGTACGGATTAGACTTATTTAATTGATTTGCTTTTATTCCACAGGAAGAAGAAACGGTTGAGATTCGAAAGGAAGAGCAGCAGGAATCAGCAATCCCAACCGTTCACCCTCTGAGAAACTGCACACCTCCTGCTATTGAACAAGTACGCAATTTTTTTTGTCAAAGATTTTGTTTTGACTTTACACTAGGTCAGAGAAGAATCAGACAGTACCGACGATGTGACGAGTCACCTAAAAGCCTCAAGTACTCAGAGTAACTCGACTGAAATGAAGTTCTGTCAGCCAGAAGAAATAAAATGGGAACACACGGGGTCTTCGTGGATAGCCCAGCCTCTATATGAGGAGCTTATTGCTTTTACTACCATTCTTGCTATGCTTCGTAACGCGCTGATGGGCTGACAACTTGTCACTATGGTGATACACAATTTTCCAAGTGACCCTCAAATATAATGTCAGACGTGGCGTAAATGTCCATTTTTGCTTTTGCGGCCATTTACGCTCTGCCTACCCCGCAAGGGATAATAGGCGTGATATGTGTATGTATGGTAATGCGAGTTCAGTAATGACCTCAACATTGCTGCCTGACTTTTTGGGAGACAGCGACATTGACATGCCCTTAACTAGATACTGCTAAAGAGTAGAACTCACTACTTGCGTCTGTGTTTCCAAACGCATACAACCCTAAATTCTTCAAAGTAAGAGTGAACAGGCTTCTTCTGGGTGAGCTTGCTCCATCTTAGACTCTGTCTCTGTCCTATGACCTAGACTAGAGTCAAGAGCAAACCCATCATTAATAAAAAAAAAAATCTAAAGAACTCTGACATCAGCTGACAGCTCCACTGCTTACGTTCCAGTTCCCCCGACCACTGATGGGCCAGTTCGCTCGCACCCACGGCGGTCTCATCCTGCACGTGTTGGTCTGCGTGTTCACCTTCATCGGGCTCGCCATCGTCTGTGATGAGTACTTCGTCTCCAGTCTTGACCGGATCTGTGAGGGTAAGATCGCTGGAATTATTCTAAGCAATGCAGATCAACGTGTATTATATTTGTTGCACTATCCCGCATCAACTACTTCTTAAAAGCTTAACCCTGACTACCTGGTTGCCTAGAAGATATTGCTACCTGAGCAATAACACTTTTTGTAATAATATGATGCTCTAGTGCAATATAGTACATTGCATTATATTGTATTGTATCAAATCATCAATAAACAGGTAGGTATATCTAAATTGATACGCAGTAGGAAAGGTAGCTGTAGACAAGATAAGAGTCGAGTTAGAGAGCCTGCCACTAACTGAAATCTGATATCACACCACTCTATCCATACTGTAATGATAATGGAGAATAATCTTACCTGTACCAGTCAAGTTTTACACTGTTCTTTTAGACAACATGATGGTGTCTATCTAATGTATCTCTGGTTCAAAAGCCACCTCATTATCTATTATATTATTTGAAAGCCTCGAAGATATCCAGAATATCGGTTATTCATAATTTGAATATGACAAGTTATAGGTAGCTTCCTATAGATAAAAGAACAACGTAAAGAATGAATTAGTCGCTGAGTATTAGTTGCAAAACTAACCCGGTAAATGGAGCCGTGCCACGCGTTACTGGCATTAAGACACATTTGCAAAATTGGCTGTCACGAGATGAGCTGCAGTAGCCCAGATGGAAGAGGCGTGGCCACTAGTAATGGCGAAAGTCGCAGGATTAAATCCTGCAAAACGCTTTCGTATCTTCAGACCTTGCGCTTCAAACTAACACACTACTTAATGTAGTTTCGTGCAGTTTTCACGCTGAACTGGTAAGAGACTACGAAACACTTTAAACACATTACTGATGATGACATCTATTTTCCAGAGTTGAAGCTGGCACCTGATGTGGCCGGTGCGACCTTCATGGCTGCCGGCAGCTCAGCCCCGGAACTGGCGACCGTCGTCATCGGAGTGTTCTGCGCTCAAGATGATATCGGTAAGGATCCTGAACATATTCCTGATCCATCCAGATTGAAAGAGGAAAAATTGGACATGAATTCTGCTTCTTACTATCATAACTAAATAACTTAAAGGGTGTCTGATCGATGAAGATATTGGGAATATAATAAGTCAGCGTTTTGGCTAGCAAAGACAAGCGATTCTGGCATTCACGCGACCTAACCAGACCCAGTTCATTTTCAATTGATTCTGAAAACGGCTACATGCCTTACATGTGCGCTGGCTCTTATATCTGTCTGTCATGGTTTATACAGTCAAGACCAGGCTGGGTTAGACAGTTTGGACTTTGGAGCGTTCTTATGCCGAGCGCATTAGACTTACATTGGCAGTTTGAGTGTCTAACCGGACATGGGCTTGACTGTACCATTCACAATGAGCACTTTCACTGGCAAGATAATTATTGTATACTTAATCACAGGGAGTACTGCTAACCAATCTCTCAATTCATCTACCTTGAATACCAAATTTTTAAAGCACTTCCCGTGCTAGGTAAACAATTATGGAAACCTTGCAAAATTTCCTACCGCAAAACTAACCCGCTTAGTAGAGCCTTGCCCACGTTATTGGCGTCACACTTGCAAAATTTGCGGGCAATGCCCAGATGAAAGATGGTCGCCCCAAGTGATGGCAAAAGTCACAAGTTCAAATGCTGCCCGCGGTAGAAAATTATGCAAGTCTTTTTAAATTATCTAATCTTTTTACCAACTGTGACTAACTTCTATACCTGCTTCATCCGGTGAATCTTTTAATTATTTTACTCCTTTACTTCCACAGGTGTCTCAGGCGTGATTGGCTCAGCTGTGTTCAACATAATGTTCGTAATCTCAGTCTGCGCTCTGTGCGCCGGCACGGTGTCGCATCTGAACTGGTGGCCGTTGTGCAGAGATTGCTTCTTCTACGCCATCTCCATTCTGGTGATGCTCTGCACGATCGCCAACGGATACGTGTCTTGGTGAGTCATTCACACACATATCCCTTGCGGGGTAGGCAGAACGTACATTGCCGTGAAAACAAACATTTGAGGGTCATTCAGAAAGTTGTGTATCATCATAGTGACAAGTCGTCAGCCCATCGCCTAAAATTGCAAAACACATATAAACCGCGAGTCCCTTAATCGCCTGTTACGACACCCACAGGAATGAACTGGGACGATGCTATTCTAAGCCGTAGACAGGCTGAACTGGTGAGTCAAAAAGTCAATTTTGGTGTGGGTCTAAATAAAGCAGAGTCGTGAAGCAAGCTCTTCTCAAAATATAAAAGACGTTTCCATACAATGAGGATAAACAACAAACCTGAAAAGTGTATGACGCATCGCATGGATGCTTTGGAGTTCACGAATTACGGAGCAATTTCAGCTGTTTGCCAGCCATTTAAGCAACCTGCCTCATTGCAATAATTTGGCAGAATTATCTACATCTACACTACACTAATATTATAAAGAGGAAAGATTTGATTGTTTGTTTGAATTGAATAGGCTCCGTAACCACTGGACCGATTAAAAAAAAACTTTTACCTGTAGACTTACTTTCTACAGTATCCCTGTTGAACATTGGCTATATTGTATACGGGAAAATGTCTTATTCCCGCGGGAGAACGGTTATCAGCAGGTGAAACCGCTGGGCAGGACGCTAGTTAGATTATAAGTTAATATTGATAATCCAAAATTATGTTTTGCGCTGTCCACAACTCATAGGTCTTGTCGCAACGGATCCATTCGCATATGCTTGGTCAATTTAATCTGATCTCCGTGATGGCCAATGCCTTAAACCTGTAGACAATGATGTGGTGTCTGTTCCAGGCCGGAAGCCTTGTTCATGCTGATAATGTACGGTGTGTACTGCATCGCCCTTCGTTTCAACTCGACCCTGGAGCGCTGGGCCATGAAGCTGCCTCTGCCCTTTAAGCTGCCCACTAGGGAGGAGCAAGCAGCCCTCGTCACTTACAAGTATGTACAAAATGACTCCCAGGTGCCTATGTTATGAAACTACAGGCTACAACTCTACAGGTGCAATTCTCAGTACATTGCGTAGCCAGTTCATATTCCTGGTATCTTAATTGCTAAACGGCTACGCAATGAACATCGAATTTCACCTGTAAAATTGTAGCCTGTAGTTTTATAATACCGGGCACTGGACTTACTCTTCCCTGACGAGAAAACAGCCAATGGGTGAAGAATTTAGATATTCGTTTTTAGTCATTAAGTAAGCATTAAGATAGCGGCTCTCACTGTGTAATATGTAAATTAATAAATGTACATAACCTTCTTGTCCGTACTTATTTAGTACACAAAATCTTGCTGCAATAGGATTTGGATATACCTATTTTACGACCTGCCTAACATCAACCAAACCTAACACGAACTCAAAGACTGCATATATCAGCAAAATATCGCTGAAAAACTTCCAAGTTTGACCAAAGAACGTGCACATAGCTCTATCAGGCTGAGCCATAAATCTGGAAGAAAGGAAGCCGCGTCCTGTAATTTTATTTTGGAAGTTACGGCTGAAATACGCAAATTGCTTATTCAGCAGGGCCGCGTATTTATCAACTGGACCTCCTGCCCTGTGAAGGACTTCACCCTCGTGACCAGATGCTACAGTTGCCAGCAGTATGGTCACTCAGCAAAATTCTGCAAGGACACCACCACCACTTGTGGTCATTGCGGTTGTACTGGACATAGCATTAAGGACTGTACCAACAAGGACCAACCAGGAAAATGTGCAACTTGCCTGCGCTTTAAAAAACCAAGCACCCACAAAACTGGGGATGAGCAATGCCCTGCTTGAAAATTCGCTGAACTACGACTTCTTAGTTCCATTGATTATGAAGGCTAAAAATAACTATTCGTATTACATACAGAATGATTATTTAGTTGTGCTAAATTGACAATTGTGTGACGCGTGATTTGTATATTTTTATAGTTGACCCCCTTTCGAACTGTAACGATGCTGACGCAGCGGATGTCTGAAGAGTTGCAAGATCTTTGTTGTTATTATTTAAGTGCCTACCTAATTAATTATTTAGCAATAGTATGTAGTTAGTTTTTTGTTGTAAAGTTTATTTAAGTTTATTTATATTGTATTGTATAGTAATTTTATAAAATAATAGTTATGTTGGCTGGCTGTTTACCTAAGATACAGGAATTCCAATTCTTAGTTTAGGAAATGGCTAAGCCTCATAATTATTTCATATAATTGTACCTATTTATAATAAAGTTTATTTATTATTTATTTATTTATTTAACCCTCTCTATAGCTGTTGCCTGGCGTCACCGTCACCATGCGATTGGCTATCGTCAGCAGAATAAATATTCATCCAAGGTCAAAAACTCTACGTTTTTTTTGCGAATCACGTATGTATATATTCTGTTCTTCAGGAGCGCTGGCGGTCCACCGGCCCCGCCTGCTGGAGACGGCCAGTACGCCGAGGTGGAAGGCCAGACCAAGGAGACCACCTTGCAGAACCCTCGTAAGTTTAATCCTTGCTTTAAGTTTTCTCATGAAACGTCTGTTATTCAGGAAGTCTCAGAGACATAAAAACGAGCTTAAAATAGTTTTATTAGCATACAAAGACGTCGTAAAAGGCGACTAAGGGATGAACCCAGGGAATTGGTAGCGTTTCCTGTACAAACAACACCTTGCACTGCGCTCGCCAATCCGCCTGCCAAGCGTGGTGAGTACGGCAAATACCCCCCGATAGGGGGAGGCTCATGTCCAGCAGTGGACTTTTGTGGCTGTTGAAATTGAAGTTGATACGAAGGCGGAATACACACTGTTACTGGTCCCTAGTGGCAATAAGAATGAATTTGCTCAGAGCCTTGGCTACATGAGCGAGCGGTATACAATCAAAAATGGAGTAGGCTCATTTCATCTGAAGCTGTTCTCCCACTATGACAGACTGACGGACATATCTTTGACGCATCCGTCTGTCAGACGAAAGGATATTTCGAATCTCCTTCAAAAATGCCCTGAAAAACGAATAATAAGACACAGTCACTGTAACGCTGCTATTTGACCGTCATAGTTTGCGATTCGCCTTAAACCACAATAAGATTATTTGCATGAGAAAACAACGAAAGCATTCTACCCTTTTTTGTTTCTGTACATTAAGTGGTGCATAGCGAAATTGCAAGTTTTGCAAGGTACCTGTCAGCAAGTATTCCACAGTACAAGAAAAAAAATGTTTTTGCAGCATACAACCCAGATGGAGCGTACGACAACGCGGCGTACCACGCAGACCCGGCGGCAGCGGCAGCGGCCTGGAACCCTGACGCGGTTTGGGACCCCGACCGAGCTTGGACTGACGTTAGTATCTTCATTAAACTTCATAACATGGTGATGGTAGCTTTATTAGATTTGGGTGCGGTAGAGTCTGTGCAGAAGAAGGAAAGACGTGTGCAAAAAGTGAACTATTTTTATATACGTTGATATGACATTTCTCATACTGAGGCACAGAGGCGCACTCAGTTTCCACGCCTATTTGCTTTCTACACATACTCTATCGATATATTTCGAATAGTTCCTAAGTAGGTCTCAAGCTCTAAGCTAAGGTCTATTGCACCTTTACCGTAAGCTGGATGCTTGATGTAGTCTTTGTGCTGAATATTCTTGTCCGCGATCCTTGAATGAAAAGCTTACAGAAATGTCTTATGGGGGCTGAACGGTTCTGGTAGTGCTATACACTCTGGACTGACTAATACTGAAGCTAGTCTTCTTTTTTTTGTGAGGGACAACGTGTCGTCCAACGACCGGATGAAACCTGGTGTCAGAGTTTTTTCAACCACCTACTACTAGTAGTAGGCCTCTGACATGGTTGTGTACCGACCAACGTCTATGTTATTATAGACAGCAACCGGGACTGACGGATTCTAGTGCTCTCCGAAAGGCAATCAGGTGATTCAGCCTGCAATGCCCTAACCAGAATAGGAACAAATTCACAAAGTGATGAATAACAACTTTGTGAGTGAGAATCGAACGCAGAACCTTTGCGAAGCTAATTATCATAGAGATATGGATGGTTTAGCCACTGCAAAGTTTCCAGTTTCCCCCAAAAACAAAAGTTTCCGCCATCTTTTCAACTAAACTAACCGCTTCTTCAACTAACATTTCCCCATTCTACTAACCCCACCAGCCTAACGCAGCAGTGGCGCCAGTGGCACCTCCCACTGCCGGGTGGAACACCCAGCCAGCTCAGACAGCCCAGCCAGCGTACGACAGCAACGTGACGTCACCAGCCCAGCAGCCTGCCCAGAACCCTGCTGCTCCTCAGGTAATTAGATCACTTGAATCAGCGAAAATACTTAATGTTGTAGGTCTGAATCCCCACTCGTGTGTTTAAGGTTTCTAAACTGTTTTGATTCTTGACTTTTGTATAGGCCACATAAATAAGGGCTAGGTTGATGATGGAAGTCTAAAATCCTTTAGAAGTCTAAAAGAACACAGGCTTTACCATAACAGCGTTCAAGTTCACCTCTGCCAATCTCGCAAGGAATTTTATATAATAATAATAATAATAAAAATCATTTATTGCCTTTAACAGTTCAGCTTAAACTAACTAGGTATATAGTAGTAATTATAGTAAAGGCAAAAGGATGTGTCTCAGCTTGTGCTGACGAGAACTGTGTTCCGCCAGCGCTGTTTTTCAGCACACCCTCCTCCCTAAGATATTGGGCGGGGGAAATGTGCTAGGGCTAACTTACAGTTACTAGTGTGAGCAAATCTTACTAACAATGAGATTAATGTGTGATAGGAACGAATAAAGAATTTTAAAAAAATACTTAAAAGCTAAGAACTCTTCCAGTGTGTGTGTGTGTGTGTGTGTGTGTGTGTGTGTGTATGTGTGTGTGTGGCGTGTGTTTATTGGGCTAGCTGACTAACTAGTTTTATGATTTTATGTATCGAATAGAGATTTCCAAAATAAAATACAGTACAGAATGTAACAAAAATATCGTTATTCATTTAGGAGGATACGTTTGTTTATCGATTATCTGCAAGGATTGAAGGTAGACGTTAAAAGTCACCTTCTGACAGATAGTTGACTGTCTACCTACCTTGTAACGAACACAACGTGATTTACTTATGATTATTCCTATTCCTATCTCCAGGCACCAGCAGCTCCCGCGTACTACAAGGCGAAGGAATACAACCCTGAAACGGCTGTCAATCCTCTCATCAAACCGGAAAATGCTAGTAAGTTTGCAAAACCGTCAGTAGCGACCTCTAGTAGCTACATACTATACTCACTCAAGATTCACAAGCAAAGCAAGAATCAAGTAAGTTCTCAACAAATCCTCAAGATGGCGCTACGTGCTCGAACAATGGGTCTGAAACGCGGTATCGATGTGTTTACTGCGAACTGCTAGGGTATAAGTTTCATTCCAATTCATAACACTCGGCCAGGCAGAATAGCTAGCTTTTATAACTAGAAACGTTTTGATAGGTTAGTATCGGCAACTTTTTACCGCGAGAAATGCCTTATTATCACAGAAAAAAACCGTGTAATAGCTGGGTGGGCTCCTTGTCGTAACGAAAATATTTGGAGTATTATACCTGGCAAGAAGAAAATAATTTACCACACACACACACAAACATATCACGCCTTGCAAAATCCGAGATTTACGCCACGTCTGACAAATATTTGAGGGTCATTCGGAAAATCGTGTTTCGCCATAGAGACAATTTGTTAGCCCATCGCCTAAAATTGCAATACACACCCTCGAGTCATAGAATAGCACCACCCCATTTCTTACCCATGGTTGTAGAGCCGACTAAGGGACTCAAGGGATGTGCATTGCAATTTTAGGCAATGGGCTGACAACCTGTCACTATAGTCATACACAGGTATCTGATTGACCCTCAAGCTTTTGTAAGGCGTGGTGTTCATATCCGTTTTACGGCCGTTAACGCTCTGCCTACCCCGTAAGGGATAAAGGCGTGATTTATGTATGTATGTATGCAAATTAATATTATTGTGGTAATAAAAAATATTGTGGTATAAAAGAAGACGTAGTGACTGGTGTAGAAAAGGGTATGCTTAGGTGGTTTGGTCATGTAGGTAGGATGAATGAAAGAAGATTAAAGAAACAGGTGTATATGGCAAGTGTGGATGGGAACGTCGGAAGGGGAAGACCTCGACGAACGTACCTCGATCAAATCAGGGACGTGCTAAAGAAAGGTCAGGTCAAGAGTACCCTAAACCGACGCACATGCATGAAGAGATTGATGAATGCAGAGGAGGCGAAAGAAGTACGCCAGGAAGAAGAAGAAGAATACTTTATTTGTACACAAAAGGAAAAAGCATGAATATATACAGCCAAAGTAGAACTTAATTAGCGTACAATTAGGCGGCCTTTTTGCTAATAGGCAATATCTTCCAGGATCGTAGTAAGTGGAAGGAAGTAGTCTCTGCCTACACCTCCGGGAAAGAGGCATGATTTATGTATGTATGTATGCAAAAGAATTCTTCTTCCAGACATTCTCCAGCTGGTCTGCTACTACGTGGCGTACCCCGTGCACTGGTCGTGCCGGCACACCATGCCGGACTGCCGGGGACCCTGGTACCCCGTCACCTTCGTCATCTCCATGCTGTGGATCTCCTTCTACTCCTACTTCATGGTGTGGATGATCACCATCATTGGTAAGTGTGCACGCCGGGGCCGCTGGTACCCCACTCCATGCCGGGGACCCTGGTACCCCGTCACCTTCGTCATCTCCATGCTGTGGATCTCCTTCTACTCCTACTTCATGGTGTGGATGATCACCATCATTGGTAAGTGTGTGTGTGGGCCCCTGGTACCCCACACCATGCCGGACTGCCGGGGACCCTGGTACCCCGTCACCTTCGTCATCTCCATGCTGTGGATCTCCTTCTACTCCTACTTCATGGTGTGGATGATCACCATCATTGGTAAGTGTGTGTGTGGGCCCCTGGTACCCCACACCATGCCGGGGGCCCTGGTACCCCGCACTATGATGGGGCCCATGGTACCCCACACCCTGCCGGGGCCCCTAGTACCCCACACCATGATTGGGCCCCTAGTACCCCACACCCTGTCGGGGCCCCTGGTTTCCCACACCATGCCTGGGCCCCTGGTATCCAACACCATGCCGGGTCCCCTGGTACCCAACACCATGCCGGGGACCCTGGTATCCCACACCATGCAGGGGACGCTGTATTGCGAGTGAAGCGAAGCGAGATTGTCTTTTTACGATAAAGTAAGTGAGAGGGGTTTTAAAACTGAAAAGCTACCCTGTCATAAATTCTGGACAATTCACACAGTGCCATCTAGCCCCAAACTAAGCAAAGCTTGTACTATGGAAACTAGATAGCTGATATTAATTTACTTATATGTTTTTTTTGTAAATAAATACATGATATTATACATAGGAAACCCGTATGTATGACAGACAAAACACTTAATCTGAAAATTACTTAACAGATATATTTTGTGTCTTGTGGCGATCGAATCCACGACCCTCGGCGTAGCAGGCAGGGTTACTATCCGCTGCGCCCTCGAGCCAGTCAAAGTTATAAATCGTTTGTATTGTATTGTGCAGGGTACACACTGGGCATTCCGGACACAGTGATGGGGTTGACATTCGTCGCGGCCGGTGTGTCTGTGCCCGACGCGCTCTCTTCACTCGCTGTCATCAAAGAGGGGTAAGGCAATATATAGCAAACTAGTTTTGCGTTTAAAAATCTACCGATGAATACGAAATTCGCTATCAGTGTATGTTAGCGATCCTAGTATTACTTACTTTAACTTATAACGCTGAAAGTACCCGTAACATTCCAAAAGATTTTTTAAACAAATGCGATGTAGCATTCAGCTACGAAGCTCGTAGGCGAGTAGCACGGTGCTACAAACATTGGGATAACTTTTCATTTGCGGGAGGTACAAAGATTACAACTAACTTAAGCCATCGCAATAAGCTTAATTTGACAGTTATTTAGTTAAGTTAGATCCATACTGGAATACCTGGTTGCCATTCCACCAATTCGGACTAAGCGCTTCCAGTCATCATTTATAATGCGCCCTGCTAAAGAGTGGAACTCACTACCTGCGTATGTGTTTCCTAACGCATACAACCCTAATCTCTTCAAAGTAAGAGTGAACAGGCTTCTTCTGGGTGAGCTCGCTCCATCTTAGACTCTGTCTCTGTCTTATGACCTAGACTAGAGTCAAGATCAAACCCATACTTGATAATTAAAAAAAAGATTTATTATGGATCTGGCCGCTGTCAAATTGGGACTAAAAACAATGTTACATTTCAGATACGGAGACATGGCCGTTTCGAATGCAGTGGGATCCAACGTGTTTGACATCTTGGTGTGTCTCGGGCTGCCGTGGTTTATTCAGACAGCCATAATCCAGCCTGGCAGCCACGTCAACGTCATCAGCAAAGGTAGGATGGGGGATTAGTTGAGGGGGCGTTGGAATTGGAGGTTGGGGGGGGAATCAAGACCCCCGTCTGTATTGAGGGGGAGTTTTGGGGTTGGGGGATTGTGAGAATTCGGTTCGACCCTGTATTTTATAATATAAATAGTTTTCAAGGGATTCAAAAGCATAAATACAGAGTGTAAAAAAATAGAGCAATTATTTAAATAGTTCAAGAAATTGAACAACGTCCCCCTTCCAATTAGACTGGTTCACCTCTTTAAATATAATCAGCAATTTTTTAACAGTTGTGTACCGTATTAGGTGCCTAGTTTTCAAATTATCTACGGTAATAATATAAAGTGGAAAGATTTGATTGTTTGTTTGAATTGAATAGGTTCCGAAACTACTGGACCGATTTCAAAAATTCTTAATAGAATCCTACAGTATCCCTGGTGAACATAGGCTTGTATTAAAATGTATTATTCCCGCGCGAAAACGGTTAGCAGTGGCTGAAACCGCTGGGCAGGCCGCTAGTTCTACTAATATTATAAATGCGAAAGACTTTATGTTTGTTTGATACTTCTTCACGCCAAAACTACTGAACCGATTGTAACGAAACTTGGCACACATATAGAAGGTAACGTGGATTAACACATAGGATAGTTTTTATAGTTTTATAGTGCCGTGTAAAATATGGCTTCGAATAGCATCACCCCATTTCTAACCCTCGGGTGTCGTAAGACTAAGGGACTCGAGCGATGTGTATTGCAATTTTAGGCGATGGGCTGACAACTTGTCGTTATAGTGATACACAGTTATCTAGTTGACCCTCAAGCTTTTGTCAGACGTGGTGTTAATATCCGTTTTACTGTCACTATGGCGGTACACCGAATTTTCCGAATGACCCTCAAATATGTCAGACGTGGCGTAAATGTCCGTTTTTGCAGCCTTTTACGCTCTGCCTACCCCGCAAGGGATTAAAGGCGTGATATATGTATGTATGTTTAGTTTTTATTTTCATCTTTTAATTTGTTTTCTTCCAGGTCTGATCTACTCGACCCTGTCCCTGTTCTCCACCGTGATATTCCTGGTGGTGGCCACCCACGCCAACGGCTGGAAGCTGGACCGCAAGTTCGGAGCCGTGCTGATGGTGTGGTACCTGCTCTTCATCACCTTCGCCAGCCTCTACGAGCTGAACATCTTCGGGGACTTCCACCCGCCCGACTGCTTATCTGAGTACTAAACAGACCAATGCGAGAGTCAGATTTGAGAGTCAGATTTGTCGTCAATGTGGTAAAAATAAACTGTTTTATTAATGGGGAGGACAACCACTTTCCTGGGGGTCGTTCATGCTGTTTCTCCTAGTCGGTATTTTCTCCGGTGACAGGTCATAAAACCGCGTTTTAGCACGCCAGTCAGGAGAAATTTTCTACCATGCGCTCCAAAACGCGGTTTTACGAACTGTCAAAGTATAAAAGAGCGACGAAAGATATGTCAAATATTTTTGACATTTACACTATCGATGATCTTTTTAATGTGGTTTAAAATGTGTCACTTTTGAATACAATTTCTTGATTTTATGACGTTTTCGTTATGATTTCGCCAGTGTCAAGTTTCGATGACGACTTTGACTGTACCACACGGGATCACAAAAGCACAACAACTTTTTCTGTAAAACTTTAGAAGTGTCAATGTCAAATTTGACAACGCGTAATTGACATTGACAATTTGACAACGCGTTCTCAACCAATCACATGAAAGTGGCACATTAAAAAATAAAAATCACATAAAAAAGAACATTGAATGTGTCAATGTCAAAAATATTGAACATTGACACCTTCAATTTTTCATTATTGGCGCGTTTAAATACGCTTTGCGTTTTCCTCCCCATTGAAATAGAGTCCACATTGGTCGCGCGCTCATGCCAGCCAACTGCGCTCAATTCAGGATATAAATTCTCCTTACTTTTCTTAAATTAGTGCTGTCACTTTCCGTCAAAAAGGTTTAGAAAAGGATATAGGAGATATTTTAGTCGTGTCTTGTCTTATAATTTCATGCAAAATACGTGATATCTGTGAAAATAGGGCGACGATCAAGACAATGGCGACAAAATTGACCAAAAAAGGCGAAAAAACCATTATTGTCGTTTTTAAAAATGACAGGACTTAGATATTTCCTATCCTTTTCTAAACAAATTTCACGGAAAGTGACAGCACTAATTTAAGGCAAGTAAGGAGAATTTATATCCTGAATTGAGGGCTTATATCAGTCTTATTTCAATTACGATAGGTACCTTTAGTTTATTTTCAATCTGCTACTATAAATGGCTTGCGCCAAGTAGCGCTAGGTGTGTGCCGGCCCTCCTGTTTCACCCAGTAAGTACCATTCCCAGTATTTAGCCAGATTGGGTATTTCTACTGCCTATGTATAGATAGATGTGTTACATATAGATAACTAAGTATCAATTAGTTGATTCTAGCTTCTGACTATACATAAAATACATAGAACGACAAAATTGAAAGTATAAAAAATATTTTTTTTGTTTTTTATGTTTATATATCGTAAGACGTGTATAAACATTCCGTACAGACCTCTAACAAGAAAATAAATAATGTTACTAACATTGATAATCTTATGATTAAAACATCGATAAAGATAAAAACTATTTGTTCCTTTAAAAGGCTTAGACAAAATAGTTTTATAATAACGAAAATTAAAGATAAAAAGTTACCTAATTTGCATATACTCAAAATCATATTTTTTTTAGCTAACATGATTTAGGATAGGTAGGTATTTTATTTCCAAAGCGTTCATTTAATAATCATTTTACTGTTAAACACGGCTGACAGAAATATTATAAGATTAACATTAGTGCTACTAGCTGGTATTAGGGTGCGTGTCCATTGAGGTGGAACGGCGCGGAGCGGAGCCCAGCGGCCCATAAATTGAGCAATCACTGCACACACATATCACGCCTTTATTCCTTGCAGGGTAGGCAGAGCGTAAACGGCCGTAAAAATAGGGTCGCTATCGCAACGTCTGACAAATATTTGAGGTCCGTTACAGAAAAATCGTGTTACATCCTAAAATTGTAGTACAAAAAAACCCTCGAGTCCCTTAGTCGCTTGCTTTTCTAAGCCGGCATCACATGACACTGATTTATGATTGGTCAATTTATGCACCGCTGGGCTTCGCTCCGCGCCGCTCCGCCTCCACGGAGACGCACACTTAAAAAGTATCCTTCGAAAGCGGTTACTACGCACAACATCAATATCCGACCATTTGATCACCTATTTTAAATAGCTAATAGAAGGGCGGACAGATATTACTCTAAATTCCATGCTACCGACTTACATCTCTAACTAAAAATAGCACTATCACTTTCTGTTAAATAGGCTTAGACAAGGATGGAAAATGATTGCCTCTTAAATTATCTATGATTTTACGAATTGTATGCGGTATCGCGGTTATTCAAACAAAGAAATCTGCGAAATGGCGCGGAAATTATATACATCTACTATCCTTTTCTAAACTTTTGAAAGGAAAGAGACAGTGCTATTTTTAAGTAGCCGTTTTAGCCAGTAACGTGGAATAGATACATTTATCAGAATATCTGTTGGAGTCCTGATACAGGTTGCTAAAGTACTTCGTATTATCAGGGGATGAACGAACCCGTAAAACTAAATAATTTTCTCCAAAGACTCTCTAAAAATAAAATAACATTAAACAAATTATCTTACAACAAACTGAACAACTTGTCCAGCTACCACAAAATGTTTTGGAGTTTGCTTGAAGAAAGTTGTTCAATTTAATGTTGGTAAACTGGTTCGCCCTTGAATGGAACGCAGTACTTTTCCTAACTTTCTGTATAGTGTGAAGTAGGCTTTAGTATCTCAAAAGCAATCTTATGAATATTTCTTAGATTTAGTTAACTACGAAATATTTTACCGTATTGTCAATTTCAACAAAACATTTTTCTCCTTCTGATCATAATTTGTAAAACTTGTATTAAAATGACTGTTAATTCGAGACAAATGTATATCGGTACAAAAAGGTTTTGTTAAAATTATGAAAATAATAGACAGTATAAAAAAGAAGATTAATCTTATGTGGTATCATCAAAAATACGAGAAATAGAAGTAAAATAATACTTACATATATTACTTCCTTGCGGGGTGGGCAGGGCGTAAATAACCGTAAAAAACTGTCATTTTCGCCACGTCTGACAAACATTTGAGGTTCATTCAGAAAATTGTGTATCACAGTATCACTATAATGACAGGTTGTAAGCACATCGCTTAAAAGTGCACATGTTACCCCTGAGTCCCTTAGAAGCCTCTTACGACACTTACGGAAAAAAATGGGGTGATGCTATTCTAAGCCGATATCACACGGCAGTAAAATAAAAGTTCAAACATCAAACTTACAAGAATAATGTTAATTATCACCCAACTTCAGGAGAGTTATTTTTGCTCTTCTTTCTTCTTTTTCGTGTGGGACAACGAGTGAATGAACGACCCGATGAACCCTGTCTAACTTTTAAACCCTGTACTAAATATGTGACAAGTCTCCAGAAGCATATAAAAGAAAGTGCTCAGACTTCTTCAAAATTATTATTGATATTTACAGTTCAGTTATCAATGTGATAATATTGTACATTTAGAAGTAAGCATATCGTCTATGAGACGCGAAACTGGTCGTTTTAAAACGATTTCAATAGAAAATTCAGTATACATATTGCGTTGAACAGTTAAAAGGCAACATAAAGTAAAAAATTAATACCAACCTAAATGAAAAGAAAGTGGATTTTCCTTTGCGTCCGCCGAGGCTTGAACCCGTGACCGTGAGGTACCGTCCCACTAGTGCTCTACCAACTGGGCTACCGGCGCCTCGACTGACACTTCCAAATCTTCAATCTCTTGGTACTTAATAAGTACCTACTCGTCTCGAAGCAACGTAATTTTTTTTTAATATCTTATTTATTTATGGAAATAATAAAGGACTGTGAGTGCAAAATAAACCATAGTTAATACCAACCTCTTATTCTAAAATCGTTTGAGGAACCGGCTACTAAAAAACAGTTCTCTAATGTAACTTGTCATCCTCAATAAAGATATGTTTAAGATGATATGATGAAGATATGAGACTCACAGAATTGACTAAGCTTGCTAGATTCTGAATGTGGAAGAGAGGGCCAAATCTTTATTTCAAATCTTTCTTTCTTCCTAGCAGTAATGTCAAGACAAGAAATGTACGTTTATTTTCTACAGAAGCTGATATTTCCTTGTATAAATTATCTTAATAACCATAAAACATCGATTCATGACGAATTATATTAAATTAATGCAATTTAAAACCACCCAATGGATTAAACTAAATGTCTAAATATAATATTAATCAAAAATATATGTATAAAAAAATATTGTAAATACATGGTGTGGCGTAAATTGTGTACCGCTTTACAAAAAACAGCAATTTCAATACCATGATACCATAAATAGAGGTACCAATAAGTACGTTGGAAATTGGCAAAAAACGACACATTGCTCGCTTTTTACGCCACACTTTATTATAAAAAAATATGGTTGGTCATAGTGTATCCTATCCCCTTTGAACTCTGTGATCTTTATAGCTAAATAAATTAATAGATTAGCATCTTAATGTGTAACACATTGTACCATTTTATCTATAATATATTTATCCAATAATTTAGAAAAAATTCTCAACATTATAAAAACTATTTTAATGGAAATAAAATGGTGCAATTTGATATAGTTTGTGGTTTTTAAGTTTAAACCTATTTGAATTACGCTTAAATTTTTGTTGGCATAAGAAATGTAATAAAAATAAATGTCCAAATACCATACTTAATATTGGACTTACATTTTAAGAATGAGTGTACCTTTTACCTATAGTTACCTACCATTTTCCTTGTTTATATAAATAAGTCATAAATATATTTTATTTTCCAAAAGACAAATAATTAAAACTGATTCAAAAAATCAAGTACTTATTGTTTATTTAATGATCTGATTTAAAAAATAAAAATAAAATGTCAAATCATGATCAAGTTAATAAACGAGTAAATCAAACATTTTTTACGTGATTCTTGACCAAAATAGGCCTTATCATCGCGTTACTCATGCATCACATCAAAACTAAAAATGTATAGTTATTATATGTACCTAGATATCTATGATATCTAGAATTATATCGGATTGTTGTCATGTTATATACCTACCTGTATGATATGTTAACTTTAACGTTTCAAAGTATAAAAATGTGTATCGTTATTATTATTATTTAAATTTTTAATCCATGTATTTATTACCTGTCAATTAAAAATTAATTGTTATACCAAATAAAAATATACCTAAGGATATGTTTTTCTAGGTGTTAAAAGACAATAATTTTTGTGCATAATTGTGTTTAAAACGAATGCTGATTGTATAGCGTACCAAATGCTGTTTATCTGTAAAATCTTCATGATAACGTACAATTTTCCATAAAAAACATGAAGATTGTAACCTTTACAGAAACGCTTTAATTTCAAAATTTTAATTTGCATGCTTTATGCCAGAAGAACTAATTTATTTTTTTCCACAAAATAATGTAACATAATAAGTAATTTCTAGATGTTAATAGATACTGTGAAACTAATATCTGAGCTGTCAATAGAAATAATAGCAAGTAGACCAAAGAATTAAGTAAACTTTGACCGAAAAGGGCTGAATTCAATAACAGATATAACTGGTCAATATTAAAATGTCTTCCGAGATTGCAGAAGAGGCTAAATCCCTTTTATTATTATTTTCAATAAAGATCTGTGCTTCCATATATCAAGTTTTGTATGAAACATAAAACGCTTTCAAACACTGATCTAGACAATAAAACGTTAAAGTTTAGCTAATGTTACAAAAATATATTTATTTTATATTTTAAGGTAACAATCCAAAAATGGTATTCTTTAGTAATAAATATGTAGCGACCTCTGGGAGCTACGACAAGAAGCTCACTCAAAGTGGTTCACGAGCTAGCAAGACGCAACAGAAGTTCCAACATATCTGCATTAGCTCCTACCTAAATGATTATTTCTGCCTTGATTGATTCTTCCGACCGATTTCGGCCATGGCGACCACTTCAAATATTTTTTCAGAAAACTCCTAGCCAGAAAAAATTGGTTGCGAACTCTCGTGCCCAACGAGGGCAGGTGAGCTTGCCATTCATATTACAAGTTCCCGTGGGTTTGATTATTTTTCCTGCGGTAAATAGTAGCCTATGTTCTTAGGTTCCTGTCTATGCTAATGCCAAATTGTATTAAAATCGATTCAGTGACAGACAGACAGAGTTACTTTCGAATTTATAATATTTGTAAAGAAAATCGCGTTATGCAAATTTCTTTTTTTTACAATGACCGAGCATGACGTCAATAAGTGATAATACTATCCTACATTGAATAAAGTTATTTCATTTTCATTTTCATTTGTATAGATTATGGGTAAAGTTTAGAATACAGATAACAAGTTGATTGATGTACCAATCAACTTGTTATCTGTATTCTAAACTCTCTTTAAACTTTCAGTCCTCCATAATTTCCCATCACAAGATACAAATAATTAAAATTAACACCTAACATTATAGTAGGTACTTAGATGTTATTAACAACATCAAAACAATATCAGTAGAAATAGTTTTACTCCATAACAACTTCCAGTATTTCCTGAAAAAACGTTAAAATGGAGTTGTGCAATATTAGATTTAGGGCGGCAATATACAGGAGTAGCAAAAAGGATTTAACAAATCGCAAGTGACCTTACAGCAAAAATTGGATCTTCCATACAAAATTGCCGATCAGCTGCTTTTTTTAACTAAGTGAGGTCCAATTAATTTTCATTTATTCTACCTATGGTCCATGGGGAAAGTTGTTCACTTTTTAAATCTGGCATTTAGCATGTAAATTAAAATTTATTTTCATTGTTGACGCCTAATTATACTACACATAAAAAGAATACATTTAAAAATATTTTGCATAATTTATAAATGTTTCTTGATAAAACTCACTTAATTATGTAATGCACATTTCAATTAAAATTGTTATGAAATCAATTAAAAATGTCAATTTAGTGTTGGTTCAATTAAAAAATTTAGCAATGCGCATATATCTAATCGTATATAATTAACTAATTGTATATATAGTAGAGGACCATTTTAACCACTAAATATTAGAAGATAAGCTAAAATTGTAGATAAATACCTAACCAAAAGCAAATATTAAAGTCAGAATTTAAGTGTGCGGTTAATGGTTATACGTCTGTATATGAAATTTAATTGGTGACTGATACTGAAAACAGAGGACGGCTATGTGATAAGGAACAACTTTCCCCAAGGACATACGTCTAAGTAAAACAAAATAGACCTACCATAAAAAATTACCATTTAGGTTACCATGGCAGCTCAAACAATTTTGTCATATTTCGACCTATGTTCCTTGGGGAAAGTTGTTCCTTATCACACGGCCATAACCGTCCTATGTTTCCGGTTACGTTCACACGTTAATTCACCTGATATAAAGGGTACATCTAATTACAAGTGCAAATATTCAAGGATGAGTTTTACTTGTGAAACTGATCAACATTGCGTAATTTTTTTTTCGAAATATGAAAAAAAGCAATTGGACCTCCCTTACAAACGATGCAAAAAATATTACACTTAGTAGTATAGGAGGTCCATTTTTATATTTTATAGAAATATTTCTAATTAAAGTTGTTCAGTTTGACGAGTACGACTCACCCTAAAAATATTTGTACTCAATTAAATGTAACCTTAAATATGTATAGGTAATATAATATAATAATGTAATTAATTATTGTTATTTAATATAACAATCGATCAAATATGAGTGACGAAACCAACTTCGTTTACAATTAAAGTTGCAATTTATTAGAAAGTTAGTTCCTTTTTTTGTAAAATATTAAGAAAAAACGAATAACGGGATAAGATAACCGACTATCTCTATACAAACTGAAATTATCGAAAATCTTATTGTTGTACTAATAATTATTGCATCGTATGGACCATGAATAATTTCCAAAAATAATTTTATCGATAGTTTTATTTTATTATTAGTGATATGAACGATAACAGGTATATTTTATTATTCTAAAGAAATAATGACTTACTTTGTTGTTATTTTAAAGTTAGTTGACCTCAAAGCACTTAATTGTTAATTATATGTTTAAAACGTTATCATTACTAGTATCTAAATAGATCCATCCACCCAATGCTATATTATGTATTTTGTGGTGTCCCAAAGAAAAAACTAGATTCTGGATATCCTATAATACCAATCTAACAAAAAAAAACTTCAATATTTACTAAAGATTTCATTGTCATTTGCTTCAGCAACTACTTGCAAATCTTTTATCTCTCTCATTTTTCCTAATTGTCTCTCTCATAAGGTAAAGGTGATATGGAAGAGATCACTGCAATCGATAAGGCCGCCTTTGCTTACTTTTAGTTCAACGTTTTCTGTATTGTTTAGTTTTTCTTGTGTATGTTGTAAGCAATAAAGTGTTCATCTATCTACTTATTTGTAGATAAAAGTTGGACCTCCTAAATTATTTTGCTAGTTTGGTAGCTTAGGATGTCTAGTCTTGAATCTATTTTTTTTTCGTTGGCCTATTTAAAGTGGGACACCTGTACAAAGACGATATACCACACTATAAAAAATTATCAATAAGGAGGCTTATTTCAGTTGAGTAAATATGCTAAATAGTTATTAGCTAGAAACTAATACAAAGAGCTCCCTAAAACGAACATAAAATATTTATATTAATTGACATATTAGTAACATGTTCAGCCGATCTCATTAATGATATAAAGGTACTTAACAAGATCAAGCTTAAAATAAATACCAATGTCGATAACGGCTGGTTTAAAAGTTTTCGGCCACCAGCCTAGGTAAAGGCTTTGTGGGAACACAACAGCGAAACTGATTTTACAGTCGCCGCGTGATTATCAATGCGAGTGTGAAACCAGCAATAAATAATAAAATAAATCCATACCTGTTTAAAAATATCATATTTTGTACCTCGTAAAATCCTATTCCACTCAAATTATTCCGATTTGTGTGTATTCAAATATGCCTAGTGATTGTTCTTAGTTTCTCTATCCTAGCGTAAGTTTATTTATGTACCTAACTCTTAAAGCGTTGATAATTACAGTACGGCCATCAATGAGTCATATCTGACGGCTGTCAGATTCGTGCTAATGCTAGGGCTGAGGGTCTATTTTCCTTTGTTGACGCCTCTTTTAGTTTGGAACTGGCACCTTTCAAAAAATGGCTTATTGGGAAGGCCTTACTTTAAATGCTTTATTTATATTAAGAAAGGTTTATTTCGAAAACTTATAGCTGCCAACCATAAGGATAAGGATTTCAGTCGATGTTCAATTGTACTACGATGTCTATCAAACTTTTTGGCATGCTTTAAGCTTTCCCTATAAATAAAATGTCTTGAAATTTTATACTCACTTGTTACTCGGTTCGTAGTGGTAAATTCGAGCAGTATTATTCCTTGTATCCACTTTGTTACAATGTTCGATGTTTGAATGTAACGGTTAGCGATAGGCGTTCACTTGACACTTGTTTTACTGAACTACCAATTTGAAATTTCATACACAAGATGGCAACACTGGAGGAATAAATCTTGTTTATGGTAGTTTTGTTCGGCAAATTCTTACTTGAACGGGAGTATGTATGGTTGTATTTGCACTTGTGGTATACGATTTTGGGCATTAGACAATCGGCTCACACGGTCGCCCGGCGGCAACTAGCGACGTTTGTCATTCTAGGCAATATATAATAACATAATATCTTAAATCACTTAATTATTGAATTTTCGAATTTCTTTAACAAGTGCACGACCTGTGATAATCACGTCAACAAACAAAACACCAAAGGACGTCGAACGAAATTTCGAAAAAAGACAAATCCGAAACGCACAAGTGTAAATACACCCAATATTGTGAAATAATTTATTGTTAATTATTGTAGGTTATGACATGATGTTGAGTAAAGTGTAATAAAATGTAAATTTGTTTTATTTTCCGTTAGACAGAATTATTAAAATGACATTTCCAAACAAGGCATTTTGCCACAAATCAAATAAAATTTCGTAACGTAGATTATAAGATAATTTTATGTAGTAAAAGGCGTGCATAACTTTCTATATTTCTTTATTACCATTCATATAACAGTATCTTATCACTTTGCAATTATTTGGTGAACTTTTGTTGTTAACATCAATGCGTTGTAGTTTGTCATATCACTCGATAGTTTTCAAAAATTGTTCTATAGACACCTTTGTGCACAAACTAACTTGCTTATTGCCTTTGCTATTGTCTATTTATTGAACGCGAAAGCACCAAAGAAAAAGAAATGGCGTTTAAGCAAAAAATATATTTCATTTAATTTCATACACATCAACAATCTACTTCAAGGGAATATGTACACGAGACGGCAAAGTTAATTTATGGCTAAATCGAAGGAAGCGTTGGAAAACATACATTTTCCTCACTCGTTCGACAATACACAGAGAGAAACACATTTTCCATAATTTTGTAACTTGATCGTAATATAATATGTAATACATTATAATATTAATAAACTATCAACAACTTACTATAAAGTAGTATATCTTACAGAATACCACAATCCGATGTCCAATTTCGGCCACATAAAAAAATAACAATCTCAAAAATAAATATCACATTATTTTATTAAAAGTTCTTACATAAAATGCTGGTTAATAAATACAAACATGATGAAATAGTTGTTTACAAAAAGCTTAAATGGACATCAAATTGGTAGATTTCACATCAAACGACCATCAATGACCATTCAATGTAGAACAGAATTTACACCTTTATAAATGTCACGTTTTCGCTTATATTCCAAGTTCAAAGCAAAGTGACAAATAAGAATGTTCAAATTAGGCTCAATTTATTGCTTCACAATAATCTCGGAATGTGACTACAGGGTGTAACAAGTGCTGCCATTTTTTAAACCACCAACAATTTTTAAAGATTTTAAACACAATTTGTAAGTGAATGAAAAAAAACCTTTAGGTTAGTATGATAAAGTATCTTAAAATCGCAGCACTATTCTAAACTCCCTGTAAGGCCGAAAGCATTTCAATTTCTAGGCGGGCAAAATTTCACAGTACATATAGTTATACAATGACCAGTACGGTTACATTGAAGACATTACTTCATTGCACAATTGCTCATACAATGACCAGTCCTATTGCATTTAAGTCGTAATTTTACCGTACACTTATCTATTCAATGACCAGAGCGACTGCATTTGAAACATTGTTTTAAATGCAGCCGGTTTGGCCACTTATTGACACATTGACGACTAAATCTTTCTAAAGACCTTGACTTGTGACTTTGCCCCGCCCCCCACACTTTCGGCCTAGGTGTAAATCGTAGAATACATAGGTGGAATATACATTTAATGGCGCGCGTCTCGTGGGTAGTACTCCGCGAGAACTGACGCGGGGATACGCTTCAGCATTTCCTTGGGGAAGATACGCAGCAACTGCCAGCCGATGTCCAGGGACTCAAACACGGTCCTGTTCTCGTAGTTACCCTGGAGTATGAGTACAGTAAGTAAATAAGCCATTCGTTGTGATAAAGTTCTAAGTCTAAAGCCCTCGATCCAGTGAGGTATGTTCGATTATTATGGCCAGAAATTACTTAACTCGCTCTTGGATGTATCGCCACAAACAGACTTGTTTGCAGACTGCATGGTAAAACTCAATAGAATGTGTTTTTCTTATGCAGAAGATGTGTCAATTAATGTTATTTAGTTTTTATGTTATTTTGTTTGTAATGTGTATGTAACTAGTTAGTTTTATAGTGCAGGCTTCGGCTGTCATGCTGTAAAATGTATTTTTTGAATAAATAAATAAATAATGCAGGGTTATTTTTTATTCGCCCCGGAAATTTTACAGGGCGATTCTACTCATGATTTTGAACAACTTTTATTATGGGGTCACCTGCGAAATCACGAAAAAAAAAACAATTGTTCCATACATTTTGTTCGAGTAGGTACGAATTTTTCTATGGAGCAGATGTTTTTTTTTTCGCGATTTCGCAGGTGACTCCATAATAAAAGTTGTTCAGAATCATGCGTAGAATCACCCTGTAAAATTTCCGGGGTGAATAAAAAATAGCCCTGTATAAGTGAAGTGTAAGTTTACCTGCGTGATGAAGTTCTTCTCGAACTTGGTGAGGAACTCGAGATACAGCAGATCGTCGGGAGTGAGCGCTTCCTCTCCCACCACGGCCTTCATGGCCTGCACATCCTTGCCGATGGCGTAGCAGGCGTACTGCAAACAGAAACAGATAAGAATATGTTCATATAAAAACTTTCGTGTAATTACGTTTTATAATTGAGCAGTCTATCTTCAAATCCCGCTAAAACGTGAAATTTTGTGAATTTGTGTGAAATGCTGGTATTTGATCTCAAAATTGCCGTTTATAAAGTTTTCTGTTATGTAAGGTTTGTAGCGACCTCTGGGAGCTACGACAAGAAGCTCACTCAGAGTGGTTCACGAGCAAGCAAGACGCAACAGAAATTCCAACATATCTGCAAGATGGCGCCACGTGACAGAACAAAGAGCCTGAAACGCGGTATCGAAGTGTTTCACCGCGCAACGCATATATACAACTTCTGATTCTATCCAGGTGGACCAGTCGGTCCCCTGGACACAACACCCGGCCTGGCGGGTAGCTACCCTTTTCCCGACACCACCTGGAACCCTCCATTCTGCCTATTGGCATCACTCCTGTCACCCGCCATAGGTTCAAGTGTCACTGTCGTTCTCGCTTAAAACCCTCTAATCGAGTGCGCAATTCACTTCCAAAGTCTTACTTTCGATGCAATATCCGCTGAAACGCTTCCCTAACTTATTTGCTGTTCAACGGTTTTTCTTGAATAACTGACATTTAATGAAACCTCGTTTTAGCAGATATTGAAACAAGACGCCTCAATTCTACTCAAAATGTACAAAAAAGGTATTGTAGAATCGCTTTTGTGTAATCTGTCGAAAGATCAGGGATCAATTTTGGTTAAGCTACCGGTTAAGTTTTTAAAGTGGACGGATAAGAGCCGACGCTGCGTCAAGCGGGCTGCACGCTAGATTCGACAAAATATTAGAGTAGCGCTGCGTGACGCGAAACACGACGACACTTCGCCGTATATAGCTACTTAGGCACAACACGCCTACTAAATTCGGACGGATAATAATGTCAAGACCTACCCCGCCCAAGACCCGCTTAACGGAGCGTTCGGCCTAAAGATTTTGATAAAAGTTTAGGTACCGGTAAAATTTAGCGCAAATTTTATTTCATAGGTATAATTATATCAAAAATTGCGCTGTATAAAGCGACGTTGCAGCATTATTTGGTGTAAACTGCTTACCAGCTTGCTTTACCCTAATGTTGTCTGGTCGAAATAGCTACCTAGCTATAAGGCCGCCTATATTGTACTCTTTCTTTTCTATCTGTATGTCCATTTCTTGTTTTTGTGCAATAAAGTATATTTATGTTATGTTATGTTTAAGCCGTGTGATGTCGGCATAGAATAGCATCACCCGATTTCTTTCCCGTGGGTGTCGTAAGAAGCGACTAAGGGACTCGAGGGTGTGTATTGCAAATTTAGGCGATGGGCTGACAACCTGTCACTATGGTGATACACAATATTCCATCCAAATGCTTGTCAGACGTGGCGTAAATGTCCGTTTTTTACAGCGGTTTACGCTCTGCCTACCCCGTAAGGGATTATAGGCGTGGTATATGTATGTTATGTTTATGTTACCAGCTGGTTGGAGACGTCAGAGTGGTCCTTGCGGGTCATTCCCTCCCCGATGGCGGACTTCATGAGACGAGACAGGGACGGCAGCACGTTCACTGGCGGGTAGATTTGACGGTTGTGCAGTTGACGGTCTACGTAGATCTGGAAAAAACAACAGCCATTTATTGAAATGCAAAGACGCCTCAATTCGAGATAAAAATTTCTCTTAACTGACCATAAATTTGTGCTGTCACTTTCCTTCAAATAGGAAATGGGAAATGATAGGAGGTATCTACGTCCTATCATGTCTTATAATTAAAATCTCAGTGTCTTAATGCCAGTAACGCATGGTACGGCTCCATCTACCGGGTTAGTTTTGCAACTAATACCCAGCTACAATTTTTTACAGATTTTTCATCGCTTAGACTACATTCAATCTGTAAAGAATGAATTAGTCGCCGGGTATTAGTTGCAAAACTAACCCGGTAGATGGAGCCGTGCCACGCGGTACTGGCATTAAATACACTTGCAAAATTGGCGGGCAAGGAACGAGCTGCGGTAGCCCAGATGGAAGAGGCGTCGCCACTAGTAATGGCGAAAGTCGCAGGTTCAAATCATGCCGGCGCTTGAAAAATTTGCATGTTTTTCAAAAAAAAAAAACCCTCTGTAATGTACCCGGTCAAGTCCGGTATGGGATGCGTAATGGTGCCTGACAACCTCTGACACCGGGGTTCATCGGGTCGTTGCACACAGAAGGAGTCGTTTAACGCTGTGTTTCCGTTGCTTACCTGTGATGGAGCCTGACAACCTCTGACGCCGGGGTTCATCGGGTCGTTGCACACAGAAGGAGTCGTTTAACGCTGTGTTTCCGTTGCTTACCTGTGATGGAGCCTGACAACCTCTGACGCCGGGGTTCATCGGGTCGTTGCACACAGAAGGAGTCGTTTAACGCTGTGTTTCCGTTGCTTACCTGTGATGGAGCCTGACAACCTCTGACGCCGGGGTTCATCGGGTCGTTGCACACAGAAGGAGTCGTTTAACGCTGTGTTTCCGTTGCTTACCTGTCCCTCGGTGATGTACCCGGTCAAGTCCGGTATGGGATGCGTGATGTCGTCGTTGGGCATGGTGAGGATGGGGATCTGCGTGATGGAGCCGTTGCGTCCCTCCACGCGCCCGGCGCGCTCGTAGATAGTAGCCAAATCCGTGTACATGTAACCTGAAAATATACTTACATACATACATACATATATCACGCCTATAATCCCTTACGGGGTAGGCAGAGCGTAAACGGCTGTAAAAACAGACATTTACGCCACGTCTGACAAACATTTGAGGGTAATTTGAAATATTGTGTATCACCATAGTGACAGGATGTCAGCCCATCGCCTAAATTTGCAATACACACCCTCAGGTCCCTTAGTCGCCTCTTACGACTCCCACGGGAAGAAATGGGGTGATGCTATTCTAAGCCGGCGTCACACGGCAAAATATACTTGCGTTTATATAAGGCACTTATTCAGTGGAAATACTTTTAGAGTGAGTTCATCTCGTGGAGCTAAACAATTTTTACATTTTAACGTCGAAATATGAAAAAAAATGATCTTCCCATACAAAATGTACCAGTCGACGACGTCAATTTGTATGGCAGATTGCAATTTGCTACTGGTTCTGGCAAAATATTTGGAGGGCTAGGTAAAATAGTTACTGTTTCAAGTTCGCTATAAAACAGTAACAGTTATTGGCCGGCAATCAAGGGGGTCAGGTAAATAGTCACTGTTTCTGGTTCGGTATTTAGGGTGCTAGGTAAAATAGCATGTGTTCCTATTAAGGAATCACGTAAAATAGTTATTTTTTGTCTTCAGGGATTTTAATAATTACCTGGGAAACCACGTCGCCCGGGCACCTCCTCGCGGGCGGCGGACACTTCACGCAGAGCCTCGGCGTATGAGGACATGTCGGTCAGGATCACCAACACGTGTTTCTGGTGACAGATAGAGTGACATGTTGAATACCAAATTTTAAAACACTTCCCGTGTTAGGTATACAATTTATCGCGGATTTTCATCGCTTAGACTACATTAAATCTGTAAAGATGGAATTAGTCGCCACTAGTAATGCGAAAGTCGCAGGTTTAAATCCTTCCCGCGCTTGAAAATTTTGCAAGTTTTCAAAAAAAAGGGACATGTTAGTTGTGGCCTCATCTACCACGGTACAGCATATGTACCAGTCATTTTAAACCTTACTACCCTCACGTCAAGTTCAAAAGCTATGAAAAAACGTGGGTACACTAGGGTTTCGTAGCTGTTTCGGAGGGCACGTTAAGCCGTCGGTCTCGGCTGCTGTTTATGCGGTCGTTACACAACCAAGAGGCCTAATACTTGTACTACCCTCACGTAAAGTTCAAAACCTATGATAAACGTGGGTACACTAAGGTTTTGTGGCTGCTTCGGAGGGCACGTTAAGCCGTCGGTCTCGGTTGCTGTCTATGATTACTTAAACGGCGTTCGTCACACAACCATGTCAGAGGAGTAATCGTTGTAATAGGCGGTAAAAAAAACTCTGACACCAAGGTTCATCGGGGCGTTCGTCGACTCGATGTCCCACACAAAAAGAAGAAAAGAGGAGGAAGACTAGGGGATAAGCAGATTTTAGACAGTGCAGTACGCTTTTTCAGGATGACGCAACTTATCGATATAATGTAAGAATGGGGCTACCTGCAAAATGACAAACAAGAATTGAGCTGTTAAGCAGCTGTAAATATCTTCTAATGCGTAACGAAACTTTAAATATTTTTATTGACTAACAATGTTTTTTAGTGGCTTATGAAGATGGTGCATATAAAAAAGTATTTAGGAAATTTTTAGTATATAGTGCCGTGTGATGCCAGCTTAAAATAGCATCACCCCATTTCTTCCCCGTGGGAGTCGTAGGAGGCGACTAAGGGACTCGTATTCTAATTTTAGACGATGAGCTCACAACCTGTCACTATGGCGATACACAATTTCTCGGATGACCCTCAAATGTTTATCAGACGTGGCGTAAATGTCCGTTTTATGCGGCCGTTTATGCTCTGCCGTTTGGGGGCCACCCAAGGGATTATAGGCGTGATATATGTATATAGTCCTAGCTATATGAATGTTTTTTGTAGCTTACCTCGCACTGGTAAGCCAAGAACTCTGCGGCGGTGAGCGCCAGCCGCGGCGTGATGATGCGCTCGATGGTGGGGTCGTTCGCGAGGTTCAGGAACAGGCACACGTTCTCCATGGAGCCGTTCTCCTCGAAGTCCTGCTTGAAGAATCTGGGGAACAGGGATTGTATCAGGGCTCGATCGATCAGGTACTTCGGTGACAATTAAAGTTTTTGAAAAGACCAGTACTCTAAGATAAGGTTGCACATACAGAGAGTAAGGCTTTGCAAGCATGATCAGACTGAAATCAATGGGTACTATTCTGTTTTTCGCAAAAAGAAAATGCACCTGCACTTATAAAATCTTAATTAAGAAACAAGGAAAAGGCGAAAAGGTGGTAGAAGTGTTCACAACTGTATTCAGAGCGAATTGAATCTTCGGAATATTTAAATCCCAAGTCCGATGATCTTAACCGGTCAAGGTGGAAATAGCAGTGATAACTGTCTTGTTGTATCGCCCCACAGTGTTCAGCTGAGACACAGAATAACCAATAGTATGCATATATTACACATACAGAACGGACACTCACCTCCCCGCACCCCAGCCCCCGACCCGCCCTCACCCGAGAAATGTCAAAACACCAGTGGAGAATTAAGAAGAAACTAGCGCTAGACTTGTTGATTTAATGTATGTATTCATCAGGTTAGGTATAAAAATCAACCTGCATGCCAACCCTGCACTCACACATCTGTGATCACGCACACATGCACATGTAGAAATGACAGTTGTCTATAAAGAGTCCGCTGTATGGAGTGTCCGAGGTGTGCCTGAGGGCTAAATATTGGGGTATAATGAACTCGGGGAACTTTATATTTTCCGACAAGCTCCATCAACTGTCGGCCGATAAATTGGGGACCGTTGTCCGCGATAACGGTGCGGGGTATACAATGCACCAGAAACACGTGATCTTGCAGACGTTGTGTGACCACCTTGCTGGTTGCCCTACGTAAAGGAAAGAGCAAACAGTACTCGGAGAAGCAGCAAACAACCACCAACAGGTACGGGTGTAACAACCGGGACATGGGCAACGGCCCAACTAGAGCAATACCATGGACGTACTATTTAAATAGGACTGATAACTGTTGCAGAAAAAACGAGCCGAGCGAGACGGCACACTTTATGATGGCATTATAATTATATTTGTCAAAACAAGTTAGTCAAAAATGTTATCTCAAGTAATTTTCTACACTGGCAATATGAAAGAACGAGACACACAGCCTCTCTACATGCTATCTCTCTCGGCTCGGATTAGCCTCTGGGAAAGAGTTAATGTAAAATAGATCATATACCAGTAACAATAAAGTTACTATTCGTAAATAACTGTTTTTGAAGTTATCAGTCCTGTTTGAATAGTAAGTCCATGATCAATACTCACACAATCAAAAAAACATTTTTTTTTTCATATGTAGCATGACTTGATGGCTGTTTTTGCAATACCTACAACACAATGATGAATTGCAATATGTATACAGATGGCTTGTTTGTAAACAGACCTGGCAGTCTCCATGTTGACTCCCATGGCGGCGAACACGATGGCGAAGTTGTCCTCGTGGCTGTCCAACACGCTCTTGCCGGGGACCTGGGGATATAAATAAAAAAACACAAATTACTTGATTGCACAGATCTGTTTATTTTCTAAAATTCGCTGTGTAATGCTGTTATTTTATTTTTAGTCACATAGTGTTAAAAGGTATAATAGATTATCATGTCCAATGCCGTGTGATGCCGGCTTAGAATAGCATCACCCCATTTTTTTCCGTGGGAGTCGTAAGAGACGACTATGGTGTGTATTGAAATTTTAGGCGATAGGCCGACAACCTGTCACTATGGAAATACAAAATTTTTCGAATGACCCTCAAATATATGTCAAACGTGGCGTAAATGTACGTTTTAGGCGGCCGTTTGCGCTCTGCTTACCCCGTAAGGAATAAAGCCGTGATATATGTATGCTTTTTTTTATTAAGGATGGGTCTGCTCTTGACTCTAGTCTAGGTCATAGGACAGAGACAGAGTGTAAGATGGAGCGAGCTCACCCAGAAGAAGCCTGTTCACTCTTACTTTGAAGAGATTAGGGTAGTATGCGTTTGGAAACACAGACGCAGGTAGTGAGTTCCACTCTTTAGCAGTGCGCATTATAAATGATGACTGGAAGCGCTTAGTCCGAATTGGTGGAATGGCAACCAGGTACGGATGGTATCTGGCGGTGCGTCTGGATGTCCGATGGTAGAAGGGAGCTGGTGGAACAAGGTCGTGATCGGCCAATCTTGCGATTTTTTGACTTGAAGATAATATATTTGTATGCGTTTGGAAACACAGACGCAGGTATGTATTAGTAGTATATGTAGTAGGTATATAGTTACCTTGACGAGGCCGGCTTGCCTACAGATCTGCGCGGCGATCTCGTTGTGCGGCAACCCGGCGGCTGAGAAGATCGGGATCTTCTGCCCACGAGCGATCGAGTTCATCACGTCGATAGCGGAGATACCTGGTAACATTCAAATAGACAAAGTGAAAAAAGTGAGCTGAAAATATTTTAAGTGGTGAAACAGCTCATGAACGTGAATAAGCTTTTGTAATGCTACGTTCAAACTGTGCTCCTGCGTTCAAACATACTCTTCTCGCAGCAGTACAAGTGAGCGAGATAGCAATACGAGATTTCTTTGACTCGTGCACGAAAAGCCGACATTACGAGTAGCAGCGCGAGTAACCTGTTTTTATGCTCGCGCTGCCCACTTCCCTCACTATTTCCCTGCCTTAAGCGGCATTGTGTGATTGAGGAATAAAGAACATAGATCAAAACATTGAATTTTTTATTACCAAAGACTCTTTGTACAGGAAGCCAAATTGTTTATATTATTTTCCGATCTATGTTTCGCAGGAGAGTTGGAGAGTTTAAGAGCTGATACATCCCCAGAAATATTTTCTTTTGGTGAATGTGACGATGTAGGCTAATTAAGATATGATAAGAAGAAGAAGAATGGCTTAAGGTACTTGTGAATGGCCTAGACATTGGCGCCACTTCAAAAATAAATATTTTTCTTAATACAAACAATCTGTCAGAATGTCCATTGCCCGAGTTTTTAGCATTATCCTTAAGTGAAATTAGAACCGACCAACTCAATGAAATATTCGCTGTAATTAAAGTCATGGGAAATAAAGTAGCCGTTTTTAGGCACTTTTTGCTATAAGTCATACTTGGGCAATGGACCTACTGAATGTTTGTATAAAGAGAAAATATATTTTGTGAAGTGGCGCCACTGTCGAGGTCGTTTAGGCAACACTCGCATTAAACTTGAATAATTTATTGTTTCATTTCTTTAATTCAGTTGCTAATAGCAAAAAAAATATATATTCAATGAACATACCAGTCTGGATCATCTCCTCAGGGTAGATACGGGACCAGGGGTTGATGGGCTGACCCTGGATGTCCAGGAAGTCCTCAGCCAGGATCGGGGGACCCTTGTCAATGGGCTTTCCGGATCCGTTGAACACACGACCTGCAAACATACATCACATAAGTAAACTAGATTCCTGCCGCAGCTGTTTTTTCTGTTTTCCCGTAGGAATTATGTTTTCCTGCGGTCGAAATTACCCTGTGTTATTCCAGGTCGCGAATTTTGCCAGTGTATCTTAATGCCAATAACTAGTAAAGGCAAAAGTCGCAGGTACAAATTCTGCCCGCGGTAGAGGTAACTCAAAATATTTTGAGTTACCGAAAATTTTGCATGTTTTCTAAAAAAGATATTACCTTACACGGGAAGCGTTTTAAGTATTTAGCCAAAAGACATTGTAAATGGTAAATCCACGAACCAATTTAAAAACAATGTTGAATAACTGTATATATGCCACGAACATGTACTTATGTCATATTACTTTTATGTTTTCTTGCAAAATTAACAACCTCGGGCAGGATTTGAACCTGCTACTTTCGTCATTACTAGTGACGACGCATCTTCCATCTGGGCATTAGTTGCAAAACTAACCCGGTAGATGGAGCCGTGCCACGCGTTACTGGCATTAAAATACACTTGCAAAATTGGCGGGCAATGAACGAGCTGCGGTAGCCCAGATGGAAGAGCCGTCGTCACTAGTAATGACGAAAGTCGCAGGTTCAAATTTTCAAAAATTGTATACCTAACACGGGAAGTGTTTTAAAATTTGGTATTCAATTATGTTTTCTATACAATTTACATTGATCGGAAATAAATAAACTTGAAACAATAGTTTCATTTGCCTGCCTGCAAATAGGATTACCAAAACGGGTTCACCTCAGCCAGAGGGTAGATAAACTGTACAAATTTCATTGCAACAATATTTTGAGAACAACAAATCATGATGAGACTTACCCAGCATGTCCTCAGACACGGGGGACCTCAGGATGTCACCGGTGAACTCACAAAGCGTGTTCTTGGCATCGATACCGGAGGTGCCTTCAAACACCTGCACCACAGCTTTGGTGCCACTGACTTCCAGCACCTGGGAGATCAATCACATTTAATTAATTAATTTATTTAACTTTATTGCACAGAAAGTACACAGAATGCGCCAGCGGCATTCTCTACCGGCCAACCAAAAGGCCGGCCAAGAAAAAGTCAAAGCTGGTGCCCATACAAAAAATAAAAAACGAAATGAGATCATATCATACATGAAGAAATTTATTTTTAGAAAAAAAGGAAACCTGTTGTGTCTTGTATCATTGTAAATTGTTCCTGTGTATGTTTTTGTGTACGATAAATGGTTAACAAAAAAAAAGATAGCTATATACAATACATAAGAAGAATAAACAAAAATACAAAGTACTTAGTAATTTAACATATTAAAATAAAATGACATAATCCTACATCAAATAAATACATGTATAAATAAATAAGGTATACCAATATAAAGCCAACAGAAAGAAAATAGGATATACGCCATCTAACAAAATAACCCTATTAAATTTCCACATATTTATTCCATAGTTAAAAAACACTGTCCCTTGAAAAATTGTAAATTAAAAGATGCTAAAAACAAATTGCAAAAATGGCTTAGTTCTTTAAACTATGAAGAAACTGAAGATATTCTAAAAATAACTATGTAAAGTGTTTCACTATGTACATTTTTTATTTATTTTATTATATATGTATAATTGTATAATATATATGTTATATATGTCGCAGTATTATGGCAGAATTTTTGGCCAAAGGCCGGATTATGGTAAAATCGTGGACTTCATTCGACCATCATCCTAAGTAGATCTAGGATTTCGGCCATAATCCTAGGATTTTGACCGAAATCCTGGATCTACGTAGTAATATGGTAAAACGAAGGACACTTTTTATAAATTTTGTAGTGGCTATACACATACATACATAAATACTTGCGGAGTATGCAGAGTTTTAATGGCCATAAACAATTTTGAGGGCTATTTTAGATAAAACGTGAATGACTATAGAAAAATAAAATGGTAATACACATGAAAACTTCCATCCGTTAGTCGCTTTTGGGTGTCGTACCCGCGGGAAAGAATAGGGGTGATGCTATTTTAAGCCGTCACTACACGGAATAGTGACTATCGCCATGCATTACTATTTGTCTTTACTTTAATTTGTATTCTTATTATGCTTTTGGAGAGACAAATAAGAACTTAAGAAAATTTGATGAAACAAAATAAATGACACAAAAAATATTTATAATAATCAAATCAGTCTTTTATTTTTATTGATTCCAGATAGAATGTACTAATCACTATTTTTATTAGGTATCTAGTCTCGATATAAAAATTAACCATTTTTCATAAACATTTAAGTGCTAACCTCTTCTAACTATGTTTAATATAACAAACATTAAATAATTCGTTTTTCTGTCATTAACATAAACTTTTGAGTATAATTTCTATCATTAAAGATTTTTCAAGTAGTATAAACAATATTTTTTAGATTATCACATAAGTAACTGTTAATAATATTATTAAATGAGTAATAAAATAAACATTTGGGTGTCTTCTCTTTTACAAAATATAACAAGGTAAAGAGAACCTCCTGTTATCATTTGCATCACCTAGTATCTAAATAAAGATTATGAATGATAGAAATAAACACTTTTCTTTTTTAAAAATAAAAACAAAGGACGCCGCACGCGCAATCCCCGCGCGCGGGGGAGGAGCGTATTGTTCCCTCCCCGCTCATAGATTCCCCCGAATCGCGATTTACGCCATAATACTAAGCAGATCCAGGATTTCGACCAAAATCCTAGCATAATGACCGAAATTCTGGATCTGCTTAGGACGATGGTCAAATGTAGTCTACAATTTTGCCATAATCCGGCATCTGGCCGAAATCCTAGGATTTCGGCCGAAATCCTAATTCTGCCATAATACTGCGACATATATATTATTATCTAGATAATACATACAAGTGTAAGTTTAGTATTGTTTAAAACATAAAAGTTTAAGTTTTCTTTATTATGTGTGTTATGTAATGTTTAGTTTGTAATTTTTTTTTGGTAAAGGTCGTGTAGACTGCCGCGATACAGGTTCGTCCTAGTGCAGAGTCTTAATATGTTCTTATGTAACTCTTATTTGGGAAATAAACAAATTTTATTTTATTTTAAACTAAGAACCAGATAGCCAGTATCACATGTTTTTGCAATAAAATTAAATTATGACTTTGTACATTATTACCATTTTGTAGTTGTCAATAGTAATGCGGGCTGTTTTCCGCAACTTGACGTCTTTTAGAATAAAATTGTGGTTGTTATTTTAAACAAGAAAATATAAAAACCAAAAGTATATAATCAAAGTTTAAATAAAGCATTTTATTATCACGTTTTCAGGGTATTCTGTAATGACTAACAAATTGTTGCAAAGCGAATCTACTAGTAACTGGGTAAAACGTCATACTGACGCCAACAGAAGCCGCTAATTTTGTCATAATGACACGAGAGCTCAGTTTTTTCCATGTGTTTTTCTTTTTTTAAAGCAAATCAAGGCATTTGGACTGGGCCGCCAGTCGCCGCTTGGCACTTTGGAAAATTATGGCGCCCAAATAAACAAAGATTTTGAGAGCATAGTTAGTGACAGGGCACTCCAAAAGTCGTAAGTTCGAAACCTCAAGAGTCCAAATTAAAATTACCTATAATTTTATTCATGTGGGATTGAAATCCAGAAACTAGGCAATCCAAACCATCAAAAACTTGTAGGCAGACTAAGCAATGTTGTTGAAGCCTTAAAGATAGTTAATAAAATAAGTAAAAAATTTAATGCATGGCAACACTAACCTGACCCGAGCGGAGCGTGCCATCGGCGAGCTTGAGCTGCACAATTTCGGAGAACTTGGGGAACTTCACCTCATCGAGGATTACCAATGGACCGTTCACTCCGGAGACGGTCTTGTACGCTGTAGAGAAAAATTGTTAATTAGTACCATAGTTTTGAAGGAGAAAAAATATTAGGAAAAGTGAAAAATAAGTGTCAATCAAATTAAATTTAAATGGTACTTTAACCTATTATTTTCATCAATAACAAAGATTTTCAATATAATAAATCTGAATGTAAGAAATCTATTAAAATTTTACTAAGTTTTCTTTAATGATATAATTAGAACTGGTAAAAACTTAGTAGCATTATTTATATTAAACCACTGTACGTTCCTTATAGCCTTACTTATAGAGATAGAGATCTTCCTTTGCAGCGATTGGTCGCACTTATCTGTTCCAAAGCTGTGTGATTGGTTACGTATGCCCCCACACCCCACCCCACTCCGACACGGCAGGGCGGGGCGAGTCGGCCCGCTTGGCTTCATTGGCGATTTTTCTTTCGCAGTGAGCGGTCGCACTCAGAAAATAATTTTTTAAATTTCGATAAAGTTTTAAATTTTAAACTTTGAAAAAATTATTTTCTTACAATTTTAACGGTTTTGCACCGTTCGTTTTTTAAATTAATTATATAGTGATTTAATTGTTCCTATTTAAATAAATTTTAAAATCAGTGTGTGTATAAACTGGGTAAGTCCTTTATATTTTATTATGCATGTGGCAAATCAAATTTCTGAAGGCGGTTTTCCGTCGGACACAACTTTGCAATTTCTTAAAATTTTAATAAATTATTATTGAAATCTGTCAAGACCGTTTACGAATAAATAAATTGTTCCTGGCGATCCGAATTCTGTGAACAAAATAGTTAATAATTTATGGGAATTATTTGTCAAGAATAATGATCCCAAATAAATAAGCAAAGTGTGTTATAGAAATTTGGTTGCTATCGAAGTTTTAGTTGCCCGGATTTAACAATTGTGAATTTTTTTTACGAAAAGTTTTTAATCCGGAAGTAATTAATTCGTTCGATTCTTTACGAACGATCAAATGAAAATCCAATAATCATAGTGCACTTCGCACAAGCTTTGAGTGGCATTATTTTAAGATTTTCAATATAAATGTTCATCCCTCGCAGGTTTTTAAACTAGTTACCTTGAACTGATAGGTAGGTATTCCTCGAGAGAAGTAATACCTTTTTTCTATTTATAGGTTACTACCCCGTCGAACTAGTTTCTACATATCCCCCGTGCACGTTTTTCATTAATGTGCCTGATTGATTTATGGATTTTCATTTGTCAATGATTATTTTATTTTTACACGTGTTTTTGTAAATTGTTATTTGGACATAAATACATGTTTTATGTCGTTTACTGGAGCTAGTAATGGTATACAGATGCTCCTTTCACGTAGCAACGTGTTATTCAAGTAACGCATCAAATACGTGATTTGTAGGTATTGTTCGGATACCTTCAAAGTTCTTTAAATAAATAAGTCGAACAGCGACAATTTTTATTTTAAAAGGGGCCGCCATGACCCTGTGAAATGCTCTTAGTAATAAGAAAGTTTACGGAAGTCCAAGTCCGTAGAACGTTTTATAAAATAGAGTAATAAGAACTCCTCAAGGATCTTTTCGTTGTACCTAGAATAAATTGCAGAAAATATATATTCTAGTTGATTGCTATGATATGAAATGGCAGCACAAGCCAAGCTACATTTCGTCGGTTTTATAAGCTACCTCTGCGCAACGCAAGGTATACCCTATTTTATAACATCATCAGGAGTTCATTAGGCCGTCAGCGCATGACGTGTCCTTAGACTCCTACATCCCCGCGCAGGGGTTGTACCTTTTGATGTCATGCAGAATGCCCTCGCTTGCACTTGCAGGGCCTGAAATTCCGTCCTCGAGCCTTTCGTATACTTGACGAATTATAAATCGACATGCGATACAAATTCCATGCATTGTAGACGGTTTAGATGCAAATATTGCCAAAAATACTAACAAGTACTAAAAAGTATTTGTGTTGTGGGTTTCGGTACGATATGCAACTCAAAGAACTGGGTCCTCGTGGAGCCAAAGTTTCGAAATGTACCCACCAATATATTTTTAATACCTCGTGCAGAAAGAGTCGGCCAGCACCTTTGATAAAACGTTATTGCTTTAAGTATAGGTATTACTTTTGGTACCTACCTACCTTTTTATCAAACTTCCAAAAGTTTTGATGGCATCCGGCACATGCATGATTTGCTTTTGTCTGATCAAAGTAAAGCAGTCTTTCTTTACTTCTATGCTTATTTGTCTTCTAACGTGACAGTGAAATGCCCTCGTTAAATTTTGTCTTATCTGAAAGTACATCGTCCGGTCCACCGCCTACGATGAGATAAAGCAATTGTAGCGAAGGGTAGTGTGTAGCACTAGTATTGATAGTGAAGCGCGCAGGTTCGAATCCTGCATGTGGTATAAAATTAGCCAAGTTTCCATAATTTTATACCTACCTAACACGGTTAAGGTTAAGTATTAAAATATATTTAAGAAATAAAAGCTTCGAAAGGTGTGTTACAGACTTGAGTACAAGGAGTTTACTGTCTGACACATGTGTTACCTCGAGCGTATTAGAAAATAGAACGCGAGGGGATTCCTAAGATGTTAATTTGAAAATATTTTTACCTTGCACGCGTTCATAAGGTCCCCCGTCTTTTAGTTCCATGAGCTTACGCTTTCAAATAACGATAGCTAGATTCCACTGAGAATTTGCAAAATAGGCTATCTGTAGGCAAAATATACCTACTTAAATGTTTGAAAAAATGTTTCAAATATCCTAGCCCGAAAAAGTCTTGGCTATTAGAAAGTATAGGGAACAATATTCCTACGTAAGTATGAACTTTATCTACTCGGAATAAAGTTCAAAGTTAGAGAGCTGTCTAACGTTTTACAATGATTCTTAAGCAGAAGACATATTTGTCGTAGATTCACCGCATTCAGTCCCATCCTAGTAACCGTTACTGCCGAGTCTAAATTCTCGGAGGTTAAGGAAAATTTATAGACGGTTTAAGTCTGAAACAGTTTTCCTTTATGATCATTTCAGTGGCCTACCGAGGCCACGCAGTAAGAAAATGAGAAACATATTGATTTATTAGGTAACTGTGAAAACGACTGAATTTATAAATTTTTCCCTTGCTCACCGTCCTAAGTAGCAATAATTCACTTCTATTTCTATGCTATCACAGACCTCGTAGTGCTAACGCATTTCTGAGGGAGATCCCTCACGCTTGTCATTTGTTTACTTCTTTGAACTATGATCAAAAAGTGGCGTAAGAGTACCTACGTTAAATACTCGCTATGATTCTGGCATCAATCACGGAAGGGAATGTGTACAATCTAAGCTCTCTAAGTGCAGAGTTGTCCTAAAATAGTCCTACGTTTTTCTTAGCAACATGGAAACAGACAAATGTGGGGAGAGAAAACGGCCTTTTTGTAATGGCCTCATCTCAAAATGGATAAGTAAATAATGAAGACCTACCCATTTAATAGATCTCACACCGAAACTATAATCATTTTTACTTTTTAATTAATCGTGCATTGAGTGTACGGAGTAAATTTCGTGAGGTGGAGATGTATGTAGGTAATTTACTTATTCCAACATGTTGCAACTTGGGAGCTAGGTACACCCTATTGTTAATTCTGCTATATCAAGCTGTATAACATCAAAACTAGTGGAAGGTTGTCTAGCTGCTAAGGCGAGTGATGTAATATATACCTTTTTGGTATATGCCAAATTTTGTGTTACCTACTCGAGTGCCTTGATCTTGAACATGATATTTTCTTCAGGTGCGTTTATATTGCCCGAAATATTATGAATGAAATGCATATTACGTAATTTGTATAACAACCTCCACTAGAGATGAAAAGTTCATGATATATTTTTCAGGTGCTTTCATATTACCTGAAATGTTATGAATGAAATGCATATGGCTTAATATGTATAACAACCTCCTCTAGAGATGAAAAGTTTTAGAGCGATAGTGGCGAATAGCAATAATGCGACACTGTCCCAGACGATATTAAGTTTTTATTTCCTCAAGTGTAGTCATGCTTACTACACCTACTTTTTCGATAATGAATGAAAGCTTTTGGGCAAGTAAACAACAAGTACCCACAGTCTATGTGGGTATTTTAAATAAATATACAAAAGGTTACAATCAGAGGGTACTTTTGCTAATTGATATTTGTGTAAGTGCCCTGTCTGCCTTGTTTGGGTTTGAAACACGAGTATCTACTCCTGTGTATAACATTGTTAGATGGTTGTTAGAAACGTACGATAGTGAACATAATTGCCTATCGTAAGACGTCAGCCTAAAATAATAATACCGTTGTTCCAATATATTTGCTCTGAATGTCAAGCACAAGACGTTGTTAAAAAATGCTTGAATGTACCTACGTACCTACTAGGCAAATAGTTTGCCTATCAAGTAAAATATTTTCAGAATAGATACCTAGCGTGAATTATATTGGGAACTACCTACTACGTTCAATAGCTAGTATATTTTACCAACGGTGATCATAATGATATATAATATTTGTACGGTGACCCACGTAAGATCTAGGCTTCCACAATTAATTTGCAATGTTACAATGTTTGTACTGTCTAATAGACAATAACGTCGTTTACCGACGTACCTTTGGATTAAATTTTCTCCGTAGGTAAGCTGTTAACAAAATGATAAAATTCTTATAATTTAAACTTTAGCTCATATTCTTTTATAGCTAGCTCGTTTTTGATTGTACATAAAATTAAAGCAAATTTGTGCCCTTTTCAAGTTTTAAACAGAGATCTGGGCTTTGCATGGGACGGTCAGAGGTAGATATGGCAGAAAATAATTTCAATAATCGCCTCTTTTATTATATCAAGTTTAGGTAGATTTACCAAGATATTAATTAACTATATTATTATATACAATATAGTTTATTCAGAGGCCCGAGTGATGTTTTAAATAAAGCTTGACCGTTACTCCGACAAAGTAATCAAGGTTAGTTATTGATCATTATGTATTATAGCAAATATTATTAAGGCAAGCCCAAATTAATCATATTTAAAAAATCATATGAAGGTATGATTTGATAACAAATTTATATGCCTTTTATTCTCCTGGGAAACTAGGTAGTTGTTTGGCCAGGTTTTTAGATTTACCTGCTTAAGCCCGTTTAGGTCAATGCATATCTTAAACAGTAGTTTTGACCTTACAGTAGGGAAATTTAACCTACTTATTACGTTACCTATAGCTTGAGTGATCAAGCACAATTACAATATGTAAGCTATGTTTTTCTGTGTAAAAGAGCTATTTATTTACTATGTAACTAAATAGATATTTAAAAGGTTTTATAAAAACGACCTGCAATGCGTATTTACCTCTAGCTAAAGGTTCAATATTTTTATATTTTACTATTTTGGCTATTGAGTTTTTCAATTTTTTTTTGAAATTTTCTCTTTACTGTTCGGAAACTTTCAGATGAATTTCCGCGTACTTTCTAACTTATCAAAACGTATTGAGACTTACATAATGAATAACTGTATTATGTGCATTTTTTATTAAATACGAGGTAAAGTTTTTCAAAGACATTATAAATAGCATGTTACAAATGCATTATTTTCATCATTCTATTATGCTTACCTAGAATGCCGTAATATAGTACAAGAGGTTTTGAATTACATTTTCATTATAATTTATTATATTTTATCGTCATTTAAGGGTGAGTTTATGATATTACAGTATTTTTTAATAAATATAAATTTTCAGTATAGTGGATCAAAATCATTATTGTTGATAAAGATATTCATTTTTCTTTTTTAAAGAATAATCATACCTGTTTCTTTTTATAGTTTTTCACATTGGCGATAGCTCCCACTCCTCCAGGCGATATCAAACATGTCTCTATAAGTAAGGCTATAAGGAACGTACAGTGGTTTAATGACAGCATTTTACCTACCAATAAAATGCTTATTAAACTACTTACCTTCCTTATAGCCTAAAATTTTTAATTCTGCCTGGTGTATTTTGTAGTAATAATATTCTAATTAGAATATTATTATGAGACGCAATGAAGCCAAGCGGGCCGACTCGCCCCGCCCTGCCGTGTCGGAGTGGGGTGGGGTGTGGGGGCATACGTAACCAATCACACAGCTTTGGAACAGATAAGTGCGACCAATCGCTGCAAAGGAAGATCTCTATCTCTATAAGTAAGGCTATAAGGAAGGTAAGTAGTTTAATAAGCATTTTATTGGTAGGTAAAATGCTGTCAATAAACTAATCACATGACTGCTAAAACTATGCATTATCATCATAATCAACAGTCATCAACACATCAATAAATGCAAGGTGTGTAAAAGGGTATTAATCTTGGGGTAAACAGAAAATTTGCTAAACATTATTTTCAAGGGATGTATTTCAATAACTGACACATTTTGTACTAACATTAACAGCCACAACAGTCCACTGCTGGACATGGGCCTCCTCCTATACAACATCCACATTTTCTTTCACACCTTGTGGGTAAAGTTATGTAGTGTCATAAGCTTGTATACCCCTCCAAATGTTTTTTGGCAATAGATGGGACTGAGTATTTTTTTAAATAATTATCATGATCAGCTGTTTGAATTAGATTATGCTTTTGGAATCTAAACCACACCATTATTTTTGTAGTAAATTGAATGATGGCTCAACAGATCTTGCCTCTTAGGCACAAGTTTTTTGTCTTCTAGAGGCAAGTAGGAAAGTTAATTTTAAGGTTATACATAATCACAAATGAATAGATATAGATATAAGTCCTAAAGATCAGCATGCATTTCTTGAATAAAATCATGATGGAAAATCTAAGAAGAATGATAGGCTGTCTCATACAAAACTGTCAACTTGAATCAGCTGATCATGTACTGTGGAAATCCAGTACACAATTATTATTTTGTAGTCTATTTCTTGCAAAAAGAATGTGGTTGAAATTGAGTTATCAGTTGCTCTAGTATTTGAACCTGTTTCAGGGATGTTTAATTGCTCCCATGCTGTAACAGTGTCTATAACTGAATTTGAAGTCATGTTTCAAACTTTTTGGTAAATCAAGGAAAAATACAATGATAATTCCGTTGTTACCATAACCAGAGGATCTTATGCATAAATTATCTGCATTTATTATCTATTTTGTGACATAGTTTAGTTTCAACTTGTAAAAAACTGGTCTTAGGCTAGACATAATATAGATAGATATAGATAAGTATATGACAACATATTTTACTTGCATATTATATATTACAACCATGGTTTAAGGTAACGAAACTCAAAAAAAGACCTAATTGAATAGTGAGTACTCCATTTCAAGGCGATAGGTCCCATGACACAACTCGAGGTATCGACATAGATAAGGGTACCGCCCGAAAACCAAAAATCTTACGGAAACGATATTGTAAGGTTGATTTAAAGTAGAACGGGGGCCTTCAGGTCATCCCCTCATGCAGAGATGAGGGTGTTTTCCAAGGGTCCACCACCAAAATCAATACCAAATGACATGTCAGATGAGGGCAAAAGGAAAAACACAGATACTCACTCAAACGGGGTTGGGAGATGAAATCCCTGTTGACGACGAGGGCATGTTGTCTCGCAGCTTCCTTGGCGTTGAGCTTAGTTGCCATATTTATGCAATTTCACACGCAATCCGCTCGGGAAAATTTTAGAACTGCGAAGAGACTCCTCGCCCTGACAACTACGAGTCGAATCTGGATTGTCTATGGTATTTCAGTTTTCACGTGCCTTCACGTGACCAATCAGCCCGTCACATTTAGAGTGTTGCCATTTAAAAGAAAGATTTTACTTAAGCTTATCACACACTGTTCGATGGAAACAAGATGGAAACAACAGTTCAGAGCTCGGTCAGATTAGTGCAACAGTATAAGAAGTGGCTAGCATGGCACTGTTTTCCAAAATAAAAGTTGACGCGCTCAAGAGAGATTGTTGCCAGCGAGTCCTGCGACTTATCGGCAGTCCCTTTTACTCGCGTCGAATAGGGAGAGAAGTCTGACTGTTGCTTAGCTACTTTGCCAGTGCGCACCGTCTAGTCCGCGAGTCACCAGCAACAATCTCTCCACCTAGAATGTTTTTATCTGAAAAACCTTGACAGCGCTCAAAAGATTTGACGCTTTTCCAGATTGCTGATGAATTGATGATACAAGACAAGAGAATGACAAAACACAGTACAAAGCAACGAAAAACAACACAGCAGTTACCACTTATAACGAATAATCTTGTTATTGTATTCAATGTTAGGAAAGAAGTGCATAAATGAATTCATTGTGAGTTTATTGGATGGGACAAACAGACAGACAGACGGTAAGATTAGGGTTTGTATCTAAAAAACGGAACCCTGAAACTATCTGACAATGCACCATGGCCTTTGTCTTTGGTTCTTTAAGTATTTTGAAATGGTCACACTTTTTAAACATCTGTCAAGGGCCGAAAAATCTAGTCTTCAAGACAAAAAGAAATGAAAAATTCATTATGTCAGTTTCAATTGTCTGTGGATGGGCTAGGACCGGAATTGTGTGATTGTGTGGACGTTTGTTCGTTCGATAAAACACGAAATTAATAATTTAAGCTAATTTATACAGTCAATTTAGACGGAAATATTACCTCCGTATGTTTATTTAAGCTAAAGTAGTCGATAACAAGCTTCCAATATGTCTGTGATTGGTAAATACGTGCCTAATGTTTCAAGATACAATTTCGGCAAAATTGCTGCATTGTTGAGTGGAAAATCCAATAGAACGTATTTCACGTACACTCAAGAGCTCTCGCAGCCTTTGGACCGTAAGCCGGACTACGTGACTGCCAAGGAAGCATTCGAAAAATGCTTGAAGTCCGGTAAGCGAAACCAACTATTTATAAAGATAATTTTGAGATTCCGTAGGTGTATCAGCGGCTGAATTATGGGGCCGAGGCGTCCCCGATATAAACATTTCGCACTTGAGAAGCTTTCCACGGTTTGCATTGCATTGTGCAGTTTGTTCAGCTGGAGACTAACTTATGAAGCTATTTACCACAGGAAAATACTTATACCCATTGGAAAAATTATCGCTATGAAAACAATCCTAGAAACATACACATACTAAGCTAGTTTATAAATAATTCCACCTGATATTTACTGATCAGGACCAGCAATTATTACTTTTGGGCCTCTTTTGCAATTGGGAAAACTTATACTAAGTAACAAAAACAAAAACAATTTTTGAATCATAATTCAATTCATATAGAAACTTGACACAGCTGAAATAAAGCTATTTTAATATAAATCAGCCAAATTCATTACAAATAAGTATCTATTTGAACAAGAGTACTTATTTATATCATAGAGGTTGATAAACTATCGACTTTTATGAAATTGTTATTTTCGTTTTATTACTAAACAAACAAGTATTACTCATTATGTAGGTCTGCCAAACAATAAATAAGTATGTCATGTTTCCCTTCTTATTATTCTCATTACAATTATCTGTTAACTACATACAAACATTAATAAATCTCACCTCTCTTTCTGAGGGGAATGCAGAGACTACTTCTCTCAACTCACAACAATCCTTGCATACTTCTTTAGCCTATTCTACAATAATTTATATAATGTTATTTGGGGTTTCTATATTATTTTGTAGGTAATGAAACTCAAAAGTTGCTCTAAATAAGAGAAACTAGATTTAATGCTATTTTCATCACCTTTTTACATTTTACAAACCACGCTATTGAATCGCCATACTAGAATCGGGGGACATTATCTACCACACTCAATTTTAATCATTAATAGTTTGGTCATAGAGTTCATAATCACTTTTACCAGGTCGTAGTACATGGATCTCAAGAAGGCAGCGCTAGTGTTCAATGCAATGACGTTTGACGAACTGTCAGACGACGCCTTCTAGTTATCTGTGGTCTGAAATTTTATCGCGGTGAAAGTTACTTGCAGTTTCTTATTGTGTGCTATATCTATTGTTAATCAGATAAATTACATCAAAATTTGTTTAAATTGGTGTAATGAAATGTTGCGTACCTAATTGTTTAACCAAAAGCAATAGTGGCGTCAAAATGCATAATTTTCCGCGACCGCAAAGCCGGCGGACTTTGTGGCTGAATAAAATCAACAGTAAATATTTCAATTCACTTAATTTTAATCAATAATTTTTTATCAATAATCAAGAAAAAAAGTTTGTAACAACCGTTTCGAGCATCAATTTTACGAAAACGATCGCCTGAATTCCTTGACTGCCCAGCCAACTTTATTTACGGCGGCAGAAATTAGCAGTGGTTTTCCAAATGGAAAAAGTAAGTAGATTTCTGTCTATATTCTTCTGTCTACTTTGGTCAGGGTATTAAATTCGTGTTTCATTCAAATCATCATCTTTGTTTCAAATAATAATATTTATTTTAAACAAAAGTATGAAAAATAGGGATGTCCAAAAAGTTATCGACTATCGATGTTTTGACAATGCCATAATACGCTACTTTAAAATACAGAATATAATGTGGTCAATTAGAAATTAACACTGCTTTACTTATTTTAGTCTATTCCAGCCACTTTACAAATTAATGGTACCTACTAATTATTTATTTTTCTTTTAAGCTGCGAAAAATGACGAATATTCGACGATGAGTAACACCGCTGCTCTGCTACTATTCTATGATAAACTTTTCGACAGTGTACATTCCTCAAAAAGGAGCTTTGATGCAAGGGAAAAATGCGTACTCTTGTTGCAGTCAACAACGGCCACGTTGAGTTTTGGAGATGAAGATGCTATAAAGTTGTTAAAAATATGAAATACGTGCGTGACACATGATAGGCACATAGGAACAGTGATAACCAAAAAATTATCACTGTTCCTTCCTTACGTAACTGGATCACAACCCTGGAGTCTTTGAGTAAAATATGGGACTATGTAATTTAAATGTAAGTCTACGAAGTATTTCTTCAGAGATCTTTGGTTGTCAATTTCATTTTATATCATGTAAAAAAATCTTAGGCAAAGTATACTATTTTCCCACCAAAACATAAATGTGAACGTTGAAAGCTAAGTTCATCGTACAACCTACAAAAGTAGTGATATGTAAAATGCTTGCCATGTTGAGTAGATACTTCTGAAATTAATTTATTCAGGTATAGGATCGTTTAGCATTCACTAGTAAAATATAGCCAACTTCGATTCTACAATACTATAAAATTTGCCTTGGATAGTTTTAACATGCAAACAAATCTTTATGTAAGTTGTAATATTTAAAAGAAAATAAGACTGTGTTTCTTTTCAATAAAATAAAATAAATAAATCATTGTTATATTACACGCTTACCGCGTGTCTATATATATGTAACAGTTAATAAACGAATTAACAAATCTTACATAGTTTTATTTCAAGTTCACTATGCATATCGATAGTAGTGGCACATCACTAGCAACACTAGCAGGTGGTAAGAGATAGTATTATATATACCTGTCTCTTTCTATGAGCACACTAGCGACATGCACTTGATTTAATGGAACTATAATTAGCGTCTCCGCCTGTGATTGGTCCGATTCCTATCTGTACCCTAGTACATTATCTTATTCATCTGTGTTACAAACACTTACTAACATTTTATGACAGTTCAACTTTTCACAATGAAGTTGACAAAAAACTTCATTGTGCAAAAACACCACAAACTATAAAGAAAAATAAAACTAAAGACAAATGAGGTTTTACCTTATTTACATCTCCCCCCCAACGTTTACTAAATTTTAAATCCCATTTTTTACATATTTTCTTCTTAATATTATCGTTTATTTTTATCTCCTTATATAATTTATTTACTACGTTCTATTTTTTATTTAGGTATCGGAATAATTTTTGTTATATGAAACAGATTCGACTCACATTTTCTATGCCCTGTATCTATCCTATAAATTGTCTTTGATATTTTTTCCATAATTTTGTATGGGCCAATTTTCAATTCATCCAGCTTCTTCCTGTTTAAACGATTTCCATTTTCAACATAAACAGAATCCCCTACTTCTAATTCACATTCTTTTCTATTTTTATCAAATAGTTTTTTATTATACATATGTGATTTCAAAGTATTTTGTAGAGCCATTTTCCTATCCTGCATTAAGTTATTGTATGTTATTTCTTTTTTTAATTCATCTGGCACGTGATCGATATTTGATCCATCCAATAAATATTTTGGGGAAAACCCGGTCACAGTATGTTCGGTCGCATTATATTTTTCAGTACATTCATGTGCAATGGTTGTCCAAGCCAGTTTATTCTTACTATCATTTATCCTACATCTTATTTTATTGACCAACGTCTGGTTTAACCGCTCATTTAAACCATTTGAAAATGGTGCATTTACAGCTGTGAAAATAATTGGTATGTTTTCCGTTTCCAAAAAGGCTTTAAAATCTTTTGAATTTATGCCCGGATACTGATCGGATAAAATCATGCCAATTTTTCCGATTTGTATCACCCTTTTAACTAATTTAATAAAATCGCTTGAACTTTGCGTTTTTGAAGTTAAAATGTAAGCATATCTTGTAAAGTGATCAACCAGCAAGTGTAAATAGGTCTTTGTTGATCGTGAGCCCCCAAATCCACCAATGGTATCTATGGATACTATTTCGAAAGGGTATGTAGCCGGTCCCAAGTGAGACATCACCCCAATTTTACACTTCTGTCTGGATTTGTTTTTTATGCATATCTCGCAATTTTCACATATTTTTTTGATGTTGTAAGTCAAATTTTTTGCGGTGTATATTGGCATAATTTTATTTCTCATCTGTTGTATTCCTATGTGACAATAATGGTAGTGTACATTTTCTATAAGCTTTTTACTAAATGCTTCAGACAGTACAATTTTCTCCTTTTTACCAACCGGCTTATAGTATATGGAATCCTTCAACTTCAATTTATCCTTATTTTGTTTTATATCTTCATTTGTTTTTTGATCACCTTGGATATCATTTAATTTAATAAAATTTACGCTTTTCAGATTTTCCTCTTGATTTTCGTATGGTTCTTATACAGGATTTCTACTTAAGCAGTCTGCTTCTAAATTATATTTACCTGGCGAATAAATGACTTCAAAATTAAATTGTGACAAATAATATGTCAGGTCACCAAGTTCTTCATCTGGTCTTGCCTTAATATTCATTTTTTCCAGAGGTTTGTGGTCTGTAAAAACTGTGAACCTTTTTCCTATCAGCCAGTGCTGCCAATATTTTACTGCTTCTTTAATCGCCAAGCATTCTAGATAGACAGCCTTTTTTCTCTTTTGAGTCTCATTTAGTTTTCTTGAAACATACGCACAAGGTTTTTCTTCTCCGTTCTCCTGTAGTTGTTTCAAAATAGCACCTACTCCTTGTAAACTTGCATCGCTATAAATGTGTATTGGTAGACCTGGGTCGAAGATTGTTAAAATAGGTTTAGAGCAAAGTAAGTTTTTTATCTTTTCAAATGACTCTTGACATTCATCAGTCCAATTAAATATCTGGCCCTTCCGTAGTAAATTATGTAGTGGATCTAAAATAATTGATATATTGGGCACATATTTGCCGTAAAAATTTATTTTACCCAAAAACTGCCTGACATTCTTTTGTGTTTTTGGAACAGGAAAATCCTTAATAGCTCTTAAATTATCTTTAAGTGGAGTGATAGTGTTGTCTTCTATAATGTGTCCTAAATATTTTACCGAATTTTGAGCAAAGTTACATTTGGAGAATTTCAATCTGAAACCTTCTTTTAAAATTGCTTCTAATAACATTGATAAATGCTGAATATGTTCATTAAATGTTTTGGAAAATATTAATATATCATCCATGAAATTAACAGTAAATTCTGATAATTTATGTTTCCTAATAATGCTACTTAAAATTCTTTGAAATATTGCCGGGGAAGTCTTTAAACCGAATGGTAAACATGTCCATTGATAATGGCCTTCTTGGGTAACAAAAGCAGTTTTTTTCCTATCTTCAATTTTCAATGGAATGGACCAAAAAGCAGAGTTTATGTCTAGGGTTGAAAAGTACTTACAATTTCTGGTTTTTACCATTAAATCCTCAATTAGTGGGAACGGCGATGATTGAGGCACCACAATCTTATTAAGGTCACGAAAATCAATACACAATCTTGATTTTCTTCCTTCTTCTCTTTTAAAAGCCAATGTTACCGGGGCTGCAAATGGACTATAAGACTCCTCGATCAAGTTTCTTTCTAATAATTTTGAAATCTGCATTTCTATTTCTTTTTTATCTTCTATAGTACACCTATACGGTCTTTTACTGCAGTATTTATCTATAAGTAAATCAATACGTGCTTCATAATCAGTTACGGTACCAACGTCATATTTATCCTTTGCAAAAATTGATTTATATTTATCAATCAGTTCATTTATTTTAGTCTGCTTTTGAGGGTCTAGATGATTTATTGAAATATTAAAAACCTCTGTATCAATGTGCTCATTAAAGTTAATTTCGTAATTATTTCTCTCTTCTTTATCATTTTCTGTATTTAGACTATCAATATTTTTCACACCCGTTAAACCGGGAATATCTTGATTATTAGTGTTTAAGTTTATTATTTTAGTATTATTCTCAATTTTCTGCTTTATTTGCTTTATCACCAATTCTTCATTTTGGACTAGTCTAAATTCTTTTATCAAATCTAATCCTATTAAAAAATCATTTTCATAGCTCTCATTGTCTATCACAAAGACACTAACATTTTTTTCAATATCAAATATTTTCATTTTTAAAGTCACTATTCCTTTACTTTTTTTCACACCATTAATCGTTTTTAAGTCTGCCGTATTATTATCAATATTTATTCCACCTTCTTTAAAAGACAATAGCCTTGAATTTATTATGGATACATTTGAACCTGAATCATATACGGCAGAAACTTCCAAAGTGTCATTTAATAATATTTTTATTTTGATCAATGGTGGAATATTTAGTTTTTTGGATCTAAGCCGTTAAGTTCTACCTCTAGTACAGAGTTGTTGACATTTCTTATTTGCTCTCTTTTTGGTTTTTCATAGTTTTTATTCTTGAACCAGCATGCAGCTTCGGGATGAAAACGGACTCCCCTGTTTTCTCTCTCGCAGGTTTTGCATGGTAAGTAGTTTGGATTCTTCTCTTTTAATTTATTTTCAAAACTTTCTGTTTTTTTAGTATCCTGCTCAAAAACCTTCTTAGTGACTAAGTGCTCCAAGCCTCTGATTTTGTTGAATAAATCTTCAGGTTCCTTTAAATCTTCTCGATCAATTCTATCTGCTATAAAATTTGGTAGCCCCGTAGCGATTAAATCAATTAGAGTGTGCGTGTCCATGGATTTATTTAGCTCCAATAAAAGTCTTTGTTTCTTTAGTGCATAATCTATTAGTGAGCCCTGTCTATATTTATATGTGATCGCATATCTCACTGGTGACCACCCTTTGTCTGCGTAGGTTTCACAGAAACTTTTCTTCCATATTGACCATTCCGAGTTCACTGTATGTCTTATAAGCATAGACCTATACCAATCAAGAGCTCCGTCTTCTAGAAATAGTTTCAAAGTCTCAATTTTTTGTAAATCTTCTTGTATTTCCATGCGGACACATTCCTCTTCAAAAACCGACATCCACTGAAATACATTGGTGATTTTCTTGCTGAATTTATCTACGACAAATTTCTCTGACAAGTGCCGTAAGTTAATTTTTGGACACCCTGTATTATCTTTTTGTGTTTCAGATTTTTTTCCGAGTATCATTGCTTCACCTTGTGGGTCGGGAAAAATCTGTTCTAGTAGATAACCTCTAAATTGTATATTTTCATCTTCATCCATATAATCTTTACGTATTTTTGGTGATAGTGTAATCCAAACTTGTCTTTTTTCATGTCTTCTTTGTAATGTCTGTTTAACTTTTTTATAAATTTCTGTTCCCGTAATTTGTTCATGAAATCTAGTCGGCTGAACTGCATCCGGGAGTATGTATTTTTGGTTTTTTATATCGCTGATAGATGTCATACAGATTATGTTTGATTTCGGGTCATCTGCAGCCTTTACAACAAACTCGAATTTCAGTTTATCCATTTTGCTATAGCTGTAGAAATCTAGTTTTATAATGTTATTTGGGGTTTCTATATTATTTTGTAGGTAATGAAACTCAAAAGTTGCTCTAAATAAGAGAAACTAGATTTAATGCTATTTTCATCACCTTTTTACATTTTACAAACACTTACTAACATTTTATGACAGTTCAACTTTTCACAATGAAGTTGACAAAAAACTTCATTGTGCAAAAACACCACAAACTATAAAGAAAAATAAAACTAAAGACAAATGAGGTTTTACCTTATTTACATTTATAATTTTATAATTAGCCAACATGCATGCTTGTGCATGAAGAGATAGCTCACTAAACAACAAGCAATGTTCAGGGCACTCTTGACCTGACCTTTCATTAGCATGTCCCTGATTTGAGTTTTATCCCTCTACCTTGCCTCTACGTAAGTCGTGTAAACCCACATCATGAGTGATACTTGTTCGTTAAATAATAAAATGTACTCTTACTGTTGTGAGTTCTATATGTATTTGTTCTACAACCAGCATCAGTTGATGCACCAATGCGCAATGCCCTAACTATTATCCTATTACCGTCCTACTTACAGAGAGAGGGAGCAAAGTTCAGCCTGTTAAACTATTAATCGTGTCCATGTAGTACAATACTAGACCTTGAATGACAAGTATTACAGCATACATTTGCATGTATTAACTCTGGAATGTAGATTTTTGTTATTATCAGTACATAGTATATGGCCGTGTGATGCCGGCTTAGGATAGAATCACCCCATTTTTTCCTGCGGGTGTCATAAAAAACCAAGGGGCTCAAGGAATTCATGTTTATAACAATTTTAGGCGACAGGCTGACAAGCTGTCACCATGGTGATACACAATTATCTGAATGACCCGCAAATGTTTGTCAGAGGTAGGAATAAAACCGCGAGCGAGAACTACTTTACTGATACTTTTGACTTATTTCTACCTCATGTCAGTTAGTTTTTTCTTGTAACTAAGTCGGATTTAGGTTTTGACTGTTTCAAGTATTTTTTATCGTAACTAGATTTGATTATCTTGTTTCCAGTGAGATATGGCTGATAACACAATTTTCTTTTTTTGCATGGCGGTTTTTATAAGCTGTAGTTTACTTGATTTACATATATTATTATTATTATTATTTATTTGAACAGGCAGGCAGTTGAAACTCAAACAACTGATAATGCCTGCATCCTATTCACTGTTCAAGTTCGTCACTATATAGCACTTATAGTTCACTTTAGTTATTTATGTTAAGTTTTTTGATTTGCCACGACACTGTTTTTGATGTTCATCTAGTTTGTTTTTAAATGCATTTATGCTAGTTGCTGAAACTATACTCTCAGGCAGGTCATTCCACGGTTTGACCACTTGGTTAGTCAGAAAGTGTTTGTGCGGGTTGTTGTGAGATCTTTGCGCCTTTAATTTGATATATTAATAAAAAATAACTCCATAAAACCAGGATTCTTCTTGTGTGTAGGATTATAATTTAATCTCCTTTTGTATAGAAACTACAGTTTTTAATAACTTAGGGCCTTACTGTAAATTATAGCCGGCAAATCAGGAGGCATATTTTTGATTCACTAGAAAACAGATTTCGCAATGCTTGCAGCGAGTTGATATAGTAGCTACTCATTTTTCATGTGCACACTCTATGAATTAATTAATTTCAAAAAAGGCATTAGTAAATAAACTCATGTGTTAGACTGATGACTCGTCGCAATCTGGTGCACGCGAAATTATATTTGATTCAGAAATATGTCTCCTGAATATTTAGTTTATTTATTATTTATTTATTTACCGTTTATTGTACACAAAAACTTTACAAGAGAAACACATACAAAGAATAACGACACAACAGGACAGCTTATTTCTACTAAGAAATTTCTTCCAGCTGACCTACGCAAAGTGAGACTAGTTAGTTAGTTTGTGTGGTAACTCGCCGGCATACCTTTACTAATTAATGGATCACCCTCAACCTAACAATACCTAGCAACTTAATACATCAATACACCGCTTAAGCACCTGTAGCTTATGTTATGAAACTACAGGCTACAAGCATAGTATAAAGAAGGAAGTACGTTATCTTCATACAAACGCGCCGCGCGCGGCTTGTATGTGTGCGCGATAGTATCTATGCGTCGTCGCACGCACACGCGGACACATCTCGGGTGGTTTCGCACTGCGCTTCGTCGGGGCCGCTAGTCGACACCGCACGATGAGTCACGCGTCACGGCTTACTAGTACCGCGAAACCACGATTGTAAAATGGTTGATTGTAGCAAAAGAAAGTATTGCTGTGTCTAAATTATTCATCAATTCCTGATTTGTCTCTTTTCAAATTACCTACTAACCAGGATAGGTAACCTAAGTTATTTATTTGTTTAAATATGATAGATAATTTTTACTATGTTAAACTCGATGATGCGATTTATTAGTTGTATTTATTTGTCTATTTGGTGTAATTATTGGTGTTCTTCCTAGTAGGTATAGGTGCTTTTAATCTGCCAGTGTGCACATTAGGTAATGTTAATCCTTTCTTGTCCTGTGAAGGGGCACCGAGCCGTGAACGACCCGATGAACCCTGTTGTCATAGTTTTAAGCCGACTACGTAAATTAACTTGGTAAAGTCGGTTCGCTCAGATGCGATCGCGCGTTCCGGCGTTAGTCAAAGGATGCCGCCTCCCAAACAAAGGACGCCGCGTGCAAAAGCAAAGAGCGATCATTGATGGATGAATGATCAATCATCTTTAAATAAGTTTTATTTTACAGAGATGACATGCTCAACAACTCCGCAACGCACATCTGCTGGTGGTGCAACCAGATGCCACTAATTGTCTCATGTTTCCCAAACAAGATTCTTTATTTCATTAAATAGGTTTCATCATCGTGTGGTTAGGTAAAACTGACCTCAGACGCCTTGGTTGGACCAAAACAATTTAAAATGCAATAGCTCCCCGCCAAATCCTAGGCACTGAATTGAATTTTTGTTGAAAGTGACAACCCTGAGAGAGTAGGTTATTATAGCGCGGATTGGGCCGGAGTTGGCCTACTTCCCCCTTTCTTTATACTATGCTACAAGTCTACCGGTGAAATTCTTAGTACATTGCGTAGCCGGTTCATATTCCTGGTATCATAATGGCTTACCGACAACGCAATCAAGATCGAATTTCACCTGTAAAATTGTGGCCTGTAGTTTGATAATATCGGGCACTGGTTAACGGAACATTGTTCGGCTTTTTTTTGTTGGTAACACTCGTTTTTTGGAAAATATTGGGTGAAATTTTACTAGTCACAGATAGCGAAAACTCAAGACGAGTGATAAAGAACAACTTTCCCCAGGGAACATAGGTCAAAAATACGGTAAAAAAAATTTGGTCCTCCCATACCAACCTTGTTCCTTGTAACTAGTAAAAATTCAGTCTATACAGGGTGTAAGGGACGGTGTACCGAAAACTTTGCAGGCATGATCAGACTATGAAACTGAACAACTTTTTCTATGGAAGATATGTTGGTAAACAAGAATTTTTTTCGACCTCCCATACTAAATTCCCGATCAGCTGACTGACTTTCTATGGAAACTCGAAAAAATTAATTCGTTTCCCAACATAGGCTCCATAATAAAAGTTGTTCAGGTTCATGGTCTGATCATGCCTGCAAAGTTTTCGGTACACCGTCCCTTACACACTGTATAACCAGGCTAGATCGATTTTCGCCACAAAAACCCCTACAATACAAAATTTGAAAGATACACACATAAATCACGCCTATATTCCTTACGGCGTAGACAGAGCGTTAACGGCCATAAAAAGGATATTAGCACCACAGAGGCCTACTAGTGGTAGTAGGCGGTTGAAAAACTCTGACACCAGGGTTCATCGGGTCGTTGGATGACTCGGTGTCTCACACTTGCTCACACGCAAAAAAAGAAAGAAAGCACCACATCTGACAAAAGTTTGAGGGTCAATCAGATGACTGTATATCACTTTAGTGACAGGTTATCAGCCCATCGCCTAAAATTGCAATACACATCTAAGCCTTGAGTCCCTTAGTCGCCTCTTACGACACCCATGGGTAAGAAATGGGGTGATGCTATTCTGAGCCGGCATCACACGGTTAGTTAATACAAATATCTGGTACATTCTGTTCTTATCAACCTCAGTTCAAATGAGTTTATTGGCACTTTGCCAGTTGATAATGAACCGCTATGGCATTGAGATTATTATTACTTAGATAAGATGCAACTTAATCCATTATCTCACATACCTACTTTATTCATTCAACAATGGTAGCGTCGGCCGGGGCTTGAACCCGGGACCTTTGGAGTACCGTCCTATCGCTAACTGAGCTACTGGTAGCGCCTCGACCGAACACTTCAAAAATTTCAACCTCTTTATACTCGAAGTGAGAAGAGTATCGAGAGGACGGTGGAGGCGCCGGTAGCTCAGTTGGCAGAGCGGTGGGACGGTACTTAACTGGTGCCGGGTTCAAGCCCAAGCCAACGCAAAAAAAACATAATGAAAATAATATAGACTGTGAGTGCAAAAAAGACTATAGAAATTCCGTGTAATCGTAATTGAAATAAAGTCTTGAGTATTTATTTATTAACAGTACTGTTGATTCTCTCTTTGCCATACTGAAAATGAAAATGAAAATGAAATAACTTTATTCAATGTAGGATAGCATTATCACTTATTGACGTCATGATCGGTCATTGTAAAAAAAAGAAATTTGCATAACGCAATTTTCTTCTTTTTATAACAATTTTGTATTGTCCTAATAGAAAACCGGCTCGGGCGGGATAAAAAATAAAAATAAAAATAAATGCACTGCCTCGGGGCTGGCCAGGTTAATCACACAGCACGTAACTTTACGCCACCACCATTTGTAAACGACATTTGTTTCAAATTTTAGTCAAGATTTCCAAAGCGTGCTATTTACAAGCGTATAATTAACCGGACCCCCTGAACAGGAAAAACCCCCCAAAAAACCTGCCCAGAAGTGCTTCTACTCTAAATTAACAATCTTTCTAGGCCCTAAGCTGCCCTAGCTAATTTTGGAAATAACGAATAATATATATGTATAGCCCAAAAATGGCTACATAAAAAAAATATATATATTATAATAATAACACAAAATTGCAGTAGATAAATCTACTTGTCTCGTCTAATTATATATATTGAAAACTGCTCGCGCCAAATAGCGCAAAATATGCTCTGGCCCTTAGGGACGTCGAACAATAGAAATAGAGTAGATTATCGCGAATCAACACTCTGTAGTTTCCTCACAAGTTGTTTCGACCTGTCACATCCTTATCTCTGACCCTTATGTTTATACTTTGCTTCTGTTTATTCCGTAATTGTCTTATTCTGTGTGCGTCATACTACGGCGATACGTTACATTGACCCTGGAATTATTTAATCAATACTTATATTTTTAAACTAGATTTCCGCCCAGCGGTTCCACCCACTGCCACTCATTTTCCTGTGGTAATAGTTATTTTGTCCCTGTAAAAAGTGTGTGGCCTATGTGGTATTCTGGGTTATACTCTACCTGTGTTCCAAATTTCATCCAAATCGGTCAAGCCGTTTGAGCGTGAAGAGGTAACAAACATACATACACACACACAAACTCTCAGATTTATAATATTAGTACGGATAAAGGTACAAAGTATAGACACTAAGATAAACAAAATATTAACTAGTTTGCCCAGCGGTTTCTCTGCTACGTATGGTAAAAAGTACAAAAGTCCTGCATATGCCCCCCCTACTAATAACCCCCTTCAACTCCCTTCCCCACTCTATAGCCTTACTGCCCTCTCCAACTGCCCCATACATTCCGTGCCAAGATAACAAAATATTATTATTATAATTAAACAATTACTGAATATTTTCTTAAATTTGCACAACTAATACTCATCAATCACAATAAAAATCTGCTCTGTAAAGAGCTCAAAACGCAAGAATTGTAAAATCCAAAATAAACACAACTTAAATCGGTTTAAAATTGTTTTAATGCGATAAACAATTACTGGTTGGGGCGTACTTGGCGGGCTGTCCACAACACTCTGCAGAAAAAACATTGTAAATGGCAGCCCCCTAAAGTGCACTCCAAGTGCTAAATAATTAAGACTAAATCTACAAATTACTTTGATGTTTTTTGTATCTCCTAAAACCTCTTTTTTAAACTTGCTAAATTTTCGAGCGCTGGCAGGATTATGTCACCACGCCACTAGTAATGCGAAAATCGCAGGTTGAAATCCTGGGGCAAATTCATGCTGTTACTCCTAGTCGGTATTTTCTCCGATGACAGGTCATAAAACCGCGTTTTAGCACGCGCCAGCCAGGAGAAATTTCTACCTTGCGCTCCAAAACGCGGTTTTACGAACTGTCAAAGTATAAAAGAGCGACGAAAGATATATTATCCGTGGTCCATTGAACGCCCCCCCCGCCCGCGCTCAAAAATTTTGCAAGTTTTCAAAAATTTTATACCTAACACGGAATTTAAAATTCTCCTAAAACCTTCCCTAGATGTTATAAAATGCCGTCTTTCCAGGTCAAACGGTGTTCTCTCAAGGCGCGGCGGCGACGCCGGTGCCGCTGCTGAACGCCATGACGGAGGTTGGCAAAGCTGGCCAAATGAAGGGCATCAAAGTTGTCCACATGCATACAGAGAATGATGCCCCTTACGTCGCACCAGAGTGCAAGGACATCTTCAGGTAATCATCATCAGCTTTTACTATATGGCGGGTGACAGGAGTGATGCCAATGGGTGGTGTCTACCCTGCCTGGTCGGGTGTTGTGGCCACGGAACCGACTGGTCCACCTGGATAGAATTGTAAGTTGTATATATACGCGGTGAAACACTTCGATACCGCGTTTCAGGCTCTTTGTTCTGTCACGTGGCGCCATCTTGCAGATATGTTGGGAACTTCTGTTGCGTCTTGCTTGCTCGTGAACCACTTTGAGTGAGCTTTTTGTCGTAACTCCCAGAGGTCGCTACAGCTACTTAAGGCGAGTGTAGCTGTCAAAGACCTCGACGGTGGCCACTTCACAAAAAATAAGTTTTCTCTTTATACAAACAAACTATCAGAATGTCCGTTGATCAAGTTTTTAGTATTATCCTCATGTAAAATTAGAACCTGCAAACTCAATAAAATATTGCAATGCAACGCCACATAGGCCGTCATTTATTGGGGTGATGTTATTCTAAGCCGGCATCACACGACATGGAAAGGAAGAATATTTTTAACTAATTACAAAATTCGACTTGTAAATGAAACTACAAGATACATTTACATAAACAACAATGGCAAGGGCATGTTACGAAATTAATTATTATGTGATTGATTACTAATCACAGTCTCTCTCTCTTTTCGTGTGGGACACCGAGTCGTCCAACGACCCGATGAACCCTGGTGTCAGAGTTTTTCAACCGCACCACTAATAGGCCTCAGAAATGGTTGTGTTACGACCGCAATCTAAGTAATCATAGACAGCAACCGGAGCCGACGGCTTAACGTGCCGTCCGAAGCACGGAACCATTTCTTTACGGACAATCACTTGGTCCACCCTGCAATGTCCTAACCAGACCGGGAACAAATTCATAAAGTAATAAATATTAACTTTGTGCGTGTCCCACCGAGAATCGAACTCGGAACCTTTGCGTCGCAGGCAGTCCCACTACCACTGCGCCAATCACTAATCACAGTAATCACACTATTAAAAGGGGAATGCATTTTCTGTTTTTTTTAAAACTACTAAACAAAATGTTTACTACCGAACTACAAAAACTACAAAATGTTTACTACTTTAAAGCACTTCTAGTGTTATGTATAAAATTTTATGGAATCCTCCAAAATTTTTCAAGCGCGGGTAAGATTTGAACCTGCGACTTTCGCTATTACTAGTGGCGACGCTTCATCCATCTAGGCTACCGCGGCTCGTCGTATGGTTTAAATTTCTATACTAATGAGAAACACATAGTATTAGTTAACATATTTTTGCATGTCGCTTGTACGTCTCTTCTAGACGAGTATCAAGAGATTGAAAATTTTGAAGTGTTCGGTAGGCGCCGGCCGGTAGCTCATGCAAACATCTTTTCAATTTATTATTTTTAACGTTGCCTCTTTAACGTCCCTTTCACACTAATGGCAAATCCTGTGTGTGAGAACAGAGCGGAATCGCCATATTTGGACGATTTTTCACTCTTTTAGAAATTTCTCGCCAAGTAAACAAGTTATCATAAAACTGTACTGCAAGAATGTAGTAATGTACAAGACGTATCGTATTCGAAAAAAAATGTATGCTATGTTTATAAAATTGCTATACACTACGCAAAAAAAGTATAAAAATAGATAAAACTTTGAAAAATAAATCTATCTAGCAAATTTTCTTTAATCGTGTTTTCCTGCGACGAGAATCTAGATAATATAACGAAAAATACATAAAAATAAGCTGTTTATAGTATTTAGCAAAGAAATCGCGTGCATCAAAAAATACCATTTTTTTCAAACTTGCAATATTTTCAGCGCGGGCAGGATTTGTACCTGCGACTTTCGCCATTACTACCTACTGGCACACCTCGGACACTGGCGCTCAAATGTATGAAACAAACGGGTTGCTACGCACACAGTCTAAGCTCGCGTAGGTGAACGCGGACCATGCTTGTGTGTGTGAGACAACATGTCAGGGTTGCCGCCATTTTGCGTTCTCGAATCGGGAATGCAATGTGCGGCAGTATGAAATGACCTTCGTCGTCGCGTCCTTGCTAGCCGGTGTCTGAGCGTCCTCCGAGCGCGGGTGGGCGGCGCTTGTAGGGGGAGGCAGGGAGTGGCCATACTGTACGCTAGTACTATTAATTATACTGTGCTACTGGCGAGCCTCTTCCATCTGGGCTACCGCAGATCGTTCCTTGTCCGCCAATTTTGCAAGTGTATCATAATGCCAGTAACGCCCCAGTCGTTAGTAATGGCAAAACTCGCAAGTTCAAATCCTGCCCGCGCTTGAAAATTTTGCATGTTTTCAAAAACTGTTTACCTAACACGGGAAGTGTTTTAAAATTTGGTATTCAATACAATTCAAAACAGCTCGCCGTGAGAAAAATTGGTATTTTTGGATGCACACAATTTCGCTGATGAATATGATAAACACTTTATTTTTATGTATAATAATTTTTCATTATAGGTATTATCTAGAATCTTGTCGCAGAAAAAACACGATAAATTTTTCAAAGTTTGGTCTATTTTTACACTTTTTTGCGTGTTGTATAGCAATCTCATGAACATAACACATTATTTTTTGCGAATACGATACGTCTTGTACATTACTAGATTCTTGTCGTACAGTTTTTTGATTACTTGTTTATTTGGCGAGAAATTTCCAAAAGAGTGAAAAATCGTCTAAATGTGGCGATTCCGCTCTGTTCTCACACACAAGATTGGCCATTAGTGGGAATGGGACGTTTAAAAGTTCGAGACAGGCCCCGGAGCGTCGGGCCTTAGGAATAAATGATTTGTTTTTTTTTTATTTATTTTTATTTGGGAGATTAACAGTTTTATATAACAGTTAGAACAGATTATTAAATTATATCGGACTAATAACAAATCTCCACCTATTAGTAAATGATGAGTCAATTAATGCACCCTAATGAGGGATGAAAACTGTTACAGATCCTGCTCCCTATTCATGGCCGCGAACGTCCGGAAGGCAGTAGCTGAAGGTAGATCGGACGCCATTCCGATCTTCTTACAGGACATCCCCAAGCTGTTCCACCGCAAGATCATCCAGCCCGACATCGCCGTCATACAGGTGAGCTGCGTGCTTCGAAGGGCACGTTAAACATACCTGCTACTCGTCAAGCCGCTGCCACTTCCCGTGCTCCCGCGAGTGTCGATTTTTCGTGCAGAAGTCATAGAAACGGCAGCACGAACGCGTGTGGAATGTATTGCTATCTCGCTCACTTTCTCGTTGATACCTCCGCGGAAGTATTTCGAGCAATATTCGCTTTTGCGGCAGGAGCATGTACATAGTATGAACGTAGCATTAAATAAAAATACATACGTATATCACGCTTTTGTCCCTTGCGGGCTAGGCAGAGCGTAAATGGCATTAAAGGACGTAAAAATACGGTCAACTATCAAATATTAGAGTGCCGTTTAAGATAAATCGTGTGTCACGTCACTATAGTAACAGATTGTCGGCCTGTCGCCTAAAATTGTAATACACTTACGAGTCCCTCAGTCGCCTCTTACGACACGTGCGGGAAAGAATACTTAGATGGTAAACAATCGAATTAATATACCGAACGTCGTCGCGGTAACACAAATAATAGAAAATAAATAGTTTTATCAAAGTCAATCCAGCCATTATTACGTCCGGTCACCTTGACCTAAGAAGCATTTAAATCGTGAACATCGTTTCAACTTAAATTCTTGGCTTGATGCCAAAAAAACATGTCAAAGGTTTTACTTTGTACTATCGAATGAAGTCCATTCAACAACTCCGTTCTATACTTAGTATCATATTTATATTTTTGATAAAGTTATGAAATATTGCAATGCCCTAATTGTCATACTTTTAACACCTGTATGTACTACTACCATGTATAAATTGTAGTGTGACGTCGGCGTGCGATGCCGGCTTAGAATAGCATCACCCCATTTATTTCCCGTGGGTGTCGTAAGAGACGACCAAGGGGTTGCATGTGTATGGCAATTTTAGGCGATGGGCTGACAACCTCGCACTATGGTGGTACACAATTTTATGAATGACCTTACGATTTTAAACGTGGCGTAACAACAAACTAATGCAACTAATTACTCTACAAAATTTGGCCGTGTGATGCCGGCTTAGAATAGCATCACCCCATTTATTTCCCGTGGGTGCAGTAAGAAGCGACTAAGGGACTCGAGGGTGTGTATTGCAAATTTAGGCGATGGGCTGGCAACCTGTCACTATGGTGATACACAATATTCTAAATGACCCTCAAACGTTTGTCAGACGTGGCGTAAATGTCCGTTTTTTGCGACCGTTTACGCTATGCATACCCCGTAAGGGATTATAGGCGTGATATGTGTATGTGTATGTTTCCCAACATAGGCTTCATCAGTTGCATGGTCTGAACATGACTGAAAATTTTTCGTTGCACTGTCCCTTACACCCTGTATGTATGCATGGCTCGGTGGAGTAGTAGTAAAAATAAACTTTTTTTCCCAGGTGTCTCCCCCCGACCATCATGGATACTGCAGTTTGGGAACGTCAGTGGACTGTGTGAGATCTGCGCTTGTCAACTCGAAAATCATTATTGGTAAGCTTAACAACAGTTTTCTTGACTTAACTTCAACCGCAACAGTCCCCTACTGGACAAAATGGAGAGGCAAAATTTAAACTACAAAACTTTTATTTCTAAGTAGAACAAAACACTTCACTTCAACCGAAACAGTCCACTGGTGGACATGGGCGTCTCCAAATGGAGGGTCAAAATTCCAACTACAAAACTTTTATTTCTTAATAGATTCATAATGGTCTCAATCCGGGATAACAATTCTGTTAACTTACCTTAAAAAGGACTTAGGTTTGGAAAAGGAAAGTCCTGTCATGTTTATAAATGTCAATGGATTCTCCGACATTGTTTTAATCGTCGCCTTATTTTGACAGATTACACGCATTTTGCGTCAAATTATAAGACATGACAGAACTTATATCTCCTATCCTTTTCTAAACCTATTTGACGGAAAGTGACAGCGCTAATTTAAGGTAAGTAAAGATAATTGTTATCCCGAATCGAGTACATACATACCTATATCACGCCTATATCCCTTGCGGGGTAGGCAGAGCGTAAACGGCTGTAAAAAACTGACATTTACGCCACGTCTGACAAACATTTGGGGGTCATTTAGAATATCGTGTATCATCATAGTGACAGGTTGTCAGCCCATCGCCTAAATTTGCAATACACACCCTCGAGTCCCTTAGTCGCTTCTTACTACACCCACGGGAAAGAATTGGGGTGATGCTATTCTAAGCCGGCATCACACGGCCATTTAGAATCGAGGCTTATGAATAATTTTAGAATTTCAAATAAAGATAATTTATCATAGGAAGAGTAGAGTATCTATAAGTAAAGTTAAAGGAAAAAACATTTGTAAACTCAAGTATTATATACCTGTGTATATACTAGTATTTGCCATACTCACCACGCTTGGTAGGCGGATTAGCGAGCGCAGTGCAAGAGGGTTGTATTAACAAGTAACGCTGCTGTTTATACCCTGAATTTATCCCTATTACGACACCCACAGGGAGTAATGGGGTGAATGGTGATGCTATTCTTAGCTGCCATCACACGGCAATTATTTATTTACTGACTAAAGTAAACTTATCTTATCATCAGTTACAAATTCCTTAATTCATTATTGACAATTAAGAATATTATTAACAATATAATCATTAAGACGAGCTTAATTACTTATTTATAATAAACAAATAAGTATTTATAGATAATCATCGTATTATCTTAGTCTTATTAAAATAAATGGTACCTAATTACTTTGTAAAAATCGTGGGTTAAAAACGAATTATTAGTTGCCAGTGGTATTAGTATTAGTTATAGTATTCGTTTTTATGTTTTAAAGAAGGTATTCTTAACAATTAGAAAGTCGCAGGTTCAAATTTTTCCCGCGCTTGAGAATTTGGCAAGTAAACAAAAAGTGTGCACAATTTTAAGAGTGGATAGGTATGCATAATGCCGTGTGATGCCGGATTAGAATAGCATCACCCCAATTCTTTCCCGTAGGAGGCGTACGAGGCGACTAAGGGACTCGAGGGTGTGTAATGGAATTTTAGGCGATGGGCTGACAACCTGTCACAATGGCGATATACAACTTTCTGTGTGACCCTCAAATATTTGTAAGGCGTGGCGTAAATGTCCGTTTTTTGTGGCCGTATCTCCGCAAGGGATAATAGGCGTGATACGTGTGTGTGTGTGTGTGACTGTTTGTCTCTCATAAAACAAAATAATTGTAATTCTCTCCACAGCTCAAGTGAACGTGAATATGCCGCGTACGTTCGGCGACGCATTAATCCACATGTCGCACATCGACTACGCTGTGGAAGACAACTCGCCATTGCCGGAGCACGGCGTTGGCAAGGTGGGTTCAAGTTCAAGTTTAAGGTCAAGTTCATTTATTACGGAACAATATACATTGTATACGAAATTTTAAAACATTTCCCGTGTTAGGTATACATGTTTTTGAAAACGTGCAATATTTTTAAGCGCGGGCAGGATTTGAGCTTGCGACTTTCGCATTACTAGTGGTGACGCCTCTTCCATCTGGACTTTTTCACGTTTTCAAAAAATTTTACACCTAACACGGGAAGTATTTTAAAATTTGGTATTCAATTTATCGCGGGTTTTCGTCGCTTTGACAACATTCAATCTGTAAAGATAGAATTAGTCGCCGGGTATTAGTTGCAAAACTAACCCGGTAGATGGAGCCTTGCCACGCGTAACTGGCAATAAATAGGTACACTTGCAAAATTGGCGGACAAGGAGTGAGCTGCGGTAGCCCAGATGGAAGAGGTGTCGCCACTAGTAATGCGAATATCGCAGGTTCAATCCAGCCCGCGCTTGAAAATTTTTCAAGTTTAAAAAAAAAGTGAGAACAATGTGTTGAAACATAATAAATTAATCACTATTATGTACAATCTCACAAAAATTATAACATACAACATAATTCATAAATAAGTAAAAATTCATACTTAAGATGATAGCTAAATTCTACAAAATCAATTTATTCGAGTTTACAGGTATGTAATTAATATGCAATATTTTTCAGCATCATCATTCGTTTAAGGCGAGTGTACCCGTGAACGGCCTCGACAGTGGCGCCACTTCACAAAAATAATATTTTCTTTTTATGCAAGCAATCTATCAGAATGTCCGTTGCCCAAGTTTTTAGTATTTTAGTGCTGTACTGCGAATTACCGTTTTGCGGCCGTTTACACTCTGCCTACCCCGCAAGGGATTATAGGCGTGACATATGTATGTATTGCGATCTCGCTCACTCATAGTGGTGCGAGAAGAGTATAACGGCAGTGTGTGAACACTCACTCTTAGACTCTGTCTCTGTCCTATGACCTAGACTAGAGTCAAGAGCAAACCCATCATTAATAAAAAAAAAACTTCCGCGGAAGTATTTCGAGCAATATTCGCGACAGCGGCAGGAGCAGAAGCAGGTGCATGGTGTGAACGTGCTATAAAAAAGAATGGCTCTTCCATAGTAAGCGTGTTAGCCGGCCGGGTTAATATGTATGGGATTGCAATTTTTTTTTTCATATTTCGACCTAGGGAACATAGGGGAAAGTTGTTCAGTGTCTCGAACCGGTTCACCTCTTAAAATATTCTCAGCGATTTTTTTTTACATCGTGTATAAATGTATGTTATATTGCATGAAATATATAGTATGTTTTTATTTTAGGCGGCCAGTCCCCAAGAGATGAAGATCGGTCAGCTGATCGGAGATAACCTGGTGGAAGATGGAGCCACGCTGCAGATGGGTGAGTGGCTCCTCAGGGAATCCTGGGTATCGAATCCTGGGTGACAACCTAGCGATACACAATTTTCTGAACGACCCTCAAATGTTTGATTGACGTGGCGTAAATGTTCTTACAACTGTTTACGCTCTGCCTACTCCGTAAGGGTCATTCGGATAATTGTGTTTCGCTATAGTGACAGGTTGTCAGCCCATACCCTAAAATTGCAATACACACCCTCGAGTCCCTTAGTCGCCTCTTACGACTCCCACGGGAAAGAAATTGGATGATTCTATTCTAAGCCGGCATCACTCGGCATTTTTATACGATATCGGTTATTGTATATTAATCAATTAGATGCTAAGTAGCCGCAATTAATGGCCGCCCACATTGTCTGGCATCTTGTCATCTCAAGTGTTCCTTAATTAAAAGAACTGACTTTGACAGAAATGAGTTTTAATAACGAAAATAACGTATAATCATAGTATAGTATTGGATTGTGTGATATAATTATTTTTATCTACACGTCTCATAATTTTCGAATGTTTAATTCGAAAAAAGTTGTATAAAGACCTGCTTTATGCATTCTACCATATGCATTTACGCATTAATGGAAATAACAGACGCGTAATGCCTTAATGAGAAGGCTCTTACTTTGATAAAGTTGAGAAATGAAACGAAGTGTTTTGCCAATAGTCAAATCGCCATCTTCCGCCGCTCCTGTTAACTTTCCTTTGTTGAAATCTCTTTTAGTATGGAGATGACAGCTGTCAAATATGACTTATTGGAACAGCGGTACTTTAGCATTCTAACATACAATACATACATACATAAATAACGCCTATATCCCTTACGGGGTAGGCAGAGCGTTAACGGCCGTAAAACGGATATTAACACCACGTCTGACAAAAGCTTGAGGGTCAATCAGATAACTGTGTATCACTATAGTGATAGGTTGTCAGCCCATCGCCTAAAATTGCAATACACATCCCTCGAGTCCCTTAGTCGGCTCTTACGACACCCATGGGTAAGAAATGGGGTGATGCTATTCTAAGCCGGCAATCACACGGCGGCCTAAGCCGGCAATCACACGGCGGAGCATTCTAACGACCCCCATTATATGACAGTTGCATAAACTACTGTTGTTAATGTTCTTTGGTACAACTGTAATTTATCATTCTGGTCTTCATTAAATAAACATTGTGTCATTGCCGCCAGGCATCGGCAGTATACCGGACGCGGTGCTCTCTCAGCTGAAGAACCACAAGGACCTCGGCATACACTCGGAGATGTTCAGCGTCGGGGTCATCGACCTCGTCAAGCGGGGCTGCGTCACCAACAACAAGTAAGTACTTATACGTGTATACAGGGTGTAAGGGACAGCCCTCCTCATAATATTTACTAGATTTCTGCCCATCCTTTTCCCGTGGTAATAGCTGTTTTCCCGCGGTATAAAGTGTGTGGCCTATGAGTTGTTCCAGGTTATACTCTACCTGTGTTCCAAATTTCATGCAAATCAGTCAACCCGTTTGAGCGTGAAGAGGTAACAAACATACATACATACACACACAAACGCTCAGATTTATAATATTAGTACGGATAAACAAACCGTATACAAATAAATAAACTGAACTGAAATCAGCCGAATTGTTTACTGAGACGATTATTTCTTAGCTGACGTTTGCCGAATAATCAGTGCATCTCTAGTATTTAACTGTTGGTGAACGTAATAAATAGTAGTTAATTTTAAACACGTACTCGTTTCGTTAAGTTACATACCGTGTGATTAACCTGGCCAGCCCTGAGCCCCGTGGCAGTGCCTTTATTTTTATTTTTGTATCCCGCCCAACCGGTTTTCCATTAGGACATGACAAAAATTTTATAAAAAAAAGAAAATTGTGTTATTCAAATTTTTACAATGACGGTTCATGACGTCAATAAGTGATAATACTGTCCTACATTGAATAAAGAATATCAATTTTAATTTCACATATTTAACGAGTACAAGTGTTTTTTGTCAAAATTAATTAAACATGGAGTTTCACCAAGCGCCAACAATCGCAAGTATTAACTGTAATAAATGGTATGTTTGTTTGTATGTAATCAGGAAGAAGACACACAAGGGTCGCATCGTCGGCAGCTTCCTGGTGGGAAACAGAGAACTCTACGACTTCGTAGACAACAACCCGTTCATCGGTGAGGAATATTTTCAATTATATACAGGGTGTAAGGGACAGCCCTCCAAGTACTCATAGGGTGCATGCAGACCATGAAACTGAACAAGTTTCCCTTAGGAACATATGTCAGGAAACGATCTTGGGTTCAAGCCCCGGCCGCTGCTATCTTTGATTCAATTTAATTCATGAAAATTATATAGCACTGTGTTAAACCATATAATGTAGAATGATTTACTAACACATTTTTTCCTCCATATTTTGACCCACAGAACAGATATTCTAAAAGTTTCTAAAGAATGGAGAAATTTCTAAAATATGGATAAATTTCTAAAAAAAACTAAAATTGTATACCAAACGGAAGCGTTTTAAAAACTTGGTATTCTTTGGTTCAGCTTGGCGCCATCTATGTACACATGAAGATAAGGTAAAAATCACCCTTTCGTTTTTCAGAAATGTCAGAACCTAGTGTTCTGTGGGTCAAAATATGGAAACATTTCTAAAAGTTTCTAAAATTTGGAGAACTTTCTAAAATTTTATACCTGACGGAATGCTTTTTAAAAAACTTGGTATTCTTTGGTTCAGCTTAGCGCCACCTACATACACTTAAAGACGAAGAACTAGAAAATCTCCCTTCCATATTTCAGAAATGTCAGTATTAGTCAGAACCTAGTATTCTGTGGGTCAAAACTCAAAATATGGATAAATTTCTAAAAGTTTCTCAAGTTTGTGGAAAATCTAAAATTTTATACCTAACGGGAAGTGTTTTAGAAATTTGGTATACTTATACTTTGGCTTAAAATCTCTCTTTCGTGTTTCAGAAATGTTGGAGATCGATTATGTGAACAACACCCACATAGTGTCTCTCCAGCCGAATATGACAGCTATCAATTCCTGCATCGAGGTGGACCTTACCGGACAGATCTGCGCTGACTCCATTGGTGAGTTAGGGTCAGCGCACACTGCGACGCTACGTGATAATGCGTGTCAGAATAACCAATAGTGTACAGGGTTATTTTTCACCCCGGAAATTTTACAGAGCGATTCTACTCATGATTTTGAACAACTTTTATTATGGGGTCACCTGCGAAATCGAGAAGAAGGCTCTTACTTCGATAAAGTTGAGAAATGAAACGAAGTTTTTTTTGCCAATACTCAAAATTGCCATCTTCCGCCGCACCTGTCAGTTGTTGTTGTTTGGTAATTGTTCGGCGTTTTTTTGGAGAGTATAGATAAAATAGTGTATGCAACTGCTATAATTAGGCATTAGAATGTTCGTGTCAAACTAATAACACGAGGCGTAGCCGAGACAGACAATCGCATTCTAATGACCCTCATTATATGACAGTTGCATAATAGTAGTTTATGCAACTGTCACTTAATGGGGGTCATTAGAATGCGAGTGTCTTGATAATAGTTTGATACGAGAATTCTAATGCCTAATTATAGCAGTTGCATACACTATTTTATCTACACACTGCGAAAAAATCACCAGTTAGACACTTTTCCAAACGTCCGCACCGGCGATTGCAAGGCCCGATACTAGGTCAAATTCAATACGAGAACGTTATATGGCTAGATATGAATTTTCGATAATTCAATACTTCAGCAGTTGTACTGATGTCGAGTCAGCAACTGAACAACATCTGAACAACAACTGAACAACATCAAAACAACAACTGAACAACATTTGAATAACAACTGAACAACATTTGAATAACAACTGAACAGCATTGGAAAATCATCGAAACCACAACTGAACAACATCTCAAGAACAACTGAACAACAATCTAATAAAACAACTAAATAACACCCGAACAATAACCATACAATAGCAACTGACAGGTGCGGCCGAAGATGGCGATATGAGTATTAGCAAAAAAAAAACTTCGTTTCATTTCTCAACTTTATCGAAGTAAGTGCCCTCTCATTAAGTCATTACGCTTCTGTAACTTCTATGAAACTGTAATTCCTATAGGCAGAATGCATAAAGTAGGTCTTTATGCAACTGTTTTCGAGTTCATAATTCGAACATTATGAGACGAGTGTAGATAAAATTAGTTACAAATTAGCAGTTAAGATGTGTGTACGTTGTTGAAGGCACCCGCATGTACAGCGGTTTCGGCGGTCAGGTGGACTTCATCCGCGGCGCCGCGGAGTCGGTGGACGGCCGGGGGAAGCCCATCATCGCGCTCGTCTCCAACACCAAGCGGAACGAGTCCAAGATCGTGCCCACGCTCAAGCTTGGTGAGTGACAACTGTGCTTTAACCACGAGCAGTTTGGGGTGATGCTATTCTAAGCCAGCATCACATGGCATTTAGATACAATATTATAGTAAAACTAGAAATACTATAATATAGTAGCTATATATTATTTATTTATTAGCTATTTGGGAAACTATAGCTAATAAATAAATAATTATAGTAAAACTAGAAATACTATAATTTAGTAGCTATATAATATAGTATAACTTTTTAAGCACTCGCGATCACTTTCACTCATTTTAAGTATTAGACCGGGTCTATCGCGATAGTATTTAGGTAAATATTAGTAATTTACCTGTGTCCCGACGTTTCAACACAGTTTCATGTATTGTGGTCGCGGGTTGACTGACACAACGTCGGGACACAGGTAAATTACTAATATTTACCTAAATACTATCGCGATAGACCCGGTCTAATACTTAAAATGAGTATATAATATAGTATCTAAATGCCATGTGATGTTGGCTTAGAATAGCTTCCCCCCATTTCTTACCCATGGGTGTCGTAAGAGGCGACAAAGGGACTCGAGGGTGTGTATTGCAATGTTAGGCGATGGGCTGACAACCTGTCACTATGGCGATACACAATGTTCCGAATAACCCTCAAATATTTGTCAGACGTGGCGTAAATGTCCGTTTTTGCGGCCGTTTACGCTCTGCCTACCCCGCAAGGGATAAAAGGCGTGATATGTGTATTTATGTATGTGTGTGTAATATAATCATTGAACGAAGGAAGCTGCTTTTACGACACCACTCCCTATTTCCCCGGATTCTGGCTAATCCAGGATTCGATTGTTATTGTTTTTGACAGGTGCCGGTGTGGTAACAACCCGCGCGCACGTGCACTACGTGGTCACAGAGCAGGGCATCGCTCAGCTATTCGGCAAGTCCCTCCGGCAGCGCGCGTACGAGCTCATCAAGATAGCGCACCCCGACCACCGGGAGACGCTTGAGAGGGCGGCATTCGACAGGCTCAAGTGCATGCCCGAGCCTTAGGATAACAAACAAACTCATTGTCATCCGAAAAAGTAAATAACATCTGCAATAAACGAAATAACATCCGCAATAAACGAAATAACATTCGCAATAAACGAAATAACACCCGCAATAAACAATATAACATCTGCAATAAACAAACTAACATCTGCAATAAACAAACTAACATCAAAAACAAAATAACATCCGCAATAAACGAAATAACACCCGCAATAAACGAAATAACATCCGCAATAAACAAAATTACATCTGCTATAAACAAAATAACATCCGCAATAAACGAAATAACACCCGCAATAAACGAAATACCATCTTAAATAAACTAAATAACATCATCAAATAACAAAATAAAACAAATAACATCTGCAATAAACAAAATAACATCTACAGAAAAAAATAACACTACTACAGGTTTCAACTCTCTTAATCTTAAATTAACAAGGTTTTCGAACTCTCTAGTTATAATTTATATTACCATTACCTACATAATTATTACAAAAAAGAAAAGTATGCAAAAAAAACTACATTTCATCGAACTATTATCAAAGAACAATATTGAACAGAGAAGCAACGCGCCTGTAATCCTAACGGAGTAGGTATAGCCACAACGGCCTATTTATGTGTTTTAAATAAAAAACACATTCAATTTTAACTAATATTAGCTGTTCATAGAAATCTGTTAATGATTGCATGTTAGAAGCAATAGAAAATAAAAAAAAAATGTTTTTTAGTTAATCATTGTAATGTTCAACGTCAAATAAACTAAGATGGTGCACATTAGTGTAGGATTGAAACATAATGCATTTAGAATTGCAATAAACAGCTAATTAGTAAAATGTATAAGTTACATAGTGTGTACAAAATTGCTGAAATATATAAGGTCCTAATAAATACAAAATATTTTTAACCACATTTTTAGAGGGGTGAAACTTTACAGCAAATTTTCTACACCCTATGTTCTAACTTATTTAAGGTCCTATTAAATTTAGTGCAAATACTTTTAGGGCGAGTTCTACTAGTAACACTGAACAACTTTACAAAAGTAACATAGGTAAAATTAAAAAAAAATTTGGACCGCCATACATAGTGACGCATTTTTTAAACAATTTTGTATTAGGGGGTCCTCTTTTCATATTCCGAAAAAAATATACTAAAAAAGTTGTTCAGTTCCAGAAGTTAACACACCCTTAAACTTTGGATTGAATTTAATACGAAGTTAGGACATAAGGTGTAAAAAAACATGCTGAAAAATCTCACTTCTTGAAAAAGGTGGTTCAAAATATTTTCAGCAATTGATTTACACTTGTATAGATGCAGTAGAAAATTCGTTTTGGTAAATATTTAAAAGTGATATATCTGCGTAGCCTTTGGAATCATGCCTTAAGTCAATACAACATAGAATAAGATTAAATTAACTTAAAATCGTTTCCTATATCTTAATTTTTTACAATTATTTGGCATATTTTATGGAGTACTTTTAAATCTTAGTTAGTCATTCCTTTTATACGTTTGGGCTTACAATACGTTTAATTCTAAATCATACAATTACCTACAGAATGGACTTAATTTGGGAAATTATTCTCATAACTTACCTTAAATTTGCACTGTCACTTTCCGTCAAATCGGTTTAGAAAAGGATAGGAGATATCTACACCTGTCATGTTTAAAAATATCAATGGTTTCTTCGCCATTTCTAGTCAATTTAGTAGCCATTGTTTTAATCGTCGCCTTATTTTGACAGATAACGCGCATTTTGCGTCAAACTATAAGACATGACAGGACTTTTCTTTTTCAAACCTCTGTGACGGAAAGTGACAGCGCTAATTGAAGGTAAGTTAAGATAATTGTTATCCCGAATTTATGCCCATATTTACCTTGATCAACTAAGTTGACCTTTTTGCGAATTTATAAATTTAAGGACACTTGTTTATGCATATTTTTAGTTAAGGAATACATGTAATCTACATACATACGTGCATGTATGTAGAAATACATTACATACATACATAACACAGCCACAACCGTCCATTGCTGGACATGGGCCTCCCCCTTTGCCACACCACGCTTAGACAGCAGATTGGCAAGTGCAGTGCAACATATCTCTTCAGAGGGTACTCTTTTGCCCATTCCTTAGATTAATTTATTCCTCAGTCGCGTTTACGACACCCAGGTGTTGTATTGTGTTGATGCTATTTTAAGCAAGGCATCACACGGCAGTTAAGAAACACTTTAAAACCATGTTTATTTGTATGTTTTAACCATTGTTATATTTTTATGTATTAAAGTTAAATTGTATTTAAAAAAAGCGTTTTTATTTTCTTGACCTCTCCTGTCGCCCTAAATTTGTTTCTTATTTCCACAAATTGCTTAGTTTACGGCTAGATGGTGCTGTTTGAATTGTCCAGGATATTATTTAGATACTTAATTTTTAATACACTTCCCGTGTTAGGCATAAAACTTTTGCATAGTTGCAAAATATTCTAATGCGGGCAAGATTTAAACTTGAGACTTTCTCCATCACTAGTGCCACGCCTGTTACATCTGGGCTACCGCGGCTCATCCATTTTCATCACTAAGGCTCACTGATCTCTAAAGTACGCTGGATGGAGCATATAGCCGCGTCAAAGTGCCGCCATTTGAATTTGTCAATTTTGCCATAGAACTAATAGACAGTGAGATAAAATATATCGATAAAAATGACTTTACTCTACCAATGCATTAATATTTTTAAATATCATTAACTTCTTTAATGACAGCTCATTTTACAAATCAGTCAAGCAATTGGTGAATAAATACTCAGATGAAGCAAATAGTGATGAAGAAGAAACAAACATGTAGCGTTTGGTGTCTGAGGTGAAATTAAAAATATTCTGTAACTTCGAGTGGTGTCGGATCACATTTTTACTCTATATAATAAATGTCCCATTCATGACAGTTTATTTCGTAAACCTACCCATTATATCTACACTAATATTATAAAGAGGAAAGATTTGATTGTTTGTTTGTTTGTTTGTTTGTTTGCATCGAATAGGCTCCAAAACTACTGGGCCGATTTTAAAAATTCTTTTACCATTAGAATCCTACATTATTCCTGATGAACATAGGCTATATTTTATCTACATCTACACTAATATTATAAAGAGGAAAGATTTGATTGTTTGTTTGTTTGTTTGTTTGCATCGAATAGGCTCCAAAACTACTGGGCCGATTTTAAAAATTCTTTTACCATTAGAATCCTACATTATTCCTGATGAACATAGGCTATATTTTATACGAGAAAAAAATAGGGATCCGCGTGAAAATTTCGATAATGTAACCCAAAGTGTGAAAAATGTACCAAATTTTTTTCTTATATCGCGTACGCTGTGTAAATTATTGACAATAGAGCAAAGTGATTTACTACAGTTTTATAGAGGACATCAATATCTATAATAATGTCCGCGATACTATATGTCTAACTATTACAGTTATGCCACAAAAACTACTTTATCATTTAAAAATGTACAAACTACGCCACATTATTCGTACCAGTAGTGTAATGATTACATTTAATCGTTACTGTATTAAAGGGTGTCAGGGATAGCCCTCCAAATACTGATAGGGTACATGCAGACCATGAAACTGAACAACTTTCCCCCAGGAACATATTTCAGGAAACGTAAAAAAACTGACTTCCCATAGTGAATGCAGTCAGCTGATTGTGATTTTGTATGGAAGGTCGTTTTTTGGCGTTTCATGTCTAGGGGAAATTTGTCCAGTTTTATGTTTCATGTATATCAGTATTCGAAGGGCTGTCCCTTACTCGGTATAAAAAAGACGACAAAAATCATTAAATAATGCATTAAAAAATCTACACTAAAATAATACATACATACACATATCACGCCTATTATCCCTTGCGGGGTAGGCAGAGCGTAAACGGCCGCAAAAACGGACATTTACGCCACGTCTGACATATGTTTGAGGGTCATTCGGAAAATTGTGTATCGCCATAGTGACAGGTTGTCAGCCCATCGCCTAAAATTGCAATACACACCCTCAAGTCCCTTAGTCGCCGCCTACGACTCCCACGGGAAAGAAATCGGGTGATGCTATTCTAAGCTGGCATCACACTAAAATAATAATAATATAATCTACACTAATATTAGAAACAGGTTTTTTTTATTGTTTGTTTGAATTGAAAAGGCTCCGAAACTACTGGACCGATTTAAAAAATTCTTTTACCGTTAATTGAAATTGAAATTCTTTATTAAATTTAGGATAGTATTATCACTTATTGACGTTGACTCATTCTAAAAAAAGAAATTTGTATCACACAATTATCTTTTTTTATTCCAATTTTGTTATGACCTAATAGAAAACTGGCTTGGGCGGGATAAAAAAAAAAGGCACTGCCATGGGGCTGGCCAGGTTATTCACACGGCATGTAACTTTACGCCACCACCATCTGAAAACGATATTTGTTTCAAATTGAAGTCAAGATTTTTAGAATCCTACATTATCCCTGATGAACATAGGCTATATTAAACTGTCTTATTCCCGGGGGGAAATTGTTAGCGGCGGGTGAAACCGCTGGGCGGGCTGCTAGTTTTTTATAATGCTGGACACACCAACTTCTATAACATGCAAGTAAGTAGGTACATAAGTAATTATATTACTTAGTGCTGTTTACAGAATTATTAAGAAAAAAAACTTAAAATACAGAAAAATATTGATAAGTTTCACAGAGTTTTACTATCAAGAAACATTGACACCACTATTTTTGTTACATTTAGTTCCATTCCCGAAAGGCAGAGGGCACTTCAAATAGGCCCTATAAAGAACTGTCATTTTTAAGGGTAGGAGGTCAGTGCTAAGCACTAAGGGTCTAAACAGGTGAAGCGGCCGCGCAGCAGCGACCCGGCAGCAAATTTTGGCGGCCGCGACCGGGCCGCAGAACGATTTATGTGGAGCGCCCGCGCCGCCGTCCGCCGCACGCGCGTTCTCCACAGTTTCGGGACAAGTTCAGGACAAATGTGGGACTACATATGAGATGTTAGATAAATAAAATACATGTATTTTGTTATTGATAATTTGTTTGTTTTTATTGTTTATACAAATTACGACCGATTTTGATACCATTTTAAACATTTTGTTGTAATTTTCTAAGTTAATTATGTAGGTATATTATAAATATTATAATAAAAGGATTTCGTTAATCTAAAATAAAATTCCACTTCAAACAAATAAATTACAAGTAAATAAATACTTGTGTAGGTATGTATGTACAGATGTAGGTACTATACTTTCATTCATTCTCTCTTCGATTAAACTAATGAAGAGTTCGGTATCGAACATATTGTCACACTATTCCGCGCAGCGACGCGTCCGCTCCACATGAACCGTTGCTACTGAGTGCATAGAAACTTGCAATGGCGGCGAGGCGCGGCGACCGAGTCGACAGTCGGCAGCGCGCGCGCGTCGCCGCACATGAATCGTTGCATACAGTTTCATAGAAACTGGCGAAAAGCGGCTGAGTCGAGGTTGCGCGGTCGCTCTACCTGTATCGAGCCTTAGGCTACATTTAATCTACTAGAAAATTTTGAAATTAAAAAAAAAAAATTATTTAAACACTATTTGGTAAACATTCATTTATTATTAGTAGATTTCCAATTATCATTTATACAAGTATAGCAATAAAATAAAATGAATCTTTTTATCTCCTGTCAAGTAGAGCTTGCAGTATTCTGTTCCTTTCTCTTTGTATTTGATTGGATTCCTCAGCGAGGCGCGCAAGCAGTTCAAATCGTCGGTGCGAGTCTCTCCGCTCATGTAGCTCTCTGAGAGTTTCTCCAAGACCCGGCTCCGGGTCACAACTACCGCTACCAAACTTTGCCTCAATTCCACTGGAGTAATCACGCTCCTCATCCTCATAGATCTGGTCAAAGTACGAGAAGTAGGGCCACTTGCTACATTTCCCAGTGTGTTTCTTCTTCCAAGCAAGTCTCACATAAGTTTGTTTGAGATTTCTAAACTTTTTGTCACACTCTTCTGGGGATAATCCTAATTTTGGAGATATCATTCTCCATATAGTTTTACTAGCTGTTACCCGCGGCTTTGCCCGCGTACTCATAGAGTTTTATTAATTAGTTGTGTATTCTAAACAGGGCGACAGCACACACAACACAGGTCATTACTTTCCGGTTTAGTGACTGCGTCTCTATTAAAATTACGTTTATGGGTCACTTATTTAACTCCTACGCGAATATTATAATACAAATATAGTAGTAATGGTTATGCCAAATTATATCAGCGATATAATTTGGCATAACCTGCATTATTACACAATGCAGCGCTACATCTAGCAATACTACTAAACTACCAATACACCTATATTTATGCCTAGCTATTACACTCAGCGCTCTATGTCGCCATAGAGTATAGCTACCTTATGAATATTGTGAATATTGCCTAGTGTTATATTGGTGGTTAATAAATAATAAGAAAGTATAGATTGCTATATAGCTTTAATTTTTTTTTAATATTCCTGCTATTTTGAAATTTTTATTACATACAAACATGCTCCAAGAAGACATGAAAGAAAGGAGTGGGTATGTAATCAAGGATTTGAAAACCTATATTAGCTCCAAACCAAATTAACTTGGGGATGGATGTTCTTGGATTGGAATTATAATAATATGAATACGCAGTATAATGATTTTGCCTAGTCTTCAATTTTCAGGACTATGGTACCAAAAAATTTAAGTTTATTATGTGTCTTCGCAAGTATACGCAGGGCAAACTTACTGTGCTAAAAATGGTTATTATTATAGAAATGGACTTTCAAATCATGTTTAACTGTAGAAATTAACTTTACTACTGTGGTAAGAAGTATCTCAAGTACATACCCACATCACCCTTAAAGCCACATTCATATCCCAAAACTCATATTCAAGAGACATTCTCATAGTAGTGCTATACAGGGTGTAAGTGACAGCCCTTCGAATACTGATTGGGTGTATTCAAACCATGAAACTGAACAACCTGCCATAGATTAAATTCTTTTTTTCTATATCCCATACAAAATCACAATCAGCTCACTGCATTTACTATGGGAATATCAGTATTCGGAGGGCTGTCCCTTACATCCTGTATATACATCTTTTTTATGTGGTATGGATGTATTCTATGCTACACAATAATCAGTTTTCCGATGGGAAAAATATGTTTTTCCGAGATAAAAAGTAACCTATGACACTCACCAGCTTTTCATCTAACTGCTTTCCAAAAAAAAATGCTTTACATCGCTGCATGATACTCATTTATGTATGTAGTATGGATGTATTCTATTGCTAAACATTAATCGGTTTTCCGAAGGGAAAAATATGTTTTTCCGGGATAAAAAATAACCTATGTCACTCACCAGCTTTTCATTTAGCTGCTCTCAAAAAAAAATGCTTTACATCGCTGCATGATACTCATCTATGTTCGTAGTATGGGTGTATTCTATTGCTAAACATTAATCGCTTTTCCGATGGGAAAAATATGTTTTTCCGGGATAAAAAGTAGCCTATGTCACTCTCCAGCCTCTCACCTAACTGCACACCTAAAAAACACTGCATGATATCGCTCTGTTGTAACGTGAAAGAAAGACAAACAAACAAACAAACAAACAAACAAACAAACATAAAAATGGTTATTATTATAGAAATGGACTTTCAAATCATGTTTAACTGTAGAAATTAACTTTACTACTGTGGTAAGAAGTATCTCAAGTACATACCCACATCACCCTTAAAGCCACATTCATATCCCAAAACTCATATTCAAGAGACATTCTCATAGTAGTGCTATACAGGGTGTAAGTGACAGCCCTTCGAATACTGATTGGGTGTATTCAAACCATGAAACTGAACAACCTGCCATAGATTAAATTCTTTTTTTCTATATCCCATACAAAATCACAATCAGCTCACTGCATTTACTATGGGAATATCAGTATTCGGAGGGCTGTCCCTTACATCCTGTATATACATCTTTTTTATGTGGTATGGATGTATTCTATGCTACACAATAATCAGTTTTCCGATGGGAAAAATATGTTTTTCCGAGATAAAAAGTAACCTATGACACTCACCAGCTTTTCATCTAACTGCTTTCCAAAAAAAAATGCTTTACATCGCTGCATGATACTCATTTATGTATGTAGTATGGATGTATTCTATTGCTAAACATTAATCGGTTTTCCGAAGGGAAAAATATGTTTTTCCGGGATAAAAAATAACCTATGTCACTCACCAGCTTTTCATTTAGCTGCTCTCAAAAAAAAAATGCTTTACATCGCTGCATGATACTCATCTATGTTCGTAGTATGGGTGTATTCTATTGCTAAACATTAATCGCTTTTCCGATGGGAAAAATATGTTTTTCCGGGATAAAAAGTAGCCTATGTCACTCTCCAGCCTCTCACCTAACTGCACACCTAAAAAACACTGCATGATATCGCTCTGTTGTAACGTGAAAGAAAGACAAACAAACAAACAAACAAACAAACAAACACACTTTCGCATTTATAATATTAGTATGGATTCTTGGTTAATGGATCCTTGAATTTGTCTTTGTTGGCTATGTAGAACTCTAGCAGAAGTTTTATATAATTTTCTTCCTCAGATGGATAAACCAATCTATGTGATCCATCTATTTCTAAATATCTTCCAGAGCTGTTGTAGATTTCTTCAAAGTCTCTGTAATACCTCCATCTGGTAGTTGGTCGTCCGCAGCTTGCTTTTAGCCTTAACCTTATGTAAGTCTGTTTTAAGTTTCTAAATTTTTTATCGCATGAGTCTGGTGTTTCACCAACTTTGTTTGCTATTTCATTCCACAGTTCTTTCTTTTGTAATTTCGGGTTTCTAAACTTGTGAGCTATTTGTGCATATGCATCTAATAATTGTTTTATCTTGTGCCGGTCCCAAGCTTTTGTAAGAGGACTGTAGTTGTAATATATTCTTTCAAAATACTCATGGTAGGCCCATTTAATTGCTTTTCCTGTTTCACAACTTCGATTAAGCCAGTTCAAGTAAGTCCTTCTTAAATTCTTGAACTTATGGTAACAGTTGTATCCTGTGGTTCCAAGTTGGGTAGCTATTTCTTTCCAAAGATCTTTTTGTAGGCAGTTGGGGTTACGAAACCTTGGCAGATACTCTAAGTATAGATTGAGCAGTCTCTTGATTTTACCATCTTCCCAAGGCTCTAGTACTGAAGGAGGTAATGCTTTGAGATCAGTAAATACTTCTTCGCAAATATTGTAGTGAACCCATTTGATATCTCTTCCTAATCTCTTCTTTTTCAATAATCTGAGATATGTTCTCCTCAAATGTCGATACTTGATGTTGCATTGATCGGGAGTGGTGCCAATAATGCTGCTTATCTCTTCCCATAAAGCTTCTTTCTCTACATGTTTATTCTCAAGGCATAGTGTGAGAAGTAGTTTTATTTTGTTCCTGTCCCAAAACTCATCTTTGGGTTTTTGGTAATTCTCCACAGATTTTTCGCTAGTTTGAGAGTCTTCCTGTATGGGAGGAGGTTCAGGCGCTGTGGGGTAGAGCCTGGTGTTCGCCTCGATTATGTACCGTGGCTGCTCTACTTCCGTGGGAACTGCAAGTAAGGATAACAAGTAGGTAAAAGTAAGCTGGCAGAAAATAAAGCTGGCTTCACAATAGCACATGCCAGTGTACCCTAACTGGTCGTTAATGTCATCATCAGCAATGGTTTCATGCGTTTGTCACAGACGATGTGATCAGTGTCTGAGATAATCACGAAAGCCACACCAGAAAGAAAATAACACAATACTGAGAGTTAGATAGAATTTTTCTTTTGTCTCGTGGTCTGTCTGACCAAGAGGACTGTACAACCATAGGAGGTGAAGGATTCTTTACTGGCTTAGACGTAGGCAGGCCTCTTGCGATGTTGTGGACTGCCTTCTTACTTACTTTGAGGATTTTGTATGGCAGCAATGTTATTACTGCTAAATATCACATTTCCTTGATCTTCCCGCAACACGAACCAGTAGCTTTGGTTGTGAGAATTATTGCCTTCCATTCTTCTGTTTAAGTTTCTGCTTTTCTCACGAATTTTCTACTTTTCTTAACGATAAAATTTAAGAAAAACATGCTTTGTTTGTATTTTGATTCGCGTTTTCACCACATAGTAATCTGTGGTTTCCACTTTCCATTATCAAATCCACAGATAATTTTTTGTTACTAACCATAGACTATCTTTTTTTTCTAAGGCGATATCGGACCGCCCCGTTCAACTTTGTATGGGGGAGACAAGATACCGTCAGGGCACACCTCGGACACTGGCGCTCAAATGTATGAACCAAACGCGTTGCTGCGCACACAGTCTAAGCTCGCGTAGGTGAACGCGGACCATGCTTGTGTGGTGAGACAACATGTCAGGGTTGCCGCCATTTTGCGTTCGCGAATCGGGAATGCAATGTGCGGCAGTATGAAATGACCTTCGTCGTCGCGTCCCCTAGCTAGCCGGTGTCTGAGCGTCCTCCGAGCGCGGGTGGGCGGCGCTTGTAGGGGGAGGCAGGGAGTGACCATACTGTACGCTAGTACTATTAATTATACTGTGGTCAGGGGAAAACTACCAGTGTGGTTGCTTTGAGTAATCACGTGCTTAGTAAGTTATAATTGCGACGTACCTTGAATTAGCTTTGAAATCAGTCATTTTTAAATTTAATTTTCCACGCTTCTATTTACGTATTTTTCAATTATTATAATATTTTAGAAATAAATGAGCTGGTAAATTAATAAGATGCAAATACACAAAATAATTAGTAGTTTTTTTTACTTTAGCAGCCACACCAGGCGGCGATGACAACAAAGAGTGCATTCAAAATGGCGGTTCTTCGTGTTTACATGAACTGTATATCTTTACCGTAAACTTTCTGTCATATTTTCATTCTAAATCGTGTTAAGTCTCCGATTATGTGTTAGAATTTACGTTTGTTAACATTAATGTGCAGTGATATAGGAGAAAGGACTCTTAAATCGCCACAAAAACGTCGAGTTTGAACTGCCTTTATTTTGTGAAAAAATACACTATTTCTGTTTTGATGGCAGATAAAGAGAACAGGGGCACGTGCTTTAAGTGTGGATCTTCGCCTTCTACGGACGACGTTAAACTGTTTCGAGATTTAAAACCGGGAACCAAGAACCTAGTTCGGTAAGTAAACAATGTCTACTTCATGGTTTTATTCCTGATTATTTACTTCTACAACACACTACAAGGTAAAAACTGTAGTATATGGGCCGCAGATATATGGGTCGCCGAGTGTCGCGGAGGTTAGGGGGGGCTAAGAGCGGAAATCACCCCCCCATTTTCATACATTTTAAAGTTATGTTTTTGCGCCGTGTCGTTTCTGGCACTTTTCCTGCCCCTGGCTCGTGCGTTGTGGTCACAGTTTTGACCTAAACTGGCGCTTTTCAGGTTTAGGCTATACCAAACGGACCTATAAAGTCAAAGCTGCAATCACGAATATCTCTAGCACTTAAAGTTTCCGGCAAATAAAACTACACAATTATACCCTTAGAAATAAATAATTATCAGGAAATAATTAGATAAGAATTTCAACGCCCAACTCTGCGGCCCACATACTACAGTTTTGCCCACTAAGTGTAGTATTTTGTACATATTGTAATACCAATATGAATAACATGTAATGCCAATTCATTATTTTCAGGTGCGAGTTGTGGGCCTAGTACTTGTTCCCTGACAGAAATGTCAGCTCCATTGAATTTCAAAAAAAGTTGTTCAATGAGCACAAAATGTTGTGTGCAAGGCATTTCAAAGATGAAGATTTCAGAGATTGTGCCGGCAGCAAAAATACTTATTTAGAACAGCTGTTCCATGTGATGTAGATGTAAGTAAAAACTTGTTTTTGTCTGTTTTTCTGTCATGTAGGCTGTCTGATTCCTCGTGGTGCGTTTGGTCCATTTCCCGGAATCATTTAATATCATTATGTGACAAGTATACTTAAATTTTGATAATAATTTGATTTTTAAGACCACCTAGTTGCTACTCTATATTTTGCACGCTTGCATGCAAGCCGAATATTATGTACTTCCTTAATTGTTAAAACCTAATGTAACATTATTCCGGCAAATAAATTATCTTGATTATTGAAAATAATGATAAATATCTCATGTCTTATTTTTAGGTTGAGCAACATGTGCCCGTCTTCGTATCAGACCAACCACAACAAGGACAATCCAGAATGATCCCGTTAAAAAACAACAAATAAACAAGCAAACGTTGCTAATACTAGTACTCCTGTTCGAAGCGAACCTACTCCTGCTCGAAGCGAACCTACTCCTTCACGAACAAAACCTACTCCTGCTGGAACCAAACCTGTCAGCTCCTGCAGCAAATCAAAAAAGACAAAGAAAGAAAAGATCCTACAGGCGAAATGCATGAAATATGCCAACTGCAAAAACGCATTAATGTATTGACATTGAAAGAAATGCTTTTGTATTCTGTTAGCTAGTGTATTTATTCTTTCTAAAATTTACTAGGTTACTAACTAGGACAATTATTCATGGATCATCGAATACTATTTCAAGAATTTGTAAGAAATTGCTACCCAGATTTGCATTGCCATGCCATAGCAATTAAGAAATAGATCCATATGCTTGTGCATTGTGCTATAGTTATGACATGGACTGTGTTTGTATCTCTTCACGTACGTTTTTCTGGTGTGTTACACAACAGAACAGTAAAACATTTTGTGCAGTTTGTGACGAATATAGGAAATAAACCTCTATAATATCTCTCACTTTTGTTGTTTGATGTATTGTAAGGAAACTCAATATATAAGTTGCTTTTATTCCTTTTTTTGGAATTAAAGTTAAAAAACTAACATATATTGAGTTTCTTTATATAAAAACACCTTAAAAATTTGAAAATTAAATCCTATAATATAGGGCCCAGTTAATTTTTCCCGCGCTTTGCCAGTTAGTGTCGTGGGTTGTTCACAGATGGCGGTAGTAAACCAATTTGTATGAAGTTGGCTTTCTTCTCCGCCAGGAGTATAATATAAGTGTTCTGTGTATCGGACCGATATCGTGGCGGACACATGAAGTCGTCCAAGTCATCCAGTGCAATTTTTGAACGAAAAAAAAAAACGACGCGATCTCGTTCGTTTCGTTTGTCAATGGCCGACGCCATCGTTATTTTTTGTTCGTGCTTGCGTCCGCATCTTAGCGTTTGTTTTGTTTGAAAATCGGGAAAATCTGACACAGTTCTTGTAACAGTGAAGTGAAGCATTTTAATTTAGTTTACATGATTATTATGTTCCCATTTACTGCACCGGGAATACGTATTTGACAAACGGTAAGTAAATATTTTCGATATTTCAGTCCCGGCGTGGTTCTTATTTTATTTGAGTTCTTTCTGTTAGATTACGTGAGTAAATTGTTGTTTTCGAAGCTATTATATTTTGCTGTTTAGAAATCTAGTTACTACTTGTGAAGGATATGCATTGCTATCAAATTATTAGGTATGTTGTGATTGGCGGGAAAGCTTGTTGTCATTCGGAAACTTGACCTGTCCTGTTGCCCTAGTTAGGGCTAGAGGTTGTCCTTTGCCCTTTGACCTATTTTCCGTGACTATCTTATTTGTCAGCTAATGTTTCCAGTGTTATGTTGACCAATACTTATCACATAAATACAGCATGTCCAAAAAGTGTTCTGTATTTTGACTAAGCCAACTAGACTAATGGGTAGGATACTGTTATTACAGACTGATGTTGACTGACCGAATAGCTCAGAATTACTATTCCAACTATAACATCCACAATAGTCCACTCAGAGGGGTATTTTGCCATACTCATCATGCTTGTCAGGCAGATTGGCAACACACAGAATTCTGCTGCCCGTTTCATTCTCAGAATTACTTACACATTTTGATGTTTTGCCTGATGCATTAGTTACCTTGGTAAAGTGGTATACATTAAGTAAAATAATCAATTTATCATTATCTTACATTTTGAGAATCATTATTTCATGATTATCAACAGGAAAACAATGACAGGGGCTGCCGGGCGGCTGGTTGTGTTAGACCGCTTAGGGCGCCCGGGGAAAGCCTTCCCGCTGGAGTCTGGCGCCGCCACTATTGGCCGGGCGCACGGCTGTGACGTTCGCTTCCTGCTGCCGACCGTCGCGCCACACCACGCCACATTGCTGGTTCATAAGAACCAGGTATTATAAACAATTAAATTTTCTAACAAAACAGTATTTTCCAGGGTAAACTTACCAAAAGCCAGCAAATCTATTTAACTTAGTAATCTAACCTCTTAGCCATGTAATCTAATCTTGCAACTAAGTAATCTCACCTTTTAAACATGTAATCACACCCAACTTAGTAATCAAACCTCCCAACTCAAACCTCAAAGTAATAAAACCTCCTAACTCAGTAATCAAACCTCTCAACCTTGTAATTAAACCTAGAATACAAGAATATTTATTTGTTTTTAAATGTGGTCACATGGTGGTATATATCTGTATATCCTTAATCTACTCACGCTTCTTTAGGTCTGCTGGAAGAAATTTCTTTAGAAATAAGCAGTACCTGTTGTACCATTTTTCCATATGTTATATGTTTTTGTATTTTCTTGTGTACAATAAATTGTTAAATAAATAAATAAACCTCCTAACTCAGTAATCCTACTTCTCAACCATGTAATCAAATCTCCCAACTCAGTAATCAAACCTCCCAACAAAGCAATTGAACCTCCTAACTCAGTAATACAACCTCTCAACTATGTAATTAAACCTAGAATCTCCCAACTCAGTAATCAAATTTCTCAACCATGTAATTAAACCTCCCAAATCAGAATCCAATCAAACCAACAACCATGGTATCAAATCTCCCTACTCCCAACCATGTAATCAAAGTAATTGAACCTCCTGAGTCAGTAATCAAACCTTTCAACCATGTAATTAAACCTCGAATTTCCCAACTTAGTAATCAAACTACTCAACCATGCAATTAAACCTCCCAACTTAGTAATCATTCCTCCTATCTCAGTAATTGTACCAACCAGATCAGTAATCCAATCAAACCAACAACCATGTAATCAAATTTTCCAACTAAGTTATCAAACCTCTCAACTAAGTAATGGAACCTTCCAAACAATCAATTTGTCTCCCAAAAATCAAACTTCCAAGTTATGTGATCAAATCTCACATCAAAATCTGTCTAACATTTTGAAATCTTAACTACCATAAAACTGTACTATCATTATTATTAATATTATTTGATAATTAGGAGTTGCTCCTGAGAGACCAACAGCCACTGCGACCTTTGCAGATCTACTGTAGCTAGCCCTTTCTTTTTAAATTACCTCATCCAGTCGGGCCAACCTAAGGGAGGCCACAAATTGTTAGGGGTTAAGGGACTGGACCTCTTTCGGAGACAACAAGGGACCACCCGTAGTCCGGCTCCTAGTTTGCACAAGTGCATCACACTCACAGAGTACATACAGCACTGTACTATGATACCCCACGGTCCCGGGTACAAGTCTTGACGGGCGCTGTAATTTTTTGAACATCTTATTTTCATTTACCCTAAAACTTGCAGGCGGTGATACGCAGCGAAGGGTCGGAAGAGACCCTGGTGAACGGTTTCCCGGTGAGCGTGGCGGCGCTGCAGCACGGGGACGAGATCTCGCTGGGCGGCGCGGCCAGCCGCCGCCTGCGCTGGGAGTACCGCGACCGGCACCAGCAGCGACCGCTGCAGCCGCTGCCTGGTATTGTGTTTTTTAAATCTAGGTTTATTTATTTATAGCCTTTAAATCAGATTTCCATTATTTTTCGTCCCTCTTTTACTATTTAATTTTTCTCCAATTTGCTCGGAAATGGCTTCATTACTTTAAAAAAGAATACGTCAATAGGCTCATTTATGTAGTCAAGGCGCAGAGGACTGTAATAGAAATTTCCGGACTAGGCCGGAAAAAAAAGGTTCTTTAACTTCACACTTTCGTGTTTAGGTGTTTTATGGTACACAATACCATGTTCAGGAACACTTATACCGCCCGCGTTCCATTTTTTAACTAATTGTACGGTCGCATTCAAAAGTGGAGTCATAGTTAACACAAACCTCAGAAAACAAGTCGCTCGCACCCGCGGCGACACTCACACAATGACACAAATGACGTATAACATACTATAATTTGACGAACTACCATTGTATAATAGGCTGAGTAGTATTGACTATTTCACTACATGAATCATTAGCTTCGGTAGCTTGGTCAGTAGCGCGGTCAAGCAAATTCTTGACCGTTATTGTGGAGACAATGGTTCGAATCCCGATATCTTCGTTGTAGTTTTTATTTTATCAAATGAAGCAAAATTTTGTAAATTTTGAATTACATTTTAGTTGTTGCCAGATCGTTTGCGAGATAGTGCGTGTGCTAAGTGTTTTTTTTTAACCTAAGTTTCTTTATTAAACTTCAGTGTTTATTTCTTCGAAATGCATACTAATAACAGTTTGCAGGATAGGCAGCGTATTGTTGCGCTGCAATTATCTGTGGCGCTGCATGATATTGGATTTAATTTAACTCAAATTGCTAATCAGACTGGTCTGGCCGTAAGTATAGTTTTATTTCATTACAATTGTATTTTAAATATTAAAAACTTTGACTCACAGTATGTTGGTAGCTGTGAACCGATTAGTATAAACTTTTTAATTAATAGTGCTACTTTGTTTTAGTGGAAGACTGTTAAACGTTGGGTTACACGTTTTGAAGAGGAAGGTAGCGTAAAAACTCGACTCGTCTTATTAATGATTCACAGCGGAGGATGATGGTGTAACAATATGAAGAAAATGGTTCTGCCGCTGGTCCAGGCGAATTAGTAGCACAAGAAAGAGGGCGTGCAACTGCCGCTAATTATGTTGATATGCTACAGGAAAGCATGCTACCGACGACGGTGCGAAATGTTTAACTGTTTATCCTGATAGTGAAGTTCCTCGTTTTGCATTTGTCCAGGATAAATTGTCCAGTGCATCGAGCTGCCGTGGTGTATAATTGGTTTAGCCAGCACCCAGATATCCAAGTTATTCGTTGGCCAGCAAAATCTCCGGACTTAAATCCCATAGAGAATTTATGGGGTTTAATGGTGCAAAGGTGGGACATGCGCAATGAAAGAACTACAGTAGCTTTAGAGGCTCACTGCCTGGGAGTGTGGGAGAGTACCAGAGGAACAGATATATGCACTTATTTGGTCGAGTCTAATAAGTGTTTATTAAGTGTTGTTGAAAACAGCGGAGGTAACACCAAATACTAATTATGTAAGCGGCGATTTTTACTTAAGATTTCAATCTGACCCGATCTAGCATACATTGCTGATTATCTTGTGTATTTCATTACAATATATGAATATACACAAAATAATCAGCAATGTATGCCGAAGCGGGCCCGATAAATCGTTGCTCACTCAACCTCTGTTTACCTGCTTACCCGCCTACTATTGCAGTAGGTATTTGTGGAGCATTACATTATCAATAAAATTATGCTAAAACATCGATATATATTTATATAAGATTGATCATTATTAGTCAGTTGTCTAATTCCAAGCTAAACTCCCGCAGTGGAAGCGATTTACACAGGTAAATTTCGAACAAAATACCAGGAGTTCAACTGGAGGCAGACAATGGCTGCGTTACGCAGCGCTAAATAGCATACGCTGCACAATATAGCAGCGCATACTATGAATTAAACGTGAACCTAAATCTATTTAACTTAATTAACTAAGTTGATTGAAATTGGCTAATGATGTGTTCCAACCCTTACATAACTCAAGTCGGTAGTAAATACCGTCTGCCGATCTGGCGTTACGTCACACGTATTAGCACTAGATTATAAGTAAGTACCTCCAAATTATATCACCCCACGAATTCCGCAATTCGCACTAAGGAGTCACAATGATATGGTACAACAAATATGACTAAAGGGAACACACCATTAACACGAATAAACAGTTTTATCACTTACAGTCACGTGCCGGCGCAAATGCATAAATACCCAACGGAGAAAGGAAGTTCAGGGAATGGATCAAATAGGAATTCCGTTGGTACTTACAGGGCTGGGTGGAAAAGATATCGACACCCAGCATTCCACTACAGCCTTGGCGCGTTATTCACGTCAAACCACTCACAGCTTCTGTTCGTATTCCACTTTGATATTAGTCATTACGCGTGACCCAACCCGAATTTGGGCCGTACAAACGCGGGCCAAAATGGCCACCTGATGCCTATTCAACGCGACGCTCACGTGGAAGACGTCGAGACATCCAACAATCACTAAGCCTGGTATTCTAGTATAACCCAGGAGAACCGCAATAATACGATGCATCAACACGCGCGATCTCAAATTGAATCGTCCATTACACGCGGCATCACAAAACGCGTGGCGGGAAATCCGCACAATACGCGATACCCTCCCGTCCGAACGGTTTTGAGTGACTGAATGCGCAGAAATCACCGCTTGGCGTCTACCAGGCGGCCCGCGCGCACGCCGCCCTCGCCCCGCGAGCGAGAAAGGGACAACATATGCCCAGAGCGATGCGTGCGAAATCGCGGCGCATTCATAGACCGTCATTAATACCTAACTTACCCCAGCATAGCAACGCTAAATTAAACATTCACCCGCCCTAGGCCGAATCCCTTAGGCCTATTCACTACTGGGGAGACGAGATAGCGTTGCTATTGCTCGCTTAAGAACTGAATCCCCTACCTGAACTGTCGCGACTCGAGGAGTGCCATCACTACCTGGGAACAAGTTGAGAATGCGCCCTCTGCGCCATCGCAGTGGCGGCAGGTTGGCATCCTTAACCAGAACGAGATCTCCGATGCGAGGGGGTTCAGTTCTGTCCGTCCACTTAAGGCGTTGCTGCAGAATGTGCAAATACTCAAGCGACCATCGCTTCCAAAAATTCTGAGACATTTGCTGCAGCAACTCATAACGCGTCAAACGATTGCTACTGACCTCTGTGTAGGGGTACTCTGGCAAGGCGTTAAGTGGTCGGCCAATTAAGAAATGCCCTGGTGTCAGGGCCTCCAGATCATTCGGATCTGAGCTAAGCGGACACAAAGGACGTGAATTGAGAACGGCCTCAATTTTACAAAACACGGTCGCTAGCTCCTCAAAGGTTAATATCGTTAAACCTATAACGCGCATCAAATGCGTCTTAGCGGACTTTACAACCGCTTCAAATATACCACCCCAGTGGGGGCATCCTGGTGGATCGAACACCCAGTTAATGCCCTGACGGGAGAGGCTCGTGCCGATAGCTTCCTCGTTTTCCGATAAAAACGTTATAATTTCTTTCATACATCGATCAGCGCCCTTAAAGTTGGTACCACAGTCCGACCTGATCAGCGCTGGTCGCCCTCTTCGCGACACAAATCTATCTAAAGCTGCTAAGAAAGCCTCCGTAGTGAGGTCGGCCACGAGTTCCAAGGGGACGGCCTTGGTTGCTAGGCACACAAACACGCACAAATACGCCTTGATTGACTTCGCGTTGCGAAGGCGTGATGCCTTTACCATAAAAGGCCCCGCAAAGTCCGTTCCCACACCCGCAAACGTCCAGGCTTCCGTCACCCGGTCCGGTGGGAGGTCTCCCATCTGAGGTTGCATTGTGGCTGCCTTCAACCGATAGCAAGGCAAGCACCGAAACACAATGCTCCGTACCGTACGTCGTCCAGACAAGATCCAAAACTCGCGCTGCAGAATAGCCAAAAGTGCATTGCAGCCCGCATGCGAGTTTTTCTGGTGACGATCCCTAACTATAAGTTCTACCAAAGGTCCCTTCTTTGGGAGTAACAGCGGATGCCGTGCTGAAAAGGGCAGGTTAGCGTTCCGAAGTCTACCTCCAACCCGGAGCATTCCATGCTCGTCCACGAACGGGTTGAGGCGCACAAGACCTCCCTTCAGCTTTCCACGGCCATCCCTGAGCAGCCTGACCTCTTCCTCAAAATGTTCCGCCTGGACGACCCTAACCAATAAACTTAGAGCCGCATTCCGCTCCGCAGGCGAGAGGACAGGTGCCAAGTTCCGTTCTGCTTGAGGTTTTCTACAGTTGTTCACGAACCGTTTGATCCAACCTGTCACCCCTAGAAGTTTGTCGAGGGAGCTGTATCGTTCCAGCAAGAAAGCCGCACTAGGCTTAGGTACGATCTGCCCTACGTTCACTCGCAAACCTCGATCAGGTGGCCCAAGCGGCGACCCGCACTCATTGTATGGCCATCTCTCAGGTGACTCAGTCAGCCACTGAGGTCCCCACCACAGTGAGTGACCTACCAAATCAGGGGCCCTACATCCCCGTGAGGCGCAGTCCGCTGGGTTCTGTTCTCCCGGTACGTGTCTCCATACCAACGGAGTTTCCGATCCTTTAATCTGTGACACCCGATTTGCCACGAAAACCTCAAGAGTATGTACCGACGTCTGTAACCAGCACAGAACTATCCTACTGTCAGTCCATGCGTACACCGTTTCATCCAAATTGATGGTACCGCGTAGATTACTAGCGACATGATGTAGCAAGCGCGTGAGAAGCGCTGCTCCCGCCAATTCCAACTTTGGAATGGTCCATCTTGTCCTAACCGGAGCCACCTTACTCTTGGCCATAACTAGACGCACGTCTACAGTTCCCGTTGAACTGACTGTCCGCAAATAAACAGCTGCCGCGTACCCTCGCTCCGAGGCATCACAAAACCCATGTAGGGTAGCCTAACATCCCACCGATGGGAGCAATTTGCGAGGTATGGCGATGCGTACGATCCCTGGTAAGGTGGTCACAAACTTGGTCCAATCATTCAACAGCTCTCCGGAGAGCTGGTCGTCCCAACCCAAGTTTGCTATCCACAACCTTTGCAAGAAGCACTTCGCCATGAACGTCACCGGTGCGATCCACCCGTTAGGATCGAAAGTTCTGGCGATCGTCGATAATACCGAACGCTTCGTCCAAGTCTTCTGCAAAAGGTCTGGCTCGATCTGATACGTAAAGACATCATGCGTTGGCCTATATTGCACCCCTAGGATGCTCAACGTATTTGGATTGTCCGGGTTCTCGAAAAGGTGCGGGTCCTGCTGGAACTCACCTGGCAACCCGGCCAGGAGCTCTGGACAGCTGGACAGCCATTTCCGCAACTCATAACCTCCTGATTCCATGATCGCGATCAGCTCGTCTCGTAGTAGCAGTGCTTGTTGCACGCTATCTGCACCCGTGCAGATGTCATCCACGTAGACGTCGCGATCCAGTACTGCTGCGGCTCGAGGGAATCTTACCCTTTCCTGTGCGGCCAACTCTCGCAGCGTGCGTACTGCCAAAAACGGACTTGGCTTCAGACCATACGTTACCGTGTTAAGCTCATAAGTGACCATCGGCTCGTCAGGGCTCTCACGCCACAAAATCAGCTGGTACCGACGGTCATCCGGGTGTATAATTGTTTGGCGAAACATCATTTTGACGTCTGCGACGAACGCTACTTGGTGCAACCGAAAATCTGTGAGGATGTCCACAATGTCCCGGTTCAACTTGGGACCCGCGTGCAGACACTGGTTCACAGACACACCATTCGATGTAGGAGCAGAACCGTCAAACACTACCCGTATCTTCGCCTCCGGTGACTTCAAAACAGCCAGGTGTGGTATATAGTAATGCTCGACACACCTCCAATCTATGCTGGACACCGACATGTGGCCTAACTCTAGGTACTCCCTCATGAATTCGATATACTTCTGCCGAAGTGCTGCATCTCGCTTCATCTTTCTCTCCATAGCCAGTAGTCTCCGTTCCGCGATCTGTCGCGAACTACCTAAGGAGGGGCGGTTTGGGAGAAATGGCAGCCTGGTAACAAACCTACCTGACGAACTTCGTGCAGTGTTGTACTGATAGAACAGCTCGCACTCGTCATCCTCTGGCTTCCGTCTATCCGCTGTGGGTGGCTCCTCAGACTCCCAAAACCTCTGCAGCACCTCCGACAACACACTACCATAGAGAACCGTATCGCCCTCTGGTAGGTCCTGAGGTCTCCAAACTGGGCCAAAAATAACATACCCCCCTGTGGTATCAACGGCCACTAAACCAGTTTGCTGAAGTACTCGTTTTCTGCCACACCAGAATCTCCCGAGGACGTCTGACCCGAGGAGAACGTCCACCGTACCAGGAGTATCAAATTCAGGATCAGCTAACTCTAAGCCTGTGGTTAACCCTCGTACCGTTGACGGTAACCGAACCTGAGGAAGTTTCCCTACCACTTCATCCAGCACCACTGCTGAGGCATGATAGCTGACCCCTGTACCTGTATTACCTAATGTGAACTCGAAGTTCACCTGACCCCGAACGTCAGGCACATCTACACCTCCAATACCTACAGCCCCATCCGTTGTGGGCCTTATATTTAAGCGTAGCCTACTCACCAGCTTACTAGACACAATACAACCCTGAGCCCCTGTATCTAACAAGGCTCTTACCTGTATGCTGCGGCCACCGTATCCCCATACCCAAATCATTGCCGTAGGCAACAATACCGTAATTGGCCGGGGGGCCGAAGCTGGCGTGTAGGCGGCGATTACCTAGCAGGAACCTAAGCGCGGAGTGTCCGCGTCCTGCGGGGGGGTCCCCTCTCTCCGTACACCATCGAGTGGGTCCCACTCCTGCTGATAGGGACCTCTGGTCCTGTACGCCATGGCTGGCAGCCTATAGTAACCCTGCGGCAGGCGCGCGTACCGTGGATGCGCCTGTAGCCGCGGGTGCTCAGCCAAGGGGAGAGGCATGCGTGGGTCATGAGACCTCACCATGTTGTTCAGTCCCGCCGAGTACTGCATGTACTGGCCCTGGTATTGGCACCCGCCCGTAGCATCACGTACTTGTGATGGGTGCCCCTGACCTTGGACCTGTGACCACCTACCCTGTTCCGGCACCTGCTGCAGAGGTGGTGACTGTCTCGCGCGTGGTGAAGGGGGCATCACCTGCTGATGTCCCTGGCCTCGTCCCTGAAACCCTGGTGGAAGAGGACTCCTCCTTGGAGGGGGTGGGGAGCGTTGCTCCCGTCTAGGTAGGGCAGACTCCGTCCGCTGACCCGCGTCAGCTCTGCCTCCGTAATCTCCGCTGCGGTTCATGCATAGGAGCTGATGGTGGGCACCCTGGCAGTACCTGCAGTTGGTGCTTGATGGGCACTCTCGCACCTGATGCGGCCCCATACACCTAAAGCACCAACGCCGTTGCTGCACCACACCACGACGTTTCTGCACCCGCTGTGCAGCGAACTCCTCACACGCAGTCACCTGATGCCCCGCCTCTCTGCAGTAGGCACACCTCGATTCCAAATTAGCGACATTGTATCGCCTGGGTGGCCTACTCTTACCGTCTCGCGCCTGTGCACCCGGCCGTTCCGGGCGGCGAGCGGCCGCAGACTCCGCGTGAGGCGATTCTCCAAATTGGGCATCTACCCGCCTGCACTCGGCCTCGAGGAAGGACTTGAGCTCCTCGAAGGTCGGGAGGTAATCAGATGTCTTACCTCCGTGTGACTGTTCAAAACGAGCGGCCATGTCGCTCGGCAGGCGGCGCAACAACGTGTGGACCAGGATATAATCATAGCCTGACACCGGCATCCCCTGTCTCTCAAGAGCGTTCACTGCAACGCAGACAGGGTTGAGCACCTTGGCCCTGAGGTCCGTCCCTCGTGTGATGGTCGGCACGGTGAGCCACTGTTCCAGGAGTTGGTCAATCATGAGACGTTTGTTGCTGTATCTCTCGAGCAGCAAACCGCGAGCCGTCTCGTAACTTGCATCATCGACTGGTAGATGCTTTACCAGCTCATGGGGCTCACCTTGCAGCTTGGCCATCAATTGTGCCATTTTATATGCCGGCTGCAAGTCAGTGCGGTTATGAATCACACTGTCAAACAGATCCTGGAATCGGGTCCAATCCGTGTAGTCCCCGTGGAAGACCGGAATCGCCACAGCCGGCAGGGGCACTTGCACCCCCGGTCCCCGCGGACCATGGGGTGGGTCCGGCTCCCCAGCTCTACGCCTGGTGATCACAGCAGCCGCCTGCTGGATCTCCTGCCCCATCTCCATGCACTGGGTCACATTCGTCCGGACCGTAAGTTTGACCTCCTCATCAGGCGTCCCATCAAATAACTCCTCGCATCCAGTGAGGCAATCCAACACCTCCGCGACCCGTTCGTCAATCCGTTGCGCACAAGCGATGAGTGCGTCCTCTCGGTCCCCGCGACCGACCATCGCCTGCTTAGTCGCGAACCAAATTAGGTGCGTTCTAATTTTTGCCTGAAGCTGTGTAATTGTGGGAGCCATGGTACCAACTCAAAGTAACACCGAACCTTACAATAAAAAAAAAGACAATCGGCCCTGATCCTACCGTTAGGATGTCCGCACAGGGTAAACACAACGATAATAACAAGCAATTCACTAATTGATTGGCCCTGATCCTACCGATAGGATATTCTACACAGGGCACACACTACAATCACAATAAATATTTTTTTTTTATGTAGGTAGATTAAAAAATCTAGTGGTTTTCTGAACCACGCTCTGCTACCAAAAATTGTCTAATTCCAAGCTAAACTCCCGCAGTGGAAGCGATTTACACAGGTAAATTTCGAACAAAATACCAGGAGTTCAACTGGAGGCAGACAATGGCTGCGGCTAAATAGCATACGCTGCACAATATAGCAGCGCATACTATGAATTAAACGTGAACCTAAATCTATTTAACTTAATTAACTAAGTTGATTGAAATTGGCTAATGATGTGTTCCAACCCTTACATAACTCAAGTCGGTAGTAAATACCGTCTGCCGATCTGGCGTTACGTCACACGTATTAGCACTAGATTATAAGTAAGTACCTCCAAATTATATCACCCCACGAATTCCGCAATTCGCACTAAGGAGTCACAATGATATGGTACAACAAATATGACTAAAGGGAACACACCATTAACACGAATAAACAGTTTTATCACTTACAGTCACGTGCCGGCGCAAATGCATAAATACCCAACGGAGAAAGGAAGTTCAGGGAATGGATCAAATAGGAATTCCGTTGGTACTTACAGGGCTGGGTGGAAAAGATATCGACACCCAGCATTCCACTACAGCCTTGGCGCGTTATTCACGTCAAACCACTCACAGCTTCTGTTCGTATTCCACTTTGATATTAGTCATTACGCGTGACCCAACCCGAATTTGGGCCGTACAAACGCGGGCCAAAATGGCCACCTGATGCCTATTCAACGCGACGCTCACGTGGAAGACGTCGAGACATCCAACAATCACTAAGCCTGGTATTCTAGTATAACCCAGGAGAACCGCAATAATACGATGCATCAACACGCGCGATCTCAAATTGAATCGTCCATTACACGCGGCATCACAAAACGCGTGGCGGGAAATCCGCACAATACGCGATACCCTCCCGTCCGAACGGTTTTGAGTGACTGAATGCGCAGAAATCACCGCTTGGCGTCTACCAGGCGGCCCGCGCGCACGCCGCCCTCGCCCCGCGAGCGAGAAAGGGACAACATATGCCCAGAGCGATGCGTGCGAAATCGCGGCGCATTCATAGACCGTCATTAATACCTAACTTACCCCAGCATAGCAACGCTAAATTAAACATAAGGCCTTGCTTCAATATCTTTTCATTACGAAAACGAGTACTTAAGCTTAAACCTTGAGATGTAGGCAAATAACTGATTTATTATTATTACAATTACTTTTACTTCCGAGGAAAGTGCATCATCGTTAAACATAGAACAATAAAATAATTACTAACGAAATTATTAGTAAAATAACTTTATTAAAAGATTCAATCCAAGATTTGGATCATTCCTATGATCTTATAAATAATTACCTATCGATGTTTCAGCTAATGAACACTTAATATCATTTTACATAATATTGTGTTTTATCATTCAAACAAAACTATTAACTAAGTATTACGACAGCAAGTATTTTATGTAGTTTTACATACTCGTATCTTATGGTTACCAAAAGTTCTCATTCATGTCATTATGTTATTTACATAAAGTTATACCATACCTACCAATAAAATAATTTCTTACCTTACTTTTTGTTTTATTACAATATTATAGGTTTATGTTTTTAGATATAATATTTTGATACATAATTTACAATAAACATTTATAGATATAATACATAGATGAATATATAGAAAAATATTATATAAAATAATGATTACTGAAGAAAATATGATAAAAACATTTAAAAAAACATTAATCAACATACAGAGATCGGATGGGAACCCGGTTCCGTTCTGATTAGAAGGTAAGAACTATTACCGCTAAGCTACGGTTGCTTGTGATCAAAACGACGAAATAAAGATATGTAATCTATTGCTTTACTACAAATGAACGAATAAGGATAACTATAATACAGTTTTAGACAAACCAGTGTGATGTATACTTTGTGGTGATGTGGTGGCGAATAGGCTATCACCGAGTAATTATTTCAAAGATTACATAGATGTCGCTTATTGGTGGTAATCTGTTTAAGTTTTAATGCTACGCCTTAAGGTGGACTTTTCTACTTACAGTCGATAATCTTACGTGTGTGCGTAAGTTAGTAAAGTAAGTACATAGGATAATAACCCGTATTGCAATCTGTCTCGTAGTCTAACTATGACTCCACTTATGAATCCGACCGTACAAACTGTAACATAACTTTCAACATGAATTAAGTGTCGCTCCATAATTCTTTCTTTCATAATAAATTAATTATTTTCTAAAATTACTGTATTATTATTGTTATTTCCTTGCAAATGAGAGAAAAGTATTGTACAATCCACGGCCGAAATAACAATTTCTGGTCTCGTTTACTTTAGAAGGCCTCGACTTCGTCTCGGCCTTCCAATGCCACTCCACCAGAGATTGCTTTATACTCGGCCTGTGACGTAATGTACTATTTCTCTATCTGTGTGCTTTTCAGCAAAGGCCTCCCCCAATAGTTTCCATTCATCTCTTTCAAGCGCCACTCTTGGCCATATTCTTCCCGCCATTTCTACTATTTCGTCTTCCCAGCGTCTGAGTAGTCTACCTCTTTTCCTTTTATTTCCTCTAGGACACCACATTATTATTGTTTTACTCCACTTTTCTGGTCCACGGATAAGGTGTCCTAATTTATATAGAATGAAATTTTTCTATGCCGTGTGATGCCGGCTTAGAATAACATCACCCTATTTCTTTCCCGTGGGAGTCGTAAGAGGCGACGAAGGGACACGAGAGTGTGTATTGCAATTTTAGGCGATGGGCTGCTAATCTGTCACTATGGCGATACACAGTTTGTGGAACTGATTTTTGTGGCTGTTTACGCTCTGCCTACCTCGCAAGGGATTAAAGGCGTGATATATGTGTATATGTAAATTTTTCTACAATTGATAAAACCTTAAACCTTAGTATGGGCTGGTGATTATAAACAACTAGCTAAATATCCAAGGAAACACTTGTTGCCTAATCATGTTGTGGATCTCTGGAATACTCTCCCAGAGTGAATAGAAAAATAGACTTGTCAATCATTTAAAAACTACATACATACATACACATACATAAATCACACCTATATCCCTTACGGGGTAGGCAGAGCGTTAACGGCCGTAAAACGGTTAACACCACGTCTGACAAAAGCTTGAGGGTCAATCAGATAACTGTGTATCACTATAGTGACAGGTTGTCAGCCCATCGCCTAAAATTGCAATACACATCCCTCGAGTCCCTTAGTCGGGTCTTACGACACCCATGGGTAAGAAATGGGGTGATGCTATTCTAAGCCGGCATCACACGGCAAACTATACAAAAACTATTACTTTAAAAACTATACAATCAAAAATTTAAGACACAATATATATAAATAATAATGATAGTCACACACAGTGATATACACGCATCAGCTCAAAAGACTTGCTAGTGTATTAAAATATTATAATAATAACTTTCTCCTAAGGCACATGGGTCAAAATATGAAAAACAAGAACTAGCATACAATATTTTAAGTATTAGACCGGGTCTATCGCGATAGTATTTAGGTAAATATTAGTAATTTACCTGTGTCCCGACGTTTCAATACAGTTTCATGTATTGTGGTCGCGGGTTGACTAGCATACAATATTTACCAGTTGTCAAACTGAATTTGTATGGCAGGCAAAAAAAAACATGTTGACCTATGTGCCTTGGACAAAGTTGTTCTTTATGACCTGCCTGTGAGTTTACGCTATTATTCACTAGTAAAATAACCTTATATTTTCGTATTTGTAGTAATATATACATACATACGTACATATGTCATGCCTATAATCCCTTACGGGGTAGGCAGAGCGTAAACCGCCGTAAGAAACGGACATTTACGCCACGTCTGACAAACATAGATAATATAGTGACAGGTTGTCAGCCGATCGCCTAAATTTGCAATACACACCCTCGAGTCCCTTAGTCGCTCCTACACCCACGGGAAAGAAATGGGCTGATGCTATTCTAAGCCGGCATCACACGGCAAGTTTGTAGTAATAAGACTTCAATTTAGTGTTATTTGTTTGTCTCAGCTCTGCACAAGCCAGCGGGCGCGCGGGGTCGGCAAGTCCGCCGAGTGACGTCAGCGTCCACTCACCCCACCGCCCGCGCTCTCCTACCCATGAGGAACTCCATGCCAGGTAAACAAACACTGAAATGTAGTCTATAGGTGTATAGATTTATTAGTAGCAAATGTTTGTAATCTTACCTTTATTTTAAGCACTACTCTCTTCTTCTCTTTGATTTCTCCTCCACCCAAAGCTGTAGTAATTTTTGGGCTATACATATATTTTATTTACAAAATTAGCTAGGGCTGCTTAGGGACTAGAAAAATTGTTAATTTAGAGTAGGAGCACTTCTGGGCAGGATTTTTGGGGGTTTTTCCTGTTCCGAGGGTCCGGTTAATTATACGCATGTAAATAACACGCTTTGAAAATCTGCACTGCAATTTGAAACATGTTGTTTACAGATGGTGGTGGCGTAAAGTTACATGCCGTGTAATTAACCTGGCCAGCCCTGAGGCAGTGCCTTTATTTTTATATCCCGCCCGAGTTTTATATTAGGACAATACAAAACTGTTACAAGAAAAGAAAATTGTGATAAACACATTTCTGTTTTTTACAATGACGGATCATGACGTCAATAAATAATAATGATATCCTTTATTGAATATAGTAAAATTCAAAGTTGTTCCAAAGGGTGTCTGGTAGAGATTGCTTTTAGCGACAAGGCCGCCTTTGTGCATTTTTAGTTTAAGTTTTCCTTCTTCGTGTTTTGTTTGTATTTTGAATCCGCAATAAAGTGTTTTAGTTACTCACTTTGTTCAAAATTGTTAACATATTTTATATAGGGTGAAAAATTCTTTGTGACCGATAGAGAAATCTCAAGCACGTTTTTATACTTTAACTACTGACATGTCCAGTGGTTTTACCCGTTGCTAACCGTTTCTCGGCGGAAATAAGACATTTTAATATAGCTTAAGTTCATTAAGGATGATGTAGGATTCCTAAGGTAACAGATTTATTTAAATTTGTTCAGTAGGAGCCTATTCAATTGAAACAAACAATCAAATCTTTCCATAATATTGGTGAAGATAATAATCCAACAAAGTTTCAATGTGCCTTGAGGAAAGTTAATCCCAATCTGTTCCAAATTTTAAGTATTTTGTTAGTACATAAATGTGAATGTTGTGACATTTGCAGCCAACGCCGGCGGGAAGCAAGTAGCGATTGTTCAGCCGCAGCGGAGAGAAGCCAGCAACCAAAATGGTGAGTTATTCAGCACATGAACTATTTAATAAATAGGACATTCATCATTGAAAGGAAGTTTATTTGTTTGTTAATTCTAATAAAAAATGACATAAGTAACTCAAAACACTCGTGTAGACAGGGACATTGGATGAACGAAAGAATGATAAATCAAAATGTAAAAATACAGCCGAGTGTTGCTGGCTTAGAGTAACATCACCCCATTTCTTTTCCGTGGGAGTCGTAAGCGGCGACTAAGGGACTTGAAGGTGTGTATTGCAATTTCAGGCGATGTGCTGACAACCTGTCACTATGGTGATACATAATTTTACGAATGATATCTCAAATGATATGTCAGACGTGGCGTAAATGTCCGTTTTAACAGCCGTTTTCGTTCTGCCTACCCCGCAAAGGATTCAAGGCGTGATATGTGTGTGTGTGTATGTAAATTGTTTGTCAGACGTGGCGAAAATATTCGTTTCTTGCGGCCGTTTAAGTTCTGCCTAGCCCGCAAGGGATAATAGGCGTGATATGTGTATGTTTGTTAATTTTTCTAGACAATGTGGTCCGCTCTCTACCGTCGTCGCCGCGCGGCGGGGGAGGGGGAGGGGGCGGGGGGCGTGCCCGAGCGTCGCTGCGGGACGCGGACCTGCCCACGCCCACGCCCACGGCCACGCCCAGCGACACCACCAAGGCCACGATGTGGATCGAGTCCAGGAAGTCCACACCGAGGTTAGTCTAAACATTCTGAACTATACTTAAACAAATATGCCACAATAAGTGCGTAAAGAAAAACAAAATCTATTTACAAAGTTTTTTTTTAATAAGTTCTAATACTAAACAACGTTGATTTACCGGAGAATAAGAATGAGCTTTTATTTAGAAAAACGTAACTCATACAAACTCATGGCAGTTCTTTTTTGTTGTACCATGGTTTTTGTTGCACTCCCAGTTCTATATTATCGACTTGAATCCGGGACCTGTGGAGTTCTCACCGCTCTGCCAACTGAGCTACCGACGCCACGACCGAACACTTCCAAAATTTTAATTTTTTTCAATTTCTTATTTCAATTTGTTGTACATTTTAGGAGGATTTCAACACCAAAACCGAAATCAGGTCGCAAAAGCTCCACACTGCGCGTGTCCGTACTGCGCAAGTACAGCCGCGGCAGCGCCAAGATCAAACCACCAGCCAGCCTCGGTGAGTACACAACACCACCTCGGACACTCCATACAGCGGACTCTTTATAGACAACTGTCTTTTCTACATGTGCATGTGTGGGTGATCACAGATGTCACACCACCTCGGACACTCCATACAGCGGACTCTTTATAGACAACTGTCTTTTCTACATGTGCATGTGTGGGTGATCACAGATGTCACACCACCTCGGACACTCCATACAGCGGACTCTTTATAGACAACTGTCTTTTCTACATGTGCATGTGTGGGTGATCACAGATGTCACACCACCTCGGACACTCCATACAGCGGACTCTTTATAGACAACTGTCTTTTCTACATGTGCATGTGTGGGTGATCACAGATGTCACACCACCTCGGACACTCCATACAGCGGACTCTTTATAGACAACTGTCTTTTCTACATGTGCATGTGTGGGTGATCACAGATGTCACACCACCTCGGACACTCCATACAGCGGACTCTTTATAGACAACTGTCTTTTCTACATGTGCATGTGTGGGTGATCACAGATGTCACACCACCTCGGACACTCCATACAGCGGACTCTTTATAGACAACTGTCTTTTCTACATGTGCATGTGTGGGTGATCACAGATGTCACACCACCCCGGACACTCCATACAGCGGACTCTTTATAGACAACTGTCATTACTACATGTGCATGTGTGGGTGATCACAGATGTCACACCACCTCGGACACTCCATACAGCGGACTCTTTACAGACAACTGTCATTTCTACATGTGCATGTGTGGGTGATCACAGATGTCACACCACCCCGGACACTCCATACAGCGGACTCTTTATAGACAACTGTCTTTTCTACATGTGCATGTGTGGGTGATCACAGATGTCACACCACCTCGGACACTCCATACAGCGGACTCTTTATAGACAACTGTCTTTTCTACATGTGCATGTGTGGGTGATCACAGATGTCACACCACCTCGGACACTCCATACAGCGGACTCTTTATAGACAACTGTCTTTTCTACATGTGCATGTGTGGGTGATCACAGATGTCACACCACCTCGGACACTCCATACAGCGGACTCTTTATAGACAACTGTCATTACTACATGTGCATGTGTGGGTGATCACAGATGTCACACCACCTCGGACACTCCATACAGCGGACTCTTTACAGACAACTGTCATTTCTACATGTGCATGTGTGGGTGATCACAGATGTCACACCACCTCGGACACTCCATACAGCGGACTCTTTATAGACAACTGTCATTACTACATGTGCATGTGTGGGTGATCACAGATGTCACACCACCTCGGACACTCCATACAGCGGACTCTTTATAGACAAGTGTCATTTCTACATGTGCATGTGTGGGTGATCACAGATGTCACACCACCTCGGACACTCCATACAGCGGACTCTTTACAGACAACTGTCATTTCTACATGTGCATGTGTGGGTGATCACAGATGTCACACCACCTCGGACACTCCATACAGCGGACTCTTTATAGACAACTGTCATTTCTACATGTGCATGTGTGGGTGATCACAGATGTCACACCACCTCGGACACTCCATACAGCGGACTCTTTATAGACAACTGTCATTTCTACATGTGCATGTGTGGGTGATCACAGATGTCACACCACCTCGGACACTCCATACAGCGGACTCTTTATAGACAACTGTCATTTCTACATGTGCATGTGTGGGTGATCACAGATGTCACACCACCTCGGACACTCCATACAGCGGACTCTTTATAGACAACTGTCATTTATACATGTGCATGTGTGGGTGATCACAGATGTCACACCACCTCGGACACTCCATACAGCGGACTCTTTATAGACAAGTGTCATTTCTACATGTGCATGTGTGGGTGATCACAGATGTCACACCACCTCGGACACTCCATACAGCGGACTCTTTATAGACAAGTGTCATTTCTACATGTGCATGTGTGGGTGATCACAGATGTCACACCACCCCGGACACTCCATACAGCGGACTCTTTATAGACAACTGTCATCTCTACATGTGCATGTGTGGGTGATCACAGATAACACCACCTCGGACACCCATACAGCGGACTCTTTATAGACAACTGTCATTTCTACATGTGCATGTGTGGGTGATCACAGATGTCACACCACCTCGGACACTCCATACAGCGGACTCTTTATAGACAACTGTCATTTATACATGTGCATGTGTGGGTGATCACAGATGTCACACCACCTCGGACACTCCATACAGCGGACTCTTTATAGACAAGTGTCATTTCTACATGTGCATGTGTGGGTGATCACAGATGTCACACCACCTCGGACACTCCATACAGCGGACTCTTTATAGACAAGTGTCATTTCTACATGTGCATGTGTGGGTGATCACAGATGTCACACCACCCCGGACACTCCATACAGCGGACTCTTTAGAGACAACTGTCATCTCTACATGTGCATGTGTGGGTGATCACAGATAACACCACCTCGGACACCCATACAGCGGACTCTTTATAGACAAGTGTCATTTCTACATGTGCATGTGTGGGTGATCACAGATGTCACACCACCTCGGACACTCCATACAGCGGACTCTTTATAGACAACTGTCATTTCTACATGTGCATGTGTGGGTGATCACAGATGTCACACCACCTCGGACACTCCATACAGCGGACTCTTTATAGACAAGTGTCATTTCTACATGTGCATGTGTGGGTGATCACAGATGTCACACCACCCTGGACACTCCATACAGCGGACTCTTTATAGACAACTGTCATCTCTACATGTGCATGTGTGGGTGATCACAGATAACACCACCTCGGACACCCATACAGCGGACTCTTTATAGACAACTGTCATTTCTACATGTGCATGTGTGGGTGATCACAGATGTCACACCACCCCGGACACTCCATACAACGGACTCTTTATAGACAACTGTCATTTCTACATGTGCATGTGTGGGTGATCACAGATGTCACACCACCTTGGACACTCCATACAGCGGACTCTTTATAGACAACTGTCATTACTACATGTGCATGGGTGGGTGATCAGAATCACGAGTAGAAACACCCTTTATCGTATGTACAACGTTCTACCGAACACCCTGTATACAACATACTATTGGTTATTCTGTGACACAACACCACATCTTATCTTACCATACATCTTCCCACTGCTGGGCAAAACTTCTCTCTCCTTCATTGCTCTATTCTGGGCCTCCAAGGGCCATTCTTTAGGTTTAAAGATATTTATTTTTCAACGAACGTAATGCAGTTCACTTATAAAAAGGAACACTGAAATTATGAGTTATAAAGGAATGGCATGTAGACTTATAATTAACACTATTTGCTTTGCTTGATCTATTTAACATTTTATCTACACTCGTCTCATAATGTTCGAATTATGAACTCGAAAACAGTTGTATAAAGACCTACTTTATGCATTCTGCCTATAGAAATTACAGTTTCATAGAAATTACAGAAGCGTAATGACTTAATGAGAAGGCTCTTACCAGCGATTGCAAGGCCCGATCGATACAAGATCAAATTCAATACTAGAACGTAATTGAATTTGAGGTTTTTTTTTAATTCTATACTTTAGCAGTTGTTCACATGTGGAGTCTAAACAATAACTTAACTAAACAACTGAACAACATCTAAACAACAACTGAACAACATCGGAACTAACATACGCTTAAATTTGTTTTATTGTAAATAATAAAAGATTATCCCTTCGTATACCCTCAGACCGCACCAAGCAGGCGGCGCTGATGCTGATGGCGGGGCATTCCCGCGGGAGAGTCTCCGCGGCTTCCGGCGCGCGCAGCGACACATCCGCTACTGTAAGTATTAACTACTTTTATATAAAACTAGCGGTTTAACCGATTTCCCACGGGAAACAGACCATCTCCCGACATTAATCCGTACTAATATTATATCTGAGAGTTTTTGTGTGTGTATGTATGTTTGTTACCTCTTCACGCTCAAACGGCTTGACCGATTTGAATGAAATTTGGAACACAGGAAGAGTATAACCTGGAATACTTTACTTACATAGGCTATCATATCATATCATATCATATCATAGCTACTTTATACAGCGGGAAAACAACTACACGGGAAAATGAGTGGCAACGGATGAACCCGCTGGGCAGAAATCTATAAATACAGGGTTATTTTTTATTCACCCGGAAATTTTACAGGCTGATTCTACTCATGATTCTGAACAACTTTTAGTATGGGGTCACCTGCGAAATCGCGAAAAAAAAAACCAGCTGTTCCATACATTTTGTTCGAGTAGGTACGAATTTTTCTATGGAGCAGCTGTTTTTTTTTCGCGATTTCGCAGATGACCCCATAATAAAAGTTGTTCAGAATCATGAGTAGAATCACCCTGTAAAATTTCCGGGGTGAATAAAAAATAACCCTGTATAAATAAATTAGCTGACATACATAAAAACCTTCCTCTTGAATCACTCGTATCTTTCAAATAAAATCCATTCAGATCCGTTGGGTGGTTTTGAAAATTTAAGCATACATTCAAACAAACAGGGACTAATGAGGGAAACAACGCGACTTTATACTATGTAGTGATAGTGAAGCTAATTAAAAAACAAAAGCCCGAAAAGTCGTGAAAAAGAAATTTCAATGATATATTTTCGTTTGAAATTAGAGATTAGAGACGGCTATTATCACGACATTCAATTTTAATATGTACTATATTTTAATAAACATAGTGATAAGCGTGTTTGAAATGACACTACAACTGTTCATTGATAGACAAGGCTCAAAACTCGAACAAATAAACAGGTTTTTGTTGCGCGAGTTTTGACTTTTTTCATAATACATATTAACGAGATGTCAACGATAGACAAAGTTGTCATTTCATATCCCTCAATGACCAGGCTAAACCTTACCGATGCAAACTTAACATATTTTAATCATAAAGTAATCTTCATTCGTGTACAATCTTAGCACCTCGTATTACCCTTGCAGATGTCTCTGGTAGACATAGCGGACAGCAGCGTCACAAGCGACACTTCCGTTTCCTGCTACAGCGCCCCCGCCACCCCCTCTTTCTCCCCCCACACACCCCTCCTGCCCTCCCCCCGAAAATCCGCCCTAAAAGACCCCAAATCGAAACGAAACTCGCGCAAGAACGAGTCTATAAAGTTCGATTTAAGTAACCTCGAAAACTACAGCAAAGATGACGAGCGAAAGTCCAGTCGGTCACGCAAAAGCAACCTCTCCGACGTAATTTCCGACGACGAAATAACGTTACGCTACTCCGATGCGAGTAGGAACAGTCGCAGCACGAGAAACAGTGTAAGGTCTGATGACAGCCAATCGGAAGACGACACGTTACACTATTCCGATACTTCCGGAAAAAGTGTATCGAAAACTCCCTTGAAACACAAAACTTCGACTCCTAATGCGAGAAAATCCGTAAGAAGTTCAAGAGCTTCAAACATGGAGTCTTATTCAATAGTAGACTTGGTGTCATCTCGAGAATCGAACGATCTCTCAGGTTCATCTATATACAGTTCGGCAGGCTCGACTAGAACAGGATCGATTATATTCCAAACCCCGCGAACCACTGACGTGATTAGCACGCCTAGAATCAGATCCAGATCTAACCCGAACGTATCATCGTCGTCGAAAAAATCCGCAAGTAAAAGTCGGCGATCAAAATCGTTGTCCACCCCAGAGAATACTAAAGAAACTGAACAACATATCACGTTGAACAGCACGCATATTTCGCGTTCAAGCAAAAGTCGGTCAAGGATTAACGACAGTGCCTTAAGCTTACTCTCAGACGAGGATTCCCCTAGGACTTCCAGAAGGAATACTTCAGCAAACCTGTCTCATGCGATCAATAACTTGAGCCCTAAAAAGTCTAGCCCTATTGTGCTCAGGACTTCCAGCCCGATCGCCAGCCCTAAGAGAACTAGCAAGAGCCCTATCACAAGCCCTAAGAGTCCGATTACGAGTCCTAAGAGACTTACGAAAAGTGTCTCGAGTCCGATAGTAAGCCCTAAGAGGATGACGAGGACTTCAAGCCCTATTGAGAGCCCTAAAGGGTCAAGGGCTAGTCGGAGCGCGTCGAGTCTCGTTTTGAGCCCTAAAAGGACCAGTAAGATAATTTCGAACCCAGTTGCGACCCTTAAAAGAGCTAGCAAGAGTACTTTGACCCCGGTTTCGAGTCCCAAAAGGGCCAGTAAGAGAACATCCAGCCCTTTAAGCCCTGTTACGAGCCCTAATCGAGGCAGTAAGAGTATTTCGAGCACATACACAAGTCCTAAGAGTACAAGTTCGATTAAAAGTCCGAAACGAGCAAGTAAGAGTATTTTGAGCCCTACAGAGAGTCTTAAAAGGGCTAGTAAAAGAACTTCCAGCCCAATCGCAAGTCCTAAAAGGGCCAGCAAGAGTATCTCAAGCCCTAAGAGGGCTAGTAAGAGTACTTCCAGCCCAATCGCAAGTCCTAAAAGGGCTAGTAAGAGTATCTTAAGCCCCAAAAGTGCTAGAAAGAGTATTGCAAGCTCTAAAAGAAGTAGTAAGAGTATTCAGAGTCTATCGAGTCCTGACAGAACAAGTGACAGTATTTCCAGCACATTTACGAGTCCAATTTCAAGTCCGAAAAAAACTAGTAAGACTATAAGTCCTAAGAGAGGCAGTAAGAGCATTTCGAGCCCGAAAAATACAAGTAAAAGTACTCCAAGCCCAGTTTCGAGTCCCAAAAGGGCAAGTAAGGGTGATTTGAGTGCCAAAAGATCCACATTTAGGACCTCCAGCCCTAAACTAACTAGAGGGTCCCGATCTACGGGAACACCTGTTTCACCAAGCCTATTAACCAGCTCTAAAAGAATCAGCATGAAACCCGCGAGCCCTTCACAGGCAAAGGGCAGAATATCAAGCCCTAAAACAAGCTCTAGGGCGTCGAGATCTACACAGCCTACTCCTAAAGCTTCCCCAAAAGCAAGCCCCAAAATAGCTACACCAAAAGGAAGCCCTAAAAAAGCTACACCAAAAGGAAGCTCGAAAAAAGCTACCCCTAAAACTAGCACTAAGAAAACACCTCCTACTTCAGGACCTAAATCAGGCCTTCAGAGCAAAAGAAGTTCTCGTTCCAACCTCACCATCACGCTAGATTCAACCAATGCAAGCTCAGGGAACGAGGGAACGATCACTCCGGAAAACATGACCGTTCCACCCGAACAGGGAACGCCCGTGTTGAGCATACAGCATCTACTTGAGACCAGTCAAAGTTCCTTTGCGTCACGAAAGTCACCGAAAACACAACGGAAGACTATTGGGGTATTGAGATCTATTAAGAAGGGCCGAAAAAGCAGCCCCAAGTCGAAATCTTTTACGGCATCCGCAAGAAGGTCCTTACGATCGCTCAGACTGAACAGTAAAGACAGAATTAACGAAAGTATAATATCGGTTGATGAAGAAAACGTGACCCCCAAAAGTGGGGTTAAACTTGTACAAGAGGCGGTGAAGAATAAACATTCGACAGCGAAAAAACCGCAGTCTAAACGCTCCATAATAGACAACCTCAATGACTCCGATATCGTAAAACAACTGTTCAACAGTCCCGTCAAGCGAAAACTGTCTCAAAGTATGACAGAGTTTTCTAGAAAGAAACTCTTTGACGATGATGATGTCGTCCGAAGACCAACTAGAAAGACCATCGCATCAGCTATGATAGATCTTGAACCTCTGGACAATTCTGACAGGTTTACACCTGAACAATTCGTCAGTCCGCTAAGCACGCCAGCACATAGCCCCAATTTGTCAGGAATCAAACGTCTCTACGGGAAAACGCCTAAATCTAACATAAAGGTTGCGAGTACCAGGAAATCTACCAGAAATGACTCGAAGAATCTTTCAGGGGTTAAAAAGCAGCAGCGCGGCAGAAAGTCCGTCAAAAACGACCTCACGAACATATCTGGCGTCAAAGCTATATTCGCAAAATCACCGAAAAACCGTCTCAGCGATGTCAGGGTTAAAGAAGTGTTCGTCGCTTCGCCACAAAACGATCTGAGACGAGTTTCGGGAGTGAAGAGTTTGTTCCGCGCTGAAAAGGAAAAAACTACTCGCAATGATTTAAGTGACGTTCGAGGAGTAAAGAGTCTGTTCACGAGAAAGAGCGCCGGGAACGACTTGAGATATGTCTCTGGCGTTAAGAAAACGCTTGCCAAATCGCCTAAAAATGACTTAACCGACGTCAGAGGCGTGAAACTGCTCTTCAGACAGAGCAAAACGCGCCAGAATAAGTCACATGACCTGAGCGGCGTTGAAGAACTATTCAACGTATCTAACATCTCTGGTACGTCTCATAGAGACTCAGAAGTACTTTTCGATCAGCTGATCGGCAAACCGCCCGTCAAAGCTGTCTACTCAAAGTCCTTCTTAACAAAACATCCCCAAAAAGGCAAGAAGTCGCGACACGCCAAATCGCTTCACACGTCTATAAACTTGGATAACGTTGAAGAGTGGTTGGAACAGGAGTTGCAGAAGCATTTACACAATAAAACTGGTAGCAAGGATAAAAGTGGAAGTAAGGATAAAAGTGGAAGTAAGGATAAAAGTGGCAGTAAGGATAAAAGTGCCAGCAAAGATAAAAGCGAAAGAGTATCTCGAGCTCTGCAACAACTGGCGACCGATACCGTCGAAGGTTCCGTACCTGTTCTAACCTCACGCAGCCGGAACACGACCTTAACTAAGTCCCACCTAGACCTCACCGACAGAAAGAAATCTGCCTCAGAACTATACGACACACGCACTTTACCTATAAAGAAGAGATCGCTTAACAAAAGCGGGGCGAATAGGATATCGACCTTGGATATAATGTCCATATTACCCATCAAGAAGCGGGTAGTGGTGCATTCGACGCCGGTAAAGGGGAACCGGTCTAACTTGACGATGAATGCTTCGGAGTTGGGACGAGTGTCCCCCATCGCAGTGATCCCCGACATACCCTCAATGGAGGGCACGCCAACGAAAAATAACAGGTAAGGATATTTTTCTACAGTTTTTTGCCACGTCGTGAATTGTGACGTGTAATGCTGGCTTAGAATAGCATCACCCCATTTCTTTCCTACGGGTGTCGTAAGAGGTGATTAATGGGTTCATTACTATTTTTTATTACAATTTTAGGCTACAGGCTAGCAAACTGTCACTATAGTAAAACAAGTTTTTTCTGAAACGGTCCTCAAATATTTGTCAGACTGAATGATAGCGACCGTATTTTAACGGCTGTTTACGCTCTGCCAACCCTGCAAGAGATAAAGTCCTGATATTTGTATGAGTGTACGTAAACTTTGCTGGCTGAATCTATTCATGGTTTACAAATATTATCTGATATTATGTATCAGAATGCAAATAACTAAGGCAGGTATTATTCACATGGCCCTTTCTGGGCACAAACTTTCCAGATGTTGAGTTATATCTACATATTTGTATTTCAGATCTAAACAAGCCCAGCCTAAAGGAAAAGGCAAAGGCAAAGTTTCCAAAGCATTATCGGAAAAAGTGATCGTAGAATTACTTAACTCGCCGAAATCTCTGTCTCGCAGTAAACAAAACTCTATAACGCAATCACCCAGACAAATAAGTAATCGCAGCAACATTAAAGAATCAGTGAAAACTCCACCCAAATCACCCCCCAAAAGGGGAAGGAGGACCAAAGCTAGTGTCAGCACTGTCAGTGTCGCTCAAACTGAACAACCTAAACCGAGACGAGGAAAAGTAGCTGCCAGCGTCACAGCTGTAGAAGCTGAGAAACCTACGAACAAGCGAACCAGGGCGAACACTGACACCCAAGGATCTCCCAAACCTAAAGGCAGAACTGTCAAAACAGTCGAAGCCAAACCAAACTCGCCTAAGAGAACGCGCGCTACTCGCGGGAAACAAGCAGAAACATTGACTAACACAAAGAAACGAAGAAGTTCGCTAGTTATCACTAAAAAACCTCCCGCCATGAGCCCGGAGATTCAATCTAAGAAAGGACGGAAAGCTGTCGAGAAACCGACGCCGAAATCACGCGCTAAAGTCGTCGCCAAACCCTCGCCCAGAGTGGTCATCGCCAAACCTTCCCCAAGAGTGGTGATCATGAAATCTTCGCCCAGAACCCTCCAAGCGGCAGTAGCACGAACCCGCAAAAACGTCACCTTCCAAACACCACAATCGGCAAAAAAACGCAGCGTGTCCAAATCGCCTAAAAAACCGTCGCCAAAGAAAACGCGCAAACAAAAATCGCCTGAAAAGCCAACGCCGCCTAAACGAGGCCGATCGGTTAACAAGTCTGAAGAAATTGAACCTCCCGCAAAGAGAGGACGTGCTGCCAAAGCAACTAAACCTGAATCTCCAAAGAAACCAGAGAAAAAAGTTACACCAGAAAAAACAGCCAGACCCAACCGTAGAAACGTTACAGAATCTGCCATCGTTGAAACTAACACACGGAAACGCAAGGCCACAGAGGAACCGCGCACTTCACCAGCTAAAGTTGCGAGGAGCACTCGCGGCAGGAAAGCTAATGTGACAGCTTCCATCAGCCCTAAGGGCAAACGTACAGCCTCACCGCCCAAAGGAAGCGCTTCGAAAAGAAAGGCAGTTGAGTCCCCGGTTACAGAAAAGGTTACCAGAGGGAAAAGGGTCGCAGAATCTCCAAAACAAAAGCCTGTTCGAGGAAAAAAGGCTGCGGAATCACCAAAAGGAAAGTCTGTCCAGTCTCCGAAAGCAAAGCCCGTAAGAGGAAAAAAGGCCGTGGAATCACCAAAAGAAAAGCCCGTTAGAGGCAAAAAGGCTGAGCAATCACCAAAAGAAAAGTCCGTAAGAGGAAAAAAGATCGTGGAATCACCAAAAGAAAGGCCAACAAAAGGAAAGAAACAAGATAGTATCGAAGAGGCCCCTAAAAGCACCCGTCGTGGTAGATCTAAGCCAGAATCTCCTAAGAAAGAATTGCCAGTGAAAAAGTCCGCTGCAGCTAAAAAAGGGAAGAAAGTTATTTCGTCACCTGCCAAAAAAGTAATAGCTTCCCCTGCTAAGAAAGTATCTCCTGGGACAAAAGCTTCCCCCGCTAAGAAAGCTACCCCAGCCAAAAAGACTGCTGTCAGTAAAAAGGCGTCCCCTGCTAACGTTTCTCCAGTAAAGAAAGTATCGCCCGTTAAGAAAGCGGTTCCAGCCAAAAAGGTCGCTGCCGCCAAGAAAGCTAAACAATCTCCTGTCAAAAAGGCTTCTCCCGCTAAGAAGGCATCGCCTGTCAAAAAGGCCGCTGCCAAAAAGGCTGCCCCCGCCAAAAAGGCAACACCAGTAAAAGCAAAGGCGTCCCCAGTAAAGAAGACTAGAGGAGGGAAAAAGGTAAGAAACTTTCAACGTTTGTTATTTTATTACTCCATTTCAAGAATTGTTTAGTTTTTTACATCTCCTAAAATCATATCGATTGCAGTATCAGCTGACTTATACGATTGAATGAAAATAGCGCGTTCACCTGTGCCATTTATTTCCTTCTATGTGTAGCCGCCATCTTTTTACACGACTGTCCAACCAAAAAAGGAGTGAATGTTTTTAGAGTTCATGTATGTATTTATGTATGTGCGTTCTTTAAAGGACTGAAACTCGGTAACCACTGAACAGATTCGAATGGGAATTGTATCGGAAGAATCCTTACATTATCCCGAGTGTCATAGGCTAGGCTTTATCTCAGAAGGCAGTCGTGTTTTTAAATTTATTACCTTTTTTGGTTGGGCAGTCGTGTAAAAATAAACGACTTTAATATTTTTGAAACATGACAAGCTATACTTGGCTACATTTATTCGACTGAAAGTGACAGTGCTTTTTTAGTTGGCGACTGTAGAATTACACAATGATGAAAATGAAAGCGAAGTGTTTATTTTTTTTATTAGTAATACATTTGGCAAGGGTGCGTATTTGAATATCTAAAATTAAAATACTTTACGTAAAAATACCTACGTTCAGAATCCCAAAAATCTATATACCTAGTGGTTTTTCTACCTAAATTCAAAATACCGCAAGTATGAAATGTCAAATGGATTATGTTACCAAAGTTCATAAAGATAAAACTTGAAATATCTACGTTTAAAGTCCCTAAAATTGATGTACCTCAAAGTTGATTGACCTAAATTCAAAATACTGTCAGTATAAGTATGTGAAGATCAAAAGGTATAAGCAAAAAGAAACACGACCTATCACAGTATTAAATTTTAATCAACATAATGGTTATCAAAATTAAAAGGATTTTTTTTTTTTACTACAAAGGTACAGAAATAATACAGTACACTAAAGTACGATAATCAAGAACAGCCAACGATGTCTTATTACATGGTTCCAACAAGAAAGTTCTTTTTTGCTCGCGGCGCCCGAACTACTATTTAAAAAGAACGCTCACGAGTGATGCATCATTTTAGGTATTTTGACCACTGGGTATTTTAAACGTTGGTGTTATAACTGTAGATATTTTATTACATTAGACATTTAGTCCATTAGTTTTTTAAAACTTAGTTATTTTATAAGTCGACGTTATAAGCTAAGGTATTATAAACCAGTAGGTATATAGATTTTAGGGATTCTGAACGTAGGTATTTTTACGTAAAGTATTTTAATTTTAGATATTCAAATACGCACCCATTTGGCAAGTACATGGTAATTAGATTTTAAACTTCTCGCCAAACTAAACAGTTTAATGGCGAGTATCGCTCGGTTCCAATTTATACATATCTACCAAAGCATGAATAAATAATCTTATCATAATACAATAAGTACTAATAAATCGAATTTAATCTAAAAGAAAAGTAATGAAATATATCTATCCATTTAACAGTAATTAAAGATAAAAGGAAACGTGTAATACCTACATCAGCAGCCTTAAACATGAAGTAGCAGGGAATCTTTCAGCTTACGTTTTATCACGTTTATTGCAGGCAGCGGCCGCGTCGCCGCCCGCGCGGAAACTGAAGGCTGTCACATCGCCTGCTAAAGGTAAAGTACACTACCCTATTGTTAGGGCCGGCGCACGTAACTTGCATTCTAGTCAAATCAGCTACTTTTCAAGGCCCGTGTAATCGTGAACGGCCTTGACAGTGGCGGCACTTCGCAAAAATCATATTTCTCTTTATACAATCAATCTATCATAATGTCCGTTGCTCAAGTTTTTTGTATTATCCTTAAGAAAAATTAGAACGTGCAACTTCAATAAAATATACGTGGTTATTAAAGTTATGGCAAAAAGTGCCTTAAAACGGCTACTTTTGGTATTAATACGACTACACTCGCCTTAAAAACGAAACATGGTATGAATCTTCCATTATAATAACGTCACTATAAAATAAACAAATATCTTGGACATTTCACACAGCGCCATCTAGTCCCAAATTAAGCAATTTGTACAATGGGAACTAGATAGTTGAAAAGTGACTTACAAATACTTGTGCTGTGTGGGGATCGAATCCACGACCCTCGGATTAGCAGGCACTATCTTCAACGCCATCGAACCAGTCATGATAAAAAATAACATTCGGTATGTAAAGTTAAAATATTTTTCTGAAAGAATTAACCATTATAAACTTATTTGTTTTTTTGATCATCCGGTGAATACATACTGTGATTTGTTTCTAATGTTAATGTTTATTTTGAAGGAGATCATGAAAAGAGATCCGTTTCATTCTTGGTCAATATGACATCACACAGGTCAAATGAAGGTTATTTTGTTAATTTCATAAATAAGAGTAATCTTTAACTTTTTCTTCCTAAATATAGGAATGTTTTAAATTAGACTAAAATATCTCCAAATGGTTTTCTTATTTTATGTCTTCCAGCTAAGCTTTATATACCGAATTCAATCTATACTGATATTATCAATTCGAAAGTAACTCTGTCTGTCTGTTACGTTTTCACGCCAAAACCACTGAACCGATTTGATACAAACCGAACCGAAATTGTAATATCGAATTCTCGCCGCGCGTACGAAGACGCCGGGCACAAGTCATTTATAGCTATTATTAAAATATAATGATTATTTATTGTTTTTTTTTTAATGATGTGTTGGAATTTATGCAAGTATTTGTGTGTTCCGGTGCAGCGGGCGCGTCGCGAAGCCGGCGTCGGTGACGTCAGCGCGCGTTCTACATATCTACATAATTATGCAGTACAAATTTTATTATAGCGGTAAGATTGTTTATAGGTACTACACCTACATAAATACAGGTCCAAAAATCGTAGATCAAACAAACCAGGGCGTTAGAGGAGGTGATTTCCAACGAAAAAACTTTCTACAGCATGGTCATAACTTAAATGCATAAAAAGTTATGGTACCCAGAGCTGTATTTTATTTTTTGTAATAATACATTATCTAGTTTGTTGTTTTTTATCAACTTTTCCTGTATTAATTAAATAGTAAATGAATCGTTAGTATAATTTAAAAAATACAAAAAAATACATTACTTTTTATACAGTTATGACCATGCTGTAGAAAGATCTTTTTTGTTGGAAATCACCTCCTCTATCACCCTGGTTTGTTTGATCCACCGTGAATATTGCCCTATAGCTTTTTCAAATATAGAGAGGAATACGAGCCAATTTCCATGTTTCAAATTAGCGAGAAGAAATTATCCATACAAATCACTTTCTCCCTTGAGAGTAAAAGATGCAACTGTCAAAGCTTTCTTAAAACGGAACGTGTCTTTAATAATTTAGAAGGCAGAATGGAAGACTTGGCGCAATTGACTTATTGCGTTTGATTTGTACGAAATATAAAAAGATAAATACTCTAACTCGCGAATTTTTGTATTGCTCATGTTCAGCAGTGGACTATAAAAACCTCTAGGAATTATTGGGTCGTTCGTCGACTTGCTGTCCCACACAATATAAATTAATAAGGTGTTTTCTTTTCAAGAATAATAAAAATGTTTACTATTATTTCTGTAGATGGCGTTGAACTGACTATGTTAGATGCCAAAGCTAAAAGGCATGAAAAAAAGTAATTGTTCTTTTCGAATCTATCCTCGTTTTTAGCGCTTTGTTATTAATTCATATTCTGTGTTGTTTGTACGTTGTTTGTGGTTTTCGTTAATATGCAGGGAAATCCATGGAAGTAAATATTTTTGTGATGCGAGTGATGTAACAATGATTAAGGTGGTTCTGGAGCCCAGTTGCGCCCCTAAACAGGAATTTTAACTACGTTTTGTTTTACTATCCATAAATCCAAGTAAAAAATCTAAAAATGATGTGACATCCCGTTCCAAGTACAGCGCCATCTATCCAGCGACTAGGGAAGAATTTAAAATAAAATAAAAGGAAAATTCCCTTTTATCTGCTAACTCACGTATTTCTTCTTTCAGGTGCATCGATGAGACGCCGGCTTTACGAGTTGATAATTTAATCATGTCTAGATTAATTTAATATTTTGCATTTTGCTTGTTCCTACTGCTTTGGGACTGAAAAGCATAATTTAATTTTTAATTTAGTATAGTTTTATGTTATCTCATTAATGATTATTTTATCTTATATATTCGATAAAGTATTTTAGATAAAGTTGCGAAACTCTACACTTCACTTCGCACAAACAAATATTTTCAATTTTACTTTTTCACCTACACTTGACTTGTCCTGTGAAGAATATTTGATATATTTTTGAGCAAAATTTATTCAGTCGGGTGTTTATAGTTTTTTCTCGAAATTGATCCTTTAGGTGTGTCTTTTTAGTTTATAGCCTTATTTTATATCAAATCAGTTTCGGTGTCTATTGAATAGTGTTAAAACCTCTAAAAAACAATACAAAACTTTCTATCATTTTTGCTTTGTGTATCTTGGCACTAACAGTGTGTTTTGTTTATTGACAAAAAAAGGACACGCACACGATAGGCCATTTAATTATTGTGGGTTAGCGCCCTGGTCGTGTATAATTTTTGATATAGAATATTATTGTGTGATGCCGACTTATAGCATTACCCCATTGATCTACAACAACCCTAGATTTAGCGCCTCATACAAAATTACGCTAAGATTTTGTCACCTACTGAACTATACAGCCATACATAGCGATTTATAGATTCATTGCGTCCGCCTGATTCAAAATATCACAACGAACCTCACCATAATCAATTGAATTCAGCCTTATTTGTTAGCCCGTACTTGGTCATGTTAACAGTTTCGCGGCCAGCCACGCACTGTGGGAAAGAAGTGCTCGCTTGCAAATTGTGCACTACTTTACCGGCCCACCTTTTGAGCGTACGCGCGTAATCTAGGGTTGTTGTAGATCAATGCATTACCCCAATACAATTCGTGAGTGTCGTAAAAAGCGACCAAGGGATAAATTCATCCAAGGCAGCAGCGTATGAACTCAATATCTTGCACTGCGCTCGCTAATCGTGGTGAGTATGGCAATATTCCCAAAAGGGGGGAGGCCCATGTCCAAAGAGTGATGTTCATCAGAATGACTGACCAAAGTAACAAATCGAAGTTTGAACATTGTCATCATTTAGTACTATTTGGTACCTATGCTTAAATATTTAGTACCTAATTCTTTAAAAAAATATTAAATTAATATAGTGGTCAGTGATTCTGATGTCTGAATGACTGGCCACATTTATAATTTCCGTATAAGGGCTTTATTATATGCCATTATCTGTGCATGTTTTAGTACCTATTTAGTACCTAAACATATATTTATACTAGATTTTTAAAGCATACCGAACAGATTTTATTATTAAATCATTTTTTCTCGGCAATGCTATTTGCCTGCTTAGTTAAAAATGTGTTAATTATTTTATCTTAATATGAAGTAAACAATCAAGGTGAAGGTATGTCATTTTCACCAGTTCCCGTAAAATATTTTTTGTATTCACAAAACACTTTCTTTTGTTCATCTAAGGACACTAAACTTCGCCGCCCCCTTTTCATAGTGAATAAGTATAAAAATAACACGATATAATGTAAACTTTTCAAAATAATAATTAATTCAACTGCTAGCCAAGGTATAAACAACTTCCTAGAATTCTGACGATAAAAAGCTAACATGTGGGTAGTACGATAAAATAAGTAACACATTTTTAACTAAGCAGGCAAATAGCATTGCCGAGAAAAAATGATTTAATAATAAAATCTGTTCGGTATGCTTTAAAAATCTAGTATAAATATATGTTTAGGTACTAAATAGGTACTAAAACATGCACAGATAATGGCATATAATAAAGCCCTTATACGGAAATTATAAATGTGGCCAGTCATTCAGACATCAGAATCACTGACCACTATATTAATTTAATATTTTTTTAAAGAATTAGGTACTAAATATTTAAGCATAGGTACCAAATAGTAAGGGACTCGAGGGTGTGTATTGCAATTTTAGGCTACGGGCTGACAACCTGTCACTATAGTGATACACAGTTATCTAAATGACCCTCAAACTTTTGTCAAACGTGGTGTTAATATCCGTTTTACGGCCGTTAACGCTCTGCCTACCCCGTAAGGGATATAGGCGTGATTTATGTATGTATGTATGTAGGGGGAGGCCCATGTCCAGCAGTGGACTGATGTGGCTGGTAATTTAATTATATATTATGCCGTTTTGCCCCAAAATTGGACTGTTTGCTGTGCAAAGTCCGTACCTTTGACGATACTAATAATCATACATTTTAAACTTTCGCGATTGCACCTTCTTACCTACGAATTTTTTAGCTCTCGATATTTCGACGCTGTTGCAAGCGTCAAGATCACTGGTATAATAATAATTCGTCGGTAAGAACATAAAATTTTAACTGAATAATATGAAAAGTTATATTAATAATATTGACTGCCAGTTCAAGCAAATAAATGTAATACCTATTACGTCACGTTTTTTTATCGTATGTATAATTCATTTCTCAATTCTTTTCATCATTTAAATTTATTTTTCTTATCTAACGCAGTAAAGTTTTACTCGTAGTTTTAATTTTTATTTTTGATTGCTTGAATGATTATCACTTTATTTAATTATTTTTATTGCTTTTAGTGTGCTATTATTATTAATTATGATGAATAATTTACTATTTAGGCTACTCGATCTTTAATTCAACTTTAAACGGAATATTTAAAAGCACAAGTGCCTACTTTATTCTAGACGTTGGCATTTGTGCCAGTCCCTGCCCTAAGCAAAATAAATGTATACATAAGGTCCTAATTAATTCAGTGCAAATATTTTGGGTGTGTTCCCTTTGCCCAAGAAACAATAGTCAAAATATGAAAAAAATGGACTTCCCATTCAAAATCTTTGTATGGGAGGTAATTATAATTTTTTATTTTGGCCTATGTTCCTTGGAGAAAGTTGCTCGTTTTTAAAAATATTTGCTCTAAATTTACCTTAAATAAGGTTTTCAATTTAGTAAAACGTTCTTAGGGCCACCGAACATCTAGGCGCCATTGGTCGCGATTAAAATGAATTCTATTGGTCTAGTTTATAAACGGCTCGCGCGGACGCCGGATTACGTTACAGTTAGAACGATTCGCGCCGAATGGCGCTGGATATGCGCTGGCTAATTTGATTTCGATAGTATGTTGAGATGTATTAGAGTAATCGTACCAAGTGCCCTAAATGTGTGCTAAAAGTACAATTTTATAGTACAAAAACTTTTATGAACTTTAGAATTCTATGTACAGTCGAGCTCACGTCCAGTTAGACACTCGAATGAGAAACGGTTCAAACTGTCAAAGGGCCGCTAAGCAGTTTTTGATCCTTAAATGAATTGATACTTATGTGGTCTTGTACGTATTCCTACATTAAAAAAATGCACCTCTGTAAAAAAAAGTTATTGACCATTTTCCGCGAGACCCCATGTAAAATGACAGTCAAAGTAAACATATTTGACTAGAAATTCGAAAATAAACTATTGTAATTGAAATAAAGGTAACATTGGCTAGAGTGACAGACAACTCTCACGGTCGCCCGATTTTAACCTGCAGCTTTTATCATTCCAAGCAATTTCACCTTTATTTCAATTACGTGTGGTTCTTTAAGAAAAGTGCACGAGCCGCGTCGCTCGCAAAAACTAGAACTTGAACCTCAAATGTTTGGTCTGCGGTGACCCTAACCCAGGCTGAGCTTGTCTGTACGCGTGGCTTTGCTCGTGAGCACGCAGCTGTTACATTGGTGCTCGGACCAACAACGCACAAACAACGAAATTCTATTTTATAATACGTGTGATTTTTGATAAATGACAATTTGTAGTGTAATTTTATTTAGATGATAGTTTGAAGACATTTTAAAAGGAATCTTGCTACGCATTGTTGACTGTAGCATGGAGATTTTAAATAAAGATAAAAAAGACTGTATAATTGTGTTTTATTTGGTAAATATAGTAAATATTTTTACAATAATAATTTACTTACAACTAACCTTACTTTACATACATTCATTAATAACATATTTCTTTATTGCAAAACTAAAATAGATATACAACAATTCAAAACACAAAAAGAAAGAGTACAACAAGGCGGCCTTAATGCAAGGTAGCATTCTCTGCCAGGCAACCTTTGGGTGATGAGAAAGTGCGACCACGTGCAATATTATGCATAATTTAGGAATGTTAAATAATACATACATACATAAATCACGCCTATATCCCTTACGGGGTAGGCAGAGCGTTAACGGCCGTTCAACGGATATTAACACCACGTCTGACAAAAGATTGAGGGTCAATCAGATAACTGTGTATCACTATAGTGACAGGTTGTCAGCCCGTCACCTAAAATTGCAATACACACCCTCGAGTACCTTAGTCGTCTCTTACGACACCCATGGGTAAGAAATGGGGTGATGCTATTCTAAGCCGGCATCACACGGCAAATGTTAAATAATAACTTCATGATATTCCGTACATTATTTATGTGAAGTTCCATTATGCGAACTCAAAAAGCTCAAAATAACGTGGTTTTGGCAGGGGTGAACTTTTATAAGCTCATAACAAATAACGTGGTTTCGCAGAGGCCTTATCATAGCTATAAAAAAAAGGTATCTCCATAGACGTTTTTTTTGTGGTAATGCCCAAATTGTTCAAGGTGGTTGTCTTGCTAATTGCTCGGAGTGACAGGTGTCGACGAGAGGTCGCTGGATGTTGACGGTTTGAATTTAACCGGGTTGGATAACCTGAAAAAATACATAGGTACTTATTTTTATACGGGGAGTAACAAAAGGATATAACAAGTCGAAAGGAGGTCTACTTATGAAACTGAACAACTTTTCCAAAGGAACATAAGTCGAAATAAAAAAAATAGGACATTTCGTACAAAATTGCCAATCAGCTGGTTAATTTGCTGTGTTTTTTGAAGCAGGTAGTCAGAAAGTAAGCATTCTGAGCCACTTTATATTAGGTGATTTTAAAATGGTAAATTAGGCCTTATGGCGAGTATACTCTTAAACGACCTCGACAGTGGCGCTACTTCTAAAATAAAGTAATTTTTTTCCTTTATACAAACAATCTATCAGAATGTCCGTTGCCCAAGTTTTTAGTATTATCCTTAAAATTAGAACCTGAAAACTCAATAAAATATTCGCTGTAATTGAAGTTATCACAATTAATAATGGGCATTTTTATGCACTTTATTCCATAAAACTTTAAACTTTTGGTATTAATTGCCACAACTTTAATTACAGCGAATATTTCATTGAGTTTGCAGGTCCTAATTTTCCTTAAGGATAATACTAAAAACTTGGGCAACGGACATTCTGATAGTGAATTTTTGTGAAGTGGTGCCACTTTCAAATACGTTCACGACTACATGATAAGTTGTCAGACTTGGCGTTAATGTCCGTTTTTTGCGGCCGTTTACGCTCTGCCTACCCCGTAGGGGATTATATGTGTGATATACATGGTGTAAAAAAAATAGCTGAGAATATTTTAAGGGGTGAACCAGTACGTGAAACTGAACAACTTTCCCCAAGGAACATAGGTCGAAATATGGAAAAAAAATTGGCCCTCCCATACAAATTACCCCGGCCGGGTAACAACACACTAAGTGTGGGAGGGTCAAATAATTTTTTCATATTTCGACCTATGTTCCTTGGGGAAAGTTGTTCAGTTTCACGTACTGGTTCACCCCTTAAAATATTCTCAGCAATTTTTTTTACACCTTATATGTATGTACCAATGTACCTGAATATGTTGGGCGTGAGCTGCGCGAGGTGGTGGAACAGCAGCGGCGCGGTGTTGTGCGGCGCGGCGGCGGTCAGCGTGCGCAGCTCCGCGCCGCCCGCCCCCGCCGCCTCCACCATGAACCCCTTCACTCCCTGAGCTGTGAGCTACCTGAATATGTTGGGCGTGAGCTGCGCGAGGTGATGGAACAGCAGCGGCGCGGTGTTGTGCGGCGCGGCGGCGGTCAGCGTGCGCAGCTCCGCGCCGCCCGCCCCCGCCGCCTCCACCATGAACCCCTTCACTCCCTGAGCTGTGAGCTACCTGAATATGTTGGGCGTGAGCTGCGCGAGGTGATGGAACAGCAGCGGCGCGGTGTTGTGCGGCGCGGCGGCGGTCAGCGTGCGCAGCTCCGCGCCGCCCGCCCCCGCCATGAACCCCTTCACTCCCTGAGCTGTGAGCTACCTGAATATGTTGGGCGTGAGCTGCGCGAGGTGATGGAACAGCAGCGGCGCGGTGTTGTGCGGCGCGGCGGCGGTCAGCGTGCGCAGCTCCGCGCCGCCCGCCCCCGCCGCCTCCACCATGAACCCCTTCACTCCCTGAGCTGTGAGCTACCTGAATATGTTGGGCGTGAGCTGCGCGAGGTGGTGGAACAGCAGCGGCGCGGTGTTGTGCGGCGCGGCGGCGGTCAGCGTGCGCAGCTCCGCGCCGCCCGCCCCCGCCGCCTCCACCATGAACCCCTTCACGCACTTGAGCACGAGCTCCGCGCGACGCACGCACCACGCCACAGTCATCTCCTGACAAAGTGGCAATGTCAGTTTATCTGTTCTGAGTCAATCTACAAACAATCTATCGGAATGTGCGTTGATGAAGTTTTTAATTATGTTAATAAATAAGACAAACTGAAATTATTTCATTTCTTTTTTATTAGTTTGTAGTTGTGCCGTGTGATGCCGGCTTAGAATAGCATCACTCCATTTCTTACCCGTGGGAGTCGTAAGAGGCGACGAAAGGACTCGAGGGTGTGTATAGCAATTCTAGGCGGTGGGCTGACAACCTGTCACTATGGCGATACACAATTTTCCGAATGACCCTCAAACGTTTGTCAGACGTGGCGTAAATGTCCGTTTTTTTCAGCCGTTTATGCTCTGCCTAACCCGAAAGGGATTATAGGCGTGATATGTGTGTGTGTGTGTGTGTTTTTCATTAGTTTTCAGACAGTTTTTTGGCATAACTTTGATTACAGCGTTTACTAAAAACTTGGGCAACGGACATTCTGATAGATTGTTTGTATAAAGCGAAATAATTTTTTGTGATGTGGCGCCACTGTCGAGGCCGTTCACGACTACACTCGCCTTAATTTCAAACCAGAGGGCGTAGTGTTAAACTGAACATTTGTCGTTATACCAGCTTATCAACATTATTCAAAGCGACAGCTAAGTTTTGTCACAGGTTCCTTTTCGCGTTGTGTTCGTAAATAATAAGTTATACGATTTGTCACAAAATGCCAATGAAATCTACAAGATAGTAAAATGCCTTTAAAAAAACAGATGGATACGATATTACGATTTAAGTGACTAAAGAGAATATAGATATACTAGCTATCAACATGGTGTTGGAAACTTGGAACACAAAATGCTACTGAGACATTAATTCATGATGTTATTGATAAAGTAATGCACATGATAGGGTTGCAGGTATCTTCTAAGATCTTTAATCAGCTTTTGACACTGTGAACCACAGCATTCTTATAAATAAGTTGGAGCATTATGGGATAAGGAACAAAGCGCTCACTCTCGGTAAATCTTATCTTAGTAACAGCTGACAATATGGGGAGATAAAAAGAATAAACAAAGATGATTCTTGTGAGACTGCTTATAAGTCTAAAATGATATCAGTAAATAGAGTGATGTGTGCCACAAGGGTCGATTCTGGGTCCAATCTTGTTTTTAGTTTTTATTAATGATATTTATAATGAGATTCCAAACATAAATCTTGTTTTATTTGCTTATGATAAGAATGCGATTATAAATTAGTGAAATTATGCGAGAATATTTTAATTCCAGTAAAGTTGTATGACTCCTTTTACCGGGATAGTTTAAAACTAATTTTCAAGACGTTATGTGTTCGAAAATTTAGCTCACAATACTTTTACTTCCTGTATAAAACAACTAACTATATTAGCGTCTATTCGAGATATAAATTCTCTTAACCTAAATTAACACTGTAACTTTCAATCAAATATATTTAGAAAAGTAAAGGAGATATTAAGTTGTCCTGTCATGTTTAAAAAATTCAATGGGTTCTTTGCCATTTCTAGTCAATTAAGTCGTCATTGTTTTAATCTTCGCCTTACTTTGACAGATAACGAGTATTTTGCGTCAAGTTACAAGACTTAGTACATAAGATATCTTAGTCATGGCTTAGATATGTCCTATTCTTTTCTGAACCTATTTGACGGAAAGTGACAGCACCAATTTTAGGTAAGTTACGAGAATTTATTTTATGTATGCTCTGTTTATTTAAGAATGACCAATAATGTAAACAAACTTTGTATGTAACTGACAGTTGCGACCTGTCATTTACATACAAAGTTTGTTTACATTATTGGTCATCCATAATCACTCGTCTGTCGCTTCATACTATAACAATTTCATTGGTTTTGAATTTTATTGTGGGTAGTTAAGGTTCAAAATTGTTGTCCGGATCCCGGTACGTGACAGACAAGCGGTTAAATAAACGGAGTTTAAATGTCATTTTGCGTCTAATAGGTTTGCCGTAGGTACCTCGGTGTGTTCGTGTGTCAGCAGCAGAGGCAGGGCGATGCTGGTGACGTCATTGCTGCACGCCGCCTTCAATATGTTGCGCAATCCCAAGATGGCGGGGTGGCGCGACGTTATGTCGCCTAGCAACAATATATTTTATAACTTTTTAAGCACTCGCGATCACTTTCACTCATTTTAAGTATTAGACCGGGTCTATCGCGATAGTATTTAGGTAAATATTAGTAATTTACGGGTCAACCCGCGACCACAATACATGAAACTGTGTTGAAACGTCGGGACACAGGTAAATTACTAATATTTACCTAAATACTATCGCGATAGACCCGGTCTAATACTTAAAATGAGTGAACAATATATTTTATTTATTGAAACATAATTTGACAGCATAACAGCATTAAGCCAAGGCACTGGCAAACTTAAACTAGATTAATACTAAGTATGTACAAAAATTATTCAATAATTTCACAATAAAATGAAAGAGTACGGCACAATTTATCCCAAGGATCAGCAAACAAGTCGCAGTCTGGTGTTATAGCGAGCAAGTTATTGAGCTGCGTCCGGGCACAAAGTAAGTATTGGCGGCTGCGCGCCGAATACAGAGAGCTCACTTCAAGCAAACGTCACGAAACTCTCCAAAATTTGACACGCCGCCGTTTACAAGGAAATCCAAACCAATCCAAACACACTTGTAGTAGATTGTCAACCGCGTTTGGTGCGGACGTGCAAAATGGTTTCACACAAATATAAATAGGTAATAAATATGTTTATTAAAATACGATGTAATTTGTACAATGTTCCTATGATATTTTGTACCAAGTTAAAAAAAAACAAGATTATCTCTAGTCAGTATATTTTTTTATAATGTGTTTGAGTTTCTACTTAAATAAAGGCAACTTTAATTTTTGATGTACATACGTACACATATCATGTCTATTATCCCTTGCGTGGTAGGCAGAGCGTAAACGGCTGCAAAAACGGATATTTACGCCACGTCTGACAAAATTTGAGAGTTATTCGTAAAATTGTGTATCGCCATAGTGACAGGTTGCCAGCCCATCGCCTTAAATTGCAATTCACACCCTCAAGTCTCTTATTTGCCTTTTACGACTCCCACGGGAAAGAAATGGGGTGATGCTCAGTCTCAACAGCCCCAGAGCAGACCATTATACCTACTCGTCATTCCCCATTTCATAAAAATTGTACTATGTAGGTAGTATACGTAATGTAAATATAGGGAGTAACAGAAAGGGTATATCAAGCCGCATGGAGGTCAAAGCGGGGAAATAGGGAAAGTTGTTCAGTTTCATGAGCACCTTTCGGCTTGATATAGCCTTTCTGTTACTCCCTGTATGTTTCGGTACCTACTCCATTAAATAAAATCGGTAAGAAAACTGTGGCAGCCCTTGCCGAAAGCGGAAATAATCGAAAAAAGGGCCGAGTGATCCTTCTGTACATTCTCTATTTTGTGGTCCGGGCATTCACGAGTGGAGATACACTATGTGCCACCGTGCTCGCTCCTTCATCGGCCAATAGCCGATGGTATATACATATATATCCTTTATTGCATAACTGCCGTGTGATGCCGGCTCAGAATAGCATCACCCCATTTCTTACCCATGGGTGTCGTAAGAGGCGACTAAGGGACTCGAGGGTGTGTATTGCAATTTTAGGCGACGGGCTGACAACCTGTCATACACATATTGTGTATCGCCATAGTGACAGGTGGTCAGCCTATCGCCTAAAATACCAATACACACCCTCGAGTCCCTTAGCCGCCTCTTACTACGCCCACAGGAAAGAAATGGGGTGATGCTATTCTAAGCCGGCATCACACGGCAAAGAAACATGTTGCCCTAGGGAAAATCAGATTCAACGCCCCATGTTTGCTCTTGTTTAGTATAAGTTTCACGAAGTTTTAAAATAAGTAAGAAGGGCGCTCTCTCTCTCTTTTCGTGTGGGACACCAAGTCGTCCAACGACTCGATGAACCCTGGTGTCAAGTTTTTCAACCGCTTACTACCACTAGTAGGCCTCTGACATGGTTGTGTTACGACCGCCGTCTAAGTAATCATAGACAGCAACCGGGACCGACGGCTTAACGTGCCCTCCGAAGCACGGAACCATTTATTTTCGGACAATTTAGTTGGTTCACTTTGCAATGTAGAAGGGCGCTGCACTTCGCTAAACCAACAAAGTATGTATTGTGAGGCGTGAGCGAAGCAAGCTTATCATTTCACGGTAAAATAACAATGGCGTATTAAGTAATATGTCGCCTTAGAGAAAATCAAATTGACGACCTTTAAAAATTAAAAGATGTGCTGTATTGCGTTTCTTACATCAACACTATTTATTTAGTGTTTATTGCACACAAAACATAAAGAAACACGACACAACAGGTACAGCTTATTTCCAAGTAGAAATTTCTTCCAGCTGACCCTCGGAAGTGACATGACAAAGAAAGGCAGAAAAGACGTGTACAACAGCACAGTTATTCTTCACTATAGTCCTATTTCATTCAGCGCAAATATTTTTAGGGTGAGTTCTACGTAACTCAAAAATTTTCCTCAAGAAACATAGGTCGAAATATGGAAAAAATGGACCTCATATACAAAGTGACACTTCTTTGAACACTTTTGTATGTGAGGTCCAAACATAAGTGTATCTTTCTTCATGTTTTGACTTTTGTTCCTTGGGGACAGTTGTGCAGTTATACGAATAGAACTCACCCAATTTTTTTTTACACTGAATTACGTGAGAATCCCCCCCCCCCCCCTACACTCACCAGACTTGAGCGTGTCGTCGACCACGAGGTGGAACACCAGGTGCCCCCCCCCCCCCCTACACTCACCCCCCCCCCCCCCTACACTCACCAGACTTGAGCGTGTCGTCCACCACGAGGTGGAACACCAGGTGCACGTCGGGCAGGTTGGAGTGCCCCCCCCCCCCCCCTACACTCACCAGACTTGAGCGTGTCGTCGACCACGAGGTGGAACACCAGGTGCACGTCGGGCAGGTTGGAGTGCCCCCCCCCCCCCCCTACACTCACCAGACTTGAGCGTGTCGTCGACCACGAGGTGGAACACCAGGTGCACGTCGGGCAGGTTGGAGTGCCCCCCCCCCCCCCCCCTACACTCACCAGACTTGAGCGTGTCGTCGACCACGAGGTGGAACACCAGGTGCACGTCGGGCAGGTTGGAGTGCCCCCCCCCCCCCCCTACACTCACCAGACTTGAGCGTGTCGTCGACCACGAGGTGGAACACCAGGTGCACGTCGGGCAGGTTGGAGTGCCCCCCCCCCCCCTACACTCACCCCCCCCCCCCCCCTACACTCACCAGACTTGAGCGTGTCATCCACCACGAGGTGGAACACCAGGTGCACGTCGGGCAGGTTGGAGTGACGAGTGAGGAACACGTCTCCGCACTGCAGAGAATTGCTTCGCGATCGAGTTGTGGTTCCGTCTGAAGATTTGAGCCGCTCTAGGTTACGCTTCATAACCTGCGGTTGGAAACAGCTCGATCTTAAAACTTTAGCTTTTAGTGTACTAACTATTGTTATGTTTTTGCATAGGTTTTTTATTTTGAGTGTGGGTAGTTTTTTGTCATTCATTTCGGAAAAATAATAGAAAACTTTCTCGGAATACGGATTGCGAGAAAAGCAAGCTTTTAATTGCTGAGTGACAATCAAAATTAGTAAAGAAAGAATGCTACGTACGCCAGCAAATACTTCCAGGTTTTTTTTTTTGGACCCTACAATTTTAGCCCCGGGGCTTTTAATCTACACCTGACTGTATGGTGGAGAGCAGGAGCTCACCCGGAAATACTTCCAGGTGGAAGTGGCGTCACTACTAGTAATGCGAAAGTCGCAGGTTCAAATCCTGCCCGCGCTTGATAATTTGGTTATTTTCAAAAACAAATACTTGTTGCAAGCGAAGTGAGCTCGACATTTCTTGTTGAACCTTATGTGTGAGGTAGAATCACCAGAGAAGTGAAACTTGCTACACACGTTAAAGTTAACAACCTCAACAGCCCACTGCTAAGCCCATGCCTCTAACATTGGCGAGCGTAGGTCAAGATGTAGCTTTCACAGGGAATACTCCTACAATTCCCTGGATATATCACTAAGTCGCTTTTACGACAACCACTGGTAGATGGTGATGCTATATGGCGGGTGACAGGAGTGATGCCAATAGGCAGAATTAAGGGTTCCAGGTGGTGTCGGGAAAAGGGTAGCTACCCGCCTGGCCGGGTGTTGTGTGCAGGGGACCGACTGGTCCACCTGGATAGAATTGGAAGTTGTATATATGCGTTGCGCGGTGAAACACTTCGATACCGCGTTTCAGGCTCTTTGTTCTGTCACGTGGCGCCATCTTGCAGATATGTTGGAACTTTTGTTGCGTCTTGCTTGCTCGTGAACCACTTTGAGTGAGCTTCTTGCAGTAGCTCCCAGAAGTCGCTACATTGAAAATGAAAATGAAATAACTTTATTCAATGTAGGATAGCATTATCACTTATTGACGTCATGATCGGTCATTGTAAAAAAAAGAAATTTGCATAACGCAATTTTCTTCTTTTTATAACAATTTTGTATTGTCCTAATAGAAAACCGGCTCGGGCGGGATAAAAAAAATAAAAATAAAGGCACGTAACTTTACGCCACCACCATTTGTAAACGACATTTGTTTCATTGGGCTGGCATCACACGGCCACTTGCTGTTTTTTTTATACTGACAGGTTGTGCGACCCGGTCCGCCACTGCCCGCATCTGTGTGTCGGCGTGCTGAAAGTGGTGCTCGGTGGAGCCGGCGGCCGCGCCCAGCAGCCGCGCGGTCGCGCCCGCCGGCCGCGCGGGGCCGCTCTCGCACAGCAATACCACGGCCGACAACTCGCTGCCGTACAGACCGACCGATGTCTGTAGGCGGCGGGAGGTCTCTGTTGGGCTGCAACCACAGAGTATTGTGTAGAAAAAAAACGCTGTTATAGTATTAACTTAATAGGTAAAACTGTACAAAACAATTAAATAAATTTCAACTTTATATTTTGTATTATGCCTACATAATATTGTATAGATAGGTATGGTTTTGGTGATTGACGCCATTTGCCACGGCGTTAATTTTCGATCCGTAATTTTTAAGCAATGTGTTTTTATGTATATTCTCTTTGGCACTCAAGGTTTGTGACATATAACAAATAATAGAAAAGCGAATAGTAGATAGGTTTCCCAGAAGCGAATTTAGAGATATGGCGCTCTAAGGCAAATAACATTTACAGTAGAAACGGCGATTATCTCAAGCACTGAGTTTGCCTGGCCAATGAATGCTTGAAATCTGGTACAGAGGGCATGTGAAAATGGTTTAAAACTAAGTAGGTTTAAGGGGTGCTAAGACACAGACATCCTAAAGGTACCCGAGTATTTGACTCTTCCTCTAGGAAGTAGGAATTTAAAGTTAAACTTCAAACAATTTCGACTGTCCCGATGGCGCAGCGAAGGGTTAGTTGAGTGAAAATAGACAATCCCTCGCGTATTACATACATACATACACATATTATCCCTTGCGGGGAAGGCAGAGCGTAAACGGCCGCAAAACGGACATTTACGCCACGTTTGACATATATTTGAGGGTCATTCGGAAAATTGTGTATCGCCATAGTGACAGGTTTTCAACCCATCGCCTAAAACTGCAATACACACACTCAAGTCGCCTCTTACGACACCCACTGAAAAGAAATACGGTGATGCTATTGCCGGCATCACACGGCTCGCGTATGAAATGTTGTAATCACAAGACACTCCTCTCCGTTCACCTGTACCCAGGATGACCTTTTCAGCGCCAACCAACGAGCCATCGATGTGGCCACGTTTTGGGCTGATATACTCTGAACTGAAGTATCCATATTTTGCCATTGACCCGACAAGAAGAAGAAGAAGAAGACAAGACACTAACTTGTCGAAGTCTTCACTGGTGCACAGATCGAGCAGGTCCATAGCGGCGATGCGTATGTTGTGCGTCTGCTTCAGCTGCGAGCCCAGGTGGATGGTGAAGCTCTCTTCCAGCCTGCTGGAGGCTGCCGGCTCCAGCAGGGCAGAGCTGAGGGTTGATATGTCCCCCAGGGGGCCTTCCGGGAAGGAACCCAGTGGGGAATCGCTGGAATAGACGACGCTAATCTCACTGCTATGTTTTTGAATACTCTCTCCTCCATCCAAAGGTTGTCTGGAAGGGATCGCGATAAGGCCGCCTTTGCGCATGTTAGCAATAATTTTTCCTGATATATTTGTTTGTTATTTTGTGCAACAAAGTGATTTTACTTACTTATTAGTTTAACAGCCATGGGCCTTCCACTATTGGGGATATTGCCATACTCACCACGCTAGGCAGGATAAGCGAGCGCAGTGCAAGGCGTTGTATTAACAGAGAACGAAAAAATAAGTAATTTATCTATAGTAAAAGCGCGTTAGCTTGGCAAGAGCCATTACCACTATACCATACTGCTAAGTTACAGTAATAGCACGTTCGCACCATGCACCTGCTCCTGCCGCTGTCGCGAATATTGCTCGAAATACTTCCGCGGGAGTATCAACGCGACTGAGTGTTCACACACTGCCTATATACTCTTCTCACACCAATACGAGTGAGAGATAGCAATACATGCCACACGCGTTCGTGCTGCCGTTCCTTTGACTCGCGCACGAAAAGTCGACAATCGAGGGAGCACGGGAAGTGGCAGCGGCATGACGAGTAGCAGCGCGAGTAACCTGTTCACACATTCGCGCTGCCCACTTCCCTTACTATTTCCCTGCCCATATTGGCATCGTGTGAACGTGTTATAAGAAAACAATGAATTACATTACTATTGAATGAATAAGTAGTTAGGTTTCTAAATATACATTTTTCCGATATCTTGATACCGAAACAAAAACGCGCAGCGGCAATACTCGTACAGTTCGCTGTGACACGAGCGGCACGAGATTCTATGTAGTAGTCGTGTGCGTATATGTCGGTCGGGCGTTGTATGTGTGAGTGCGCAAACCGGGCGTTAGTATGAAGTTAAACTACTGTTCCTTGTTATATTGTGGTATTAATATAACGGTTTATAACGGTTGTATTACCTGGGTGTGTGTATCAATTGTGGCTCGGCAGTGGCGGCCGTGTGATGGTCCAGGGTCTGCATGAGCCACGCGCGGTGTGTGTGTGTGTGTGTGTGTGTTTGTGTTGTTACCTGGGTGTGTGTATCAATTGTGGCTCGGCAGTGGCGGCCGTGTGATGGTCCAGGGTCTGCATGAGCCACGCGCGGTGTGTGTGTGTGTGTGTGTGTGTGTGTGTTTGTGTTGTTACCTGGGTGTGTGTATCAATTGTGGCTCGGCAGTGGCGGCCGTGTGATGGTCCAGGGTCTGCATGAGCCACGCGCGGTGTGTGTGTGTGTGTGTGTGTGTGTTTGTGTTGTTACCTGGGTGTGTGTATCAATTGTGGCTCGGCAGTGGCGGCCGTGTGATGGTCCAGGGTCTGCATGAGCCACGCGCGGTGTGTGTGTGTGTGTGTGTTTGTGTTGTTACCTGGGTGTGTGTATCAATTGTGGCTCGGCAGTGGCGGCCGTGTGATGGTCCAGGGTCTGCATGAGCCACGCGCGGTGTGTGTGTGTGTGTGTGTGTGTTTGTGTTGTTACCTGGGTGTGTGTATCAATTGTGGCTCGGCAGTGGCGGCCGTGTGATGGTCCAGGGTCTGCATGAGCCACGCGCGGTGTGTGTGTGTGTGTGTGTGTGTTTGTGTTGTTACCTGGGTGTGTGTATCAATTGTGGCTCGGCAGTGGCGGCCGTGTGATGGTCCAGGGTCTGCATGAGCCACGCGCGGTGTGTGTGTGTGTGTGTGTGTGTGTGTGTGTGTTTGTGTTGTTACCTGGGTGTGTGTATCAATTGTGGCTCGGCAGTGGCGGCCGTGTGATGGTCCAGGGTCTGCATGAGCCACGCGCGGTGTGTGTGTGTGTGTGTGTGTGTTTGTGTTGTTACCTGGGTGTGTGTATCAATTGTGGCTCGGCAGTGGCGGCCGTGTGATGGTCCAGGGTCTGCATGAGCCACGCGCGGTGTGTGTGTGTGTGTGTGTTTGTGTTGTTACCTGGGTGTGTGTATCAATTGTGGCTCGGCAGTGGCGGCCGTGTGATGGTCCAGGGTCTGCATGAGCCACGCGCGGTGTGTGTGTGTGTGTGTGTGTTTGTGTTGTTACCTGGGTGTGTGTATCAATTGTGGCTCGGCAGTGGCGGCCGTGTGATGGTCCAGGGTCTGCATGAGCCACGCGCGGTGCGCCGCTCGCTGCGCGTGTTGCAACGCGTCCAGTTGAGAACCCCATCTACGATAACACGACAAACATTGCAATGCGTCCAGTTGAGAACCCCATCTACGATAACACGACAAACATTGCAATGCGTCCAGTTGAGAACCCCATCTACGATAACACGACAAACATTGCAATGCGTCCAGTTGAGAACCCCATCTACGATAACACGACAAACATTGCAATGCGTCCAGTTGAGAACCCCATCTACGATAACACGACAAACATTGCAATGCGTCCAGTTGAGAACCCCATCTACGATAACACGACAAACATTGCAACGCGTCCAGTTGAGAACCCCATCTACGATAACACGATGTAACACCATTTTTTATAACGCGTTCGTTTGTTCGTTCACTGGTATTTCTGTCGTTATTTTGTGCACTTGACACTGGCCGATTTGCGTTCTGCGCGGCCATCTTGTTGAAAAAGTAAACGAGTTTTTTTTGCGAGTCGTTGACTTGACTGACTGTCGAGGATCGTCATTTTAATTTAAATTATTTTAGTGTGGTCGCTAAGATTTTTCCGACCGAGCTCCGTAGTTGAAACTGGCTCTGATAGCCCATGCAACCGGCATTCCTACAAAATGGCGCATCTGATCGCGGAGTCGAGATGACCGCCACCTTGTTTGTCACATGGCTACTTGTCGAGTGCCTTTAAAACCCCTATAAACAGGGGTTCTTCTGGAGGGGTGAAATTCTTCTGGAGGGATGAAGGTACATCTTTAAAGCTGGGGATTTTATCCGGAGGGATGAGGAATTCTTCCTGGTAGCGGCTGCAGTTTTGTTTAGAGACATGAAGTTTCTTTGTGAGGAAGTGGAATTTTACTGTGGGTGGGCCACCCGCTGTGAGGTCGGTAACGTTTGATTATTCACGTTTGGTGTCACCTGTGCCAGGCACACATCCGTATAAATTTTGGACATTGTCTCCGAAGCATCAATATCTGCATCTCTTCTCTCCGTCTAATGGTGTCGACGCTTATCTAGTGTTGGTTTTGCGAACTACACTGTTTTATTGTCGTGGAAGTGTGGATTCGGTTTTGCCGTTTCACTACTTACCTTTTGAACACTTTTCCGTTGGGCGTAAATGTGTTGACCCTCACCTTCGTCTCAAATCTGAGTAAACTTAATGGCTTTCGATGTAAGCTATTGAATGTTAATTTACTACGTATTTTTTTTTACATTTTCCGTTGGGCGTAAATGTGTTGACGCTCACCTTTATCCCAAATCTGAGTAAATTTAATGGTTTTGATGTAAGCTATTGAATGTTAATTTACTGTGTACTTTCTAACAATTTTTCCGTTGGGCGTAAATGTTTTTGCCCTCACTTTTGTACCAAATCTGTGTAAGTTGAATAGTTTTCATTGTAAACTAATGTGTACTAAATGATTACCTACTTTTTTTTACATTTTTCTGTTGGGCGTAAATATGTGGCCCTCGCCTTAGTTCACTTTAACCATTTCATACGTTAGGCGTAAGTTGTGCGCCCTTACTTTAGTACCCAATCTGCATAAATTGGTTTTTCTTTTGTTAAATTCTTATATGTCGGCTGTTTATATAACCTGTACACCCATACACACAAAAGTGGCGGCTCACCGAGCAAATGTAAGGCCCCATAACTTATAAACCTTATAAATAAAAAGGTTAAAAAAAATAATTAGTTGGTTTTCTTTCACCCTCTAAGAAAGGACCGTTACAATTTTGGCGCCCCCGGGTGGGCATTCATTTTGCGGAATATATTTCCTCGGCTACCGGTCTTTCGCTCGGAGCTGGTTGGTCGGGCGCACTTTTGCTGTGTATGGGGGTTTTAATTTTTTTTGTAACATTGTTATTTCTGTAACTCCGAAAATACTTCTGGACTACACTTGAGTAACCATTACTTTTTTATTACAACTTACCTTGTGAACTTACTTCGTAATTTTTCTTCTACGACTTTTAAACAATTTTTTTTAACATGGCGGAAAGACCCATCAAATTTAACGCATTGCATAAAGATGAACTGACGTACGAGGTGAGTGTTCGGGATGCGGTCCCCGCTGGTACAGTTGCGGAGTTGCGGAACCAGGTAGGTGACCCGGTTTTGAGGGAAGCTTTCTGGTGGGGCTCGGCGCCGAAATGTTTCTCGACAGAATTGGCCCCGAAATTTGAACGTTGCAGGGTAATACGTCGGTTCTTTCCCCTTGTGTATGAACTCGGGGACGAAAGGCATATCAGGGATCTGAAGGCGAAGGATCTCGTTTAAATTTATTTTGTTTCTTTTCTTTTAAGGGCGTTTTTTTTTGACGTGTCGTTTGTTGATGTGTTGTTATTTAAATGTCGTATGTTGGATGGTTGTACGTTGAGGATGTTGAAGGTTTGTGAACACCTTTGGCGTCATTTCTTTATCTGTGCGTGACGTGCTGTTTATGCAATTATTTTATATTTCTGTTGCTTTTGTATAGGTAGGTTTTACCTTTACGTTGGGCCTTACGGGCTGTGTGGGGCTTTGGGCTATCCTTTGATGGCTTTGGGCATGCGTTTGTTTAGTACCACGAGTTCATCGCCGTTGCGGCATTGAACTCAAGGGTCGTTTTGTTGTTGTGGCTGTGTCCGCGGTGTGCCTCTGGACACGGTGGCCGAGTTGGTTGATATGTTGTTATTTAAATGTCGTATGCTGGATGGTTGTACGTTGAGGATGTTGAAAGTTTGTGAACACCTTTGGCGTCATTTGTTTATCTGCGCGTGACGTGCTGTTTACGCAATCATTTTATTTCTTTTGCTTTCGTATAGGAAGTTTTTACCTTTTATGTTGGGCCTTACGGGCTGTGTAAGGCTTTGGGCTTTCCTTTGGTGGCCTTGGGCGTGCATTTGTTTAGTGCTACGAGTTCATTGCTGTTACGGCATTGAACTCAAAGGTGGTTTTGTTGTTGTGGCCGTATCTTATATGCGGTGTACCTCTGGACACGGTAACGCAGTGTCTAGTTAGGTCTACCATGTTTTTTTGTTTTATTAAGTTTCGTCGAATTTCCCAATGTCCGGACTGCAGAGATTAATTTGGTTCGTAACATCTGTCCTGACGTTTGGCTATTTTAGGGATTGGTTACTGGTAGAAAGGTACTTTTTGTAGAAGTAAGGAGCCTCAATGTCCGGACTGCAGAGATTAATTTGGTTTGTAACAACTGTTCTGACGTTTGGCTATTTTTGGATTGGTTACTGGTAGGAGGGAACTTTGTTGAAATAGAAAGGAGGCGCATATGTCCGGACTGTAAGGTATATTTTGTTTGTTTTGTCATCTGTCCTGACGTTTGGTTTTCCATGGTTTGCGATTTCCAGAAGGTTGATTTCCCATGCTCCGGCATGCTATTTTTTGGGTTAGTCCCGATAGCGTTTCTATTTTGTAGACTTAGTTCTTTTTTTGTCCCATCTAGTTTATTAGATTAGTTTTTTGTCCTAGCTTTAGCGAGTTTTTGTCGTTTTAGGAGCGGTCTCTAACTCCGTACAAAAAGAAGCCAAATATGAAGACACTAACTCTTGTATTATATTTCTAAGTATTCTTGTTAGCTTTAGCGAGTTTTGTCGTTTTAGGAGCGGTCTCTAACTCCGTACAAAAAGAAGCCAAATATGAAGACACTAACTCTTGTATTATATTAGTAAGTATTCTTGTTAGCTTTCGCGAGTTTTTGTCGTTTTAGGAGCGGTCTCTAACTCCGTACAAAAAGAAGCCAAATATGAAGACACTAACTCTTGTATTATATTAGTAAGTATTCTTTGTTAGCTTTAGCGAGTTTTGTCGTTTTAGGAGCGGTCTCTAACTCCGTACAAAAAGAAGCCATATACGAAGACACTAACTCTTGTATTATATTTCTAAGTATTCTTGTTAGCTTTAGCGAGTTTTGTCGTTTTAGGAGCGGTCTCTAACTCCGTACAAAAAGAAGCCAAATATGAAGACACTAACTCTTGTATTATATTTGTAAGTACTCTTGATAGCTTAAGCAAGTTTTTGTCGTTTCAGGAGCGGTCGCTAACTCCTTACAAAATAAGCCTTATACCAAGACTTAAACTTTTTCCAAACGGAGTTGCTTTTGTTGGTTTGTAGTTGGGTGAAATTTTGAGTCATGTCCTCAGGAACATGAACTCGTGTTTAATTTTGAAGTGAAGTGGAGTGGCATGCGTTGTACATAGTTACCTCGTGAACCTTGTGTTGTCGTACGGTTAAGTCGTAGAATAGTTTTGTTGTACGAATAGCATTACAATTTGTTTTGTCACCTTGATAGATCTTTAAGTTTTATGTAGGATAGAAGGCAGACGAGGGCGTCTGATCGAATTCCCTGCGTGAATTCTTACCCGGGAAAGGGGGAATTGTAACACCATTTTTTATAACGCGTTCGTTTGTTCGTTCACTGGTATTTCTGTCGTTATTTTGTGCACTTGACACTGGCCGATTTGCGTTCTGCGCGGCCATCTTGTTGAAAAAGTAAACGAGTTTTTTTTGCGAGTCGTTGACTTGACTGACTGTCGAGGATCGTCATTTTAATTTAAATTATTTTAGTGTGGTCGCTAAGATTTTTCCGACCGAGCTCCGTAGTTGAAACTGGCTCTGATAGCCCATGCAACCGGCATTCCTACAAAATGGCGCATCTGATCGCGGAGTCGAGATGACCGCCACCTTGTTTGTCACATGGCCACTTGTCGAGTGCCTTTAAAACCCCTATAAACAGGGGTTCTTCTGGAGGGGTGAAATTCTTCTGGAGGGATGAAGGTACATCTTTAAAGCTGGGGATTTTATCCGGAGGGATGAGGAATTCTTCCTGGTAGCGGCTGCAGTTTTGTTTAGAGACATGAAGTTTCTTTGTGAGGAAGTGGAATTTTACTGTGGGTGGGCCACCCGCTGTGAGGTCGGTAACGTTTGATTATTCACGTTTGGTGTCACCTGTGCCAGGCACACATCCGTATAAATTTTGGACATTGTCTCCGAAGCATCAATATCTGCATCTCTTCTCTCCGTCTAATGGTGTCGACGCTTATCTAGTGTTGGTTTTGCGAACTACACTGTTTTATTGTCGTGGAAGTGTGGATTCGGTTTTGCCGTTTCACTACTTACCTTTTGAACACTTTTCCGTTGGGCGTAAATGTGTTGACCCTCACCTTCGTCTCAAATCTGAGTAAACTGAATGGCTTTCGATGTAAGCTATTGAATGTTAATTTACTACGTATTTTTTTTTACATTTTCCGTTGGGCGTAAATGTGTTGACGCTCACCTTTATCCCAAATCTGAGTAAATTTAATGGTTTTGATGTAAGCTATTGAATGTTAATTTACTGTGTACTTTCTAACAATTTTTCCGTTGGGCGTAAATGTTTTTGCCCTCACTTTTGTACCAAATCTGTGTAAGTTGAATAGTTTTCATTGTAAACTAATGTGTACTAAATGATTACCTACTTTTTTTACATTTTTCTGTTGGGCGTAAATATGTGGCCCTCGCCTTAGTTCACTTTAACCATTTCATACGTTAGGCGTAAGTTGTGCGCCCTTACTTTAGTACCCAATCTGCATAAATTGGTTTTTCTTTTGTTAAATTCTTATATGTCGGCTGTTTATATAACCTGTACACCCATACACACAAAAGTGGCGGCTCACCGAGCAAATGTAAGGCCCCATAACTTATAAACCTTATAAATAAAAAGGTTAAAAAAAATAATTAGTTGGTTTTCTTTCACCCTCTAAGAAAGGACCGTTACAACGACAAACATTGCAACGCGTCCAGTTGAGAACCCCATCTACGATAACACGACAAACATTGCAATGCGTCCAGTTGAGAACCCCATCTACGATAACACGACAAACATTGCAATGCGTCCAGTTGAGAACCCCATCTACGATAACACGACAAACATTGCAATGCGTCCAGTTGAGAACCCCATCTACGATAACACGACAAACATTGCAATGCGTCCAGTTGAGAACCCCATCTACGATAACACGACAAACATTGCAATGCGTCCAGTTGAGAACCCCATCTACGATAACACGACAAACATTGCAATGCGTCCAGTTGAGAACCCCATCTACGATAACACGACAAACATTGCAACGCGTCCAGTTGAGAACCCCATCTACGATAACACGACATACGAACTACAGTAAGGCCATCCCAAAAAGCCATATTTGACAGCTGTCAGATTCGAGCTAATGCTATGGCAGAGGGTCTATTTTCCTTTGACGACATCTCTTTTAGTATGGAAATGACAGCTGTCAAAAAAGAGTTACTGGGATGGCCTTAATTTAATTGTTTTACTAAAACGCGGCTTGTGAAAACTACACTCCTGCCGCTGTCGCGAATATTGCTCAAAAACTTCCGCAGAAGTCTCAACGCGAGTGAGTGTTGCCGTTATAATACCCTATAGAAAGAATATCATGTGTTGTATGTATCTATAAATTGTCATACCTTTAACACCTGTATGTACTACTACCATGTGATATTATGCACAAATACTATATGAATATGAATATACTCTTCTCCCAGCAATACGAGTGGGCGAAATAGGAAACTCAGAAAATTTATTTGCAAGAATACAGTTTTTTTGGTGGCAATACATTCCACTCGCTGTCGTGCTGCCGTTCCTTTGATTTGCACACGGAAAGCCGACACGGGAAGTGGCAGCGACATGACGAGTAGCAGCGCGAGTAATCTGTTAACACGCTCGCGCTGCCCTTTCCCTTACCTTAATAATATTAAAGCCGAAATTGTTGTTTTCAGTGATTGAAAAATAATATGTAATGATCGCTTCGCTCGCTATACTTATTCTGTAGCTGTTGTAACAATACAGTTAGACGGCAGTCATTACACAACCATGTCAGAGGCCTGAAAAAGGCGGTTGAAAAACTCTGACACAAGGGTTCATCGGGTTGCTGGACTACTCGGTGTCCCACACGAAAAGAAGAAGAAGAACAACACAAGCTACTCTTTCGCACAAATTATTAAAAAAAGTGAAATAACTAAACTTGTACAATTGGCATTGGTAACTAACCTTATTGCTTCGGCAGCAATATCTTCCAGGCAACCAGGTATTAAGGAATAAGCTATTTTAAAGTATTATTAGTTTATTTTCTTAGTTTATTTTCTTGATCTTTTTTTATATTTATTTATTGAAACATAATTTGACTCTTTCTATTTATCTTGTGGTTGGCCTAATAGAGAATGCCGCGTGGCATTAGGCCCGCCCGTTTTACTTTCAGTGCAATAAAGATTCATAAATTAATAATAAAAAATAAAAATAAATCTTAAAAATATAATTTCGTCAGACGTATAAATGTCCGTTTTACAGCCGTTTATGCTCTGCCTAACCCGCAAGCGATATATACGGGATGTAAGGGACAGCCCTCCGAATACTAATAGGATGCATGCAGACCATGAAACTAAACAACTTTCCCCTAGATACATATGTCAGGAAACGAAAAAAATAATACAAGATCACGAACAGCTGACTGAATGTACTATGGGAAGTCTATTTCTTGTTACCTATTGTTTTGTTTTCGTTCAGTATCATGGTCTGAATGCATCCTATCAGTATTCGGAAGGCTGTCCCTTACAACCTGCGTCTAGTTTCAAAATCCGCTTATACGAGTTCTCATTAAATGTCAGTTATTCAAGAGAATTCGTTGAACAGCATATAAATTTTCAGTCAGACTTTGGAAGTAAATAATATTTGACTGATCAATTTGTTTTTAATTATATATTTCTTATCATTGCATCTAAAAAGTTCTAGCCTTAAGCCACCAACCAACTTTCCATCACAATCAAAAGGGTTACAGAGAAAGTTGCAATAATATTTGGAGGAATGATATATTGATAGGGAGTTGTCATTTTGAGACAAATTGGCATTTTAACAAGTTGGCATTTTGAGAAGTTGGCATTTTGCGAGCAGTTGTCATTTTGCGAAGTTGTCATTATGAGATGAGAGGGTAGTAATGGGTTTTGATCGAAAATGACAGTGACACTTGAAAGGCTTACGTAACAGAAAACTTTATAAACAGCAGCTTCATTTTGAGATCAAATACCACAACTTCCCACAAATGCCTTTTAGGGGGATTTGAAACTACAAACAAACAAACACACACATATCACGCCTATTATCCCTTGCGGGGTAGGCAGAGCGTAACCGGCCGCATTAAAGGTACATTTACGCCACGTCTGACATACTTGAGGGTCATTCGGAAATTTGTGTATCGCCATAGTGAGGTTGTCAGCCCATCGCCTAAAATTGCAATACACACCCTCTGGTCCCTTAGTCGCCTCTTACGACTCCCACGAATGACCCTCAAATATTTGTCAGACGTGGCGTAAACGTCCGTTTTTTGCGACCGTTTACACTCTGCCAAGGGATTATAGGCGTGATATATATAAAAAAATACACACTACACACTACGATATGTGTAAAAAAATTAGCTAAGAATATTTTAAGGGGTGAACCAGTACGTGAAACTGAACAACTTTCCCCAAGGAACATAGGTCGAAATATGAAAAAAAAATTTGGCCCTCCCATACAAATTATCCCGGCCGGGTAACACACTAAGTATGGGAGAATCAATTTTTCTTCCATATTTCGACCTATGTTCCTCAGGGAAAGTTGTTCAGTTTCACGTACTGGTTCACCCCTTAAAATATTCTCTGTTATTTTTTTTACACCATGTGTGTGTGTGTGTGTGTGTGAGTGTATATATATGAATAGTATGTATAGTGTGATGTGCCCCGGCTTTACCTGCCGGCGGCGAGCGCTTGTTGCTCGAGGTGAGCGGCCGCGAGCGCGGTCACCGCGTCTTCGGCATGCTCCTCCTGCGCGGCGCTCGACACACGCATCGCTTCTTCCATTTCCTTGGCTTGTCTGAAATTAAACGTCGTTTTATTTCATACTAGATTCCCGCCCAGCGGTGTCACCCGCTGCTAACCGTTTTTCCGAGGGAATAAGACATTTTAATATGGCCTATGCTCATCAGGGATAATGTAGGATTCGAATCGGTCCAGTCGTTTGAGAGCCTATTCAATTTTTCCCGTGGTAATAGTTGTTTTCCTGCGGAAAAGTGGCCTATGTGTTATTCCAGGTTATACTCTACTTGCGTTCCAAATTTCATCCAAATCTGTCAAGCCGTTTGAGCGTGAAGAGGGAACAAACATACTACATACACACACACACACACACAAACTTTCGCATTTTTAATATTATACTAGCTGTTAGCCGCGGCGTTGCCCGCATAAGTGTTGATAAGAACAATGCCATGTGTTAATCCATGTTACCTTCTATATGTGTGCCAAATTTAATTACAATCGGTCTCGCATTTATAACATTATAGAAGAATAATAATTATTTTATAGGTGCTTTAATTAGGGTTCCGTACCCAAAGGGTAATAACGAAAACCCTATTACTGAGGCTCGGCTGTCTGTCCGTTCGTCCTTCTGTCTGTCCGTCCGGTCTATCCGTCTGTCCGTCCGTCCGTCCGTCTGTCTGTCTGTCTGTCTGTCTGTCTATCTGTCTGTCTGTCTGTCTGTCTGTTAGTCTGTCTCGGTTCGGACATAATCTAGGAAGTATGGATTGGACTGAATCTGGGAATAACAGATCAGACTGTTTTTGGCAAGAATGGATCCATGGAAAAAATTACCTAATGTGTACATGTAAATATATTTTGTATTTATTTAAATACTAAATTTTAAAACACTTCCCATGTAAGGTATACAAATTTTGAAAACTTGCAAAATTTTCAAAAATTGTATTTACTTAGTTTAGGTATAGTTAATAAATGTATGCACAACTTTAATTTTATATCTGTAAATTGACTATTTGTATGCACATTTTTTATTCTTTATCCGACTGATTTTTACCTCTGTGTGAGTGTAGCTATATCGTGATCCCTTGACTGCAATGTGTTCCGAGTGGTCCTCGCGTACGAGGCTTCCACTTGCAGGATAGTGTCCAGCGCTGGGGAGTGGACGAGACGGTGGTAAGCAGCCGCAAACACCTCCTCATCTGAAGTCCCTATCTGCTCCGCAAAATCTACTACATTTTCCTGAAATAAAAAACTTTTCTTATGTAGCAATCAGACTAGTGAACTTCATCAAAAATACTGGTCATAATTTTTCAATAAAGCAGTTTCAGAAATAGACTTGATCAAAAAATTAAGACACAATTGCAGTGATATACATGCATTCGCTCAAAGGACCTGCTAGTGTTTTAAAATATAATAATCTGCCCAATGCAAATGTTTCTTATTGACATTTGCTAATACGAATATACAGGGTTATTTTTTAGTCAGTGCGCAAACTTATACCATAATATCAGAATCGTTAATAGGACATTTTAGGCAAATAAAAAAATATGTTTTATTTTTATTATTTTTTTATTTTTGTCTGCCTCATAAAAAATAAATCATGGACACACTACTTTTCAATCGGGGGTGCGTGAAAAAGGCAACAGCGCTCGCGCAGCGCACCCTTCAGACAGTTTCATTCAGTTCTCGCTTTGATTCCGTCGCGGGCGGGCGCGCACATGTGTGACACTACTTTCCCGCCGATCCCGAATTGATTTCGCGATGTCGACAGTTTTACGAAATGGTGCGTTCGTACTTTTTAAGTGGGGAAAATACCCGAGCAGCCCAATTAATGTACGCGGACGAAAGTTTACCTCGACTGCGTAATGCTGGCGTTGTGGACCCTCGTGTACCGAACCATTCAAAAACATTCCTCAACGTTATGCAGCGGCTGTTGGATCACGGGCAGTTTACGGTAAGTAACTGTTAATTAAACGGCTATTGTACTTAGCTACCTACTGCCTACCTAGTGTTCTAGGTAAACTTTTTGCAGTTTACTTTATCTTAAATGCAGTTGTACATTAAGGATAATTCGGTTAAAATCATCAAAGGGCAGGCACGCGCGATACGAGCTACCTCATATCATCAGTGTACATAAAGCTTTCTGGCAGTGCAGATGAATTACCCGCCACGCCGTGACGCCGGCGCCGCGCCGGCGGCAGATTTCTTCTAAAAATTTAATCGTTGGCGCCACTATGTCTGGCGCTGTAAGACGCGGTGACTAATCGCGACGTTGTCAAACCATCACAACCTCTGTTGTATGCAGGTTGTGTAGGCTTTTTAGGTACTATCAGCAACGGCTCCAGTTGCCATTAAAGTCTTTACTGGTTATTTTTAAAGAATATTAGAAAAACCTTTGAATGTTGATCTTTTGAAATGGGTATCAACCTTTTCTGGTTATTCTTGTTAACTGTAAGAAAAACCATTCTTAAGTTGATCACGTAGATGGTTACTTGAGGTGCTGTACAATCCCGAGTTACCGTTATGGATTAAACATTTACATGTCTTGCTTATGCTAGTAGTAGCTGCTAATTCTTAACCAAACTGGGAAAAATCCAACTACGTCATTAACAAAATAATCTTGTCTCTCCGCATAAACTAGAAACAGGGACCATCATATCAAGAGACCAACTTTTAAACCACTACACCACGGAGGCAGTTTAAGTGTAGGTACTTGTGAGATAGGTACTTAGTTGTTGTAGGTATCACCCGCACGCACCCCGGTACCAATAGCGGTCATTAACCTGGACTGGTCATTGACCTGTGCTGTAGGTAGAAGCTAGAACACAGTCAGCTGATAGGTTTAACAGGGCCACGCGCGACGTTGCCATACCGGAAGATAGCTAGTGAACCTAATAGGGTGATCCACACTTACGTACGATACTGGGATAAGTTTAAGTGCGATTATTTAAATTTTTTTGTTCTAAGTCAGGTGTAAAAAATAAATACATATTTTCTAAAATTTGATAACCATTACGTATGTTGAAGCTGCGCACTGACTAAAAAATAATCCTGTATATGGTGTAAAAAAATTTGCTGAGAATATTTTAAGGGGTGAACCAGTACGTGAAACTGAACAACTTTCCCCAAGGAACATAGGTCGAAATATGAAAAAATTATTTGACCCTCCCTTATTTAGTGTGTTACCCGGCCGGTATAATTTGTATGGGAGGGCCAATTTTTTTTTTCATATTTCGACCTATGTTCCTTGGGGAAAGTTGTTCAGTTTCAAGTACTGGTTCACCCCTTAAAATATTCTCAGCAAATTTTTTTACTCCATGTACAACATACCCTATACTCCCAACCAGTAACACACCACACCCGTCCACAAACCCCCTTTTCTCCCTCCCTACTCACTAGTCACCTATCCTTTACACCTTCCCTATCCCCATCCTACAATATGTTCAAAGTCATTCAAATAAATTTACACCACTCCAAAGCCGCTTCGGCTGCACTTACGCAGCAAATGAACGAGAAGAGGCTCGATATGGCTTTGATTCAGGAGCCGTGGATTAATGGAAACGCGGTTCTTGGGTTAAGTGCCTCAGGTAAGTTACTTTTTAATTCCGGTGGCACCAAACCCAGAGCATGTATAGTGTTTAAGAATAATACAAAATTTTTACCTATACCTTATTTCTGTACAGATGATTTAATCGCTGCTTATGTTATCCTGCCGGGACAGCAGGGTAAGAAAATCGTAGTCTGCTCTGCATATCTCGCTGGAGAGGAGGCTGACCCTACTATACAACTTGCACCCCTGGTAAATTACTGTGAGGACCAGAAGGTGGACCTGCTCCTGGGGTGCGACTGCAACTCGCATCACACCTCTTGGGGCAGCACGAACACGAACGCACGGGGTGAGCTATTGTATGATTTTATGTTATCTAAAGGACTTTTCTCACTAAATATAGGACTGGAGCCAACCTTCGTCACCAGGGCGCGCAGAGAAGTCTTAGATATCACCATGTGCTCAGAGCACTTCGCAAATCACGTCTCGGGCTGGCACGTCACCGACGACGCGTCGCTATCTGACCACAGATACATCAGATTCGACATTGCTACCAAACTTGGCAAGCAAGTGGAATCCTATCGGAATCCCAAGAAGACGGACTGGGAAGGCTACAAAGATAGCCTGACCCAGGAAGTGGTTACGATAAAAGCCGTCAAATCCAAAGAACAACTAGAGTACGCGGCGGACACAGTAGTGAAAGGCATGATTAACGCCTATCATGAAAATTGTCCCCTACACACCTTGACTACCAATAGGAAGGTACCATGGTGGAATAACAAACTTATGCGGATTAGGCAAAATGCCCGGTGTCTCTTCAATAGAGCTAAAAACACCGGGGATTGGGATGCCTATAGCAGAGCCCTTACGGGGTTCAATAAGGAACTTAGGAAGGCAAAAAGAAGATCTTGGAGACGGTTTTGTGAGACGATCAACAGCACTCCTCACATTGCCAAGATTCACAAGATACTATCAAAGACGCCTCCGTCGCATCTGGGACTGTTAAGAGGACCGGATGGGACCTTCACGAACTCTGCGGAGGAGACACTTAGGCTTCTTGCCGAGGTACACTTTCCTGGATCTGAGGTTCTGGGTACGAAAGGGAGAACAACCTCGCAGGGAAGAAGAACACATCGGCCTACCTTAGAGGACTGGCAAAGAGCCTCCTCCGTCATAAAACCCCAAAGGGTGCAGTGGGCCATGAACAGCTTTCAGCCATATAAAACCGGAGGGGTGGATGAAATCTTTCCTGCCCTTCTACAGCACGGGAAAGAAGTCATCCTATCGATTGTAGTAAAGATCTTTAGAGCCAGTTTGGCCTGGGGATGCTTGCCACTACAATGGACGAGGGTTCGAGTGAAGTTTATACCCAAAGGCGGAGATAAAGATAAAGCAGAACCCAAGTCCTATAGACCTATAAGTCTTACCTCGTTTTTACTAAAAACCATGGAAAAGGTAATAAATCTGCACATTAGGGAAAACTATTTAACTGTCATGCCCCTACATGTCAAGCAGCACGCATATCAGAAAGGCAAGTCTACCGAAACAGCCCTTATGGAGCTAACGGACAGACTTGAAAGGGCACTGGAGGATAAGGAGATAGCCCTTTGCGCCTTTCTTGATATAGAGGGGGCATTTGATAACACATCCACGGATGTGATACTCAAATGCTTGAATCAGAGAGGCATCGATAAAACGACTCTCACCTGGATCGAATCGATGCTTACCACAAGGATAGTCACAATGGACCTAATGGGCACTGCTGTTGACGTCAGGGTGGACAGGGGCTGTCCTCAAGGCGGTGTACTGTCTCCCCTGCTATGGTCAATTGTAGTGGACTGTCTGCTCAACGAGCTTAACTCGGCAAACCTTCCCACGCAAGGGTACGCCGACGACCTGGTCATCCATATTGTGGGCAAATGTCCCAATACGGTATCAGGTCTCATGCAAAATGCACTTAGAATAGTGGAACGGTGGTGCGTAAACAACAAACTCTCCGTCAATGCCAACAAGACCGTTATAGTTCCATTTACGCAGAAGAGGAACCTAGAAAGGCTGCGGCCTCCTACACTCTTCAATAGGACTATAGAATTTTCATATGAGGTTAAATATTTGGGCATGTACATGGACCACAAACTCATATGGAACAAACACATAGACAAGACTGTCAAGAAAGCAAAGTCAGCACTAGGAACTTGTTGTCGCCTAGCAGGGTCCAGATGGGGTCTTAAGCCGAAACACACAATGTGGCTGTATACCGCCGTGGTGAGGCCTATGATCACATACGGCTGTGTAGTATGGGCCAAGAAGGCTACCATGACCACCTACATAAACACCCTAAATGGACTCCAAAGACTTGCTTGTCTGATAGTAACTGGAGCCATCTCCTCAACACCCACCCTGGCCATGGAGGCACTTCTCAACCTGCCTCCGCTTCACATAGTGATACAAAAAGAAGCCCGATCATCCATGCTTCGGGCAATAGAGGTGGGAAAGGAGTACTGGCTCTCGGGTGTCATGAGAAACCTACGGGACAGTCTCATGAATATACCACTCATGGCAATGCCATCTGACGCGATGACTCTATCGCTTAACTTCGTAAGACTTTACAAAGTTATAATACCTGAAAGGGCGGAATGGAAGGAAGGTACAATCCCTCCCATTTTTAGAAAAGCGGAATTAGTCTGGTTCACGGACGGGTCCAGGAGGGAAGGACGTGCTGGCTCTGGTGTCTATTGTCAAAGGCCCAAAGTCGGTAAGTCAACTAGCCTGGGACCATTCGCAACCGTCTTCCAGGCTGAGATGTATGCAATAATTGAATGCATACATCTCAATCTGGATTACAAAAGAAAAAGGATTTTAATCTTATCGGATAGTCAGGCAGCACTAAAGGCGTTACAATCCGATAACGTGAGTTCCAAGCTGACTATGGAAACGATTACGCTCCTGAATCAGCTTGGCACCCAAAATGATGTGACTCTGGGCTGGGTCCCAGGTCACTCAGACATAGGAGGAAACGAGGCGGCGGATGAACTGGCTGGACAGGGCTCGGGAACACGTCCCACGGGGCCAGAGCCCTTTCTAGGCATCAACAAAAGTGCACCTCGCCGAGTCCTATACATATGGGCGACCCAACGAGCTCAGGAGCTCTGGAAGGGAACAGCAGGACTAACACACTCCAAACTGCTAATCCGTGGATTCTCCCAGAAATACACTTCCGAGATACTCACAATGAACCGGAACAACCTTAGGATGATTACACGGGCACTCACTGGCCATTGTAATCTCAACAAACATCTCTGCAGAATGGGGCTGACTGAATCCCCATACTGTAGATTCTGTGCTGAGGACGATGAAACACCGCTTCATGTACTCTGTGAGTGTGATGCACTTGTGCAAACTAGGAGCCGGACTACGGGTGGCCCCTTGTTGTCCCCAAAAGAGGTCCAGTCTCTTAACCCCAAACAAGTCGTGGCCTTCCTTAGGTCGGCCCGACTGGATGAGGTAATTTAAAAAGAAAGGGCTAGCTACAATAGATCTGCAAAGGTCGCAGTGGCTGTTGGTCTCTCAGGACCAACCCCTAATTCTCAAATAATAATAATAATACCCTATACTGGGTAGAAAGGGCATACAGACAATAGTGATTAACCACTTCGCTCAGGTCGAATTTTGCAACAATAGATTTGTATTGTACTTCAAGCACACATGTGTGCTGTTACGAGCGGAGTAGTTAATTAGTGATTAAGAAATAAAATTAATGGCATGAATCAAATGAAATCAAACAATATGTAATGCAATTAAACTATTATAATTAAATTTTCATACTTACCTATATTAAGAAATGAAATGTATTTGAATGAATTTATATAATGTAATGTCTGAATAAAGGCTAAATACATACATACATACATAAATCACGCCTTTATCCTTTACGGGGTAGGCAGAGCGTTAACGGCCTTAAAACGGATATTAACACCACATCTGACATAATTTTGAGGGTCAATCAGATAACTGTGTATCACTATAGGCTAAATTATTATCATTATTAAATTACATGAATTATTTATTTATTATTACCCTATACTGCTTCTCCCATCCCTTGACGATCCCATCCACATCAATTTCTGATCCCTTCAGTTGATCCAGGAGTTTTGCATCTCTCTCATTGTGGAAACTCTTTGTCTCCTCGGCCACAAATTCTGCTAGTTTCTCATTCAATTCTGTGAAAGATCAACAGTGATACGGTGCATACATTTTAGGTGTTTTCCCTGATGTTATGCTGAACAACTTTTAACTGTAACTTTCTATTAAATCTGTCCATAATATAAATCAAGAATCACTCGTTATGAAGGATATGATTCGTACACTGTATCCTACGGGGTAGGCAGATCGTCAAAATCTTATTAAACACACATATCACGCCTATAATCCCTTGCGGGGTAGGCAGAGCGTAAACGGCCGCATAGAACGGACATTTACGCCACGTCTGACAAACATTTGAGGGTCACCCGGAAAATTGTGTATGGCCATAGTGACAGGTTGTCAGCCCATCGCCTAAAATTGCAATACACACCCTCGAGTCCCTTAGACGCTTCTTACGACTCCCACGGGCAAGAAATGGGGTGATACTATTCTAAGCCGGCATCACACGGCACCATTAAAAGCAGATGATAAAAGCCATAATTATGCCGATGAACGTAAACAAACAGGGCGTAAACATATTGAACTTATCAGAGTGAACTTATCGGGTCCTAAACCTAAAAAAGGGCAAAGCTATGCAAACCGGACATTATTAAGCGTTTATACAATGAAAAAACCTAGTCACCTTCTTCCAAATACACGGGAATTCGGAACATATTGAGGAGTCTTTGCACGAGTTCTCTCGTCGAGCCTTCATGAGGGATTTCCACCGGAACCTCCAGTTTAAACAACATATTCTCGTTGGTACACGTCGGGTATGAAAACCGAAAGGTTTTAGTTACATTTGAAACAGTTTCCACAGTCATTTTCACGGTATATTGGATGAAAACCAAGATCAAAACATAACACACAACAAGGTGGAGGAGAGGAAGTGCCAGCCACTAGTGCCACAGAGTACTGCACGTACAGAGAATCTAAATTACGATCTAAATAGATGATTGACTGACAGCTGACGCACAACTTCACGGTGCGCCACGATCAAGCAACATGTCGAGATATGTAAAACGAGAATTGTAGGTCTATAGCGACATAGACAAAAACACATACTTAGTCCTAACGCTTACTATAAATGACATTTTGGCGAAACGCGAAATTGGAAAACTGCTTTTTAGGTACTCAGCGACTAAAGGGGTGGTTCGATATCGTCTAGGGGCACGTTTGCACAGCTGTTTCTCCGAGTCGGTATTTTCTGCGATGACAGGTCATAAAACCGCGTTTTAGCACGCGCCAGTCAGGATAAATTTTCTTCCATGCGCTCCAAAACGCGGTTTTACACGAACTGTCAAAGTTTAAAAGAGCGACGAAAGATAATTGAGAAAACTGGGAATACGGGGTAACTAGGGAGAGCAATAGAAAACACGTCCATTCGTTAACACGGCTTTAATCGAGGAACAGAATATAAACTACCCACTATATTATTTATAATCAAAGATAGATCTTACATCTACCCCATACATCACACCCTCACCCTTAATTAACAGCAGTCCTTAATTGGAAACAACACATAAGTAATCCTTACACTAGGTTTTTTTTTTAATAACATAGGTTATACAAGTACTAATTTTACAATATTTATTTATATTATTAATCTATTTCAAAACCATATCTCAGTACTGGTTTAAGAGTTTCCCTAGGTCTCAAATTAGGACCTGATGCAATAACCGGCGGAACGAGGGGAACCTGAGCAGCCTGTGTATCAGACGTACTCGCAGACTGCGAGTCCTGTGTAGGTCGCGCTGGACCAGATGGCTCTGACCCTTGACTAGCAACATTCGCAATTTTTATAGGCCAACCAAAAGCAGACCAATTCTTTTTAAGTTGATCTACGTGTCTTCTCATTGGTGAACCGTCCTCGTTATCCACTATATACGTACGAGAGCCTACATTGTCTCTTATCCTACCATGCAGGTACCCATTTCCTCCCTCCTGCATAACTTCGCGCCATGACTGTGTCACCTATTTGAAATTCTCTATTGGTGCCTCCCGCATGCACTACTTGTTTATTTTGGGCATTAAGTACCCTACTCTCTACTTGACGTTCTTCTCTTAACAAATCCAACCGTGAGCGCAAATTCCTTCGTTGTAAAAGTGATGCTGGCGAGACCCCGGTGGTCGCGTGCTCCACGTTCCTATATGCCATTAAATAGGCTTGCAATGACACATCTATATCAACGCCTTCCCTATTCGCCTTCTTCAAAACACGTTTGCAAAGCTTTACTGCTCCCTCTGCAGCTCCATTTGAAGATGGATGATAGATAGGCGTATACGTGACTTTTATACCGTTATTGCTCATAAAATCTATATACTCTTTACTGGAAAATGGAGGACCATTGTCGGACACTATTTCCTTTGGCAAACCGAACCTGGCAAAGGTTTCCCTTAACACCTTTATAACTGCCGATGCTGTTGTTCTAGACATCAAGAATATTTCTAACCACTTACTTGTAGAGTCTATTAAAACCAAGAAAGTTTTTCCCTGATAGGGACCAAGAAAATCTACATGAAGACGTGACCAGGGCTCAGGAACATATCGCCAGGGCTGCGGTGGTGCGCGATTGGGAGCGACCGCCTCAGCAGTACACGCACTACACGATCTACACGTGCGCTCAATGTCCGCGTCGATCCCAGGCCACCACATGATGCTACGTGCCATGCTCTTCATCTTCACAATTCCCATGTGCCCTATGTGTAACTCGGCTAATAGTTTATCGGTCAACTCCTTCGGTATAACTAATCTATAACCCCAAATTATGCAACCTAAATCTATATAAAGTTCTTCCCTTCTTTGGAAATATGGTTTCAATTCTTCTTCCTTGCAATAACTCGGCCATCCTGTCTGTATATACAGATAGACCCGTCTCAAAATCTCATCACATTTGTATGCCTTACGTACCGTCTCTTTAGTGACCGGCAAAAACTTTTGTATGAAATTAATGTAAGTAACATCCCGTGTTTTACGTGTATGTTCCGCGTTACCAACAGGCAGCCGTGATAATGCATCTGCTGCATTTTTCTCGCTACGTATATACTCAATATCATAATTATAGCCAGCCAATATTACCGCCCAGCGCTGCATCCGACTCGCCGCCATTACCGGAATTCCTACTTTGTCTCCGAAAATTGTGACCAGTGGTTTATGATCGGTGCGTAAAGTGAATTTACGCCCATAAAGATATTGATGAAATTTCCTTACACCGTATATGATCGCTAACGCTTCTCGCTCGATTTGTGAATATGACTTTTCAGCCGAGTTGAGAACTCGTGAAGCGTACGCAATCGGCCGCTCCCCTGTTGGTGTCATATGCGATATCACTGCCCCCACCCCCTGTGAACTGGCATCTGCGGTTAAAATTAACGGTAATTTCGGTGAATAATGCGCTAAGACCTGACTAGATATGAGTGCTTTCTTAATTTTATTAAATGCATGCACACATTGCTCATCCCATTCATAAGTGACCCCTTTTTTAAGTAAATTATACAATGGTGACAAGGTAGTACTTAAATCGGGCACAAACTTCGCATAGTACATGACTAACCCCAAGAAAGCACGAAGTTCTGAAATATTATTTGGCTGCGGTGAATTTTTGAATCATCCAACTCAAACTGTGCGTAGGCTTGAGACAAGTCTAGCTTAGTAAACTTTTCACCCCCGTGTAATTTAGCTAACAAATCCTCAACTTTTGGCAAAGGAAAACGGTCCACCTCAAGACATTTATTCAAAGTACATTTAAAATCTGCGCAAACGCGAATACTGCCATCTTTTTTCATGACCGGCACGATCGGTGTGGCCCAGTCAGAGCTGCTAACGGGTGAGATAATGCCGTCTTGTACCATCTGGTCCAGCGCACGCTCCACCGGCTCGCGCAGCGCATACGCCAGCGGGCGCGCGCGCAGGAACACCGGTCGTGCGTCAGGTCGCAGTCGGAACCCCACCGCTCCGCCGGTGTACCGCCCCAGGCCGTCCGCAAACACTTCACAGTATCTGGAACTAAATGATCTCAAATTAAAAATTTCTTTTGAATGGCTTATAGAATAACACGATATTGTTTCGTAATAATCTAGACCTAATTCTTTAAGCCACATTCTACCTAATAAATTGGTTTTTCCGTGCTCCACAACGTACAAATCTAAATATTTCTCCTTATCACCATAACTCACTAACGGTGTGATTTTACCTACTGGTATTACCCTCTCACCCGTATAATAGCGCAGTGTCAAATCAGTGTCTTTCAACACACACGTATTCTTAAATAAACAATCATAACATTTCTTACTAATCGTCGAAATAACTGAACCTGTGTCAATCTCCATAATTAGTTTGCAGCCTTGTATATCAACATTTAAGGTGTATGGTGCAAACTTTTTTGCAGATTTGCTGTCCATTGAAAAATTATTTACCTCATCACTTGCTTCACTCAAAGACTCAGCTGAATCTTCTTGTGCTATCCGTTCCACTGACATGTTGAAAACTGGCCCGCTGCCACGTAAATTGGGACACATTCGCTTTAAGTGTCCTTGCCTATTACAGACCCGGCAGACATACTGCTGAAATTTACAGGATCTCATTTCATGCTGTCCTCCACACGCCTCACAGTTACCCTTTTCATTTTTTTTATTGTATTGCATGGCTCTATTGCCGCTTATCGCTCCGCTCTTGCCGCTTGGACCGCCGCCGATTGCTAATGACCCTCTTGACCGTGTAGTACAGTGCGTCCCGTTCGCACTCGCACCCATACGCACACCGCTGTTGTTGCCATCACTTGCTCGCTCGCGCCTTCCTTCTCGCGCTAGCATGTGGACCGACGACGATGGTGCTAGTGATGTGACGTCACCCCCTCGGTTACGTCCTTCCACCGCTGCAGCATCTGTCTCAGCCGCCTCCATGCTCACGGCGATCTTATAGGCTTTATCGAAGTCTATGTCTTCTTCCGTAAACAATCGCTGTCGAATGCTCTCGTTAACCAACCCGCACACAAATTGGTCCCGCATATTTTCTTTTAAATTTTCAGATGAAAACTTGCAATATTTTGTTAATTTTTTTAGCTCGGCTACGTACTCTGCAATGGTTTCATCTGTTCGTTGTACGCGCTGTCTAAATTTGTAACGTTCTGCTAAGAAACTTGGATCTGGACTAATATGTTTTTGCATAATCTCCACCAATTCTTTGTACGTTTTCTTGGACGGCTTTACAGGTGTACACAAATTGTCCAACAGTGAATATGCTTCACCACCCATGACCGTTATCAATATAGGCACGTACCTTTCGGCTTTCACGTCATTTACTAGAAAATATTGTTCCAAACGGTCAATGTACAAGCTCCAATTGTCTTTTGTGACGTCAAACTGTTCAATCTTGCCGAGCGACATTTTCGAACACACAGTACACTCGATCCACAGTTCCGCAAACAGTTATTATACTTTTCACAGCACACGGGTCCTTTCCGTTAATCGTCGCCACTGAGAAAACTGGGAATACGGGGTAACTAGGGAGAGCAATAGAAAACACGTCCATTCGTTAACACGGCTTTAATCGAGGAACAGAATATAAACTACCCACTATATTATTTATAATCAAAGATAGATCTTACATCTACCCCATACATCACAATAATATTATCCGTGGTGTCCGTGGTCCATTGAACATTTGAACGCGCTTGGAACGCTAGTTGTTTGGCTGATTGGCTGGCAGTATCACAGAATATATAATAGTACTAACGTAGCAGTATGGGCTACTACCCTCTTGGCTACCCTCCACATCCTACCTATTTTTGGCTAATTCTATTAGAATATCTTCGATTTTTGGGTCAGCAGCTAGCCGTACGGTTCACGACGGGAGTTTAATACAACATCGACAGGGCGCAACATTCAAATCAAACCTATTTTGACCTTCAATACGAGCAACCTATTAATTTTAAAGATTTATCCACCGATTTACTGTGTCAGAACACGTTACAAGTTGACTCGGACCGAGTGCACTCGGAGGAAAAAAGCGGACTCGGACATGACTCGGTCCGAGCCGACTCGTAACGTGTACCTAAACCGGGCTGCCTGCCCGCCCCCTCCCCGACCAGAAAGTTACCGAAACATTACATACATACATACATACATAAATCACGCCTCTTTCCCGGAGGGGTAGGCACTACTTCCTTCCACTTACTACGATCCTGGCATACTTCTTTCGCCTCCTCCACATTCATCAATCTCTTCATGCATGCTCGTCGGTTTAGGGTACTCTTGACCTGACCTTTCTTTAGCACGTCCCCGATTTGATCGAGGTACGTTCGTCGAGGTCTTCCCCTTCCGACGTTCCCATCCACACTTGCCATATACACCTGTTTCGTTAATCTTCTTTCATTCATCCTCTCTACATGACCAAACCATCTAAGCATACCCTTTTCTACACCAGTCACTATATCTTCTTTTATACCACAACGTTCCACAACGTTCCACAACGTTCCGAAACATTTCTTACAAGAAGAAAGAAAGAAACATTTTTGTTATCATTCATGAGAACAATAAACTATAACTCATTATTGGTGCAGGGTACTTTAATTAATTGCTAATTAATAAATTATAATCGTGTTACTTAATAGGTAAGCGTGAATTTTTAGGGTTTCGTAGTCGACAACCCCATATTTTCGCCAACTCTGTGTCCATCTGTTGCCTAGGAATTTTTGCACCTGTTCACATGAATGCACCGACAACATTACATTACTAGCCACATCAGTCCACTGCTGGACATGGGCCTTCCCCTATTGGGGGAATATTGCCATACTCACCACGCTTGACAGCAGTCGCGTATTTATACAAGGGAGGATTAAAACCCTGAGTGACTATTACAATACAAAATCACGGCAATCATATAATCAATAATAATTATATAAGGTTTTTCGAAAGTTAGTTAATAAGTTTTATTCAAACGTGGATGACTACGAAACCCTATATCTTGGCGTGTCTGACACACTCTTGGCAGTAATTTTCATTTAATTAAAATTAATTGTATATGAGTTGTTTATAGCAAGTGGAAGACATTGAATTCTTTAAATCCTTTTACTACTTAAGTTCAGAATCTTCAACATGTTCATTTTTGTCGTTAACTTACCCTTAGTGTTAGTTTTAGTAATGAATGAGGTTTCTTCATGTAAGTCATTTAATTTTTATTATTCCTAAATTTGTTATTTCTATACTCGACGAGAAACACAACAAACAAGCAAACAAACTGTTGGTTCCCTTTTGCCCTCTTTATCCACTATCCCAACTTGTCCTGTCCCTTTTATTCTCGCTGTCCACCTCCATGTTATCTAACCGTGGTCAACGGGCATAATTTTGTCACATCCTACGGCGAGCTGCGGCGCGGCGGCTGATTCAACAACGGTTTAGTATTTTTGGTACGTAGGTTAATCTTACTATTTGGAAGGATATTTTAAATGATCTTGTGGACATCATTATTAAACAAAATATAAAAGTTTTACTAAATAATAATAAAAATAACAAATCTTCCAAAACGCAAGTGTTTTTTTTAAATTTACGTTTAATTTCTCTGATTGTCGGATTTTTACTGCCTGCAATATTTTAATACATACATACATAAATCACGCCTATATCCCTTACGGGGTAGGCAGAGTGTTAACGGCCGTAAAACGGATATTAACACCACATCTGACAAAAGCTTGAGGGTCAACTAGATGACTTTAGTGTATGACTTTAGTGACAGGTTGTCAGCACATCGCCTAAAATTGCAGTACACATCCCTCGAGTCCCTTAGTCGGCTCTTACGACACCCATGGGTTAGAAATGGGGTGATGCTATTCTAAGCCAGCATCACACAGCATATTTTAATAATTGGATTATAATAATAATAGAATCTAATCAATCTAATTAATCTTCAATTTAATTTAATTTTCAATTCAACATCATATTTATTTAAAAAAAAATATATACATACACATATCACGCTTACTATCCCATGCGGGGTAGGCAGAGCGTAAACGGCCGCAAAAACGGACATTTACGCCACGTCTGACATATATTTGAGGGTCATTCGGAAAACTGTGCATCGCCATAGTGACAAGTTGTCAGCCCATCGCCTACAATTGCAATACACACCCTCAAGTCCCTTAGTCGCCTCTTACGACACTTTTTCTTGGCGGTCATTTCAATAGTGAGTCCAGTTGTTCTGAGATTTTCAGATTTTTTAAGCTTTTCCTAATCTTCTTTTCTGTCTCTGCTAATTATAACTCCTCCGTTTTTGGTTCCTCTTACTCCACGAATGTGCAACTTGAGTTCAATTCAATTCAATTCAATTTTTATTCAGTAAAAAATATACATTGTCATTAGGTCAAGTAAATTAAATTAATTACACAAGTGTAAAGTAATTAAAATACAATGTGTACAGAGTATAAGTAAAACGTTTTTAATTTAATTTATATAATAATAATATTTCAATTTATTCATTTAGGAATTCAGTTACTGTGTAAAAAGCCTTTTGCGTCAGCCAGGACCTGAGGCGGCGACAAAATGTAGGATAAGAGACCACGGTTCTGATCTCCGAACGAATTTTATTATAAATTCGGGGACCCATAACTTGCAAAGACGTATCCGATTTTTGCAGCCTCCGCCGAGGCACTAACAGCTCTCCTTCTCTGCTCTTGCACATACGCTGCCGCAGCAACACTTTTTTAGGGAACTCACTGATATTCGTCCTGTCGTATTTTGCGGCCTCCAGTATATATAAGCAAGGTACTGTAAGGATACGCATGTCTACAAAGTATTGCTTTGCGGGGTTATCGGGCGGGAGCCGGGCCATTATGCGAACAATTTTCTTTTGGAGTACAAATGGTCTGTCTCTATCTGCAGAAAATCCCCAGAGATCAATGCCGTAAGCGAGATGGGAGTGAAAGTAACCATAGTAAGCTTTCAGAAGATTTTGCCTCAACAGAGTAGCTGTAAGTCGAGATTTCGAGATATTGCGTGGTACGCCGAGTTAAGTTTGCCGCATAGGGCGTCAATATGCTCGTGCCACTGCAGGCCTCTGTCGAAACAAATCCCACAAAACGAGTGTGGCTTACCATGGGAACACTCACCCCACTCACACACGTTCTTCAGGCTTGATTAGTGATTTTACAAATTTCCTGGTATCTTCACTTGACTTGTCCTTATTTGCAGAATATATAGTAATGCTGCTGCTTGCGGTGGGGCAAATGACTGAATTATTTCTTATCTTGACTGTGTCAGCAAAAGATAAAAGAGCTGTACTGCGGGAATCGAGGATGACTTCATACATTGTTTTAAATCTTTAATTTGTGCAGCGATTTCTATTTCTTCATCTCTATTACTAAGTTCATTAATCTAGCGGTCTATTTCTGGAGTGGTCACAAGCTCGATGTCAGGATCAAACATGGTTGGTCCTGGTATATCTCACACATGTGATATAAATACATAAGTAGGTACATTATCGCACTATTACACTTGCATAATTGTCACGTGCTGACTATGCGGAATGTTGACACAGTTTCGAATTTGTTGTTATGATTTAAGTAAAAGAGCCTCAAGTGGCTCCCGATCCGGTTACGCAGGAATACTCGTATACTCTGCTTACTTTTTAATGTGCTAGCAAACCCATGCGCCCCGAAATATTTGCGTGAGCGCTTTAATTTCTCACGTCCTCAGGACCAACCATGTCGCCCGAATATTAGAACTGTTCTGGCTATTCCTCACCATCGCACTGACTTCTACTCATACTCCTTCACTGTGCATGCGGTTAGGTTATGGAATGCACTGCCACACACTGTTCGTGACAGACAGCCCTTCTATCGCTGTCTTTAAGAAGAGAGTAAAGGAATACTATCTTTCACTGTCGTAAATTGCAAGAATATGTATGTATATGTAGGTATATAATATGTAATATAAATATATAAGTAGGTATTTTTTTTCTTTTTTTGAGGTACGGTTTATTTAATTGTAGGTATATTTTTGAATGTAAGTTTATTTAGGTATATTTAATCTATTTGTGTGTAGGTTTATTCTTATATTATTATATTCTATTGTGCACGCCTAATCCGCCTGTCTAATAAAGTCTCACTTTACGTAGGTCAGCTGGAAGAAATTTCTTAGTAGAAATAAGTTGTCCTGTTGTGTCGTTATTCTTTGTATGTGTTTCTTTTGTTATGTTTTTGTGTACAATAAACGGTAAATAAATAAATAAAATTTAAATTGCAAAAAGACACGTTTGATCACTGCCACTGCATGGCATCAGATAATAATAGATAATATCTATTGAGTTATCAACATAAATATCTGCGAAAACCTGTAGTAGAAGCACCCGGGTAGGGGTGGCAAATAGTGGCAATCTATTCTCGATGGCCACGGCGGCGTGGTGTCGTGTATAAAAAGGTGGGAGGGGGGTGGACAATGATTCAATATTTTTTTGTTGTTGTAGCAATACCACCGTCAGCATGTTTCGCGCCATTCAAATGGCAAGACTGTGGAAGACCGCCCACCCCAGTTATGTATTACTGGAAGCCTGGTAAGCTATTCAGTGATACTCCGTAGGTAGTTAGATGCTAATCTGTCAATTAATACCAAGCGACAAAAAAACGCTGCGCTTCTTTTTCCAGGCTCTCGTTGTGAGGTAGGGCTTTGGAGAGGCTGCCTGCCCAACCTTAACATGTTCAAAGACGAATACGAATGCGTCTCAACGTGCATATTCTCAGTGAGGGCTGGCGAAGAAGACTTCCACAAACAAAACCTACTTAGCGGCGAGATCGAGTACGATGGTTTAGACGATATGGCCGAACAGTCTGACGTCAACGATACTGAAATACAAAATGGCGGAGACTCCACTACCACTAATTCTGAAAATGCTACTGGTGCTGATAATGCTGTTTCTGATAATAATACTGGTGACACTACTACTGGTGCTAATACTAGTGACAATGCTACTACTATTGACGCCGCTGCTGAAGGTAATACTACTGATAACGCTACAAATGATAGTAATGGCACAGGTTAATAGAAAAATACAACTTAGATACAAAGATATTTATTTTCTTATTTAAACCACAATGTCACTTACATGAGAATAAACAATTATATAAAAAAATTGAAGAACGTCGTTCAATTCGTCACATACAGTCCAGATCCTCAACACATAACAATGATATGGAACTACTATTATCTATTCAGTGGTAATACCTAAGGTCCGTTTATTTAAGAATGTATTTTTATGTACTTAATATATAATCTAATTTAATGTACTGTGATGTAACTGACAGTCGCGAGCTGTCAGTTTCATACAAAGTTAGTTTACATTAAAAAACATTCTTAAATAAACGGATCTTAGTAATAAGTAGATTTTCCGAAACTTGTAATTGTTTACCTTTCTGCAAAAAATCGCTCGTACCACTTTTAAGTTTAAATGCATTTAATTTTAGTAAGAACGTAATTCGATAGTTTAGATTTAAATCTATTAAACGAATCCACTTTTTTTTGTAATGACGGTAGATTGTCTTCGTAAGTGAACATACGTTTGCCGTAATTTATTCGAATTTTAGGCAGTACCAGGACTACCAGGTAGGTAGCTTGCGCGTCTTTTGCTTCGTTTAGACACGTTTTTGATTTGGGTAAGTGGAATTGATGATTGTGTATTACTATGCAAGTGTGGTAAGTATTATAGTTGAGTGATATTCATAAAGCCAGTCTCTTTATAGATTTTGGAAGTTGGTGTTAAATACGCGTAATGGAATGACATTTTTATAAGTTTATTCTGTATGGTTTGTATTTCAGATAGTTTGGTTTTATGTGCACTACCCCAGATTTCGATAAGGTAAGTAAGTAAGATGTGATTTCACTAACGAGTTATATATTAAAACACGAACTTTTCGTGGTATAGAACGAACTATTCCACGCAAAGAACCCATCAAAAAAGAATTTTTTTTGGGTGGTATGGGATCTACCTCCTAGCGGTCCACCCCGGGCAACGGCGGCAACACAGGCTTGCCTGTAGATAAGTCCGGTTGAACGATCCCACTAAGCGGTGGAAGCCTCCGTAAGGGGCCGCCTGGCTCGCGACCACCATCCCACCGAAGTCTGGCGCTAAGAAGCTTGCTGCGTTCCGTCAGTGTGTGGGAGTGCCAGTGCCTTAATAGGCTTCTTCTGGGTGAGCTCGCTCCATCTTAGACTCTGTCTCTTCTTATGACCCAGACTAGAGTCAAGAGCAAACCCATCATTAATAAAAAATAAAATAAAAAATGAAAGCTTTTTCTTTATTATAGTCAATATGCGCACCTCATGTTAATTTGTTGTCTAGCTTTAGTCCCAAGTATTTTTCTACGGGTTTTTCTGCAATCAGTACATAATTAACATATAAAGGTTTGTGCGAAGGAATAGATTAGTTTTTTGCCCTGAAGATGACATAAGAAGTCTTTGCAGTATTGATCGTCAGTAGTTTGACTGTAACCATATAACAAGAGTGTTAAGATCTTGTTGTGCTAAATCGGCAATATCGTTGATGGAAGACCCAAAATAGAAAAGACAAGTGTCGTCCGCGTAGAGTGTTATAATTATGGTCGTGTAATCCTAAGTCAACGATATCGTTGATGTAGATTGAGAAAAGTAGGGGCCCCAGGATGGACCCTTGGGGTACACCGAAACTGACAGGAAGGGCTTCACTTTCATTACTACCAATTTTAAAATCTGTTTTTGATGACTAAGGTCGGACGATATTAAGTGCATTACCTATTTATTATTATTATTCCTATATTCTGGAGCTTGGTTTCGAGCAGTTTATGACTCACTGTGTCGAAAGCCTTTTTGAGGTCGACAAATATACCTACCTAATGCAATATTTTTCATATCAATGTTTTGTTTTACCTTTGTCACCAAATCAACCGTCGCCGCTACAGTATTACTTTTTGGTCTAAAACCAAATTGACGCTCCGTGATAAACTGGTTTGACTCAGGATACGATTCTAAACGTTTGTGTAACACTTTGTTTAATTTAGCGTTGCTATGCTGGGGAATCAGTTAGGTATTAATGACGGTCTATGAATGCGGCGCGGTGCTCGATCGCACGCGTCGCTCTAGGCGTGTGTTGTCCCTTTCTCACTCGCAGGGCGAGACTGGCGACGTGCGCGCAGAGCGCCTGACGGCGCCGAGCGGTGGTTTCGGCGCCGCGCAGTCACTCTCTCAAAACCGCTCGGGCAAGCGTATTGTGTTTTGTACGGATTTCCCGCCACGAGTTTTGTGATGCCGTGTGTAATGGACGATTCAATTTGAGATTGCGCGTGTTGATGCATCGTATTATTGCGGTTCTCCTGGGTTATACTAGAATACCAGGCTTAGTGATTGTTGGATGTCTCGACGTCTTCCACGTGAGCGTCGCGTTGAATAGGCATCAAGTGGCCATTTTGACCCGCGTTTGTACGGCCCAAATTCGGGTTGGGTCACGCGTAATGACTAATATCAAAGTGGAATACGAACAGAATCTGTGAGTGGTTTGAAGTGAATAACGCGCCAAGGCTGTATTGGAATGCTGGGTGTCGATATCTTTTCCACCCAGCCCTGTAAGTACCCACGGAATTCCTCTTTGATCCATTCCCTGTACTTCCTTTCTCCGTTGGGTATTTTATGCATTTGGACCGGCACGTTGACTGTAAGTGTAAACCTGTTTATTCGTGTTAATGGTGTGTTCCCTTAGTCATATTTGTCGTACCATATCATTGTGACTCCTTAGTACGAATTGCGGAATTCGTGGGGTGATATAATTTGGAGGTACTTACTTATAATCTAGTGCTAATACGTGCAACGTAACGCCAAATACCGGTAATAATAGGCGAAATTAGTATTACGTTTTGGTTGCATAACATATAAAGGCCACCACACATCTGATGAACATTGGGTACACGTGAATTAATTTGGGTACAAAATTTTGTTATTGTGAATTTTGGTTTTGATGCCCACAGACATTATTAGTGTTTAGTATTTATTAGCTTTAGGTATTTCTAGCACCGCGATACCGCGGTCGTTGTCACATATCGATTTCAGCTGTAAATTTGTATTTTCCACTGCGCAGGCTGGGGTCGATTGTGATCAATTTTTGGTAGCAGAGCGTGGTTCCGTAAAGGCCACTAGATTTAAGATTTTAGTATTAAGTTTTCAAAATACCCACATAAAAACAAAAATATATATTTTTCGTTTTTATTGTAATTATACTGTGTGCTCTGTGTGTAGTATCCTATCGGTAGGATCGGGGCCAATCAATTAGTGAATTGCTTGTTTATTATTATTGTGTTTATACCCTGTACGGATTATCCTAACGGTAGGATCAGGGCCGATTGATTATTATTGTTTTTTATTATAAGGTTCGGTGTACTTTAGGTTGGTACCATGGCTCCCTCACTTACTACGTGTAAGGTAAAGATTAAGACGCATCTGACATGGTTTGCGTGTACAAAGGCGATGGTCGGTCGCGGTGACCGACAGGATGCGCTCCTTGCTGGTGCGAAACAGGTTGAAGCGCGGATCATTGAGGTGTCAGAGTACTACGCTGCTTGCATGGAGTTCTTTGAGGCAACGCCTGATGAGGCGGCCCAGCGTACGGTCACAGCAAATGTGGAGCAGTGTTTCGAGCTGGCACAGGAGATAGAGCAGGCGGCTGCTACTATCATAAGATGCCGCGCGGGGGAACCGGACCCACATCATGGTCCACGGGGACCAGGGCTACAAGTGCCCTTGCCGCCGGTGGCGGTTCCGGTTTTCAAGGGTGATTACGCTGACTGGACTAGATTCCAGGATTTGTTTGACAGCGTAATCCATAACCGCACTGATTTGGCGCCGGCTTATAAAATGGCCCAATTGATGGCGAAGCTGGAGGGTGAGCCCCACGAGGTAGTAAAGCATCTCCCAGTCGATGATGCCAGCTATGAGACGGCTCGCAGCTTGCTGATCGAGAGATACAGCAACAAACGTCTCATAGTTGACAGACTGCTAGAGCAGTGGCTCACCTTGCCGACCATCACCCGGGCCACGGACCTCCGGGTCAGGATCCTCAACCCTGTCTGCGTTGCAGTGAACGCTCTTGAGAGACAGGGGATGCCGGTGTCCGGTTATGATTACGTCCTAGTTCACACGCTGCTACGCCGACTGCCGAGCGATATGGCCGCTCGTTTTGAGCAGTCACACGGAGGCAAGACATCTGCTTACCTCCCGACCTTCGAGGAACTGAAGTCCTTCCTCGAGGCCGAGTGCAGGCGTATGGATGCCCAATTTGGGGAGACGCCTCATACGGAGTCTGCGGCCGCTCGCCGCCCGGAACGGCCGGGCACACAGGCGCGAGACGGCAAGAGTAGGCCACCCAGGCGATACAATGTCGCTAAATTGGATTTAGGGTGTGCCTACTGCGGAGAGGCGGGGCATCAGGTGGCTGCGTGTGAGGAGTTTGCTGCACAACGGGTGCAGAAACGTCGTGGTGTGGCACAGCAACGGCGTTGGTGCTTCAGATGCCTGGGGTCGCATCTGGTGCGAGAGTGCCCCTCAAGCACCAACTGTAGGTGCTGTCAGGGTGCCCATCATCAGCTCCTCTGCATGAACCGCAGCGGAGACTACAGTGGCAGAGCTGACGCGGGTCAGCGAACGGAGTCTGCCCAGCACGGACGGGAGCAACGCTCCCCACCCCCTCCAAGGAGAAGTCCTCCTCCACCGAGGTTTCAGGGACGAGGTCAGGGACATCAGCAGGTGATGTCCCCTTCGCCACAGGCGTGGAGACCACCACGGCAGCAGGTGCCGGAACGGGGTAGGTGGTCACAGGGCAACGGTCAGGGGCACCCATCACAGGTACGTGATGCTACGGGCGGGTGCCACCATCAGGACGCCAGGCAGCACCAGGGTCAGTACATGCAGTACTCGACGGGCGTGAGCAACATGGCTCACGACCCACGCATGCCTCTGCCCTTGGCTGAGAACCCGCGGTTGCAGGAGCATTCGCGATACGCGCGTCTGCCGCAGGGATATTACAGGTTGCCGGCCATGGCGTACATGACCAGACCTCCCTACCATCAGGAGTGGGACCCACTCACAGGTGTACGGAGAGGAGGGACTCCCCCGCAGGACGCGGACACGCCGCGCTTAGATTCCTGCTAGGTAATTGCCGCCTACACGCCAGCTTCGGCCCCCCGTCCAATCACGGTATTGTTGCCAACGGCTCGGATTTGGGTATGGGGATACGGTGGCCGTAGTATACAGGTAAGAGCCTTACTGGATACAGGGGCTCAGGGCTGTATTTTGTCTAGTGGGCTGGTGAGTAGGCTAGGCTTAAACTTGAAGCCCTCAATGGATGGGGCTGTAGGTATCGGAGGTTTAGATGTGCCTGACGTTCGGGGTCAGGTGAACTTCGAGTTCACATTAGGTAGCACATGCACAGGGGTCAGCTATCATGCCCCAGCAGTGGTGCTGGATGAAGTGGTAGGGAAGCTCCCTCAGGTTCGGTTACCGTCAACGGTACGAGGGTTGACCACGGGCTTAGAGTTAGCTGATCCTGACTTTGACACTCCCGGTACGGTGGACGTTCTTCTCGGGTCAGACGTCCTCGGGAGAATTTGGTGTGGCAGAAAACGTGTACTTCAGCAAACTGGTTTGGTGGCCGTGGATACCACAGGGGGGTATGTTATTTTCGGCCCAGTTTGGAGACCTCAGGACCTACCAGAGGGCGATACGGTGCTCTACGGTAGTGTGTTGTCGGAGGTGCTGCAGAGGTTTTGGGAGTCCGAGGAGCCGCCCACGGCGGATAGACGGAAGCCAGAGGATGACGAGTGCGAGCTGTTCTATCAATACAACACTGCACGAAGTTCGTCAGGTAGGTTTGTTACCAGGCTACCATTCCTCCCAAACCGCCCCTCCTTAGGTAGTTCGCGACAGATCGCGGAACGGAGACTACTGGCTATGGAGAGAAAGATGAAGCGAGATGCAGCACTTCGGCAGAAGTATATCGAATTCATGAGGGAGTACCTGGAGTTAGGCCACATGTCGGTGTCCAGCATAGATTGGAGGTGTGTCGAGCATTACTATATACCACCTGGCTGTTTTGAAGTCACCGGAGGCGAAGATACGGGTAGTGTTTGACGGTTCTGCTCCTACATCGAATGGTGTGTCTGTGAACCAGTGTCTGCACGCGGGTCCCAAGTTGAACCGGGACATTGTGGACATCCTCACAGATTTTCGGTTGCACCAAGTAGCGTTCGTCGCAGACGTCAAAATGATGTTTCGCCAAACAATTATACACCCGGATGACCGTCGGTACCAGCTGATTTTGTGGCGTGAGAGCCCAGACGAGCCGATGGTCACTTATGAGCTCAACACGGTAACGTATGGGTTGAAACCAAGTCCCTATTTGGCAGTACGTACGCTGAGAGAGTTGGCCGCACAGGAAAGGGTAAGATTCCCTCGAGCCGCAGCAGTACTGGATCGCGACGTCTACGTGGATGACATCTGCACGGGTGCAGATAGCGTGCAACAGGCACTACTCCTACGAGACGAGCTGATCGCGATCATGGAGTCCGGAGGTTATGAGTTGCGGAAATGGTTGTCCAGCTGTCCAGAGCTCCTGGCCGGTTTACCAGGTGAGTTTCAGCAGGACCCGCACCTTTTTGAGAACCCGGACAACCCAAATACGTTGAGCATCCTAGGGGTGCAGTATAGGCCAACGCATGATGTCTTCACGTATCAGATTGAGCCAGACCTGTTGCAGAAGACCTGGACGAAGCGGTCGGTATTGTCGACGATCGCCAGAACGTTCGATCCTAACGGGTGGATCGCACCGGTGACGTTCATGGCGAAGTGCTTCCTGCAAAGGTTGTGGCTAGCGAACATGGGTTGGGACGACCAGCTCTCCGGAGAGCTGTTGAATGATTGGTCAAAGTTTGTAACCACCTTACCAGGGATTGTACGCATCGCGATACCTCGCAAGTTACTCCCGTCGGCGGGATGTAAGGCGACCCTACATGGGTTTTGTGACGCCTCGGAGCGAGGGTACGCGGCAGCTGTCTATTTGCGGACAGTCAGTTCAACGGGAACTGTAGATGTGCGTCTGGTTATGGCCAAGAGTAAGGTGGCTCCAGTTAGGACAAGATGGACCATTCCAAAGTTGGAATTGGCGGGAGCAGCGCTTCTCACGCGCTTGCTACATCATGTCGCTAGTAATTTGCGCGGTACCATCAACTTAGATGAAACGGTGTACGCATGGACCGACAGTAGGATAGTTCTGTGTTGGTTACAGACGTCGGTGCATACACTTGAGGTTTTTGTGGCAAATCGGGTGTCACAGATCAAGGGATCGGAAACTCCGTTGGTGTGGAGACATGTACCGGGAGAATGGAACCCAGCGGACTGCGCCTCACGTGGATGTAGGGCCCCTGAATTGGTAGGTCACTCACTGTGGTGGGGACCTCAGTGGCTGACTGGATCGCCTGAGGAATGGCCATTCAATGAGTGCGGAGCGCCACTTGGGCCACCTGATCGAGGTTTGCGAGTGAACGTGGGGCAGATCGTACCAAAGCCAAGTGCGGCTTGCTTGCTGGAACGATACAGCTCCCTCGACAAACTTCTAGGTGTGACGGGTTGGATCAAACGGTTCGTGTCTAACTGTAGGAAACCTCAAGCAGAACGGAACTTAGCACCTGTCCTCTCGCCTGCGGAACGGAATGCGGCTCTAGGTATATTGGTTAGGGTCGTCCAGGCGGAACATTTTGAGGAGGAGGTCAGGCTGCTCAGGGATGGTCGTGGAAAGCTGAAGGGAGGTCTTGTGCGCCTCAACCCGTTCGTGGATGAGCTTGGTATGCTCCGGGTTGGAGGTAGACTTCGGAACGCTAACCTGCCCTTTTCAGCACGCCATCCGCTGTTACTCCCAAAGAAAGGACCTTTGGTAGAGCTTTTAGTTAGGGATCGTCATGAGAAGAACTCGCATGCGGGCTGCAATGCCCTTTTGGCTATTCTGCAGCGCGAGTTTTGGATCTTGTCAGGACGACGTACGGTACGGAGCATTGTGTTTCGGTGCTTGCCTTGCTATCGGTTGAAGGCAGCCACAATGCAACCTCAGATGGGAGACCTCCCACCGGACCGGGTGACGGAAGCCTGGACGTTTGCGGGTGTGGGAACGGACTTTGCGGGGCCTTTTATGGTTAAAGCATCACGCCTTCGCAACGCGAAGTCAATCAAGGCGTATTTGTGCGTGTTTGTGTGCCTAGCAACCAAGGCCGTCCATTTGGAACTCGTGGCCGACCTCACTACGGAGGCTTTCATAGCAGCTTTGGATAGATTTGTGTCGCGAAGAGGGCGACCAGCGCTGATTAGGTCGGACTGTGGTACCAACTTTAAGGGCGCTGATAGGTGTATGAAAGAAATTGTAACGTTTTTAACGGAAAACGAGGAAGCTATCGGCACGAGCCTCTCCCGTCAGGGCATCAACTGGGTGTTCGATCCACCAGGATGCCCCCACTGGGGTGGTATCTTTGAAGCGGTTGTAAAGTCCGCCAAGACGCATTTGATGCGCGTTATAGGTTTAACGATATTAACCTTTGAGGAGCTAGCGACCGTGTTTTGTAAAATTGAGGCTGTACTCAATTCACGTCCTTTGTGTCCGCTTAGCTCAGATCCTAATGATCTTGAGGCCCTGACACCAGGGCATTTTTTGATTGGCCGACCACTTAACGCCTTGCCAGAATACCCCTACACGGAGGTTAATAGCAATCGTTTGTCGCGTTATGAGTTGTTGCAGCAAATGTCTCAGAATTTTTGGAAGCGATGGTCGCTTGAGTATTTGCACATTCTGCAGCAACGCCTTAAGTGGACGGACAGAACCGAACCCCCTCGCATCGGAGATCTCGTTTTGGTTAAGGATGCCAACCTGCCGCCACTGCGTTGGCGCAGAGGGCGCATTCTCAACTTGTTCCCAGGTAGTGATGGCACTCCTCGAGTCGCGACAGTTCAAGTAGGGGACTCGGTTCTTAAGCGAGCAGTAGCAACGCTATCCCGTCTACCAAGTGAATAGGCCTAAGGGATTCGGCCTAGGGCGGGTGAATGTTTAATTTAGCGTTGCTATGCTGGGGAATCAGTTAGGTATTAATGACGGTCTATGAATGCGGCGCGGTGCTCGATCGCACGCGTCGCTCTAGGCGTGTGTTGTCCCTTTCTCACTCGCAGGGCGAGACTGGCGACGTGCGCGCAGAGCGCCTGACGGCGCCGAGCGGTGGTTTCGGCGCCGCGCAGTCACTCTCTCAAAACCGCTCGGGCAAGCGTATTGTGTTTTGTACGGATTTCCCGCCACGAGTTTTGTGATGCCGTGTGTAATGGACGATTCAATTTGAGATCGCGCGTGTTGATGCATCGTATTATTGCGGTTCTCCTGGGTTATACTAGAATACCAGGCTTAGTGATTGTTGGATGTCTCGACGTCTTCCACGTGAGCGTCGCGTTGAATAGGCATCAAGTGGCCATTTTGGCCCGCGTTTGTACGGCCCAAATTCGGGTTGGGTCACGCGTAATGACTAATATCAAAGTGGAATACGAACAGAATCTGTGAGTGGTTTGAAGTGAATAACGCGCCAAGGCTGTATTGGAATGCTGGGTGTCGATATCTTTTCCACCCAGCCCTGTAAGTACCCACGGAATTCCTCTTTGATCCATTCCCTGTACTTCCTTTCTCCGTTGGGTATTTTATGCATTTGGACCGGCACGTTGACTGTAAGTGTAAACCTGTTTATTCGTGTTAATGGTGTGTTCCCTTAGTCATATTTGTCGTACCATATCATTGTGACTCCTTAGTACGAATTGCGGAATTCGTGGGGTGATATAATTTGGAGGTACTTACTTATAATCTAGTGCTAATACGTGCAACGTAACGCCAAATACCGGTAATAATAGGCGAAATTAGTATTACGTTTTGGTTGCATAACATATAAAGGCCACCACACATCTGATGAACATTGGGTACACGTGAATTAATTTGGGTACAAAATTTTGTTATTGTGAATTTTGGTTTTGATGCCCACAGACATTATTAGTGTTTAGTATTTATTAGCTTTAGGTATTTCTAGCACCGCGATACCGCGGTCGTTGTCACATATCGATTTCAGCTGTAAATTTGTATTTTCCACTGCGCAGGCTGGGGTCGATTGTGATCAACTTTTTCCAGTACCTTTGACAGTACTGGGAGTACTGAGATTGGCCTATAGTTCGTGCGTAGTGACGAGCAGCACCCGATTGGCCGATTCTTCCTCCGGTCAGTTTCGGTATATGATCTCACACAACTTCACCGCTCAGTCAAAAAAGAACTTTATTACTCTGAGTTGACAAACAAATTCAAATATATTTTGAAACTTTTTTTTTTTATTAATGATGGGTTTGCTCTTGACTCTAGTCTAGGTCATAGGACAGAGACAGAGTCTAAGATGGAGCGAGCTCACCCAGAAGAAGCCTGTTTACTCTTACTTTGAAGAGATTAGGGTTGTATGCGTTTGGAAACACAGACGCAGGTAGTGAGTTCCACTCTTTAGCAGTGCGCATTATAAATGATGACTGGAAGCGCTTAGTCCGAATTGGTGGAATGGCTACCAGGTACGGATGGTATCCGGCGGTGCGTCTGGATGTCCGATGGTAGAAGGGAGCTGGTGGAACAAGGTCGTGAAGCTCTTGAGCACACTCTCCGAAGTACAATCTATAAAAAACCGACAAGCAGGTAACCTTGCGGCGATGTGCCAGGCTATGTAGCTTGGTGTCCACCAGTTTTATGTCGCCTATGAGCCTCTTGGCCCTGCGTTCCACCGAGTCAAGAGCGGCAAGTTGGTATTTGGCTGAGCCATCCCCAAGGTGACTGCAATACTCCATGCAGGATCGGACTTGTGCTTTGTAAAGAGTTAAAAGCTGTCCAGGTGTAAAGTATCGCTTCACTCTATTCAGGACGCCCAGCTTTTTAGCCGCCGTCTGAGCCTTGTAAAGATAAAGATGCTTTATTTGCTTAAAATATGGTATAAAAGATGGTAAAATAACAATTACAGACCAGCATATTTTGCCAACTTAAATATTAGCATGCAAATTTTACAAATAAAAATGTTAATAAGTTATAATACCTATTACAAAATTCAAGATGTCTTTACCCGTTCACTTTCTGTCTATTCAAATATTCATTTAATTTGTAAAAATTATTTTCATTTAGCCATTTAAACAAGGCAGTCTTAAATCGAGTAACTCGATGGTCGCGCCGAAGTCCAGCCAGACCCTGTCAAAGGCCTTCGAGATATCGAGTGAAACGGCAAGTGCTTCGCCGTTTTTCTCGATGGCTTCGCCCCAGCAGTGCGTGACATACACAAGAAGATCACCAGTAGACCGCCCCCGCCGAAAGCCATATTGACGGTCACTGAGAAGATCATTGTCTTCAAGGTAGGTCAGCAACTTACTATTAAGTACCCTCTCCATGACCTTGCATAGGATGGAGGTAATAGCAATTGGACGGTAATGGGCAGGGTCAGCACGGTCGCCCTTTTTGGGAACTGGTTGCACATTAGCAAGCTTCTAGGCCCCCGGCACCGTTCTTTCTTTAAGAGAGAGGCGGAACAAGCGTGTCAGCACAGGAGACAGTTCAGGCGCACATAGTCTTAACACTCTCGCTGGTATGCCATCAGGTCCGCTGGCTTTGTTCACGTCTAGACTGCACAATACTCTTCGAACCTCTTTAATGTGTACTGCGATCTCCGACATCGAAGAATCGCAACGAGGTACAGTAGGTGGTTGCTTGGAGCCAGCGTCCAGACGTGAGTTGCTTGCAAACAAGGAAGCGAACAAATTTGCTTTCTCACTTGCAGAGTGAGCCAGCGATCCATCAGGTTTGAGCATTGGAGGTAAGGTGGGACGACAGAAATTAGTTTCAACCGCTTTGGACAGGGACCAAAACTTTTTACTACCCGGAGGGTGTGATGCTAGTTTGGCCCCTATTCGTCCGACATGGTCTGGAATATTTTAAATGTTTAAGCGACACGTCTGCTCTGCGCGAGATCCGGCGGTGACGATGAGGGATGAGGAATATGTTATAATGAAGAGGAAGACCTAAAAAGTTTGGATGGATTGTATAAAAGCCGACAAGAACAAAAAAAGCTTAAAAGAGAATTTGACCGCTGAACGATCAATATTCCCTGGTTCACGTGCATGTCACATTCCCTCCAAACAGGCGTTCAACATTCCCTGGTACCTTGCAATGAACGTTTACCACTGCTTACGTGCATGTCACATTCCCTAGTAGGTAACGATCAACATTCCCTGGTACCTAACTTCTACTACATGGCCCGGTGTAAAAAATGCTGTAAATATTTCAAGGGGGTGAAACAGTCTATAAAACTGACTTACTTTCCCCCAAGGAACATAAGTAAGAAACAAAATGAACATCCTATTTGCCTCACTCACTCAGATACTTCTAAGTAATAATTTGTCTTATGCGGGAAACTGGGATCTTACTGCTGGAAATGTATATTCAAATGAAACAATCAATTATCGAACAACTTCATAAAATAAGTGCTTTATTGATTTAAAATGAATAGCTACGTTAACAACGTAAGGGTCAGCGAGCAACTAGCGAGAATTGGCGCGCGCCGTTTGCAATTAATTATAATTAAATAAAATCGATATTTGCTGGCACGAGCTTACCAGATCTGCTATCAACTTTGTTCATTTTGAATTTTGCGCCTTAAACGTCGCGCGTCAAAGTGCACTAGATGTGCGCCGGCCCTAATTCGCCAGAAGACCGTATCATCTGAGACCATTATTGGAAGATGTACCTACTGCAATATTTACATGGTTTGGAAGTTTGGAAGTAAAACAAACTTTAAATTTATCTACAGGGTGTAAGGGACGGTGTACCGAAAACTTTGCAGGCATGATCAGACCATGAAACTGAACAACTTTCACCATGGAGCCTATGTTGGGAAACGAATTTTTTTTTTCGAGTTTCCATAGAAAGTCAGTCAGCTGATCGGGAGTTTTGTATGAAAGGTCGAAAAAAATTTCTCGTTTACCAACATAGCTTCCATAGAAAAAGTTGTTCAGTTTCATGGTCTGATCATGCCTGCAAAGTTTTCGGTACACCACCGTCCCTTACACCCCGTATAGCTAACTAAGTCTGTAATTTTAGGTAGGTACTTTTCTCTTTTTGTGTCAGGTTAGGTACTTTACGAAAACAAAGACCTTTCTAATTTCGCCGCGTTATAAAACACCTGTTTAACCGAGTCAATATTACGCGGCTAAACTAAAAAGGTCTGTACTTTCGTAATGTCACCTGTAGTATAATTCGGTCGTATAGCTGATCTATCAAATCTGAAAGCCAAAGTTTGTTTACAAAAAGATACGTACGTTACCGAAAAGAACTTACAGATTTCTCATGAATGACTCTAGTCAGGTGTGGTCAGAAGAACATTCCGTGATACGAGTACCTACTACAGGATCTAAACAAATTATCTGAAAATACTTCAAGAGGTCATGAAACTGAACAACTTTCTCTTAGGAAACATTGAAAGAAATATGAAAAAGCTTTGGAACTTCCATAAAAAATTACAATGTTGGCAAAAACATTTGGTATGAGAGTTATTTGTTTCATATTTTGGCACTATGCTTTAATAGGAAAGTTGTTCACTTTTATGGGCTTGTTTTAAATTTTTGGAATCATATCAGCAATTCTTTACATCATTTATTTGACTTAATATACAATATACCTACAATTCAAAATGCTTTATTTGTACCAAAGCACGGCGTAACAGACCTAATGGGAAATTTTCTAGGGATTCTCGAGTGTCATGTAGAGGTCGCTGAGCTTAATTGAAATAACGTTTCTAGACACAAAAACAGTACCACTTTATAAATTATTCTTTATTTTGTGTTTATTGTATTGTTCTAAATTCATTAATTTACTTATACGAATGACAATATAATAGCAAGGCGATAAGTTTATTTTGTATTAATTCAAAATAACTTAATTAATTTTTAACGAACACAACGTGAAACGGAACCTGTGACTAAACTATGGCTTCCGCCAGCCATATTGAAACGTTAAAATTTCAGTTTATCACAGCGTCCTCTGGTTTGACATTCAGAACTATCAACAGAACTGTCAACAGAAAAACTCCCATTATACCTTTGTAGGTTGAAAAACTTTGTAAACGTCATAGTCATCCAGTCCTGACAAATATCAAAGTAGAATTAATTGTTCATCCACATTGATACCCAATACAGTGCCGGCTAATAAACTTTTGGCATGAATGTACAACCATAGCCATGGTCCCCATTGTGGTCAAAACATTAAGTAAGCAACTTGAGATTTGGTGACACAGTCACCTAGCACAACAGCAATTTATAGCCCGTCCATTTAAAGAAAGGGGCTGGAAATGGCAACATTATTATTGACATCCCGCTCGTGCTTCATGATGTATGACGAAAAGGACACGAACAACAATTTCGGGTCTCTTGCTTTAAATGAACGGGTAATACCTTAACATATCAACTTGTGGTTAAAAATAGATCTCCTTCAAAGTGATGATACAGAGTAAGAAATTCCACCGGATATTGGAAAACAACTAAATACACATAGTAATATCAGCCAAACACCTAGACTAGAGCATTGCAAAGCAATATTTTATATTTACATATTCAAGGTGAAATTGTACTTGTGATCGACACTGAAAACTGAAAATAGGGCAATTTTCCTATAAAAACTTTTACCTTTCATTGACAAACAGATGATTGGAACTATTTAACTATTTTAAGACCATTTCCATCGACGACGCCTTATTTGATTCTACACATCCCCATAGCAATAATTTGATTTTTATATCCTGTTATTTTGATTAACTAGTTTATTACAATAGTAAATAATCCATTGCCGTGTGATGCCGGCTTAGAATAGCTTCACACCATTTCTTACCCGTGGGTGTCGCAAGAGGCGACGAAGGGATTTCGAGGGTGTGTATTGTAATTTTAGGCGATGGGCTGACATCCTGTCACTATTGCGAGACACAATTTTCCGAATGACCCTCAAATATTTGTCAGACGTGGCGTAAAATGTCCGTTTTTTGCGGCTGTTTACGCTCTGCCTACACCGCAAGAGATAAAGGCGTGATATATGTATGTAATAATCCAACGTATCCACTTATTATACACATAATTAGTGTGTAAACAACTGGCTGGTGTTTCCCAGCGGCCACGGTGTGGCGTTTGGGAATAGCGGTCACGTGGCGGCTGGGAACAGCGGCCATCGGGCTTGGAAGAAGAGCACATAATATTTGTACATACATACATACATAAATCACGCCTACATCCCTTACGGGGTAGGCAGAGCGGTAACAGCCGTATAACGGATGTTAACACCACGTCTGACAAAAGTTTGAGGGTCAATCAGATATTTGTGTATCACTGTACTGTAGTGACAGGATGTCAGCCCATCGCCTAAAATTGCAATACACATCTATCCCTCGAGTCCCGTAGTCGCCTCTTACGACACCCATGGGTAAGAAATGGGGTAATGCTATTCTAAGCCGGCATATATTTGTCCTATGGTTTATTTTCCCAGTGCTATATTATTTTCATAAGAAGTTGAAGATGTAAGCGTCGGCCGGGGATAAAACCCGGGACGGTACTCCACAGAGTTTTTTTTTTTACCTCATTTTTCATTTTTTTTTTTAATTAAGGATGGGTTTGTTGGAGTTCTACTCTTTAGCAGTGCGCATTATAAATGATGACTGGAAGCGCTTAGTCCGAATTGGTGGAATGGCAACCAGGTATGATTTATGAAAAAACTAGCTTTTACCAGCGACTTCGTCCGCGTTAGAAAGTTTTTTTAGGCACAGGTTCTAAAGTAGATGTATATTCATAGTAAGTATGTTTGACGGCCGATGTGGCGCAGTGGTAGTGCGACTGCCTGCGACGCAAAGGTCCCGGATTCGATTCTCGGTGGGACACTAACCAAATTGATATTTATCACTTTGTGAATTTGTTCCCGGTCTGGTTAGGACATTGCATGGTGAACCACCTGAATGTCCGAAAAGAAATGGTTCCGTGCTTCGGAGGGCACGTTAAGCCGTCGGTCCCGGTTGCTGTCTATGATTACTTAGACGGCGGTCGTTACCTACACAACCATGTCAGAGGCCTACTACTAGTAGTAGGCGGTTGAAAAAAACTCTGACACCAGGGTTCATCGGGTCGTTGGACGACTCGGTGTCCCACACGAAAAGAGAAGAGAAAGAGTAAGTATGACAGTGATATTAGAACAGTTCTTATCTCTACTGTTTAAAGATGACTTGCTTGCTTCTGTGGTTAAAGGGACAATTCAAAATTTGCTATCCGGCCTAAGAGATCAATATTTATAACTATTGAATACAAAAGTCAGTAGATAACAGAGTACTTACTCCAGAGGTGCCGATTTGAGCACACTAATAAGCAGAAAAGACAGATAAAAAGGTAATTTAAGTTACTGTGATACATTTTTATACCTCTATACCACATTTTTTGTTTTTTTGTCCTCGGTAAAGGCAATGTCTTTTCTCAACTTATTCCCATCATACTGAACAACTTTTGTTCTGGAACCATTTCTGAATCTCCAATAGTTTAGGTGGGCTCCTGATGGTAGACCTGGTGTTCTACATTAGGTATTCCAGATCCTCAATGTCCTTGTGAAAAAAAGCGGCCCATCGTACTGAACAACTTTTGTTTTAGTACCATTTCTGTATATCCAATAGTTTAGCTGGGCTCCTGATGGTAGACCTGGTGGTCTACATAAGGTACTCCAGATCCCCAATGTCCTTGTGTAAAGAAGCGGCCCATCATACTGAACAACTTTTGTTTTGGAACCATGCCTGTATCTCTAATAGTTTAGCTGGGCTCCTAATGGTAGACCTAATGGTCTACATAAGGTACTCCAGATCCTCAATGTCCTTGTGAAAAGAAGCGGCCCATCATACTGAACAACTTTTGTTTTAGTACCATTTCTGTATATCCAATAGTTTAGCTGGGCTCCTGATGGTAGACCTGGTGGTCTACATAAGGTACTCCAGATCCCCAATGTCCTTGTGTAAAGAAGCGGCCCATCATACTGAACAACTTTTGTTTTGGAACCATGCCTGTATCTCTAATAGTTTAGCTGGGCTCCTGGTGGTACACCTGGTGGTCTACATAAGGTACTCCAGATCCCCAATGTCCTTGTGTAAAGAAGCGGCCCATCATACTGAACAACTTTTGTTTTGGAACCATGCCTGTATCTCTAATAGTTTAGCTGGGCTCCTGGTGGTACACCTGGTGGTCTACATCTATACTCCAGACCCTCGAATGGTGATAAAAAGTAGCCTATGTCCGTTCTCGGTATGCTAGCAATCTCTGTGCCAAGTTTCATGAAGATCGGTTCAGCGGTTTGGCCGTGAAAGCGTAGCAGACAGACAGACAGAGTTACTTTCGCATTTATAATATTAGTGTGGAAGTGTGGATTTAGGGTGTTTTAGCGCCCAGTAGGGTAATCCGGCTTAAGCCGATTATTTGAAAAAAAAAAGTAATTGCCTTACGAATTCAAAAGTACAACGCATTATTCTTTGGAAGAATAATAAAAAAAAACATTACCAAATATGACCTATTTACAAAATAACATCTTCTGACATAAAATTATACAAAAAAAGGTGTGGTGCAGGCCAAATGATACTAAATATTACATTGTAGGTAATATAATAAACCCGATTTGACTTTTTAAATCAACACTACATCTATAGAATTAATTAACGCGAGCGCGAGCGAGAGGCACTTACAACTTTTGTCAATATTTTCGTCTGGCAGTATTTGTCATCTCACTTCACTAGGGGGCACCCATAAAATACGTGAGACGTTTATGTGGGAGGAGGGCTAATCTCACGAAATTTCACGCGAAAAAGATGACGAGGAGAAAACAATTCCAGAGTAAATTTGACTTTATATTGTACACTTTCACGGTTGTTGACATTATACATGGTTATAATTTAAACGGGTTCTTACGGACTAATTATTATTACGATGAGTTCCCGATTTTCACCAATTTACCCGTGACCATGAGACTTATCATCATCATCATGTCGTCCAAACCGTGTCCGGTGACGGCGGCGACTCCTATATATTATGAAATTGGGTCTTTATTCCGGTGTGATCTAATGTGGCTGGCGAAACCGAACTTCGTCTTGAAGACACGGTTGCAAGAAGCACAGTATAACTGGCCAGCTGAATTATAGGTGTAAGTGTAGGTAGGTTTCGGCTTAGTCTTCCGTATTTGGCGCTTTATGTCAAGATCTTTTAGACGTTGTGTCTCAAAACGTTCCACAATGAATAGTTTGACGCCATTCCGGTCTGAGACAGGCACGACTCTCCCAGTAATAATAATAATTCCTAGCTAAGACCCCGCTTAAATTATAACAATGAACACAATGATTTTTTTTTTACTTTGGCTGTATATCTGCCGACCATGGTCAACCTCACTGAGTGAATACACCTACGCCAGCATTCCTAAGCGCCAACGCTGTGTGGAGTGCCCGCGCGTCAAGACATTATTATCTGTAATACGGCAAAGTGTCGTCGTGTTCGGCCGGGTTTTACTTACAGCGCCCGCGCGTTTAGCGGACCCATCTAGCCCGCGCGTGCAGCCCACTCGACGCAGCGTTGGCGCTAAAATGAGTTGACGTCAGGCAGGCGGCAGGTTGTAACACATCTTTTAGCAGCATGATTTGGTTACAAACTTATTTGGATAATTGAATTAGATAGAAAGGTATTTAGCTTCTTCCGCACTTATGATGGCTAGTAATGCAGCTAGTTGAATGCACCACGCGTACGACCGCAAGTTAATGCAAATGCACAAGCGATGCACTTTACTCGCACTACTTCCACTTCTCTTCTTCCATCATCAGATGCTCCATGGAGGGGCGAAACACGTGTAGAGTGTAAAACGGTGGAAGTAGTGCGAGTAAAGTGCATCGCTTGTGCATTTCCATTAACTTGCGGTCGTACGCGTGGTGCATTCAACTAGCTGCATTACTAGCCATCATAAGTGCGGAAGAAGCTAAATACCTTTCTATCTAATTCAATCAAGATGGACTTCCGCATAGTAACGCCTGATACAATTACTTACTTATTGGGATAAGGCAGGGATATGATTGAGTTAAACAATATAAATTTTTTGAAACTTTACTAAAACTTTCAAATAATCAATGAAATCACCTCACGTGACTAATGAACGCCCCCTTTACATCATTTAGTAGCTAAACTTAGGCCATCCCAAAAGGCCATTCTTGACGGCTATCATCTCCATACTAAAAGAGATGTCAACAAAGGAAAATGGACCCTGTAGCATTAGCATGAATCTAGCAGCTGTCAAATATGGCTAATTGGGATGGCCGTACTGTAAGTACATTAAAATATATTCGGTTTAAATCTGCTCTCAGCGACTATAGTTTTTTTACATCAATATACCGAAGGTTGTATTGCACAAAATAATATAGTATCAATGATAAGTTAGTTATCACAAAAAAACAATTTTAAACGTATTTAAGTTGTGTTTATTTTGGATTTTATTATTTATTTAATGACGACTAACACCTTAGTCATCTGTGACCACGTAAACGAAACGTAGGAATTTTTAAATCCAAAATAAACACAACTTAAATCCGTTAAAAAAATGTTTTATTGTGCCGAGTAATAGTTGTGCAAACTTAAGAAAATATTATGTTTAGTTAGGTAGTCAATTTCGCTATAAGTAAGTTGTGTTTTTATTAGTATAGGCATTATTGGAATATTTTCTTAATCGCACCTACAACAGGGTGATTCTTAGTGACCAATATTTTATACTTGGCATACTTGCTAATTTATTTTAGTTTTGCCTAAAAAATGTGAAACAAAATACGAAAATAATACATACAAATAATTATTATACCAGCTTGTCGAAATTTGTATCAGGTCTTTAAAGGTCACTACTAAAATCACCCTAAATAAAAATATTTGTTTATTTATATTATATAGGGTCTTTTTGAATTCAGTGCAAATATTTTTAGGGCGAGTTCTACTCGTGAAACTGAACAAGTTGCTCCAAGGAAAATAGGTCGAAATGTGAAAAAATAAAATGTGTCACTTTGTATGGGAGGTTCAATTCAATTTAAGTTTCGTCCTCTGTTCCTTGGAGAAAGTTGTTCAGTTGTAGGAGTAGAACTTACCCTAAAAATATTTGCACTCAATTTACTAAGACCTTACACAGGATGTAAAAATATTCGCTGGAAATATTTTAAGCGGTGAACCAGCCCATAAAACTAAACAACTTTCTCAAAGGAACATAGGTCAAAATATGAAAATCGAACAACCCATACAAAATGATCCAGGTGACCGGGTAAATTCGTATGGGAAGTCTAATTTTTTTTATATTTCGACCTATGTCCCTTGGGGAAAGTTGTTCAGTTTCATGTACTGGTTTACCATTTATAATATTTTCACCTAATATGTTAACATCCTGTATAAAACATGTTAACGTTAGATCGTGCGAATAGCTCCTTATTATTTGCACGCGATTATTAAACCTATCACTTTGCTAAATTTAATTAAGAATATCACATAGCAGCTATGAGAGTAAATATAAAAAACCCCATTAAATAAAAAAACAAAACAAGTTTAAACTAAAATGTGGGTATACAGATCGTAATATAGTGTACTTATCAATCAATGAAAATACGTAAAACTCTGTACATTAGTAATTAATTATCTATGTAATTAACAATTTCTTTACAGAATGAATATACAGATTGTAAAGGAAAAAATTGTGTATGTAAAAAAAAAAACAGCAGCATTATAGTTTGTGCGGAAAGAGAATAGGCGTGGGCAAAAAGTAAACAAATTTTTTTTTATAGGTTGCTATGACATTTCTCATACTGAGGCACAGAGACGCCCTCAATTTCCACGCTTTTTTTTTTAATCTTGCAAAATTCTCAAGCGCGGGATTTGAACCTGCGACTTTCGCATTACTAATGGCGACGCCTCTTCCATCTGGGCTACCGCAGCTCGTTCCTTGCCCGCCAATTTTGCAAATGAATTTAATGCTTGTAACGCGTGGCACGGCTCCACCTACCGGGTTAGTTTTGCAACTAATACCCGGCGACTAATTCTATCTTTACAGATTTAATGTTGTCTAAGCGATAAAAACCCGCGATAAACACGCTTATTCTTTTTACAGACTACAACTTTAATAACCGAAATTGCTTTAAAAAAAATGAACTTGCACACAAAATAACTCGATTTATCAACGATATTAGTATGAGAGGTGAAATTATTTTGCGTGTATAATTCTCGATTAGTTTTTAAGGATATCTGTATATTCATCCTGCTCACACTCGCTCCATGAATTAAATAAGTTAGCTGGAAATATTTCAAGCGGAAAATAATTCCTTCACATTGAACAACTTTACCCAATTAACTTTATTCAATATAGGGTGGTACTATCACTTATTGACGTCATGATCAGACGACATTTGTATAACACAATTTTCTCCTTTTTTTATCCATTTCGTATTGTACTGATAGAAAACCGGCTCGATAATGAGTTATCTGTAAATATTGACACTCAACAACATTACCCGATTAATATGAATGGACATTGGCTAAGTCGAAATATGATGATTTTTTTTAACAAAGGGATAATTCATCCAGGGAACGAGCAGCAGCGTTCCCTGTGAATGCAACATCTTGCAATCCGCCTGCCAAGCTTGTTAAACCCATGTCATGACAACTTTATATTTGTCACAACTTTATAGCTGTCATTTAGTATCGTGACAAATATAATACTTGTCACGATACCAACTGACAACTATTATATTATGTTTGTCACGATACCAAATGACAGCTATTATGTTTGTCACGATACTAAATGAGGACTTTATAATATAAAAATTGTGTTCGGCGAATAGTTTATTATTTATACAGGGTGTAAGGGCAGATATGAGTGGCCCGATGGCGTAGTACCCCTGTCTGCTACGTCGAAGCTCGTGGGTTCGATACCCACACAGCACAAATATTTGTAAGTTAATTTTCAAATATTTGTGTTGAGTCTGGGTGATTTCTATTAATATCAGCTATCTAGTTGCCATAGTACAAGCTTTGCTTAGTTTGGAGCTAGGTGGCGCTGTGTGAACTGTCCAGGATATTTTAATTGTGTTCGGCGAATAGTTTATTATTTCTACAGGGTGTAAGGGACGGTATACTGAAAATTGTGCAAGCATATTCGGACCACGAATCTAAACATATTTTGAGCAATTTTTGGGATGGGAACTCGATAGTTAAGAGCATCTACCGTACCGAGAGAAGTCGTTTTTGACATCTGTCATCTCCATACTAAAAGAGATGTCAGCAAAGGAAAATGGACCCTCTGCCATAGTATTATCACGAATCTGACAGCTGTCAAATACGACTTCTCTCGGCGGCAGTACTATAACTGAACTATTTTCTATATGGGACCCCCAACAACGTATTCAATTTAATACAGTTCCTTTGAAACACTGTGTATATATGGTGAAATTTTACTAGTGATCGATACTGAATACGGTGGACAATCTGGTGATAAAGAAGAACTTTCCCCAAGGAACATATGTTGAAATTTAAATATGATAATAATATTTTAATATTCCATAGTAACCCAAATCAGTTGATCGGAAATTGTATACATATATATATCTTTTATTGCTTAAAAACAAACGAAAACTGTACAAACAGTGTGAGCAAAGGCGAGCTTATCTCTAAGAAGAGATCTCTTCCAGCCAACCCTTGCATTAGGAAGTACATTTTTTTTACATACTATGATCTATGTTCCTTGGGGAAAGTTGTTCCTTATCACCAGCCCGTCTTAAGCTTTACCTATCGGTCACTAAAGTTTCAACCTATAAGGAAAGTTTTTCTTTTTCCTTTAGGTAAAATGTTTAAGTAATATACAACAGTAAAATGGACTTACGTCTTTAAATGGGACTAAAGTCTAATTAAAAAAACTCGATGGGAAGTCCTGTGATAACATTTTTGCAAAATAATAAACAGAAATTGTAAACCATAAGATTTCTTTGTTAAAACAGATTCGCCACTTTACGCCAATAGATGGAGCTACAAGAAATGAGTTAGATTTTATTTTGGACGAAATACCCTTTATCTTATAACCAAAAGTAGTATTGCGCCAAATTTACGTGTGCCTTCATCATTTCGCATAAGCATTTGTTAAAAAAATTGCTTTTCATTGCATGTTTAACTCCATTGAAGTTCATATTTTGAAAATATGTTTATTTTTGAAATGAGAAGGTCGGAGCTGAAAATCAGTGCAGACAGGTGGCCTTTAGTAACCTGTTCTGCAATAACTGAGCCTCCCACCTTTTGATACATAATTATATTTTCATGCTCATGTGTGTTACTGTTGAGATATTTTATGTACAATAAAGGCTCTTTATTATTATTATTATGTTGGTACGTTTCCGAATCTCGGGCCCACAGGGACCCGGTCCTTTGAGGCATGAGTGGGGCCGAAGCCAACAGCACAGAGGCCTTTTTGCACCAAATAATGTGTTGTGATGTATTATTATTAGTATTTTTACGTTTGTATGTAAAACGATTTTAACTGATTACGCCTGCAAAATTTTCAGTATATCACCCTTACACCCTGTGTGTGTGTGTGTGTGTGTGTGTGTGTGTGTGTGTGTGTGTGTGTGTGTGTGTGTGTGTGTGTGTGTGTGTCTACTCGTCGTCTGTGTCGGGGTCGGAGGAGAGGTCGGCGGGCGCGAGATGCAGCCGCGGCGGGAACGGCCCGCGCGTCTGCTGGCTGAAACATACACGTTTATTTAATTTATTTATTACAACACAAGTTCAAACATACATACATAAATCACGCCTATATCCCTTGCGATTTATAGATTGATTGTAGTCTGAGCGATGAATACCCGCGATAAATTGAATACCAATGTAGCGACCTCTGGAAGCTACGACAAGAAGCTCACTGAAAGTGGTTCACGAGCAAGCAAGACGCAACAGAAGTTCCAACATATCCGCAAGATGGCGCCACGTGACAGAACAAAGAGCCTGAAACGCGGTATCGAAGTGTTTCACCGCGCAACGCATATATACAACTTCCAATTCTATCCAGGTGGACCAGTCGGTCCCCTGCACACAACACCCGGCCAGGCGGGTAGCTAGCCTCTTCCCGACTCCACCTGGAACCCTCCATTCTGCCTATTGGCATCACTCCTGTCACCCACTATTCCTAAAAAAAAAAATCTAAAATTTTATACTCAAAAGGAGAAGCGTTTGGAATTGTTGTTATAGAAAAGATAACTCACGCGAGCCGGCGGTAGTGGTTCAGCCACTCCTCGGTCATCTGCGCCACGAGCAGCGGGCGCGCGTGCAGCGTCTGCCGCGCCGCCAGCGCCCCGCCCCCCGGCCCCGCCCCCGCGCCCGCGCCCGCCCCCGCCGCGTCCGGCGCGCCGCCCACGCAGCACGTCCAGCGACGCACGAGCGCCTCCTCAGAACCCTCCTGTCAAAAAACGTTTCAAGTCAAATCAAATCAAATCAAATTTATTTATTTGTAGACAAACATGGTACAATAAGATGATATAAACAAAAGTTTTGAGCAAAGCATGTTGCGCCAACAATTGGCATACAAATATTCGTTTATATGTACATTTTGGTCCGAAAAATAACATGTAATATTTCAAATAGTTATTAAAACATGCAAATGTACACAAAAATAAATTATAAAATGAATACATTACAAATTACAATGTCAAAAAAGAAGATAAAAATATTATTTAACATGTCAAATTTAAATAAGAGGGGCGCCACATTTTAAAATTAAATGTCAAAAACTCTTCAATGTCATAAAAACAATTAGTAACAAGAACATCAAATAACCATTTCTTAAAAATTACAATTTTCAAATGTTTTATGTCATCAGGTAATAAATTAAATAATTTAATCGACATGTTATAGCAATTTCTGGCAAAAGCCGTCGTATTGTGTATTTGGCCAGCTAAGCGATTCGGATACCTCGTCGAAAAAGTACTTTGCTTTCGATCGAACAATTGAATATTTTTTTTGACAAACATACATACTTCTTCGTTGGTATGAGTAATTAGCTTTTCACCTCTCCAGCTTGAAAAGAACAGTTTTGCCGCGTAAATTCTGTGGCGAAAAGTCGTTTTCATCAACTCGATGGAGAAAAGTGATTTGAATTTCGAACATCTCATTTTATCAGAACTTATCGTGACAATGGCAGCTGTGCGTTCTGAAAACTATTTCAGCCAGTGATTTATTTCTTTTTGTAAGCGTTTTGTTCTATTAAAATGTTTCTGACATTTCTGAATATTGGTAATAATTCTGAACAAAACTTGAAAAAAATAATTTGACGGGAATTTTTATTTTGTCTGAGGCATTCGAGCTGGCAGAATTTTCTCACTGGTAGAGGTGAAAAGTTGTGTGTACCACACGAGAGCAAATTCATTTGCATCTCGTGCTGTTGAATCCCTCACTGAGCTCAGGATACAACTTTTGAATCACTCGCTACGCTCGTGATTCAATTTTAGTATCCTTCGCTGCCTCGGGATTCAAAATAAGCACTCGAAGCAAAAATGACCTTTGCCCTCTTGTTGTACAAATAACTATTGTTCTAAACAAAATAACACCGGGTCCAACTTTAAGTGGTAAAAAATAAATTGTAGACAAAGAAGCTCATCATTCATTCAAATTTAAGAGCTTGGCTCTTGTCGGTGGAGTAATTGCTATTTTTTCTATCTTCTGCCAGCGACTTGACCTCTTGATACGAAACGGCATTAATCTTCTCCTTTACTTGAGTGAAGAATGTGCGTCTAGGTCTTCCTCTTCCTCTCTTTCCTTCGACCTTTCCTACTTTTTTTTCGTATTTTGACTTATGTTTCTTTGGAAAATTGTTCCTTATCACTAACCCGTCTCGAGTTTTTGCTCTCGGTTACACGTGAAAATTCACCCTTCTTTTTCTTCTTCTTTTCAGCATAATAATGTCCACACATACATACATACATACACATATCACGCCTATAATCCCTTGCGGGGTAGGCAGAGCGTTAACGGCCGTAAAACGGGTATTAACACCACGTCTGACAAAATTTTGAGGGTCAATTAGATAATTGTGTATCACTATAGTGACAGGTTGTCAGCCCATCGCCTGAAATTGCAATACACACCCTCGAGTCCCGTAGTCGCCTCTTACGACCCCCACGGGAAAGAAATGGGGTGATGCTATTCTAAGCCGGCATCACACGGCACTGAATTATTTCTATCCCCAGTTAATTAGTACTATACAGGGTTATTTTTTATTCACCCCGAAAATTTTGCAGGGTAATTCTACTCATGATTCTGAACAAAGTTGTTGTTGTCACCAAACGTACAATCGGTCGTAGCACATAAAGTAGCACGGGTACTCCAAAAGAACTGAATTATTTCTATCCCCAGTTAATACATAATTAATATTCATGTCAAACGTGGCGTTAATGTTCGTTTACGCTCTGCCTACCCCGCAAGGGACAATAGGCGTGATACGTGTATGTATGTAAAATTTAAACATATACGCGATAAAAGAAGTCATTTTCTACAAATACATATTCATGCCAAGAAAAAAATATAGCTGAGGACTAAAATAATTCAGTTCTTTTGGAGAACCACTGTTATCTTATGTGCTACAACCGACAGTACATACACATATCACGCCTTATATCCTTTGCGGGGAAGCCAGAACGTAAACGGCCGCATAAACGGACATTCAATTCATGACAACTGAATTCTGACGTATAGTAAATGAAACTTGTGACAACCTTTTAATTGGCGATACGAATAACATAAATTAATGTATTCTTTATCAGCACATTGAAAGAGCAATAAGTAAAAATATGGTTGAATTATATATTCACAGGTTTAGTCATAGTTCTGTCTTCTTCTTCTTTTCGTATGGGATACCGAGTCGTCCAACGACCCGATGAACCCTGGTGTCAGAGTTTTTCAACCGCCTCCTACCACTAGTAGAGAGAGTAATCATAGACAGCAACCGGAACTGACGGCTTTACGTGCCCTCCGAAGCACGGAACCATTTCTTTTCGAACAATCAGGTGATTCAATGTCCTAACAAGACTGGGAAGAAATTCATAAAGAATGTATTCTTCTTCTTTTCGTGTGGGAGACCTAGTCGTCCAACGACCCGATGAACCCTGGTGTCAGAGTTTTTCAACCGCCTACTACTAGTGGTAGGCCTCCGACATGGTTGTGTTACGACCGTGGTCTAAGTAATGATACACAGCAACCGGGACCGACAGCTTAACGTGTCCTCCGAAGCACGGAACTATGTTTCTTACGGACAATCAGATGGTTCAGCCTGCAATGTCCTAACCAGACTGGGAACAAATTAACAAAGTGATAAATATCAACTTTGTGAGTGCCCCACCGGGATTCGAACCCGGAACCTGTGCGCCACATCGGCCGTTACTTAGTCATAGTTCTGTCTGCTCGCTTTGCTCACCTCGTCCGGGAGAAGGAAGGGCACGGGGAGTAGTTTTCCGTCTGCGTCTGTCAGCGGCAAGTACGCCACGTCGTCACTCTCTTCCACCGACCTGTCAATAAAAAACCATCGCTTTGACAACCTTGACTTCAATTTAAAACAAACATATAGTTAGTACTTGCGATTATTGGCGCTTGGTGAAACTCCATTGCCGTGTGATGCCGGCTTAGAATAGCATCACCCCATATCTTTCCCGTGGGAGTCGTGAAGGCGACTAAGGGACTCGAGGGTGTGTATTGCAATTTTAGGCGATGGGCTGACAACCTGTCACTATAGCAATACACAATATTCCAAATAACCCTCAAATATTTGTCAGACGTGGTGTAAATGGCCGTTTTTTGCGGCTGTTTAAGCTCTGCCTACCCCGCAAGGGATTATAGGCGTGATATGTGCGTGTGTGTGTGTGTGTGTGTGTGTGTGTGTGTGTGTGTGTGTGTGTGTGTGTGTGTGTGTGTGTGTGTGTGTGTGTGTGTGTGTGTGTGTGTGTGTGAAACTCCATGTTTAATTAATTTTGACAAAAAACACTTGTACTCGTTTCACAGATTTATTGCGGGGTAATGATGATGATGCCGATGTCGGGTTACAAATATCGTTTTCAGATGCCGTGTGATTAACCTGGCCAGCCCCGAGGCAGTGCCTTTATTTTTATTTTCTTATCCCGCCCGAACCGGTTTTCTATTAGCAAATTATAAAAATGTTATGCAAAAAAAGAAAATTGTGTGATACAAATTAATTTCATTTCAATGGGAGTTTTTCTGTTGATAGTTCTGAATGTCAAACCAGAGGGCACTGTGCTAAACTGAAAATTTGACGTTCCAATATGGCTGGCGGCAGCCATAGTTTCGTTTCAGGTTCCGTTTCACGTTGTGTTCGTTACTAATTTATTTCTTTTAGTTTGATTTGCTACAAAATAAATTTTCGTCTTGCTATTATATGTCATTCATGTAAGCAAATAAAAAATCTATATGAACGATTACATAATTACAAAATAAAGAATATTTTGTAAAGTGCTACAGATTTTCATGTAAAGGAACGTTATTTCAATTAAGCTGAGGGCCCTCTACATGACACTCGAGAATCTCTAGAAAATTTTCCATTTCAATAATTTCATTTAGATTGTCAATTACCTCTCTGGGCAGATGTACGGGTGCTGTCGGCGGCTCCTCACGGTCACCAGCGCTGAGAAGTGTCCGCGAGTGTATCCGACGCACAATGGGGATTTAGAACAGAAGTCCGGCTCCCATAACAGAGGCAGGTAGATACCTGGATGATATAATGGCTATGGTTATAATATAATGCTTTTGTACGGATTATATCGACGTATAATCGAAGATTATGAAAGTAAGGTAAATAAAGGAAAGTAAATGAGAGGTAAGAAACGAAAAGAAAAGGAAAGGAAATGAAGGAGGGGAATGATAAGGAAAGGAACAATGTAGAAATGAAATTTAAAAAATCGGTAATGAAAGCAAAGGAAAGAACAGGAAAGTTGAAAAAAGGGAAAGGAAATGAAAGGATGGGAAAGATAAGGAATGGAACGATAAAGAAAAGAAAGATAAGGAAATGAAATTAAAGGATAGGCAATGAAAGAAAAATATTGGACACGAGAGGAAAGTTTCGACCTAGACTAGGGTCAAGAGCAAACCCATCATGGATTAAAAAAAAAGTAAAATATAGGGCGGAAAACGGAAGGGCAGGAAAGGAAAGGAAATGAAAGGATGGGAAAGATAAGGAAAGTAACGATAAAGAAAAAAAATATAAGGAATTGAAAGTAAAGAATAGGTAATACAAGTAAAAGATTGAAAACAAAAGGAAAGTACAATAAAGGAAAGGAAAGAAAAGCAAAGGAAAATAAACAAAAGAAAGGTAATCGATTTTACACGCATTAGCAAGATACAATTAATATTATTTTACATTATCTTAGACTTTCACACTTCAAACAGAAGTCTTAGAAACGTTAATTATCTGAAAACTAAATATAGTCCAGATAACTGTTGTCATTGAACTCACTACCTGCGTCTGTGTTTCCAAACGCATACAACCCTAATCTCTTCAAAGTAAGAGTGAACAGGCTTCTTCTGGGTGAGCTCGCTCCATCTTGGACTCTCTGTCCTATGACCTAGACTAGAGTCAAAAACAAACCCATCATTAATAAAAAAATATTTAATAAAACTCACCCCGGAAGCGCGCGAAGCCTAGCGGCTCACCGCGGAAGGAACGCACTACGTTCACTCCGTACACGATGATCGGGCGACGCATCACGTGCGCCAAAACGAATACGTGAAGCTGCAACAAAACATTGTATACATTCATTTATTGAATACCAAATTTAAAAACACTTCCCGTGTTACGAATACAATTTTTGAAAACTTGCAATACATACATATATCACGCCTATTATCCCTTGCGGAGTAGGCAGAGCGTAAACGGCTGCAAAATCGGATATTAATGCCACGTCTAACATATATTTGAGGGCCATTCGGAAAATTGTGTATCGCCATAGTGATAAGTTGTCAGCCCATCGCCTAAAATTGCAATACACACCCTCAAGTCCCTCAGTCGCCTCTTACAACTCCCACGGGAAAGAAATGGGGTGATGCTATTCTAAGCCGGCAGGACACGGCACTTGAAAACTTGCAAAATTGTATTTAATGCCAGTAACGCTAACTAGCTAAGTTACACTTGCAAAATTGGCGGGCAAGGAACGAGCTGCCAGTAGCCCAGATGGAAGAGGCATTGTCACTAGTAATGACGAAAGTCGCAGGTTCAAATCCTGCCCGCGCTTGAAAATTTTGCAAGTTTACAAAAATTGTGTACCTAACACGGGAAGTGTTTTAAAATGTGGTATTCAAGGTATATAGATTTTAGGCATTCTGAACGTAGGTATCTAAAATTAAAATACTTTACGTAAAAATACCTATGTTCAAAATCCCTAAAATCTATATACCTATATGGATAGTCTATACACCTATATAGATTTTAGGGATTCTGAACGTAGGTATTTTTACGTTAAGTATCCTCAGTCTTCCACACTAAAGAAAGAACCAAGTAAGTAAGTAAGTAAAAACACTTTATTGCACAATATAAAAAACAAAAATATCAGGAAAAATTATTGCTAACATGCGCAAAGGCGGCCTTATCGCTACAAGCGATCTCTTCCAGACAACCTTTGGGTGGAGGAGAGAGTATTGAAAAACAGAGCAGTGCGAGAGTAATCATGAAGGAAAAGGTAACTTGAATAAACACAATAAATACAGAATACAAAACTATGATATACATGGTGTAAAAAAATTAGCTAAGAATATTTTAAGGGGTGAACCAGTACGTGAAACTGAACAACTTTCCCCAAGGAACATAGGTCGAAATATGGAAAAAAAAATTGGCCCTCCCATACAAATTATCCCGGCCGGGTAACACACTAAGTATGGGAGGGTCAAATTATTTTTTCATATTTCGACCTATGTTCCTTGGGGAAAGTTGTTCAGTTTCACGTACTGGTTCACCCCTTAAAATATTCTTAGCTAATTTTTTTACACCTATCTAACGTGAAACGCAGCAGGAAAGGTAACAGTAGACAAGATAAGCGTCGAGTTAAAGAGCCTGCCACAAACCTTTTTAACCAAAAAAACCTTGCTAATTTTTTTACACCTTATAAATAGTCTGTAGCTATAAAGCTGAGGTGATACCTGGTGCAGCGGCGCGTGCGTCGTGCTGGCGGCCTGCCGCAGACGCGCCCAGTCCGCGCGCAGGGCCGCGTCCGCCGGCTGGTAGCGCAGCGCGTGCGCGTCGCGGACCTCGCGCGCCAGCCAGCGCTCGTGGAACGCGCGCGCGCACACCGACAGCGTGTCCGCCAGGGCGCGCCGCAACACGTTGTGCCGGTCGAACACGCCGTAGCACGCCTGAGAGTAGCAACATATTGGGCAAGTTAATGGCTGCAATGCTGGCTGTAGCAGTATTCAATGAAACAACGAACTTGAGTCGCATCTGAGCGTATAATGAGTCAGATCACAGTTGATCACACTATACATAGTCTTATATGCTAACTTATGGCTAATGGTTAGGTAGGACGGTAAGGATGGACTAAGTTAATGGCTGAATATTAGTCTCATTTCTCATTTCGTGTGGGACACCGAGTCGTCCAACGACTCAATGAACCCTGGTGTCAGAGTTTTTCAACCGCCTGCTACTAGTAGTAGGCATCTGACATGGTTGTGTAACGACCGCCGTCTAAGTATACATAGACAGGAACCGGGACCGACGGCTTAACGTGCCCTCCGAAGCACGGAACCATATTTCTTTTCGGACAATCAGCTGGTTCAGCCTGCAATGTCCTGACATGACTGGAAACAAATTCACAAAGAGATAAATATCAACTTTGTGAGTGCCCCACCGGGATTCGAACCCGGAGCCTTTGCGTCGCAGGCAGTCGCACTACCACTGCGCCACATCGGCCGTGAATATCAGTGGAAATAATAGACAAATATCGTTAATAATAAGTATCCACTAATAAGTGTACACATCACAACACATTATTTGGTGCAAAAAGGCCTCTGTGCTGTTGGCTTCGGCCCCACTCATGTCTCAAAGGACCGGGTCCCTGTGGGCCCGAGATTCGGAAACGTACCAACATAATAATAAAAATCGTTTATTACAAATGTTTGTCAGACGTAAATGTCGGTATTATACGGCCGTTTATACTCTACTTACTCCGCAAGGGATAAAGGCATGATCTGTGTATGTTTGTTTGTATTACCAATAACATGTAACATTACATTTCATATATTAGAAATGAACACAATAGTTATATATTATGGCAAAAACCGCTCGTGGAACGTTTTTAAACATGACAGGACTATATCTCCTATCCTTTTCAATACTTATTTGACGGAAAGTGACAGCACTAATTTAGGATAAGTTAAGAGAGGCAGGCAGTCCCCGGCGGATCTGTTCCACAGAGCCAGGAGGCGGCTCCACACCGCGCTGTGCGCGCGTCGTGTGTCACCTGAGCGAGGGCGTCGGGCAGGCAGTCCCCGGCGGATCTGTTCCACAGAGCCAGGAGGCGGCTCCACACCGCGCTGTGCGCGCGTCGTGTGTCACCTGAGCGAGGGCGTCGGGCAGGCAGTCCCCGGCGGATCTGTTCCACAGAGCCAGGAGGCGGCTCCACATCGCGCTGCAGCTGCGCGCGTCGTGTGTCACCTGAGCGAGGGCGTCGGGCAGGCAGTCCCCGGCGGATCTGTTCCACAGAGCCAGGAGGCGGCTCCACACCGCGCTGCAGCTGCGCGCGTCGTGTGTCACCTGAGCGAGGGCGTCGGGCAGGCAGTCCCCGGCGGATCTGTTCCACAGAGCCAGGAGGCGGCTCCACACCGCGCTGCAGCTGCGCGCGTCGTGTGTCACCTGAGCGAGGGCGTCGGGCAGGCAGTCCCCGGCGGATCTGTTCCACAGAGCCAGGAGGCGGCTCCACACCGCGCTGTGCGCGCGTCGTGTGTCACCTGAGCGAGGGCGTCGGGCAGGCAGTCCCCGGCGGATCTGTTCCACAGAGCCAGGAGGCGGCTCCACACCGCGCTGCAGCTGCGCGCGTCGTGTGTCACCTGAGCGAGGGCGTCGGGCAGGCAGTCCCCGGCGGATCTGTTCCACAGAGCCAGGAGGCGGCTCCACACCGCGCTGTGCGCGCGTCGTGTGTCACCTGAGCGAGGGCGTCGGGCAGGCAGTCCCCGGCGGATCTGTTCCACAGAGCCAGGAGGCGGCTCCACACCGCGCTGCAGCTGCGCGCGTCGTGTGTCACCTGAGCGAGGGCGTCGGGCAGGCAGTCCCCGGCGGATCTGTTCCACAGAGCCAGGAGGCGGCTCCACACCGCGCTGTGCGCGCGTCGTGTGTCACCTGAGCGAGGGCGTCGGGCAGGCAGTCCCCGGCGGATCTGTTCCACAGAGCCAGGAGGCGGCTCCACACCGCGCTGTGCGCGCGTCGTGTGTCACCTGAGCGAGGGCGTCGGGCAGGCAGTCCCCGGCGGATCTGTTCCACAGAGCCAGGAGGCGGCTCCACACCGCGCTGTGCGCGCGCCGTGTGTCACCTGAGCGAGGGCGTCGGGCAGGCAGTCCCCGGCGGATCTGTTCCACAGAGCCAGGAGGCGGCTCCACACCGCGCTGTGCGCGCGTCGTGTGTCACCTGAGCGAGGGCGTCGGGCAGGCAGTCCCCGGCGGATCTGTTCCACAGAGCCAGGAGGCGGCTCCACACCGCGCTGTGCGCGCGTCGTGTGTCACCTGAGCGAGGGCGTCGGGCAGGCAGTCCCCGGCGGATCTGTTCCACAGAGCCAGGAGGCGGCTCCACACCGCGCTGTGCGCGCGTCGTGTGTCACCTGAGCGAGGGCGTCGGGCAGGCAGTCCCCGGCGGATCTGTTCCACAGAGCCAGGAGGCGGCTCCACACCGCGCTGTGCGCGCGTCGTGTGTCACCTGAGCGAGGGCGTCGGGCAGGCAGTCCCCGGCGGATCTGTTCCACAGAGCCAGGAGGCGGCTCCATACCGCGCTGTGCACGCGTCGTGTGTCACCTGAGCGAGGGCGTCGGGCAGGCAGTCCCCGGCGGATCTGTTCCACAGAGCCAGGAGGCGGCTCCACACCGCGCTGCAGCTGCGCGCGTCGTGTGTCACCTGAGCGAGGGCGTCGGGCAGGCAGTCCCCGGCGGATCTGTTCCACAGAGCCAGGAGGCGGCTCCACACCGCGCTGCAGCTGCGCGCGTCGTGTGTCACCTGAGCGAGGGCGTCGGGCAGGCAGTCCCCGGCGGATCTGTTCCACAGAGCCAGGAGGCGGCTCCACACCGCGCTGTGCGCGCGTCGTGTGTCACCTGAGCGAGGGCGTCGGGCAGGCAGTCCCCGGCGGATCTGTTCCACAGAGCCAGGAGGCGGCTCCACACCGCGCTGTGCGCGCGTCGTGTGTCACCTGAGCGAGGGCGTCGGGCAGGCAGTCCCCGGCGGATCTGTTCCACAGAGCCAGGAGGCGGCTCCACACCGCGCTGTGCGCGCGTCGTGTGTCACCTGAGCGAGGGCGTCGGGCAGGCAGTCCCCGGCGGATCTGTTCCACAGAGCCAGGAGGCGGCTCCACACCGCGCTGCAGCTGCGCGCGTCGTGTGTCACCTGAGCGAGGGCGTCGGGCAGGCAGTCCCCGGCGGATCTGTTCCACAGAGCCAGGAGGCGGCTCCACACCGCGCTGTGCGCGCGTCGTGTGTCACCTGAGCGAGGGCGTCGGGCAGGCAGTCCCCGGCGGATCTGTTCCACAGAGCCAGGAGGCGGCTCCACACCGCGCTGTGCGCGCGTCGTGTGTCACCTGAGCGAGGGCGTCGGGCAGGCAGTCCCCGGCGGATCTGTTCCACAGAGCCAGGAGGCGGCTCCACACCGCGCTGCAGCTGCGCGCGTCGTGTGTCACCTGAGCGAGGGCGTCGGGCAGGCAGTCCCCGGCGGATCTGTTCCACAGAGCCAGGAGGCGGCTCCACACCGCGCTGTGCGCGCGTCGTGTGTCACCTGAGCGAGGGCGTCGGGCAGGCAGTCCCCGGCGGATCTGTTCCACAGAGCCAGGAGGCGGCTCCACACCGCGCTGCAGCTGCGCGCGTCGTGTGTCACCTGAGCGAGGGCGTCGGGCAGGCAGTCCCCGGCGGATCTGTTCCACAGAGCCAGGAGGCGGCTCCACACCGCGCTGTGCGCGCGTCGTGTGTCACCTGAGCGAGGGCGTCGGGCAGGCAGTCCCCGGCGGATCTGTTCCACAGAGCCAGGAGGCGGCTCCACACCGCGCTGTGCGCGCGTCGTGTGTCACCTGAGCGAGGGCGTCGGGCAGGCAGTCCCCGGCGGATCTGTTCCACAGAGCCAGGAGGCGGCTCCACACCGCGCTGCAGCTGCGCGCGTCGTGTGTCACCTGAGCGAGGGCGTCGGGCAGGCAGTCCCCGGCGGATCTGTTCCACAGAGCCAGGAGGCGGCTCCATACCGCGCTGTGCGCGCGTCGTGTGTCACCTGAGCGAGGGCGTCGGGCAGGCAGTCCCCGGCGGATCTGTTCCACAGAGCCAGGAGGCGGCTCCACACCGCGCTGCAGTTGAGCGCGTCGTGTGTCACCTGAGCGAGGGCGTCGGGCAGGCAGTCCCCGGCGGATCTGTTCCACAGAGCCAGGAGGCGGCTCCACACCGCGCTGCAGTTGAGCGCGCGTCGTGTGTCACCTGAGCGAGGGCGTCGGGCAGGCAGTCCCCGGCGGATCTGTTCCACAGAGCCAGGAGGCGGCTCCACACCGCGCTGCAGCTGCGCGCGTCGTGTGTCACCTGAGCGAGGGCGTCGGGCAGGCAGTCCCCGGCGGATCTGTTCCACAGAGCCAGGAGGCGGCTCCACACCGCGCTGTGCGCGCGTCGTGTGTCACCTGAGCGAGGGCGTCGGGCAGGCAGTCCCCGGCGGATCTGTTCCACAGAGCCAGGAGGCGGCTCCACACCGCGCTGTGCGCGCGTCGTGTGTCACCTGAGCGAGGGCGTCGGGCAGGCAGTCCCCGGCGGATCTGTTCCACAGAGCCAGGAGGCGGCTCCACACCGCGCTGTGCGCGCGTCGTGTGTCACCTGAGCGAGGGCGTCGGGCAGGCAGTCCCCGGCGGATCTGTTCCACAGAGCCAGGAGGCGGCTCCACACCGCGCTGTGCGCGCGTCGTGTGTCACCTGAGCGAGGGCGTCGGGCAGGCAGTCCCCGGCGGATCTGTTCCACAGAGCCAGGAGGCGGCTCCACACCGCGCTGCAGCTGCGCGCGTCGTGTGTCACCTGAGCGAGGGCGTCGGGCAGGCAGTCCCCGGCGGATCTGTTCCACAGAGCCAGGAGGCGGCTCCACACCGCGCTGCAGCTGCGCGCGTCGTGTGTCACCTGAGCGAGGGCGTCGGGCAGGCAGTCCCCGGCGGATCTGTTCCACAGAGCCAGGAGGCGGCTCCACACCGCGCTGTGCGCGCGTCGTGTGTCACCTGAGCGAGGGCGTCGGGCAGGCAGTCCCCGGCGGATCTGTTCCACAGAGCCAGGAGGCGGCTCCACACCGCGCTGTGCGCGCGTCGTGTGTCACCTGAGCGAGGGCGTCGGGCAGGCAGTCCCCGGCGGATCTGTTCCACAGAGCCAGGAGGCGGCTCCACACCGCGCTGCAGCTGCGCGCGTCGTGTGTCACCTGAGCGAGGGCGTCGGGCAGGCAGTCCCCGGCGGATCTGTTCCACAGAGCCAGGAGGCGGCTCCACACCGCGCTGTGCGCGCGTCGTGTGTCACCTGAGCGAGGGCGTCGGGCAGGCAGTCCCCGGCGGATCTGTTCCACAGAGCCAGGAGGCGGCTCCACACCGCGCTGCAGCTGCGCGCGTCGTGTGTCACCTGAGCGAGGGCGTCGGGCAGGCAGTCCCCGGCGGATCTGTTCCACAGAGCCAGGAGGCGGCTCCACACCGCGCTGTGCGCGCGTCGTGTGTCACCTGAGCGAGGGCGTCGGGCAGGCAGTCCCCGGCGGATCTGTTCCACAGAGCCAGGAGGCGGCTCCACACCGCGCTGCAGCTGCGCGCGTCGTGTGTCACCTGAGCGAGGGCGTCGGGCAGGCAGTCCCCGGCGGATCTGTTCCACAGAGCCAGGAGGCGGCTCCACACCGCGCTGCAGCTGCGCGCGTCGTGTGTCACCTGAGCGAGGGCGTCGGGCAGGCAGTCCCCGGCGGATCTGTTCCACAGAGCCAGGAGGCGGCTCCACACCGCGCTGCAGTTGAGCGCGTCGTGTGTCACCTGAGCGAGGGCGTCGGGCAGGCAGTCCCCGGCGGATCTGTTCCACAGAGCCAGGAGGCGGCTCCACACCGCGCTGTGCGCGCGTCGTGTGTCACCTGAGCGAGGGCGTCGGGCAGGCAGTCCCCGGCGGATCTGTTCCACAGAGCCAGGAGGCGGCTCCACACCGCGCTGTGCGCGCGTCGTGTGTCACCTGAGCGAGGGCGTCGGGCAGGCAGTCCCCGGCGGATCTGTTCCACAGAGCCAGGAGGCGGCTCCACACCGCGCTGTGCGCGCGTCGTGTGTCACCTGAGCGAGGGCGTCGGGCAGGCAGTCCCCGGCGGATCTGTTCCACAGAGCCAGGAGGCGGCTCCACACCGCGCTGCAGCTGCGCGCGTCGTGTGTCACCTGAGCGAGGGCGTCGGGCAGGCAGTCCCCGGCGGATCTGTTCCACAGAGCCAGGAGGCGGCTCCACACCGCGCTGTGCGCGCGTCGTGTGTCACCTGAGCGAGGGCGTCGGGCAGGCAGTCCCCGGCGGATCTGTTCCACAGAGCCAGGAGGCGGCTCCACACCGCGCTGCAGCTGCGCGCGTCGTGTGTCACCTGAGCGAGGGCGTCGGGCAGGCAGTCCCCGGCGGATCTGTTCCACAGAGCCAGGAGGCGGCTCCACACCGCGCTGCAGCTGCGCGCGTCGTGTGTCACCTGAGCGAGGGCGTCGGGCAGGCAGTCCCCGGCGGATCTGTTCCACAGAGCCAGGAGGCGGCTCCACACCGCGCTGTGCGCGCGTCGTGTGTCACCTGAGCGAGGGCGTCGGGCAGGCAGTCCCCGGCGGATCTGTTCCACAGAGCCAGGAGGCGGCTCCACACCGCGCTGCAGCTGCGCGCGTCGTGTGTCACCTGAGCGAGGGCGTCGGGCAGGCAGTCCCCGGCGGATCTGTTCCACAGAGCCAGGAGGCGGCTCCACACCGCGCTGCAGCTGCGCGCGTCGTGTGTCACCTGAGCGAGGGCGTCGGGCAGGCAGTCCCCGGCGGATCTGTTCCACAGAGCCAGGAGGCGGCTCCACACCGCGCTGTGCGCGCGTCGTGTGTCACCTGAGCGAGGGCGTCGGGCAGGCAGTCCCCGGCGGATCTGTTCCACAGAGCCAGGAGGCGGCTCCACACCGCGCTGTGCGCGCGTCGTGTGTCACCTGAGCGAGGGCGTCGGGCAGGCAGTCCCCGGCGGATCTGTTCCACAGAGCCAGGAGGCGGCTCCACACCGCGCTGCAGTTGAGCGCGTCGTGTGTCACCTGAGCGAGGGCGTCGGGCAGGCAGTCCCCGGCGGATCTGTTCCACAGAGCCAGGAGGCGGCTCCACACCGCGCTGCAGCTGCGCGCGTCGTGTGTCACCTGAGCGAGGGCGTCGGGCAGGCAGTCCCCGGCGGATCTGTTCCACAGAGCCAGGCGGCGGCTCCACACCGCGCTGCAGCTGCGCGCGTCGTGTGTCACCTGAGCGAGGGCGTCGGGCAGGCAGTCCCCGGCGGATCTGTTCCACAGAGCCAGGAGGCGGCTCCACACCGCGCTGCAGCTGCGCGCGTCGTGTGTCACCTGAGCGAGGGCGTCGGGCAGGCAGTCCCCGGCGGATCTGTTCCACAGAGCCAGGCGGCGGCTCCACACCGCGCTGCAGCTGCGCGCGTCGTGTGTCACCTGAGCGAGGGCGTCGGGCAGGCAGTCCCCGGCGGATCTGTTCCACAGAGCCAGGAGGCGGCTCCACACCGCGCTGTGCGCGCGTCGTGTGTCACCTGAGCGAGGGCGTCGGGCAGGCAGTCCCCGGCGGATCTGTTCCACAGAGCCAGGAGGCGGCTCCACACCGCGCTGTGCGCGCGTCGTGTGTCACCTGAGCGAGGGCGTCGGGCAGGCAGTCCCCGGCGGATCTGTTCCACAGAGCCAGGAGGCGGCTCCACACCGCGCTGTGCGCGCGTCGTGTGTCACCTGAGCGAGGGCGTCGGGCAGGCAGTCCCCGGCGGATCTGTTCCACAGAGCCAGGAGGCGGCTCCACACCGCGCTGTGCGCGCGTCGTGTGTCACCTGAGCGAGGGCGTCGGGCAGGCAGTCCCCGGCGGATCTGTTCCACAGAGCCAGGAGGCGGCTCCACACCGCGCTGCAGCTGCGCGCGCCGTGTGTCACCTGAGCGAGGGCGTCGGGCAGGCAGTCCCCGGCGGATCTGTTCCACAGAGCCAGGAGGCGGCTCCACACCGCGCTGTGCGCGCGTCGTGTGTCACCTGAGCGAGGGCGTCGGGCAGGCAGTCCCCGGCGGATCTGTTCCACAGAGCCAGGAGGCGGCTCCACACCGCGCTGTGCGCGCGTCGTGTGTCACCTGAGCGAGGGCGTCGGGCAGGCAGTCCCCGGCGGATCTGTTCCACAGAGCCAGGAGGCGGCTCCACACCGCGCTGTGCGCGCGTCGTGTGTCACCTGAGCGAGGGCGTCGGGCAGGCAGTCCCCGGCGGATCTGTTCCACAGAGCCAGGAGGCGGCTCCACACCGCGCTGTGCGCGCGTCGTGTGTCACCTGAGCGAGGGCGTCGGGCAGGCAGTCCCCGGCGGATCTGTTCCACAGAGCCAGGAGGCGGCTCCACACCGCGCTGCAGTTGAGCGCGTCGTGTGTCACCTGAGCGAGGGCGTCGGGCAGGCAGTCCCCGGCGGATCTGTTCCACAGAGCCAGGAGGCGGCTCCACACCGCGCTGCAGTTGAGCGCGTCGTGTGTCACCTGAGCGAGGGCGTCGGGCAGGCAGTCCCCGGCGGATCTGTTCCACAGAGCCAGGAGGCGGCTCCACACCGCGCTGCAGCTGCGCGCGTCGTGTGTCACCTGAGCGAGGGCGTCGGGCAGGCAGTCCCCGGCGGATCTGTTCCACAGAGCCAGGAGGCGGCTCCACACCGCGCTGTGCGCGCGTCGTGTGTCACCTGAGCGAGGGCGTCGGGCAGGCAGTCCCCGGCGGATCTGTTCCACAGAGCCAGGAGGCGGCTCCACACCGCGCTGCAGCTGCGCGCGTCGTGTGTCACCTGAGCGAGGGCGTCGGGCAGGCAGTCCCCGGCGGATCTGTTCCACAGAGCCAGGAGGCGGCTCCACACCGCGCTGCAGCTGCGCGCGTCGTGTGTCACCTGAGCGAGGGCGTCGGGCAGGCAGTCCCCGGCGGATCTGTTCCACAGAGCCAGGAGGCGGCTCCACACCGCGCTGCAGCTGCGCGCGTCGTGTGTCACCTGAGCGAGGGCGTCGGGCAGGCAGTCCCCGGCGGATCTGTTCCACAGAGCCAGGAGGCGGCTCCACACCGCGCTGCAGCTGCGCGCGTCGTGTGTCACCTGAGCGAGGGCGTCGGGCAGGCAGTCCCCGGCGGATCTGTTCCACAGAGCCAGGAGGCGGCTCCACACCGCGCTGCAGCTGCGCGCGTCGTGTGTCACCTGAGCGAGGGCGTCGGGCAGGCAGTCCCCGGCGGATCTGTTCCACAGAGCCAGGAGGCGGCTCCACACCGCGCTGCAGCTGCGCGCGTCGTGTGTCACCTGAGCGAGGGCGTCGGGCAGGCAGTCCCCGGCGGATCTGTTCCACAGAGCCAGGAGGCGGCTCCACACCGCGCTGTGCGCGCGTCGTGTGTCACCTGAGCGAGGGCGTCGGGCAGGCAGTCCCCGGCGGATCTGTTCCACAGAGCCAGGAGGCGGCTCCACACCGCGCTGTGCGCGCGTCGTGTGTCACCTGAGCGAGGGCGTCGGGCAGGCAGTCCCCGGCGGATCTGTTCCACAGAGCCAGGAGGCGGCTCCACACCGCGCTGTGCGCGCGTCGTGTGTCACCTGAGCGAGGGCGTCGGGCAGGCAGTCCCCGGCGGATCTGTTCCACAGAGCCAGGAGGCGGCTCCACACCGCGCTGTGCGCGCGTCGTGTGTCACCTGAGCGAGGGCGTCGGGCAGGCAGTCCCCGGCGGATCTGTTCCACAGAGCCAGGAGGCGGCTCCACACCGCGCTGTGCGCGCGTCGTGTGTCACCTGAGCGAGGGCGTCGGGCAGGCAGTCCCCGGCGGATCTGTTCCACAGAGCCAGGAGGCGGCTCCACACCGCGCTGCAGCTGCGCGCGTCGTGTGTCACCTGAGCGAGGGCGTCGGGCAGGCAGTCCCCGGCGGATCTGTTCCACAGAGCCAGGAGGCGGCTCCACACCGCGCTGCAGCTGCGCGCGTCGTGTGTCACCTGAGCGAGGGCGTCGGGCAGGCAGTCCCCGGCGGATCTGTTCCACAGAGCCAGGAGGCGGCTCCACACCGCGCTGCAGCTGCGCGCGTCGTGTGTCACCTGAGCGAGGGCGTCGGGCAGGCAGTCCCCGGCGGATCTGTTCCACAGAGCCAGGAGGCGGCTCCACACCGCGCTGTGCGCGCGTCGTGTGTCACCTGAGCGAGGGCGTCGGGCAGGCAGTCCCCGGCGGATCTGTTCCACAGAGCCAGGAGGCGGCTCCACACCGCGCTGCAGCTGCGCGCGTCGTGTGTCACCTGAGCGAGGGCGTCGGGCAGGCAGTCCCCGGCGGATCTGTTCCACAGAGCCAGGAGGCGGCTCCACACCGCGCTGTGCGCGCGTCGTGTGTCACCTGAGCGAGGGCGTCGGGCAGGCAGTCCCCGGCGGATCTGTTCCACAGAGCCAGGAGGCGGCTCCACACCGCGCTGCAGCTGCGCGCGTCGTGTGTCACCTGAGCGAGGGCGTCGGGCAGGCAGTCCCCGGCGGATCTGTTCCACAGAGCCAGGAGGCGGCTCCACACCGCGCTGCAGCTGCGCGCGTCGTGTGTCACCTGAGCGAGGGCGTCGGGCAGGCAGTCCCCGGCGGATCTGTTCCACAGAGCCAGGAGGCGGCTCCACACCGCGCTGTGCGCGCGTCGTGTCACCTGAGCGAGGGCGTCGGGCAGGCAGTCCCCGGCGGATCTGTTCCACAGAGCCAGGAGGCGGCTCCACACCGCGCTGCAGCTGCGCGCGTCGTGTGTCACCTGAGCGAGGGCGTCGGGCAGGCAGTCCCCGGCGGATCTGTTCCACAGAGCCAGGAGGCGGCTCCACACCGCGCTGTGCGCGCGTCGTGTGTCACCTGAGCGAGGGCGTCGGGCAGGCAGTCCCCGGCGGATCTGTTCCACAGAGCCAGGAGGCGGCTCCACACCGCGCTGTGCGCGCGTCGTGTGTCACCTGAGCGAGGGCGTCGGGCAGGCAGTCCCCGGCGGATCTGTTCCACAGAGCCAGGAGGCGGCTCCACACCGCGCTGTGCGCGCGTCGTGTGTCACCTGAGCGAGGGCGTCGGGCAGGCAGTCCCCGGCGGATCTGTTCCACAGAGCCAGGAGGCGGCTCCACACCGCGCTGTGCGCGCGTCGTGTGTCACCTGAGCGAGGGCGTCGGGCAGGCAGTCCCCGGCGGATCTGTTCCACAGAGCCAGGAGGCGGCTCCACACCGCGCTGCAGTTGAGCGCGCCGTCTTGCTCCAGCTGTGTCTGCGCGTCGTGGTCCAGAAGCTCATCGAATAGTTGCTCCTGTATGGCGCCGGGCAACTCCGAGATTTCTGCAACATTTGAACTCGTGTCACTACCAAGCGATCATGTTAAATTATTTTACGAATACAAACCGTAAAATACTAAATATACTATTAAAATTTAGTGCAGTGTGTTACAATGGAAAAGTACGACTAACAAAATTAAAACGAACGAAAACACGGCCGAAAGTGTTTTTTCACTCGTAAGTGTTAATTGTATACAAATTTTAATTTGTACATCTAGAATGTTCCATAACTGCCGCGCCATCTGTCATGGAGTAGCATAGCTTTCAATTTGCCGAGACATCTGGTGAGTAGTGGCAGAATATGGCGAAACTTAATGCGCCTAGCGGAGAAAATAGTTTTCTAGTTTTCCGATAAATGGCGGGCCTACAGGAGCATAAAGAGAATAATAAATTATAACAGTACTGTAATAATAGTACATTGTTGTCGAGGTATGGAAAATAAGACTTTGCTGGACGAGTATAGTTTAGAGTCAATTATACAAGTCAAGCAAAGTAATTTTCCCCGAGGCTTACATAGTGCTTTTGTCAAAAAAAGGCTAGGAAATGAAAGATTGTACTTCTTATAAAAGTTAGCTAGCGACCACAACACAACGAAACAAATAAAAATTTACAATTTTCCCACCAATTGTAATTATTTAAAATAAATTCGCCTGTAAGGCACAGTATTACGTAATATTCAGCCATACTAAATGTTTAGTTCATTCTTTTCTTTTTTAATTCTGGACAGGCAAGGGTCTTCACATCATACAGCCTCGTCTTTAGTTACCTGTTTCATACAAAATTACGTTCCGTTTCTATGAGAGTCATCGAGATAATTTTGAAATCAAATTATGTGGGCTTAGCGTATAACGAATTTATCTTAATGGACACCAGCAAAGGATTTCCATACAACTTTGCTGGCGTGATCTGAGACGTGACAAACAATGTGAAACTTCGCGGTTTCTTTTTTTGAAAGAAATGAACACATTTCCTAGCATGTTTGAGAAAAGGCTATTTTGCTATGCGGTTTAGGTCATATCACCTGGTGTCAAAGTTTTTCAACCGCCTACTAGTAGGCCTCTGACATGGTTGAGTAATGACCACCGTCTAGGTAATCTAAGACAGCAGCCGGGACAGACAGCTTAGCGTGCATTCCTAAGCACGGAACCATATTTCTTACTGACAGGTAAAATATCTCTCTTATAGTAAAGCATTGTAATAAATTTTACTGCAGTACACATTCAATAATGAAAAAAATGTTCTCGTAACAAAACAGATTTAATAGTTAAAGTTATACATTTTTAAGAGCACATTAAATACTTTAAATTAGGGACCTTGATTGGGATTTTACGTGTGGATTTGCTTGCCCTATTCGTATCTCGCCAAAACCCATTCAAAATGCTTATTAAAGCGCTATTTTAAAGGCGTGCAAAACCCCTTCAAACCATTGATCTACAACAACCCTAGATTACGCGCGTACGCTCAAAAGGTGGGCCGGTAAAGTAGTGCACAATTTGCAAGCGAGCACTTCTTTCCCACAGTGCGTGGCTGGCCGCTAAACTGTTAACATGACCAAGTACGGGCTAACAAATAAGGCTGAATTCAATAGATTATGGTGAGGTTCGTTGTGATATTTTGAATCAGGCGGACGCAATGAATCTATAAATCGCTATGTATGACTGTATAGTTCAGTAGGTGACAAAATCTTAGCGTAATTTTGTATGAAGCGCTAAATCTAGGGTTGTTGTAGATCAATGCTTCAAACCATTTTCCATATTGATAGGTTTACCCTATCGACTTTTAAATACTCGAAGAGCGTACGAGCGCAACCCTTATAAAGCGCTACCCAAAGGGGTTTTTGATAGGGTTCCCCTTTCGATAAACTTAAAGCAAATGAAACGGTTATCATAAGGATTGGGTTATCATAAGGATTGAGAGTGTTCAATCAAAGGGTGGGAGAATTAAGCGCTTAATCGAAAAAGCGCTTAGCGGGTCCCTGGTTTAAATGTCTTCTCTTAATATTAACACTATATTGTCAAATTATTTTTCTTAAAAGCACATTAAATCGACGAACAATTTTACCTAAAGGGCACATTAAATCAATTGATTTTTTTCCTAAATGGCACATTAAATAATTGGAATGTTTTGTCCTAAAAGCACAATATACCAAGGAGCAGTAGTTCAACTTGATCATATTTCATATTTCCCGTGGGAGACATGGTATCGAGTGCGTAAAAGAGAAAATTACGTCTGAACGACATTCCAATTCTTTTATTTGAAATTTAAAATAATTCGAGAAAGAAGAGGTGACATGGAAAGGACGCAAAGTTAGTGTTGTAGCCCTGACTATGAAGCTGATGAACCCTGCATGGTTTACCTGCCGGCAGCGAGAAGGTGCAGAACTCGTTGAGGTACGTGGCGGGGAAGGCGCCCTTCTTGTGTCGCACGCAGCCCGCCAGGTGCCGCCGGATCGCCGCCGCCAGCTCCGGCGCTAAAAACAACCACACAACTCAATGGCAGGTTCTCTGGTCACATTTCTGAGTCAGATGGTGGCGTAAAGTTACGTCAGTACATGCCGTGTGATTAACCTGGCCAGCCCCGTGGCAGTGCCTTTATTTGTAAGCCGAGACGGTTTTCTATTAGGATATTACAAAATTGTTATAAAAAATAGAAATTTGTATGATACATTTTTTTACAATGACGGATCATGACGTCAATAAGTGATAATACTATGCTACATTGAATAGGAAGAATTTCAATTTCAATTTCAGCAGCAGCCAAATTTCAAACCGAAGGGCGTAGTGCTAAACTGATATTAATTGACGTTCGTACCAGCCAATAAGCATAATTCAATATGGCTGGCGGCAGAAATGGGCGTAATCGATTACTTTTGTAATCAGATTAATAATCTGATTGAAAGTAATCATGATCAATTTTAATCCGAATTACAGTTAATCTTGATTACATGTAATCGTTAATCAAGACACCAGTACCTTTTAATCAAAATTACATGATTAATAAATATTTTTACCATTGAACTCCGACGTACAAATATAATCTTTGCTAAATATCAGTAATTTTTTGTTGAATAAAAATATGTTTATTATGAAACAAACATTTTATTTTTATTTTCAAGACCCACTCGAATAAAATAATCATGTAATCTAGATTACGATTAATGATTAATAACCTATAATCATTTTTAAGATTTTACTGATGATTTCATTTTATTACTCAGTAATCAATCATGATTACAGATGACTTTTATTAATCAATAATCATGCAATGTCTCAGATTACAAAAGTAATCGTAATCATTAATCTAATTCTATTTTGCCCATCTCTGGAAAAAAAACCTATTCGGTATTACAAATACTAATAGAGATCCCTTTGTGGGATAAGTCCGCCTTTGTGCCTCCTGTTTTATTCCATCCTTTACTGATCATGTAAATTTGTTTTGTGGTACAATAAAGTTAATACATACATACATACATACAAATTCAACGGCAAACAAACTGTCAGAATATGAATTATTCTGTAAGCCCGTTTCAAAATCGCCTACGTCACATGACATCACGATGAAACGCATGACAGCAGGGAATAGTTGTACCATGTATCTTTCAAAGCATTTATTTGATTTTTGACAACAGGACACAAGTTAGGAATCCTAATTGGCGTTAAAATTACAAAAGTATATTTTTTTTTCACATTACAGGTTCTAAAAATTCGTAACAATTAAATCAATGTCCACCATAATGTGCTCGTCAAGGAAATGTTAAATATAAAAAATATAAATATACAATGTCAAATCAGTACATAATCAATGTCATAAAAAAGCAATGAAAAATTAAATGTCAACAAAACTAAACTCTGTTCATTTAAGAATTACATATAATGTAAACAAACTTTGTATAAATCTGACAGCTCATCTGCTCAGCTGTCAGATTCATACAAAGTTTGTTTACATTATAGGTAATTCTTAAATGAACGGAGTTTAGGTAAAGTAATTTATAAAATAATAATAAATTTAAATTATAATCTAAAACAGCATCATACCTCTATAGCTAGGTGAGCGCTTGAGTCCGGGGCCGGAGCCCGAGATCCTCGCCAGGAGGGAGGACAGGATGTCCTGCCTGTGGAAGCGTATGGCGAGGTGCACCAGCGTGTGGCCCGCGTCGAAGGCCGACGCGCGATTCAGGAGCGCCACCTATACCAAACATCAGCAAAAACATTAAGACATTAGGATATTAGTTGCAAAAACTAACCCGGTAGATGGAGCCGTGCCCCGCGTTACTGGCATTAAAATACACTTGCAAAATTGGCGGGCAAGGAATGAGCTGCGCCACTAGTAATGCGAAAGTCGCAGGTTCAAATCCTGCCCGCGCTTGTAAATTTTGCAAGTTTTCTAAAATTGTATACCTAACACGGGAAGTGTTTTAAATTTGGTAATCAACATTAAGATGATTAACTATGGTTTTATTATGCACTTGAATCACCTGATTGTCCGAAAAGAAATGGTTCCGTGCTTCGGAGGGCACGTGAAGCCGTCGGTTCCGGTTGCTGTCTTTGATTACTTAGACGGCGGTCGCAACACAACCATGTCAGAGTCCTACTAGTGGTAGTAGGCGGTTGAAAAACTCTTAACACCAGGGTTCACCGGGTCGTTGGACGACTCGGTGTCCCAAACGAAAAGGGAGAGATTATGCACTTACAGAGATACCTCTATATTATTTTCATAAATTAAAGATTGAATAAGGAGACACAGGATCGCGAACAGTGGAAGAAGGGCGGAGGCCTTTGCCCAACAGTGGGATCCTGACGGTTAGATAAGATAAGATAAGATTGATAGTAACCAATCTTATGAAAACTTTAATATTTAAATTATTAACGCAAACAAGTTTCTTTTTGTCAGTACTCAAATTATGCAGGGGTCTGTAGCCCTGCATAGATTTAAACAAATAGACAAGCTGTTCGTTGGTTGAGTTGGTATTTAATTAAGGAGAGTGTAGTCATGAACGGCCTCGACAGTGACGCCAATTCTAAAAAAAAAAACTCTTTATACAAATAATTTATTAGAATGTCCATTGCCCAAGTTTTTAGTATTATCCTAACCTAAAGTAAAATTAGAACCTTCAAACTCAATTAAATATTGAATATAAAATTTTAAAACACTTCACGTGTTAGGTACATACAATTTTTGAAAACTTGCAAAATTTTAAAGCCGTACCACGCGTTACTGGCACTAAGGCGCACTTGCAGAATTGGCGGGAAAGAGATGAGATGCGGTTGCCCAAATGGAAGAGGCGTCGCCACTAGTAATGGCGAAAGTCACAGGTTCAAATCCTGCCCGCGCTTGAAAATTATGCAAGTTTCCAAAAAATGTATATCAATGAAATATTCGCTGTAATTAAAGTTATGGCAATTAATACCAGAAGTGGCTTTTCGGCACATTTTGCCATAATTTTAATTACAGCAAATATTTCATTGAGTTTGCAAGTTCCGTTTTTACTTAAGGATAATACTAAAAACTTGAGCAACGGACATTCTGATAGTTGCTTGTATAAAGGGAAAATATTTATTTTGTGAAGCGCCACTGCCGAGGCCGTTCACGAGTACACTCGCCTTAAATCGAAATATCATATTTTATACGGTTCTGTGTGTTAAATTGTATGACATTAGTAAGGCATTTACCTCTTGTTCAGTGAGCACCCTCGCGGGGTCGCCGCCGGCCGCCAAATAAGCATCGACACTGCGCTGGCATCCCTCCACCACTCCCAGACACGCCTGCCAACAAAACAAAGAATACAGGGTGAAATTTCACTAGTGACCTATAGAAAATGCGATCGGGCTGGTGATAAGGAACTACTTTTCCCGACGAACATAGGTCGAAATATGATTAAAATATTTTTGAGCTTCCATTGTAACTGAGACAGAGTTGGGCTAAATGTAATCAGATTTATGATTACGATTACTTTTGTAATCTGAGACATTGCACGATTACTGATTTATAAAAGTAATCTGTAATCATGATAACAGATTAATAAAATTAAATCATTAGTTTGATTAAAAAATTATTAATCATTGATCGTAATCTAGATTACATGATTATGATTACTCGAGTGGCATCCCCCTAGACATATATTTCAGACAACGTTAATATTTTTTTACTTAATATCATTGTAAAGGCATATAGCTTTATTTTATAGTGGCTTAGAATAGTATCATCCCATTTCTTTCCCATGGGAGTCGTAAGAGGCGACTAAGGGACTCGAGGGTGTGTATTGCAATTTTAGGCGATGGGCTGACAACCTGTCACTATGGCAATACACAATTTTTCAAATGACCCTCAAATATTTGTCAGATGTCCGTTTTTTGCGGGCGTTTACGCTCTGCCTACCCCGCAAGGGATGAAAGGCGTGATGTGTGTGTGTGTGTGTGTGTGTATTTTATAGTGACAGGTTGTCAGCATATCGCCTAAAATTGCAATACACACCCTCCCATTCCAACATCATCCAGAAGTAATAACACATACCTGCAACCACAGCAGATCCACGTTGGTCCTAACTCGCTGAGTCATGTTGTCCTTCTCTTGCCTGAGGTCTTGCAATGACACCTTCTCTTTCTGCACGTGAGTGTTGGAAGGGGGCGAAGCGCCGGCCTCCGCCCCCGGCCACGCGGCGCCGCACATCGCGCACTTTATGGATTTCGGCCAGTTTTCGTATGTACATGTCTGTAATGTAAGATTTTGTATGGTTAAAATTGAAATTGATTGAAATTTACTTTATTCAATGTAGGATAGTATTATGTATATGATCCGTCATTGTAAAAAAAAGAAATTTGTACAACACAATTTTATTTTTTTATATAACAATTTTGTACTGTCTTAATAGCAAAACCGGCTCGGGCGGGATCAACAAATAAAAATAATGGCACTGCCTCGGGCACACTGGCACTGACTTTACGCCCTCACCATCTGAAAACGACATTTGTTTCAAGAAATTTTAGTCAAGATTTTCAAAGCGTGTTAACATGCGTGTAATTAACTATTTAATGTAAGTTTGTACCATCGTCAGAATCATCAAGGCTCAATAATAATCGCGATTCTAACTGTTAGTAAATTCTTTGTCATTCTTATCACATTCCTAATAAGGAAAATATATATATACATCTGTATCGGTCATTTGTTCCCTAAAAGGGACATTTGTTTGCAAATAGGTACTTATTATGCATTTACTAATTATGTCGTGTTATGTCTTATGATTTGACGTAAAATACGTGTTATCGGTCAAAGTAAGGCGACGATGAAAACATTGGCGACTAAATTGACTAGGAATTGCGAACAACCCATTGATTTTTTTAAACATTTTTTCAAACATTTTCAGACTTAGATATTATCTCGTATAATTTTCTAAACCTATTTGACGGAAATTGACAGCACTTATTTTAGGTAAGTAGGGAGAATTTATATCCCGAATTGAGGGATTTTTCTTCGTTGAGGAAAGTATCGTGAATACAACAATTATTTACTTGCTTTAACATTCGTCAATTTAGCAAACATCAAAAAATAATTAAATGGATGAGGTTTCCAGTTTTTTAAGCGACAATATAGTTTACACTGATATTTACGTATGTATTTGTTTGTATTGTATTTGTATATTATGTATGTATTCATTGTTCTATTAGTTTATGCATGTGTATTTATTTTACAATTATCAAATAATTATTTATCGTTTTATATTTTTCTTTAACTTTGTGTGCAATCTTGTCCCCGAACGTATTTATTTCTTACTAAGTTTTACAGGTTAGCTGAAAGAGATCTCTTTATTGAGATAAGCTCACCTTTGTGAACTACTTTTAAAACAAAAACTATTGTGTTGTTAATACACAATAAAGAATATTATATACATTTGTCCTGCCCGGATTTTTTTTGTGTAAGTGTAATTTGATATGAGGGGTTTCATATTTCAATCATCATTCATTTGGGAGGTTGTTCACTTTCACGGTTTGGTTCACCTTTTGAAATCTTTTCAAAGGTTTCGGATTTTTTTACTCACTGTAGCTATATTCAGAGTTATTTTTACTACGCAAATTTTGCAGGGTTATTATTCTGAAGGTGGTTCAAGAGACAGTGGCGCTACCAAACAGGAAAAAATCCTTGGCTGGACACGCTAGTCATCTGGAAACCAATGAATCAATTCGCGGCAATAAATAACTACAAAGGTTATTTAGAATCAACAGAACCTTGGAAAAACTGTGCGATTTGGTCATGTATTCCAAATATGCTAAAAGTGGCACTTTTACAATATATATAATAGTACAATAGTACAATGCCGTGTGATGCCGGCTTAGAATAGCATCACCCCATTTCTTTCCCGTGGGAGTCGTAAGAGGCGACTGAGGTACTCGAGGGTGTGTATTGCAATTTTAGGCGATGGGCTGACAACCTTTCACTATGGCGATACACAAATTATTATTATTGTAATTATAATTATTGTCTCTTGCGGACGTTTATGCTCTGCCTACCCCGCAAGGGATTATAGGCGTGATATGTGTATGTATTCCAAATATGCTAAAAGTGGCCACTTTTACACTATATACAATAGTACAAAAATATAATATGCAGGTAACTAAAGCGCTTAGTTTTTACAAGGTCTTATTGATTCTAAAATAATCTTTGTAGTTATTTATTGCCGCGAATTGATAATTTGGTTCCCAGATGACTAGCGTATTATAATTCTAGTATTGAATGAAGAATTTTGAACAACAACCCTATGTTTTTATCTTTTATTGTTTTTTTTTCTATGTACTCACCGGACAAGGCCACTTGACATAGGAGGTGTCGCTGGACTGCGCGGGCGAGTGCGGGGAGGATATCCGCAACGGCTTCAGTCTTTCTGTCACTGCCTCCGCACCTTAAAACAGATTTTTTTTTATTATTAATGATGGGTTGCTCTTGACTGTAGTCTAGGTCATAGGACAGAGACAGAGTCTAAGATGGAGCGAGCTCGCTCAGAAGAAGCCTGTTAAGGCACTGGCACTCCCACACACTGACGGAACGCAAGTGGCTACTTGGCGCCAGACTTCGGTGGGATGGTGGTCGCGAGCCAGGCGGCCCCTTACGGAGCCTTCCACCGCGCACGTGGGATCGTTCAGCCGGACTTATCCACAGGCAAGCCTGTGTTGCCGTTGCCCGGGCTCCACCGCTAGGAGGTAGATCCCATACCACCCCAAGATAATAAAACGTACTTACTACTACGTTTTCTCTTTATGCAGACAATCTATCAGAATATCTGTTGCCCAAGTTTTTAGTATCCTTAAGTACAATTAGAACCTGCAATCTCAATTAAACATTCGCTGTTATTAAAGTTGTGGCAATTAATGGCAAAAGTTTTTAGGTACTTTTTTCCATAATTGCAGCGATTATTCAATTGAGTTTGCAGGTTCTTTACTTAAGGATAACACTAAAAACCTACGCAACGGATATTCTGATAGATTGTTTGTATAAAGAGAAATCTTTTTTGTAAAGTGGCGCCAATGTCGAGGTCGACACTTGTTGATTTTAGTTAATATAAATGGCAAAAATTAATATACTGGTATGATTCTAGTTTCTTGTTTAATTGATGTAGTTAAAGGATCACAGTTTCTGCTTTGACAACTCAGTTTAAATAGGTGAATGACTAGAGTGAATGTTGAACGAATGATTCTATGCCATTGAGTGAATCGTTTCTCTCTCTCTGATTCTTACAGCGCTTAGTGACGGACGTATTACTTTCCAGTGTTAAAAGTTATAAAAATAAAAACTTATTCGAGTATTCATTTTATATCCTTTTTGCCTCCTGCTTAAATTGTTTTTAGTTTCAATGAATTTACTTTATTACAGAATAGGTATAAAGGCGTAATATATGTTTGTATGTTAGAATGTATACAGAATAGGTAATTTATTTTATTAATGAACATTTTACGTGTTTTTTTTTATGGACTGTTGTATTCAATTTTAAAATTTTAAGGACAGAATGAATCAAATTTTATTTTATTGTATTTTAATATTTATATCTTTCGCCTTTTTGCTTGATATTCTTAGTTTTAATGAATTTTTTCTATTAAAGATTACGTATATGAATTTATAAATGGTGTTTTACATGTTTTTTTAGTAGGTATGGATCGTTGTGTTTTTTTTTTTTTTTTTTTTTAATCATAAGTTTTTATAAATAATTTTTCTAAGATTAATTTTTAACAGATTTTTGTACTCGAAGTTTATTATTTAAAATTATATAATATAAATTGAATGAATTTATTCTTTTCAATACAATGGCGCTATATTTTATGTGCATGTTGTGTTAGCCTCTAAGTGTGATATGTATTAGCTAAAAACTTTTCTGCTTAATCAAATCGAAATGTATAATATGTATTATGTTGGCTGACCTAGTATAATAAATAAAATAAAAAATAAATTCATATCTATCCAGTTCTTCTTTTCGTCCATAACCCTATTTTTTCATAACACTCGCCTTAACAATGACGGTAAACCTCACTCACCAGAGTCTATGTGGTGCGTGGACACAGGCAGGGCGCTCGCCTCGTCAGCTTGCAGTTTAAATATGTCCTCGCCAACTGTCGGCCGCGGCGCGCGACACATCGTACACTGCAACAAACATTACATAATAGGCAGCATTCTTTTAAAGTTTTCCTTAGTCACTCGATAGATGGCGCTGTACTTGGTACGATAACGTAAGGAACGAATCGTCACGTAATTCTGAATTTTTACACTTGGATGTATGAGACATTAAAACGAAACGTAACTTATCAATGTTACATCACTTGCATCCCAAAAATATTAACCTTTATGGATTTACCTGCATGTTAACGAAAACCACAACTAAAACAACATACAAACAAAACAAGTACCTCTTCAAATAATAACAAAGCGCGACAAACGAGGATAGATTCTTTGGAAATACAAAGAAAGAATCAATCAATCTGCGTCTCAGTATGAGAAATATCATAGCAACATATGAAAAAATTATCAGATCACTTTTTGCCCACGCCCCTTCTCTTTCCGACTCTATCACTTTCATTAGTAAGGAAATGAAGAGACAGACAAAAATATATTTTTGGATGCAAGTGATCATCATTTACGTAACAATGATAAGTTACGTAAATAATATGACAATCCGTTTCTTACGTTAAAGTACCTAGTACAGCGCCATCTATCGCGCGACTAGGGAAGAGTCTAAACTGTAGTGTGCGTACGCACCTCCTTCATATTATTCATTAGACAGTCCAATAAACGGCACTAAACTGACAACACGTGTATCATTGATCGCGCCCCCAACCGCCATCGCCGCATGGCGACCGCTGCCAGTGCTGCCTTTTGGCAGTGCTGCGCACCGTGGTTTTTCATTTTGTTATAATGAAAGTGTTTAATATGTGTGCAGCAAAGAACTAGTTTCGAAAAACAGTGAATTAAATATGATAAAATGAGCACCATAGTGATGGATGAGAAACAATATGGCGCATAAGCTTTGAAATACGACGGCACATGACCCGGATTTGACAACTACACGTACCAGGAATATTTCTGCAATATTTAAACGAACACAAAAAAAGTACATAGATCAAGACAAATTTACGACGACGACACGTATGAGAAACAGTGTATTTCTAGATCTCAAAATACACTTAACAGCAAGTGCACAAAGATATTTATCCTACATTATCATTTACAAAATAGTGAAATCGCAGCAAGTACTAACCAACTTACTAGAATATAAACAAAATTAAAGTAAACGAAAGTAATGTGATGCATGGCATGGGTTGCGGCCGTTGCGGGGCGCTGGGAGCTGATGGTGTCGGATGAGGATGCTGCCGGCATGCTGCTAGCCTTGGATAAATGACCCATGGGAAGATTTTTCTAACGAGTGGTATTTTACGGTTTTCAGGAATAAATCACGTGAGTAAGCATATTTCAACTTCTGTGAGAGGTGCCATATCCAAGTGTTTGCATTTATTCAATACCCCGAGTGAACCAAAATGTGTTGAAAATGTGTTAAAATCAGTCTAAACAAAAAGTTCGTCAATATTACGTTTGTCATGGTACGAGAAGTCAGATTCTTTATGGACTCTAGAAAAACATCATTTATATTTATTAGCCAGTAATCTTAAATATAGTCTTTAATTTACGTCTACAACATTTTTGGGGAAAACATATGTTGGAAATTGAATTTAATTGACTATAAATTTTGAATTATTTATATATATATGTATTTTAATACATTTACTTAATAATAATTCAATATGCAACCATTATAAGCGCGCACGACACGAGCAAATTATCAACGCAGTGCCGCTAGCTAGTTAAACAAAAAAAAATGTGTATATATCTTTAGTCAAACAGATTATTATTACAGAAATTAATTCATAATTTTTTATTAAATCGATGTATGTTGGTATTAGAAGAAAACGCAATAATAAACTACTTCCCAGAAAGCATTCCAAGTAACATGATATCCTGATTCGCGAAGCGCAGCGCGAGTGCTTGAATGACAACGTTATAATAGGTATTGGCATCACGAGATCATTATAATTTTTTTAAATTATATTGTATTATGTTAAAGTAAATTTAATATGTTGGAAATAGCGATGAATAACATTTACACATACATCTCCAAAAATAATACTGTACTAACTAACAGGTATTTATTAAATGATGTGCACATTTACGGATGAACAAAACTATTCCTTTTGGGAATCACTGAATAATTCTAGTATTTTATAATAAAAATCATACCATAGAAAAATAAAGAGAAGGTGAAGGTTCTGAATATTACAAACTGAAAATAAAAATTGACATATAGATGATAAAAAAAAAAACATTACAAATACCAATAAAAATTAAACAGTCAAGTCACTATAATATATCTTGCACTATTATTTTAATGTAAAGCAACAATAACGAACATTGCTTAGAATTCTGATCTATGTCAGCGAAATATAACACGATATTCACGCTGCTCATCAGTAGGTAACATGTACAGAGTCCCAACTTACGGTGCAATAAATTAATATTCTATAACTTCTTTACGTTTGTTTTATACTGGGTCTTATGAATTAAAAAGTATTAAACAGTTTATTTACATAATTATATTGAAATTTGAAAAGGTACAACTATTTTTAAAAATAAATTAGCTAAGTTATTAAAATACGTGATAATTATAATTTTCGCGAAATTCAGAATTAAATTAAAAACAAAATTAGCATCGAGTATTGAGAAACTAAGACTCCTAGCAATACAATTTTCATGTCAAGTGTATATTTTCTTTAGAAAAGAAATTTCATAGAGAAATAAATTTTGTAACATTATAATAATTGTATGTAGTATGTACCGACCTACTTTATATGCGTTTTTTTCATTGACACAATTTGTTACATACAGAAAAAAAAAAACATGTCGATAATTAACTTAAATGCAGTAAGTCTCATAAGTTCAGAATTATATTCAGTAATAAGTAAATCCTTTGATACACAAAGAATGAAAGTAGAGAGACTGTAACTGTAGATTGAGTTATGTGATGAGTGATGCTTGTTTCAGTTTGCGTGTTTGTGTTTTGATTAGATAAAGATTTACGTATGAAGAGAGTGAAAGATAGATGTATGAAAATTTCGAGAAGGGCCCGTTGATAAAAGAGAGAGAATGAATGAAATAAGGACTCATAAATCTTATAATAAGAAAAAACGACACATGAAAAAAAAAAACGGTGAAATTTACAGACAAAATGGTAAAAAAGCAAGGCATGAAGTATGCGAACGTTAGTTTGACTATGACTTTTTTTATAGAAGAAGTTAGCAAATAATAATGGGAGCCGTAGTTGTAATTATTTGATAATAACAAAGGTTGAAAACATGCTATACATGCATACATGTTAAAAAACATACTAAGAGTCGATTCTACTAATAATTGTCGTTTTGGTATTTAGTGCAAACAGTTCCAAGATTACTCTTAAAATAACGCAACAATAATAATATTTTATTTTAACTGCCATACTATAGGTGATTTAGGTTTCATGGTTAGGATCGCAACGCAACTTAAAATGAAAATATATATATTACCCTCATCTTGGGGAAGTTGAAGCTAAATAAAAATATATAATATATATATCTAACATAAATAATGTAAGTAAATAAGTTGTAACTTTTTAAAATACAGTTCTGGAACGAATACAAGTACATGAATGAGTGACTGTTAAATATTCTTATATTAACGATATTATTATAGTCTTGCAGTTATTAGGTGAATAATTAGCTCTTACAAGCAGAAGATGCAGAATATATCAAACTGTTTGTTTTAATGAACAAAGATAAAGAGTTTAGAGTTTGTAGAACATTTACTATTTTTTTTACAATAACCTTGATTCGCTATATTTTATAAAGCTAAACAATTTGAAGAAACTAAGTAGAAATGTCGTCGGTAAAGTACTTACATAAAAATTACAAAATACTAAAAAGCAAAAAAAAAAACTACTGGAACTTAAAATAGAGATTATCGGAAAATGACACCAGGGTTCATTGGGTCGTTGGACGACTCAGTATCCCAAACAAAAAGAAGAAGAAGAAGCGGATAATGTTGAGGATTAATGGATTGAGGAAATATATTAAAAATCTTTTGCAGTCTTTAGAACTCATTAGGTATATTTCAGAAAGGTAAGGTAGGTAAAGGTAATATGAGGAGCCTAGCCAAGTAGTATGTATGTATGATGGATAGAAGTGCAAGGAGTGAAATGTATTGTTTTTTTTTGTAGTTTGAATACGGTATGAAGTTGGAATTCCTAAGTGAAAATTGGATAAATGTGGTTTCATCATTAAAAAACAAAACATTTTAAGAGCATGAAATTTGACTTCGATTGTTTAGAGAATGTGTAGAAGATAGAAATGGGGAAAGAAAGTGAGTGCGCGTCTGCACTAAAGATTATGTGAGAGAAAGTTAGTAAGAAGTAAAAAGTGTTCAGATCCTTCAGATACTTTGGTGTGAGCGAGCCTCGCCAAATGATAACTGTTGGAGGCTTAGTGTATGCCTTAAATCTGACTCAATTTGTAGTGGTGGTACATAGCCAAGGAGCTATTGTAGAGTGGTATATTGTGGGTCAGAGCCTTCCATTCGACCATGGTGTGACCGAGCGTCCTCAGTGGGATAAGTTGGCGTCCTGCGAGACTTAAATCGTGGCCCCAATAAATATAAATGTAATGCGCAATAAAATAAAATAAAAGATATTAAAATGTATAAGTAAAAGTATTATGTCGACAAAATAAATAAGTACCACTCAGTAATGTATAATATGGATCCAAAGCACAAAGATGCTAAATTATAATGTTTCTATTAAATGTCAAAGTATTGTAAAGAGTATTAGAAACTCTAAGCTATACACAATGGTACCTATTGCCTTAAAAGTTTTACACTGGTTTATACTTACACTATGATTATGAATACCATGAAGTGAGATTTTAAACGAGGTATTTTACTAATTTATGTCATGACAACCGGATTTGATAAGAGGCCTTACTATGAAAACGGATATGACTAATAAATGATATTATGATACTAGTTTCAATACGGAGCTAAGAGAGATAAGAGACGTATTGAAATCAAGATCAAAAATCTTCGTCTGTGTAGACAAGATTAATTAAGTAATTATCTAATTAATTAACTAGGTATAAGTATAGTTAAGTACTATTTAGAATTAATCAATTTAGAAAATTATGTTATTTTTCCTTTGGTATCTGCGACATTGAAAATTTGTTTGGTAAATATAGAACGTTTTGGATATAAGTCTGTCTTAAATAAAATCAAAATAAAGCTACAAAATTTGATTGATTGTTTAAAATGAATGTGTACATGGTATGTAGGTCAACAGGAAATTTTTGAAAAAAAAAATGTATTACAATTCGGATAAAAAATAAGATTATATATTAAAAATTATAACTATGTATCAACCAATGTATAATAATACCTACTAATACTTTTGAAATTAAAAGGAAAATTAAGATTAAATAGACGTTATAAATAAGTTTAGAAAAAGTAAGTTTTCATACTTAGAATACTTAAACATAACATAAAAAAAAATATGTGAATTTAATTTTTTTTCTTTTTTTACGGGGGAGGTGTAGTGTGCGTACGCACCTCCTTCATATTATTCATTAGACAGTCCAATAAACGGCACTAAACTGACAACACGTGTATCATTGATCGCGCCCCCAACCGCCATCGCCGCAAAACAAAAAGAAAACTCTCCATTCCTGCTATTGTTTTGTTCTTACCTTCTTGGATAGCGGGAAGTTTTCATAAGTGCACACCTCACAGCTCCATTTGTTGCCCTCGGTCTGTGGCACTGAGCTCGTTGTCATCTGGAATAAATGTGCAGACAGGATATTAAGAAAAGTTAAGCTTTTTCTACTGGAAGAGAGAAAGTTAGGCAGTATGAACGGCCGATGCGGCGCGGTGGTAGTGCGCCTGCCTGCGACGCAAAGGTTTCGGTTATGTATGATTACTTAGAAGGCGGTCGTTACAGAACCTTGTCAGATACCTAGTGCCTACTACTAATAGTAGGCGGTTGAAAAACTGACACAACACCAGGGTTCATCAGGTCATTCGTCGACACGGAGTCCCTCACGAAAAACAAAGTAAGTATGGTCTTGACTTTCGCCTGTCCAGAACGGACAAATATGATAAAACAACTCACTGTTTCAGTAAGTGGTTTGGTGTAACACATTATTGATTATTGATAAAAAAAAAAAAAATGACAACCTGTCACTAAAGTGATACACAGTTATCTGATTGACCCTCGAACTTTTGTCAGACGTGGTGTTAATATCCGTTGAACGGCCGTTAACACTCTGCCTACCCCGTAAGGGATATAGGCGTGATTTATATATATATATTTTTCTCTTATATATCACTAATAACCAAGTGTTAGACTGTGTTTGTTATGTGTGACAAACCGTATATGTGTGCCAGCTTAGAATAGCATCACCCAAATTCTACCCGTGGGTGTTGAAAAAGCGACTTAGGGATAAATTTGTCTAGGAAATGGCCTGCAGAATTATCTGTAAATGTAGTATCTTGCACTGCGCTCGCCAATCCGCCTGCCAAGCTTGGTAAGTATGGCAATACCTCCCAATAGGGGGAGGCACATGTCTAGCAGTGGACTGTTGATGTAGACTGTATTTTACCGACTCTTAATGTACTCATAAATTATGTTATCTTTTTAGAAAACTCAAGAACACATAAAAATTGCAGCACATAAAAAATCAGTAAACCAGTATTTCATTTAAAAGTGGCAATTATAATTCTTATTATCATAATAATTATTCTGATTGATTTTTCACACTTTGTAATAAAATATCACTCAATAACAGCTAGGTCATGAATTGACTTTACCTACTGTCCTACTGATAACATAAACATTTATATTCAAGAAAAATACCTTGAAGCAAAACACATACATACACACACAGGCATAGGCAGAGCGTAAATGGCTGCAAAAAAGGCCATTTATGCCACATCTGACAAATATTTGAGGGTTATTCGGAAAATTGTGTATTGCCATAGTGACAGGTTGTCAGCCCATCGCCTAAAATTGCAAGACACACCCTCGAGTCCCTATATATACATACATACATCTAGGGTGAAATTGAGTGACTGTTACTGAAAACAGATTACGGGCTGGTGACAAGGAACAACTATCCCCAATGAACCTGTATTCCTGGGGGAAAGTTGTTCCTTATCACCAGCCTAATATGAGTTTTTGCTATTGGTCACTTGTTAATTTAAGTTAATTTAAAATTACACCCTTTATACCATGCCTATATCCATTGCCTCCCACAGTGGCCGTAAAATTGACTTTATTGCCACTTCTGACAAACATTTGAGGGTCATTCAGAAAATTTATCATGAGTATAGCAACAGGTTGGCAGGCCATTGCCTAAAATTGCAATACATAACTTTTGAGCTTAGTCCAATACAATTTCCAATTTTGGACTAGGATGCACCTAGGCTGAACTACAGTCATTTTACTAAACCTAGGTTTTAGATAAACCTGGGCATAACTAGCCTATATATAAAAAAAACTCAATGTTTACTAAAACTTTACTTGAACACCCCCTTCCCACCCCTGCATTGCACAGTAACCTTGCCTTTTAGTATTTTTTGTTTCTTTGAGTACTAAAATTTTAAAGTTGTAGGTTCAAATCCTGCAGTGCCATTTTACACATTCTCCAAAATTTTGTTTTTGTGATTGCCAGTCTAATTTTAGATTTTGAATAAGCCATATTTACATAATTTTTGAAAACCAATGCAATTTTTTCCTACCTGTGGGATGTTGGTCTGGGATACAGCAGTGCAGGCGTCAGCATGTGTGACGCCCTCGGCGGCGGCTGCTGTCTGCGCGGGGCTGCTGGCGCGCTCGCTAGTTTGGCTCGCCCCATCATCACTCATCCTGCCATACACTACAGCATCGGCGCGAGCTAGCCACGACTACGAGGCGAGCATCCCACTACACACAACCCGACCTACAACACAAAAAGCCGTCACGACCCACCACACCAGCTCGATACAATCGAAAGAGAAACTGTGATGCGCTATTTGACGGATCAACAAAATATTTTTATCGAGCGACGCGTGTCGATGAGAGATTTGGCATGGGTTGGCATGGATTTTTGGCGTTACACAACATAAAAGTGCATTGGAGCATCATTTGTGGCGTAAGGTCAAGATTGAGAACTCGAGAATCACTCACTCACAGCCAAAAGGATTTTAGCTTTCACGCTGAAGATTCCAGCTCACTCGCGGGGGATAATCGAAGGTTGATGATAAGAAATGAAAGGGAAACGGGAGGAAACATAAAAGAAACAACGGGGATAAAGGCAATAATGTGTAAACGGTATTTTTTTTTTTTTTTTTTTTTTTTTTTATATATTTGGCTTCCATCGCCTTCAGACGATGATTCTGCCAGAGTCAAGGTTAAAGAAAACAATAGTTAAAAAATACAACAAAAACGTAGATTTCCATTACCTTTGGTTTTTTCTCCAAACAATAAAAACAGAAAAAATTAAAGTTGAGAGAGTTGAATATAACAAGCGGAATGGAAAAACATTTTAAATCTTAATATTGTTGATTGTAATAAATTTGGCCAAAACATAAACAAAAACGGTATTTTGCCAATTTTCATGAATTTATGATTGACGGAACCAAAGATTTGAGGATTTGACAGCTTTGTTTGACAGTAGTTTTTTTTTCACTGGATCGCGTTCACTGCAACATACATACGTAAATTTTATTCAAGCACCTATTTTCTTTTCTCTGATCACTAAAGACGAATAATGCCCGGCACTATAATGCACAGGAACAAAGATGTGAATCGCTGTAACCTGTTATAATTGAAGAATGTTACTAGGTATTCCAAATCGCTTGAAATTTTGTATCGGTAAAGCCTATATGTATACAAATACACTAGTTTTTGTTGTAGTCAAAAATACCTAGTAGTTTTGATTTTATAGGCATTCAAAGTTTCAAAAAATATCGAGTCCCGCAAACAGCCACGTGACCGCTTGTGACGTCATATCACAACGCGCGCCGCGCTCCGCGTCTAGCGCCACATCTGCGGAACGTACGGCGCCGAACCTTCCGCTAAATACGCTCGTAGTGTATTTCAAGTTATCTATGACACATCTATGACACATTACGCCGCGTTCTGCGTAGTGCGTAACCTTCCTTCGGGCTGTTCTTCAGCCAAAACGCATTTAATGTATTTTGCATAGCAAGCGACACATCACGCGACGCGTTGCGCGACCGAAAGTTCGGCGGGCAGCGGGCGTAACTGAACGTGCGTGTTGCCACCAGGGACCGCCAGCCATCAGATAGACTGGGTTTTATCATTAGATTATTACTGCAATGGTTGTTTTTATATGTAATTTATTTAGATTGTTATCGTTGATTTTACTTTTTTACAACATTTATAGTAAATAATTAATTGTACAGCCTTACGATGCCTTTTATTTGATAAACACCTAAGAAAAATGTTTATTTGAAATTGATGAAAAAGATTTGTACGATAATTTAGTTGCCGAAATCCGATAATTCTAGATTTGGGAGTTGGCAACACTGATCGCGGCGCGCGGTCTATAGTTGGTAGCGAAGAGCGGCAACGTCACTTTCCGTCGCGTAGCGCACTGAACAAGAAGCCGCATTTAGCCGAACGTGCGGCGCCGTACGTTCCGCAGATGTGTCGCGAAACTAAAGCCGAACGTGCGGCGCCGTACATTCCGAAGGTTCGGCGCCGTACGTTCCGCAGATGTGGCGCTAGCCCTCAAGTCACCAGCAGCGGTTATTGTAGGTGTAATAGCTTGTACAGAATTTTGTTTGTGTTTGCATCCGTGTAGGTATTACGTTAATAGTAAATATTACACACACACACACATATTACGCCTATAATCCCTTGCGGGGTAGGCAGAGCGTAAACGGCCGCAAGAAACGGACATTTATGCCATGTCTGACAAATAATTGAGGGTTATTCGGAAAATTGTGTATCGCCATAGTGACAGGTTGTCATCCCATCGCCTAAAATTGCAATACACACCCTCGAGTCCCTCAGTTGCCTCTTACGACTCCCACGGGAATGAAATGGGGAGATGCTATTCTAAGCCGGCATCACACTGCATAGTAAAGTAAATATTATTCGATTCATAAAATGGATGAAGGATTCGAAAAAGGGCAATCGGATAATCTACCTAAAATAGATGCGTTTTTTTTTTTAGTTGTGGACCCTATGATTTTAGCCCCGGGGCTTTTAATTTACACCTGACTGTATGGTGCGGAGCAGGAGCTCGCCCGGAAAAGTTTGTGGTTGTTCAAACAACCAGCTCAATCGCGCCCTTGGTGCAGCTTGTATACCAGCCCGTTGTGCCAGACCTTGTCGAAGACTTTCGCCACGTCGAGAAATGCTGCTCCTGTCGGGGTCGGTTTGTACGAGACATTTAGCTTAAGAGCGATGTGTTCGACAATGCGATGCACTTGTTGGGTACAAGAGTGCTGTTGTCGAAAGCCAAATTGCTCGTCAGGTATGAGATTGTTGGTTCCGCGTGGTCACGAAGTCGGGCATAGATCATGCGTTCGTAAAGTTTGGCGAGAGGGTTCAGTAGGCTGATCGGGCGGTAGGAAGTGGGCTCATTTGCCGGTTTACCCGGTTTGTGAATGCCTATGACTATTGCTTCCTTCCAGCAAGCTGGGAAGGTGCAACTAGCCATGGCGGCATTCAAAATCAGGGTGAGGCGATTGATCAGGTGATCGGGGAGAATCTTAGGACACGGTTGGTGATGTCGTCCGGTCCTGGAGCCTTTCTGGGCTTGAGTGCCTTAAGGGCGTTGCGCACTTCCATCTCAGTGATGACTCTGAGTGGAGGGCCCGATGGAGGTAGTGAGATGAGACGTTCGACTTCGGAGTCGACCGTTGAGGCGAAGGTCAAGTCGTAAGGGAGTGTGCTGGGGGTGCATTGGGCTGCGAGACTGTCAGCTAGGCATTCAGCCTTTTCGTCGTCGTCAAAGGCTTTGGTCTGGTCAGATGCATTAATGGTTGCTCATTACCTATATATCAACAAATAATGATGTTGCCGCCGAAATGCGAGGAGCAAAAATGCAAGGGTAAGAAAACTTTCCTTGCTACTACTTATTCTTAATACTTTATTTGTTAGAATGGAATAGTAGGAAGTGGGATAAGTACCTAGGATGTAGATGTACTGGGTTGAACGTGACAGATGTAAGTACTAAACCTTTTCTACTTGTTTGTTTCTTTTACTAACAAAATACGTAGGGCCGTTTTATTTCATTTACTTTTTATTTCAAATGTATATGCTTTAGGCGATGGGCTGACAACCTGTCACTATAACGATACACAACATCCCAAATAACCCTCAAACATTTGTCAGAGGTGGTGAGAATGGCAGTTTTTTGCGGCTGTTTACGTTCTGCCTACCCCGCTAGGGATTATAGGCGTGATATGTGTATGTATGTATGTATATGTTTGAACAGATTTACCAAAAATTTTAAATTTATTTGTATTTTTTTTTCTCACAGTCACATTTATACAGCTATGCCGATGAAGCTATTGGTTATGTTCAAGTTAAGAGAGTAAGTAGGTTACATACATAACGGTAAATAGGCGGTTGAAAAACTCTGACACCAGGGTTCATCGGGTCGTTGGACGACTCGGTGTCCCACACGAAAAGAGAGAGAGATAAGATAACGGTTAAATGTTGAATCACGCCAGAACACCGCGTACGTACCACACCTTATCATTGCAGTTTAGAATGCAATGAAAAGGATTTTTTTCACATTTTAACGACCTTTGGAACTATAAAAAACAACTTTTTCGGTGAATTGATAGTTGTATTTATACATTTAGGCAGAACGCATGATTTCCTAGTATTTGGATTGGACATTTTCAAAATTATTTAAGTAAACTTTCGACGGCACTGGTGCGCGACCTCAGGCAGACTGAGTGAGCCAGACTGAGCGTGTTGTACGATGACGTCACAGCGTCACCGGCAGCCCGCAGCAGCGGTCGCACCTTGTTTTACTTCTAAATCGGAAACTAATTGACGTATCGAAGTAATTCTTTCACTGGTATTTTCTATTTTTGACAGAGAATATGGAGTGCTAACAATCAAAATTAGGTAACATTCTTCATTATTTACTTTATTGCAACATTTTATCTTAAACTTTTTTTTGATATAAAACTAGTTAAACATTCATGAGTGAGACTGCCCAACGAAACCTAGCCCGACTTTCCGGAGGAAATTTAAACTATTCGTTACACAAGTGATAACTCATTGCATTAGGAAAAGCTAACGCAGACTGGATCTGTATGCGTCGATGCGCGTTGATGCATGCTCGCGTGACGCAAGCACGTACAGGTTGTCATGTATAGGTAGAGGTGGGTGAAACATGCCACATTGCAGGCACTCACACTACAGAATCGAGCCTATAAAGGAACCTTTAATGTTTTTCGACCAAAAAATACATAAACTACGGACTACGGAATATCACGGTGCTTCTCTCACTCTCCCTCAGTGACAAGCTACTTGCACTATACTAGTTTCAACGTGAAAAGTCGCTAGTTTTGTGTTGCTGTATTGGCTCTCTCACTTACTCTTAGAGCTGCTCGCACAACACCAGTGTAATCGCTTCGCTTGCTATCCATATTGCGAAGATGAAGTGCCTCTCTCACTCTCCTTTAGTGATGTTTGCAGTACACCAGTTTAAACGTGAAAAGTCGGGCTCGCTTCACTCGCTACAAGCTTCATGCTGGTGTGGTGCGTTTCTTTCTCTTCCTTAGTGATGCCTCCACCACACCAAAACTTTAAACGTGAAAAGTCAGGGTCACTTTACGGGAAATATGAGTAAACTCCTTTTTTGTTATAAATGGTTCATAATTTTATGTTTACTCAAGATCAAATAATAACATAGCATAGCATGTCGTATAGCGACAGCCATAGTTGTGGTCATGACTTATTATTTTCTTTATACTTACCATGTGATGCTGGCTTAAAATCACTCCATATTTTCCTAAACGTGTCGTAAGAGGTAATAAATAACATAAACACCGTTTTTTAATTCAATTCTCAATTCAATTCTTTAAATGTTGTAAAAAAGATCTTAAAATTTAAATGGACCAAAACATGCACCGTGCCTAGCAGGCATTGCAGGTATCGCAATTTGGTTAAAAAATTAAATAAACTAGCAATCTTATGAACAATTATACTTTTACATATTATTACCGTTTTGCATATTCTTCAATATTTACATAATTCACAAAACCTATTGTAATTAAATTAATATATAAATAAATTTTATTTTGGTCTGTAATGTTATAGCCCTAGTGAGCTAGCCCAGTAAACACACACACACAAACTGGAAGAGTTCCTCTTAGTTTTAAAATATTTTAATAACTTTTTAACAGTTCTTGTAACACATTGATCTCATTGTTAGTAAGATTTGCCCACACTATAAGTTATTTAGACCTAGCACATTTCCGCCGCCCAATATCTTAGGAAGGAGGAGGTGCTGAAAAACAGCGCTGGCACATCCTTTTGCCTTTACTATAATTACTTTAAAATGGCGCTTTAAATATTTGTTAGATGTGGAGGCCGTTTTTTGCGGTTGTTGACGCTCTGCCTACCCCGCAAAGGATAATGGCCTGATGTGATTATGTATGGATGCTTACAGTTACAGGCACCTTAAGGGCAGCTTAGTGCTGAAAAGTAGGCATTTACGGCCTTCCGCCCGTCGCGTAGAAAAGATCGCGCGAGCTAGTCTGCGGTGAACTCACTTGACCCTGCGGTGCGGACCGGGCGGCAAGCGCAGCTTCCACAGCGAGCGCACGCGTTACAGTATACAAAACTATGGCAGTAGGTCAATAACTCCCCAAGATATAGATAATAATTTTATTGTTTACGTAATTTACTTAGGAAAAATATGTTGGCACAATTGTAGGATTGATAAAATTAAACATTGAAGATGTGTTTTTATATTATTAATTTTTAATTATTGAATTATATACTAATTAATAATAGTAATATTATTTAAATATAAATTTAAATAATGTTAGTATTATGTAATGTGCAGTTGAATAACTCATTATGATGAGCTTTGTCCTGTAATTCATTTAAAATATGGCGTCCCGTAACAGTTTGAAATTCGTCTTCCTTGGTTTCCGCTTCTACTAGCGGGAGATATCCACCTCAATATCATCACCGTCGGTACATCTGAAATTTTTCATTAGTTACTTATAATCATCGAAACAATGAAAATCGAAGGACAATGACAAATAATCCTTACTATCCGTACTAATTTTATATATAGTGTGTGTGAAGAGTGTGTGCAAAAATGCTATCCATGTCTTAAGGCAGCCTCGAGAAGTAACAGACTCGGAATGAACTCGGACAAAACAAAAGTCAAAGTCACTCAACAAATCATCCCCAAGCCAGTCTCCGTCGAAGGTGTAGCCTTTAAAGTTGTTGAAGTATGTGTACTTTGGGCAAACGTTGCAGTTGGGTAGAGACAACTTTGAGGTTGAAAGCACCAGAAGAGTGCAGCTGGGCTGGGCGGCATTTGGGAAGCTGCGTCATATCCTAGAATCATCTTTGCCACAATGCCTCAAGACCATGGTGTTCGATCAATGTGTCCTACCAGTCATCACCTACCTTATCCGCAAAAAAGACCAGTGACGGACATTTTCTAGAAGTGTAGCAAGCTGAAGTGGGAGTGGGCCTTTCCTTGGCAAGCGTAACGTTAGACGTCCTCCGGCCAGAATCCAGATGGACCGATGACTTAAAAAGACGGCTGGTAACGACTGACTGGCGAAAACGGGAGATCGTGCCTTATGGCATACCGAGGGGGAAGCCTACGTCAAGCAGTGGACTGTAATAGGCTAATGAATGAATTTTCGTTACTTACTTATGAGATTTAGAAGTTTATTGAAGTGGAAATGTATGGGAGTCCATAACTTGCAATAAGGGTTGATCATCACATATGCTTGAAGCTCTGAAACATGTTTGAAACATCAATATTCACACAGAGCAGTATTTAAATAACATTAAGAATCGTCATTTCCACTTTTTGTTTATAAAATTACGTATTTCTATCTTGCCTTTTCTGCTTGGGAGGTAATAGCTACATGGTGAGGCTGCTGTATAGAACTACAGTAAAAATGTATGTATAAGTAAGTGAAAATCTATATATAAATATGAAAAATATTATTAATGCTTTCAAAGTCATATTAAAAAACAACTGTTTATTAGCTGAACAATAAAACATTTAATTTTCGTAACTTATTCATTAGACTGGAGAGTTGATTGGCGTGGAGATGTCTTCTTCTTCATCAATACACTCTTAACAGAGCGGACGTGGTCGTCAATCCGGGTTGGTGGCACGCTTTACAATCCGTCGCCATTCCTCACGGATGACTGCTTTTCTGGTGCACTCCGTCACGGAACCTTCTTGTGTAGCAGCTTTAATTTGGTCCGTCTAATCTTCCTCGAGGGCGCGCACCCTCGACCTTCCCTTGGACCACGAGCCGCTCGATAGATATGTCCCCGCGTCGGGCGACGTGTCCAAAGAATGTAAGGATGCGAGCTTGCACGATGGAGGAGAGGCCGAGTTCCTTGAGAATGGAGTCATTGGTGGGGAATTCTATCGATGATATTCTAAGCATTCGCCTCCAGCACCACATTTCCAGTGCGTCTATCTTCTTCTTTTCAATTTCCCACAAAGTCCACGTCTCTGCAGCATAGAGGAACACGGGGAATATGAGTGCTCTCACGAGTCGTGTTTTGGTGGCTTTCGTGATATTGCGATTTTCCAAACCTTATGAAGCTTGCTCATAGTGGATCTAGTTATCGCCATACGTCTTTTTACCTCGTCTATGCAACCGCCGTTGTTGGAAATCAGCGCTCCCAGATAAACGTAGGATTGGACAACCTCGCAGTTTGCGATATGTTTGACTATGTTGTTTTGGAGATGTATGTGACTCCAGAACTTGCAGAGAAAGTTGGTCATCGTCATGACGGCTTGAAGTCCTGGAACGTTTTTATCAAAAGTACACTAATCTTGAACAGGCTTACCTTTTCTGTTTCACTAAATTATACTTACTTTTCAGTACCTAGTAATTTGTTTGCATGTCTAATACCTTTGTCTCTTAGTATTGAAGCACTGCAAGGATTAGAAGTCCAAGGTTATCGGTACAATATTTACCGTCTAATTAAATATACTATTACATTACAAACAAATTCAGTGGTTGCACTACTGATTTTGTTTTACTGTGTATGTACTTGATAATTACTTATAGCATGGCTCACTAATAAATAATAAAATTACATTATGTAAAATCGTACATTCTCTTCGTATGATTTGAACTGTGGTTGCACCACTGGTTTCATTTCTACTATGTATGTATTATGATGTTTACTTTTAATATGGCAACAGCTTATGAACTACATAATAAATAAAATGACACTAGATCAAATGGTTGGTACAATGTTAGATACTGTGGTTGCAATACTATTTAATTTTCTGTCTGTTGTTGTTAAACCTAAAACTGCTTCTGGTTTAGTTACCCAGATCAGCTATACAATTTCTTTGTCTACTTACCTATTCACTAAAATTTATACCTATACATACTTACTTCATAGTTGGTAGTTACTTTGGTAGGTCAAAAATTGGTTAGAATTATGTTCAGATACTTACGATATTGTTTGCCGGTCTTTTCGCTTTTGACATATAGGTACCCTCTTGTATTTATTTTTATTTCCCATTTTTACTTATTTACAGACTATGTACACGTTTATTTACAATAAATTAACGAAATATTTACACATTCACAAAATATTTACAGTCAAAAATATACAACACTTATTTAAAACTTAGTAGCAAAGGCGAGCTTATCTCTTAAGAAGAGATCTCTTCTAGCCAACACATTTGATGTCAGAAAATTCATATCTTATTAATATTACGCGACAAGATGAAAAAAGCAGGTTGCGGAACGCCGCGGTCGAAAAATTGGCATAGGTCCTGCTCCGATGATGCCCGGCGGGCGTCTGAAGCGCAGCGCGCGCGTCGTTTGGTTATATAATGGGAATAATGGGGTTTCAAAAAATCACAAAAAACAATTTAAAAAATCTATCCATTATTTTATTTACATCTTGTAATTTCCTACATTTTGGCATATTTTAATTTTTTTTAGTGTTAATAATCTTTGAGTAATACTTGAAAAATTGTCATAAACTTACGTATCTTTGCATTTTTTTATGATCGAGAAAAGTTATAGATATCGTGTTTTTGTCCATTAAATAATCAAGAACTGTTCATTAACAACAACATATATTTTTTCTGGTTCAGATAACATAATATATGATGCTTTAAAACTCAACCAAAAATAGGTCGATTCGACATTTTTCACACTAAGACGCCCTTAAAATATAAATTGTTCAATCTGTTATCACATAAAAAACATACTGCTTAACTAAACGCCGCTACATTCACTCCTCGTTAGAATGCCTTTCACAAGCTCAAACATGGAAGTTTCTCATGTCGTTAGGTGTGGGCAAGCCCACGGCTACTTCCATAGGTACCGTGGATTTAAACTCACTTAATAAACATTTTTCAACTCCACCAGTTATTCTTGATGATGCCACTAAGTCTGCATCTATTTCTTATTTGTTAAATCTTGCCCCACCTAATTGTTCCCCGTTTAATTTTCATTCTGTCACTGAGGATGATGTTAAAAAGAGTATCCTCTCCATATCCACGAAGGCCGTAGGTGAGGATAGCATAAGTCTCAATATGCTCTTACCAGTGTTGAGTGACATTGTACCAATCATCATACATATTATTAACTTTTCTCTGATGGACAATGTTTTTCCTACAGCATGGAAAAAGGCTTTTGTTATACCTCTACCGAAAACCTCAAATCCCACTTCTCTTTCACAGTTCCGTCCAATTTCAATCCTTCCCGTTCTTTCTAAGGTCCTGGAGAGTATTGCTCATAAGCAACTCTTCTCCTTCCTCGTTACCAACAACCTCCTTTGTCCTTTCCAATCCGGATTCCGTCCTTCCCACAGTACAGTTAGTGCTCTGCTGAATGTCACAGAGGATATACGCTTGGCGATGGACAACACAAAGCTTACTGTTGTCACACTGTTAGACTTCAGCAGTGCCTTCAATTCTGTGGACTTTGACATCCTTTTGGCTTCCCTTCGCTCTATTAACATCTCGTCTTCAGTGGTTGATTGGTTTCATTCTTACCTTCATGGACGCCAGCAGTGTGTGAAAGCCGACGATGTTTCATCTGATTGGTCTATCTTAACTGCTGGTGTTCCACAAGGTGGCGTGCTCTCTCCGTTACTTTTTTCCATTTTCATTAATAACATCTCCCGTGTAATTTCTTCTCCCTACCACCTGTATGCGGATGATCTGCAAATTTATAGGCACTTTTCCCTACTTGAAGTAGCTGATGCTATTGAGGCTGTCAATAGAGATTTGTTGGCTGTACAAACTTGGGCTAAACATTTTGGTCTCCTGGTTAACCCTAGCAAGTCACAAGCTATTATCGTTGGAAGTAACAGGCTGAGATGTAGACTGGACCCTGCCAGTATTCCACTTGTTTACTATGATAGCATATGTATCCCCTATACTGATAGGGCTAAGAACTTGGGTGTAATTTTTGACAGCCACTTATCTTGGTTGGCACATATTAACGACGTTAGCAGGCGCATGCACTATTCTTTCCACTCTCTTAAGCGACTCCAGAACTTTCTTCCTCTTAAAACTAAAATTATGCTTGCACAGGCTCTTTTTCTTCCCATTCTTGACTACGCTGATGTCTGTTATCTGGATGCGACGGAAGAATTACTCAATAAGCTTGAGCGACTACAAAACTTGGCTATACGATTTATATTTGGACTTCGAAAGTTTGACCATGTCTCTGAATTTCGAGCTCAGCTTAAGTGGCTTCCAATTCGCCTTCGCCGCGATGTGCACATCCTATCCACTCTCTATAACATCCTTCACAATCCTGCCACTCCCGACTATCTCCGCTCCCGTTTCCGTTTCCTTCCTCCAGATCCCCGCCCTAGGCGCGCCTGCATCACTAAGGTGCTGGAGTGTCCAAGAGCGAACACTAAATTTCTTTTTAACTCTTTTTCTGTTAAAGCTGCACAGCTCTGGAATGATCTTCCTAAGACTGTACAGGAAAGCCCATCTATTTCCGTATTTAAAAAGAGAGTAAAAGAGCACTTTATTTCTCAACAACCTTGAAATATTTATGTATGTTTATGTATTTTTATAGTATTTATGTAAATTTGTTTATCTATCCATGTAGGTTTATATATATTATATTATTTGTATGCATGATAAAATATTTTACAGACTTATTTATTCATTTATTTTGTTAAATTTATTTAGTATTGCCTATTTGCCCCAAAAGTTTAAATTCTCTCACAAGACATGGGTTGGCTGGAAGAGATCTCTTCTTTAGAGATAAGCTCGCCTGTGCGACAAAAATTATGGATATATTTTTTCTGTGTATTTTGTGCAATAAAGAATATAATATAATATACTGAGAAGCATCACTGAACGCACTCCTGTATACATCAGCGTTTTTTTTTAATAGAATGGAATCCAGTATTTTTGGGCATTCAGCCAACTCAACTTCAATGTTGCCAGAATGAAGCAACTCAAGCAGAGTGGGATATTAAAGTATTTTTCAAGTGACTAGATGGTAGTAATTCACACATTTGACACAAACTGTTACAAACTAAACTGTTTATTTGGATATAGGAAAGTTTTAGTATCAAAAGAAGTTAATAATTTTACGTGGATTATATTTAATAAAATAAATAATCATCATCATATCAGCACACATCTACCCACTGCTGAGTACATGCGTCTTCTTTTTCTCGCCAACTAAGCCGGTCCTGTGCCTCCAGCATCAACTGTTTGCCAGAAATGGTCGCTAGGTCCGTCTGTACATCTAGCGGGTGGTCTGCCTACCCGAAGTTTAGTTGTTTTCGGCCGCCAGCGCCGCCACTCCATTACCATCTTCGTCCACCATCTGTCATCCCATCTAGCCAAGTCAGGTCGCAGGTCACCCAGCCCAGTAGGTCGTCATCTGGGCAGGTCGCCCAGCCCACTCCCACTTCAGTCTCGTGATTCTTTTCCCGACATCGACAACTCTTATCTGCGTCTTATTTCCTCGTTGCGGACGCAACCCTGAAGTTTGATACCTAGCAGGAAACCTTCAATGGCTTTTTGTGCAAGCTCTCCTCTGTGAGTGTCCATGTTTCGGCATTATAGGTAAGCGTAGGCAAGATACATTGATTGAAAACTCTGGTCTTCAAGTTTTGTGAGATCTGAGATATGAATACGTCTTTTAGTGTACCGAAAGCGGCCCAACCCAGCTGAATACGTCCAAGGTAAATAGTATAGTCGTTAACTGTGCCTTTATTGGGCTATTACTAACAATTCTATTACTAACAATTCTGTTGCATACTTTTTAGGTCGCTTACTTTTTCTGCTATGAGTACCGTGCCATGTATTATCATTGTACAGGTACAGGTCCACATTTACAGGCGAAAATCTGCCTGTAGCGCACTTGTAGTTACAATTTACAGGTTACAGGCGTTTTATGAAGACACTTGTAAAACTACCATTGTCAGTACCACTCCAAAATCTCGACTACAGGTAAATTTTACAAGTCGATGTACAACACTATCGATTCATTCATTTCATTCACTCAAATTCAACGTCAATGTTATAGCACAGATTAAATAATGTGAAAGTATGTAAACACTTTGCTAAATATATAAGACATTACACTGAAAATTATTATTTTAATAAAAAGGAAATTACAAAATGAAATCAACAATATTTCTAATTAAAATCATATTATTGATAGACTACGTTAAAATAATACTGTTGTGAATTAATAATTATAATCCACAATTGACGATAAAGTTTTACTTTATTTAACGCCTCGAGCAAAATAATTTGGCAAGGAACGCATTTTGAGTACTTTTGAACATATTGAATAGATTTTTATGCAGAAATCTTGCACTTGTAAAATAATTACCTAGGTCAGACGACCTGTAAAATTATTCACAAGTTGTAAGTTTTTACAGTTGTAGTTTACAAGTCTTTTGATGAACACCTGTGCCATGTATTATCATTGTACAGGTACAGGTCCACATTTACAGGCGAAAATCTGCCTGTAGCACACTTGTAGTTACAATTTACAGGTTACAGGCGTTTTATGAAGACACTTGTAAAGCTACCATTGTCAGTACCGCTCCAAAATCTCGACTACAGGTAAATTTTACAAGTCGATGTACAACACTATCGATTCATTCATTTCATTCACTCAAATTCAACGTCAATGTTATAGCACAGATTAAATAATGTGAAAGTATGTAAACACTTTGCTAAATATATGACGGCGCATCGAACCAAGCTGTCATCGATCATCATAATCGATTCTCATCTCATCGATTATACAAATCGATTAACCAAATTTCTGAACGCATCCAATTTGACGTAACACGGGACTCTAGTTTGGCGCCTTTTGCTCTGACAGTTGATTTTGTTGGGAGATCAAGAAAAGGGCGAATACTACGTGTTCTGTGGACGTTATACTAATTATAAGTGTACATTAATTGTAAATCTACTATCTGGACATTATACGAGTGTGATTCATAAAGCGAAAGTGCTAGTTTCTGTTTCCTCGCCCGCTAACTTGCGCCCACCATGGAACCTCCTGAAAAGGATTCTCCCGCTGATCCTGCAGTGCCTCCTGATAACCCTTCTGTGCTTTCATCAGAAGTGGGATGTGAAGGGCCTAAACATCATGAGGAAGCGAAAAAAAACAAGGAATCAGCTTCGGATGAAACCACTGCCGTACGTGTCTTGAGTGGAATGGAAACATTGTTATCGAGGCTACTTCAATCTAATCAAGCTAATTTGGATACAATGCCAAGGTACAGTGCCCCACAGTTAATTAAATATGACCCAGACGACTCAGAATCTGATATCGAAGGTTGGTGCAGAATAACCGAAGTGATTGTGAACAGTCGAAAGTTAGAGGGCCCTGAACTATTATTGGCGCTCACGCACGCTCTCAAGGGACGTGCGGCCACATGTCTCACTAGACTGAACACTACAGATATAAAGTGGCCAGTTGTCAAGGATATACTTCTCGCCAGGTTTGCTAAACCTAAGCTCATGCAAGACTATTTCGACGACGTTACTAAGTTCCAAATAAGTAACAAAGAGACGGCATCCGAAGCTGCATTACGCCTTTGGAACCTAATAGAAAGAATCCCTGACATTGAGATGAAGGAAAATGCCATCACTGGATTTGCAATTTCTATTCTCACCCAGCGTGATCCAATTATACGGCGTGAATTGAATTCGCATACTATCACTACAAGAGCTCAACTATGTCGAGTATTGAAAGGGGTTAACCTAAGAAAGCGCTTTGAAGATACAGATGAAAATGAAGTTGAATCAAAGAGACCTCGTTTCACGAATTCAAGATTCGAAGGAAGTTGTCGCTACTGTGGCAACCGAGGACATAAAATTGAAGACTGTCGGAAACGCCGTGAACATAGCGACCGTACCCAGTTAAGTAAACCAGTGAAACCGGAGAAAACTGTTACCTGTTTTGCTTGCGGACAACCTGGACACCTCAGCACCACCTGCCCAAACAAGAAGACTGGAAATGAGCAGCCCGTACGGAAAGATGTTCATCTCTGCGAGTGCAAGTTGCAACGGAGCTCTCTGTCGACATCATCCGGTGAGACTGTTTCATTTAGTTTTGACAACGGCTCTGCTTGTTCGCTAGTTAGACGAAGTGTTGTAGAAAAACTCCCCGGAACCGTGCGTAATGATTTAGTTTTGTTAACTGGTATTGGTGGGGGTACCGTTCAATGTTCGACTCAAATCCTTAGTCCTGTCAAAATAGATGGAATTGATGTATCAGTTTTATTTTACGTCGTGGATGATGATGTAGTCCCGGATCAAATTTTGATTGGACGCGATATATTAAGTCAGGGTATACACGCCGGAATGCAATGCGATTCTTTAAAGTTCACGGATCTAAAAAAAGTCCATACTTGTGAAGTCAAGAACAAAATCGACTATAATTCAATAGACACTGATCTTAGAGGAAAGGAAAAAGATGCATTGATTTCCATTTTAAAAAAATATAGTGAGTTCTTTATTGAAGGGGTTCCTACGCGTAGAGTAAACACAGGTGAAATGAAAATCGATCCCATCGACCCCCATAAAATAGTTCAACGGCGACCTTATAGGCTTTCCCCCTCTGAAAAAGATATAGTCAAAGAAAAAGTTCAGTCCCTCCTAGATGCTGGTGTAATCCGTGAAAGTACGTCCCCATTCGCCAGCCCTATTCTATTGGTGAAAAAGAAAGATGGTACCGACAGGATGTGCGTAGACTTTAGGGAGTTAAATGCAAATACTCGTCCTGAGCACTACCCACTACCGAGAATAGACGAGCAAATCGATCGTTTAAATGGCGCTCACTTTTTCTCGTCTTTAGACATGGCCTCGGGCTATCACCAAATTTTAGTGGAGCCAAACTCGGTCGAACGTACCGCTTTCGTAACCCCAGAAGGGCAGTACGAATATCTCGCCATGCCTTTTGGGTTACGTAACTCTGCCTCAGTTTACCAAAGGTGCATTAATAAGGCGTTGAAATCTCTAAAAGACACTGTTGCTTTGGCATACATGGATGATGTCCTTTGTTTCTCAAAAGATGTCACAGAAGGTCTTCAAAGATTAGATTTAGTTCTTGCAGCGCTTTCGGAGGCAGGGTTTTCCTTTAACATTAACAAATGCAAATTTATGAAAACTGAAATTACCTATCTCGGCTATGTCATCCAAGCAGGTGAAGTTAGGCCTAATCCTCAGAAAGTGCAAGCACTGATTGACGCTCCAACTCCAAAAACTGCCACACAGGTTAGACAGTTTCTAGGCCTGGCATCATACTTCAGACGTTTCATCCCAAATTTCGTTCACGTGGCTAGTCCGCTATACCCGCTCACGAAATTAAAGGGGCCAATTACGTGGACCCAGAACCACAACGACGCACACAACGCGATCGTTAAAATACTAACTTCCGAGCCAGTACTGACTATATTTGACCCGAGTCTTCCATGTGAGTTGCATACGGATGCCAGCTCAGAGGGCTATGGAGCCGTCTTAATACAAAGGAAAGAAAATATGCCTCATGTAATCGGATATTTCAGTCGGCGTACCACTGAAATCGAATCCAGATATCATTCCTATGAACTGGAAACCTTAGCGGTGGTACGTGCGGTTGAAAATTATAGACATTATCTTTATGGCCAACACTTCACTGTAGTCAGTGATTGCAATTCATTGAAGGCTTCAAAAGCAAAAACCGACCTTTCCCCGCGTGTCCATCGGTGGTGGGCTTACCTCCAAGCCTATGACTTCGATATAATCTACAATGAAGGCAAAAGTATGGCACACGCTGATTTTTTGTCACGAAACCCACTACCGACAGAATCACCTGCAGGATGCATTGATTCGGAGCAAACCGTTTGTCATAAAGACGTACGGTTTGTAGAACTTCACGACAGTTGGTTGAAGGTGGAACAAATGCGTGACAGTGAAATTCAAGACCTAGCTCACAAACATGAGAACGGTGAGCTTCCTGAAGCTATTGCCCATACTTATGACGTACGAGATGGAGTGCTATATCGAAAAATCGAACGCAACAAATCAAGTTCCTGGTTGCCTATAGTACCGCGCTCCCTAATTTGGACATTAATTAACCTGGTTCACACAGAACTTATGCATCTAGGACCCGAGAAGACGCTTGAGAAGCTCTATGAACAATACTGGTTTCCGCAGATGGCTAAAAACGTCCGAAAATTCATTGACTCGTGCATAGTATGCAAAGCCTCCAAAGGTACTTCAGGGCCTCAACAAGTTAGAATGCATCCCATTCCCAAATCTGACACGCCATGGGAAACAATTCACATTGATTTTACGGGCAAGCTAAGTGGAAAGAGTGACAGAAAGGAGTACGTTTCTGTCATTATCGATGGCTTCACCAAATATGTGCTGCTCAAGTACACCCAGTCTCTTGATGCTACTTGTGCTGTCAAAGCTCTTAAAAAGGCTGTATCATTATTTGGGGCTCCCAAAAGAATCGTGGCTGATCAGGGTAGATGCTATATTAGTGCGGACTTTAAGCAATTCTGCGCTGATCACAATATACAGCTGCACTTGATTGCCACAGGTACTTCAAGAGCTAATGGACAGGTGGAAAGGGTGATGCGGACCCTGAAAAGCCTATTAACTATCATTGAAAATGATAGTAGCAAAGTATGGCGTGACGAACTGGACAATGTCCAGCTAGCTCTAAACAGCAGTAGGTCGAGAGTCACAGGTTATACGCCTACAGAACTAATGTTAGGGATTCGCGCAAACTCATTAGGACTTGCAAAAATTGCCCCAGATACCTCTGTATCTGCAACGTCTACTCGTTTAAATTTAGAAACCATACGAGCACATGCGTCAAGTAATATAGAAAAAGAAGCTGCAATACAAAAGGGACGATTTGATCAAGGCAGGGCAAAAGTGAAACCATTCTTAAAAGGGGACTACGTATTCTTAAAATGTAGTGAACGTAACCAGACGAAGCTTTCCCCTAAATTTAAGGGTCCGTTCGTCATAGTGCGAGTATTAGATAATGATAGATATGAACTTAAGAGTATTCAAAAATCTAACCGCGTCTATAAGTACTCTCATGAAAATCTGCGTTTGGTGCCAAGAGGGTTAGAGGGTTTAGTTCAGATCGCTACAAGTTTAGTTGACAGTGAAGAGGCCGAGACGGCGGTTAATGAAGAAGAAATGTTTGAGCTGTCCGATGACGATAGTGACACTCTCTCTGCAAGTGCTTGTGCCAGCACCTTGACTGCTGACTCTGAATATTCGGATACACTTAGTGCAACGTCAGAACATAGAGACTTTGAAGTAATGGCGCACCAAGCCCAAGTGCATGAAAGTGAGTAGTTTTCCATTTGTGTCATAGATAAAGCTGGTCGAAGGGGCCCAGTATGCCCGGTCCACGCGTTTGATATTTGTTTGGCTGGTCGGAGGGGCCTAGTATGCCCAGTCCACGCCCCTGCTGTATGTAACGCTGGTCGAAGGGGCCTAGTATGCCCGGGCCACGCCCCTGCTGTATGTTACGCTGGTCGAAGGGGCCTAGTATGCCCGGTCCATGCCATAGTACTCCTAGAACATTATTTAGTAGATGTTTCCCCTTGTTGTAGTCAGGATTGGACGAGCGTCTAAAAACCGTTCCTAATTTTGTCTTTTGCAGATCTGAATGGTGGTAAACACTAAACGCACGAGGACGTGCCAAAGTCAGTGATGGCCGTGACGGCGCATCGAACCAAGCTGTCATCGATCATCATAATCGATTCTCATCTCATCGATTATACAAATCGATTAACCAAATTTCTGAACGCATCCAATTTGACGTAACACGGGACTCTAGTTTGGCGCCTTTTGCTCTGACAGTTGATTTTGTTGGGAGATCAAGAAAAGGGCGAATACTACGTGTTCTGTGGACGTTATACTAATTATAAGTGTACATTAATTGTAAATCTACTATCTGGACATTATACGAGTGTGATTCATAAAGCGAAAGTGCTAGTTTCTGTTTCCTCGCCCGCTAACTTGCGCCCACCATGGAACCTCCTGAAAAGGATTCTCCCGCTGATCCTGCAGTGCCTCCTGATAACCCTTCTGTGCTTTCATATATATAAGGCATTACACTGAAAATTATTATTTTAATAAAAAGGAAATTACAAAAATGAAATCAACAAAATTTCTAATTAAAATCATATATTATTGATAGAGTACGTTAAAATAGTACTGTTGTGAATTAATAATAATAATCCACAATTGACGATAAAGTTTTGCTTTATTTAACGCTTCGAGCAAAATAATTTGGCAAGGAACGCATTTGAGTACTTTTGAACATATTGAATAGATTTTTATGCAGAAATCTTGCACTTGTAAAATAATTACCTGGGTCAGACGACCTGTAAAATTATTCACAAGTTGTAAGTTTTTACAGTTGTAGTTTACAAGTCTTTTGATGAACACCTGTAAAAACTTGCTCGATTGTGTTTTTAAAAGCAAAATCTACCCTATGGTTTGTCGATGGAAATCTACAGGTGCCTGTAGCTGTGACTTGTAAAATTGTAGACCTGTAGCTTCAAAAAACGCCTGTAGTTGTAATTTTCATCAGTGTTGCTATTTAAATATTAATTTTGGCGCGATGTTGCCACTTTTTCGCCTGTAGAATTGTAGTTGTTCAATGATAGCACAGGCCACTGTAAAAACTTGGTCGATTGTGTTTTTAAAAGCAAAATCTACCCTATGGTTTGTCGATGGAAATCTACAGGTGCCTGTAGCTGTGACTTGTAAAATTGTAGACCTGTAGCTTCAAAAAACGCCTGTAGTTGTAATTTTCATCGGTGTTGCTATTTAAATATTAATTTTGGCGCGATGTTGCCACTTTTTCGCCTGTAGAATTGTAGTTGTTCAATGATAGATAGCACAGGCCACTGGTCATCGGCAAATCGTAGGTGCGTTAGCTTAGTGACATTAATATTGACACTCCTCTCCTCCCAATTCAGTCTTCAATGCGTCTTCAAGGTCATTTGTGTCTCCTAGGCGCACGCCCTGGCCTAACTTGACGGAGTTGGTAAGTTCATGCAACTGCACCTGCATTGCGTTGAGCTATACTGAAGAGCATGAAACACGGCCCAATGTTCGACACTGTCAAAAGCGTTTTCATAGTCGACAAAGGCAGAACATAAGGGCCGGTTCTACTCCTTGCATGTCTCCACCAATTACCTGATCGAGTGTATGTGGTCGACAGTATAGTATCCGCTCTTGAAGCCACCTTGCTCAATTGGCTAGTACTCATAAAGTGTACGGGTCAATCGGTTGCACAGGACCTTTGTTCATCTGAGAGAGTATGCTGATAGGTCGGTAGTTCTTTATTAAACTCTTCTCTCCTTTTTGAGTGAAGAAGAGTCCTCCCAGGACTTTTGGCACGGGTTTTCCTCTTGCTTGCAGCATATCCGTGGTGATTTCATCCTCACCAAAAGCCTTTTCTTTCTTTCATTGTCTCAGATCGGAGCAAACTCAATCTACTCCGCTATGATGAGAGGCAGCGTGCGCGCTCAGCAACTGTCGGGGCTCTCAACCTTTTCGACGAGAGTGAATGAGACTTCCGAGAAGTCAATCAAAGCAACAATATCTTTATTTCGCGCGCTAATACGAATTACCACTGAATTTTGAGCAGAAGTGAATGAGGAGCGAGCTAGGAAAATAATGGTGCCAATATCAACTGATACTGATTTTTCCGTGATAGGTCGAAAATGTGTCACTGTCAAAGTTCAGTTACAACGTCTTTAAGGTTATCGTACGTATAAGCTTTAAGTTTTCCTCCCCATTATTTTTATTTTTTTATTTAGATTTTGAGATATTTATATTTTCTTGTTTTGAGTACTGGCAACACCAGTCACGAAATTCGCGATTCTTGTGCGCCGGCATCTTACGTGAACGTGTATTTTAATCTCAATAAATTAGTGAAATCATCATGTCTGAAGAATACTTTTACGGTAAGTTAAGGAATTTATGATATAGTGCTTCTGTTAGTGCAATTATTTAACGGTATGGATTGGTACTTGTACTAAAACACCATGAAAGTGAGCGTCCGATTTGACACCCGGCTATCTCGCCATTTTCTCGCCACTCCATTGTTATAATTATGCATATTCTGTTACAACTCTTGCCGTTGAACACTTTATCACCATGGCAAAGAAAAGCGAGGCTTTCGCTGTCTTCTGATCATAGACTTATATATTTCTTCTAACATAATCAACTGTCTTGCCCTCTGGTCTTACCGCCATTTTCATTCGCTAGGTATAAGCATCTAGTGCAAATTTTTCCTTAGTGCGTGTGAAATAGCGCTTTATATCATCGCCACAATGTACCTACGTCAAGATTGTATCGATTTTTCTCAAGCGCAGTTCTTTCCTTTACTCGCGAATGTGCTAAGTCGCGTAGGTATTGTATGGCGGCGCGTATTTCAAAACTCACAAAGCGTCCTCATCGTAATGTTGGTTTCATAGCTTTTTCCAGGAATCTGTGTGTAGTTTGAAAGCACAAAGAGTTTCGCGTGGTTGTTTACATGACGTCAGTTAAGTGATTGAGGTTATGTATGAATGTTATGTATGGCTGCAATTTACATGCTTTTTCATTGTTTTCAGGTGTCACCCTCTCAGCGTCGCACAAGTCCGAGACATGGGACCCCGAGGCGAAGGACAAGCAATACCCTCCCAGTTCAAATTCCAAACTGCTTATAAAACAAGCCTTACTCGGACCAGACGCAAAACCAGATGAACTCAATGTTATTCAGGTTAATATCTACTATTTTCTTAGTTACATACATGGCGACAATAGTCTACTGCTGGACACAAGCTGATTCAGGTTGGACATATGGAATAAGTACGCAGTCAGAATTAGTATATTTTTTAGACCCTGCCTACCCCCCATGGGATTAAGGTGTGATAAATGTATGTTTTGGAAAAGCATGTGATACTAAGTATATGCCTTTGCTCAGCTGTATTATGGGCTTGTAATAATAAAGGTGCGTACGGACTAGAGGCAGCCTCAGGTTGAGCAGCCTCGCCACGCACGGCTCGTGTAGAGGCTGCCTCGGTATATAATTTAAATCAACATGAGGCAGCAGACTGAGGCAACCTGCCTCAGGTCGAGCGAGCCAGGCGCGACAAGATGGCGCCGGATCGACAGCTGATTCACTCGTATTTCTGCGTCGGCGTCTTCCGCCATCAGTTGATAGCAGAAATATCAAATAATATGAACTTCCAATCTAATTTCAATCTTATACACAGATCGAAAATAAAATAACCATAAAAAAGAAAAAGAACTACCGACATAATTATTAATTAGTTTTTACAGAAATATTATGGCTTTAAATAGAAGGACAAGTAGTGGTTTCAAGAATTTTTGCAGCTTGAATACACGGACTTTTCGCCATTGTGCGTGACTCGCTAAAACTGTGCCTCAAATCACGTCCATATCTGCGAGGCACGTACGCTGAGGCGCCTTTGAGCACAGTCAAAAAACCGACACCGAATGGCTCGCGCCGAGGCTGCCTCGGCGCGAGGCCCGCCTCGGGCTGAGGCACGTACGCACTTGAGGCAAAAGGGCGAGCCGTGCGTGCCTCAGGCGAGGCTGCCTCTAGTCCGTACGCACCTTAATAATAAGGCTTCTTCCGGGTGAGCTCGCTCCATCCTAAGACTGTCTCTGTCTTATGACCTAGACTAGAGTCAAGAGCAAACCCGTCATTAATATAAAAAATATATAATTATAATCATCCCAGTGGTCCAACGACATCACCAAGTTGACAGGATATGGATGAGATTAGCACAGAACTGTGAGGTGCAACAGAGAAGATGCCTATACCCTGCAGTGGGTGAGCTGATGATGATAGAAATAAGTAATTACCATTACTCTTCTGCCTGCAATGCAAAATGCACAGTCGTGTGCGTGCAAGCTCGCGTGCGCACGCACTTTATGATAGGTCCGCCGTCTTATTTTTTTATAAAAATGACGTCGAGTGTTGTGAAGTGTGCTAACTGCAACATCGTGATATCCGAGCTACTAGCTTTTGTCCAAAATAAAGCTGATGTAATGGATAATGAAAGTATCATCCGTTTGTGTACAACTACGTTCACCGAGGACGAAATACAACAAGCGAAAAAATTACTTTTTGAAGCAGTCGTGACTACGCGACGTTTAATTACACGCAAGAAGAAAGGAAAATCGGTGAGGAACATGGAAGATATTCTTATGATAATTAAAGAAATCGATCCCGATAAGCTACCGATATATGTGGCGCGCGAGTTACACAAATTACCACCGGTGACCTTTGATCATATCGACGCAACTAGTCTTTTGAAAGATATCGTTATACTACAAAATGACGTAGCAAGCATAAAAGCCAACTATGTGAAGAAAGAAATGATCAATAGTAGCTTAGACAGAAGTGACGAATACAAGAATGTGAACCTGCGCAGAGGTGCATGTTTGCTAAATAGTTTTAAATACGACAGCGGCCCTATTGGACTGCCGCATATTCCTTCTGAGCTCTATCGAGATATTGAACAAAATAAAAGTAGTAATGATGTGAAGAATATAGGAAATAGTACAATCAATACATCTTTAAAATCTTGTATTGATATTTGTAACGACACGGTAGTTTCGAATTCCAGTCTTCCGTTCCAAAATAAAAGTGCGCGCAAATCAGCTGGTGTGACATAAAATTAAAATTCTGTCAAAATAGGCAGGAACAAATCAGGTTGGATATCTTAGCGACTCAACATGACAATAAGAATTTTCCGAAGTTTTGGAAAGAGACTAAGAAATTAAGCCCAAGACCAGCTGTACCCCTGACTGTGGAGGGAGTGAGTGATCCTCGAGAGATAGCAAATATGTTTAGAGAGCATTTCAAAGTCCAATCACTCTTACAACAGAATGCTAATGCTGACGGTGCCTGTGTCGGGGATGGCGTGTCCAGTGTTCCATTGCGCGTAACATCTAGCGAGATCAAAATGGTTTTAAAGCATATGACAAGAGGAAAGTCACCAGGACACGACAGTCTCAGCATAGAGCATCTGCAGCACGCCGGTCCGCATCTCCCGAGAGTCTTATCGCTTCTTTTCACATTTTGTATTAGGCACTCCTACCTGCCACCGGAGCTTATAAGAACGGTAGTTGTTCCCATTGTTAAAAACAAGACCGGTGATGTCGCTGACCGTGGGAACTACAGGCCAATTTCTTTGGCCACGGTCCTGGCTAAAGTGCTTGACGGTGTGCTTGAGCGCCAACTTAGCAAACATCTGCAATTGAGCGATGCGCAATTTGGGTTTAGGCCCGGTTTGTCAACGGAGAGTGCTATCTTGTCGCTGAAGCATACCGTCAAATACTACACACAAAGACGGACACCCGTATACGCTGCATTCCTGGATCTATCCAAGGCATTTGACCTGGTTAATTATGACATACTATGGAATAAGTTACAAGCCAGTGGTGTTCCCTCCGATATAATTAATACCTTTAAATATTGGTATAGTGGTCAAATTAACCAGGTCAGATGGAACGGAGCGCTGTCCGATAAATATGTACTGGAGTGTGGTGTCCGTCAAGGCGGGTTATCATCTCCTTTACTATTTAATTTGTATGTTGACGAACTGATTCATAAACTCAACAACACCGGAGTTGGATGTTCTATTGGCGGTAAAATAGTTAATAATATTAGCTATGCAGATGACATGGTGTTGTTGAGTCCATCGATCAGGGCGCTTCGTCAACTGTTGTCTGTATGTGAAGGCTATGCTGCCGAGCATGGCCTCTCTTATAATGTTAAGAAAAGTGAGTTTATGGTGTTTCGAGTCAATAACAAGAATCCTGCAGAGGTGCCACCTATCAAGCTCCTAGGAGTTCCGCTAAATCGGGTGCCTCAGTTTAAATATTTGGGGCATATTGTTAAAGAGGATCTATCCGACGACTGTGACATAGAGAGAGAACGGAGAGCGTTGGCAGTCCGCTGCAATATGCTGGTTCGCAGGTTCACTAAGTGTACGAAAGAGGTCAAAGTGACACTTTTCAAGGCGTTCTGCCAGTCCTTTTATACTTGTAGCCTGTGGGCCACCTACTGCAAATCGACTCTCAACAAACTCCGTGTCCAGTACAATGATGCTTTTAGAATGCTGATGGGTCTGCCCCGATATTGCAGTGCATCCACTATGTTTGCTGAAGCACATGTCGACGATTTTCACGCGATAATTAGAAAGCGGAGTGCTTCGATGTGGCGCAGGTTACGGGAGAGCTCCAGCAGCATTCTAAAGGTAATCAGTGATAGACCTGACTGCGCGATACAGATTCACTGGATGCAAAGGCATGTGAGGGGGTCCTATAAATTTATGAATTAATTAATTAATTATTTGTAAATATATTCAAAATTAAGTTATTCTTATTTTTACTTTTAGCCTTAGACTTAACTGACTGTGATACTTATATTAATTTTGATTAGGAAATTTTACTACTCTGATTTTGAACTTAATGCATTTTAAATTGACCTATTGTATAAATTTAACCGCCATTTTTTAATTGTTTTTAAAGGACTGATACACGTGAACGCTATGCCAACGAAATTGTTATTTTATTTTATTTTGTTATTTCAATTATAATTTGCTACTAACATATTTTTATAATTATTATAATACTAACAATCTATGGACTATGTAATTGTCTGAAAATAAACGAATTATTATTATTATTATTATAAAAGTTCTGGGTACAATTACCAGTGGGGGACTTGCAAAGTTGATATTATAACTTTTTGAATTTGTTCCCAGTCTGTTTAGAAACTTGTAGACTGATCACCTGATTGTCCATAGGAAATATGGTTCCATACTTCAGAGGGCATGTTTATTTATTTATTATGTTAAATCATCAGTCCCGGTTTCAGTCTATGACGGTGGTTGTTACTCAACCATGTTATTTGAAAAACTCTGACACCAGGGTTCATCAGGTTGTTTGACAATTTGATGTCTTACACGAAAAATATACTCTTTTAGTATTTATGTTAAATTGCCTTGAAATATTTCATAATGGGTAATGTACCATGTTTCAGGTTGAAACGATGTCTCTGCAAGAAGCCATAAAGATCCCTGTGGCCGTTCTGAAGGTGGGCGAGTCACGGCACGTGCGGCTCGACATCGAGTTCCCTGATGCACCCGTCACCTTTGAACTCATACAGGTAAGATATACTTCTACTACTACAGGGCTCTAAGTAAAACTTGGAGATCTCAGAAAGGTTCCAAAAGTTAAGTAAATAATGAACACAGAGATCAATATCTTTCTTTATAGTATATTAAAATTAAAATTGTTTATTTCATTTGCTTACGATCATAAACTATATTCTGAGGCCGGAACCTACCAGTAAGTATGTAATATACCTGTGGCAGGAGATCCCGCTCTCCCATTACAGTAACTTACATGTAATGGTTCAATCTCTTCATGTAATGTCTGTTGTAACGTAAATTGCTACATATATTTTTGTATTGAGGAATGAACAGTAATATAAATACATTTTCCGAAAGTTGTGAGACAAGTGGAGTGTATTGAATCAATTATATTACTAGGTTTTCATTATAATTTTGTGTCAAATAAAGGTGTAAAAAGTGTAACACCTATTGTATGGAATTACCCCAATGCAGAAAAATATACAAACATAGACCTTATGACTAAGACATGACTTGTTCCCATTGTTTGTCTCTTAGTTAGACAAAGATCAAAGGAAAAAGAAACAATCTGATATTTGGTCCAACTGTCAGTCTGTCAAAAAAGCAGTTGTCTGCAGAAACCCATATATACCATACTTCTAAATGCATGTCCACACAATGCCAATACATGCAGGGAAATAGTTAGGGAAGTGGGCAGCGCGAGCATGTAAACAGGTTACTCGCGCTGCTACTCGTCATGCCGCTGCCACTTCCCGTGCTCCCGCGAGTGTCGGCGCCTCGGGCGCGAGTCAAAGGAACGGCAGCACGACCGCGAGTTGAATTTATTGCTATCTCGCTCTATCGTATTGCTTAGAGAAGAATATGACAGCTGTTTGTGAACACTCACTCGCGTTGATACTTCCGCTGAGGTATATTGAGCAATATTCGCGGCAGCGGCAGAACGTGAACCTGCTCATAGTGTAAACGTAACATGAAATTCAATGATGACACAAACAACCATTAACAGTTTGATGAGCGCGTGTGTACGTTTTGTAGACGCGTTGCTTTTCATGATCGTCATGAGGCATTTGTCTGATTTAACCCTGTTCAAATCTGAGCGGTAATCCTATGAGTACATTGGTAGTAGCGGAAGTAAATGGTAGCAGCGGACAGCCGATGTGGCGCAGTGGTAATGCGGCGCAAAGGTTCCGGGTCTATTCCCAGTGAGGCACTCACAAGGTTGATATTATCACGTAGTGAATTTGTTTCCAGTCTGGTCAGGATATTGTAGGCCAAACTACCCGACAGTCCGAAAAAAAGATGGTTCAGTGTTTCAGAGGAAACGTCAAAACGGCGGTCGTTACAAAACTATCAGAGGTCTACTAGTCATCGGTTTCGTTTGTCAAATCCTTGTTTCACATGAATAGAAGAAGTGGAACCAAACCGCTTGACAATGTCTACCAACCAGAATATAGCTACTCAGGTACCCATCAGGATACCGTTCAGATAGAATAGGGCCCTATTCAAGTTGTTATCAACTCTGTAATCCACTGCATGATACAAATGAATAAGATGTACTGGTGATGATCTCCAGGGCTCGGGGCCGGTGCACATCCTGGGGCAGCACCTGCTGGGCGCGCTGGTTGAGGAGTTCGAGGACATGGAGGAGATGGAAGAGGAAATGCTGGATGAAGAAGACGACTCACAGTTCAAGGTGATTATTTAAAATAATTTTTTGTTTAGTTGAACTGCCATTGCTAATTATGATGGTGGTTGTAACTACTTGTAAGGCCCGCCGCAGACTAAACGTACGTTTTTGCGAGCGGCACTTTCCATAGAAATCCCCGAAACCTGTACTTAATTGATATATGGGTGATATTGGCCGGTGACAGCTAAATTCATTGTGTAGTGATTCAATAAATTTTATTGAGGCGCGCATGTAAGCCAGGGTGGCCCTATAGCGACTGATTGCTCTTTTAAAATAATGTATGGTGACTAAACTTAGTCACACATAGATCTCATTGTACAATGTAAGAAAATAAGTAGTATTTTTTTATTACAAAGATATATGGGCTTGTGTGCAATAAACAGTTAAATAAATAAATACGGGGTGTAAGGGTCGAATATTGATAGGGTGCATACAGGCCATGAAACTGAACAACATCCCATTATTAATAAATAATTTAGAAAACATCAAAATTTGATTCCCACAATAAATGAAGTCAGGTGATTGTGATTTTGTACAGGAGGTTGATTTCTTTTTGTCGTTTTCTGACATATGTTTCTAGAGGAAAGTTGTTAAGTTTTATGGTCTAAATGCACCTTATCATTACTCAGAGGGCTGTCCGTTACACCCCTTCTAGTTTGAGAGTGTGGTTCTGGTTGAGAATGATGATGAAACCACCATATGTAGTGACGGGTGCGCGGATACGTTTTGTAGCCGCGCGGCCTGCTCATGATCCACTTTGAGGCATTTGTCTGACTCACTAAACCACTTCACCACAAACTCCATGACTTTTGAACCAATTACTTCAGTATAGGATAACTAGCTAAGGGACATTGGATGATTTGGTGTCCCAAATGAAAGAAGAAGATGCTGAAGAAAGAATTTCCAAACGCATACAACCCTAATCTCTTCAAAGTAAGAGTGAACAGGCTTCTTCTGGGTGAGCTCGCTCCATCTTACACTCTGTCTCTGTCCTATGACCTAGACTAGAGTCAAGAGCAAACCCATTCTTAATAAAAAAAAATAAAAAGTTTCTTGACAGAATTGAAGCCATTTGCCCCTATTTTTGTGCATTTTTAAGTAAAAGAGTCTTGTATCAAAAAATCTTAACAATAGAAAGTGGTTGTAACTGTAACCAACTTAGATATTATTTGAATGTTCTTCCAGGAGGAAGATGACGAGGAAGGCGAGCCCAAGGGCAAGAAGGCCAAGATGTCCAACAACGCCAAAGGCAAGGCCGCGTCGCCCAAGAAACACGCCAAGAAGTAAACACCCCCTCCCTCCCCCCACCAGCCCAGCGAGGACTGAGCTCATAGTTGTAATGTAACTCTTAGAGGCCGGTGTCAGAGGTGCGGTTTGGCAGCCCAAGAACCATCGGAATGGGTTCATAGTGAGGAAGATTCAATTACCTCTAGTATTGCTTTAAAAGCTTTAGTGTTTGAGTCATTTTGGGTTAACTACTCCGCTCGTAACAGCACACATGTGTCCTTGAAGTATAATACAAATCTATTGTTGCAAAATTCGACCTGAGCGAAGAGGTTAAGGCCTTGCTGCTCATGGTACGGTGAATTTTTTAAACGTTTTCGCGTCACTTAAAGTTCAAAATCAAAAAAATATAACAGTGGGTACACTAAAGTTTAGTACCTACTTGTTGAGGTTCAGAAAACAGTAAGGCCATTATCATAGCACCTTACATAGCACTTACTTTAAAAAAAACGATGACTAAGTAAAGCGTCATTGGTTGTTGATTTTTGTCGGTGTCCGTCACACGACTGAACAGTCCTATAATATTAAATGAAATTTCCTTGCAAGTTTGAATCCATTCCTATAGAATGTCGGGTACCAAAATGCACCTCCGATATCGGGGCCAACTCATAATGTGGTATCGCGTAGCATAGCGCCGTACTGAGAGACTGCCGAGTGTATGCGCTCACGTTTACGTGCTCTATTGTACTGCAAATAACAAATACGTAGGTAAGTTTAATTCACAAAAGAAAACGCAAAAACAAGCCCAGTTACCCAGTGAACTGTAACCAATACTGATGAACTTTCCTTGTCTTTTGTCTATTGAACGTTAGCATTTAGTTTTTAATGATTTTTTTTTAACTGAGACCTACAATTTTCGTAGTGTAGAACTCCCGTACGGTTCGCCGTAGAATGTGGGTTCAAATTCCTTGTGAATTAAAATTTTGTTTCTATAATTGTTTTCGAGTTTGGCATTTTGCTACTTGGAACATTTTGCCGTAGAATATTTTGCACGTAGACGCGTGATTGGGGCTCTCGTGGCCGAGTTTGAATGTCACTTTCACAGAAATTTGTGTTTAACGGATTTTTCCATTCCTTACTGTGGTATAGCGTTATGAATGTCAAATTTAATATCGTAAGTCTTTAATTCGACATGAATGTATTTTTCATCTAGTTTCTTTAGTCCGGTGATTAGTAGGGTGAACTGTATAAGTGCAACTTTTGTGTTGCGGAAATCCGGCGGGTACTTAAAACCACTGAACGATCTATATACTTTGAAGAATATTCTGTGAATCTGACAAATTGAGACATAAAATTTTGTCATTTTGTGAGTCTTTATTAAGGCAATTGATACTGGACTTCCGCACCTCAAAAGTCGCTTTAGTCCAGCTAACCGAACCTCACCGAACTACTGCAACTAGGAAGTATTTTTAAGTTTAAGAAGTAAGCATAATCGGTGTATCTGTAAGACAAATGATCATTTTGTATTAGCTGCCGGTATTGTAATACAATTCACTAACGATTTCTCATTTCGGAATGACTTTTCTATTAGTTCGTTTGTACATATACATTATAAAAACATGGTAACAATAAAATAAAACCATTTCTGAAACATCTTTTGTTTTTTATTTTTAATCGCCTGAATAACCCATAATCAAGATTATGTAAAGATAATTATTATCCATCCGAATTTACCTGTGTGCATTTCCCTGGCATGGTCACCATGGAAAACCATAACTTTGAGTATGCAGAATAATTGTCGAAATTTGTCGGACAAAAACCAGAATTTGTCGGGACACCGTTTAGAAGATATATCGCATTGAAAGTGACCGTGCTGGAGAAACGTTTCTCCAGCACGGAGATAGTGGAGACCCCATAGCCAAACCCTCTTTCTGCCTATAATAAGCCCCATTAAACCTAAAATAATTAATTCAATTAAGTAGCTTGCTGCGTTCCGTCAGTGTGTGGGAGTGCCAGTGCCTTCTGGGTGAGCTCGCTCCATCTTAGACTCTGTCTCTGTCCTATGGCCTAGACTAGAGTCAAGAGCAAACCCATCATTAATAAAAAAAAAAAAAAAAAATTTGTTTCATGCATATTGTTGCTAAGTCAATAAGTTCTTTTACCTCCTCGTGTAAGTTTTTTCTTTCTAACATGTCGGCAAGAAAAACTAAAACTTCTTAACCTCTCAGCTGTGGCGCCATCTTGATCTGAAAACACGATCCTGTGGGTCCTATATAGGACACCCCCACAGACAGGGGGTAAATTCACTCCTTGTCAGCATTTCTTTGATTTCTCTGATTTTAGTAGGGAATTATGATAAAACCTTCTTGAATCACAATTCTAATTGAACATGAATTGAACCGACCTAATTAAACCTACCTATTTCTGCAAACCATTCGAACTAGATTTTTGTACATTTAGCAGTAGTAGTAGTCCATACTAAAAGTATGAAAATTCAACCTGTTTTTGCCCAATTGTGACTAAAATTCAAGAATGGTGATGTAAATTAATGAGTTTAATATTTAACGATAGACATATTTTAAACATTAAAACATTTACATACATCTGCTTTCTTATAATTATTTCCTACCACAACCATTATTACGGAACGCGTTGAATAGGGACCGAACTTTCAAAGCTTTGGTTTTAAGATTTTTTATTTCAAAGAGTGAGACCAAAGAGGTTTAAAAAGTAGCGTAGTTTATGGTAAACACGATTCAGTTTTCGCACAAATCATACCAATAAAGAAGCACGAGATTTACCGCGAAATTGAAACCAACTCAGTACAATCCTATATAGGACCATCCACAGACAGGGGTTTTTCGTTAGCGTCCTAAATAGGACTCTCCACAGACGAGAGGATAAGGTAGGTTAGTAAACAAACTGTCCACATCCTTTCATACAAAAACAAATGTTGTGTTTTCTCAAAAACGAAGCTTATTCTAGAGGAGATTGTTTGAAGAACGAGTATTTACTACATTACGGTCGAGAATTCCTCTTTGGTTAGTAGTTTTAGGTGGTATTTGCTAAGATTTCGGATGCCGGTTTTTTGGGGAGCCAGCGACATGGGTTGGAAACATTCCGTGGCTTATTTCTCAGCTCCAGTTGAGTCACATAGCTATTGAATGTGCTTGTAGCTGTCACATATTCCGTCACATTTCTTTGGCATAGCCATCATTTTGGCACATTGCGCCGTTAACAAGTAATTTGATAATTTCTCTGAAATTCTAACCTAAAAGCATGTCGCTGGCTCCCCAAATTTTTTGACCTGAGATATCAGTCTAGGTAGCGTCACATTGAAAACTAGTCTTAAAATAAGAGTCCATCCATTCGTCACAAACGTTTGAGCCTCTCAGCTTTGAAAAATATATACTTTGGGGAGCCAGCGACATGGACATAAAGAAGTAATGTTTGGTTGGGCAGTCATGTAAAAAAATGTCGTACAACATTATGTCGGACAATGTTATGTTGGCATTATCATGTCGGGCAATATTGATAATCAGGCGGTATAATCAAAGAACTGTGCTTACCTGAAAGGACGAACAGAAACTAAAAAAAAAACACAAGTTCGATGACAACTTCGTTTGTAGCGCTACGATTTCCTTTTTCCTTTATTTTATTTACTTTTACCTCGGTATATCGGTTTCAGTTTATTCCATATTGTTAAATATTTCATTGTTAAGTGACATTCGTGAGTTTTGTGATCATGCAAAGGTGTTTACTGGAGTAATTCGTGCATCTCATTCATCACATCGTCAAGCGAGTCTACAAAATGGGTGAGTCGCGCCGGCTGTTTCGTTTGTCGTAGTAATTCTCCAAGATTTTGAGATAAATCATTACATGTACAGTTTACTCGTTTGAGCATTTTTATTGATGTGAAATGTGTTACCTTATTGGATTCGAACATGAAACCGTTTTTTGTATTAGGTGGGCTAAATATCGATTTTTTTGTCATGCGTCTTGGTTGTTATAACTAGCCGAAACGTTCGAAGTTCTGCTTTTGTTATCACGATATTTAATTAAGCTTTGCTTAAGACTTAAGCAGTCAAAAAGTTCCTATGTTAAATATATTTTAGAAACCCATTCACACTTCTAGAAAAAACTCTTATTCCATCTGCTCCATCTTCTTGTTCATCATCACCTTGATGAGCCCACTGTTGGGCACATATCTCCTAGTTGAGTCCAATTTACTGGATCCATTATATCCCAGCCAGACATTATAGTTTTTCGGCATCAATATTTAGAAAGGTTCTAGTTATTCAGTCAGGTTACCTAGCAATAGGCTAGCATGTTATTTATATCAAGAAAAGAATTATCGAAGAATGTCCTTGTTGTATTAATATGATGCTGTGAAACGCTTGCCTGACACAGTGCCTCGCTAACTAATTAGCACTAGTTTGCCAGTAAATGCTCCACTTGTTAAACACAACAGCCTTGAGAAACTAGGAAGTAGCCAGCTAGTGAGAAACTCATTATATAACAGAAGCCTCATCTCATTATTAGCTATCAAAAATAATCTTGACATTCAAAATAATATTTAATTTTTATTATGTTTGGGGAGCTTACAGTAATTATTAAAAAATATTTAGGAAACTTACAGCAATTTTTACAAAAATAAATAAAAGGTAAGCCAATTACAAGCAACCACATGTAGTAGCAGAAAGACAATGCACTTTCTATTCTTAATATTAAAATCTTCAAATTCATTGCTGTATATATAGGAAACATTTAATTGTTAATTTGAATTGAATGGGCTTCGAAACTCCTGAACAGATTTATAAAATTCTTTTACCATTAGTATCCTACTTATTCCTGATGAACATAGGCTATATTAAAATCAAATCAAATATATTTATTGCGTAAATATAGGTACATAATCATGTGTAACAATAATTCAAGTGTAATCAATCATTCAAAACTAAAGTCTACCATAGAGGTGTACAATGTAAGTAGCATAGGTAAAACATCTTATTCCCATGGAATAATTGTTAGCAGCAGGTGAAGCCGCTAGGCAGGCCACTAGTTCTTAATATTTTTATCATTAGATTCATTAGGTTAGGTCTGCAATTAATTTCAAGTACTTGTACATATGAAAGCTTACAAAGTACATAACAAATAGTGCCAAGGTTGCTCCTTGCTTGCCATTCCAAAATGATTGCCAAAACTAATTAAGTTTAAATTACAAGCCTTGTATCAACATAATTTTATATTTAGACATTCCCATGAGATTATTAAAAGTAAAAGGATCATTGATAAAATCTTATTGGTATAAAAATATATATGGTCTGTAAGGCACAGCCCTCCGAATACTGATAGGGTGCATGCAGACCATAAAACTGAACAACTTTCCCCTAGGAACAGATGTCAGAAAAAGACAAAAAAATTACCTCTTATACAAAATTAAGATCAGCTGACTGCAATTACTATGGCAAGTCAAAAAATTTTTTGTGTTTCCTGAAATATTTTTTCATGGGAAGCTGAATGCACCTTAGAAGTATTCAGCATCCTGTATAATTGTCTGATTTCAAAGAATTTTACCTGCTATCAATATTTAATGTAGATAAATATCTTATGACTAAAGTGCAATTGATATCAGAACATTATTGTAGATTGGCAATTAATGCATAATGAAATGGCATCAAAATTATCTCTGGTCTTGATTCTGCTGGACATTTCCTTAGCTAATTAATAACATTTCTATGCTTGTCACTTTCTTCATAGTCATATGTAAGTAATAAAAAAGAAAAATTAAATGGGTAGTAATACAAACAAGATTTATGCCTTACTTTGTGGTGCAACTACTTAAAATCACGCATTAATTCCGTATAGGGTAGGCAGAATATTAAGTTAACTCAAAATTGGATTAGTTTGAGAAATTGTTACGATGATAACGTGCTTCGGAGGGCACGTTACGCGGTGGGTCCCGGTTTTTGTCCAATACTGTCAATGATTACTTCGTCAGCAGTCCTTACACAATAAACAATTCAGAGGTTCTGGTCAGTGTCTACAGAAGCCTGCCTATGATCAAGGTGTTTTACACATACTAAATTTTAATACATTAAACCCTTGAGTCCCTTAGTCGCCTCTTACGACACCCGCGGGAAGGAAATGGGGTGATGCTATTCTCAGCCCGCATCACACAGGAAAGAGTCACTGAGCGAAAAGAGTGATGTACATTTTTACTTCCGAAATATTTGAATCGCTCTCCTCTTCTTAGAGAGTTTTTCTCAATACTAATAGACTCGCAGATTAACGTAACTACATACATACATACATACACACATATTACGCCTATGATCCCTAGCGGGGTAGGCAGAGCATAAACGGCCGCACAAAACGGACATTTACGCCACGTCTGACACATTTGAGGGTCATTCGGAAAATTGTGTATCGCCATAGTGACAGGTTGTCAGCCCATCGCCTAAAATTGCAAAACACACCCTTGAATCCCGAAGTCGCCTCTTACTACTCCCACGGGCAAGAAATGGGGTTTTGCTATTCTAAGCCGGCATCACACGGCAACGTAACGACGGACTCAGATATTTGGTGTTGCCAAGGACTTGGTAAAGACGTCGCCAGTGGCGTGTGACGGTGGCGCCACTCAAGCGGCGACAGGGCAGTGTCGCGTATCAGCGCGAGTGTGCCCGCCAGGGTAGCGACAAGGAACTTTGAAAATATACACATTAACACGTTCGCCATTGCAGTTCAAGGTGTTGAATTCACAGGGAACGCTACTGCCCATTCCTTCGCCATTTGCACACGAAAAAAGTTCGAAGTTTTTTATGGTAAGGTCTAAATGTCGAGGTGCAATGCTCTACCAATTGAAATAAAAGTAAATACATAGTGTAAACCGGTAAGTCGTTTACAGAATGAGAAATAAGTACATAGGTACTGTACTTATTTGCGTCTTAGTGGTGTTAGTCATCAAGCGTATCTCAGTGAGATACTTCGTTCGAAGTAAGCGAGTTCTCGAGTGGAGGCCATGCCTCGGCAAGCGTAACGTTAGACGCCCTCCGGGCGACTTAAAAAAGGCGGATGATAGCGACTGGATGGGAAGAGGGCGTACCCTAGGGGAGGCCTACGTCCATCAGTGGACTGCAAAAGGCTGATGTATGTATATATGTACATCGTTCATTATTTTGTAATTGCAATATACCTCTATAAAGCAATATTCATAGTTATAATTTAAACGGGTTCTTCCCGACGAAATATTATTGATGCGAGTTCCCGATATTTGAAAATGAATATGATATTACTTTATTCAATATAGGATAGTATTATCACTTATTGACGTCATGATCCGTCATTGTAAAAAAAAGAAAACTGTACAATACAATTTTTTTTTTATAAAATATTTGTATTGTAAGACGAAATTTCGATGCTGTTGTTGCAAGCGTCATGATCACGGGTAAACTAATATAACGTTTAAATTATAACTATGTACGCTATACAACAACCGCGAAAGTAAAAAAAATTGTGTTATATAAAGTAATCATAATCAAATCTATTTTATGACTTCAATGATCCATAAAACACATTTACACGTAACGAATTGCCAGACACATGAGCGATTACAAACAATAGAACACAATCACAACACTGCCATTTGGCATTAGATGAGTGTTAATTTTTTTTTTTGCTCTTGTTTGTATGTTTGCTCTTGACTGTAGTCTCATAGGACAGAGACAGAGTCTAAAATGGAGCGAGCTCACCCAGAAGAAGCCTGTTCACTCTTACTTTGAAGAGATTAGGGTTGTATGCGTTTGGAAACACAGACGCAGGTAGTGAGTTCCACTCTTTAGCAGTGCGCATTATAAATGATGACTGGAAGCGCTTAGTCCGAATGGGTGGAATGGCAACCAGGTATGGATGGTATCCGGCGGTGGGTCTGGATGTCCGATGGTAGAAGGGAGCTGGTGGAACATGCCGCATACATGGATAATGCCATATGGCAACAGCCGATGTGACGCAGTGGTAGTGCGAAGGTTCCGGGTTCGATTCCCGGTGGGACACTCACCAAGTTGATATTAATCACTTTGTGAATTTGACCCAGTCTAAAAAAATAGGGTCATTCAGAAGATTATGTATCGCACTAGTGTCAAATTGTCAACCCATCGCAATACACATATTATAACCCTCAAGTCTCTTGGTCGCCTTTTACGCCACCCACGGGAAAGAAATGGGATGATGCTAATCTAAGCCGACATAACACAACATCTCATTCATTTGTTGGTCGTAAGTTTTATCTCTCTGCCTACCTCGCAAGGGATAAAGGCGTGGTATTAGTGTGTGTCTTTTATTTATTTTTACTTGTTTAAACACTTGCTCTGCAATTGGCTGGTTATTTCGCAATCCGGCGCGAACGAAACGTCCCAGATAAGATAACCTGTTAAGAGGCTCCCCAAGGCTACGTGACGCCCTCGTTACTTAAAAAAAAACATTACTCGATGGTTGTTATGTTTCTAAGCTTCTTCTTCTCGTGTGAGACACTAAGTCATTGAACGACCAGATGAACCTTGGTGTCAGAGTTTTTCAACCGCCTTCTACCACTAGTAGGCCTCTGAAATGGTTTTGTAACAACCAACCGCCTCGCCGAGCGACGGCTTAACGCACCCTCCGAAGCACGGAACCATCTTGCGTTCAGCCTGCAATGTCCTTACCAGACTGGGTACAAATTCACTAAGCGATATTATCAACTTTGTTAGTGCCCCACCGGGAATCGAACCCGGAACTTTTGCGCCGCAGGCAGTTGCACTACCACTGCGCCACATCAGCTATCTGTAATAATGCTAATGATTTATAAGCGATAATGACGCTAGTTTCTACTGGGATGTCCTATAACGATACATATACTTGCCGTTGCCATCCATAAGTATTTCTTAAGGTTGTCTGGTAGAAATAGCTACCTAGCTATAAGGCCGCCTATATTGTACTCTTTCTTTTCTATCTGTATGTCCATTTCTTGTTTTTGTGCAATAAAGTATATTTATGTTATGTATTTTGCAAAATTCGTAAAGAACTTAAATTAGTTCAATTATGAAGTCCGCAATAAAATTAAAATAAACCGTAAAGCCGTTCGGACTGGTCATCAATTTAATAACTAATACACAACGAAACGATACACTTTCAATTAGCTATCTAAATTAATTTTGGAACTGTTTAATTGATTAATGGTCCGTATGATGTAATCGTTTAAATTCTGGTTATTCCGGTATCGCGACTTTTATATAATTAGCTGTAGTTACTGAGTAATCTCATTTGTATTTGGGCCAAGTTTAATTTTACATGTGTTTTTTTATTGAATTCCTTCCCTGTACAATTGGGTTTGCTAAGATAGTCAATTTTAAGGCAAGTGTAGTCGTGAACGGCCACGACAATGGCGTCACTTAACAAAAATATTTTCGCTTTATACAATCAATCTATTTAAAAGCCGAAACAGTTTTATTCGAAGCACCAAGCCTCTTGAGTCCGAGCCATCTAAAGCCAGAGTAGAACTGTGGTCAAAAAAGTATCCCGATTCATCCAGCGCCATTGCCGAAAAGCTGCCTCCAGGACACAACCTTCCCTGGTATATTTGGAAGGCGCTGAACGGACTTCGGTCAGGAGTCGGTAGGTGCAACGAACTCAGGAAAAAATGGGGCTTCCCTGAGAACGACAAGTGTGAGTGCGGCGCTATACAATCTATGTCGCACTTATTGTCGTGCCCCACCTCTCCGTTCACCTGTACCCAGGATGACCTTTTCAGCGCCAACCAACGAGCCATCGATGTGGCCACGTTTTGGGCTGATATACTCTGAACTGAAGTATCCATATTTTGCCATTGATCCGACATGAAGAAGGAGATCAATCTATTAGAATGTCCGTTGCTCAAGTTTTTAGTATTAACTTTAAGTAAAATTGGAACTTCCAAACTCAATGAAATATTCGCTGTAATTAAAGTAATGTTATGACAATTAATACCAAAAGCGGCCGTTTTAGGCGTATATTTCATAGAGTTTGCAGGTTCAGAAAAATCTCATTACTGTTTCAAGAATTATACTGTGTTTACACACTAACACACACACACATACACACATATCACGCCTATAATCCCTTGCAGGGTAGGCAGAGCCCAAACGGCCGCATAAAACGAAAATTTACGCCATGTCTGACAAATATTTGAGGGTCATTCGGAAAATTGTGTAACGCCATAGTGACAAGTTGTCAGCCCATCGCCTAAAATTGCAATACACACCCCGAGTCCCTTAGTCGCAAATGTTTGTCAGACGTGGCGTAAATGTCCGGTTTTTGCGGCCGATAACGCTCTGCCGACCCCGCAAGGGGTTATAGGCGTGATATGTGTGTGTGTCATGGGCCGGTTCACCCTTTTGACATATTTACAGTTATTTTTTTACACCTAATACAACTCTTTCGGGCTTTACTTGTAGTAGGTTTTAAAAACTCTTGATACCAGTGTTGATCGGATCGTTGGTCGACTCGGCGTCCCACACGACAGAGGAAGACTAACGAGTGTACTCTTACAGGCTATCCCACGCCCACGCGTGAGCATACCGGCCTGTTGTATCAATTAGAGTGATTAGAGCTTTCTAAAGGCGACTACAAGTGCTGTAATGATTGCTAACATAGGTGCCCGAGCGCTTTAAGGCGCTAAGTAGAGTGAAGCGACTGTCCGTTTCATTGCCGCTACGCCAGAGAGAAACACCCAATCAGATTTCTTGCAAATTGCCGCACGTTTTCGGGGGTTTTTAATACTTTTGACGTGTAATATGTGAAAATAAATAAAACTCTCAATTTAAGTCATGAAAAACAATGTCATACTATAATTAAATTCATTTATTTTATGTTATGTTATTTATATTATGTGAAGGGAGAATAGAAAGTAATTAGGTCTGGCTGTAATTACGTTGCGTTCTTTCCCGTGGCCGTTGAAGCGAGACGCGGCCGCCTGGCCCGGGAGAGTTGCACAGACGCAGCTTTTGTGACAGAAACTGAGAGGGCAGCGCCCGGTGACAGCCACGAAACACTAATGCTTGAATACCAAATTTCAAAACACTTGCCATTTCAGGTATCCTATTATAGCAAGCAAAAATTTTCAATTGCCGTGTGATGCTGGCTTAAAATAGCGTCACCCCATTTCTTTCCCATGGGAGTCGTAAGAGGCGACTAAGGGACTTGAGGGTGTGTATTGCAATTGTAGGCGATGGGCTGACAACCTGTTACTGTTTTCCGAATGACCCTCAAATATATGTCAGATGTGTTTTTGCAGCCGTTTACGCTCTGCCTACCCCGCCAGGGATAATAGGCGTGATGTGTGTGTGTGTGTGCAAAATTTTCAAGCGCGGGCAGGTGGGTATTAGTTGAAAAACTAACCCGGACGATGGAGCCGTGCCACGCGTTAATTGGCATCAAGATACACTTGCAAAATAGGCGGTCATTGGACGAGCCGCGGTAGCCCAGATAGAAGAGGCGTCGCCACTAGTGATGGCGAAAGTCGTTGGTTCAGATCCTGCCCGCGCTTATAAACTTTGCCAGTTTTATATAACTAGTTTGCTTATTTATGATCATCACCAGGGGTCCTTCATCGACTGACTGACCCACTCAAAGAAGAATGCTTAAGTAATCCTTACTAGAGTGAACTAGAATGTCAGCTCCCTGGGAATCAAACTTGACACCACAACCGGCTATGAAGTTCACGGTAGCTAGTTACTAAGACACGTGAGAAACTTTAATGGCTTAAGTCATGTGTGTGGGAAAAGTGGGAATGTCGGTAGCTACTGGGTGAGCATGCTTCATTTATAACGAGATAGAAAAACCACGCCGTGTGTTGCTGGCTTAGAGTAGCATCAGCCTATTTCTTTCCTGTGTCAAGAGGCGACTAGGGTACGTGAGGGTTACATGTGTAATACAATTTTAGGCGACAGGCTGACAAACTGTTATTATAGTGATACACCATTTTTCTGAAACGGCATACATTTGTCAGATGTGGCGATAGCGACCGTATTTTTACGGCCGTAAACGCTCTGCCTACCCCGCAAGGGATGAAGGTCTGATATGTGTATATGTAGAAAAACCACTCAGTCGAGTAATAGGGTCAACTCAGGGTAAAGTAAAATGCATAAATCTGACCAAAATCAGACAGTCAGTGACAAACAGATACATACATAAAACAATCCTATTAGACTACATCCTGAGCTCAGTGAGGGATTCAAATGCACGAGTTGTAAATGAATTTGCTCTCGTGTGGTACAACCTTTCATATTATAAGTCTTTGCTTCTGCCACTGAGAAAATTTTGCCAATATGTCAAGTTTGGGAAATTTGCTGTGCTAGAGTAAAGCTCGAATGAAATTCCCGCAAATTATTTTTTTTAGCTTCGTTCAGAAATATCTCAAGTCTCAATATTTAAAAATGTTAAATATTTTATGTTACAAAACGCTTACAAAAAGAAACAAATAACTGGCTGATGATAATTTTCAGACCGCACCGCCGCCATTGTTATGATTAGTTTTGATCTTCTAGCAACGACGGCCTTCCGGGTCGGAACGAGACGGAAGACCGTGTTGCTCGAAGGTTTTGATAAAATGAGATCTTCGAAATTCAAATCCCTTTGTTATGATTAGTTTTGATAAAATGAGATCTTCGAATTTCAATTTGTTCTTTTCAAGATGGAGAAGTTAAAAAACCTCAACTTTTTTAATATTATTTATAGCGTTTGTCCAAATCAGGTGACGGGAAGGAGTTCCGACGCCATTGTCTTCATGTCTTTATATTCAACTGTTGTCGTTCGAAAGCTGTCTCCAATAGCTTTTGACCAAAACGTGTTGCGCCATATTTGGCCGTGGATTGCCAGACCGCCTCTTTTTGTGCGACGTTGCAATCGTGTCGTGACGAAATTAAACAGACGGTTTTACCAACTTTAAAAAATGTGGGTTATCACCTGGACTTCTCATATTTAAGAGCATTGCTCTTGTCGGTGGAGTTTTCGTCAGTTTTCTCTGTCTTTTGTCTTCTCCTTGACTTCCCTTTACGACATGACCATTTGCTATATATTTTATTTGGTCAAATAACTCCTTCTTGGTCTTCCTCACAGTTATCTGATTGACCCTCGAACTTTTGTCAGACGTGGCGTAAATTACCGTTTTTCACGGCCATTTATGCTCTGCCTACCCCGAAGGTACTATAGGCGTGATATATGTATGTATGTATGGTCTTCCTATATTGCCATCTGGACTATTAATATAAAGCATAAAATATTGAGGTGAAATGAAATTATATTAACTTTATTCCATTTTTCAATGAAGGCTTGAAATCTGGTATAGAATAGACGATATGGAAGGGAGAGACCTTTTTATTTCAGAAATAGGTTTAGGGTTGCTAGGAGACAATCATCCTAAAAGGTTTTTTGCTCATAATCCAAAACATAATAAATAGATATTAGAAGAAGAATAACCTCGGTAAATTCCGTAGTTTACAAGATAGTTACAGAATAGTGTTGCTCCAATATAATAAAGTCGGTTTATGTTTCTAAATTACAGGTTATTTTATAAACATCGTTCTAATTCAAGTCTTCAAGATGCTTCAAGGGCATTAAAGTGATGCAAGATTAGAGCTAGCGGACGAACAGAAAGTTTTCTCGGGTTCAACGGCCATGTTTCGTCCGGATTTCTTACTGTATAATATTTATTTATTTATTTTTATACTTTATTGCAAATAGTACAAAAGGCCTAATGCCACGCGGCCTTCTCTACCGGCCAACCAGAGGGTAAACAGAGAGAAAATGACACGAGTGCACTCGGGTCTGAAATCATAATAATGGTCTTCCATTCCATAACAAAGTAAACTACTACTAGCTTACGTATATGTGATTAAAAAAAAAGATTGAGTAGATCCTTAGCTACCAATCTAGCAAGTTTTCAAATATAAGTTTAAACAATTTTAAACATTTCATACAAAATGCTCTATCAGTCAGCATAATTAGTTAATTGGAAGGTTAGACTTTTTTTGTTGTTTGTTAGATTGGTAGCTTAGAATCTAGATTTTTTCTTCGGACCACTTATAAAGTGATACCCTGTAGATATAGAGTAACAAATCTTAAAGTGTCCAAGAGCATCACTGGGTCGTACGTCAACTAGGTGTCCCATACGTCAAGACAGAGCCCTGTAATGGACTTGCGAAATACTTTCACGGGTTCAACGGCCATATTTCGTCCGATTTCGTACTGTATAGGAAGTGGGGCTTATTTATAGAGTTGGAGGCGCCGCGGACGCGAGGGGAGCCGACTGCGCCTACGCCGGTGACTGTGTTGCCAATACAGAAAATTTGACCGCTTTCTGTAGCTTACTGAGAAGGCCGCGTTCAATAACTTGTACTATCGTACGGTATAAGGCCGCGCTTTGTACTTGTACTATCGTGCAAATTCCACGATACAATTTTTTGGTTTACGACTAATGATAGATTTATCGTAGTAATGTATCAATTGTTGTACACCAATCTAGCTAATTTGAGCTGCTTTTTAATGGTAAATAGCGCCCCCTGACGCTATTTACCATTGTGTCCATTACCATCCGGCTTATTATACAAATGTTAATATCAGCATTTGATAATTTTGGCTTCAATTTGAAACAAATGTTGTTTACAGATGGTGGTGGCGCAAAGTAAAGTTACATGCCCCGAACCAGTGCCTTTATTTTTGATTTTATATTCCGGCCGAACCGGTTTTCTATTAGGACAATTCAAAATTATTTTATGAAGAAGAAAACTGTGTTATACAAATTTCTTTTTTTTACAATGACGGATCATGACGTCAATAAGTGATAATACTATCCTACATTGAATGGAGTTAATTTCATTTACAATTTCATTTTTGTCGCACATTGACGCAAAATAGAAAGGCTAATTTTCGAATAGCTAGTAAGATTCGTCGACACAATACCGCAATATAAGGTCATTTTAAATTCAGTGCAAATATTCTATTTGATGAACGATTTAAAAAAAAATGGCTCACGGAAGGTCCAAAATTAAATTTCGATTTTCTTAAAATGTTACTTACTAAGAAAAGTTGTTCAGTTGTGTAGAACATGATAGTAAAACAACCTTAAATATCTCTAAATCAACAGATTAATTTTCGGAATAATTTAGTAATTTTCTCGCGCTAGAAGCTGGCAACTCCAGCGCAGCGGCGCAGTGTTCGCCGCGACGCCGTACTAGTTGGTACTGCGCACGTCACAGTTCTGTCAGTGTCAGTGATAATTAAAAAAAAACCAACCGAGATAGTGAATCGCGATAGTTCCACGTAATAATCAAGTGTAGTGCAGTGATATGAGGCCCAAAGAGGACACGAAGGTCCAAACGGGGACCTTCATCTTATCCGAGAAGATCGATGATACGAAGTCGAAGAGGAACGAAAAGGAGATGAAGAAGGAGATGAGGAGGCTCGCTAAGGAGGAGATGGAGAGGGAGAAGAGGGAGAGGAAGGTGAAAGAGAAGGAGAGGGAAAGGGAGAAACAGACTAAGAAAGGTTGGTGTTCAGTTTTGGTTTTTGTGGTCTAGTGACTAGTGGTTCAATTCTTTGACTCTCCATTTGAAAGGATTTCATTCCTTTTACACATATTACGCCTTTATTCCTTGCGGGGTAGACAGAGCGTTACCAGCCGTAAAAATACGTTCGCTATAGTCACGTCTGACAAATATTTGAAGGCAGTTTCAGAACAATCGTGTATCACTATAGTGACAGATTGACATCCTGTCGCCTAAAATTTTAATACACATGAAAACCTCGAGTCCGTAAGTCGTCTCTTACGAAACCCAAAGGAATGAGGTGATGCTATTCTAAGACGGCATCCCACGGTCATTATTCCAAATAGTTGATAATTTCAATTGATTAGATTGTCACCTTTCTGAAAAGATTTCGTAGTTGTTAAAGCTCTCGCTTAATAACTTGACCTATCAGCAATGTTTATAGCCCATGGAGCTATGTTTACTGGTCAGCATATGCGCTTAGTTAATCGACCAGCTTAACATGAGCCCGAAGCTAATAAAATACCTTGTTATCACAACTCGATGTTATCATGATGTCATTTCTTATTTATAGAGATTATTGTGTTAGCCTTGACAGCGTTAAGTCGTAAAATCTGCTGTAAGCATAATAATATACCTAATAGTAATGTTCGTGTGTTTGCGGCGTAGAGTAGCATCACCCCATTTATTTATTTTTTTCTTGGATATTTCATACAGCACCATCTAGCCCCAAACTAAGCAAATCTTGTAGTATGGGAACTAGATAACTGATATAATACATAAATACTTATTTTTGAAATAAATACATAGAAAACACACAGACTCAACATAAATATTTGAATTGTAACTTACAAATACTTGTGCCGTGTGTCCATCGAACCCACGACCCTCGGCGTAGCAGGCAGAGGTACTATCCACCAAACCATCGGGCCAGTCCAAACAGTCTTTCCTGTGGGTGACGTAAGAGGCGACTAAGGGACTCGAGGGTTACATGAGATCGCCTGACAACCTGTCACTATGGTAAAACACATTTTTCTGAATTACCCTTAAATGTTTGTCAGACGTGGCGTAAATGTCCCTTTTTACGGTCGTATACGATCTACCTACCCCGCAAGGGATAAGATTGTAGTAATACTGTTCAGTCGTGTGGGATTTGAGTCGACCAACGACCCATTGTACCTTAGTTGGAATTATTAAAGCACACGGAATCTTCCTACTTGATTGCTAAGCAGACGAATAAGTCCAAATTTTCTAACCAAACTAGAAACAAACAACATCACTAAACGAAGTTACAACATAGGATTTGATTGCGATTTATTCTTGTGAACAAATCGCTTATATCTCTAAACTTTTATGTACATTAACAACTTATCAAGTTGTGGAAATCAAATCCATGACCTTCTATTTTAAAGCCCAAGGTTCAAACTGCTGATCCACAGAACAACCATAAAATGCTGTTTTTAGCATTCCCACCGTGTTTTAAAATGCGATTACGTCATTTGAGCATTGACCTTGATGGCTAATGCGACCAATATTTTAATTATCTTGGCCATCTTTAGCGTAATGACATCAGAAAACATTGTTAGACTGAATTGTGTTTATTGAATTAGATAGAAAGGTATTTAGCTTCTTCCGCACTTATGATGGCTCGTAATGCAGCTAGTTGAATGCACCACGCGTACGACCGCAAGTTAATGCAAATGCACAAGCGATGCACTTTACTCGCACTACCTCCACCGTTTTACACTCTACACGTGTTTCGCCCCTCCACGGAGCATCATCAGGAGATCTTCGACAGTCGAGTTCCGAGCACTGACTGAGTAACCGTCGTTGTCGGCTCGAGCTTATAAATGCTTCCTCCCCGCCACTAGGTGACGCAATGTACGAGAACCAATCAGAATGCAGATTGGTCAGGTGACTCTCTGCGATTGGTTATTTTGAAAAATACGCAGTAATGGAGAAGAGGAAACATTTACCTGCTCGTTGAAGATAGTTCCAGTACACCCGTGACGTATGATTTCTAATTGTTCCAACACGTTCAGCCTTTGGCCTTTATTACAAGTATGTAGAACTTTATAGGAATGGCTGTCTGTTAAACTATGCCCAGAATCTAGCAAATGTTTTGCGAAATGCGATCTTTCTGGACGTCCATTCCTATACGCAGAAGTGTGTTCTTTATAACGTGTATTAAAGCTACGACCAGTTTGACCTACGTAAACCCCATTACACACATCGCATGCAAGTTTGTATACGCCCGACTTCTTACCAACCTCAGTAATTTGTTCAGATTCATGGTCTGATATCTGATATGGTGCGTACCCTATGGGTATTCGGAGGGCTGTCCCTTACACCCTTTAGAAGTACAACATAAAAGTCAATTATTTAATTAATAGTACTCTTGGTCGTTCTCAAGCCAGATGGACCGATGACTTAAAGATGGCGACTGGTAGTGAATGGCGAAAACTAAAGATAGTGCTTTATGGCGTACCCTGGGAGGCCTACGTCCAGCAGTGGACTACTATCTGATGTGATGTGATGATAATGATGATGATACCAATATTAACGAATTTGGTAGACTATTCAAACTTGCGCTGGAATTCTAATTTTCGAGCGAAGTGATGGAGTGTCGTTTACCTCAATATTTTTAGAATTTCTGTATTTGGCTGACACCATTGGCTGTGAGGTGATGTGACAACGCCTTAAGTATTGCACTCTGCCTCAGTCTTATCTTATTGTAAGATGTTTTTAAAACTGTGTACAGTCGGTTGTAGCACATAAGGTACCAGGGGTACTCCAAACAAACTGAATTATTTTTGTCCCAGAAATATTTTTTTCTTGACATGAATATGTATAAGTAGAAAATTACTTTTGTGAGAATAAGTGTATGTATTAACCGGTTCCATACCGCCGAAGACAGAACAAAATGGCGTCACATAATCCAGGCGAAAGTTATTCGACGAGGTCACGACCCTCAGCATTGAGGATAAACGACTCAAGGAGGAGGAGGATTAACTGGGAATAAAAATTATTCAGTTCTTTTGGAGCACCCCTGGTACCTTACGTGCTACAACCGACTGTACATACATACCCATATATTTCTTATATACATATATCACGCCTATATTGCGGGGTTGGCAGAACAGTCGTAAAAATGCTAGGAATTAGGTGATGTTATTCTAAGCCGGCAACATCAAGAACTTAGTTTTAAAAGCGCATTTTGATGTGTTTCAGTCGGAGTGACAGTGTCGTTTACCCCTATATTTATAGAAATTCTGTATTTTTGGATATCCCGCGAGTTCTCGACACACTTGGCTGTGATGTGAACTGACAAGCTGTTTGGCTTGAAGCACCTGAGATATGATTTACTGTTTCATGGAATTTATTCCTTAAACTAGGTTAGATATATTTATATAGTTTAAGACAGTTTTAACGCTTGACCCATATCACGCCTATTATCCCTTGCGGGGTAGGCAAAGCGTATTCGGTCGCAAAAAATGGACATTTACACCACGTCGGACAAATATTTGAGGATCATTCGGGAAATTGTGTAGGTATTGCCACAATGACAGCCGGCATGCCGGCTTAAAATAGCATCACCCAATCTCTTTCCCGTGGGCGTCGTAAGAGGCGACTAAGGGACTTGAGGGTGTGTATTGCTATTTTAGGCGATGGGCTGACAATCTGTCACTATGGCGATACACAATTTTTCGAATGACCCTCAAGTGATTGTCAGACGTGGTGTAGATGCCCGTTTTTGCGGCCATTTATGCTCTGCCTACCGCGCAAGGAACTATAGGCATGATATGTGTGTGTATATTTATGTACTTTAGTTCTGTTTTTACGCCCAACTGATATAAGAATACAAAAGACGAAAAGTATATTTGCTAAATAAGTCGGCAACTGTTTCGCTTTCTATTCAGCTCAAATTGTTTTACGTTATTTTTAACTTTGTTTGAATAGAAATAATGAAACTGCTATAGAACTAACAATTAGTTCATTAACTTTATAAGGAAAATATAAATTTGTTATCAATCAATCATAATCAATTTATCATTAATCAATCAAACATACGCGTTTTGATATAACTTGATATGGTAACAAAAATATATTACAGAGTAACTTTTTTTGAATTAGATATGTTAGAACTTCCCAATTATTAAAAATTAATGATATGTAATAATTACTTACCTACTTATTTTTACCTACCTACTTGTAGTTTAGTATGGCTAGCTTTTCATGTTTTAAAAATATTAAAGTCGTTTATTTTTGGCTTATAGTTTTTGGACCATTGGCCGAACCCAATTCATTATTTTGTCAATTTAGGTTTGCGCTAACATACTTTCGTTTGCAGTAGAAAATAACGACTCAAACTGGGTATTTACTAGTAAACTGTCACATTGATAATACTGGTATTATTTATCATATTAATTGAATTATAGAAACGTATTTACTAAATGGACCACCAGACATTGAATCAAAAATTTACGCAAACGTTAAAAATTACACAAAATGTAATAATTATGTATGTGCTTTACAGAAACACAACGCAACCGTTCAAAAAATAAGCGACCTTAGAGTTTTTGTAAGTTATGCCTGCCGTGCCGGCCTATTACTCAATATTCTCGAGCAGAACAGACCGGTGTTGAACACTTGTTTAGGACTGTCTTGCCCATTCCCTACCTCAGTCGCCGACAGATAAAACGCAGACCTACAGACAGACGTACCCACTCACTGAACATGGAATGGAATTCCGCTGAAAATAACACGTGAAACACGTAGGTTACGAGTTTCGACGGTTATACTTACATACATACATACATAAATCACGGCTATATCCCTCACGGGGTAGGCAGAGCGTTAACGGCCGTATAACTGATATTAACACCACGTCTGACAAAAGTTTGAGGGTCAATTAGATAACTATGTATCACTATCTATAGTGACAGGTTGTCAGTACATCGCCTAAAATTACAATACATATGTAACTCTCGAGTCGCTTAGTCGCCTCTTAAGGTCTTAAGACACCCACGGGTAAGAAATGGGGTGATGTCATTCTAAGCCGGCATCACACGGCATTTTATTCACGGTTTATTACGGTTATTCTTGAGTAGTATTTTAGTATTTTTCAAGTTGAGAGGAAGAAAATTGACTTTATTACTGAGTTTTCTTAAATTATTGAGTGTGTTTTAGGTGCTACTTATGTCTCTAGATTTAGGTCGTATTCTACTTATCTTTTTATCAGTGGTAGATTTGCTTTTGACCTTACATCTGAGGACTGAGAGTCAATATTGGATAGAGCTCATACTGAAGCCCAAAGGGCACTCAAGACGCTGTTTTGCCGTTAAAAGATATTGTTGGGACCTTAAGTATGGCACAAATACCCACGGCGAACTTTAACGTTTTATACCTTATTTTAAAGCCTGAGATGTCTAGTAGTTGCAACACAAGGCGCATTATTGTGAGCAATGGGTATATGTTTCATTTATGTTCGCATGATTCGGGTTACTGGGTCAGATAGGTCCCAATGTCATTTCATACACACATACACAAATCACGCCTATATCATTGCGGGGTACCTAGGCAGAGTGTTACGACGTAAAAACTAACATCTACGTCACGTGTGACAAACATTTGAGGGTCATTCATCGCCTAAAATTGCAATACACATGTAACCCTCGAGTCCGTTAGTCACCTCATGCGACAACCAGGGAAAGAAATGGGGTGATGCTATTCCAAGCCGGCATTACACGGCATTCAGTGAGTGAATAGTCGCTATTGCAAGCCAGGCTCAAGCCAATACAGATCTTTCGTTTGTCCGAAGCCCGAGTCAGGGAATAATTTATCTGTGAATATAAGTAACAAACCACCTGATTGTCCGTCAGAAAGATAGTTCAGTGTTACGGAGGGCACGTTAATCTATGAAGATTAACTGAACCATCTTTCTTACGGACAGTCAGGTGGTTTGTTAACTTTTAGGACCGCCGTCTAAGTAATCATTTACCTAGACGGCGGTCCTTACGAAACCATGTCAGAGGCCTACTGCTAGTAGTAAGCGGTTTAAAAACTGTGATACCAGTGTTAATCGAGTCGTTCGTCGACCGCAGTACCACACTAAAAGAAGAAGTTAGAAGTATCCCTCGCGCTCTGGCGAATTGTTTTTAAGCCTGTCAGGTCTGAGTGCGTCACGTCTCAGTCCAAAACAAATAAATAGTCGAAACGGGAAACCTTAATGGAATCTTATTGATTGATGTTGTTTTTCAACTGTTCGTATACTTGAATGATTGATACATGTACGTGATTCCTGAAATAAGAAATGATACGAAAATTATTTGCCTTGAGGCGTCGGATTAGAATATACATCACGCCTTTATCCCTTGCCGGGAAGGCAGAGCAGAGCGTTAACTGCCGTAAAATACGGTCGCTATCGTCACGGCTGACAAATATTTGAGAGTCGTTTTAGAAAAGTAGTGTATCACTTTAGTGACCGGTTATCGGACTGTCTCCTAAAATTGTTATAATTACACACGAAACTCTACGACACCCTCGAGAAAGAAATCGGGTGATGCTATTCTAAGCCAGCATTACACAGCCAAATAACGGATAAGAAACAGATAACGGATTAGAATTGACCATCTTATTTCTACCATTGGGGCCTTCCACTCGTCGTCCGTCGCTGCGTATTTTTAACGCAATGTAACGCATGCGTCTGTCAGACGAAAATAAATTGAGAATTTCGTTATTATTCCCATACAAATACCGCTACTCAAACGACTTGACAGACGCATCTGTTACGCACTGTAACCGTATTTGTATGGAATTCCCAATTTCCTCTCCTCTGACAGACGCATGCGTTACGGTGCGTTAAAAAAACGCAGCGACGGACGACAAGTGGGAGAACCGCCTGATAGATAAATTCAAAAAAAACAGCCACGTTTTTTTTTAAATACAGCACATTGCCACATTATGTCGAGTAATTCAAATATCACCAAACAGAGGGAGTCCAATGTATGACCTTAGTGGCTGTCTCTTCTCTCTCTCTTTTCGTGTGGGACACCGAGTCGTCTAACGACCCGATGAACCATGGTGTCAGAGTTTTTCAACCGCCTACTACCACTAGTAGGCCTCTGACATGGTTGTGTTACGACCGCCGTCTAAGTTATCATAAACAGCAAGCGGGACCGACGGCTTAACGTGCCCTCCGAAGCACAGAACCATTTCTTATCGGACAATCAGTTGGTTCACCCTGCAATGACCTAACCAGACCGGGAACAAATTTACAAAGTGATAAATATCAACTTTGCGAATGTCCCACCGAGAATCGAACCCGGAACCTTGCGTCGCAGGCAGTTGCACTACAGCTGCGCCACATCGGCTGTCAATGTGACTGTGTTGTGATTCAATTAAAAAACAGCTTTACAAAATATTATGCAATTGTCATCAAATAGTTATATCCAATTAGAACGATCATTAAGCTACAAACATTAACGATACAGCTCAGTATGGTTAGCTTTGCATGTTTCAAAAATATTAAACTCGTTTATTTTTGGCCTATTGTTTCTGAACCATTGGCTGAACCCAATGTATTATTTTGTGTGATTTTAGGTGAACGCTAACATACTTTCGTTTGCAGTAGATGAAAACAACTCAAACTGGGTTTTTAAACGACTGCCCAACCAAAAAATGAGTGTAATATTTTTAGAGTTAATGTATTCGACGATTTATAAGATTCTTTAAAGTGCTGCAACTCGTTAACCACTGAACAGATTCTAATGGGGATTATATCGGAAGAATCCTTACATTATCCCGAGTGTCACAGGCTAGGCTATATCTCAGAAAGCAGTCGTGCTTTAATTTTTTTAATTTATTATGCTTGTGACATTGTGGATATTATCACATATATATAAATTACTGGTATATTTTATAATATTGATTTGATCAAACATACTTAAAAACTAATATAATAAATGAACTACCATACATTGAATGGAAAATTTGAGTCAAAGATGATACAAAATGTAATATGTGCTTTACGAGACACACATAACGCAATCGTACAAAAAAAAAGCGACTTTAGAATTTTTGTAAGTTGTACCTGCCTACTTGTGATTCAAATTCAAATTGTATGCGCATGCGTTTGTGCGAATGTTTTGCGAATATGAACACTAGAAAATCTTTAAATTTGCAAACGATATAAGGTTTATAAAGTTGAAATCAAACAAGTAGAAATGTATTTACTCATGTTATTAATTGACACTAACCTTAAATAACTTGTTTCTATTAACCAGCAGACCTTAGTGGTGTTCACACATCGGATTTAGTTTAGATTTATTCGGTTCTACTCGGTAATTCATGAAATAAGATGCAAAAGGATTGCACCTCGGCCTTAAAAATTCGTATTCGACACGGGACTGCCGCCAAACCAATAAGCAAAAATTAACCAAAATCCGAATATTCGCATTCTCAATGTTCAAAAAGTGACATTCGTTACATCACTACCTGCCCACATACTTGCAAATGACACAAAATAGGTATTCGAGATGCCTGGTGCCACCTACAGATGTAAACAAACCGTGACACAGTATGGTAAACCTGTTTGCTGATAGATGCGTGTGACGTCATTCATTTGACCTTGAACCATGGACCTGTTATACGTAGAGTCAGCATGTTACGTGTATACGCACATATATAATGCACCCTATAAGTATTCGGAGGGCTGTCCTTTACACCCAGTATACAAGGAGTAACAAAAAGGGTATAACAAGGTGTAGGTATAGGTCATGGAACTGAATAACTTTACCCGTGGAACATAGGTCGAAATATGAAAAAACAATGGACCTCCCATAGTGAATTAACCGAGCAAAGTAACGGACATAGGCTGGAAGTGTAGCAAACTGAAGTGGCAGTGGGCTGGGCACATCTGTCGTAGAATCGACGGACGGTGGAGTAAGCGGGTTCTCGAGTGGAGACCACGCCTCGGCAAGCGTAGGGTTGGACGACCTGCGGCCAGATGGTCCGATGACTTAAAAAATGCGGCTGATAGCGAAATTGAAATACTTTATTCAATGTAGGATAGTATTTACATATCACTTATTGACGTCATGAACCGTCATTGTAAAAAAAAGAAATTTGTATCACACAATTTTCTTTTTTTATAACAATTTTGTAATGTCCTGATGGAAAACCGGCTCGGGCGGGATAAAAAAAATAAAAGTAAAAATAAAGGCACTGCCACGGGGCTGGCCAGGTTAATCACACGGCATGTAACTTTACGCCACCACCATCTGAAAACGAGAGATCGTGCCCTATGGAGTACCCTGGGGGAGGCCTACGTCCAGCAGTGGACTGCAATAGGTTGATGTTTGTATGTATGTAATGAATTAATCAGCTGATCGGCAGTTGTGTATAGGAGGTCCTTTATTTTTAATATTTCGACTCATATCTCATGGGAAAACTTGTTCAGTGTCATAGCATGATTGTGTAAATGTTGTAAATAAATAAATAAATGGGTGCCTTGACCTTCTTTTGGCTTGTTAACCCTTTATGTAACGTTTTTCGTCCCCGGTTTGTAGGACTGATGTGTTGCCAGAATATATTCGCCCTTAGTGTACCGTCCATCCTGTACACAATGGTCTTTTTACAAAGACATGTTTAGACAGAATTGTATTTTGATATGACTGTGAAGACAGGTTATATAAACAGATGATCATTGGCGCCGGCGGCTCTCACGACAAGTGGCGATCAGACAGTAAAATATACGGTGAAATTTTAAGGCCGTTCGATGCCGGATTCGAATAGCATCAACCCATTTCTTCCCCATGGGTGTCGTAAGAGGCGACTAAGGGACTCGAGGGTTAGATGTGTATTGCAATTTAAGGCGATAGGCTGACAGTCTGTCACTAAAGTGATACACAATTTTCCGAATGACACTCAAATGTTTGTCAAACGTGGCGTAAATCCGTTTTTTGCAGCCGTTTGCGCTCTACCTCAAGAAATTATAGGCGTGATTTGTGTGTGTGTCTGTGTGGCAGGTTATATAAACAGGTGATCAGCGGCGCCGGCAGGTCTCACGACTATAAGTGGCATATAGACAATAAAATATACAGGGAAATTTTACTAGTCACCGATAGCGAAAACTCAGATCAGGCTGATGATAAGGAACAGTTTTCCTTAAGGAACAAGGGTCGAAATACGAAAAAAGTAATTAGAACTTCCATACATAATTGCTGATCAGCTGATTCAGGTTCTTCTTTTTCTTCTTCCTTGGGTTGGGACGTCTGCGGAGCTAGGTGGGAACTATTTCACCCAATTCCCAGGTTTGGGGCACTGGGTTCACTGGTGCTCCGGCAGCGTCACCTCCTCGAATCTTCTTGTTGCCCTGCAGAAATGCAGGACATCTTTTATAGCACGTTCACACGGTGCCAATATGGGCAGGGAAATTGTAAGGGAAGTGGGCAGCGCGAATATGTGAACAGGTTACTCGCGCTGCTACTCGTCATGCCACTGCCATTTCCCGTGCTCCCTCGATTGTCGGCTTTTCGTGCGCGAGTCAAAGGAACGGCAGCACGAACGCATGTGGAATGTATTGCTATCACACTCACTCGTATTGCTGCGAGAAAAGTATAACGGCAGTGTGTGAACATACTCGCGATGATACTTCCGCGGAAGTATTTCGAGCAATATTCGCGACAGCGGCAGGAGCAGGTGCATGGTGTGAACGTGCTTTTAGAGATATGTTAACTAAGTGTCCTCAAGGTTGTCATAATCTAGATATTCCCATCATCGCATCTTGATTCGTGTTACAATGAAAGATCAAAATAGTTTTGTCATATTTCGACTTATGTTCCTTGGGAAAAGTTGTTCCTTATCAATAACCCGTTCTGATTACAGTATCGGTCACTCATAAAATTTCACCCTAAGCCATAAAATTGAGCCAAATGACCAAAAAGTCATTAATTGGGTTTTATTGTTTAAGTACTTTTATGAAGCAACTAGCGGCCCGCCCAGTGGTTTCACCCGCTTCTAACTGTTTTCCCGCTGGATTAGACATTTTAATATAGCCTATGTTCATCAGGGATATCGTAGGATTCTTATGGTAAAACTAATTTTTAAATCGGTCCTGTAGTTTCGGAGCCTATTCAATTCAAACAAGCAAACAAACAATCAAATCTTTTCTTTTTATTATATTAGTGTAGATTAGAAGTAGAGTTTAAAAAAATCATTTGGTACAAACAACTTGATGGAGAAATTAAGATGACCTTCGAGAAAGATCTGATGATCTGACTCAAAATCACAAATACAAATTTTCAAAACCACAATTCTTATTAGTACTTTGTTACCAACGTCCATAAATAAATTAAATACTTACAATGCCCTTCAAAAGTCAAATGACAAATTATGAAAAATAAAACAAGTTCTTTGTTGGAAACCTTGTAACTCTACTCACACACAATGTGGAATTGAGGATAACACGGTGATGTCATTTAAAACTGTTATTACACTACGGTACTGCCATCCCAATAAGCCTTATTTGACAGCTGTCAGATTCGTGATAATGCTATGGCCGAGGTCCATTTTCCTTTGTTGACATCACTTTTTGTATGGAGATGACAGCTGACAAATGTGGCTAATTGCGATGGCCTTACTGTAGTCTGAATACCGTGCACGTTCCGGCATACATTGCTGGTATCATATGAGTGTCATTTCAACAAAGTCAAGATAACCAGCAATGTATGGCGGATGGTGTACGGTATTCAGGAACAGTGTAATAGGGGTCTTAACAGATGTCACGTATTTATTACACGTAGTGTGGTCTACAATCGCATTTATTAGCATAAAGAAAATTACAAGATAATATTATAAGTAGTCATTTCTGAATTTAAGAGCGGTTTTCTATTTGGACATTAAAAAATTGTTATAAAAAGATAATGTGATACTTTATTTTTTTTTACAACGATGGATCATGATATGACGTCAAAATTGACTATAGAATTTTAATTTTAATAGCAAATTTAACCCTGAAAAAGTTAAATTGGTGGCAATAACTAACCATAATAGTTTAAGGACCTATTTTATAAAAGTAAAAAATGCCGTGTGATGCCGGCTTAGAATAGCATCACCCCATTTATTGCCCGTGGGTGACGTAAAAGGTGACGAAGGGACTCGAGGGTGTGTATTGCAATTTTAGGCGATGGGCTGACAACCTGTCACTATGGCGATACACAATTTTCCGAAAGACCCTCAAATGTTTGTCAGACGTGGCGTAAATGTCCGTTTTCTGCGGCCGTTTACGCTCTGCCTACCCCGCAAGGTATAAAGGCGTGATATATGTATGTAGAAAAAAAGTCAAGCTCAAGTGCGGTAAGACACTGAAACTGCCAATTTCATTCTGAGTCTAGAACGGTCCAAAGTCCAAACTGTCTAACCCAGCCTGATGTTGACACATGATCTCATCTGCATGCCCTAGCTCCAGTTTATTAAGGTGAAATTACTACAGCAGCAACTTCTAGCGCTGTTGCCTTGCAAATTTCAACATGATTTAATTTGCTTTAAATATTTTTATGGCTATAGTTATTTCAGCTATTTTAGTTCGGTAGATACATATTCATAATGCCGAACTTAAGACAGACATAGGGATTTCTACGCAACGGAGTTTAATGCGATTTGAAAATAGATGAATTAATTCAAGTTTTTACTTTAGGATAATACTAAAAACTTGAGCAACGGACATTCTGATAGATTGTTTGTTTAAAGAGGAAATATTATTTTTGTGCAGTGGCACCACTGTCGAGGCCGTTCACGACTACACTCGCCTTAAGAGTAATGGTTACATGTATAATACATGCCAGGAAAACGGTTAACAGCAGGTGAGGTAGTAACAAATATGTCAATGGTAATCGTAAAGAAACTGAAAATATGCGGTGCCGATAAGCGACAGGCGTGTAGAGGCAAGGTTTCGCAACCGTCTGATCGACACATCAATGTCATTTACACTCTTATCTGTAATGTATTGTGTGCTGGCTACGAGTATACATATACTATAGTAGAAGTAAAATACAGTATTTATACATACATATATCACGCCTTTATACTTTGCGGGGTAAAAAAAAACGGACATTTACGCCACGTCTGACAATCATTTGAGGGTCATTCGGAAAATTGTGTATCGCTATGGTGACAGGTTGTCAGACCATCGCCTATAATTGCAATACACACCCTCGAGTCCTTTTGTCGCCTCTTAAGACACCCATGGGAAAGAAATGGGGTGATGCTATTCTGAGCCGGCATCACACGGCACAGTATTTATATAAATATGGGAAGATGAAATTTTATTCGCTTATTTCGAAAAATGGTATCTAATAAAAGTGGTTCAGCTTCACGTCTAGTACACGCCCTAGTGATCGATTTTTTAACTAATAGAATTTTTACCAACATTCACATTCCCAATTCACTCTATTACGAAATCCAATTCACTTACTCCAGTTTTTTACGTTTTTATCAAACAGTTGAAATCTGATTGCGATTTTTTAAATCTCCTGAACTTTTTCGTAATACGCAGGAATATTGATAACCTAGCAAAATTTAATTGTTTAAAACCTGGTAATCTCCGACACTAAAATGGAACGTAATTTTAAAAAGAATTGCGTTAAATCTTAGTCATGTTCTCAATGTTTTGTTTTGATTTTGACAATCAGCTGTTTTGGAGAATAGTAGAAAATGTCACAGCTGGATACGAGTAGTAAGGCTCCTTGCGAATTCAGGAGAAATTCATAGTTGAAAAAAGGCATTTTAGGAAAGCACATGCGAAAAGGTCCACTGCGTGCGTGATTTTAATTGCGAGTAATTGGGATATCGAGTTCCTGAAAGTTTGCTCGGTAATTTCCCTAACAAATTCCCTGCCTGATACCATAATATAGATGTTATTCTGTGGCCTGACTCAACTATGACCATAGATTAGATAGACACGTTTACAATCAGGTAATAAGCAAACAGGTGTGTAACGTGGTACAAAGCTATCAGCCAAATAATTGGCCCTAAGTAATTACCTTCGCGGAAAACGATATTTCCTTTACTTGCTTATAAAAATAAGTTTAACTTGTAGTTTCCGTGTGATGTCGGCTTAGAATAGCATCACCCCATTTCTTTCCTGTGGGTGTCGTAACAGGCGACTAAGGAACTCGAGGGTTACATGTGTATTGCATTTTTAGACGATAGAGAACTTTTTACTATAGTGAAACACGATTTTTCTAAAAAGCCCTCACTTTTTTGTCAGACTTGGCGCTAATGTTCGTTTCTTACTGCTGTTTACGCTCTGCCGACCCCGCAAGTATGTATGTAGGAGTTAAAAACTGCGCCACGTAAAGTTGCACGGTAACAATCTAACTGAAATAGATGTTCCTTATCTTTTGTGTTAATTCCATAGAATTATTTCGGTATCAAAAATCCTTGGTGATTCTACGCGATGCGATGACAGATGGATGGCAGAGTCGCGTCTGCGGCATTCTTCTGTTGACACCCACCAATCTACCCACCTATATTATCATACTAGATTTCCGTCCAGCGGTTTTACACCGCTGCCACTCATTTTCCCGTGGTAATAGTTGTTTTCCTGCGGTAAAAAGTGGCCTATGTGTTATTCCAGGTTATACTCTACCTGTGTTCTAAATTTCATCCTAATCGGTCTAGCCGTTTGAGCGTGAAGAGGTAACAAACATACATACAGATTTATAATATTAGTACGGATCACACGTTAAAATTGATACAATTTAAATAGAGAAATCGCGTGAAGCTCCACAAATTGCGTTTTTCTCAAAAACTTCCAGAACTTTCCTATGAATCAACTGTTCTAGATAGCTCAAGGTAAGAGTAACCGAAGGCATAGAATAAATAATAACAGTACCGTGTGGAAATGAAACTCGTTTGTATGGGCCCCAAAAGCGCTTTATATACCTACTTCCCCTCAGCCCTTTACGCCGCGCCGATTTCAGGGTCATACGCCAGGCCTGTCATTTACTGACAATTTATTTTTTAAAGGAAATATCACTATAAATGTTTTTAAATTGAATACCAAATTTTGCAATTTTTTTTTTTTTATTATGTTTAAGTAGGGTTTTAGGTATTTAGTTAATAATATTTTTAGCAAACTTTCAGGAATAATTTTAGGTTTAATAAGCTGAAAAAACTGTGTTTTTTTTTTCGACTCACTTACAATAATGTAGAATGTGGCCCGCGCGACGACCATGCACGCAGGAACGCGCGCGAATCCCTGCAGAATTGCTCGCTAAGCGCCAGCCAGACGGTAGGCTAATATAATGACCTTTAGCGCATCTGGGACGCGAGTGTCGCCTCTAGGTGTGCATACTCTGCGCCGAAGGTTAAACTGGGGTGGCTACGGCATCATGATATCAGGCATCCCAGAATAGATTGCACGTGTGATCGACACGCCCTCACTGAGTTTATTTTTAACCGCGTACCTTCCGACGCCGCTAGCACACTCTTCCGGGCCTATTAGGCATAATTAATAACTCGTGACGAAATTAAACCCTTCCCCAACGTCATAGTTATTAATCGCTCGCGCTTCCGTATATGCACGAAATAATCTGTTAGTAACGGTTCAGGTATTTCTTCAACAAGTCGAGTAAAATACAAAATGACTACATTGTGTGCAGGTTGGTATTTGATCCTTTTGTTGTGTGGGGCACCGAGTCAACGAACGACCCGATGAGCCGTGGTGTCAGAGTTTTTGGTTTAAGGCCTACTACTACTAGTACTAGTAGTAGGCCTCTGACATGGTTGTGTAACGACCGCCGTCTATGTAATCATAGACAACAACCGGGACCAACGGCTTAAATGTCTGAAGCACGGAACCATCTTTCTTACGGCCAATCAGGTTGTTCAGCCTGCAATGTCTTAACCAGACGGGAAACAAAGTCACAAAGTGATAATATCAACTTTGTGAGTGCCCCAACGGGAATCGAACCCGGAACCTTTGTGCCGCAGGCAGTAGCACTACCACGATGATAAGTGAATAAATAATTGTTATACATCTCCGAAATCACATTTTATATCGCGCCATAATTCCTAATACCCCTTCGCTACCGCAAATTTACGTAAAAACGTGTTTTGTACCTATTTGTAAATAAATTTCGGTAAATACCACAGAAAACAAAAAAGTGGTAGATAGGTACGTACGGTTTTTGTGAATGCTTTTAAATTTAAATAAAATTTTTGTTTAGTTGTAGACATTGTTAGCTACAAAATGTTACCAAATATTTTTTTAATCCAAATTTGTATCGTAACAAAAAGTTGAAGTTTAAAACAACGCAACCACTAACACAATTCACGTTCATATACCTTGCGGGGTAGGCAGAACGTTAATGTCCGTAAAATACGGATGATGCTATTCTAAACCGGCATTACACGGCATTGCTATTCTAAGCTGGCATCACACGGCATCAAGCGAACATCGTCAAAGTAAACACGTATTAAGCATAATAGATCTCGATCTGTTTAACACTAGTTGTGAGTCAGCGAGACGAGTTATTACTCGGTCGTTCTTTGACGGTGAGAGACACGACTAATATGTTTAATAAGGATTTTTGTTTTATTTTGTAATTAACTAATTCCCTATTTGATTTGGTTGTGTTTTTTTTTTCTGAACTTTAAGTTATAGCTTTATGCCCAATGTGTGTTGTGTGCTACCACAAAATGGTGTCGTGTTTCATTATAAATGCTTATTTCAGCTTACTCTATTGTCTACTGGTGAAAACCTATTATTGGCTTTCTGTTTTTATTGTTTTTATGTATATTGTGTCAACAGCTGTTGATTATCCAAAATAAATAAAATAAAATAAAAATAATTGGTAGTGTGACTATTGGTGCAAAAACTGCTCGAGCTTTTGATTGAATGACAGTGGTAATTGCAGATGAGGGAATTGAGTCACGCGATACAGTATTTGTCTTTTTACGGGGTTCTTCAATTTTAGCCCCGGGGCTTTGAAACCTACACCTGACTGGTTGCTGGAGAGCTAGGGCTCACACGGTAAAGTTTGTGTCGCGCCCGTGGAACGAGTTGTTCTAGGAAGAGCCGTGTGATGCCGGCTTAGAATAGCATCGCCCCATTTCTTTCCCGTGGGAGTCGTAAGAGGCGACTAAGGGACTCGAGGGTGTGTTTGGCAATTTGAGGCGATGAGCTGACAACCTGTCACTATAGCAATACACAATTTTCCGAATGACCCTCAAACATTTGTCAGACGTGGTGTAAATGTCCATTTTTGCGGCTGTTTACGTAAGAGATATAGGCGTGATTTATGTATGTATGTATGTATATGTAATACAACAGCGAATATTCCACTTGAGAACGTCGTCAAAGTACACAAGCGTAAGTGTAAAGCATGTAAACATTTTGTTGCAAAAAACAACTGGAGGTCGTGATCGTAAGACAGTGGCAGTGGTAATGGAGGGAATGGAGTCACGCAATCCAGTCATGGGATGAGGAAATCACTACATACATCCCAAAAAAAAAGTCGCTTTTCGTGTCCCTTTAGTATGCTTAGATCTTGAAAACTACGTACCGGATTTTGATGCGTTTTTTTTATGGATAGAGTGATCCAAGAGGCAGGTGGACAGTTTTTTGGTACATTTTACGACGAAAAGCTTTGTTGCTTCAGGAAAACAGGTAGAAGCGGGTCGCTAGTAATTTAAGCTAAGATTTTAATGCTATCTAAGCTAGCATGGATGCATACGAATTGACTTGATGCGATGGTAATTGTTTGATGAAAAATCCTTTTCCAATTTTGAAAGAGTCTCGAAGAGCTTTAATACGTTGTTGAAGCGCATCCATACTTACCGCCTTTTAAATCTGATCAGTGGAATATTATAACAGTTGCGTTAACGCCTAACACCAGCTACAATAATTTATTTTCTCACCAGTTTAGCTAGGTGTGCGTGCATGTTGTGTACAAGCATCACATTTGCAAAGAAACATGCTGACGAAGAAGCGATAGTAGTCACGCGACGAATACCCATCCATCAGACTGCGTGAGGCTGATGAACTGTATTAAATTAAAATTAAAATCTGATTCATACAATAACAACTGTATACGTTTGTTTTTGACTGTGGTCTGTGGGCGAGATAAGACTTTATTAAGGCGAGTGTAGTCGTGAACGGAACGTGAATTTGTTGACATGCCTGCTAATTTAGGTAGTTTCAAGCGGAATGGTGCTCGAGTTAAACTACTGCTTCTTGGTATATTGTGCTTTCGGTGGAGTCCGTATGCGAACAGCTGACGTGCCCTGTTGTTGGATTCTTCCAACATTTAATTAAAAATATTTTTATAAATTTGCAACACTTGTCAAAATTATTATTGTATCTGTGCTTTTGCTCTGTTGAACTACGGTTGGTGTCGTTAATACAAGCTATCTTATCGAATTTCATTTACACGACTTCAGCACCTTTTACAGTCCTTCTATCGAACATTACACACAGTCCTTCTATCGAACATTACACACTTTTTCATCTGTTTACAGCCTTCTCGCTCACGCCTTTTTTTTTATTATAAATGCTGAAGCTAGGTTGTAATATCATTGCGGACAATAAGTAGAGAAATCCGGTTAATAAGACTAAGACGAACATAGCAATCTATCGTTATAATAGACGACAAAACGATGTTATCGCTTAAATTATTGCTACTATCGGAAATAGCCTGTCCGACTTTCTTCTTGACGAGACTTGGGTTTAATCACTGCCTTCGTAGTTTAAGCCCTGACTATCTATAAGGTATTATTAAATTCAAATATTTGTAGTGTTTGTTATACTCGTAAAACTGAACAACTTTTCCCAATAAGCATAGGTCGAAATATGAAAATAATACCTTCGTGGTGTAGTGCTTTGGTCACTGAGGTCCCCAATCTATAAGGTACTATTAAATTCAGTGCAAATATTTGTAGGGTTAGTTCTACTCGTAAAATTGAACAACATTTTCCAATAAACATAGGTCGAAATATGAAAACAAAAATTGACCGCCCATATAAAATGACACATTTTTTGATAATTATTGCATGGGATGTTTTTTTTTCATACTTCGACCTATGTTATTGGTAAAAGTTGTTCAGTTTTAGAAGTAAAACTCACTTGCACTGAATTTAATAGGATAAAGTTCAGAATACGATACAGTTGTGATTGTGGCTATGGTAAAACAACTTTGTATTTTGTGGTCACATAACCACAAACCGCTAAGTGCGAATGCGTTTCTAAACTACTTTAGAAATTGTATCCGTATTGAGACGTGTAGAGTTAATTTTACCATCGATTATTGTGAAAGATCTGCCATTATGCCGTATGTAAGATGTCGGCTTAAAATAGCATCACCCCATTTCGTTACCGTGCGTGTCGTAAGAGGCGACTAAGGGACATGAGGGTAACATGTGTATTGCAATTACATGCAATGGGCTCACAACCGGTCAATATGGTGATACGCAATTTTTTTAATGACCCTCAAATGTTTGTCAGAGGTGGCGTAAATGTCCGTAAGTATACGCTCTGCCTACCCCGCAAGGGATATAGGCGTGATATGTGTGTACAAGCTGCTGCTGGTTACAAGTTTCTGTCACAAGCTGTATATAAGATTGTTATTACACGCATACATTATATCACGCCTATAATCCCTTGCGGGGTAGGCAGAGCGCAAATGGCACAAAAATGGACATGAACGCCACTATGACACATATTTGAGGGTCATGCGAAAATTGTGTATCGCTATAGCGACAGGTTGTCAGCCCATCGCCTTAAATTGCAATACACACCCTCGAGTCCCTTGGTTGCCTCTTGTGACTCCCACGGGAAAGAAATGTGGTGATGCTATTCTAAGCCGGCATCACACGGCATTTTTGTATTTATTTTTGGAAGAGAAGGGAATAGGTATAAAAAGTAGACCAAATTGTTGCAAGCATAGGAAATGGCTTGGGCTAGAATTTGCAGAGTGGCCTTATGGCAATGATTGAAAAAGATTCGTGTGTTCCCGATTGACGAAAGGAAGTATTTTCGTTTTTCTATTGAATTCCCGTTGGTCATTGGACATGGTCATTGGGGACAACGGAAAAATAAAGAATTATGTTTGCCGTGTGATGCCGGCTTAGAATAGCATCACCCCATATCTCTCCCGTGGGAGTCGGTAAGAGGCGACTAAGGGACTCGAGGGTGTGTATTGCAATTTTAGGCGATAGGCTGACAACCTGTCACTATAGCGATACAAAATTTTCCGAATAACCCTCAAACATTTGTCAGACGTGGTGTAAATGGCCGTTTTTTGCGGCTGTTTACGCTCTGCCTACCCCACAAGGGATTATAGGCGTGATATGTGTGTGTTTTTAAGTATTTCGGTTTATTTGATTGAATTCCCGTTGTTCCGGATCATCGGGGATAACGGGAACACCCAAAAAAAAAAACACCTTTAGAATCTTAACTATGTTTACAAGCTTTTCAAGCTCAAGCTCAATCATTTCTTTTTTGTCTCTATTTCTATGTAAAGGTTGTCTGGAAGAGATCGCTGCAAGCGACAAGGCCGCCTTTGCTTACTTTTAGCCTTAAGTTTTCTGTATTGTTATGTTTCTGTTGTGTATGTTGTAAGCAATAAAGTGTTCATCTATCTATCTGTGTATCTCTTCCTTATGCTTTATTTCCACAATGCAATCAGCTTGTAAATCATTGGATTGGTTGGTGCATTAAGTGAAAATGCAAGTATTCGGTAATATTTATTGAGTGAAGTTTGATTTCAGACGCGCTGAGGCTTCGCGTATCGTCACGCAACTATCGTGATTATCAGTGTGCAACGGCATGTCTAGTTACATACGTAAACCCACTCATATAGGGCGAAATTTTACTAGTGGCATGTGATAAACAACTTTCCCTAAGGAGTATAGGTCGAAATAGAAAAAAAAATGGACCTCTCATTCAAAACCCTCCGTAGGCCTCTGTCATGGTTGTGTCAGCCAATATCAACTATCCGTACTGATATTATAAATCTGAGAGTTTGTGTGTGTGTATGTATATTTGTTACCTCTTCACGCTCAAACGGATTGACCGATTTGAATGAAATTTGGAACACAGGTAGAGTATAACCTGGTATAACACATAGGCCCCTTTTTACTGCGGAAAAACAACAATTACCACGGGAAAATGAGTGGCAGCGGGTGAAACTGCTGGGCGGAAATGTAGTATTTCAATAAGGTCCTTTTTTACATATTAAATAGTTACGCTTTTTACGCCAAAAGATGGCGTTAAACATCTAGGCGTGTCTCAACTAGCCACTCAACGTAATAAACTTGAAAAGTACAAGTGTGAAGTGAACTGATTTCTTCCTCGTAGCCTTTCTGGTGTTCTTTTATCAGACCCGTACACCTTATTCATTGTTGATGAACATGGTAATATCAAAATACGCTTAAATAAGCGCAACTAGCAGCGCAAATATTATTTCCACACTTTCAATCAATCTCCAAATTATAACTTAATAAATTTTCAAAGACGAGCATAGCGTCGTTGGATGACTCGGTGTCGCACACTAGAAGAAGGAGAATCAAAGCAAAGACGAGCCGAAAATGTTCAACGCCACCTGTCAATGATTTTGAGTACCTTTTTCTTTTTTAACACACACACACACATCACGCCTATTATCCCGTGCGGGGTAGGCAGAGCGTAAACGGCCGCAAAATAAAAACGGTCATTTACGCCACGACTGACAAATATTTGAGGGACATTCGGAAATTTGTGTATCGGCATAGCGACAGATTGTCACCCCATCGCCTTAAATTGCAATACACATCCTCGAGTCCCTTAGTCGCCTCTTACGACTCCCATGGGAAAGAAATGGGGTGATCCTATTCTAAGCCGACATCACACGGCATCTTTATTAACAGCTTTCAAAAAAGGCCTTATTACGAAACATTTCACTGCCAATATACTACTAGAAATGACGCGTCAACTGCCGCTAGACGTTCGCTTATTCATAATCATAACAGGAAATAAACAATTTATGTTCAATCAAAATATTTAGCTTTCAATCTAAAGGACGGTTAACTGCTATTACACATCTTCCGACTGCAAACAAACTAATGCTTCGTTCACACTATGCACCTGCTCCTGCCACTGCCGCGTATATTGCTCGAAATACTTCCGCGGAAGTATCAACGCGAGTGAGTGTTCACACACTGCTGTCATACTCTTCTCGCAGCTATACGAATGAGCGAGATAGCAATACATTCCAACCGCGCTCTACCATTGAGATGATCGAGGGAGCACGGGAAGTGGCAGCGGCATGACGAGTAGCAGTGCGAGTAAGCTGTACATGCTCGCGCTGCCCAATTCCCTTATTAGTTCCCTGCCCATAAAGGTGAACGGGCGATGCCGGCTTAGAATAGCATCACCCTATTTTTTTCTCGTGGGTGGCGTAAGAGGCGACTAAAAGACTTTAAAGGTGTGTATTGCAATTTAAGCGATGGGCTGACAACCTTTAATTATTGAGAAGCTAAGGAGATACAGAATTTGGCAGACATGGCGTAAATGTTCGTTTTTTACGGCCGTCTACGCATTGTCTACCCCGCAGGGGATTATAGGCCTGATAATTTAGGTATAACATGTATGAAAATAAGAAATCGAATATGTTTAATGTGGTCGGGACTTAACAATAAGCGCTGTGTGTGCAAACATCTCTATGTAATCTTTTGATAAATATCAAGAAAATCGTGTTTTCAAAATCCAGCATGATTTCGCCTTGAGGCAAAAAGAAAGAATACAGATAATGTAATAACGTGTAGAGCTTAAAAGGCAATTCGACAAGCTATCGGAGACAAAAACCGTCTTACAACATCGCGACCATAAGCGCAGAACATTTATAGTAAAACCATCGAAGGGCCGCTTGCGATTACGAAACAAACCGGTTTTAGTGTCCCACTCGCAATATGGTTGTGTTTACAAAATGGTGTAGATACTCGACACTTTGCGGCATTAAAAATGCACTTGTTTGTCGTGTGGGTTTGTCGATATACTTGGTGTCACGAGTTTTAAATCATATACTACTAATTGGCCTCTCATGTTCGTGTTAGGACTGCTATCTAAATCATAGGCAGCACCAGGACGAATATTCTTGCTGCATAAAGTGTGGCTCTCTCGATATACTGAGTGAATATCAACTTTGTGTACGTGTATTCATATACTTTCCTCGGAAATCGAACCGGGGACTTCCAGATCTTGAGACTAAAGTAGATCACAGTGAGATCTAAATTTAAAAAAACTACTTAGTTAGACCATACCACGGAAATTTCTCGAAGGTGTTAAAGGTCTGTATATATCTGTCGCAAAACGATCGTGGTCTGGTCACGCTGCACCGACTGAACACGGTTTGTTCGAAACTCGAGAGTTCTTCAAGGTTGGCAGCTGTAAAACTCGAATTATTGACAGAAATTTAAAAAGGCCTTAAGTATCGTTAAATGCCTAAAATCGCGTTTATATTAGTCAAATGTTTGAAAAAAAAAACTAGTTATTGAATCAGCAAATAAAAAGCATAGTGTTTTTAATGGATTTTCTAGTAACATTTTTGGAATGAAATGAAATGTTACTTTATTTGCTATGATTTTGGGTACAAATATGAGATGGTTCTTAATATTATAACGTTCCTTACAAAATCTACTTATTTCTAAGCGTGCAAATGGTAAAATTTACAAAGGATTAAAAGAATTGGTTGAATGGAATTGCATTTTTGTGGTTGTGTTCCTCTAGAAATATCCCAGTGTAGCTTCTGTAGCAGTTTTCACAGTGTAAAAACGCAGTTTATGCCACTGCAAACCCAATTATTTTAGCATATACCTTAAATGACAAAATAATAAATTAGGTTCGGCGAATGGTCCAGAAACTATAAGTCTAATGAACGACTTATATATTTTTACAAACATTAAAAGCTAGCCATGATGGACTTAACATGTTTTAAATGTGAATAATATCGCAATCGCAACCCTGCGCGGCTTTAACCCTACCTGCGATAAATCGACTCGTTGTGACTGAAAGAGAAACGTTTCTTACGTGGCATTTCATAACAACACGCCACACGTTAGTTAGCAAAATGAAATTTAAGGCGATTGTAGTCGTGAATGGCCTCGACAGAAGCGCCACTTCACAAAAAAATATCTCTATATACAAACAATTTATCAGAAAGTCCGTAGCACAAGTTTTTAGTATTACCCTAAAGTAAAATTAGAACCTTCAAACTCAATGAAATATTCGCGGTAATTTAAGTCATGGCACAAAGTGCCTAAAAACGGCCACTTTTGGTATTAATTGCCATAACATAATTAACAAGATTCCTTGCGATCTTTACAAAATCGTATAATCGGAAATACATACATATATCGCGCCTATATCCCTTGCGGGGTAGGGTGTTCATAACATTAATTAACAAGATTCCTTGCGATCTTTACAAAATAGTATAATCGGAAATACATACATATATCGCGCCTATATCCCTTGCGGGGTAGGCAGAGCGTAAACAGTCATTCAGTCACAGTAAAAACGGTCATTTTCGCCACGTCTGACAAACATTAAAGAGTCTTTAAATAATTGTGTATCGCCATGCCATAGTGATAATTTGTCAGCTAATCGCCTGAGTCGCCTCTTACGACACCCACGTGAAAGACTTGGGGTGATGCTATTCTAAGCTGGCATCACAAGGCGTGCACGCAGCTTCAACCCTACCTGCGATAAATCGACTCGTTGTGACTGAAAGAGAAACGTTTCCTACGTGGCATTTCATAACAACACGCCACTCGTTAATTAGACAAATGAAATTTAAGCCGAGTGTAGTCGTGAACGGCCTCGACAGAAGCGCCACTTCACGAAAAAATTTAATGATCTCTTTGTACCAACAATCTATCTCTTCACTCACTTCTCAAAAAAATGTGATCTTTATACAAACAATCTATCAGAATTTCCGTAGCACAAGTTTTTAGTATTATCCTTAAGTAAAATTAGAACCTTCAAACTCAATTAAATATTCGCGGTAATTAAAGTCATGGCATAAAGTGCCTAAAAACGGCCACTTTTGGTATTAATTGCCATAACATTAATTAACAAGATTCCTTGCGATCTTTACAAAATACCTAGTATAATCGGAAATACATACATATATCGCGCCTATATCCCTTGCGGGGTAGGCAGAGCGTAAACAGCCGTAAAAACGGTCATTTACGCCATATCTGACAAACATTTGAGAGTCATTTAGATGATTGTGTATCGCCATAGTGACAGTTTGTCAGTTATTCGCCGGAGTCGCCTCTCACGACACCCACGGAAAAGAAATGGGGTGATGCTATTCTAAGCCGGCATCAAACGACGTGTACACAGCTTCAACCCTAACTGCAATAAATCGACTCGTTGTGACTGAAAGTGAAACGTGGCCTACGTGGCATTTCATAACAACACGCCACTCGTTAGTTAGCGAAATGTAATTGAATAATACAATGCCCCACAATGGTGCATTAATCTTAGGCTGTGACGTCAGCTAAGATTCCTTTAGATTTTTTACAAAATCGTATAATTTAAAGTGCTCCTAGGGATTTTTTTTACTAATGGCCGATAGCGAAATTCCGGATGGGCTTGTAATAAGGTACAACTTTTCCCAAGGAACATAGGTCGAAATATAAAAAAACTGGAACTGCCATACAAATTGACTTGGTCGACTGATGCATTTTGTATGCGAGGTCATATTGCGACCTATGTTCCTTGGAGAAAGTTGTTCCTTATCACCAGCCCGTCCTTGGTTTCAATGAATTTATAGTCATTTTATATCGCGTGAAATTTAACTTGTGACAGATAACAAGTTGAATCAGTTTCATCCGATATAAAATGACTCTAGAGGTATAAATTCATTTGTCCACCAATGTGGATCACCTTAAATTCATTTGGTGGACTATGGGATGAAAAATGTTGCTCTTAGTCCACCAGAGGGACTAATCGGTGGAGTCTCTCTCTCTTTTCGTGTGGGACACCGAGTCATCCAAGGATCCGATGAACCCTGGTGTCAGAGTTTTTCAACCGCCTACTACCACTAGTAGGCCTCTGACATGGTTGTGTTACGACCGCCGTCTAAGTAATCATAGACAGCAGCCGGGACCGACGGCTTAACGTGCCCTCCGAAGCACGGAACCATATCTTTTCGGACAATCAGTTGGTTCACCCTGCAATGTCCTAACCAGACCGGGAACAAATTCACAAAGGATAAATATCAACTTTTGTGAGTGTCCCACCGAGAATCGAACCCGGAACCTTTGCGTCGCAGGCAGTCGCACTACCACTGCGTCACATCGGCCGGCCGTCATCGGTGGAGTAAGAGTCTAAGAAACTCTTGAAGCTACATGTATGGGAGGAGATATTCTGATGTCTTCTTATATACACACACACACACACACATATCACGCCCTTGCGGGGTAAGCTGAGCGTTACCGGCCTTATAAATAAGTTCGCTATCGCCACGTCTGACAAATATTTGAGGACCGTTTCACAAAAATTGTGTAACTACAGTGAGTTTGTCAGCCTGTCGCCTAAAATTGTAAATCATATGAAACCCTTGAGTCCTTTAGTCGTATTCCGCGGTATTGAAATGGGGTGATGCGACTAAGGGACTCGAGGGTGAGATGTGTATTGCAGTTTTAGGCGATGGACTGACAACCTGTCACTACAGTGATACACAACTATCTGATTGACCCTCGAACTTTTGTCAGACGTGGTGTTCATATCCATTTTACGGCCGTTATCGCTCTGCCTACCCCGTAAGGGATATAGGCGTGATTTATATATGTATGATGTTTTCTTCATATTGAAATGTAACCGAAGAACATAATGGTTCATTAATCTCGAAAAATATCGTCAGCCAAGGTTCTTTGCAATGTTTTGCAAATCGTATAATTGGAAATGCTATTCACGGTGTAAACAAATTTGCTGAAGGTAGTTTACTGAATGAACCGGTCCATAAAACTTTCCTCATTAGACATGGACTTTGTTATTAGACTTATTCCGGGTTATCGCTACCTATAGAGTGGAAATTAGACAAACTCTCTTCATCTGTCGTGTGGGAGACCAGGTTGGCAAACAAACCAGAAGAAAATAAAGAAAAAAAATACATACATACATAAATCACGCCTCTTTCCCGGAGGGGTAGGCAGAGACTACTTCCTTCCATTTACTACCATCCTGGCATACTTCTTTCGCCTCATCTACATTCATCAATCTCTTCATGCATGCTCGTCGGTTTAGGGTACTCTTGACCTGACCTTTCTTAAGCACGTGCGCGATTTGATCGAGGTACGTTCGTCAAGGTCTTCCCCTTCCGACGTTCCCATCCACATTTGCCATATACACCTGTTTCGTTAATATTCTGACAAATTCACACAGCGCTATCTAGCCCCAAACTTAGCAAAGCTTGTACTATGGGAACTAAATAGCTGACATTAATACTTCATGTTTTGTTAATAAATACATATTATACTTAGAAAATATAGATCAAACACAAATATCTATAATTGACTTAACAAATATTGTGTCTTGTAGGGATCGAACCAACAACTCTCGGCGTAGCAGGCAGGGGTACTATCCGCTACGCCATGGGCTCAGTCAATATCGACTGATGATGAATAGAATTCAATACTATTCACTTTTGTTAGCATGGAGGGCAGATTCCCCATGCTTTGTGACATTAGCACCCTTCTCGTGACGTGACTTAGTATTAATGTCACGGATAATACCAGACATTAATACAATTTACACCCCAACATTTACCTATTAAGTTCCGCACTACACATGTTCCTAGATGTATTTTTTTTTGGCGTATTCGAATTTGTAATTGGTATATACGTAAAAGCACTATCCCGCATCTCAAATCTACTTTCCTTTACCCTATGGTTGTCTATTAGAAATAGCTACCTAGCTGTAAGGCTGCCTACATTGTACTCTTTCTTTTCTATCTGTATGTCCATGTCTTGTTTTTGTGCAATAAAGTTTATTTATGTTATGTTTATATTGTTAAAAGATTTCTTATTGCATTGATCGTAACCGGTCACCAAAAATAATAATGAAAATAAAGAAGTCGTCGAAATATACGACCCAGAATCTGGTGCTATTGAGCTGGTTGTTTGAACAACCATTAAAACTTCTCCTGGTGAGCCCTAACTCCTCACCGATCAGTCAGGTTTAGGTCCCAAAGCCCCTGGGCTAAAAAAGAAGAGTCCAGTCTTAATTTTTTTTTCTTCTGGGACACTTTTTTCAACCGCCTACTATCACTAGTAGGCCTTTGACATAGTTGTGTTACGACCGCCGTCTAAGTAATCATATACAGCAACTGGAACCGACGGCTTAACGTGCCCTCTGAAGCACGGAACCATTTCTTTTCGGACAATCAGTTGGTTCACCTTGCAATGTCCTAACCAGACCGGGAACAAATTCACAAAGTGATAAATATCAACTTTGTGAGTGTCCCACCGAGAATCGAACCCGGAACCTTTGTGCCGACGGCCGATGTGGAGCCACCCTGAAACGCACACACACACACATTTGCTTTCACTTTTGCACCGTATTATACATAATATAACATTTAGTATCTGCCATCATATTTAATAGCACACTGTGAGTCTTAAAATCCTTTGAAACAAGCAAAACTTTTATGTTATGGTTGACCAATACTCTTCTTTCTCTTTTCGTGTGGGACACCGAGTCGTCCAACGACCCGAAGAACCCTGGTGTCAGAGTTTTTCAACTACTATGGTAGGCCTCTGACATGGTTATCATAGACAGCAACCGGGACCGACGGCTTACCGTGCCCTCCGAAGCACGGAACCATTTCTTTTTCAGACAATCAGGTGGTTGACCCTGCCATGTCCTAACCAGACCGGGAACAAATTCACAAAGTGATAAATATCAAATTTGTGAGTGTCCCACCGAGAATCGGACCCGACCTTTGCGTAGCAGGCAGTCGCACTACCACATCAGCCGTCTTAGTAAAAAAACTGCTACTCTGTTTCCTTTTCCTCTCATGCGCTTGCGCAATGCTCGATCACTCCGCTCCGCACAAGTCCACGTCACACGGGAAACCGGAGCGTTGCCGTAATTGTCCACTTTAGTGATAGTAGTTTTACCAAATATACCACACGCACTGTTGATTGGGAAAATTACTATTTTTATTGCCTCTAGCTAGTGGTACGATCTGTTGTATTAGAGTGAATTGGACGTAGAATTTTGCAAATGTCCATCTATTCTGCCGTTGTGCCGTTACTCGTATGTTAAGAGCGCAGACTAAACATGAAAATTTTGTAAATGACCCAACTGTTCTGCCGTTGTGTCGTTACTCGTATGTTAAGAGCGCAGACTAAACATGAAAATTTTGTAAATGACCCAACTATTCTGCCGTTGTGCCGTTACTCGTATGTTAAGAGCGCAGACTAAACATGAAAATTTTGTAAATGACCCAACTATTCTGCCGTTGTGTCGTTACTCGTATGTTAAGAGCGCAGACTAAACATGAAAATTTTGTAAATGACCCAACTATTCTGCCGTTGTGCCGTTACTCGTATGTTAAGAGCGCAGACTAAACATGAAAATTTTGTAAATGACCCAACTATTCTGCCGTTGTGTCGTTACTCGTATGTTAAGAGCGCAGACTAAACCACAGAATAAATAATAGTACTAACGTACAGAAGAATCACTCCCTAAGAAAATACATGTTTAGGTATAAATTAATACCTACGCTCGGTGTACCCAGCCGCTCACAAACAAAATTGAAACTTATGAAAGCGCGCGAACGCTCAATCTCCCTTGCACGTCGCAGTTTTATGACCGAGCCGCCGGCGAACTCCAAAGGTTGTCACTTGTCATCATGTTATTCGTGCACGAATATTTTTTGTTACTGATTTTGTTATATATCTTATTTGTTCACTTAATCTACGTAAGGAATTGTAAGATTAGTAAATATTTATAAACCTAAACGAAATTATTAATGACTACCGTTTATATAGAAAAACAATTAACTATGCTTGTGTCTAACTATTTTCTTATCGAGTGGGACCCTCTTATGACCATGAGACGTCATTTTTTAACGAATAAACGTACTAAAACACAGAAAAAAGTCAAGTAAGTGTGCGCGCGAGCAGCACGTGTGTGCGAACAGTGCGGCGGCTAGCGGCACACTGGCGGTCTGGCGACGACAAGTGACAACCCGCGGAGATTAGTCCCCGTAGGGAACCCGCCGGCGGAACATACCTAAACCGTGGAGTGAAACCCCCCTGACTAAACATGAAAATTTTGTAAATGACCCAACTATTCTGCCGTTGTGTCGTTACTCGTATGTTAAGAGCGCAGACTAAACATGAAAATTTTGTGAATGACCCAACTATTCTGCCGTTGTGTCGTTACTCGTATGTTAAGAGCGCAGACTAAACATGAAAATTTTGTAAATGACCCAACTATTCTGCCGTTGTGCCGTTACTCGTATGTTAAGAGCGCAGACTAAACATGAAAATTTTGTAAATGACCCAACTATTCTGCCGTTGTGTCGTTACTCGTATGTTAAGAGTGCAGACTAAACATAGAGGTTCATTTATTGCCCGCAAATTTTACAATTGTATCTTGATGCCAATTGGAACAGGCGTCGCTTCTAGTGATAGCGAAAGTCGCAATTTCATATCCTGCCCGTGGTAGAAAATTTTGCAGACTTGTAAAAAATGTATAAATGACGCGGGAAGTGTTTTAAAAATTTGGCATCTAATTCAAAGTCTTGACCAGAGGCTTGTCTTTGTTTTAAGCTGTATTACATTTTATTGACTCTGTATTTTCTTTGCTTGCAGGTAAGGATCGTGTAATAAACGCTTCAGGCATCAACATCAAGTTGACGGTTTGAGATACGAGACATGGATCTTAACCGTGGATTGATTTGCAGGTTTGGTTCCTTCGGGCTTTACAAAGTGTGGATAGTTATGATTATACTATGAGTTTCTTATACATCTAAGGGTTTAATTTGGGATTGCCGTGAAAATATTACAGCGAATATTCAATTGAGTTTGCAGGTTGTAATTTTACATAAGGATAATACTAAAAACTTGGGCTACGGACATTCTGATAGATTGTTTGCATAATTGCCTGTGGATAAGTCCGGCTGAACGATCCCACGTGCGCGGTGGAAGGTTCCGTAAGGGGCCGCCTGGCTCGCGACCACCATCCCACGGAAATCTGGCGCCAAGTAGCTTGCTGCGTTCCGTCAGTGTGTGGGAGTGCCAGTGCCTTAACAGGCTTCTTCTGGGTGAGCTCGCTCCATCTTAGACTCTGTCTCTGTCGTATGACCTAGACTAGAGTCAAGAGCAAACCCATCATTAATAAAAAATAAAATAAAAATAAATAAAGGGAAAATATATTTTTTGTGGAGTGGCGCCACTGTCGAGGTCGTTGGCTATACTCTACTACTATACTCGCCTTAATTAGCGGCACCGAGCCTTGTGATGTGCCTGTCTTTGATCCTCCGCACACACCTTCCGGAAACGGATGCGTGTCTCGGCCGGAATAATTGAATTACTTCGACTTCGGTCCCGGTAAATAGTACAACATGATTGTACCGAAGTTGAAGCGACAGCGTTATACACTAAATAGGGGTTGTAAGGGATGGTGTTCCGAAAACTTTTCAGGCATGATCAGACCATAAAACTGAACAACTTTTTCAATTGAGGATATTTTCATCACCATCATTAATTTAAGAGCCTCGCTCTTGTCGGTGGAGTAATATACAATCTATTTTGAGCCTTCTCTTTGACTTCCTTATACGACATGACACCTATTTTTTCTTTGATTTGGTCCATACACGCTCGTCTAGGTCGTCATGTCGTAACAAGTGGCCCAGCATGTCTCCTCTTCTGCTCTCTATGAGGATATGTTGGTAAACGAGAAAATAATTCGACCTCCCATACAGAATTCCTGATCAGCTGACTGACTTTTATTTGGAAACTCGAAAAAAAATATTGTATCGCAACATAGCTTTCTTAGTAAAAGTTGTTCAGTTTCATGGTCTGATCGTGCCTGCAAAGTTTTCGATACACCGTCCCTCACATCCTGTATAGTCCTACTCAATTCAGTGCAAATATTTTTGGGTGAGGTCTACTAGCGTAACTGAATAACTTTTACCAAGGATCATATTTGTCGAAAATGAAAAAAAAAATTAACCTCCTATGCAAAAATGTGTTAACTTTGTATGCAAGGTCCATTTTTTGACCTAAGTGCTAAAGTGAGCAAATCGATCAGATATTGTATTTGAACATGGCATTATCATTAGTCAAGTCAAGATCAACCTGTTTGGTCGAAATATGAAAAAGAAATTGGAACTTCCATTCAAAATAGTTATAAAAAACTTTGGTATTCCATACAAAGTGGTAAATTTTTATTATATTCCAATTATTTGTCATGTTTCAACCTTGGGAAAGTAGTTTTTTATCACCAGCCCGTCCTCAGTGTTCAGTATCGGTCACCAGTAAAATGTCACCAGGTGCCTATGTTATGAAACTATAGGCTACAAGTCTACAGGTGAAATTCTTAGTTCATTGCGAAGCCGGTTCATATTCCTGGTATCATAATGGCTAACCGACTACGCAATGAACATCCAATTACACCTGTAGAATTGTAGCCTGTTGTTTGATAATATCGGCTACTGATATTTATTCCCGTGTCCATAATCATCTGCGTAGGTACATCCCGGACACGCTTCAAAGCCGGAATAATCAAATTTTCTCGGGTTCAGTCGGGGTTTGAGAGGCCACGCTCCAATTCCTTAACGTTTCCATTCCATCCATATAGGCGGTCTTTTTATTGCTCAATTCGTAATTTAATTGGGTTCTCGTCCGAGGAATGGCGCCTAGGATTATTGAAGATATTCTTCAACGTACGGCCTTATAGAACCATTTGCCATGTGATGACGGCTCAGAATAGCATCATCCCATTTTTTCCTTCGGGTGTCGCAAAAGGCGACAAAGGGACTCTAGCGTTTCATGTGAGTTACAATTTTATGCGACAGGCTGCCAACCTGTCACTCGATAATTCTGAAAAGGCACTCGAATATTTGTCAGACGTGGCGATAGCGACCGTATTTTACCTCTGCCTACCTCGCAGGGGTTACAGGCGTGATATGCCGTGCTGTGTTCGCGAGGCGCGGCCACCGCGGCTGCGTCATCGGGGTCAATTGACCGGCTTATGTAATGGAGGTGCCGGCATGCCGCCGCCGGTTGCCGGTCCGACCCACATACATAATAAACATTACACCCACATCCATAACATCACGTTGTATTGTGTGATGCCGGCTAAGAATAGCTTCACTCCATTTCTTTGGAGTCGTAAGAGATGACTGAGGGACTCGAGGGTCTGTATTGCAATTTTAGGCGATGGGCTGACGACCTGGCTCTAAAGCGATACACAAATTTTCCGAATAACCCTCAATCATTTGTCAGATGTGGCATAAATGTCCGTTTTTTGCGGCCGTTTACGCTCTACTTACCCCGCAAGGGATTATAGGCGTGATATGTGTGTGTATGTATGTATCGCTGTGCACCTGAACTATCAGTCATTTCTCTTTGCGGTGTGGTGCCGGCTTAAAATAGCATCACTCCATTTCTACCCATGGGTGTTTTAAACGGCAATTGAGGCGCGGATAGCGCGCGGGCAGGATATCTTGTTTTATTTAAAACTAGATTTCCGCCCAGCGGTTTTCCACTCATTTTCCCATGGTAATAGTTGTTTTCCTGCGGTAAAAAGTAGCCTATGTGTTATTCCAGGTTATGCTCTACATGTGTTCCAAATTTCATCCAAATCGGTCAAGCCGTTTGAGCGTGAAGGGGTAACAAACATACATACACACACAAACTCTTAGATTTATAATATTATATAACTATAGTACGGATTACAGCTATAAAATTCTGAAAAAATAATATCTTACATTCCAACAGATTACAGATACCTATCAGTTGCACAAATTGACAAACTTTACTTGATAGAAAAAAAAGAAAACATGTTTTAAACATACGTAATATAATTAAGATACGTACACCTTATCATGTAAAAATAGCTGAATTAGTCATTGTACAGGTATTTCTCTAGTTTCTATACAGAAAAAACTAGTATTAGGCGGCTGAAAAACTTAGACAACAGGGTTCATCGGTTCCCACGGTGTCCCACACGAGAAAGAAAAATCAGAAAGACCGTAAAATCTCGCAGTAAAATTTGAGCGCAAAATGAGTGTCTGTTTCTCCCTGTCTGTAAATCAGGGCCTTAAGACATTTTTAAACAGTATTTGCCGCGCATTAGTCGCGCCCTGTCGCCGCTCCTAGTTACTTACCTGATTGAGCTTGGTCTATCCGGTACATCCGCTCGGAGACGTGAGATTGAGCCATGTGACAACACTAAGTCTTCACGGTTGACTGCCGCTCGCCTACTTGTAGGGTTCGGTAGACTACTTGGAAACAAGGGAATTGATATTGCTACAGTCGAATGAAACTTTCTATTGCGACTTCCTATTGAATACATCATCAGCCGCCCTTGCCTTCCCTTTATCGACTGTATGTTTCTCTCTGGCGCAGCGCGAATGGATAGGAAAATCTTTTTACGTAAATCGGCGCCTTAAGACATTTTTAAACAGTATTTGCCGCGCATTAGTCGCGCCCTGTCGCCACACCTAGTTACTTACCTGATTGAGCTTGGTCTATCCGGTACATCCGCTCGGAGGCGTGAGATTGAGCCATGTGCTAACACTAAGTCTTCACGGTTGACTGCCGCTCGTCTACTTGTAGGGCTCGGTTGACTACTTGGAAACAAGGGAATTGATATTGCTACAGTCGAATGAAACTTTATTTTGCGACTTCCTATTGAATAAACATAAATACACTATATTGCACAAAAACAAGAAATGGACATACAGATAGAAAAGAAATAGTACAATATAGGCGGCCTTATAGCTAGGTAGCTATTTCTTTTCTACCGCCTACAGAAATTTTTAACTCAAACTCTAGATTGATGAGTTAGGTAATTCTAATAAGACTTGTGTTTTGACGCTGACTTGCAAACGATTAGTTAACAATGGAACGATTCATCTCCACCGAATATAAGTACTGGGTCATTGTCTACTATGGAGTCTCTTCTAATGAGGGTTTGACTCATCGTGTTTTTGTGAACAGTTCTTGCTTGTTTTTGTAATATAGCTAATTTGTTTTAAAAAGCGCTTGCTATATACGGGGTGTAAAGGACAGCTCTCCGAGTACTCATAGGGTGCATGCAGACCATGAAACTGAACAACTTCCCATAGTAATTGCAGTCAGCTGATCGTGATTTTGTATGGGAGGTCAAATGTTTTTCCCGACATTTATGTTCCTTGGGGAAAGTTGTTCAGTTTCATGGTCGGCATGCATCCTATCAGTAGGTGTTCGCAGGGTTGTCTCTTACACCCCGTTTATGTCAAATTCTACATTTAATATAGCAAAAACTGTGTAAGCCTGTGACAATGCGGTGCGATAACACGATTGTGCGTTCAAATAAAAGTTGATTTGCATTTTCACCTTCTGTATTTTATCCTTTGAAAAGCAGAGCATTTGAATGGAACACATTTAAATTGAATACCAAATTTTTAAAACACTTTCCGTGTTAGGTATACAATTTTAGAAAATTTGCAAAATTGTCTAACGCAGGCAGGATTCCACCTGCGACTTACGCCATCACTAGTGGTGACGACGCCTTTTCCATCTGGGCTCTACCACGGCTCGCCCCTTGCCTGCGAATTTTTCAAGACTCCATTTACCGGGTTAGTTTTGAGCCGTGCCACGCGTTCCTGTGGCGGGAAAAGTCGCAGATTCAAATCCCGGCCGCAGTATAAAAAAATGCAAGTTTTCAAAATTTATCATCTATCTTGGGCTCGCCTTCAAAATCTTTTTTTTAGCGGTGTGCTTTAATCTCATGGAAAATAAAATAATGAAACGAGACGACCTCGACTAGACATCATCCGAAAATAGACCGAGATTCAAAGATTCATTCAATTCGGTAAAACGGAATGCCAAAGCCAATGTATGAGTCACATGCTCCATTCAAATACGTGGGGATTACGTAACCCGCCCATTACCCAATTGACCCGACTGACGCATCTGCAGCGTAACGAATTAACGAACCCTAATTGGTGGACCACCAACCATACATACGTACATATCACGCTTTTATCCCTTGCGGGGTAGTCAGAGCGGTAACGCCCGCAAAAATACGGTCGCTATCGTTTGACAAAGATTTCAGGGCCGTTTTAGAATATCGATAATAGTTACAGGTTGTCAGCCTAAAATTGCTAAACAGATGAAACCCGAGTCCATTTGGCGCCTGTTACGACACCCGCGGGAAAGAAATGGGGTGATGCTATCCTAAGCTGGCATCACATGGCAGCCTCACGGGAAAGAAATGATGAAAAATGATCTTTACACACATACATACACACACACATCACGCCTATATCCCTTGCAGGGTAGGCAGAGCGCAAACGATCGCAAAACGGACATTTACGCCACGTCTGACAAATACTTATTTGAAAGACATTCGAAAAATTGTGCATAGTGATAGGTTGTCAGCCCATCGCCTTAAAATGCAATACACACCCTCGAGTCCCTTAGTCGCCTCTTACGACTCCCATGAGTAAGAAATGGGGTGATGCTATTCTAAGCTGGCATCACATGGCAGCCTCACGGGAAAGAAATTATGAAAAGATCTTTCCACACATCATACACACACATCACGCCTATATCCCTTGCGGGGTAGGCAGAGCGCAAACGATCGCAAAACGGACATTTACATTTCTGTGAAATTCTATTTCAATGTATTTTGCAAATAAACTATTTTGATTTGATTTGATTTGATAAATAAAATTGACAATAATTTCCAAATAGGCTGATGATTCTACAGCAATAATAACCATTTCCATTGAGCCTTCCCTGCCGACCCTAAAAGAGGTTATGGCTTGATTCCGCGAATGTCGCACACACATTCTGTGAAATCGTTTCTGACATGACATGACCGACTGCACAAAAAATTGAGTGTAATATTTTTACAGGTCGTTCAACTCGGCAGTAGTACCTGCCCGTCAGATTTCTAATTAGTTCACTTGTAGATTACATTTGCAGTTTTCGTTAGCATTATTTATCCACGGTACGGCCAGCGTAATAATCCATAATTTGACACCTGTCAAATTCGTGCTAATGCTACGGCAGAAGGTAAATTTTCCTTTTTTGACATGTCTTTTAGTGTGCTACTTACACACACATATATCACGCCAATTATCCCTATCCCACCAACCATACATACGTACATATCACGCTTTTATCCCTTGCGGGGTAGGCAGAGCGTAAACGACCGCAAAAACTGACATTTACGCGACGTTTGACATATATTTGAGGGTCATTTAGAAAACTGTATATCGCCATAGTGACATGTTGTCAGCCCATCGCCCCTTAGTCGCCTTTTACGACTCCCACGGGAAAGAAATGGGGTGATGCTATTCTAAGCCGGCATCACACGGCTACTGACAACTTTCTAATATGACTTATTGTCGATAGTTTAGTAGACGGCGTAACAATAATTTGATACACCGGAGATCTACTTAGATTAAGAAACAACCGTAACGCATTTTGTCTACTTCTTCTTACTCAGGATCTTTTATCGTCAAAAGATAAGTGACTTATTTTCAAATTGTATATCACTTCGTACCGATATTGCAACCAGCTTGCTGACGGCGTAAAGTCAAATCGCAGAAAGATAAAGATAATATAAGATAACATGTGATATGACAACAAAAACAGATAACGAGGTGACGAATTTGTACAACATTTGTATGATTGCTTTTGCAATTTTCACGGTCACCTCCGTATCCGGTCGCTTATGTATTGTTTCTCATCACGTGACTGACTTACATGCATACATACAGGGTGTAAGGGACAGCCCTCCGAATGCTGATAGGGTGCATTCAGACTATGATACTGTAAAACATTCCATAAAAAATATTCCAGGAAACATCAAAAAAATTTGGTCTTCCCATAGTAAAAACAGTAGGCTGATCATCCTAGGGGAAAATTTTTTACGGTCATGGTTTGCATGTACCCTACGACTATTCCATTCCGTATATCACGCCTATATCCCTTGCGGGGTAGACAGAGCGTAGACAGCCGTAAAAAACGGTAATTTACGCCATATCTGGCAAATAATGAGGGTCAATCAGATAATTGTGTTTCGCTGTAGTGACAGGCTGTCAGCCCATCGCCTAAGATTACAATACACATGTAAGTCCCTTAGTCGACTCTAACGACGCACACGGGAAAGAAATGGGGTGATGCTATCCTAAGCCGGCATCACACGGCTTACAGTGGTTGCAATGATGATGATGACCGTCCGTAACCTACAGATCATGCCTTGTGTGGCATGCACTAAACTACATTTTTTTTATTAATGATGGGTTTGCTCTTGACTCTAGTCTAGGTCATAGGACAGAGACAGGGTCTAAAATGGTGCGAGCTCACCCAGAAGAAGCCTGTTCACTCTTATAGGGTTGTATGCGTTACTACTGGCGAAATTAAGCGCAAAATGATTGGCTGTTTCACTCTGGTGCGAATGAAAAGGGCAAACTTTTCAGATGAAACAGGGTCTTAATATTATTAATGTGTGTCCAAGACTCTGGGCAGTCAAAAGTAGATGTCTGTGAATCAACAGTACAGCCGGACGTGTTAACGAGCACACTTCCGCGGTACAACTCGCACTTGCATTATTTATACTCGAAGGAAGGAACGTACCTTACCTGTGCCCTATGTACAGGCTACAAGTCTACAGGTGCAATTCTTGGTAGATTGCGTAGCCGGTTAATATTCCTAGTATCATTATGGCTAACTGACTACGCATTGAACATCGAATTTCACCGGTAAAATTGTAGCCTGGAGTTTGATAATATCGGGCACGTGAGGTACCTATAGGTATTGGTAAACTATAGCGTGTTTTGCTGGTGACCGATAGTGAAATCTCAAGACAGGCTGGTGATAAGGAACAACTTTCTCCAACTTTTTAGTTTCCCTAGTAACTCAAATTAACTGATCGGCAATTTTGTATGTTCTTTGGGGAAAGTTGTTCCTTATCACCAGTGCGTAATGAGTTTTTGCTATCGGTCACTAGTAAAACTGCTGCGCCAGAGAGAAACAGCCAATCATTTTGTGATCAAATTTTTGCGAGTTTTTACGGTTTTTTCGATGTAGAAACTAGAGAAATTCTGTTACTATGTCTAATTCAGCCATTTTTACTCAGACTTAAATAGTGCAAATGAAATGAACTTGTTTAATTCAACTTAATCTAAACCAGAATATAAACTCTATTCCAAATTGAAATGATGCGTGTGAGCGCGCATGTGTGTGTGTTCATGAAATACTAATTCTGATCTCATAACTGGTTATCAAAAATTAGAACAACAATTACAGAATTAAAAAGGTCAGATCTGTTGCTAATAAGCAAAGGTAATTGGCCTTCAGAATCCAGCGTACGCCTTGCATAGCTAATTCTTGTGCTATTAGTCTCACTTCTTTAGAACGAAAAAAAAAACAAATTGCGTTTTTTTCGTATTTTTTGACGAAGAACGCTACCGCAGCGCGTTTTTTCATCGCCGTAACAAATCACTTTGTTTGCAAGTTATGTTGGCAACACTAATATTTTGAATTTTATTTTATCTGTTGCATAAACAATACAATCATTTATGTTTTAAAAAGTAGTTTACAAAGGTGAGCTTATCTCTATAAAGGGATCTCTTCCAGCCAACCTTTAAAACTAAGTATGAAATAAATACGTGCGGGACAAGATTATACACAAAGTAAATGAAAAATACTAAATGAGAAATAATTATTAAATATATTAATAGTAGATAATTACACATACATAAACCAACGGAACTGTAAATACATAAATGAACATCCTTCTCTAATATTACATACATGCATATTATCACGCTTGTAATCCCTTACGGGGTAGGCAGACCGTAAACGACTGTGAAAAACGCACATTTAGGTACGCCACGTCTGACAAACATTTGGGGGTCTTTTGAAATATTTTGTATCACCATAGTTACAGGTTGTCAGCCCATCGCCTAAATTTGCAATACACACCCTCGAGTCCATTAGTCGCTTCTTACGACACCCACGGGAAAGAAATGGGGTGATGCTATTCTAAGGCGGTATCACACGGCTTTCTCTCTAATATGAAATTATGATAAAATGGACACGTCGAATTTTCTTGATTCATAAGATTTAATAATTTTCCTGCACCAGAGTCCTAGTATTAATAAGTTAATATTGAGTTTTCTTTGATTCCGTGCTTGACATTGCGTGCTGCCTCGACGGCGCGGCGGCGGCGGCGGCAGCATGTCGCACGATCCGACGTTCGTTCACCGACCCCGGCACGTGACAGAATATGAAAATAAGAAATTAAATAAAACGCCGTGTGATGCCGGCTTAGAATATCATCACCCCATTTCTTTCCCGTGGGAGTTGTAAGAGGCAACTGAGCAACTCGAGGGTGTGTATTGCAATTTTAGGCGATGGGCTGACAACCTGTCATTATAGTGATACACAATTTTCCGCATGACCCTCAAATATTTGTCAGACGTGGCGTAAAATACCGTTTTGCGGCCGTTTACGCTATGCCTACCCCGCAAGGGATTATAGGCGTGATATAATGTATGTATGTAAATAAAATGTTAGCGTCGGCCGGGGATTGAACCCGGGACTTGTGGAGTACCGTCCTACCGCTGTGCTGCTAAACTACCGGTACAATCCCCGACCGACGTTTTCATTTTTGACGGCCGAAATGGGGCAGTGGTAGTGCGTCTGACTGCGACGCAAAGGTTCCAAGTTCACTTCTCGGTGGGGGCACTCACAAAGTTCGTATTTATCACTTCGTAAAGGACAGTGGGCAAAAGTGGTCCAAGAACCTCCACTGTTGAGACTAATTGGAAATGGAAGAACACACTTATCAGATTATCCGAGACAAGTATTACCGAAATCTGCACCGGGATTTCTTTTTTATAGTTACTTGAAGTTACTATAAAAATATTGTTAAAAAATGATTTTAACTTGAGCGAGCTATTTATTTTGACAGATTTCATTGATATTGCGTGTCTCTCCAATGTGCCACAATGTAAACTCCATGTAACGACACTCCACATAACGTCAAACTCCCCAAAACATTCAAATAACATGACTTTGGTTTGAAAAAAGTGGTCCAAGAACCTCCACTGTTGAGACTTATTGGAAATGGAAGTACATACTTGTCTTTGACACATTTATATTGATATTACCTACGTGTCAGTCGAATGTAATACAGTGTAAACTCCATGAAACGATACTCCACATAATACAAAACTCACAAAAACATTCAAATAACATAACTTTGGTTTGAAAAAAGTGGTCCAAGAACCTCCACTGTTGAGACTAATTGGAAATGGAAGAACACACTTATCAGATTATCCGAGACAAGTATTACCGAAATCTGCACCGGGTTTTTTTTTCATAGTCACTTGAAGTTACTATAAAAATATTGTTAAAAAATGATTTTAACTGGAGCGTGCTATTTATTTTGATAGATTTTATTGAAATTGCGTGTCTCTCCAATGTGCCACAATGTAAACTCCATGTAACGACACTCTACATAACGTCAAACTCCCCAAAACATTCAATTATAACATGACTTTGGTGTTAAATAAGTGGTCCAAGAACCTCCACTGTTGAGACTTATTGGAAATGGAAGTACATACTTGTCTGTGACACATTTATATTGATATTACGTGTCAGTCGAATGTAATACAGTGTAAACTCCATAAAACGACATTCCACATAATATAAAACTCCCCAAAACATTCAAATAACATCACTTTGGTTTGAAAAAAGTGGTCCAAGAACCTCCACTGTTGAGACACATTGGAAATGGAAGTACATACTTGTCTGTGACACATTAATATTCAGATTGCGAGTCAATCGAATGTAAAACAATGTAAACTCCATGTAACGACACTCCACATAACGTCAAACTCCCCAAAACATTAAAATAACATAACTTTGGTTTGAAAAAAGTGGTCCAAGAACCTCCACTGTTGAGACTAATTGGAAATGAGAGAACACACTTATTAGATTTTTCGAGACAAGTATTACCAAAATCTGCACCGGGTTTCTTTGTTTGTAGTCACTTGAAGTTACTTTAAAAATATTGTTCAAAAATGATTTTAACTGGAGCATGCTATTTATTTTGACAGATTTTATTGATATTGCGTGTCTCTCCAATGTGCCACAATGTAAACTCCATGTAACGACACTCCACATAACGTCAGACTCCCCAAATCATTCAAATAACATGACTTTGGTTTGAAAAAAGTGGTCCAAGACCTTCCACTGTTGAGACTTATTGGAAGAGGAAGTACATACTTGTCTGTGACACATTAATATTAATATTAGGTGTCAGTGAAATAACATGGTTTGAAATAGTGGTCCAAGAACCTCCACTGTTGAGACTAATTGGAAATGGAAGTACTTACTTGTCAGATTATTCGAGACAAGTTTTATCGAAATCGGCTGCGGATTTTTTTTTATAGTCACTAAGAGTGACCATAAAAATATTCTTAAAAATAATTTTGAGTGGAGCGTGCAATTTCTCTTGACACATTTATAGTGACATTGCGTGACTTTCGAATGTAAAACAATCTTAACTCCATGTAACGTCAAACTCCCCAAAACATTCAAATAACATGACTTTGGTTTAAAAAAAGTAGTCCAAGACCTTCCACTGTTGAGACTTATTGGAAATGGAAGTACATACTTGTCTGTGACACATTCATATAGAGATTGCGTGTCAGTCGAATGTAATACAGTGTAAACTCCATGAAACGATACTCCACATAATACAAAACTCACAAATACATTCAAATAACATGATTTTGGTTTGGAAAAAGTGGCCTCAGAACCTCTACTGTTGAGACCTAATGGATATGAAAGTATATACTGTGTGTGCTATAACTAATACATATCTATATGATTTCGATAAAACTTGTCTACACTAATATTATAAAGAGGAAAGATTTGATTGTTTGTTTGTTTGTTTGTTTGCATCGAATAGGCTCCGAAACTACTGGCCCGATTTTAAAAATTCTTTCTCCATTAGAATCCTACATTATTCCTGATGAACATAGGCTATATTTTATACGAGAAAAAATAGGGATCCGCGTGAAAATTTCGATAATGTAACCCAAAGTGTGAAAAATGTACCAAAAAAATATCTTATATCGCGTACGCTGTGGAAATTATTGACAATAGAGCAAAGTGATGTAGTACAGTTTTGTAGAGGACATCAATATCTATAATAATGTCCGCGATACCATATGTCTAACTATTACAGTTATGCCACAATAACTACTTTTTCATTTAAAAATGTACCAACTACGCCACATTATTCGTACCAGTGTAATGATTACATTTAATCATTACTGTATTAAAGGGTGTCAGGGATAGCCCTCAGAATACTAAAAGGGTACATGCAGACCATGAAACTGAACAACTTTCCCCTGGGAACATATTTCAGGAAACGTAAAAAAAACTGACTTCCCATAGTGAATGCAGTCAGCTGATTGTGATTTTGTATGGAAGGTCATTTTTTTGGCGTTTCCTGTCATATGTTTCTAGGGGAAAGTTGTCCAGTTTTATTTTTCATGCACCCTATCAGTATTAGAAGGGCTGTCCCATACTCGGTATAAAGAGACGACAAAAAACATTAAATAATGCATTAAAAACATCTACATACATAAATCACGCTTATATCCCTCACGGGGTAGGCAGAGCGTTAACGGCCGTAAAACGGATATTAACACCACGTCTGACAAAAGCTTGAGGATCAATCAGATAACTGTGTTTCACTATAGTGACAGGTTGTCAGCCCATCGCCTTAAATTGCAATACACATCTCTCGAGTCCCTTAGTCGGCTCTTACGACACCCATGGGTAAGAAATGGGGTGATGCTATTCTAAGCCGGCATCACACGGTAAAAAAATCTACACTAAAATAATACATACATACACATATCACGCCTATTATCCCTTGCGGGGTAGGCAGAGCGTAAACGGCCGCAAAAACGGACATTTACGCCACGTCTGAAATATGTTTGAGGGTCATTCGGAAAATTGTGTGTCGCCATAGTGACAGGTTGTCAGCCCATCGCCTAAAAGTGCAATACACACCCTCAAGTCCCTTAGTCGCCTCCTACGACTCCCACGGGAAAGAAATCGGGTGATGCTATTCTAAGCCAGCATCACACTAAAATAATAATTATATAATCTACACTAATATTAGAAACAGGATTTTATTTATTGTTTGTTTAAATTGAATAGGCTCCGAAACTACTGGACCGATTTAAAAAAATCTGTTACTGTTAACTGAAATTGAAATTCTTAATTCAATGTAGGATAGTATTATCACTTATTGACGTCATGAACCGTCATTCTAAAAAATGAAATTTGTGTCACACAATTTTCTTTTTTTTTTATTACAATTTTGTTATGACCTAATAGAAAACCGGCTCGGGCGGGATAAAAAAAAAATATAGGCACTGCCATGGGACTGGCCAGGTTAATCACAGGCATGTAACTTTACGCCACCACCATCTGAAAATGATATTTTTTTCAAATTGAAGTCAAGATTTTTAGAATCCTACATTATCCCTGATGAACATAGGCTATATTAAACTGTCTTATTCCCGGGGGGAAACTGTTAGCGGCGGGTGAAACCGCTGGGCGGGCTGCTAGTCTTGAATAATCTGACAAGTATGTACTTCCATTTCCAATAAGTCTTAGCAGTGGAGGTTCTTGGACCACTTTTTTCAATCCAAAGTCATGTTATTTGAATGTTTTGGGGAGTTTTGTATTATGTGGAGTGTCGTTTTATGGAGTTTACAACATATTACATTCGACTGACACCTGATATCAATATTAATATGTCACAGACAAGTATGTACTTCCACTTCCAATAAGTCTCAACAATGGAAGGTCTTGGCCAACTTTTTTCAAACCAAAGTCATGTTATTTGAATGTTTTGGGGAGTTTGACGTTATGTGGAGTGTCGTTACATGGAATTTTCACTGTTTTACATTCGACTGACACGCAATATCAATATTAATGTGTCACAGACAAGTATGTACTTCCATTTCAAATATGTCTCAACAGTGGAAGGTCTTGGACCACTTTTTTCAAACCAAAGTCATGTTATTTGAATGTTTTGGGGAGTTTGACGTTATGTGGAGATTCGTTACATGGAGTTTACATTGTGGCACATTCGAGAGACACGCAATATCAATAAAATCTGTCAAAATAAATATCACGCTCCTGTTAAAAACATTTTTTAAGAATATTTTTATAGTAACTTCAAGTGACCATAAAAAAGAAATCCCGGTGCAGATTTCGGTAATACTTGTCTCGGATAATCTGATAAGTGTGTTCTTCCATTTCCAATAAGCCTCAATAGTGGAGGTTCTTGGACCAAGTTCCATACAATTTTGCCCACTGTCATTTGTTCCCAGTCTGGTTAGCACATTGCAGGCTGAACACCTGATTGTTGGATTGAAAGATGGTTCCGTGCTTCGGAGGGCACGTCAAGCCGTCGGTCCCGGTTACTGTCTTTGATTATTTAGACGGCGATCGTTACACAACCATGCCAGAAGCCTACTATTAGTTCATCGGGTCGTTGGACGACTCGGTGTCCCACAAGAAAAGAAGAAAGAAGAAGCTGTTGATTTTTCGAACGAAACAAAATATAATCAAATTTCTGTTCATGCCGCAGCAAATATTGATTTAGCTTAGTCGGCAGTTGTTACACAACTATGTCAGAAGCCTACTACTAGTAGTAGGCGGTTGAAAAACTCGTGACCCCAGGGTTCATCGGGTCGTTGGGACGACTCGGTGACCCACAAGAAAAGAAGATAGCAGAAGCTGTTGATTTTTCGAACGAAACAAAATATAATCAAATCTCTCTTCATTTCCTCACAAATATTGAGTTTTCTTTGCTTACGGGCTTGACATTGCGTGCTGCCCTGACGGCGCGGCGGTGGCAGCGGCTACGACACGCACGATCCGAGGTTCATTCACCGACCCCGTTACGTGACATAATAGAAGCAGCCATTATTTTTTTATTGTGTAGCTGAATGAGCACATAATCAGTCCACCTGATGGTGTACAGTTTTGAGTATTGACAACAACAATCTGTCTCATTGTGATATATAAGGTGTAAAAAAATTAGCTAAGAATATTTTAAGGGGTGAACCAGTACGTGAAACTGAACAACTTTCCCCAAGGAACATAGGTCGAAATATGAAAAAATAATTTGACCCTCCCATGCTTAGTGTGTTACCTACCTGGCCGGGATAATTTGTATGGGAGGGCTAATATTTTTTCATATTTCGACCTATGTTCCTTGGGGAATGTTGTTCAGTTTCACGTACTGGTTCACCCCTTAAAATATTCTTAGCTAATTTTTTTACACCATGTAGAGGCCGTCTCTCCTGCTCACGTTTAAACATTAATGAATTCGAATTATGGAATCAAACTTGTTGGGTATGCAATCAAACTTACAAAATTGCAGACAGGGTTCGAACCTGCGACTTTCGGTATCAGTACTACCTACTACGCCTCTACCGATTGTGCTCTACGCGTAATTGGCACGAAGATATACTTGTATAATTTCACCAACGGCAGTTAAGCCGCGGTAGCCCAGTCGGTAGAAGCGTCGGTCTGCGCTGCGGTGCAATTTTGCGTTATTATCTTTCATCTTGTAACAGCAGCAAATTATACAAATAACATTGTTACGCCTTGTCATTGTTTAAATAAGTCCAATTTAAAGTGACAATCAGAGGTGAACTTGGACTTAAACCTACAATATTACAGCTGTATTTATAATAAATACTCTTGGTTCTGTTATATAATTTTTTCCAATTATACCTCTAACTTGCTTTAATGTTTATTTTCTTGCGATTTTCAATAACACCTTAAAATAGAGTACATCGGGTCGTTTGTTGACTCGGTGTCCCAAACAACAGTATAGAGCATTACTCATAAACATTAACAGATGTGTGATGCTGGCTTAGAATAGCATCTCTCCATTTCTTTCCCGTGGGTGTCGTAAGAAGCGACTAAGGGATTTGAGGGTGTGTTCGGCAATTTAAGGCGATGGGCTGACAACCTGTCACTATGGTGATACACAATTTTCCGAATTACCCTCGAATGTTTGTTAGACGTGGCGTAAATGACCGTTTTTACGACCGTTTATGCTCTGCCTTCCCCGCAAGGGATTATAGGCATGATACGCCTAAATTTGCAATACACACCCTCAAGTTCCTTAGTCGCCTCTTACGACTCCCACGGGAGGAAATGGGGTGATGCTATTCTAAGTCGGCATCACACGGCAGTATCTTATAACTTAATCATATTTCACATAGTACCTACCTACAGTTTCTCATCAGAATTCTACACAAAATGGTTGGAGTTTACCTTGGTCCGCCAATACCAACGCATGACGTCATCAGTTGTTTACATTCTACGTCTCGCACCTTACATGTACAGTCGGCGTCAGGTCCAGTTAGCCGAGGAATCGACATTCCAATTACCAAAAAATTTTTGACTTGTTTGATTGAATTTGACGACGCATGTTGCTGAAAGAAAGCAATGCCCTCAATTCGGGATATAAATTCTCTTCACAATAAAACAAATTTAAACGGATTTAGTTGTGTTTATTTTGTGATGAGTAATAGTTATGCAAACTCAAGAAAATATTATAAATTCTCTTATCTTACCTTAAAATAGTGCTGCTACTTTCCGTCACATGAGATTAGAAAAGGATAGGAGCTATTTTAGTCATGTCATGTCATATAATTTCACGCAAAGTACGTGTACTCTGTGAAAATAAGGCGATGATGAAAACAACGGCGAATAAATTGAGTAGAAATTGCGAAGAACCCATTGACAATTAAACATGACAGGACTTAGATATCTCCTATCTTTTTCTAGACCTATTTGAGTGACGGCACAAAAGTGATGTTTTAAAATTGGGTATTCAAGAAAAAAAAAACAATTTACTTTAGAATAGCCAGTGTTACCTTGGCCCTGTATAGGTTAACTCTAGCTGCTTCCGATAGTACGTACACGATCCGGTTTTGATTGTATGATTCATATCGAGTACGTTTTGATTATCATATTGCACAATTAACTCCGTAAGATTACTGTTAGTTCCCTCGTTGTCTTCATACAATAGTTTGATAGAATTGACTTTACATTTATTAGCCAACTAGATTTCCGCTCAGCGGTTTCACCCGCTGCCACTCATTTTCCCGTGGTAATATTTATGTTCCCGATGTAAAAAGTAGCCTTAGTGTTATTCCGGGTTATACTATACCTGTGTTCCAAATTTCATCCACATCGGTTAAGCCGTTCGAGAGCGTGAAGAGGTAACAAACATACATACACAAACACACAAACTCTCAGATTTACACACAAACTCTCAGATTTATAGTATTAGTACGGATTACGATTACATGGAAAGAAAGGGTTTGATAGGTCTCCTCTGTTTACCCTACAGTCCCTTAGGGCATCTTTACTTATTCATAAATATTGTTCTTAAAACATTTTTTTAAATACGTCTAGTAGTTTTGGAAAATATCGACATACTATCAATAAGTACTTAAACCGCCATCTATCCCCTGCCTTTTCCTTTTCACTGTGAATTTGATATTTTTTTTGATAAATTACTTCTTCATTATATTTACTAATACTATGTTGTTGTTGCAACTATACCTACAACAGCGTCGAAATATCGGGAACTTACGTTAAAAATAATTCGTCGCTAAGAACCCGTTTGAATAATAATTGTGAATAGTAAGTAGGTAGTTGTTTTAACAGTTTCGCTTTTGTGTATAAAACTGATATATGTCAAGTTCATAGATAATGCGTAATCTGATTGCTCTTATGTAGTTTAGCAATGCGTTATTATCTAAACGGCGGCGCGTCAAGGATGTAATTGTAACATCAATTGTAACGAATCAGACGTAGCGTGGCGAACACGTGACATCACTGTGAAATAGTTTCGAGGTCAGTTTTTGGCAATCGTCATGATTTTCCGGCTTATACAGTGTAGCTGTAATGTGACTAAGATAATCGGAGGTGTATACTGTGTGTGCCTTCTACGCCGAGGGTCGTGGGTTCGATCCCCACAAGACACAAATATTTGTTAAGTCATTTTCAGATATTTGTGTTTAGTCTGGGTGTTTCTATGTATATCATGTATTTATTTACAAAAAAAGTATATAAGTATTTATATCAGCTATCTAGTTCCCATGGTACAAGCTTTGCTTAGTTTGGGGCTGGATGGCGCTGGGTGAAATGTCCAAGATATTATTTATACTCGACGCAAGTATAGGCGATGGGCTGACAAATCACTATCGAGAGATTTTCAATTTTTTGTAAAGCACTCAAATGTTAAACCGACCTAGCCAAAGTAATAACGACAAGAAAGTGGAAGTGGAAGTCACATATGCCGAAGAATAGATGGCAGATGGGGAAAAAAGGTGTTGGAGTGGACGACAGACTATACAATGACTATTCAATGGGCCTGGACTGTTATGGCTGCTGTAGTAGTAGAACATAACGATATAATATCCTAAACCTTTTCTAACTATGGAGACGGTAGCGACAACTTCCATCGGAAGTGTGTATGTATGGAATTCCAATCGTTTCTTGCATGTGTGTTGTATTGTCGTACGGCACCCCGTTGCCCTTGGCATTATTAGCCGGCACCGGCGCCCGCGCACTGCAGGAACCTGTTGTCAAGTGTATTGCGCTCGCCAGTCCGTCTGCTAAGCGTGATGTGATTGATGAGTATGGAACACGGTATGGAATGAAATGTGTTGGTAAGATTTGACTAAAAACTTGACATTCAAATTTTTATCCCGATCCTCCACTAAACAGTAACGTGGAAATATTATAATACCGACATTTTGTTTTGTTTCTATTTAGAATAACAGCCCGATGATGATGTTCGAAACCGGCCGCATTTAGTTTAATATCAAATTGTAAAAAAGAAATGTGTTGTGTAATGTTGTCGTACGGCACCCCGTTGCCCTTGGCATTATTAGCCGGCACCGGCGCCCGCGCACTGCAGCTCTATCAGCCGATGATGTCATCGCTACATCGGATGAACCTGTTGCCAAATTGCATTGTCATACATTATGTGGGTTTACGCGACTTACTTGTTTTTATTTGGTAGAGAGTTTTTATCCCGTTTCGCCCTGTCGATCTCCGTGAAGAAGGCTGCCGTAACGTAGAGGGATAAAAACTCTTATGTATGATACTTGTTCGTTTAATTATGAAAATGCATTGTCATAGTTTGAGAGCGTATTTCATTTCTTTCAAGATGGTTTCTATTTGGAAGGTTTATGCGGAGCTTTCTAAAGGCTGACGTGGACGACGAACACTGGTTTTAAAGAACGTCACCTGCTTCGTACCACTAGGAAGGCTCTGACATGCTTGTGTCACGACAGACAGCAGCAGACACCGATGGCTTGACGTGACCCTTAAAACACGGAACCATCTTTCTTACCAGTATGTTCAGCCCGGCGGTTGTCCCTGTTCGGAAAAGACAATCTCATTATTATTATTTATTAAAAAAATACATTTTACAGCATGACAGCCGAAGCCTGCACTATAAAACTAACTAGTTACATACTCATAAAGGGTTTAAGTGAGCAAATCGATCGGATATTATCCGATCGGGATCGGGTTCCGTACCCCAAAAATAAGAAAGGGAACCCTTATAGGATCACTTTAGCAAGTAGATTCGTTTTGAAGTCCATGCTTAGGAAACACTCCAAAAATAAGAATTTATAAAGATATGTTTTTTTTGGGCGCTGAAAAAGTACACAATTTGAGGCTAGTAGTTCAAATGAAATGGGGTATCATATGAAAGGGCTTGATGTGCATGCTACGGATCCCTCGTTTGGCGCGTCTGACTCACACTTGACTATTTTTTTTACATGACATTTTTATTAATAGTACAATTATTTTAAAACAAAATTCTCTATGGTACCTTTACCTAGTCAGATACTTGAAGAATTTAAATATTCATGCTCATGAAGTCTCATTGGTGCAAATGGAATAAACAATCAATAGGTATTGTTAGATCCACGTTTGTATGCTGGAAGGTAAACACGAACATTCTCGAAAGATCTGTTGTATTGACTTGAGACGAACGAGGTTTATTTTGGAACTAGTCTTGTACTTAACTTACTAAATAGAATAACACAATGTTTCTGCTATGGTCACTCATATCTTGTGGGACAGCGAATCTAAAACCTTCTATGGTGACGGTAGATAGGTGATAAGGAACAACTTTCCGTCTTGGGATTTCGCTATCGGTCAATAGTCAAGTTTTAATCAAAAAAATCTAAAATATTTATTGTCTATAACAAACTTTATAGTAGCGAGGTGATGAATTCCCCTTTTAATCAAGTAGTATGCCTGTATAAGGAGGCTCCTCTCTTCTATGCCAGAAGATAGACTTAATGACTAGATAAGACAAAATCATAGGCATGCATTTGCTTATTTAAAAACCCTTTCCACTGCAAATTTGTTATACTATATATAACCGACACATTTCAAATATGTTGTTTGGTTCAGTTTTTACACTGAACTGGTAAAGAGGACGAAAGACGAACAGTATTTTTGCTAAATAAGTCGGCAACTGTTTCGCATTCGATTCAGCTCATCAGGTAAGGTAATCTGCTTTACTACAGTTGGGATAAAACTGCGTCCATATGGACTACTGGTGCTGCACTGCGAGGCATCATAGCAGATTCGCATCAGTTGTCCATATGGACGCAGTTTTATAGAGGTATTTCAAATATATTTCTAACGCTACGCGCCTTGTCATCCCGTCTATTACGCATGATTTGTTAAAATGTTCTCATTGTTGGCGAGTGATGCCTTCTTTCCCTTGGGAGTCGTAAGAGGCGACTAAGGGACTCGAGGGTGAGTATTGCAATTTTAGGCGATGGGCTGACAACCTGTCACTATGGCGATACACAATTTTCCGAATGACTCTCAAACATAATATGTCAGACGTGGCGTAAATGTCCGTTTTTGCGGCCTTTGACTATGGCGATGCACAATTTCCGCATGACCCTCAAATATTTGTCAGACGTGGCGTAGGTGACCGTTTTTTGCGGCTGTTTGCGCTCTGCCTACCCCGCAAGGGATTATAGGCGTGATATGTGTATGTATGTATGTATATTGGCGAGTGCGCTCATTGATCTGTCAAAAATAGTAAGCGGACCTTGCCTCATTTTAAGTATTAGACCGGGTCTATCGCGATAGTATTTAGGTAAATATTAGTAATTTACCTGTGTCCCGCGACCACAATACATGAAACTGTGTTGAAACGTCGGGACACAGGTAAATTACTAATATTTACCTAAATACTATCGCTAGACCCGGTCTAATACTTAAAATGAGTGAAAGTGATCGCGAGTGCTTAAAAAGTTATACGGACCTTGCCTCTCAAAAAAACTGCTTTCGTTGGTAAAACTGACTATCCTTGATCATTTTCAGATGGTGGAAATAATCTACATTATTAAGTTAGGGAGAAGAACTATTGTTATTTTGTTTTTTTACTTGCAATGCAATTGAAATTTGTTCTTGCATATTTTGCCAGTTTTCGTGCATATTTTAAGCTTTTTCAGACTAATTTTTCCTTATTTCAAAACATGTCCGGACACCGATTCTCAAATTTTTTTGCCTTTGTAATGCCATAGACACTCAAGTGTAATTCTATTGTCATGAGTGATGATGTGTGATTTTTCCATACTTCCGAACTGTTAGCGGAATACGAAACAGCCAAAACCATCCAACTGAAAAACAACTAAGACGTTTTTCAAATAGCGGAATACGGCCCTTGGAATAGCTGAGGAAACGTCCACGTAATGGAGGCCACTGCATCGTCCGGCGTCCAATAAAACAACCGTACCGTACGACGCTTATGTCATCAGCTGAATCGCTGGTTTCCGCAACCTTGTGGTACTCACTACCTGCGTCTGTGTTTCCAAACGCATACAACCCTAATCTCTTCAAAGTAAGAGTGAACAGGCTTCTTCTGGGTGAGCTCGCTCCATCTTAGACTCTGTCTCTGTCTTATGACCTAGACTAGAGTCAAGAGCAAACCAATCATTCATAAAAAAAAACCTTGTCTTGTAAACTTGCTATTGGTTAAGGCCTTGATTCAATTGAAAAGTTTGCTCCTTTCATTCGCGCTGCGCCAGAGAGAAACAGACAATCATTTTGCGGTCAGATTTTCACGAGATTTTACGGTTTTTCCGACATAGGAACTAGAGAAATACCGTCTCAACGTCTTATTTAAGTACTCGTACTAGAAAAAGTATGTATCTAAATTAAAGTATTTTTTTTTGTAATAACTTTAAAACTGTAGACATGATATTGAAAAAAAAAATTCAAATAGAAGTTACTTTTGGTTTTTATTTCTATCAAGTAAAGTTTGTCAATTTGTGTAACTGATATGTATATGTAATCTGTTAGATCCTCGACAATCACATATACTTTTTTCAGAATTGTATAACTGTAATGAAGGACATTATTAGGTGTGCAGAATCACTTGAAACTTCTTAGCTATGGTGCTTAGGTGTTACGAAATACAACTGTTTTTGTTTCATTCGAAAATTCCAAATAGTTTTGAAGTTATGGACATTGGAAGTTGAACAAAAATTCAGATCTCTGTAAACGCGCGCGCTTTGCGTGTGACGTAATTGTACAGGCTCCGCCCACTCACACCGCGCGCTGTATGAGTTCTTCTCCCGACAGATTATTGTTATTTAATAAAAATATGGAAGAAGGTTGTCAAAAAGGGCAATCAAATAACTTGCTGAGGTTGGACGGTTTGATGGTGGCTCAATATTTTTTCGAAAAAAGGTGATTTTGTTGCCGCTGAAATGCGAGGAGTTAAAATGAAAAAGTAAGTAAGAACCCTATATATATTTGACACTAGCAGCCTGCCCAGCGGTTTCACTCGCCGCTAACAATTTTCCCCGGGGAATAAGACATTTTAATATAGCCTATGTTCAACAGGGATAATGTAGGATTCTAACGGTAAAATATTTTTTTAAATCGGTCCAGTAGTTTCGGAGCCTATTCAATTTGAACAAACAAACAAACCATCAAATCTTTCCTCTTCCTTATATTGATGTCCTCTATAAAACTGTATATCACTTTGCGCTATTATCAATAATTTCCACAGCGTACGCGATATAAGATATTTTTTGCTATATTTTTCACACATTGGGTTACATTATCGAAATTTTCATGTGGATCCCTATTTTTTTCTCGTATTAAATGTAGCCTATGTTCATCAGGAATAATGTATAGGATTCTAATGGTAAAAGATTATTTTTTTAACCGGGCCAGTAGTTTCGGAGCCTATTCAATTCAAACAAACAAACAATCAAATCTTTCCTGTTTATAATATTAGTGTAGATAACTGTACCGTTATTATTATTTTAACAATAAATAAAAAGCAGATCTTCGCGCGCGTGTGCTACGACTGGTGAACAACGAGCAACAAAGCGAGATGGTGGTGGCGGGCGGCGGGCCGGTAGTGTTCAGTGACGTCACACATGCGAGCGCGGTCCAGCATGCCTTGCCAACTTTTAAAAAATTATATCTCGGAAACTACTTATCGTATCGAAGTGATTCTTTCGGTGGTTTTTGCCTTTTTTTACAGACTATATGAAAAAAATAAAAATAAAAACCGATGTTGAAATTAATTGTCTAAACAAAACTGGTTTAAAAATCTTGCCCGCGCTATATTACCTTAAATCTCCCAGAGCTCCGGCAACAGATTATTGCATCATGATGATCATGGTCAATAACCGCAAGATCTCCCGATATGACTGACCCTCCGCCTTTTATCCGTAATGATTGCGCTGTAGCACTTTTATTAAGACCACACTGGTCTTTATTGGCCCTTTGACGGACGCTAAGTGATATGGGCCTGTCGATCAAAGGGATCCGAATGTACAGTCGGTTGTAGCACATAAGGTACCAGGGGAACTCCAAAAGAACTGAATATACTTTTCCCTAGCAAGTTTTTTTTCTTGACATGAATATGTATTAGTAGAAAATTACTTCTTTTATAAGAATAGGTTTAAATTTTTATTATGTATTAACTGGGGATAAAAATAACTCAGTTCTTTTGAAGTACCCCCGGTACCTTATGTGCTACAACCGACTGTACTCAGGAGACAAGTTGTCAATCACACGTGAAAGATGCTTTGAAACGAATTCTGCTATCAGTTTGAAGTATAGAAAATCACAATAGCAATAGATTGACATTGAGTGTCGATGGCATTGCAATGGCAAATAAATAAGAGAATCGAGGAACTGATACCTACCTACTATTAATTACAAGTCTAGGTAGCATCAGTTTTTTTAGGGCTGGACTCTGCAATTTAAGCCCCGGGGCTTTGACTACACCTGACTATTTGGTGGGATTCTAACCCGGAGAAGTTTGTGTGGTTATTCAAACAACCAGCCCAGGGCCGCGACTGGGCTTACGAGTTGTTCTGGGAAGAACGGATTGGACTGGATCTAACCGGCACGTGATGGTACTTCCCAAAATGGGGAACCCCGCCGGCTGGGTCGTCGGTTGCTTCAAGAGCTTGTGAAGTGTGATCTCCTTGCAACGGCTGCAGCAGCGGCTACTGTGATGTCGTCATCATCATCCGAAATGACGTGTCTGAGACGGCGTGCAAAACGTGAGGATGGATGGGGGAAGTAGTTGGATGCGGCAATTATTAAGAGGGGTAGCATCAGGGTGTGCCCGAAGACGTATGGCAGAACACACTGCCATCAGCGCCCGATATTATCAAACTACAGGCTGCAATTTTACAAGTGAAATTCGATGTTCGTAGTCGATTTATTTTAACCGGCTACGCAGTAATATAAGTATTTCACCTGGTTGCCATTCCACCAATTCGGACTAAGCGCTTCCAGTCATCATTTATAATGCGCACTGCTAAAGAGTGGAACTCACTACCTGCGTCTATGTTTACAAACGCATACAACCCTAATCTCTTCAAAGTAAGAGTGAACAGGCTTCTTCTGGGTGAGCTCGCTCCATCTTAGACTCTGTCTCTGTCCTATGACCTAGACTAGAGTCAAGAGCAAACCCACCCTTAATAAAAATTAAAAAAAAAAACATAGACCTGTAGGCTGTAGTTTCTTGACATGGGCACAGTTGTTGTTTAGATTTCAGGAGACGTTTCTGCCGATCCTCGTGACTGTGTCCTCGATTATTTGCGTGTAAAAACAAATCGTCATGCCCTTTGTCTCGGCAATGGTGGCCTCCAACTCGGTCGTTTGCATCTTACGAATCCGCACTGATCCGGCACAGTAACTTATGGTTCGTTACTGTCTGAATCGCGATGTGCCAGCTTAAAATAGCATCACCTCTTTTTTTTTTGAGTTTCGTAAATAGCGGTGATTATTATGAATCCATGCAGGGAGTGGGCAGAGTTCTGAATACATACATACACATATCACGCCTTAATCCCTGGCGGGGTAGGCAGAGCGTTAACGGCTGTAAAAATGCGGTCGCTATCGCCACGTCTGATCAATATTTGAGGGCCGTTTCAGAAAAATCGCTTTTCACTATAGTGACAGGTTGTCAGCCTGTCGCCTAAAATTGTAATACGCTCTATACGCGCTATGAGTCGCTTCTTATAACACCCGCTGTATACCATACACTTATTGTTATAATTGGTGTGATGCCGGCTTAAAATAACATCACCCTATTTCTATCCCGCGGGTGTCGTGAGAGCCGACTCGAGGGTTTAATGTATATTTTTTTTTGGCGAAAGTCTGTCAATTTTTTCACTAAAGTGATACCACGACTTTTGATAAACGGCCCTCAAATATTTGTCATACATAGCGGCCGTATTTTACGGCCGTTAACACTCTGCTTACCCCGCAAGGGATAAAACCGTGATATGTGTATGTATGTATGCCTTATTGTCACGCCATAGGTCTTACGTCTGGCTAATACCCAGTGCTCCTAAGTAATGAAATATCTGCCATGTTTGATTATTGTCACGTATTTGGCCGTGTGATGCCGGCTTAGAATGGCATCACCCCATGTCTTTCCCGTGGGAGTCGTGAGAGGCGACTAAGGGACTCGAGGGTGTTTATTTCAATTTAAGGCGATGGGCTAACAACCTGTCACTATGGCGATACACAACTTTCCGAATGACCCTCAAATATTTGTCAGACGTGGCGTAGCGACCGTATTTTACGGCCGTTAACGCTCTGCTTACCCCGCAAGTGATAAAGGCGTGATATGAGTACCTTTGTGTATGCTATATATGTTGTGTGGCGTATTAATTGTGTGGCTTATTGTCACGCCATGGCTCTTATCTTACGTCTGACTAATACCCAGTGCTCCTAAGTTATTAAAAATCTCCCATGTTTGCTTATTGTCACGTACCTATTAATCTTGATTGATTACACCTGTCGTGACCTGTCTTAGTGGTTGAATGGAGCCTTGTAGTGGAATGTAGAATGTCTCGTTCTCGTGGCGCCAGAAGTCTGTAGTACGAGCGTTTCAGCGAGTTTGCCAGGCTGTGACGTCATCACTGTATGACGGCCGATGTGGCGCAGTGGTAGTGCAACTGCCTGCGACGCAAAGGTTCTGGGTTCGATTTTCGGTGGGACATTCACTAAGCTGATATTTATCACTTTGTGAATTTGTTCCCGGTCTGGTAAGGACTTGCAGGATGAAGCAACTGATTGTCCGAAAAGAAATGGTTCCGTGCTTCGGAGGGCACGTTAAGCCGTCGGTCCCGGTTGCTGTCTATGATTACTTAGACGGCGGTCGTAACACAACCATGTCAGAGGCCTACTAGTGGTAGTAGGCGGTTGAAAAACTCTGACACCAGGGTTCATCGGGTCGTTGACGATTCGGTGTCCCACACGAAAAGAAAGAAGACAACACCCACGGTCAGAAATGGGATGATGGTATTCTTAGCCGGCACCACACGGCCGATCTTGCTTCTATTTATGAAAAAATATAATTCAGTAAGTGTTAAAAAAACGATACAAGAATGGCCGGCGTGTACAGTCACTGAGCAAAGACAATTGTTTGTCGCGTCTCACGCTCTTGACAATGTCGTAATGCCTACAAGGTCATCGTCATCAACATGCTTTACCTAGATGACATCATTTCACACAACTTCCGAAACACTTCGCAGTGTTTGCTCACAGACAGCTAGACAATGTTTCAGAAGGGAACTCTTCGAACAGGCAGAATGAAGCAATGTAAATCTAGTCGCTAACATGCTTAGCGTGCACTAAAACCTCTCAGCGAGGGAATGTTTCAGAGGGAACTCTACGAACAGGCAGAATGAAGCAATAAAAATCTAGTCGCAATCATGCACTAAAACACAAAAATACATACTAAAATAAGGTATATTAGTATAACGATTGCGAGCTGTGTGATGCCAACTTAGAAAAACATCGCACCATTTCTTTCCCGTGGGTGTCGTAAGAAGCGAGTAAGAGAATCGAGTGTTCCATGTGTATTGCAAATTTTGGCGACTGGCTGACAAATTGTCAATGTAGTGATACACAATTTCTGAGGAGGCCCTCAAATATTTGCCAGGCGTGACGATAGCGATCTTCCCCACAAGGGAAAAAGGTGTGATATGTGTGTATAAAGATTGAATAAGCACTCAAAAATTAAAGACTACTTAACTTAACTAAGTAGTTGTCATTTATTTTAGCCCACGCCAAGTCTGATTGCGACGACTTTTTATGGTTTCATTGTAGCCTGTAAGGTTCCCTCTGAAACATACTGAGTGTTAGGATTATGTTTTCATCCCACATTTGATATATGTTTGCTTTTGCCTCGTCAAGGTGTACATTTTAATACCTGCCATGTTTTGTTACATCATCAGATTGTGTCGACACGCCTGAATGTGATAGTAATCACGGTACAGTTACTATCACATAATGATTGGGCATAAAAGCTCAGAATATAATAGTACTACGGTCAGGCCTCCAACTACTCGTAAGTCCCGATTGGTCACAATTTGTATATTCATTATCTTCCGGTCGTCACACTCAACAAGCATAATTAATTTAAAAACGCGACTGCTTTCTGAGTTAAAGCCTTGACTATACACACGGGATAATATAAGGATTCTTCCGATACGATTCCCATTCGGATCTGTTCAGTGGTTAACAAATTGTAGTACTTTAAAGAATCGCACGTATATACATGCATACATACATAAACTTTAACAAGCACAATATATAAATTAAAAAAACTGCGACAGATAAAGTCTAGCCATGACACTCGGGATAATGTAAGGATACTTCCAATACAATTCCCATTCGAATCTGTTCAGTGGTTAATGAGTTACAGTCCTTAAAATAATCGCACGTATATACATACATGAACTCTAAAAACTTTATCTATTTGTATATCCTTTTTTTGGTTGGGCAGTCAGTGTTATTATAGTAAAACATTACATTAACAGCCACAACAGTCCACTGCTGGACATAGGGCTTCCCCTTTTGGGGAAATGGCCATACTCACCATGCTTGCGGAATGGTGAGCGCAGTGCACGATGTTATATTCACAGGTTACGCTGGTGCTCATACAACAATTATGATTTTTATGCCACTTTTATATTATAATGTTTTTTTTATTTATTAATGACGGGTTTTTATTTATTAATGACTCTAGTCTAGGTCATAGGACAGAGACAGAGTCTAAGATGGAGCGAGGTCACCCAGAAGAAGCCTGTTCACTCTTACTCATAACTGTTTTTAAAGGTTTTTAAAGTGGGCGAGTCTGACTCGTACTTGGCCGATGTTTTTTTTTGAACTCTATGACTAATCAGGATACGTTTTTTTATGTGTGACGAACCGGGACGTGATGAACCGGGCCTGACGTGGTATAAAAGTGTGTGTCGGAGCGGCGCTATCTTCGCGGGGATCGCTATTGTTCCTGTGGTGTGGCTGTGTGATGCACCGGCCCTGCAGTGTTAGAGTGCAGTTCGCTAACAATGCTGTTAAATAGAGAGTAACCGGATGCTTTGTATTAATGCACTTCTTTCGTGTGGGACATCGAGTTGTCCAACGACCCGCTGAACCCTGGTGTCAGAGTTTTTTAACCCCCTATTACTAGTAGTAGGCATCAGCCATGGTTGTATAACGACCGCCGTCTGAATAATCATTGACAGCAAACGAGAGCGACAACTTAACGTGCCCGCCGAAGCACAGAACCATCTTTCTTTTTGGACAATCAGGTGGTTCAGCCTGAAAATATTTTTTTAATCGTATGGTATTTTTACATAATTATGTCTGCAATGCCCTAATCAGACTGGAAACAAATTCATACACATATACATATTTAAATCACGCCTATATCACTTACGGGGTAGGCAAAGCGTTAACGGCCGTAAAACGGATATTAACACCACGTCTGATAAAAGTTTGAGGGTCAATCAGATAACTGTGTATCACTATAGTGTCAGGTAGTCAGCCCATCGCCTAAAATTGCAATACACATCTAATCTAACCCTCGAGTCCCTTAGTCGCCTCTCACGACACCCATGGATAAGAAATGGGTTGATCTGAGCCGGCATCATGCGGCCAAAACAAATTCACAAAGTGATAATTATCAACTTTGTGAGTGCCCCACCGAGAATCAAACTCGGTACCTCTGCGTCGCAAGCAGTCGCACAACCACTGCGACACTTCGGCCATCGTTAATGCACTTTTATTTATACATAATTTTCCTCTAATCCAAACTATAACAAATACATAACACTGCCATTATGTATTTGTTATAGTTTGGATTAGAGCAATTAAGCGATTAGGCAATCACTTATCGTAGGCCCGTCCTAAATTTTTAGGACATTATGTATGGAATGTAACAAAAAATTTCAAGTATTGTGCAATTCTTTTTTCTAGGTTACTAGCTCAGGGTGTCTAGAATCAAGATTATTTGTTGGACCACTTTAAGAGGGACCGACTGTACTAGGTACTAACTACTAGGTAATGCGTCAGTTCTTTAGTATGTAAGATGAACATTCCTAAGCGCAATTTACATTCCTAGATGTACCTATTCACATACTCGACGTTATTAGCAATAACTAAAGTGCGGCCATCCCAATAACCCATATTTGACAGCTGTCCGATTCGAGCTCATGCTGTTTTTTTTATTAATGATGGGTTTGCTCTTGACTCTACTCTAGGTTATCGGACAGAGACAGAGTCTAAGATAGAGCGAGCTTACGCAGAAGAAGCCTGTTCACTCTTACTTTGAAGAGATTAGGGTTGTATGCGTTTGGAAACACAGACGCAGGTAGTGAGTTCCACTCTTTAGCAGTGCGCATTATAAATGACGACTGGAAGCGCTTAGTGTTGACATCTCTTTTAGGATGGATCTGACAGCTGTCGAATATGGCTTATTAGGATGGCCTTACTCTAGTCGCTAGGTTATATTATCATGCCCCTATGAGTCATACAACATGTATGTCTATCAACATTATATTAAATGTGTTTGTTTGCTTGTTTGCAGGTAAGGACTGTGTGACATCCGATGCTGTCAAATTCGTTATGGTCGTGTTCCGTAAGTTTAAGAATTACGGTTTATATTTTCATAAATGAACTGCGTAGCTTCGAGACGAGTACCAAGAGATTGAAAATTTGGAAGTGTCAGTCGAGGCGCCGGTAGCTCAGTTGGCAGTGCAATGGGACGGTACTCCACGGTCCCGGGTTCAAGTCCCGCCGGGCGCTGTAATTTTTCAATTTCTTATTTTCATTTATGGAATGAGGCTTGAACATGGAATAGTTACTTCCTTGCTTAACTGGTGGGTTCGTGGTTCATGATTAATCGCGTCGTTGGTTGACTTGGTGTCCCACTCGACAAGGTAGCAAAGAAGTAGACAAACTCTTATGCCGCGTTTACACACTCTAGCTATGGTCAGGGAAATAGTAAGCGAGGTGGGCAGTACGAGCATGTAAACGGTTACTCGCGCTGCTACTCGTCATGCCGCTGCCACTTCCCGCGAGTGTCGGCTTTTCGTGCGCGAATCAAAGGAACGGCAGCACGAGCGCGAGTGGAATGCATTGCTATCTCGCTCACTCGTATTGCTGCGAGAGGTTTATGATGTCAGTGTTTGAGCACTCACTCGCGTTGGTTCTTATGCGGAAGTATTTCAAGCAATATTATAGTTTGCATAGTGTGAACGTAGCATCATATTTATTATTTATTATTCTAATGCAGGAATCTGAGTTGACGGAGAATTCACTTACTGAAAATCTTCAAATAATCTTAGTAGTCTAGCCTTAAGTTCAAAATTTGAAGGTGCCGGCTTTCATTTCGGTCTGGGGACACTTGGTTGATTTTGGAGAAGGAGCAGGTGCATCGTGTGAAGCACTACAGAACATAGCAATCAACTAAGTCTGAGTCCAGTGCAAAAAATATATTAATGCACCTAGCTAATATTTTTTTAGCTGGTCTCATTCACACCTGTTTTAAAAGTACCTACCTAATCCAAATAAGAGCAAGACTCCTTTCATAGAAAGTTATTTTAAGACAGCAAAGCGCGCCCCAGACAGGCCATTAACAGCCGTAATTCAGAATCGTGAGCTAACCATCGCTCACAACGCAACACAATTATCACCAGTGTTGCCAGATAGCTCTGCCTAGAGATTCGTGCGAGTTATATTTCATAAATACTTTACAGCCACAACAGTACAATGTTGGACAAGGGTAGGCTGCCAAGGGTACTCACCACGTTTGGCAGGCGGATTGGCGAATGCAGTGTTGCATACACAGGGAACGCTGCTGCACATTTCCTGGATCATTTTCCTCTGGTTGCTTTTGACGAAACTCACGGGTAGAATTGCGGTGATGCTATTTTAATCCGGCACCACACGGCAAGTCGTTCGAGTTAACACTGGAAATTGGTTGAGTCACCATCATGTTTTACATATTTACTATTACTGTCCGATTTTCTACCAATTTTGGTTTGTTTGTTGCGGTTTAAGTCCATTGAATGATCGTTGTTTCCTACACAGGCGATAAGCTTTTACTGGAGACACTGGCCAGTACTTTATAAGCACTTCTGTTGTTTTTGAAAATAAACAATTTATTTTGATTTTTTATTTATTATTATTATTATTATAGAGATTTCGCACTACAGGGCACTTCATAAATAACCGTTGTTTGTTCTCCTTCTTCTATCGTGTGGGACACCGAGTTGACAAACGACCCGATGTTTATCTAAAAGTGACGGTTGTTCCAATCATTTGAGCTAGAACTACAAAGATTCTGGTGGAAACCGGATTGCACTTTTTACATGGCAGTAAAAAAAACACAAGGTTTTTTGGCCGAAAAGGACGAAATATGTCCAATTTGGATGGTCTGGCAACTCTGATTATCACACACTCGGTTCTGTTGTCTTACATTACGTGTTAGCCCCGTAATGGTCCACCTCTAACTTTCACCTACAAAAGAAAAGGTAAAAAATTTAATTGTCATTTTGTACATGCCATTCATACGAATCGGTTGTCGGTGAAACGCAGAAATAAATTGATGTTCTTTTTTGTGAGAGTTAAGTTTGGAAATGTTAGGTCCGGGTTCAAGTGCAGATTAGATCGTATGGGAATTGTTTAGGAGTCTGGGTCTAGGAGTTTTTGGATAATTTTATGAAAACTTTGTCAGCCTATATCCTCAATACCGCGTAGGTTTTGGTTCGGCTTAAACAGGCATGAAAAGTCGTGCCTCAGACACTGATTAAATCGTCTGTCACAGACGTGTGAGGCCAATGATGATGATTGGTTCACCAACTTAGTCATTGAATTTTCTTATTCTTGTGCTATCTCCTTTGTTCATCTTAAGAACATATACATACACATCAGCCTATAGCAGTCCACATTTGGACGTAGGGCTCCCCCAGGGTACACCATAAGACACGATCTACCGTTTTCGCCAGCCAGTCGCTACCAGCCGCCTTTTTTAAGTCATCGGTCCATCTGGCCGGAGGTCGTCCAACACTACGCTTGCCAAGGCGTAGGCTCCACTCGAGAACCCGCACACAGAATATCACACTGTTGACGGATTTATTAATATTAACATTACGTTGCCTACTTAAATATATTTCCTTCTGTCACTATTTCCATACATACGTACATAAATCACGCATATATCCCTTACGGGGTAGGCAGAGTGTTAACGGCCGTAAAACGGATATTAACACCATGTCTGACAAAAGCTTAAGGGTCAACTAGATAACTGTGTATGACTATAGTGACAGGTTGTCAGCCCATCGTCTAAAATTGCAACACACATCCCTCGAGTCCCTTAGGCGGCTCTTACGACACCCATGGGTTAGAAATGGGGTGATGCTATTCTAAGCCGGCATCACACGTCACAATTTCCATGCTATTTATTTTCTACATTAGTACTAAGTACTTGAGTTTCTCGTTTCAACCTGTCTCGATTCTTTAAACCAGTTAAGTGCAAACCATCTCTTTCATAGCCAAGAAACTAATTAGCTGTTAATATACTGCGCTAATGATGCTTTTCTCACGTCAACACTGACATTATGAGTAGCCTCATCTTAATTTATGGCCATAATTTTAACATTAACACGTTTTGCGACGTTTTTGTGTCTTGAAAGTGTAATGAAGTCGTTGGAGACAACTTTTATGCTTCTTAGCTTGCATAGCCGTGTGATACCGGCTAGGATAGCATCACCCCATTTCTTTACCGTGGGTGTCGTAAGAGGCGACTAAGAAATTACATGTGTTTTGCAATTTTAGGTGATTGGCTGATACACAATTTTCTAAAAGACCCTCAAATGTTTGTCAGACGTGGCGTGAATGTCCGTTTGCACTCTGTCTACCCCGCATGGGATTATAGGAGTGATATATATATGTATAATAAAGGCGTAGGCGGGCTCCGGTGTTCGCATTTGAGCTATGGCTGGCGAAGGCCGACGGCAGGATGAGTTTATAGTTCCCAGCGGACCCGCGACGCGCCCGCGGCCCGCGTCTGCTCAATGTGTCACATAAACACACTTGTAGGTTAGGCTACCTGAATGTTATACTATTGTGAATTGAGATATTCATCACAATAAAACAATTTTAAACGGATTTAAGTTGTGTTTATTTTGGATTTTACATTTCCTACGTTTCGAGCTTAAATCCGTTTAAAATAAATAAAGCACAACTTAAATCCGTTTAAAATTGTTTTATTGTGATGAGTAATAGTTGTGCAAACTCAAGAAAATATTAAATTGAGATATTGACGTAGATTCTGCATTGGTAAAGACGAGAGTGATGAGAAACAGGTGATTGCACCAGTCACTTCGCAGCACATGAGGAAAGTTATTCCTTATCACCAGCCCGTCTTGAGTTTTCGCTATCGGTCAGTAGTAAAATTTCGCGCCCTATATAGTATGTAAGATTTTTAATTACAAATATTTGAAGGGGCGAACCAGCCCATGAAACTGAACAACTTTCCCAGGAACATAGGTCGAAATATGAAACAAAAGGAACTCCCATACAAATTGACTCTGTAATTTTTTTTACGGGTGTCCAAATTTTTGTTCTTATTACTACCTATGTTCTTTGAAGAAAGTTGTTCAGTTTCATAGGCTGGTTCATCCCTTAAAATGTTTACTGTATTTTTTTTTTTCATCTTATACATTTGTAAATTGTGATTTGGTGTAGGTAGATTCTGCATTAAAAAGACGAGAGAAATGAAAAACAGGTGATTTTGTGCTTGTCACGTCACAGTACTCTAGTTTAAGAACCTCGTTTTAGTGTTTGAGTTATGGTAAAACTTTTTAATTAGTTTTATAATGAGTAGCTGGAGACTTATACTTCCCATTCCCTTGACTGAACTTTCCCTCACAATATGGGCCCGATCACGACTATCCATATTTAGAAAGAAGTCGACCAGCTGGCATAACACAATAAATCCTCTTTCCTTCTTACTCTGTCCTTATCTCACGCTAAATAAAATGGTTCCGTACCCAAAGGGTCAAAACGGGGCCCTATTACTGAGAGTCGGCTGTCTGTATGTCACCAGGCTGTATAATCATAATCCGTGATTATTAGAGAGTTGATTTCCACAGATGTCGTATTTCTGCTGCCGCTGTAACAACAAATACATAAAACTAATAAAATAAAGCGTAAGGGTAACCATACAACAAACGTGATTTTTATGCAAAATGGAACGGAACCCTTTATGCGCAATTCCGACTCGCCCCTGTCCATTTTTGATCAATGAAACCTAGCTAGGTCGATTGATTGCCTCTGAAAATTTCATGAAAATCGTTTTAGCCGTTTCTGAGATCCCGATCATACAGTGTATGTATTACATATACCATGCAGTTATCAAAAGTAAAATAACCACATACATTTCCAATCGATCAAAGTAATGATTTGCAACAAACTAGGCTACCGAGCCGAGCTATCTCCTACAGTGGAATTGTGTCGATCTTATGACGCGCTTGAGTGTTAATGGCGGTGAAACTATACCATTACCGCCGCCTTATTCTCGGCTAGTCACGCCTGTCCATTAAGGAGTAGGCAAATCGTCGATTTAAACTGTAAAATAAGTTACGTACATACATATATCACGCCTATATCCCATACGGGGCAAGCAGAGCGTAAACAGCCGTGAAAACGAACACGCCACGTCTGACAAATATTTGATGGTTATTCAGAAAAATGTGTATCACCAATAGTGACAGATTGTAAGCTCATCGCCTAATATTGCAATTCACCTGTAATCCTCGCCTATTACGACTCCCTCGGAAAGGAAATGGTATGATGCTATTCTTGGCCTTCATCACAAGGTATAAAAATAAGTTATTTTTGATAAATTGTATAACAGAAATAACATAAAATTGCTTTTGGAGCGAAAACCGCATGTTTGGATTTGGAGCGTTTAGAAGCCGAGAGTTTACATACAGGGTGGCCCGATTAGTGACCTCCAACGACAAAACTTAAATGCCTTACTCTGAGGGGTATCCGAATCACCCCCATGTACTCGTATGTTCCGCGATATTTTGCAGTTTCTGAGTTATTCAAATTTAAAGTTGTATGGGGAAAATTCTACTGGGATCCAATTTTTTTTGTACACTGGAAAGTACTAATCACGAAGATTATGCTACAGAAACAACCATTCAAAAAGCCTTATTAAGGAAATTAAAAAAGAAGGAAAAAGTTGTGGTAATATTCCTATACCTACAACTTTCAAAGTTGATTAACTCGGAAGCTACAAAAAATCGCGGAACATACCTCTACGTGCGGGTGATTCGGAAAACCATTAGTATAAGAAGCATGCATATTTTGTCTTTGGTCGTCTTTATACGGGCTACCCAGACATCTTATCTAAGTTTTTTCAAATATTGATGTGATCAGCACACCAGCCGGCCAGAAAACTACATTTCGATGATATATATTATCTCCAAAACAAATGCTATGTATTAAAGCTAGTCAACGATGTTTTCCTCATACGCCTTCCATACCTTAATACCTACAGCCGCGTACGCACAGACGCGCATTCTATTCATCAAACAATTGCGAGTAATTGTTCGATCAACAAAATGTACAAGGTCATTGCGGTCAACCGTCATAATATGGCGAATAATTTGCCGGCGGTGGCTGCGAGCTGTCTGAGGTCAAGGTTAACTATTGGTTTGATTATTTTTGGTTTCGTAATATGCATAAACCCTCGAGTCCCTTAGTCATCGTTTACAACACCGGCAAGAAAGGATTATTCTGCAAAGCCGTTTCACACGGAAATTCTAAAAAATGCTAGGTATTAAAGCTAGCCAAAACTTTTCCTCATACGTCTACCATACCTATAGTCCTACAGCCGCGCATTAAACAATTGCGAGTAATTGTTCGATCAACAAAACGTACAAGGTCATTGCGGGCAATCGTCATAATATGGCGAATAATTTGCCGACAGTGGCTGCTAGCTGTCTGAGTTATCAAGGTTTGTGTCCAAACGAGATACTTTTTCAACAACATTTTGTATAAAAACTGATTTTGTGACGTCATTATACTTTTTGAAATAGAAATTTTTAAATTATTTCTAAGTTGAATAAATACTTTCTTGCATATTTGGAAAAATGTTTAATGAGAACCGATATTCTTTGTGACACTGATTTTGAACTTCCAAGATATTAATTATTTATTAGTTTCGTAATAGTTCTAATGTCGGTATATAAGATGATTTGATTTGAAGTTGGGATCCCGTGGTAGGGAACGAGTCGGTAGTGTGTGATCAAAACGCATCCTCTGATATCTAACAGCATGTTCACACTATGCACATGCACCTGCCCCTGCTCCTGCCGCTGTCGAGTATATTGCTCGAAATACTTCCGCGGAGGTATCAATGCGAGAGAGTGTCCACACACTGCCGTCACACTCTTCACACGCCAATATGAGTAAGCGAGATAGCTATACATTCCACAAGCGTTCGTGCTGCCGTTCCTTTGACTCGCACTCGAAAAGCCGACATTCGAGGGAGCACGGGAAGTGGCAGCGGCATGACGAGTAGCAGCGCGAGTAACATGTTCACATGCTCGCGCTGCCCACTTCCCTTACTATTTCCCTGCCCATATTGGCATCGTGTGAACGTGCTATAAGAGGATCCACATATAATTCCACTTGATCAATATTGTGGGATAATATTTTGCATAATGTGGCTGCCGGCTGTCTGATTCCCAGAACAAGGATGAATGAATGCAGGAGTTTCTTCACTGCAAGGCAAGCCAAGGTCAGTTGCATCACGTTGCAATATGCAATGCTGCAGTCTACAGTAGTGTAGACAATTGAGCCCCTGGGGCTATTCTGGTGTGATGCGCGTGATTGCTACCGTGACCTTGTTTAGACCTCTCTTGGGGCTACTATTGCGTTACAAATAGTATTCCGCGGACGGTGGAGTAAGCGGGTTTCGAGTGGAGGCCAGTTGTTGGACTACCTCTGGCCAGATGGACCGATGACTTAAAAAAGGCGGCTGGTAGTGACTGGCTGGCGAAAACGAGAGGTCGTGACCTATGGCGTACCCTGGGGGAGGCCTACGTCCAGTAGTGGACTGCAATAGGCTGATGTAATTACAAATTGTATTGGTGTGGTGTAATATGTGTCATTAACTATCAATTACTGTGTCTATATAGACTTTGTTGTGATGTACTGTCATACATCTATTTATCATTTCTTTGACTAACCAATTCTTGTTTATAGGGTGACCCGTATATTGACGCCCAAAGACAAAATTAGGATGCCTTGTACTGAGGGGTATCCGTTGTGTTCGGCGATTTTTTGTAGTTTCCGAGTTTTTCAACTTCTAAAGTTGTATTAAAAATTCGACTGGCAGGCTTCTGCTTGCTTTTTTTAACTTCCGTAACTTTTTAAGGTCTTTTTGAGCATGATTTGTACTTCCTAGCATACAAAAAAAGAAAAAATGCCTGTTAGTCGATTTCTTCTCATACAACTTTAAAAGTTAAACGTAGAGACCTCAGTACAAGGCATTCAAATTTATTCTTCGGATGTCACTGTTTGGGCCACCCTGTTTTTTTTTTTATTAATTATGGGTTTGCTCCTGACTTTAGTCTAGGTCATAGATTATTTATTTATAATCGGGATCTCTGAAACGGCTCCAACAATTCCATGGCGTTTTGCGTGTAGGATGTGTCGGGGGCGAAATATCTATCCATGTGTGTTCCATTTTACAAAAAACGCGTTTTACGTTTTTGGGTCAAAAACTTGCTTGTTGACCCACTTATTTCTACATTTTTAAATGCCATTTTGTATGCTTAACCAGATGTTTGTACGAAATCAAAGTCTTTTGCAAACATATAAGGTGTTTGTAAAAGGGACAGCTTACGACACACCCTTCTGGCCTAGATAGTAGCCAGTGGAATGGAAGGTGTATCAATGTATCAAGTACATTTAAAGTAATCTAAGTAAGGGAAAAGTTGTCTAGCGAGTTGGGTTATTGCAGTACGTGACTACGCTTTGATTGATGGATAATAAATTGATTACCTACTTCTAGAACACATAAGGTCCGTCTATTCTAGGTTCAACATATATTTTCTTGACATATTTTTTTTCATTGCGAGAATTCTAAACGCATACACGCCTGTGCCTATATACCTTGCTGGGTAGGCAGAGCGTAAACGACCGTAAACAAGCAACATTTACATACGAAAAGAAGAAGAAGAAGTAAAAATTATTTCATTTCAGCAAATTCTGCCCGAAATGTTACTATCAGTTACGAAATGAACGAATTCTATTCGACCTTGATCGCCTTATCGCTGCTTAGGTAAACGGTTTACAATATCAAAGTTACACACGATAAAAAATGTACTCAGGATAACAAAAAGTACCATTCAACAATGAGTAATCTTGAAAGAAATAACTCGTGTAAATCTTACGGAACTAAAACGGCGTAGTTGTACGTATGATCATCGATTATACTTTACTATCCATCTACTACCTACACAGGGAGTAACGTAAAGGGTAGAACAAGCCGAAAGGATGTCAAGTTGCTAATGAAATTGAACAACTATTTCCTCGTATGCTCATTTAACATGTTGCACCCTAAAACACGATCTTTAACGAGACCTTTAGGCTCTCCCTTTATACAAGGTGGGCCAACTTTAAAAGTTGAATAACTCTGAAACTTTATAAAAAATCGAGGGACATACAATGGGTGTGATTCGGATACCCCTCAGTATAAGGCATTCAAAATTCAAATTATGTCTTTGGACGTCACTGTTCGGACCATCCTGTATAGCTGTAAATATCGTATCTATCACTTTTTTCCTTTTTTTATCCTTGGTACAGTACATACATACACATATCACGCCTATAATCCCTCGCGGGGTAGGCAGAGCGTAAACGGCTGTAAAAAACGGATATTTACGCCACGTCTGACAATCATTTGAGGGTCATTTGAAATATTGTGTATCACCATAGTGACAGGTTGTCAGCCCATCGCCTAAATTTGCAATACACACCCTCAAGTCCCTTAGTCGCTTCTTACGACACCCACGGGATAGAAATGGGGCGATGCTATTCTAAGCCGGCATCACACGGCTAAAGTACCTAGTTAATAATGGCTACAGCTTGTTCGTTTGTTGTAATTTTACACCTACGAATACACAGGTACGAATTGATGGGAAACGTAGCACTTTAATTAGCAAAGCTAAATGCAGTTTAACCGCCGAGATCTTTTTACTTTATGAACAGGCAAAAAGTGTTTGATAAAACCCGTCTGGTTGTGCTTAGAGGGGTGTTATTTCCGACACTTATGTGGGTATGGGAGTGAAAGTTGGGTATGGCAGAAAAAGCATGAAAGTAAGAAGTATGATTGGAGTGAAATTGAGTGACAGGATAAGGAATAGCGTGAAAAGGGGACGTTGTGGTATAAAGAAGATGTAGTGACTGGTGTAGAAAAGGGTATGCTTAGATGGATTGGTCATGTAAATGAATGAAAGAAGATTAATGAAACAGGTGTATATGGCAAGTGTGGATGGGAACGTTGGAAGGGGAAGACCTCGACGAACGTACCTCGATCAAAACGGGGACGTGCTAATGAAAGGTCAGTTCAAGAGTACCTATACCGACGAGCATGCATTAAGAATGTAGAGAAAGAGAAAAATTTGTATTATGTAGAACGAAGTAGTCTCTGCCTAACGGGTTTTACTTCTTCATCGGAATCCCCTTAGTTGGTGCAGAGCTAAGAGCTAATTTAAACGTGTGATAATCGTATTTAATAGCAACAATATCTCTAGTATTAGTCATACATAATGTCACATGTTTCAACCATATGATCATTCTACTTGGTATCATCGCCGTTTTTTTGTACTAATGATTCATCTTTCGAGACTGGTTTTTGTTGGACTTTGTTTTTGTACTCAGGTGTTTGATCTCTTACTGTGCTTGATGTAATAGTTATCGAACTTGTTATACATATACCGTGATTACTGATTATTCATAATCATAGTGAATCATGCTCAATGAATGCTATCAAATTTTTTATTTATAGTAACATTTTTGACGTGGAGCGGCGAAAACATCTGGCGATAGTGGTAATTTAAATGTTTACTACATTCGGCAAGCGAAACGTTGGACATCCTCCGGCCATATGGACCGATATAACTTATGTAATACTATACAAACGAGGTACATTTTAAAACGACTGATTTATTTTGTGAAGTCACTGTACACTATTTAGGATGTCGTCAAAATAGATACTTTTAAATTGTTTCTAAGTTTAATTAATCTTATCTAGCATATTTTAAAAATATACATACATATATCACGCCTTTTTCCTTTGCGGGGTATGCAGAGTGTCGTCGTCGTAGTTGTCATCGTCGTCGCTATAGTGACAGGTTTTGAAAAACCATGAATGAGAACTATTCCACTTTTGAAAACTGATTTTAAACATACAAGTCTCGTATTACAATATGAAGATAACCGAGAGGGAATCAAGTAGTTAGGTAATAGAGTTACTTCTTATGATGGAAAAACCTTACTCCCGTAAGAAAACGGGTAGTAAATAACAGGTGACACTTTTAAAGTTTCTATTAGCTGATTCGGGAGCTGCAGGTTAATCTAGAATGTAAATAAATAGTCAAACTCTAACATTATTAATTTTTGGACATCCTTTCCTTCTACTTAAGACCTCTTTGGCGTTATCTTAAACTTGACATTTTCACTATCTTTAACATTATTTTATTGTAATTAATTTGACATTATTAACTCCAATTATTATTATTTATCAATTAATTTCATATAAATAATTATAAATTTTGCATGCCTAATTTAGGTACAATAATGTGAAACAAAATTAAAATTTACCACCTAATGTATATACCACTGTTCAGCAAACAAATATGATTACAAATACAAATTATTTATTTAATAAACATAATTACTAATTATCAGGCTTAACTATTTCCTAAACTAAGAATAGTAATTCCTGTGTCTTAGGTAAACAGTTTACCAACATAATTGATCTAAATTATAAAATATACAATTAAAATAAACTTAAATACACTTTAAAAGTAAAAGGAAAAGGATTACAGATTACTGATCACTGATTAACGCAATACAATTATAAATTTACGTAGGTATGTTGATATTTTGAACCGGCGGCGGCGCCACAGGCGACCAGCTCAAATATACTGAATGCGGAAGCTAGTCGCTTGGATTCCACTAGCTTAACCTGGAACTGGCAGCACGCCAGGAGTTCCATTCTCGGCTGCCACTCAGTCGGTGCACATGTTTTCAGGCGAAAGAGAATCTTGAGTGGAATGTTTTTTCAGAAAAAATGTATTCGAGGAATGACACGTTTTTAACTTGTTTAGCAATGTTTAGGGTAAGGTGTACAGTTTTATTTGTTGATTCATTCACCTATATTTGACTACCTTGTTATATAGGATATGCCAACAATGATACATTTTTAACTTGTTTTAGAAATGTTAAGGGATAGGTGTACAGTTGTTAGTTAAATTTTTTGATTCATTTACCGATAGCGAAATGTCAAGACGGGCTGGTGATATGGAACAACTTTTCCCAGGGAACATAAGTAAAAAATTAGATCTCCCATACGAAATTGCTGATCAGCTGATTTGGGTATCTATGGAAGCTCAAAACAAGTTCCTTCGGGAAAGTTGTTCCTTATCACCAGCCCGTCCACTGTTTTCAGTATCGGTCACAAGTAAAACTTCACTCGATATTTTCAGCTTTGTTTTATTATTTACCGTGTGATGCCGGCTTAGAATAGCATCACCCCATTTCCTTCCCGTCGGTGTCGTAAGAGGCGACTAAGGGACTCGAGGGTGTGTATTGCAATTTTAGGCGATGGGCTGACAACCTGTCACTATGCCGAGACACAATTTGAATGCAGAATCTTTTTTACTATTATGGAACTTGTCTTGTTGATTGTTCAACCGTAAAAAACAACTGACGATCCGGGGATTCGGCCCCTCAACCAGTTTTCCGAATGACCCTCAAATATTTGTCAGACGTGGCGTAAATGGCAGTTTTTTGCGGCCGTCTACGCCCTGCCTACCCCGCAAGGGATAATAAGTGTGATATGTGTGTGTGTGTGGGTGTGTGTTTTATTATATCCTTTGAACACACACGTCAAGCGGTGCGCTGAGTTGCAACACATTACACGCGAATAATGGCGACTATTGTAGAGTTAGAGATAATCAAACGAGATGCGCACGCGCCTGCCAGTGTTGCAACACAACACCAACACATGCTTCACATTTAACACAGAATACACTACACCATGGCAACTAGATAACTGATAGGTAGGATGGATGTGGATTATAAATGTAGGTATAAGGTGTAGTGCCAGTCTCAAATTCCACCTTCACTTGTAGAGCGTGCGGAAAATTATGCCGCTCCCGTATCGGCTTATACAGCCATGAAAAGTCTTGCCTCAGACACTGATTAAATCGTCTGTCACAGACGTGTGAGGCCATTGATGATGATGATGATAAGGTGTAGTAAAATGGATTTAATGCACTTACAGTGCTGTTTTATAGTATTTGGCAGTACCTAGTAGCATTTGGTAGTGGGCCCATGGTACCGGGTACAAGCCCCGGCCGCTGTTAAATAATGAAAATTGAAAAAATATAGGTACCGCAAGTGCGTACCGAAACACAAACAGATATACTTGGTACATACATCAGCAGAGTTGAAATTATTAATTCACTTGATTCACAATCTGTGTTGTGAAATACCAGACGTCCAGATGGTTGTTGTAGCACATCGCATTACAATTTTACGGTAAAACAATTACACAATACGTAAGAATGCAAGTACGTCTGCATTCTTCTTGTAATTGGCTGATTTAATTGACCGTGTGTTGCGACCTCTGGCCCATCCCTAGTGTTGTATATTGCTATAGTCACAGGTTGTCAGCTCATCGCCTAAAATTGCAATACACGTGTTACCCTCGTCTCCCTTAGTCGCCTTCTACGGCACTCACTTGAAAGAAATCAGGTGATGCTTTTCTAAGCCGGCATTACACGGCATAGCAGAGTTTAAATTATACTATTTAATAAACTAAAATGTTGACAAATATTTGTCAGATGTGGCGTAAATGTCAGTTTTTGCGGCCGTTTACGCTCTGCCTACCCCGCAAGGGACAATAGGCGAGATATGTGTATGTGTATGTATGTATAAACTTAACTGTCGTTAATAAAAAGCGGCAGATTGAACTCGCTGTTACTTTTTTGTTGCGCTTTATCGCGACGTATTCAGACGGTGGTCCTTAATTATTCATATAATTGATTCACAATCTGAGTTGTGAAATACCAGATGTCCAGATGTTTGTGGCACATCGCATTACAATTTCACGGTAACACAATTACACAATACGTGAGAATGCAAGCAAGTCTGCATTCTTATTATTATTATTATTATTATTATTATTAACCATTTATTGCACACAAGAAACATTACAAGAGAAAATATACAAAGAATGACGACACAACAGGACAACTTATTTCTACTAAGAAATTTCTTCCAGCTGACCTACAGAAAGTGAGACTTCTACAAGACAGGCATATTGGGCGTGCACAATTACTTATTTAAATAAATAAATGCCAATAAAAATATATAAATACTTTCATAAATAAACATACATAATATATTTCATACATATATTATATGAATACTACCTAAACTGAACTAAACATATGATTAACTATAATACATACATAGCTATAATATACCTAATTTACTCGGATAGTGAAAGATAGTGCTCTCTTACTCTCTTCTTAAAGACAGCGATGGAAGGGCTGTCTCGAACAATGTGTGGTAGTGAATTCCATAACCTAACCGCATGAACAGTAAAGGAATATGAATAAAAATCAGTATGATGGTGAGGAATGGCAAGAACCGTTCTAACATTAGAACGACAAGGCTTGTCCAGTGGACGAGAGAATTTAAAGCGCTCACGCAAATAGATAGGGGCGCACGGGTTATATAAAATGTTGTATAGCGAACAAAGAATGCGAGTATTCCTGCGGAATCGAATCGGGAGCCACTTGAGCTGTTTGCGAAACTGGGAAACGTGATCATACTTACGGAGTCCGAAAACAAACCGTATGCACAGATTCTGGAGACGCTCAAGCTTATTTAAGAGCTCCTCTGTGGCATCAGGGAAACAAGAATCGGCATAGTCCAGTACCGGAAAGAGAAGAGATTGTACCAGAGAGATTTTAGTTTTTAGGGGCAAGAGACTTTGAAGTCGTTTAAGCGAGTGAAAAGAGTAATGAATTTTCCTGCTGAGCTCATTGACGTGAGGGATCCAAGTCAGATTGGAATCAAATATAACCCCAAGATTCTTAGCGGTACTAGTATAAGCAATGGCGGTTCCATTGTAAATGACAGGTGGGATACAGCAAAAATCCAACTGCTTATACATGTATCTGCTACCCAAGATCAATACCTGCGACTTTTTAGGATTTACCAACAGACCAAATGATGTTGCCCAAGCGCTTATTTTAGTGAGATCTAAATTGATTCCATCGACTGCACCAATTATATCAGCAACATTGAAATGTCGATATATTTGCAAGTCATCCGCGTAGAGATGGAAGTTTGATGAGATTTTTGAAGTGACGGTGTTAATAAAGATACTAAAAAGAAGAGGAGAGAGTACGCCACCCTGTGGAACTCCCGCAACAAGGTCACACCAGTCAGAGGAGACCTCATCAGAGCATACCCGCTGCGAGCGACCACGAAGGTAAGAGTCAAACCAGGCTATTACTGGAGAAGAGATGTTAAGAGAACGAAGTATTGAAAGGAGAACATCAAAATCTACAGAATTAAATGCGCTGCTAAAGTCAAGCAAAGTAAGGATGGTCAAAGATTTTTCATCCATAGCAGATCGGATGTCATCTGTGACTTTAATCAATGCCGTTACAGTGCTGTGACCAGGTCTAAAACCGGATTGAAATTGAGAAAGTAGATTATTTGATGTAACATAGTCAGCAAGCTGCTTATGGACGATGTGCTCAAGGACTTTAGATAGGAAAGGAAGTATGGATATAGGTCGAAACTCGGAGAAGGATGAAGGATTGGACGTTTTAGGGAGAGGAATAATGTTTGCACGTTTCCATGCGGAAGGGAAAGAACTTGATGCCAGGGAAAAGTTAAAAATGTGTGTCAGAATAGGCAAAAGTTCTGGAAGAAGCAAGGAAAGCATACGGGAACAAAGGTTGTCATCGCCCACAGCAGTTGAAGAGATGGAGAGAAAATGTTTCTTAACATCTTCCCCTGATACGGAATTGAAGCTGAAAGAGCAACACGCTGGTAAATTTTGGCAAGAGAGATGGAATAAGGTGCTAGATTTTACGGTGTCATCAATAAAAACTGGAGGAAGAGAGAAATGTTTATTGAGATCGTTTAGATTTAAACCAACACCAGAAGAAGAAACCGTCGACTTGCCAATTCCAAGCGTTTTAAGGAAATTCCAAACACGGGTAGGATCACAGGCCTCAATCGAGTTGTGTATGTGGCGCCTTCTCGCATCTCTACACATCCGACTGCAACGGTTTCTTAGGAATCTGTAACGCGCTAAATGTTGATCTGTTGGACATCGCTTAAACCGCTTTTTTGCACGGTCGCGCTTACCCATCATATCTTTAATATCCTGAGTGAGCCAAGGAGCAGGAACGTGTTTAATTTTGACTTTCTTGATGGGGGCGTGAGTGTCATACAGTTTCAAGACATGCTCGCTAAAAAGTTTGACCTTCTCATCGATCAGGTCAGCGTCAAGAACAGAATTCCAGTCGATACTGGAAGCATCTCGCCGCAACTTCTCCAAGTCAATGCCCCTGAAGCTACGTAAGAAACGATATTCGGGTTTACGCCGGGGGGGTCGAATTTTGTATGAAAGATAAATTAAATCGTGGTATGAGAAGTTTGCGGGGAACTGACCGTGCACAGCAACCAGATCGGGAGATGAAGAAATTAGCAGATCAAGAAGAGAGGGCACGCAGTTTGGAAAGTGGTGTGTTGCAGATAGAGGAAGAATATGGAGATTGACCGAGGATAAGAGTGACTGTAGTCTATTAGTCCTGGAGTCATCTTTAATTAAACATGTGTTGAAGTCACCCAACAACAGAGTATGATCATAGTTTGGGCAGTGTGTGCATAATAGGTTTTCCAAAGAATTAAAATAATCAATGTGAAGAGAAGCACTATAATACACAGCAAGTAGAATCTTTTGGTGATGTAGGGTGACCTCAATAAACAGATGTTCCGCAGTTCCAGTGTAGGGACTAGGTGACACACTAACAACTTTATGAATAATTTCACTACGAAGGTAGATGGCCACACCACCGCCACCCTTACCGATTCGGTCATTTCGAATAAGTTTGTAGCCTGGAAGAGGAAATTGAGAAGATAATAAAGAAGGCTTGAGAAAGGACTCGGATATAAGAATTGCATCTACAGAAGAATTACTAAAAGTTGCCAGAAGATCAGGGTAATGGCTGGGAATACTCTGCGCGTTAATATGTACTCTGTATTCTTCTTGTAATTGGCTGATTTAATTGACCGTGTGATGCGACCTCTGGCCCGTCCCTAGTGTTGTATATTGCTATAGTGACAGGTTGTTAGCTCATCGCCTAAAATTACAATACACTTGTAACTGTTGTAACCCTCGCCTCCCTTGGTCGCCTCATACGGCACTCACTTGAAAGTAAATCAGGTGATGCTATTCTTAGCCGGTATCACACGGCACAGCAGAGTTTAAATCATACTATTGAAACTAAAATATAGACATAACTGTAGTTAGTAAAAACCGGCAGATTGAACTCGCTGTTATTTTTTTGTTGCGCTTTATCGCGACGTATTCGGACCAGTCGATGGTCCTTAATTATTCATACACTTGATTCACTATCTGTGTTGTGAAATACTAGATGTCCAGATGGTTGTACACTTGTAGCACATCGCATTACAATTTCACGGTAACACAATTACACAATACGTGAGAATGCAAGTACGTCTACATTCTTCTTGTAATTGGCTGATTTAATTGACCGTGTGTTGCGACCTATGGCCTGTCATAGGTATCTCTCTGCCACATAGGAACACTAGGGATATAAGTATCATAAATAGATACATCACGCCTATATTCCTTGCGGGGTAGACATAGCGTCAAAGGCCGTAAAAAATAACATTTACGCCACTGGCAAACATTTGAGGGTCATTCAGAAAATTGTGTAACTGAACCTTATCCTCTATAAAATCCAAAATAATAGATTTTAATTTCTTATGTGACTCCAGACCCCAGTCCAAGATATCTCACCCAGTCCAGGCTGGTTAAGTCTGTAGGGCGCAGATCGCTTTCACGACAACTGACACTCAGAGAAACATTCAAAGCGAAGGTTTCACTAACGTCTTAGCTCAAATGCAATAAAATCTCAATTTCACTCGGAAAGAGAGAGAATTCCACTGTATAATAACGTTCGGATGAAAAACCCAAACTGCTATTTGATATACTAATCAGAGACAAATGATACAATCACTTGCTTGATTTTCTATCTTTAAACAACCTATAAATTAACGTTGATACAATTATTGACATTAACAAATCTCAATAATTGCCGCTAATAGGTTGACGTTGTTGTATAATAAACATAAATATTATTAAATAGTGATCATCTAGTGGCCAAGTCCACGATGTTTGTAGTAACCCAGATAATTTTGAGTCACTTACTTGCCATCAGAAAGAATCTATACTCTCTTATTTTGAGCCTTCGTTTAGTTCTATCGCATGAAAGAAATTATTGTGCCTTTAATTTCTTAAAGAAAAAAAAAAATTTTTTATGCATCCCAAGGTTTATCCCTGAAACACATAATATATCCTTAAATAGAATAAAATGTCGTTCACGGCGAACCATGGACGACATCTACATCTTGGTTATATGAACGCTTGATATAAGAAACGCATCTCCTCCATTTTATTAATTACTGCTTATGCTCTTGAACTAAGCTTCCACAAAAGACTTACCATTCAGAAAGAAGATTTTTAAGATTTTCAGAGATCCTCTATCAAGAAGACCCCATCAACCAACTTCAATCTTAAATAAAAAATAAAATGGGGTGGAGAAGGTAGGGAGGCTCCCGTCCCGCATCTCTACGATGACCCTCTTCCAGTACAGCATCCCCAGATGCCATACCTGCAGGATCCCTCCGTTTCACCAAAATGCCATCGGTTGCTTACAGGACTCTGTAAGCTATGAACGTCTCCGTTCATGTGCAGTTGGTTGCAAGCCAAACAGTCTACTTCATCGATCAGATGAAAATAGAACTCCGATATCTCGTACATAGTCCTTTAGACTTATCAGAATTCTATTGTAGTACTGTTTCATCATTAGTTAGTTTTCTTGGATAATATCCATAACTTTACAGTTCCAGTTAGCCAAATACCTTGGTTGTCACACAGACAGGCCGGATTCCCAGCGGTATTCTAAAGAGTCATACAGTTACTATCTGTCACACAGACAGGACCAGTAACCCGGTCGTGATGCGTTCGAGTGGTTGCAGCTTAATTCATTCTTAAGCTAACAAAGTGCTTTTGGGCATGCCATGGACTGGCAGCACTTGTTTATATACTTATTTCATTACTCCATAGAGTTTTGACCTGCAACCTAGGTCGTCTTGCGTTCGATCTCTTTCATAGATAAATGGTTAGTACTAGCAGTATTAAGCTGCGATAAAGTTAATTCAATTATCAGATGCGGCAGCCACACAGACAGACCAATAAACCGACTAATCAGTTAGCCTCGCTGAAGTACTCCGTACAAATTTGACATAAGTAGGAGGGGTCTTACAACCACTATCGTTCCACGACTACCACCCCTTTCAGCGATTTATTAGATACCTGCGAGGATTGTTATGCTTTCGCCCCTCTCTTCTGCATCTTCGCTTCATGGAATGCACCGTTTCACTCCTATCAGCCATCATATACCTAGAGTCATGTTTATCAGCTGCATCTGATTTGGGGTTCAGTGTCATCCCCCCTATGTCAGTTTCATAAATGAAATAGACTTGAATTACTTTATTATTTTATACTCCTTAGAGTGACCTGCAACTTTGGTCGTATTGCGTTCGAGTGCACACCTCAATGTGCCAAGTAGAGGGGACTAGCGCTAATCTTAAGACCGCTTAGTATTCCCCACTTAACCACGTTAGAGTTATGATAGAGCCTCTTATCTGTTGGTATCTGACAAAGTCAAACGATAGCCATAGCACTGCTTGTGTCCGTCTTGGCGCAACACTAACTCAAAAGATGTTTCACAATTCAAAATGATCCATGAGATACGCAAAACCAACTCTGTTCCTTAAGCTACTAAGATAGTCCTGTTTGTAGACATTACGTAGCCTGCCGACTACGATGTCTCTTCAATTCTTTTATAATTCATTAACATCTCGTACGCAGTCACCGTTTCCCGAATAAGTATTCCGTATGACCTAGACATGCAACAATTATAGAATCGAAATAGTACAAACATTTCCTCTCTATAACTCGCGGTCAAATGTATAGCGTGCTCTATACATGCCATCAAGCGCTTGACGTACCTCGAACTTGTGGAGCATAAATCATCAAATCATTCATTACTAAATCTTTGAATCATTTATCCAAGCTATCGTAATCTCAGCCATCTACTACTAAGACCAGAGGTTATCTATATGTCTGTTCAAAATGGTAACGTTGTATCAGTACAATTACATACTGTGATACTGCTTAGGGCCCAACGAAACCCATCTTTGCAGGCGGCTGTATGCCAGATATGTCATTTAAATAATATAAAATTGCTGCCTTCAAGCTCAGGGTGCAGACTTTTACCCATCCGCGCCCATAGGAAATTTTCCTATTTTTATGTGATTCCCTCTTAATCACTTTTTATATGTTGTTCCAAAACATATTTCATCGCTAACGATGTCTTTCTTAAGAGTAAAATAAATTTACAACTTTTTAATCAAATTTCCCAAATTCGATTTTTATTTATATAGAAAATTTTATATTTTCTGATCGAAGGTCTAATGGCTTACCAAACCATTTAAAACATATTATTTTATGTTTCTAGACATAATTTATTACTTTCCACCGATCGCCTATTCAATCGGTGAAACTTCGATTTTTCATCTCCCGGCTCACCGCACCGATACTCCCCCTATGTATATGGATGCTACGAACCGGTCGGCCGCACGTCGTTTTCAGGTGATTTTCAGACTATGTCTTTTTCCACTTTTTATGCATGTTATCGATAGATAATGCTATTAATTAGTGTTTTTAAAGATTTCAGGCCTTTTCATCGATTATATTCGATTTTATAAGGATTTTAAAATAATTTCCAAAATTTCGGCTATGTCCAATTTTTGCTCGAAATTCGGCTATGTCCCAGAAAATATTTTTATTTTCTTTTTATGTTATTTTTGATTCAGGGTCGGAAGCCACAATTGTATTTTGCTGTAGTGACAGGTTGTCAGTCCAACGCCTAAAATTGCAATACACGTGTAATCCTCGAGTCCCTTAGTCGCCTCTTACGACACCCACGCCCACGCACGACACGATACCACACATACTCAACAAGCAAGTTATTCTTATTAAGACCTTAAGTATCGTGAAATGCCTAAAATCGCGTCAATCAAATGTTGAAAAAACTTGTAAATCAGTAAAGAAAACAATAGTGTTGTAAATTGATTTACAAATATTATTTTGGATTGAATAGAATTGCAATTTTATGTTGTGTTTAACTATAAAAACCTGTTTCGGTCACTAAATGTAAATGTTCTCCAACACGGCTTTAATTATTTGGTTTGTTCTTACACGCAATAAAAGACGTACATACATAGGTACATATGTCACGCCTATAATTCCTTGCGGGTTAGGCAGAGCGTAAAGAACCGTAAAAAAACGGACATTTACGCCGCGTCTGACAAATATTTGAGGGTCATTCGGAAAACTGTGTATCACCGTAAAGACAGGTTGTCAGCCCATCGCCTAAAATTGCAATACGCGCTCTCGAGTCCCTAAGTCGCTTGTTACGACACCCACGGGAAAGAAATGGGGTGATGCTATTCTAATCCGGCCTCACACAGCAAAACAATAAAATATATTAACACTAATAATATTTTGGGTTAAGAGTTTCAATTTTATCTCGCATATTACACGTGAAAAGTATTGAAAAGCGCGGAAGTTTGCAAGAAATCTGATAGGGTGTTTCTCTCTGACGCAGCGGCAATGAAAGGGACAGTCGCTTTACCCTATTTAGCGCCTTGAATTGTTCTTTTATTGAAATTTGTTTCAACCTTTGTCCGAAATGCCCTCTTTAATAAATCTAACCCAATCATTCGGCGCGTTGCATTCGATTCATCTGTTAAATTTTTATTGTACAGTCATTCGCATAATTTTATTTAATCACTACAACGCTAATAGTAGTAATGTTCAATTGTAATACCTATTTTCTGTCGGAAACTATCTCTGTGTTTTAAGCTTGTATTACCATACTAAGTTGTTTATGTGACTATTTGTTTCGAATAAATAATTAAAAAAAAACATAGCACAACATACACTGAAAATATTAATCAACTTAGGCAAGACTGCCGTGTGGTGCCGGCTTACAATAGCATCAGCCCATTTTTACCCGCGGGTGTCGTAAGTGACATATGGATGAATCTAGGAAATGGGCAATAGAACACCTTGCACTGCGCACGCCAATCCGCCTGCCAAGCGTGGTGATTATTCCAAATAATACCCGATTGGGAAAGAAACATGTGGCTGTTAAGTAAAAAAGTAAAAACGGCATCCTTGACTTTGGTGTCAGAATCTGAGTCCCTGAGATTTTTTTGTGAAGTGGGAGGTTATTATACACATGAAACCCGATCTCCGGGAAAGAAATGGGGTAACGCTATTCTAAGCCGGCATAACACGGTCGACTTTATAAGTGAAATAATTATAGTGTTTCTGTCAGCGACTGTACTTTCGTTCCCCTGCCTTTGTCTCCACATTTGACCCTCGGCTAATGTGGATTTATTTTATTACGCTCTATGACTGTTCCTATACAATGGCCTCAATTCGGGATATCAATTCTCTTTACTTACCTTAAATTAGTGCCGTCATTTTCCGACAAAAAAGTTTAGAAGAAGAAAGGAGATATTTTAGTCATGTCATGTCTTATAATTTGACGAAAAATACGTGTTATCTATCAAAATAAGGCGACGATCAAAACAATGGCGACTAAATTTACTAGAAACATGACAGGAATTAAATATCTCCTATGCCGGCTTAGAATAGCATCACCCCATCTCTTTCCCGTGGGAGTCGTAAGAGGTGACTAAGGGACTCGAGGGTGTGTATTGCTATTTCAGGCGATGGGCTGACAACCCCTCAAATATTTGTCAGACGTGGCGTAAATGTAACTTTTTTGCGGCCGTTTACGCTCTGCCTACCCCGCAAGGGATTATAGGCGTGATATGTGTATGTGTGTTGTTGGGGGGAATTCTGGTTAGTTGAGTTATGCGCCCACGCAGAACTGGGTGATCTATTTTCAACGGAGGGGAAGCCCGATCACACGTGTTTAGTTTAATGTGTTGAGGTGTACGGGAAACAGAATGGAGATCCTTTAGAATCTTTGTAAAATTGCGGATATACATGGAGTAACAAATAAGGTATAACAAGCCAAAAGGTGGTCAAGGTACCTACTCACAAAACTAAACAACTTTTGGTCAAAATAATTAAGTAGAAGTAGGTGGTTGAAAAACTCTGTCACCAGGGTTCATAGAGTCGTTGGACGACTTGGTGTCCTACACAAAAAGAGAGAGATAAAAAAAACTGCATCTCATATACAAAATTTGCCGATCAGCTGGTTAATTTACTATGTAGAAAGTTCAATTATGTAAAATATTTCGACCTATGTTTCATGAGGAAAATTGTTTAGTTTCATGAGTACCCTGAACTCCTTTCGTCTTGTTATATCCTTTTTGTACATAAATGGTCGAAAAAAGTCAAATATATTTTTAGCTTCCATAGGTGTAACCTAAATCTGCTGATGGGCTGTTTTGTATGGAGGGTGCAATATTTTTTTCATATTCCGACCTATGTTTCTAGGGGAAAGTTGTTCCTTATCACCAGCCCGTCTTGAGATTTCGCTAATTCGAAATTTTAATAGTGACCGCACTAGTCAAATTTCACCCTATATACACGGCAGATAATATAAAGTTACGCTTCATTGTATATCCTAGTTCTTACAATATTAGCAAGTTTGACAAAACATCAAAACAACGCAGCGTGCTGCCCGCTTAGAATAGCATCACCCCATTGCGGTCCCACGAGTTTTCCTGGAGGCGACTGAGGGACTCGTGGGCTTCGCGGCTGACAACATGTCACTATAGCGATACACGACCCTCAAATATTTGTATAATAGAAGTGCCGATATAGACCGTTTTTACGGTTAACACCCTGCAAGGGATAAAGGCGTTATATGTCTGTGTGTTTGTGATACTGGTCTGTTCTTTTGGAGTGACGAAAATATGTGTTAATTGCTACGGAGTCTTTCAAAAAGTATGTGGCTCCCCGGCCCCTTGAGTTACAAGTGTTACAACTTACTTCTACCACAATATAACAAGCTTTCTACGAGGTATTAACGTGATTATCGATTGGTTCCAGGGCGCGTGGTGTGCGGGGCTTGCGGCGGCAAATGCAGCGGCGAGGTGCTGCGCGTGTCCGACAAGTACTTCCACACGGCGTGCTTCACGTGTCGCACGTGCAGCGCGTCCTTGGCACGCGGCGGCTTCTTCGCTAAAGACGGACATTATTACTGCCCCCAGGTGAGATACTAGTTCACGACACTTTCACTAGATGGCGCTGAAGACAGAAGTGCACTAGAACCAAGCTCCTGAAACGCGCAAGTAAAGCATTCTTGGCAATTATGTTGAATATGTTGAATTTGCTACCGCAAAACGACGCCTGTGAAATGGAAATGGCGTGCAGCGCATCCTTGGCACGTTGCGGATTCTTCGCTAAAGACGGACATTATTACTGCCCCCAGGTGAGCTACTGGTTCACGACATTTTCACTAGATGGCGCTCAAGACTAAACTGAAGCAGAACCAAGCTCCTGAAACGCGCAAGTAAAGCATTCTCGGCAATTTACGTAAATACACACTTGTATTAATTATTATTGCGCCAGTGAATTGGAAATGGCTTGCAGCGCAACCTTGGCACGTGGCGGGTTCTTCGCTAAAGACGGACATTATTACTGCCCCCAGGTGAGCATTTGTTGCTAGTTCTCAACACTTTCTCTAGATGGCGCTCGAGACGAAATCACACCAGAACCAAGCGCGCAATTAAAGTGTTTGCTACCGAAAACGGTGCCTGTGAAATAGAAATAGCGTGCAGCGCGTCCTTGGCACGTGGCGGGTTCTTCGCTAAAGACGGCCATTATTACTGCCCCCAGGTGAGCTACTAGTTCACGACACTTTCACTAGATGGCGCTCGAAACCAGGCTCCTGAAACGCGCATGCAAAGTATAAAGTATACACACTTGTATACCTCTTTTATTATATTTTAAATTTGCTACCGCAAAATGGCGCCTGTTAAATGAAAATGGAGTGCAGCGCATCCTTGGCAAGTGGCGGGTTCTTCGCTAAAGACTGCCATTATTACTGCCCCCAGGTGAGATACTTAGTTCCCAAAATTTTCTCTAGATGGCGCTTGAGACGAAATTGCACCAGAACCAAGCTCCTGAAACGCGCAATCAAAGTGATATCGGCAATTTCTTATTTTATATATTTTTTAATTTGCTACCGAAAGCGGCGCGAGTGAAATGGCGCAAAATCTGCAGCGGCCTTTAAGTCTTCAACATGCGGTAGTTTTGTGTCGGTACCTATAGCACTATTAGCACTACTACAAAAGTACCTTGTTACTGCATAGCGGTTCGTTGCAGTTGCGGCGATATCACGTTCTATCACGCTACGAATAAATCTTTACTTAAACTAGCGGAAAGCCAGCCTTAATTTTGTTTGTTTAGTTTTAAGGTTATATTTCTTTTAAGCCTAGTAAAATATCCTGTGCAAGTGTTGTCATTCATTCGCGGATGCAGTGAATTTCTGCTGTGAATGTAACATCTTGCATTTCGTTTATTATACTCGTACGTCATGCCTAGCTTAGTGAGTACTGAAGTAACCGTCCAATTAGAGGGCCCAGATCTAGCACTAGATTGATAGAAAGAGTATTTTTTTTTATTCTTAGCTACAAGGGAAAAGTAGTGTCGTCTAATTTCTTAACTTTTTTAAGGAGAGGTTAACGTTCCGGACATCTTTACTCGTCTTGGACCTAATTAATTACTGAGTACCTACTTTTCTATTGCTATTTTTGATAAATAATATTGCAAGATTTGCGAATCGCGGGCAAGGGAGGAGCCGCAGTAGCCCAGATGAAAGAGACGTCGCCACTAGTGAAAGCGAAAGTCGCAGGTTTAAATCCTGCCCGCGCTTGCAAATTTTGTTAGTTTTCATGTCATGTTTTCCGTGTGATGTTGGCTTAGAATAGCATCACCCCATTTCTTTCCCGTGTGAGTCGTAAGAGGCGACTAAGGGACTCGAGGGTGTGTATTGCAATTTTAGTCACTATCGCGATACACAATTATCCGAATAACCCTTAAATATTTGCCAGACGTGGCGTAAATGTCCGTTTTTGCGGCCGTTTACGCTCTGCCTACCCCGATATGAGTATGTATGTATGTCAAAATTCGTATACCTAACAGTGACTTACATACATACATGCATACACATATGACGCCTATAATCCCTTGCGGGGCAGAGCATAAACGGCCGCATAAAACGGACATTTGCGCCACGTCTGACAAACATTTGAGGGTCATCCGGAAAATTGTGTATCGCCATAGTGACAGGTTGTTAGCCCATTGCCTAAAATTGCAATACACACCCTCGAGTTCCTTAGTCGCCTCTTACGACTCCCACGCTCCTTAACAGTGACTTAATTTTTTTATGGAAATGTGTGTTGTAATGTTCCAGGACTACCAACGCGCGTTCGGTACGCGCTGTGCGGCGTGCGGTCAATACGTTGAAGGGGAGGTGGTGTCTGCCCTCGGGAACACGTACCATCAGAAGTGTTTCACTTGTGCCAGATGCAAGTTAGTATTTTTTTTATTTATTATTAATGGTGGGTTTGCTCTTGACTCTAGTCTAGATCATAGGACAGAGACAGGGTCTAGGATGGAGCCAGCTCACCCAGAAGAAGCCTGTTCACTCTTACTTTGAAGAGATTAGGTTTGTATGCGTTTGTATGTAATTTCTAATTATCAAATAAAATAACATAACATTATATCATCCGGAGTAAGTAAAAACAAAATATCCCAAAATAGCCAGACTTCAAGTCAATCAAATGTCACATACATCACATACATACATTCACATATCACGCCTATTGTCCCTTGCGGGGTAGGCAGAGCGTAAACGGATGTCTAATTGATCAGTGGGATGTTGCAATATTAATTCGTCACATTTGACGTTCGCAGACGCGCGTTCCCTTCAGGCGAGAAGGTGACATACACCGGCGCGGAAGTGGTCTGTTCATCGTGCATGACAACGCCCCAGCGGCAGACGGCCCGGTCGGCGCCCTCGCCCGTAGCGCCCCCGGCCGTAGCGCCCCTCAGCAACGCCGCCCCCCAATACAACAACCATCGCGACCAGGTCGACCGAGCACCGCCCAATGAAAACGGTTAGTAACTAGTGCTACCTATTATCGCGAGTAGACTGGAAGACCTGGTCACCCATAGCACAGGGTATCCTAGTTTGGGGACCAGCAACAGTGACATTGTGTTATGAACCATGTACAGTCGGTTATAGCACATAAGGTACCAGGGGTACTCCAAAAGAGCTGAATTATTTTTGTCCTTAGCAATGTTTTTTTCTTGACATTAATATGTTTTAGTAGAAAATTACTTCTTTTATGAGAATAAGTTTAAATTTTGATTGTATATTAACTGGAGATAAAAATAATACAGTTCTTTTGAAGTACCCCTGTTACCTTATGTGCTACAACCGACTCTACCTACCTACACCTACTTTATAAGAAACAGCAATGTAACCTGGACGATCAGAGATAATAAAGGTATTTTTATTTCATTATTTATTTTTATTTTAGTTGTACATTTAGCCTTATAGCACGTTCACACAATGTCGATATGGGCGGGAAAATAGTTAGGGAAGTGGGCAGCGCGAGTTCACAAACAGGTTACTCGCGCTGCTACTCGTCATGCCGCTGCCACTTCCCGTGCTCCCCCGCGAATGGCTTTATTTTGTTGAATGATATTTTATTGGCTTTATTTTGGGTATTGGTGTATTTATTTAGAGGTGTTCGCGTTATTCGAAATTTTAAATTGTCCCGACATAAAGCTTGTATCAACGGTATTTCAGAATGCCCTCGACCGACAATGGCCAGGCCACATGGTGCTTCTCGTGTGGCAAACTTTACATATCAATCACACACTGATCAGTTGTTCCGTTTAGATTTCAAGCCACTTTTATAAGCTTTATATTGGGTATTTGTGTGTTTTTTATTTAAACCGAGGTGGATGGAACATTTTGGGATACCTAATTTAAAGCCGACTTTTTTGGACTGTAGGCAGGCATCAACGGTATTTCAGAATGCCCTCGACCGGCAATGGCCACGTGGTGCTTCTCGTGTGGCAAACTTTACATATCAATCACACACTGATCAGTTGTGCCGTTTAGATTTCAAACCACTTTTATAAGCTTTATTTTGGGTATTGGTGTTTCTGATTATATCGAAGTGGATGGGTCATTTTGTGATACCCAATTTAAAGCCGACTTTTCTTGGACCGTAGGCATCAACGGTGTTTCAGAATGCGCGGGCTGCGGCCAGGAGTTGTCCGAGGGCCAAGCCATGGTGGCCTTCAACCGGCAATGGCACAGATATTGCTTCTCGTGTGGCAAACTTTACATATCAATCACACACTGATCAGTTGTGCCGTTTAGATTTCAAACCTCTTTTATAGGCTTTATTTTGGGTACTGGTGTTTCTGTTTGTATAGAGGTGGATGGATCATTTTGGGATACCCAATTTAAAGCTTACTTTTCTTGGACCGTAGGCATCAACGGTGTTTCAGAATGCGCGGGCTGCGGCCAGGAGTTGTCCGAGGGGCAAGCCCTGGTAGCCCTCGACCGGCAATGGCACAGATAATGCTTCTCGTGTGGCAAACTTTACATATCGATCATACTCTGAACAGTTGTTCCGTTTAGATTTCAAGCCACTTTTGTAAGCTTTATTTTGGGTATTGGTGTTTTAGTTTATATAGAGGTGGATGGGTCATTTTGTGATACCCAATTTAAAGCCGACGTTTTTTGGATCGTAGGCATCAACGGTGTTTCAGAATGCGCGGGCTGCGGCCAGGAGTTGTCCGAGGGTCAAGCCCTGGTAGCCCTCGACCGGCAATGGCATACGTGGTGCTTCGCTTGCGGGGAATGCGGCGCGGTGCTCGCGGGCGAGTACATGGGCCGGGACGGGGTCCCGTACTGCGAGAGGGACTACCAGCGGTTGTACGGAGTGAGGTGCGCTTACTGCCAACGGTACATCTCCGGAAAAGTGCTGCAGGTAAGAAATTGTTTTTCTTTTATTTAATTGTTTGTTTATTTGTCTTTATGGTGGTTATTCAAAGTCAAAGTCAAAAATCCTTTATTGCGACTAAAGATACTAATAAAACACTTTTTCACTAGTTCACTAGTGAAAGTGTTTTATTTGTAAATTAACATAGAGTTCCATCAAGAAGTAACAACAGAAAGTGTAACATACTGTACATTAAGATCTTAAAAGCTATACAGAACTTGTGAACTTAGCGTGCTTTTCAGACGTAGCATACAGGATAGGTTTGTTTAAAGCATGCAATCAATAATGCCATTGCGGTCGCCAAATACTGGCAGTCCAAAATATGACTATGATCCATTGACAAGATGAAGAAGAAGAATAAAAACTTATTAGTAATACACATTTCATTTCAAATTATATCAATGCAAATTAAATTAAATATAATATAATGCATAATTTTCTGAATGGCTCTCAATTGTTTGTCAGACGTGGCGAAAATTACCGTTTTTACGGCCTTTTACGCTCTGAATACCCCGCAAGGGCTATAAGTGTGATATATGTATCATAATCCATAGCCGTGTGATGTCGGCTTAGAATAGCATCAACCCATTTCTTTCCCGTGGGAGTCGTAAGAGGCGACTAAGGGACTCGAGGGTGTGTATTGTAATTGTAAGCGATGGACTGGCATCCTATCACTATGGTGATACACTATTTTCTGAATGACCCTCCAATGTTTGTCAGACGTGCCGAAAATTACCGACCGAAAACGACCCCGCAAGGGATATTGGCGTGATGTACGTATCATAATCAAACGTGTTGACCAGGCGGGCGAAAACCACCACTTCCACCCGACCTGCGCGCGCTGCAGCAAGTGCGGGGACCCCTTCGGCGATGGCGAGGAGATGTTCCTGCAGGGAGCGGCCATATGGCACCCGCGCTGTGGACCCGCACCCCACGACCCCAGCCAGCCGGACAGACCCTCGTCGGAGATGCAGGTGACACCAATTGCAGACCAGCGAACATAATGCGCACTGATTTTGATTGTGAATTCCACCAATTCGGACTAAGCGCTTCCAGTCATCATTTATAATGCGCACTGCTAAAGAGTGGAAATACTTGTTGCGAAACCTAGGAAGCATTCAAGCGACCGTAAATAATAATATCTTTGGTAGCTCTTTTAAACTATGCCGTCGCTGAAAGGTATATTTATGGACAACAAGAGAACTTTTTAGAATAAAAGAGCAATAAAATATATTTTATTTATGGTCGCTTGAATGCGTCCCTGTAGAAACTTTTTACATTGATTTATGTGCACAATTAATTTATCTTCTCAATGTTGTCAGCACAATTTAATTTCATTGTTGCATTTTGATTGACGGTAGAATTTACGTCACGAAGGAAAGCAAGATTTTTTTTTTAAACTAGCTGTTTGAATTGCAATAGAGTGTTAAATAGTTTAACGGCTGATGTGGCGCAGTGTTAGTGCGACTTCCTGCGACGCAAAGGTTCCGGGTTCGATTCTCGGTGGGGCACTCACAAAGTTGGTGATATTATCACTTCCGACATTGCAGGCTGGACGATTGTCTGAAAAGAAAGATGGTTCCTTGCTTCGGAGGGCACGTAAAGCCGTCGGTTGCTGGCTATGATTACTTAGACGCTGGTCGTTACACAACCATGTCAAAGGCCTAATACTAGTATTGGGCGGTTGAAAAACTCTGACACCAGGGTTCATCGGGTTGTTGGACGACTCTCTGTCCCACTCGAAAAGAAGAAATAGAGTGTTGAATAGTTTCATAGTAATGATCTTTCGTGGCGCGAAATCTATCGTTATTTTTAATATTAAATACACCAGTGCCCAAAACTATCAAACTACAGGCTACAATTTTACAGGTGAAATTATACCAGAGATATTAACCGGCTACGCAATGTCGGCCGTAGGAGCTGGTTTTCTATTAGGACAATACAAAATTGATATAAACAAAAAGAGAAAATTGTGTGATACTAATTTCTTTTTTTTTTACAATGACGTATCATGACGTCAATAAGTGATAATACCGCAGGATAATACTATACTACATTGAATAAGTAATTTCTATAAAATTTTCATCAATGTAGACTTGTAGCCTGTAGTTTCATAGCACAGTTTCTTTTTTAATTTCAGTTGTATATTATAATTTCTGCCTTTTTATGGAATGATTTTTAATTTAATTGTTTATTTTCAGTTGTTTATTTCGTGTTTTGTTACACCACCGCCACTCAGTACATGTGACGGACACTGAATTTGTTTTTAAACACTGTATTTAGAGAATATTGCACGATAACCTGTAGTAGTTTAGTCGTTTGACTTATTTACTCGTATTAATAATAACATAATCAACAATTTCTGTTGGGCGCGTCAGTATAAATTATGTTACATGGCGTGAGGTTAACCTGCTGCAGCTGGCTAACTCCGAGGCAATGCCTTTATTTTTACTATCGTATTCCCACCTGTCGTCGCGACGTCGAATAAGTTTGTAATAAAAAGTTTTACGACTTCCATTAATTATTTATTCAACTTTATGCAAAAAACAGTGTACATGGGCGGACTAAACGCTAAAGGCGTTATCTCCCAGTCTACCTTAGGCCATGTGGAAAAAGTCAAGGCAGGTGCATTAAATTCCATGTAATCTATCTAAGCCGTTTGCTTATATCAGCAATTCTATTACAATTAAAGTTTCTATCGCCGGCCCGTCGAGGTTAAAAATAGGGGCCGAAATTTTGTATATAACATTTTATTCCTTTCATTACTTATATTTACATGAAAATTTAGAAAAAAAAATGCAGATTCAGTGTGCCGCGCGCGTGTGTGTGTGTATATGCGATAGCAATGATAATAGGACGTTGTTTTTTGACACAATGTTCTTGTCAGATTGCTCTGTAAAGTGAAGTTAGTTACAAAAGTATGTCCTGTTATCTTAGTAATCGCATCGCCAAGCCAAATTGACTAACGTAGACCTATCAAAATTGGATATTGTTCCTTCCACCTGTTTGTAAGTAATAAAAATAAATTTCATTTATTTTCTCACAAATAAGTACAAAAGTTATGTATGACACAGTAACATAATAATTATACACTTGAATTCTTAACTTGCTGATACAATTTGAACAGACTTGTGAGATGGCGCCTAAACTGTATCAGGCCCCCATTCTAAGTAAGATGGTTCCGCGTTTCGAAAGACAAGTTGATCGTATCGTTACTTAGTTGACGTAACCAATTTTGAGAGGTCCCGTACGTTAGTCTAGTTGTCTCGGCGGAGTGGCGAGTGCGGTGTGTGACGGCTGTATGTTGTGCGCAGTACTCTCTGCGGTCGCGCACGCCCTCTGTCAACGGCTCCTACACCAGCCCCTACAGTAGTTTGAGCAGAAAGGTCCGTTTTTTTAAGCTTTTTTATTTTTTTTGCAGCATTTTTGGGTGTGGTTTTGAGTAGTACCTATAGTTCCAAGTATGTATTTAAAAGAATGCAATGAAACTAGATAAAATTGAAAAGGATACCGTCATTTTTCATATTTGAAGTTCATAATGTACTTTGGCATACCTCGGTTTGCATAAAATTCTTTGTCATACTATTTGTTTGGCATAATGTTTATATGTCATACTGCATTGAAAGTCATACTATTATTTATGTCATACTGCATTGAAAGTCATACTATTATTTTGACCTATTTTATAGAATAGAATAGAAACTGTTTATTTCAGTGCTACAAAAATAGTTAATACAATTTTGGACTTACATACTAGGTTAGGTACACTGAAAAGGGTAACCACTAAGCATAATGCTTAAGCACTTATTTAAAGCACTTCAGCGCTGGTCTTCCGTGGTTCCCATGTGATTGTTGCTTCAGTCGAGACAACAAATTTATGCTAGTTTTGAGTCAAATTTATACTAGTTTTGAGTCAAATTTATACTAGTTTTGAGTCGCATATTGGAAACACTTTTAGAGTTAGGTAGGTTATGGTGTGGCGGGGGTGGCCCCAAGCCGCGAACATGTTTTTAAAATAATGCCAACGAATAATATGCCTAGTTACCCCTATGTATATAGACATTATGACTTGGTAATTTATGCTACAAGAGTTATGCGTGTTGTTTTTATGAGTTTGAATAATTATGACTATATAACATATGCGTGATACAAATATGACTTAAAATTGTATGCAAATTGACCCCAAACCGATGGAAATCTTAAGAGCAGGCCTATATCGAAAGACAAGCTATAAACTAAAATAATCAACACATTTAAGAAATAAGAAAAAAAGGTCACATGCTTTTTTTCTTTTTAAATTTGTTTGTATGTTTAAGTTAAAAATATTTTAAATAAAATATGTTTGAAACAATCCAGACAAAGATGGACAACATAATGCCCTGCGACAGATAAGGACAGAACATAATAACTGTCACTCAGCCATAGTAAGATTGTTTACATTATTTTCAATACGTACTTGGAACAACTATACAGGTTGTAAGGAAAAGTACTGCGTTCCTTTCAAAGAATGAACCATGTAACTGAAAAACTCCCCAAGAAACATAGCTCGAAATATATAAAAAAAAAAATAGATATCCCATACAAAATATAGCAGCCGACCAAGTCTGGTTGTATGTGAGGTCTAAATATTTTTTCGTATATTGGTCTATGTTCCTTGAGGAAAGTTTTTCAGTTTCATGGGCTAGTTCATCCTTTAAAAGGAACGCAGTTCTTTTCCTTACAACCTGTATAGACATTCGACATTTTTCATAATTCATAATTCATTTATTCATACATAGTAAACAGGTACATTGGTAAGCAGGTACAGATGCTAAAGTCTAGTCACACTGAAAATTGCCTTTGCAGGCATTTGCATGAAATATTTAATTAATGTTCTAAATTAAATTAGTGTGTTATCGTATTAAAATTTCCTAAAATAACTTAAAAAATGTCAAAGAATATAAAATATAATATGATATGAGTTAACCTAAAACTAATAAAATGAGATTTTTACAATATATAAACCTATTCAAGTAAATCCATTTAAATAAATTCAGTGTCCAAGTAAAAATTAACAAAATTAAATTAAAAATAAATTTAAAAAACAAAATTAGAATTAAAACATAATCAAATCAAATTCATTAAAAATAAAAATAAAGCAGTTAAAATAAAGCGGAGGCCACGATCCTCTTCGGGTCGCTGAGTCAACGGAGTTATATATATAGTATACCTACTCAAAAGCACATTCTATTTTTCATCGGTTAATTAATACATTCACATGTTTCTGATATTTGTTTTCACTTCTGAATCCATATTATATGATATTCCATTGCCCTCAATTCGGGATATAAATTCTCTTAACTTGCCTTAAATTAGTGCTGTCACTTTCCGACAAATAGGTTCAGAAAAGGAATACCAAAGTTTATAACACTTCCCGTGTTAAGTATATAAATTTTGAAAACTTGCTAAATTTTCATGCGACTTTGAACGGGCAGGCTTTGAACCTGCGACTTTCGTCATTACTAGTGGCGACGCCTCTTCCATCTGGGCTACCGCAGCTCGTTCCTTGTCCGCCAATTTTGCAAGTGTATTTAACACCAGTAACGCGTGTCACGGCTCCATCTACCGGGTTAGTTTTGCAACTAATACCCGGCGACTAATTCTATCTTTAAAAAGGATAAGAGATATCTAAGTCCTGTCATGTTTAAAAATGTCAATGGGTTCTTCGCAGTTAATGGTCAATTTAGTCGCATTTGTTTTCATCGTCGTCTTATTTTGACAGATAACACGTATTTTGCGTCAAATTATAAGTCATGACGTCTCCTATCCTTTTCTTAACCTATTGAACGAAAAGTGACAACACTAATTTAAGGCAAGTTAAGAGAGTTTATATCCCGAATTGAGGGTAATGGAACATTAAAATAAAACGTATTTACTAACTTAACTTAAACAGCCACAACAGTCCACAGCTGGACATTTGTGTTTAAATTGATGTTGTTTGTACACCAAAGCATGTCAATGTGTTGACTACTTATTATTTTTTAATTACACTTTTCTTTACATCTGTACTTGTTTTCAATGTTCGAAACAGTTTTTGTGTTTTGAGTCCTTCAAAGAATCAAAGAAGAAGTAAAATGTTTACTATCGTGTATTTTTTAATGTCATATGAGTGCCAGTTTTTAGTATACGAAATTGAAGTATGAAACTTAATTTGAGCGAAAAGTATGAAGGGGCTTCCGCAGCGTAACCAGCGCCTTCTTCATCGCATGTACAAGTCCATTGAATTTGAGTTTTTCGTCTGTATGTAAAACGAACCACCTTAAGTAAACCTGTACTTAAATCTCACAGAAGCGGATTTTCGATAAATTACGTTTTTATCGAGAAACGCATTTTTAAGCTATGAATGCGCTAGTTACGCTCCTAAACTCCATTAAAACTGAAACGAAACGTTCAATCATTGACTTCAATTAGTAAAAAGTGTAATGATAATTTGTGTCTACGATGTCAAAACTGAAACGAATCTTTAATTATTGACTTTATTGGGTAAAAAGTGTAAGGTGTAATTTTTTTTTTAAATTGCAAAATTTTCAAGCGCGGGCAGGATTTGAACCTGCGACTTTCGCATTACTAGTGGCGACGCGTCTTTCATGTTGGCTACCGCAGCTCAATCCTTGCCCGCCAATTTTGCAAGTGTATTTTAATGCCAGTAACGCGTGGCACGGCTCCATCTACCGGGTTAGTTTTGCAACTAATACACTTGCAAAATTGGCGGGCAAGGATTGAGCTGCGGTAGCCCAGATGGAAGACGCGCCGCCACTAGTAATGCGAAAGTCGCAGGTTCAAATCCTGCCCGCGCTTGAAAATTTTGCAAGTTTTCATTAATTTAATAGCTAACACGGGAAGTGTTTTAAAATTTGGTGTTCAAAAAGTGTGAGGCTAACTTGTGTGTTCAGTACGGGTACCGCGGCGTGTCCCCCGGCCTGGCGCTGCGCGAGTACGGCTCGGGCACGGGGCTGGTGTCCCCGCACCGCATCACCGCCTACTCGTACCTGAGCGCGGAGCCGAGCTACCTGCGCCGCCCGCTGCAGCCCGCGCCGCCCGCCAGCCCGCACTTCCATCGACCGCCTTGTGAGTACACACACCTAGGCTTATTTAAGAACTTATTTCCCGAACTAAAGCACTTATATTCGGAAAGTGGCAGCGCTAAATTAAGGTACGATCCCACGTGCGCGGTGGAAGGCTCCGTGAGGGGCCGTCTGGCTCGCGACCACCATCCCACCGAAGTCTGGCGCCAAGTAGCCACCTGCGTTCCGTCGGTGTGTGGGAGTGCCAGTGCCTTAACAGGCTTTTTCTGGGTGAGCTCGCTCCATCTTAGACTCTGTCTCGGTCCTATGACCTAGACTAGAGTCAAGAGCAAACCCATCATTAATAAAGAAAAAAAAAGAAAGGTAAGTTAAGAGAATTTATATCCGAATCGAGGGCATTACATCACTTATATTCGGAAAGTGGCAGCGCTAATTTAAAGTAAGTTTAGATATTTTTTAACCCGAATTGAGGCCATTATGTCACTTTATATTTGGACAGTAGTTTTCCTTATCACACGCAAATTATCTGACACCCTAATAGACATTCTGGAAAAGCGACATTTTGTATGAAAATTTAATTTTATTTATTTTAAACATACAGATCAGTCTATAAAAAAACTTCAATTGAAAGCTTTCGTCGTACTTCAAGAGATTTGTATTCAACCATACCCATGACGGAGGGAGTAGGGTATAGGAATGGATAATATCCATAGACTTTTTTATACAAGTTAAAAATGTCTTCTGTACCTTTTCGACAATATCGTAGTAATATTTTTCGAGGGGAGACCAAACAACTGAATTTACTTCTAGCACAGTATAATTAATAGTACTAGCGTACAGTATGGTCACTCCCTGCCTCCCCCTACAAGCGCCGCCCACCCGCGCTCGGAGGACGCTCAGACACCGGCTAGCAAGGACGCGACGACGAAGGTCATTTCATACTGCCGCACATTGCATTCCCGATTCGCGAACGCAAAATGGCGGCAACCCTGACATGTTGTCTCACACACACAAGCATGGCCCGCGTTCACCTACGCGAGCTTAGACTGTGTGCGTAGCAACGCATTTGATTCATACATTTGAGCGCCAGTGTCCGAGGTGTGCCTAGGTGTACATGGTGTAAGGGACGCTGCACCGAAAACTTTGCAGGCATGATCGGAACACGACACTAAACAACCATTATGCTGAGAATCCACCAGAGCTGTGCGAGTAAAATGTGTCTTACGAGGATGCGTTGCGAAGCTGTGAAATGTATGTATGTAATAACTTTATTGCACCAAATAAAAAATAAAAAACCCAAATAACAGAAGAGGTAGGGCACAAAGGCGGACTTATCCCATTAAGGGATCTCTCCCAGTCAACCTTTGAGAAATCCAGAGGACATGGTGTGCGCATGTGTTCAAAGTTCTTTATTCAAATTAGTAAATTTTAACTTTTAACCTCGCAGGAATGCGTTGCGAGTCGCAACGCATTCCTCGCAACATATCCCTCGCAACACATCCCTCGCACACATTTCTCGCTTGTTTTGTGTGTGGAACGGCCTCGCTTTGCTTTAGCCTATTCCACCAGAGCTGAGCTGAGCGAGGCTAGGAAAATGAAGTGATTCTATTGGTGGACTTTTTCCTCGTACACCGCTTAGCTACCTCGCACAGCTTTGGTGGATTTGCAGCCTTAAGCGTATATGAAGGAAGCGACTCGTCGCTTCTTCGACAACGCTCCCCATCATAACAACCCCTTGATAGTTGCCGCGTCCAACTACTTCCCCCATCTAACCTCGCGTTTTAAACATACACGTCCTTTCGGATGATGATGACGACATCACAGTAGCCACTGCTGCAGCCATTGCGAGTAGATCACACTCCACAAGCTCCTCAAGCAACCGACGGTTTCTCATTTGTTCCCCATTCTGGGAACTACCGGCACTTGCCGTTTCCAGAACAATCCGTAAGCCCAGTCGCGCCCCAAGGGTGCGATTAAGGTGGTTGTTTGAACAACTACAATTCTCCTGCTCCCCACCATACAGGCATGATCGGAACACGACACTAAACAACTTTTTCTATGGAGGTGTGGCGACCTAATCATCATAGACAGCAACCGGGACCGACGGCTTAATGTGCGCTCTAAAGCACGGAACCATATTCCTAACCAAACTGGGAACATATTGATGAATATCAACATTATGAGTGCCCCACCGAGAATCGAAACCAGAACCTTTGCGTCGCAGACAGTGACACTACCACTGCGCCACATCGGCCGTTTAGTAGATAGAGTGATCCAAAAGGCATGTATCTAGGTACTCTTTACCGCGAAAATCATCACCAGTTTCGACGTTAATTCCTTGGAGAATGCGGTTCAAGTTCAATGGTCTTGAAAAAACTTGGAACATTTTCAGATATTTTTTCACACCTTAGTCAGTGCTTAATACACACAAGCCGCCACGCTTCCCTTGCTAATGCGTTTAACAATTGTAAGATATAAGTTACTTATTATCACCACTTTGCAGCTTTATATAAATATATGATTATTATTTTATTTATTGCATCTCACATGGCAGTTCACGGAACACCAGGAATTAGTAAGTATTTTTACAGTTTGAACACATGAGTGCATGCAGACCATAAAACTGAACAACTTTCCCCTGGAAACATATGTCAGGAAACGACCAAAAAATTATCGAGCTCCCATACAAAATTACAATCAGCTAACTGCATCTACTATGGGAAAGCATTTTTTGACGTTTCCTGAAATATTCATTTATAGGAAGTTGTTCAGTTTCATGGTCTGAATGCACCCTATCAGTATTCGGAGGGATGTTCCTTACTCCCTGTATAAGGTGAAATATTACTAGCGTCTGATGCCGAGTACTCAGGACGGGCTGATAATGAACAAATTTCCGTAGAAACATAGGTTGAAATATGAAAACAAAATTGGACCTGCCATGCAAAATATACCAGTCAATTTCTATGACAGATCCAATTTTTTAGCTCATATTGTTATTGATAAGGAACCAGTTTCCCAAAGAAACATAGGTTGAAAAGCGAAAAACAATTTGGACCTTCCATACAAAATTGCCGATCAGCTGATTTGAGTTACTATTGAAACTCTAAATATTTTTGACATATTTCAACCTATGTTCGATGGTCAAAGTTGTTCCTTATCACCAGCCCTTCCTGAGTTTTCAGTATTAGTACTACTCACTAGTAAAATTTCACCCTATATACATTATTGCAACATGGTTAATCTCAGAGTATTTTTTATTCATCTGTCTATCCATTGACGATCATAATTTTTAAATTCTAGTCCGCTTGGCTTCGGAAAACTTGGCTTGTAAGTTATTTCATGATTGTCTAATAATTATGTTTTATCACTTAGGGTATTTCAAAACACTTAATTAAACTGGCATGATAAAGCCTGAACGCACTGTATACTGCTCTAGCTGGTTCATAAAGAATTACTTAAATTATAATTAGAAGTTGAATAAATGTTAACGTCGGTTGGGACTTGAACCCGGGACCTTAGAGTACCGTCCCATTGCTCTGCCAACTGAGCTACCGGTGGCAGAGTCTCGGTTTCCAAGTTCCTGTCGACGCTAACATTGCTTTCAGTCTATTCTTTTCATTTATGAAAGCTATATAGCAATAAACCATAGGACAAACAATTTCTTGTACATAGCTAGGTTGGAAGAGATTACTTAAATTTTTGTTAACTGTTTCTTAATGTGTAAATAAATTATATCTAAACACTAAATTTTAAACTTTCGCGGTTGTTTACACTATTCATAGTTACAGTTTAAACGGGTTCTTACCAAAAATGTTTATTATTTTGAGCTCCCAATATTTCAACGCTCAAAATAAGATATCGAGAAAGATTGGCAATTTTGGTGTGTTTATTCGAGGCGCCGGCAGCTCGGTTGGCAAAGCGGTGGGACGGTACTCCGCAGGTCCCGGGTTCAAGTCCCGGCCGACGCTATCATTTCTTCAATTACTTATTTTCATTTTCATGTTACATAAATGTGTTATTTACATTACTGTAAGATAACTTTTCTTTTTTTAATGTAGAATGTTATATAGACGCCGTGTGATGCCGGCTTAGAATAGCATCACCTCATTTCTTGCCCGTGGGAGTCGTAAGAGGCGACTAAGGGACTCGAGGGTGTGTATTGCAATTTTGGGCGATGGGCTGACAACATGTCACTATAGTGATACACAATTGTCTGAATGACTCTCAAATGTTTGTCAGACGTGGCGTGAGTGACCGTTTTGTCCGTCTTTTCGTGGCGTGGCGTGATATATGTATGTATGTTATATAGATTTGATCTTGTAAATTTCTACTTCGAAATAAATGATTTAATTTGATTTGTTAATATTTATAATGACAGCCGTGGCGAGCAGTACCCGTGCGTCATCACGGACCGGGAAACAATCGCCCCGACCCGCCATGACGGTGCTAGTGGATTCTATGAGGAGTGAAACACCCAGACCTAAATCTCCCGGCATGAACAATGAGGTACGTAATAATAATATATCTTTTATTTCAGATCATTCAATCCATATAATTTATTAGTTGTAGACGTGTGATGCCGGCCTTTAATAGCATCACCCCATTTCTTACCTATAGGTGTCGTAAGAGGCGACTACGGGAAGGGTTAGATGTGTATTGCAATTTTAGGCGATGGGCTGACAACCTGTCACTGTAGTAATACACAGGTATCTGATTGACCCTCAAACTTTTGTCAGACGTGGGGTTAATATCCGTTTTACGGCCGTTAACGCTCTGCCTACCCCGTAAGATATATAGGCGTGATTTATGTATGTATGTAATTTATTAGTAACACTTAAACTTAAACTTTTGTTGTCTGGTAGAGATCGCTTTCAGCGATAAGGCCGCCTTTGCGCATCTTTAGTTTAAGTTTTCCTTTTATGTGTTTTGAATGTGCAATAAAGTGTTTTTACTTACTTACTTAATGCTAATACACTTAATGTAATGATTGAGACGAGAAACAAATGAGATGAGACACAAGTTAGGAAAGAAACTAATGGGGTAATAATTGGAACGGGTATGAAACTAATAAAGTAAGAAACAAATATAATAAGTAACAAATGAGATGAGAAATTAATGGGGAAGGAATGAGAACAGGTTATAAAACAAACTAAGTAAGAAACAAATGAGATGATTAACAAAATTAGGAAAGAAACAAATGGGGTAAGAATAAGAACGAATTATAAAAAAAAATCAAATAAAGAAACAAATGGAGTAAGAAACGAATAAGATGAGAATCAAAATTAGGGAAGAAACTATTAGGGTAAGAATTAGAACGGGTATGAAACTAATTTATTTTTTTATTTATTTATTTAACTGTTTATTGCACACAAGATAAAACACAGAACAATTACATTAAAGAAAAACAACACAACAGGTACTACTTATTTCTAAAAAGAAATCTCTTCCAGCAGTCCTACGGTAGAGAGATAGCATAAGGTAAGGCTGATAAATCGTGCACAATTAAACAAACAAACTAACAAAGTAAGAAACAAATAGAATAAGAGACAAATTGAGCAAAAACAAATGAGATGAGAAATTAATGGGGTAAGAATTAGAACAGGTTATAAAACCAACGAAGTAAGAATCAAATGCGATGAGAAACAAAATTAGAACGAGTTATAAAAAAAAACGAAGAAAGAAACAAATGAGATGAGAAACAAAATTAGAACGAGTTATAAAAAAAACGAAGAAAGAAACAAATGAGATGAGAAACAAAATTAGGAAAGAAAGAAATGGGGTAAGAATTTGAACCGGTAATAAATAAACTAAGTAAGGAACAAAATTGAGTTACAAACAATTGAGATCAGAAACTAATGGGGTAAGAATAAGAACCTGTATTAAACAAACTAACTAAGTAAGTAACTTTAAACCTATTTTGTATGACTAGGAGCCGATAGAACTGTCTCACTACCCGGCCGCATACAAGCCGCCGCCCGGCACTCAGAGCAAGATCGAACGAGACGACTTCCCCGCGCCGCCTTACCCTTACACTGACCCAGGTGAGTCGTCTCTTTACGTCCTAAATGCCCATACTTACCCTTACACTGACCCAGGTGAGTCGTCTCTTTACGTCCTAAATGCCCATACTTACCCTTACACTGACCCAGGTGAGTCGTCTCTTTACGTCCTAAATGCCCATACTTACCCTTACACTGACCCAGGTGAGTCGTCCCTTTACGTCCTTAATGCCCATACTTACCCTTACACTGACCCAGGTGAGTCCTCCCTTTACGTCCTAAATGAACATACTTACCCTTACACTGACCCAGGTGAGTCGTCCCTTTACGTCCTAAATGCCCATACTTACCCTTACACTGACCCAGGTGAGTCGTCCCTTTACGTCCTAAATGCTCATACTTACCCTTACACTGACCCAGGTGAGTCCTCCCTTTAAGTCCTAAATGCCCATATCTATTCATGTCCAATTTCTTCTTCTTCTTTTCGTGTGGGACACCGAGTCATCCAACGACCCGATAAACCCTGGAGTCAGAGAAGAAAGAAGAAGAAGAATGTCCAATTGTTGCATAGTACCATGCCATAAGGCCGGTTTACATTTTGATTAGTGACAAGTGCGAGTAACAAGGGCAGAGATACTTGTCAGCAAAATAGAATTGCCGTCTATTTACTAATCACTTGTCACTAGCACTTGTCAATGCCCGTCCACACGTACCAATCACTTAACACTTGCCACTTGTCACTTGTCACTTGTCACTCGCACTTGTCACCAATCAAAATGTAAACCGGCCTTTAGAATGGCAAAATCAAAGAAAGTCTGAGTAGAATACCAAATTTTAAAACACTTCCCGTGGCAGGGTATAAAATTTGTGAAAACTTGCAAAATTTTCGTTACTAGTAATGACGAAAGTCGCAAGTTCAAATCCTGCCTGCGCTTGAAAATTTTGCAAGTAAGAAAAAAGTCTGAATATATTATGTGCTCTTGCTTCCCGCAAACATAATCAAAAGGATTAGATCATATTTTTATTACAAACAGTTGTACAAAGACCTGCTTTATACATTCTGCCTATAGAAATTACAGTTTCTTCTCAAACGCTGAAGCATTGCGTCTAATGAGAAGGCGTGCCTTTCGACAAAATGGAAAAATGAAACGAAGTGTTTTTGCCAATACACAAATTTGCCGCCATCTTCCGCCGCACCTGACAGATGTTGTTCGGTTATTGTTAGTTTGTAGTTGTTCAGTTGTTGTAAAGATGTGGTGCAGTTTTTTGTTAAGTTGTTCAGTTGTTGACTCGACGTCTGAACAAATGCTGAAGTAATGAATTGGCTCTTGAGATGGTGGTGGCGTAAAGTTACATGCCGTGTGATTAACCTGGCCAGCCCCGTGGCAGTGCTTTGATTTTTATTTTTTTCTCCCGCCCGAGCCGGTTTTCTATTAGGACATTACAAAATTGTTATAAAAAAAAGAAAATTGTGTGATACAAATTTCTTTTTTTTACAATGACGGTTCATGACGTCAATAAGTGATATGATAATACTATCCTACATTGAATAAAGAATTTCAATTTCAATTTAAAAAAAAAAAATTTTAGAGCGACGGCGGCGCTGGTCGGACTCGTACAAAGGCGTGGACACGGATTCGGAAACGGAAGTGACAGACGGAACTGTCAACGGAAAGCATGAGAGACTGCGGAGGGAACAACAGGAGTTAGAAAAGATTGACACGGGCATTGCACAGGTAAATATATCATGTTGACATGACGTATCTAATTAATTTTGATTTTAATTGTTTAACTAATGTTCCTAACTTCATTTACATTTGCATGCTTTTGTTGACGTGCTGTATACATTCGCTATCGGTTACTAGTAAAATTTTACTCTATAATTTTAAGTTTAACGCCAAATCTATAAATATTTTTAACTTAGGTCTTAGTCTGACAGCGATCAATGAATTTTTTTATAAGACAACTTCGCGCTACCTGCGTCTGTGTTTCCAAACGCGTACAACCCTAATCTCTTCAAAGTAAGAGTGAACAGGCTTCTTCTGGGTGAGCTCGCTCCATCTTAGACTCTGTCTCTGTTCTATGACCTAGACTAGAGTCAAGAGCAAACCCATCATTGATAAAAATAATAAAAAATCTTGAATTTTAACGTTTAAAGTGTTACTTTTGCAAAATTACACGCACACACAAAAACTAGTTCCAATTCTCCTCTGCTTCTAATATGTTTCTATTATTTTTTAAATAATGTTAATCTTGTTTATAAACATGAATAATTAACACACTACCTTTTATTTCAGGTGTTTTTGAAAGAAGTAAAAGAAAGGGAAAAATTAAATCAATGGAAAAAGCAGAACTTAGATCCTAGAAATGCCAGCCGGTAAGTATATTTTTCATTCGGATCTTTAATTAAGGCGAGTGTACTCGTGAACGACCTCGACAGTGGCGACAATACACAAAAAAATAATCTTTATATCAATCTATCAGAATGTCCATTGCTCAAGTTTTTAGTATTATCCTTAAGTAAAATAAGAACCTGCAAACTCAATAAAATATTTACTGTAATTAAAGTTATGGCAATTAATACCAAAAGTGGCCGTTTTTAGGTATTTTTTCATAACTTTAATTTCATTAAGTTTGCGGGTTGTAATTTTACTTAAGGATAATAGTAAAAACTTGGGCATCTGATATTCTGATAGATTGTTTGTATAGAGAGAAATCTTTTATTTGTGAAGTGGTGCCACTGTCGAGGTCTTTGACGGCTACATTCGCCCTAATCTACTTTGATGGATTCCCTCTAGAAACACTGAATGGATTCTAACTAAATAAACACTGAATACATATAGAGTCTGTGCGAAAAGAGAATAGGCGTGGACCTTGAGGGCGCCTCTGTGCCTCAGTATGAGAAATGTCATAGCAACCTATGCAAAATATTATTTCACGTTTACCCACACCTATTCTCTTTCCTCACAGACAACAATCACAAAAAGTCGATATCCTTCAACCTGACAAAATTGTTTATATTGCGAACAAAAAGGGCATAATCAGAAAAAATGTGCTCACTATAACATAATTTTGTGTCACCTTTGTAAACATTTAGGGCATTATCAACGCAAAACGTAAACTCACGACGGGCTGGTGATAATACATTTTGTACGGGAGTTCCAATTTTTTTTCATATGTCGACCTATGTTCCTATGGAAAAATTGTGCCTTATCACAAACATGTCTTGAGTTTTCGGTTTCTGGTCACTAGTATAATTTCACCTTATATCGGGTCATATTTTACTAGTGACCGAAACTGAAAACAGAGGATGGCCTGGTGATAAAGAAAAACTTTCCCCAAGGGACATAGGTCGTATTATGTAAAAAAAATGGGTCTGCCATACACATTGACATGTCGGCTGGTACATTTTGTACGGGTGTTCCCATTTTTTCATATTTCGACCTATGTTCCTAGAAGAAAATTGTTCCTAATCACCAGCCCGTCTTATCTGTATCGTTCACTCTCTCTCTTTTCGTGTGGGACACCGAGTCGTCCAACGACCCGACTAACCCCGGTGTCAGCGTTTTTCAACCGCCTACTACTAGTAGTAGGCCTACATGGTTGTGTAACGACCGCCGTCTAAATAATCATAGACAGCAACCGGGACCGACGGCTTAAGCACGGAACCATTTCTTTCGGTCGGTCACTAGTAACAGATTACCTACAGAAATGAAAACTATAAATAAATTGAATATTTTCAAACAGAAATTAAGAGCACTTCTATTAGAAAGGTGTTGTTACAATTTAGATGAGTTTTAATGTGTTAAATTCGATAATTCTGTTATAAATTAATTTAGTGTCTACGCGTATTATTAGGATAGTTAATTTGTATTTTCGTTGTTTAAGCTATATGACATGTAATGTAAATTTTAAATTTATATAATGAGACATCTTTTTTTTTTGTGATTGTTACTAATTTTATGTTATACTCTCTGTGACCCTATTTAAATATTATGCGAAATTTATTAATAATGATTGGTTGATTATAATTATTTAAGTAAAATGTAATTTCGAACACAATGTATATAAGGTGTAAAAAAATTTACTAAGAATATTTTAAGGGGTGAACCAGTACGTGAAACTGAACAACTTTCCCCAAGGAACATAGGTCGAAATATGAAAAAATAATTTGACCTTCCCATACTTAGTGTGTTACCCGGCCGGAATAATTTGTATGGGAGGGCCAATTTTTTTTTTCATATTTCGACCTATGTTCCTTGGGGAAAGTTGTTCAGTTTCACGTACTGGTTCACCCCTTAAAATATTCTTAGTTAATTTTTTTACACCATGTATTGTTGCGAATAAAGAAGTTGAACTTGAACATCGCCGTGTGTAACGTAGGACTCCGAGCGCGGCCCGCGAGGCAGGCTCCCGGCTGCGCTACTCGTCCCCGGTCGGGGCTTCCCCCTCGCGCTGTCTCGACACGCGTCCCCTAGACGACACCACGTGCTCCACTCTGCCGCATCACATACCCAGCTATAACGGTGAGTTGACAATGAGGTCAATTCGGGATTTAAATAAAGAACTGTCAGTTTTGATACTCTTGACTGTCAAAGTTAAATAAGAATCACAGCAATTTCCGAAGTTTAAATTCCTTGGCATATATTGCCCTCAATTCGGGATAAAAATTCTCCTTACTTGCCTTAAATTACTGCTGTCACTTTCCGTCAAATAGGTTTAGAAAAGGTATAAGATATCGAAGTCCTGTCATTTTTAAAAACGTCAAGGGTTTTTCCGCCTTTCTTAATCAATTTAGTCGCCATTGTTTTGATTGTCGCCTTATTTTGACAGATAACACGTATTTTGCATTAAATTATAAGACATGACACGACTAAAATATCTCCTATCCTTTTCTAAACCTATTTGACGGAAAATGACAGCACTAATTTGAGGCAAGTAAGGAAAATTTATATCCCGAATTGTGGCCAATGTCAATACTAGCGTTAATTTACTATGGCCAGCCCCGAGGCAGTGCCTTTATTTTTTTATCCGGTTTTCTATTAAGACATAACAAAATTGTTACAAAAAGAAGAAAATTGTGTTATAAAAGTTTCTTTTTTTTACAATGTCGGATCATGACGTCAATAAGTGATAATACTATCCTACATTGAATAAAGAATTTCAATTTAAATTATGGCTCAAAATACTAAAACGGGGTTCTTACTCGATACTTGAGTTTAATTTTTGAATTAAATAAGTTTGGTACACCAAGAACTCGGTAGATGGCGTTGAACTAACTACGTTATTAGACGTCGAATACAAAAGGCATGAAATATTTATGAATAAATAAATAATACTCTGCTTTGTTCGTACGTTTGTTTTCGTTAATATGCAGGGAATTTTTTTTTCAAGCGCGGGCAGGATTTGAACCTGCGACTTTCGCATTACTATTGGCGACGCCTCTTCCATCTGGGCTACCGCAGCTCACTCCTTGTCCGCCAATTTTCAAAAATTGTATACCTAACACGGGAAGTGTTTTAAAATTTGGTATTCAATGCAGGGAAATCCATGATAGTAAATATTTTTGTGATGCGAGTGATGTAACAATGATAAGTTACGTTTCGTTTTACGATCTCATATATCTAAGTGAAAAAAACTGTTACGGTCCGTTCCTTACATTAACGTACCAAGTACAGCGCCATCTATCCAACGTTTAAAAAATAAAAACAGTACGAAACGAACTCACGGTGTCCTCGCGTTTAATGTCCCTGTTAACACGATCAATCTTTTTGCACGCATTAGGTAATTTAAAGCCGTCATCCCGATTAAAATTCCAATACTTAGAAATTTGAATGGCTTCTTTTGCCATTCTCGGTATGTGATGTTCTGTTGATAAGACGCGAGGTACATGAAATTGAATCCAGTGATTTGCGACCGTTTGTAGATGTTTTAGTATTTTTAGTCATTATTTGTGATTGCGTAAGATTAAAACAGTAAATTTACTATGGGATGATCAAAATTCAACCTATGTTTCTCATAGAAAGTTTTTGTACTCGTGATTGATGACTTACTATGTTTTAATGGATTTGCTACAACAATTAAACAATTTTAAACGGATTTAAGTGATATGCATCACCCCATTTCTTTCTCGTGGGAGGCGACTAAGGGATTCGAGGGTGTGTATTGCAGTTTTAGGCGATGGGCATGATTATGTCACAATTTTCCGAATGACTCTCAAATATTTGTCAGACATGGCGTAAATGTCCGCGTTTGCGGCTTTTTGCGCTCTGCCTACCCCGCAAGGGATTATCGGCGTGATATGTTTATGTGAAAGTTGTTTTTATTTTGGATTTTAACGTATAAAATAAACACTTAAATCCCTTAAATCTGTTTGAAATTGATTTATTGTGATGAGCAATAGTTGTGCAAACTCAATAAAATATTTCGCTATAAATATGTGAAATTTAATCTGGTATCTAATAATTGGTATTTATGTTATATTTATGTAAAACAGCTAGCCCTACCTACTCAGCTTTCTACATCTTCGGTTCTTAACCCCTAACTTGCACAGTCTCATGTCATTTTATAAGTATTACGGAAGTATCATATAATCTATTTAAAATATTATCTAATCAGCTTACTCTATTTTCTAGTGGTGTATAAAAGAATGGTCGACTTCGAACCGAACATAAGATAATAATTAACATATGCACTAAGTAAAACATATGCCGTGTGATGCCGGCTTAGAATAGCATCACCCCATTTCTTCCCCGTGGGTATCGTAAGAGGTGATTAAGGGACTCAAGCGCTACATGTGTATTGCAATTTTAGCCGACGGGAACCATGTTACTATGGTGATACACAATTATCTGAATGACTCTCAAATGTTTGTCAGACGCGGCGCAAATGCCCGTTTTTTACGGCTGTTTACGCTCTGCCTACCCCGCATGGGATAGGCGTGATATATGTATGTGTGTAAACCTATAGTCGTGAGCTAAGTGAGGGACAATCTGGCGATCATTGGAAAGTAACGAAAAAGGTAAGACCGATTCTGCACGCGTCATAAAAGACTATTAAAAGAGTGTGTCTGGCCTGGCATGGCATGGGGTTCCGTAGTCATCTGTAAAATCACACAAGACACTTAGGGATCGACACAAGTTACGTGACACAATTTTGAAAGGGGTCTGACCAGGCGTTGCGAAAAGTGCGTTACGTCCAAAATTTATAAATGTTGCGTTACGTAATTTGTAGATGAACCGTGAGCTACATTTCAAAATTGTTATTATTATTATTTGAGAAGCAAACGTTGGTCCTAAGAGACCAACAGCCACTGTGACCTTTGCAGATCTATTGTAGCTAACAAAATTGTTACGTTATGAATTAAAAATTGTTTTATTACTTATTTAACAACTTACGTAGAGAGAAATTATTTTTAGGAATACTTTATAATATACACGTATTCCTTGGGCGCGTTCACAGATTTTTCAAAATATCTTGGTGATATTAAATTTCGAATATTGTACTCAAACAACTACAGAACCCTAAAAAATTGCTTTGTGCTTGCATTTTTATAGTTAGGTCAAAATTTTCAAAATTTTACTTGTAAGGGAATATTATGCCTACGCTTTAATTTATTTTTTATGTTTATGTGATTATGATATTTTATTTAAATCTGTTTGTTTTCATTTATCATGCATGTTGCACATTCCTTTTAATACTTTTTCATTTTTAACTTATTTTAATTTAATAAAATTAACATATACTTTAATCAAATATATTTATGCATGTTCTTTAAGTCTATATTTTCTACAAAAACTCATTCCTCTATTAATAACATCAGTTTATTTTATAATTGCCGCGTGGTGCCGGCTTCGAATAGCATCACCCCATTTTCTACCCTAGATGTCGTAAAAGGCTACTAAGGAATGAATCCAGAGAATGGGCGTTCCCTGTGAATATCTACAAAACATTGCACTGCGCTCGCCAATCCGTTAAGCAAGCGTGGTGAGTATAGCAAATATCAACCATTACAGGGAGGCCCACGCCCAGCAGTGGACTGTTGTGGTTGTTGTATTTTATCATACATATATATCTTATGAATTGAAAGTTTTTAATGACTTATGGAAATGTTTTTGTTTTAGAGAAAGAAAGCAAAAAACAAGAAAATCAAAATGTATCTTGCATAATTAATTTAAAAGGAAAACATTTAATTTTACCATGCAACTATTACGTAAATTTTATTTGTAACAAATTTTTGCTCTTTTTTTCTAACATTATGTTTTATCACAATATTGGCGTCGATTCCAGCGTATGTTTTCGTTGGATAATTCCAAAATCGTTTTGTCACTCTTGTTAAGAAAATAGAATAAAACAGACTAGGTTCGATTGTCTCAAGTGGTGGGATTTGTGCTGTTGTGCAAACTTTATATGACTGCTTATTATCAAATTGTTAATGGACAATTTAAGTAGCAGCAGGGAAGTAGCAGGGATCCAATTGTATTCAAAGATGGTGATAGAAATCAGAAATCTTAAAGTTATTGAGTACCAAATTTTAAAACACTTCCCGTGTTAGGTATACAATTTTTGAAAACTTGCAAAATTTTCGAGTGCGGGCAGGATTTGAACCTGCGACTTTCGCATTACTAGTGGCGACGCCTCTTCCATCTGGGCTACCGCAGCTCATTTCTTGCCCGCCAATTTTGCAAGTGTATTTTAATGCCAGTAACGCTTGGCATGGCTCCATCTACCGGGTTAGTTTTGAAACTAATAACCGGCGACTAATTCTATCTTTACAGATTGAACTAACCCGGTAGATGGAGCCATGCCAAGCGTTACTGGCATTAAAATACACTTGCAAAATTGGCGGGCAAGAAATGAGCTGCGGTAGCCCAGATGGAAGAGGCGTCGCCACTAGTAATGCGAAAGTCGCAGGTTCAAATCCTGCCCGCACTCGAAAATTTTGCAAGTTTTCAAAAATTGTATACCTAACACGGGAAGTGTTTTAAAATTTGGTACTCAATTTATCGCTGGTTTTCATCGCTTAAAGTTATATTAGAATCCTCTAATGATCTTGTTTTAAAAAAATCCATCTCAAAATAAGCAAGCAAATAACAGCTGTAGATTGTCTCTTTAATTTTTCATATTTAAAAGAGTGACAAAAAGTTTAGAGTACGCTATGAAAATGTTCTACAGAATCGACGCCATTTATCATTTATTTGCCGCTGTTGTGTTGAAGTGAGCATGGAATGCGCATTGTGTGGTGCGCGCATGTGTGTGTAAATCTGTCCAATATAAGATGATACATTTGACAGCAGATCTGGCTAGTCTTGGCCAGAGTGCTTTAATTTAATCTCGTGACAAGGGTCATTGATTCATCATATAAACTGACGCGAATTATGATAAGACAGGTGGGCCACTTTGAATGAGGGTCAATGCCCTTTTTCACGAGATTAAAACAATAGCACCATAGATAATTGTCAAAATTGACGTGAAAAGGACGAAAGATAATTTTCTAAAGCTGTCGAAAGTATGATGAACCGTGTGATGCCGGCTTAGAATGGCATCACCCCATATCTATCCCGTGGGAGTCGTAAGAGGCGACTAAGGGACTCGAGGGTGTGTATTGCAATTTTAGGCGATGGGCTGACAACCTGTCACTATAGCGATACACAATATTCCAAATAACCCTTTAAACATTTGTCGGACGTGGTGTAAATGGCCGTTTTTTGCGGCTGTTTACGCTCTGCTTACCCCGCAAGGGATTATAGGCGTGATGTGTGTATGTATGTATGTATGTATGTCGAAAGTATCGTCTTATAACAGACAGTTAAGGCAGAGTGTACTATTGTATATTTTGTGGTAGCAACTCAACGATCCGGCTGGTCCCCAAGAGCCTGCACTCTGCCAGCGAGTATGCGCGATCATCGTAACGTGAGTAAACATACAATTGGTCTAATCCAAGCTAGCCCTGTTTGTTTCGACAGATCGACGTACCTTTGTAAGTTGACTTTTTATTTTACCTAGGAATATCTAGGCCCGATTCGGTATAACTGTTGGTTCTTTAGTTTAAGCTATAAATCCACCTAAGCTAGGTCATTCCTGTAGGGTTTTGAGACACAGTTGTGGTAAAAGAAGCAATAAGTAATATTGTATCATACAAATGGAATTTGGTCGGCCCGAGACAACAACCCTGTTAAAAACCATTATACACTTATATACTCACATATGGGATGTAAGGGATGGTGTGTCGAAATGTTTAAGGAATGTTCAGACCATGAAACTAAACAACTTTTACAATGGAGCCTATGTTGGGAACCGAATCATAAAAAGTCATTCGTCTCATCGAGAATTTCACATGGGAGCTCGTTTACCAACAAAGCCTCCATAGATAAAGTTGTTCAGTTTCTCGTCATGTCTGTGAAGTTTTCGGTACAATGTCCCTTATACCCTGTATTTTATACGTATTATTGCTTCTTTCACTATCGTGTCTAAAGCTAGGCGTTAAAGCGTGAGTAGGCTAGGGCTGGCGGTGCGGCTGTCACCGCATTGTCACGACCGCCGCCATCTTGCAGTGGTATCCTCACTGCGCGCGCCGCCGAGACCTGGGTATGGACTCGCCAACCATCGCTCCCATACCTTCTCATCAACCGCTGTAAGTACTGCCTCACCTTTAGCTGACAGACATTCCCTCCTTGTTGAAGATTGCAGGTTCGATTCTTGCTGCACCAGAATTTTAGCTATATTAGTATATTCATAAAATTATAGCCGTGTGATGCCGGCTTAGAATAGCATCACCCCATTTCTTTCCCTCCGGAGTCGTAAGAGGCGACTAAGGGACTCGAGGGCGTGTATTGCAATTTTAGGCGATGGGCTGTCACCTGTCACTATGGCGATACACAATTTTCCGAATGACCCTCAAATGTTTGTCAGACGTGGCGTAAATGTCCGTTTTTTGCGGTCGTTAACGCTCTGCCTACCCTGCAAGGGATAAAGGCGTGATATATGTATGTATGTATAAAATTATACTGAAAAGAAAAACGAACACAGTGAAACCTGATTAACTGGGACCTGGATAAGTGAGAAACCTCTATAACTGATACACTCAAATAGGTCCCGGCACTTTTGCATCGAATTACCTCTATTACTGATACTGAATGACCTCATTATCTGAGATTTTGATTTTATATTCTATTTCATATTCACCTCCATAACAGATACAAGAAGCTTAATAGCATCTGTAATTGATTCATACTATTTACATCTCTTATACATCCGTCCTTGTCTATCAGTAGAACTTTTAGTTTTATAATAATCGCTGAACTCTATAAATGAGACATTTAACAAAATACCTTTATAAATGAGATTTTCAATACACATGTCTCTATCTCAGGGGTAATGTGGTAAATTTTTATAGAAATTCTTGACCTCTTTAAATGATAAATTGGTGGATGGTGACCTCTGTAAGTGAGAACCTCTATAAATGAGAAATTTCCAATCTTAAACCTAGCTAATTGAGAAACTGGGTAAGTTATAAACCTCTACAAGTGAGAAAAAATTCGTAAGCACCATGAGGTCTCAGTTAAACAGGTTTCACTGTAATTGCATCTGCGGCCGGGAATTGAATCCTTGACCATGGACAAAATGAGCTACCATGCTCAAGGCTACAATGTCGAATTGATCATCATGTTATCCGGTTAGTCCACATTGCAGTGTTGGTCAACCATAAAATAAAGGTTTTGCTTTTTTCAAAGGATTTTGAGACTCACAGTGTTCTATTATATAATAAATAATAATAATAAAATTATTGTACATAAAATCTCTGTAGAGTACAAAAACGTGAACATGAAAATATAATTATGTATCAAAAATATAATTATGATCTGATTATAGTTTTATATTGCTTAGCAATAATTATGTATGTATGACTGTAGAAGCAAAGAAACAATTATTCTATTCTATTATATGAAGTATGATGGCAGGTACTAAATGTTATATGTATGATACGGTGCAAAAGTGAAAATAAATGTGTGTGTGTGCGTTTCAGGGTGACTTCACATTCAGCGCCCTCGGGGACAAGACGCACAGCACCGACTTCAGCAGCGGCAAATCCGACAGTGAGTATCAGCCTTTAAACCATATAGATAAATGTTGTAAGGTCATTGAACATAGAGCTGTGAAAACAACGCATACTTTTCGGTGTGACAGTATTACTGTATTGCTAATGGATTGTCACACTATTGAAAAAAGGAAGCAATTAAAACAAAAAAACAAAAACAAATATAAAATGAAAGTCAAGATCCGTCATTGTAAAAAAAGAGAAATTTTCATATAACACAATTATCCTTTTTTATAAGAATTTTGTATTGTTCTAATAGAAAACCAGTTCGGGCGGGATAAAAAATAAATAAAAAATGCACTGCCTCGGGGCTGGCCAGGTTAATCACACGGCATGTATCTTTACGCCATCACCATCTGTAAACGACATTTGTTCAAATAGTCAAGATTTTCAAAGCGTGTTATTTACATGCGTATAATAAACCGGCCCTCCTGAACAGGAAAACCCCCTCAAAAACCTGCCCAGAAGAGAGCAAATAAAAACAATTAGCGCTCGGCAATGCTCCTACTGACGTAAGCGCGGATTTTGCTCAATGTTTACTGACCCTCACCTGAACACTGAAATAATACTAAGTTTAAATGATGTTTCAATTTCCTTCTTCTCTTAGTTGAACTATAAGGATTAACGACTCTCAGTGAGCAATCTGTCCTGTCTCATACACTCGTAGATACAACTAATTGTTCCTGTCTTTACAAAGTACACTATTTAATCCCCAAATACACATGAACCAATACACACCTTAGCGCACTCTAAGCGGCGCAATGTAAGGTGTAAATAATAGCTGGAAATATTTCAAGGGGTGAAACAGTCCATGAAACAGAACGAATTCCTTAGGGAAACAAAAAAATACATAGTCGAAGTAAGGGCAAATATATTGCGAAATTTTGCTAGTGAACGATACTGAAAACAGAGTACGATAAGGAACAACTTTCCCCAAATAACATATGCACGATTTATTGTACACAAGAACAGTAAACCGAAAAACACATAAAGAATACACAACAGGCACTGCTTATCTCTAATAAGAAATTTCTTACAGCAGACCTAGGGAAGAGTAATGGTATTAAACGAAATGCGGACATAGGTCGCAATTTGAGAAAAAAACAGGGCTGTTGAGCTTCTATGATGATGATGATGAAGTCCTCTTATCCCTCATCAGAGACATAGGGCTCGAAGAAAAGGTTTCCTCTGCTGTCGATCCTGTGCCGTGGTTTCGAGGTCTGTCCAGCCGAGACCCGTTGAAATCAAGTAATCGGCAATTTTGAATGAGGAGTATTTTTCAAAAATATTTCGACCAATGTTCTTTGAGGAAAGTTGTTCCTTATCACCAGCTTGATTTAAGTTTTTGTCACTAGTAAAATTTCACCCTATACGTTGGACTTACCATACAAAACGATTTTTGCCATATCTCGATTAAAGTTTGTTGGAATGTTCAGTTCGACAGGCTGGTTCGGTCCATGAATTACTTTCAGCAACTTTTACATCTTTTGTACGTGTTTGCAAATGAGACATTCTGTTACATAATGTATAATTGTACTGATGTCGGTTGTGTGTTGTGTGCGGTGTCAGTGCGGGCGGACCTATGTGGTAAGTGCGCAAGCGCAGCCTCCGCCATTGCCGTCTCGATAAACAATATTTGCGACGCACGCACGCTTACAAATACAACATAGTTTCCGATGTAATAATAGACTAAATGCTTTGCCTCGTTTATATAGGGTTTTGAGTTGTTAGGGCACAGTAAATGTTTTGCTAGCAGCAAATTATATACGGGATGTAAGGGACAGCCCTCCGAATACTGATAGGGTGCATACAGACCATGAAACTTAACAGCTTTCCCCCAGGAACATATGTCAGGAAACGACAAACAAATCGACCTTCCATACAAAATCACAATCTGACTGCATTTACTATGGGAATTTATAAAAACTTACGTTTCCTGAAATATTTATTTGTGGGAAGTTGTTCAGTTTCATGGTCCGAATGCACACTATCAGTATTCGGAGGGCTGCCCTTATACCCTGAAAATGTAATTACTATAAAGATGAGATAGAGAGTTTTGTTGTAGTCGTAGGCGTTTTACAAATTCTGACACCAGGGTTTATCGGGTCGTTTGACTACTCGGTGTCCCACACGAAAAGAAAAACGGCTCTATAAATGTCCACTATTATCTTTCAAAAACGCTAGAACATCAAACAAATCACTATTACTTAGTTTAGGCAAACTAGACTAGAAATTTTTTCTTCTTATCATTATTTTGGTGTATTTATCTCTTATTTCTTCGCAGTTTCAATATTCAGTATTTCGATTAGAATCTGTAAACGATACCATTCTTTAAACCCACCACGAATCCTGAGCATCGCATATATATCGCATCGCATAGGCAAATAGCCTCATGCCGCCGGCTTAAGCCTGCCTTCACAGTTACACATAATGTACTCGTAGTATAGGCCCCGTAACACTAGTAACTGCAGAATATTAAATTCCTTTTGCATATACAGTGAAACCTGTTTAACTGAGATTTCATGGTGCATACGAATGATTCTCACTTATAAAGGTTTATCTCTTATCCAGTTTCCCAAATAGCTTGGAATTAGAATTATCTCATTTAAAGAGATTTTCCTTACAAAAGTCAAAATTAACCAAATTATAATTTGAAAGGGTCGATAATTTCTATGAAAATAATCTCAATTGTAGAGGTCGAAATAAAAAATGTCTCGTATATAGAGGTCAGAGGTATTATAAACATAAAATTTCTAATGAAAGACAAGGACGAATGTATTAGAGCCGGAATAAAGTTGAATCAATGGCCTCGATTTGGGATATAAATTCTCCTAACTTACCTTAAATTAGTGCTGTCACTTTCCGTCAAATGGGTTAAGAAAAGGATATGTGATAGTTTAGTCATGTCAAGTCTTATAATTTGACGCAAAATATGTGTTATTAGTCCTAATAAGGCGACGATGAAAATAATGGCGACTAAATTTACTAGAAATTGCGAAGAACCCATTGAAATTTTTAAACATGACAGAACTTAGATATCTCCTATCCTTTTCTAAAACTATTTGACGGAAAGTGACAGCACTCATTTAAGATAAGTTAAAAGATTTTATATCCCGAATTGAGGGCGTGGTTTCAATTACAGAGGCTATTAAGCTTTGTATATCACTTATGGAGGTAAATATAGAATAAATATTACAAAATAAATCTCAGTTGATGAGTACTAGGGGTTAATAATTCTCAGTTTTAGAGGCAATTCGAGGCATAAGTGCCGAGACGTGGCTGTATCAGTTATAGAGGTTTCTCATTTATCTAGGTCCCAGTTAACCAGGTTTCACTGTAGCTCATCAGTTTTTCGTGCTCTTAGGGTTTAAATTTCAATGTGTAGAACAGGCGATGCTTACAGCTAAAGCAGTAAACCACAATCTTTGTAATCATATTTCATTTCGATTGAAAAATAAATGATAGTGTGAGCGTATGAATTGACCATTACTTTAAAATTGCTTGATATTTTTTAAGACATGTTTTAATGTTTACAGTTTCTGCCGGCTCCATCACGGATGTAGACAGGAGTGCTGTGGTAAGTCCCCTTATTTAAACAAATTAATTCATCAAACTTTTGCGCCACTACTTATTTCATTTCCTTTTTAACAATTTTATTTATCAAACTTTATGCAAAAAATGTAGAGCATTGGCCTACTTATTACCAATGCTTTATCTCATCTTGACGTGGATATGATACAAACAACTACATTTTACCAGATCAGTATACGGGGTGTTAGGGACAGCCCTTTGAATACTGAAGTTTTAGAGCTGGTGCATGCAGATCATGAAACTGAACAACTTACCCTTAGAAGAATATGTGAGGAATCGACAAAAAAAAAAACGACCTCCCACACAAAATCACAACCATCTGACTGCATTTACAATGTAAAGTAAAAAATGACGTTTCCTGAATATTTATATGTCAATACGGCCGAAAATAAGATAGTGGGCTAGCTAAAATAAGACTTGATGCACGCAAAGTACCAAAACTAAGGAACGATGAAAGGTCATTTGAGCCTTGCGCTGCGCCCGATCGCTCAAACAACACTAACTCGGAATCTCTCTGTTCCAAAAATGCCTTTAGCCAAACCACTTGACACAATATGTCTACTACATGCTTCGACCGACGCCAACGCATAGGTACTCAATTAATGCTCTTTCCATAAAATACAGCAAAAAGTGCACTTTACTTCATTCCGCAGATTTAATACCATATATATATATATATGTATAAGTTGTTCGGTTTCATGGTCTGAATGTACCCTATCAGTATTCAGAGGGCTGTCCCTTACACCATGTATATGACCATCTTATCTAACTATCTTGGTATCTCCCAGCATCAGATCAGACCAACTAGGAGTCTGTTAAATGACAGGACTGCCAGGGAAGGCTATGATCATTCAGATAATCCACTTCACTTTTAATTTTTAAACGTATCATTGTCTTCGGTCGATTTTCACTCAAAATTCATAAGAGATATTATTCTCATTAAATAAAGTAAATATCGTTTTCATTTGCCATGTGATGCCGGCTAAAAACAGCATTACCCTATTTCTTTCCTGTTGGTGTCGTAAGAAGCGACTAAGGAACTCGAGGGTGTGTATTTCAATTTAGGCAATGGAGTACCAACCTGTCGCTATGGCGATACACAGTTTTCCGAATGACCCTCAAATGTTTGTCAGACGTGGCGTGAATGTCCGTTCACGCTTTGCCTACCCCGCAAGGGATTATAGGCGTGATATGTATATGTATTTGACATTTCATTATTTTTAAATTCTGTTGCGGATTTTGAGGCGTCGTCGCTAATGTGGGCATTTATTTATTCTGTTTTTTCCCAGACGACAACCTCAGGCGCGGCAATGCGCGGCGGTTCCATGCTCACTGGCGTCGGCGTCAACTCGGTCGGCTCGCGTGGCGTGCGTCGCTCGCTACCCAACATGGCCACTTCTTTATTAGTTCATGAACCTGCTAAGCTGTATCCTTACCATCTGCTGTTGATCACCAACTACCGTCTGCCGCCTGATGTAGACCGTCTTAATTTAGAGGTGAGTAGGTTTTGACAATGCCCTAATCTGACCCAAACAACCCCCTAATCTGACCACAATAACCTTATCTGACCCCAATAACCCCCTAATCTGACCCCAACAACCCCTTATCTGACCCCAACAACCCTCTCACTTGACCTCAACAATCCTTTCATCTGACCCCTAGAACCCCTAATCTGACCTCAACATCCCTCTAATCTGAGCCCAACAACCCCTTATCTGACCCCAACAACCCCCTTATCTGACCCCAACAGCCCCCTCACTTGACCTCAACAATTAGTTGTGCTAATAAATAAGTGCTAATAAATAAATAAATAAATAGCCCCGTTAGCCCCTAAACAAACCATTTGAACCGCTATTATTTAACTCAACGTTATTCTAATTTCAGCGGCACTTATCGGACGCGGAGTTCGAAGCTATTTTGCAGATCGGCCGCCAGGACTTCTACCGCCTGCCGCAGTGGCGCCGCAATGAGCTCAAACGCCGCGCGAGGCTCTTCTAGGCGGTCTAAGCGCCTCGAAGCGACTGTGACGCCTCGAAGCGAAGCGAGCCAAGCGCTTTTGTGAACGAAGCGAACATAACGGCTCGATCGATGTAAGCTAAGCGCTTTGATCGAGGCAAACTTAGCTCTTCGTATGGAGCGATTTAAGCGCGATACGAAGCGATAATTATAATAACGGAAGTAATAATGACGCTTAGCCAGAGGTGAAGTAATAATACCGTACGAAAGAAATTAAGAAGTTACTAAAGCTATCTAAGTGCTTCGGCCTCGATCGAAGAAAGTTTATTGCTTCGCCCGAAGCGATCAAAGCGCTTCGCCCGAAGCGAACTCCTACTTGCATAATCGATAATTTTATTATTTATTACGACTTGTTGTTATTTTATTTTTATATTTTTAACTTGTAAGTGTACAATCGGAGTGCCGGCGGTTTCGACCCTTATTCCCCAGCGCTAAGAGTCGAAAACGGCGCGACTCGATTCTTTTTATTTTATCAATGATGATATTATATTATGACTACACATAATAATATATTTTTACCTACTAGTATGTATATGCTGTGTGATTAATGATTATATTCGATATTCTTTAGATATGGAAGTTCATAGAACTTAAGCGTGTCGTTCAGCAATCAGCCTGCAGGTTCATTGTTGAGTCACTGATTCTAATTTTCCACCATAAAAAACGTAAAATAATTTTAGTGGTTTTTCGATTCGATTTCTGTCATTATCTTACGTTATTTTTGCTGATTTTACATTATCTCGCGAGAAAATAAATGATTCAAGTTTCTCGATAAGAATAGCAATCATTTATTTAGATCAAAGTGTATTAATCACCCACTCCCGCGTAAGATTTCGTGCAATTTAATGGGATTTATTTGGTAACATTCTAAATTTCTCACATTAAATTGGTAACATTCTAAATTTCTTACATTTAATTGGTAACATTCTAAATTTTTCACATTTAACTGGTAACATTCTAAATTTCTTACATTTGATTGGTAACATTCTAAATTTCTCACATTTGATTGGTAACATTCTAAATCTCTCACATTTAATTGGTAACATTCTAAATTTCTCACATTAGTGACACACTTTTCCCTGTTTTTCAGTGACCTAAAAATACATACACAATATTAAATTACAGAGATAGTTTGGATTTAGTGACTCAAAAATGGATCCATTGAAAAGTCTAACGTTCTGTCGCGTACAGACCCGGAGGCACCTAGTATGGTACGTACACGCCACTCCTGATACATTGATGCCTTGTTTGATTAAAAATATAAATGAATAATATATACGAGAGTTGTGTGCGCGAGTGTATTGGATTTATTTTAGTGAGAACCAAATAATTGTCATTCGTAACAGGGTGGTAAAAAAATGGTAGAAATGTTTTAAAGTAAACTGAACAACTATTCACAAGTAACATCAGGTCGAGATAAGAAAAATATGAATTTTGAATAAGGACTTAAACCTTTTCAAATTTTAGAAAACCTGCAAAATTGTATACCTGACACGGGAAGTGTTTAAAAATTTGGTATCCAATCTTTGATCTGTTTCTTTGTAAAAGTTGTTCAGTTTCTTGAAATATTTGTATCGTTTCTTTTTACACCCTATTTATTGTGGTAGCTGTAAGTCGGGACATACAAAATATTATATTTTAGGTTTAAGCAAGGCTTTTGTCGGTAGTAAGATAATTCGTTATATTTGTAATAAGGTGTGGGAGTGTGATTGACTACTCTTTATTATAGAAACGATACAAAATATATGAAAAATATAATTAAAGAACTGTAAGTTTTGATACTCTTAACTGTCAAAGTCAAAAAAGAATCACAGCAATTCCCGAAGTTTAAATTCCTTGGCGTATATTGCCCTCAATTCGGGATATAAATTCTCTTAACTAACCTTACATTAGTGCTGTCACTTTTCATTAAATAGGTTTAGAAAAGGATATGAGATATCTTAGTCACGTCACGTCTTATAATTTGACGGAAGAAACGAGTTTTCTTTAAAAATAAGGCGACGATGAAAACAATGGCGACTAAATTGGCTAGAAATTTGAAGAACCCATTGAGATTTTTAAACATGACAGGAATTATATATATCTCCTATCCTTTTCTAAACCTATTTGACGGAAAGTGACAGCACTAATTTGAGGTGAATTGAGAGCAATGTCACATTATAAAAAATTACACGCCCTAAGTAATTTCATCACAAACCTGACTATTGGTGGACCGAATTTAAATATGCTCGTTAAATAAATAAAATATGCACAAAAACTGATGTGTTGGTGCTAAGGCACCAAAAATATTTATCGTGAAATTTTACTAGTGACTTATAGCGAAATCTAAAGCGGGAATAAGGAACAACTTTCCCCAAGGAACTTAGGTCGAAATATGACTAAAAAATTTTGAGTTTCCAAAGTAACTCAAATCAGTTAATTGGCAATTTCATAACCAAATTTTTTCGTATTTCGACCTTTTTGCTTTGGGGAAAGTTGTTCCTTATCACCAGCCCGTCTTGAGTTTTCGCTATCGGTCACTAGTAAAATTTCACGCTATATAATGCTACTGTTAGACAGTTGTACCTTTATACACCAAGCAATATTTCTATACAAACTTGTAATAAGTAAATTGCCTTTTAATACGGTTTCCAAGCTTTCTAAGTAAATTATAAATAATTCAGACTTTCAGAATATATAAATATCTTAATAATATGTATTTTAATTAATTTATATTTAATTATATATTATTCTTGAAATTTATTCTGTCTACCATTTGGATTGGTAAAGCCTTTCTTACCAACTTATTATAGATGCTGAATTATAATGTCTCAAAGCTTTTTCGAAAAACATCAGATTGGAACCACAAAATAATATTTTGACTGAAATCTTTACAAATGTCTAAAAAATACGTCATTTCTTTTAATTTGATTTTGAATCAGTAATATTTTTGATTGCGATTAGTGGGAATATTATTGCGAGTGTGTGGGTGCACGTCAATTGGTCGCGTATGTGTGCGTGCGCAGCTTTTAGTACCTAGAGTAAGTATATCGATATTAAAGTAGATAGCTTACTATCAAAATGGAATGCCTAAATCGTTACCATAATAATAAGAGCTGTGTCCACTTGAGGGCGTGAGCGCGTGCGGGGTCAATGTTAGATTAGTCGACTGTGAGATTGTAACTCCCGTTATATTATAATTTATCTAGTGAAATTACAAACTGGTGATAGATTGTTTACTGTAATGTACTGCTTACAATTTAACATATTTTTGAACATATAAAATAACATTATCAAAAATTACTGTAAATGCTTCTAGTGGTAAGCCAACCCATGAAAATGAATAACTTTTTCGAATGTACTTTAGGAAGAATTATGAAAAAAATTATACTACATTTTTGGTGGGCAGGTGTGTAGAAATTGCATCTCCCATAAAAAATACTCTGGTTCCCGGGGGTCAAGTTACAGTTGCATATTTATATTAAAATTGTCTAGCCTAACAATGAGCCTGCGCGCAGCTCACGTTCTGAGACTTCGCATTTTTCTTATAGCTGAAAACTTTTATTCACTTACTAATAAACTTCTGTCTTTATAGAAATAGCCCCAAAGCTCAAAGCTTTGTTTATAAGCAAAAGGCAAGTATATTATGTGCTCCGTTTCATTTCGTTTGTTCTTATTTTAACGAAATCATAATCGAATGCTGTTCTGTTGACAAAAATTTTAGTTTGAACAAAACAGCTTTCGATTTTGTTTTCATACCTTTAAAATACAGATAATTGTATTTCCTAATTTATTGGTTTATGTTTTATTTATCTGACCATGATCTTGCAGGCAAGTCAGGTATTAAGGAAAACGATTACTTTAAAACTATTTTAAGTCTGCAACTTCTGTTCTCTGAATCGTATAATTGTGAATATTAGTAGAATCCTCCTTGCGATATTATAAACTGTCGAAACCATTTTTATATCAAACACTTCGGATTTTGTCTTGTCACACGTAAAATTGAAAACTGACCAACTAGGGACGGATAGTAAACCGACCATTATATTATTAACTGACGAGAAATAATACTAACGTGAAATTGTAGGTACCTAAACTGTAGACATTCTCTGCAGTTTAGTATATCGCGAGTCAGTTTATAAACTAACGATATTCATAATCATAACTGCGACAGTTACACGGGAGATGCAGAAATTAATAAATTAAAACTAAGTATAGTATTTTAAGTAGCAATCTGTATGTATTTATTAAAATTTTCTATATGCGTTTTGAAGGATTTTATTGCACGTCTTATGTGAATTATTGTCTCGTAGTATTTTCAAATCTACTTATTGTATGCGAAGGAGCTGGATAAGAGCAATTTTATCAGTGATTTTTATCGTGAAGACTATGCTTTTGAAATAATAATAATGCATTTCCAAGCAAGTATGTTTTTATTTTATCCTGTACCTACCTAACATACACTTACATGCCGATACTACTGATAACCGGTAAGATCTAGTTACAATTTGTGAAAATCACTTTCACGTTTCTGGTAAACACACCTTTTTGTGAAACCCGTCGAAGAGTATATAATAGTGAAACCCGTTTTTAAATAACGAACAGTAATTTAACGACCGATAAGCAGTCAGTGATGGGGAATCGAGTTTTGTGATTTTTGAATCTTCTTAGCTCCTCGTACTTAAATACATACATACATACATACATAAATCACGCCTATATCCCTTACGGGGTAGGCAGAGCGTTAAAGGCCGTAAAACGGATATTAACACCACGTCTGACAAAAGTTTGAGGGTCAATCAGATAACTGTGTATCACTATAGTGACAGGTTGTCAGCCCATCGCCTAAAATTACTCGTACTTGGTGGGAAATATAATATGGGAGCATAAAACCTACGCTCCTCACGCAAGGGCGCTCCACCAGTTGAGTTTTCTAGGACATGCACATAGAGAATCTAAATAGCACATGCGGAGAGCAACAAAAAATTAGATGGCTCCTTGTGTTGAGGCTCCTTTGCCACTTGAAACAGAAAAAATAATAATGATAAGGCCAAAGCGCACCAGAGTTGCGTTCAAAACATGTAGAAGAAACTATACGATCTTTTTTGATAAAATAAAGAAGGCAATAGCACACGCAAAACAGGTTAGATCGCCTTATCATGTTACAAATTCCATTAATATTAATGAATGGGGAGTATCTATGGAACTGTCATGTACTCCTTCGTCCTTGAGCACTTGTCCTCCTTGGAGACATCCAACTGTGCTTCAACCGCCGCATAGTTGGATTTGAGTGCGACAGCTTTTTCGATTGATAGAACATGTAATTATTGTTCCCAGTTTGACCTACTTTCCTATTTCTAACACGGTCTGGGGTCTAAACCTATATTCGGTGACCATCCTCTTTCATTCGTACCGTACATTGTCATGTCGTACATTATAGTGTAGGGTAATATCATGTAGGACATTTTCATGCTCGAATTGAACTTTGTTTTTGAACGCGCCTTCCCCAAAAATGACAGCTGATGTCAAATGAATTTTTTGTTCGTCAAAAAATTTGCACTGTCTGCCAGCCGCGCGTGCTTGTCGCGTTTCCGAATCAATTTTAGATAGTTCCACTAAATTTCGGATGATCTGTAACGATAGCAGTGTAGTGAAAATGATACTATTATTTCGGTAAAACCAAATTGCAAGTCCACACTCTGACCCAAATCGGTGTATCATTCGAGTGAAGTGTGTGTGTATAGTTAGTATTATGAACTTTGAGGACTATGAGACGCTTCCGACGCAGAATTCCGTCGTGCACATGACCGCGGGGGCCATCGCGGGCGTCATGGAGCACTGTATCATGTACCCGCTGGATTCTGTGAAGGTGAGCACGGGCTGCGCTAACCTCTTACGCCACCACCGTACCACGGCAGGTTATGTAAAGGCTGTCAGCCTGTCTGCGACCGCTGCCCTGCGTGCGGACCTTACCCAATGCACCAGTAATCAAGAAAGGCCTTAATCTTGACCACACTTTACATTTTTATGAGTTGTGCAATATCTGTCAAACCAACCCATTTTCTTATTGGGGTGGTTTATTTTTAGCCAATAAAACACTTAACGAGCCGCTCGCAAGCTCTTAAAACGCTTAACAAGTTGATTTGTCAAGGTTCCTATCGGTAATTAGCACCCTATTGAGATGTAAATATCAGATGTCAAATCACCACATAACCAACAAAATATGAACAACAGAAAATAGCCTTGGGCGGCTTTTCCAGGCTCAATAGAGATTAAAACATTGTTACAATATCAATGGAATAAGTTTAGTCACAGTCAAGTAATAACTACTTGTTTTTTTACATGGATATTATAACATACGCACACATGACCTTGAAGTCTAAGACACACTTTTTCATATCAATTTATTCATCACGATGATACAACAGTTTGATTCCTACCTATTTACCTGTTAAATTGTAATTGAAAGTTGTACACAGGAAAATGATAATCAAATCACAATTGCAAATATTTACAGTAGTACGTTTAGAATATAAATGAGGTCTATGAACATACGAAACATTGATAGCACATGTTTACAGTGTATAGTATGATTGAGTGAAAAAAATAATTGATTGAAACTAGGTTTTCCTTAATAGGTACTTAATTCTACAGCTAAGGCTAGTCCTACTAATATTATAAATGCAACAGTTTGTATGTTTGTTCCTTCTTCATGCAAAAACTACTGAACTGATGATATTGAAACTTGGCACACATATAGAAGGTAACATGGATTTACACATCAGATAGTTTTTATCACAACTCAAGGGTTATGCGGGCAAAGCCTCGAGTAATAGCTAGTATCATATAGTATATGGATGCTTAGTTTTTAGGTATTATAAAAAACATCATAAAAAGTGTCAGTGATTTAATTGAACATGCTAACTACAATCATATTTTTCTAATGTAGCATTTATACTTATAAAAATTTGCTACAAATCTACACTAATATTAAAAAGAGGAAAGATTTGATTGTTAGAATTGAATAGGCTCCGAAACTACTGGACTGATTTAAACAATCTTTTACCATTAGAATTCTACATAATCCCTGATGAACATACGCTATATTAAAATGTCTTTTTCTAATGGTTAGCAGCAGGTGAAACTGCTGGGCAGGCCGCTACTTTACTTAAAAGCAGATGGAATTGGTTTGGCTAAAATGCTACAATAGCCATCTGTGGGTGCATTTGCGCCAACTTGATTAGGAGTCTGTGGTTGCCATGGCCATAATTAGTCTGAAAGATCATCATCATATTTTTTTTTCGTTTTTGTATCTGATATTGACTTATTCTGATGCCTTTATCTGATGTGTTGGTGGCTGTATATTGTATAGTTTCATGGGTGATGATCCATTGATCATCATGCCCATCTTATTATATTCTAGTCTATATTCTTTGATCAAACCCTCGAGACCCTTAGTCGCCTCTTACGACAACCATGGGTAAGAAATGGGGTGATGCTATTCGAGGGTTAGATGTGAATTACAATTTTAGGCCGTTAACGCTCTGCCTACCCCGTAAGGGATACAGGCGTGATTTATGTATGTATATTCTTTGATCAAGCTGTAGTACATTCCATCTCTTCAATCTTGTCTCATTCTCTGCCAATAGCAGGTTTCTAGCTAGTGGGTTGGTGTTACTTTCTAGTCTAGTTTTATATCATAAATCAGATATTATAATCTATACAACGAGTAACAGGTATAACAAGCCGAAAGGAGGCTAAGGTACCCATGAAACTGAACAACTTTCCCCATGATACAAAGATCAAAATATGAAAAAATAAATTTGAAAAAAACTATATCACAAATGGACAGGATTTCTTTTTCATTTTATTTTATTAAGCCATTGCAAGTTATATTGTACAAAATCAGCTGATTACATTATGCTATGTAAGCATTAATTGCTTGTTGTTGTATGTTTGTTTGTGTTTTCCACTTATGTTATGTCTCTGTTTTGTTTTTGTGAAAAATATGTTGTTATGTTTGCTAAGGTGTGCAATTCTTTGCAGCAGACAACAGTGTCTTAGGCGATTTTCTATTAGGAAAATACAAAATTATTATAAAAAGAAGAAAATTGTGTTATACAAATTTCCTTTTTTTACAATGACGGATCATGACGTCAATAATACTATCCCACATTACTATATTGAATTAAGTAAATTATATTTTTATATTTTTCATTTTCATTGTTACAAAAAATAAGTTATTATTGGTGTTAAAGTTCTGGGAACTTCAACTTCTTTTTCCTTATAAAACCTTAGCTATTTTTCTTTTTTTTTGTATCCTTTTCATACTGCACTTGATCCACCCACTTCAATTGAGAATTTGAGAAATTGCTTGTGTTTGGAAACTTTGTACACAATTTATCTCTTATAAATGCGAATTCTTAAAATGTCATCTATAACTTAATAATGTAATTTCCATTGTGTGATAAATAAATCAATCAATCAATCAAATATTGCACATTTTTATGGCTTCAGCTACATTCAATCTGTTAAAAAGGAATTAGTTGCAAGTTATCTAACTATCCTAGTAGATGAGGCCATGTCATGTGTTATAGGCATTAAGATTGAGCCCGGGTAGCCCAATCAGTAGAGGTAGTTACTGATATGGAAAGTCATAGGTTTATATTCCGCCTGTGGTGCAATTTTGCAAGTTGTCGAAAAATTATACCCAACATGTTGAAGTGGTTTAAAATGTTGTGCAAATACTTATTTAAAAAAAACACAATCATAAATTCTGCTTCAAAAAACATCTTTAATTAATAAAAACTACCTTAACTATAAAATAAAATAAACTTAATATAACTTAGGAAATGCTGGGAGGAGTGCAAAGTTTCACAGCTTTCAGTCAGTTCCTCAAAATAACTTAATCCAGTTTCGATTTATGCTTTTCAAAAACTTATTCAATAAAAATTTAGACCTGGGGAAAAACACTGAATGTACTTGGTTAATTCAGCTTATGATTATGGGCTGCCACAGACCAAACATATGTTTTTGGGAGCGGCAGCTTAAGTACTTTTTATAAAAATTCAAAAACAAACAATATGTAATTGAAATACAGGTGTCATTACTTACTATAATTATTATTGACAAACGCCGGCGGTTGCCGCGGGGCGACCATAAAATCCGTTTGTCATTCTAGCCAATGCTCCTTTATTTCAATTATGATAGTGTTCCCTTTTCGAATTCTGGTCAAAAGTGCTTGAGCTGTCACTTTCAAAAACTGCTCTTGCACTGCGGCGGCCCTATGAAGAGTAAAAACAATATAATAAAGTTAATGAAACATAACATATATATATAAGGAACAGGGATGTTTGTACGATGAGCAAAAAATAAAGAAAAAAATGTGGATTTAATTTTAATTCCGAGGCACTTTCCTGCAAGGCTGTGATAGTAACCACATTCAAACTATTTCCTATGCAAGCCACTTGCAAACTTGTATACTAGTAGGAAGGTGAAGTGATACTTGCATGCAAGCGCTTGCATAACGGAAACTGTAGAGTTATTCTTCTTCTATGTAGTGGGCACCGAGTAGAGACCCGATGAACCCTCGTGTCTGGTAATGATGTAAAGTTCTAGACAAGGAAGTAATCCTTCTTGCTCGCATTCTGCCAGCATTGCTGCGTTTTGAACGCCGTGTCGCAATCGTCCGCGCCTTTCTGCGTGTCACACTTGCGGATGTGACCTTCCGAACGCGCCTTCAATGCTTCCGGCAGCAGACCAAGCACGGCGTCAACGTCGACGACTCCATCAGACATCATGCCAGCGGTTTCCATCGTGCATTTGATATAGCATTTCAGTTTGGGGTCGGGCTGCAGATCTCCACCGTTATCCACGGCTGTCAAAAGCGCGATATCGACGCCTATTTCTTCCGCGCAATTATCGCGCACCATTTTAGCGAGTTCAGCCATTTCGTCGTCCATGCCGCGCGCCGGCCCGGCTAGAGCCAAGCACAGCGCAACTACAACTGCCGCAAACATTTCTCTACTTGTGCAGAAGCCGTCTGAACTACGAGTTTATAAAGCTATTGAACTAGTGATTACGGCTGTTTGTTCTTGTCATTCGCTTATTGTTAGTTATTTGTAAAAATGATGCGGTAAACACTGGTTAAACAGTGTTTTTTTCGCGAAATTACATGTATGCTCGCACAACCTTGTCAGGGCTCAGTTTTGCTAACCATTCAATTAGTTTGGTTTAATATGCGGTTATGTCAATCAAATATTTAATCTACTGAATGCCTGTTTCCTGCTGAAAATTTGCGCTGTCATTTAATGATGAACTATCACGTTTTGAAACGACGAACACCTCAATTTTCCAATTAAGATTAAAAGGTATTTAAAATTGTTTTAGTTATGTGTAACCTAGTCAGTATGCTGTCTTATCTTCCTGTCGAAGTCTAGCAAATGACCATTAGCAAGAAGTAAAAAAAAATCTGCTTAAGGACAATAATTTTTGCTATGTTTTTTAATTATTTGTACATACAAAATATGAGCGACAAGTTAACACTGAATGTTGAGTTTGTTTATGTTGCCTAATATATTATTATAATTATAATTATATTTCCTTGTTTTACTATTATTATTATTTTTGCACCTGCCTGTACTTTTCACATACCCTAAGTTAGACTGATGGTAAAAATCCTGTGTCTAAAAATAGAAGCGAGTAAAATTTTAAGTGTGAAAGTTATAGTGAATGTCTCACAATAAAATCACACGTTCTATAGTACTAAAGTTATTTGCACATAACGCTCAACATAAATCATTTCTAGACGTGTTGTATAACGTGTGATACAAGTGGTCAGATCACTCAGGGCAGACGAGCGCATGCGAAATTACTCCACACATACAAAAATACGCCTCCTGATCCGCTTTCAAAAGAAAGAAAGAAAATGTTTTTAGTCACATCAAATTAAATACTAAACTAAAATGCAGATGTAGGTTTATTATACACTCACAGTTCTGTATTATTTTCATAAATAAAAAGAAGAAATTGGAAAAGAAATGTACCGGCGCGGCGCCTCCACTGACACTTCCAAATAATGTGCATAACTTAACTTTAACGCTTGTGTGTTGTGTAATTGCAGACGCGGATGCAGAGTCTACGAACGGCCCACAACAGCACCATCAGCGAGACGTTCCGCTACATGGTGCAGCGTGAGGGCATGCTCAGGTAACTACCCACATTCACTAGTTCATTCATTCATATTGCGCGGGACATCAAGTCGACGAGCGACTCGATTAATCCTGGTGTCAATTTAAACCGTACAAACATGAATAAATCACGCCGCGGAAGTATTTCGAGCAATATTCGCCGGCTTAGAATAGCATCACCCCATTTCTTTCCCGTGGGAGCCGTAAGAGACGACTAAGGGACTCGAGGGTGTGTATTGCAATTTTAGGCGATGGGCTGACAACTTGTATCTATGGCAATGCACAGTTTTCCGAATGACCCTCCAATATTTGTCAGACGTGGTGTAAATTTCTGTTTTTACGGCACATTTACGCTCTGCCTACCTCGCAAGGGATTATAGGCGTGATATGTGTATGTATGAGATGGTAATACATTTCATTCGCGTTCGTGTTGCCGGGAGCACGGGAAGTGGCAGCGGCATGACGAGTAGCAGCGCGAGTAACCTGTTTACACGCTCGCGCTGCCCACTTCCCTTACTATTTCCCTGCCCACATGTAAAAAAAAGACTCGAGGGTTAGGCGACATACTGACGGTTAAAGAAATTTTATTTCTCAAAAAGAATACATACATTCACTTATATGAGAAATTTTACAGAATAAAAAGTTATTCTAAGATATCGTAGCGACACAAAGCTAAATATTAGTTTAATTCAAAACAAATCATGTTATTTCAACTTGCGGGTGGTGAGATATTTATTAATTGCTGCCGTATCGTCGACTGTTTACGCGGATTATCAGGTTGCTAGATGTGGTAGTATTCATATTACCACAACATATTAGACTGGGCTCTTAAAGTGTGGGATTTAAGTGCTTTCTTAAAGCTTGCTAAAGATTTGCAATCTTTAATATCTGTTGGTAATTTGTTGTAAAGCTGTGCGCCCTCAAACACTATACTTTTTTTCCCATAGTTTGTTCGTGGACCACGTAAAGTCAGATGGTTGGCACTTCTTAATATACGTTTTTGAACTTGCGACTTTTTAGTAAAGGTTAAGCTAGAATGTATGTTTTTATTTAGGATTTTGCGAATTAGTGTGCACGTGTTGTAGATATAAGTTTGTTTAACACTCAATATTTTTGTATCTTTTAGGATTTTATTTGTGCGCGTCAAAAAATCATAATTAAATAAAAGTTTGATAAGCTTATTTTGTTTTGTACTGACTATCACTATAGTGATACACGATTTGAAACGGGCCTCAAATATTTGTCAGATGAGGTGGTAGCGAACGTATTTTTACGGCCATTAACGCTCTGCCTACCTCTCATGGGATAAAGGAGTGATATGTGTATGTAATGCTAACAAGCAAGAGGTTTGCTCATAACTCTAGGTACTCTAAGTCAGAGGTGATCACACAGAATCAACCATAGAACGATCATTCAGCAGCTTTTATGGCACTCCTCTATACTTAGCCCTTAAAAAGCCATCTTAGATATGGTCAAGTCATCAAAATACACAACGGCCTACCAGTGCTGAGATGGACCCCATTATTAGTGGGGTTTTTGCCTTTCTAGGCTTGACAAAGATTCTCAGGGAAAGCCTTGAATTGATCCCATTGTCACTCGGGAACTTAAGGCCACCCTCGGGTACAAACGAGTTATGAACTCCTGAAATGATTTGTTTAGCTGGACATGAAAGCATGTAATTACCAGGCTGAACATCTAGGAATTAGATCCCTCTTTTGCCGAAGGCGAGGGCTTGCTTTACTTGTAATAGTTCCATTCTTCGGAAGGCACGTCGTCGGTCTCGGTTGTTGTCTATGTTTGCCGTGATGGCGGCTAAAGTGGCGCAGTTGTAGTGCGACTGCCTGCGACGCAAAGGTTCCAGGGTCGATTTACTATAGTGACATATTGTCAGCCTGTCGCCTAATATAGTAACATTAGTAACACATGAAACCCTCTAGTCTCTTAGTCGCCTCTTACGACACCCGCAAAAGAAATGAGGTGATGCTATTCTAAGCCGACACACACACACGGCGAGCATTAAAACCATTTAATTGGTTCAAAATCAAAACTTTACGTAAGCGAGTGACACTTATACTGATAATGTATCTATCTAAGTATTTGATAAGAACAAACAATATGATAAGTGGTGATGATAGTCTGTACTTGCCCGGTTACAAAGTAAGAGGTTGGGGAACCCCTATTCAGTTCAAACTTTAAAGAAATATATTCTAGTCTCAGTTGAGATAAACAATGACGATAGAACTTATATAAATTTTAAACATATCTATGTTTTTTCACGTATTCTGATAACGTAATCTCAATAGGTGTGAAATGATAATATTGTTCTTTAAGTTGAGAATTATTTATGGTCTTTATGTAAAGCATTGCAGTTAGGTATTTAAAAGAAATTGTCTTGAAAGAACTAGCAATTTTTTACGGCTGCAGTGATATATTTATCTCTTTTATAGAACTGTATCTTCAGGATCCTTATCTGCATTGTCCCAGGAATGGAAACTCCATTTTTTTTTTGGTTCTTCATCGCTCTCAAAAAGTACATACATACATATATCACGCCTTTATCCCTTGCGGGGCAGGCAGAGCATAAACGGCCGCAAAAACGGTTATCTACGCCACGTCTGACAAACATGTGAGGGTCATTCGGAAAATTGTGTGTCGCCATAGTGACAGGTTGTCAGCCCATCGCTTAACATTGCAATACACACCCTCGAGTCCCTTCGTCGCCTTTTACGACACCCACGGGAAAGAAATGGGGTGATGCTATTCTATCCCGGCATCACACTCACAAAGTATGTAATAAAATTTGACGCAAAACAATATGGATTTATTTCGCGCATATCTATCGCCACTAAAGCACCGCCGTTCCTCGTATTTGACAGCTGTCTGTGATAATACTATGGCCGAGGGTCCATTTTCCTTTGTCGACATCTGTTTTAGTATGGAGTTGACTGCTGTCAAGAATTACTTATTGGAGCGGCGGTACTGGTATAAAAACGCACTCTTTCAAGTACAAGCGTTGTTTACATTGGAATTAAGATATTTAATAATTTAACACCAGACATCAAGAATTGTCAAAAGTCCTCTACATTTAAGAATAGACTCAAATCTTTTCTAGTCACTAGACCATATTATAGTTTAAAAGAGTATTTGGCTAAATTGTATTTTTGAATGAATTGTGATTTTACCTGTTTTTGTTTTGTTTACAAATATTCTATCTCACAATGAGCTTGATGATAAAAAGTATAATTAATCTTAAACAATTAATTTCTTTTAATGAATCACTTACTTATATTTTATAAAATTTTAACCGTATTTTCAATTTATATTATTTGTTAGTATCTTTGTTAAAGTTTTAAATTTTATTGTATTTTTAGTGTTTTTATAATGCTGTAATCTAACATGCTTTTAATTTAATGAAATTTTATAATGTATTTTGCATGGTGTTCCCGTATGAAGCAAAATAAAGTTATTTGATTTGATTCATGCCATCTTGATACAGGGCTTCCTAGCAAGGGCTATGAGTCTCATAGTGATTTTGTGTTAATTGTCAATGAAAGGGTGACTAATCATCAAATATCGCAAATTATTATTTTTTGCTATCTTTTCTTTTGTTGATTAACTATATCAATAGTCGATACCGCGCAGGCTTGGTTTCATATTTATCAGATAAGTGCAACATGTCACATAATTTCGTCAAATTGGCAATTGTTTTTTATTTGTGGCCGAGCGATGCCGGCTTAGAATAGCATTACCCCATGTGGGTGTCGAAAGAGGCAGCTAAGAGTTTCATGTGTATTATGATTTAAGGCGACAGGCTGACAACCTGTCACTACAGTGTAACACGATTTTTCTGGAACCGCCCCCAATCATTGTCAGACGTGGCGATAGCGAACTTATTTTACGGCCGTTAACGCTCTGCCTACCCTGCAAGGGATAAATGCGTGATATGTATGTGTGTTTTTAATTAAATGTCTATACAATCTATTTATACTATAGGTACACAGTAACCTACCTCGCATGTTTTGATAGCAAACTGTGTCGGATTGATAACGCTATCATTAAGTACCTACCTAGAGTATGTTTTTTTTTACTTTTCTTTATCAATTCAAAGTGTATACTAGAAATAATTATTGGCCTTACCTGCTAATATCTCTTCATTTAGTAAGTCTTTTTACCCGACTGCCCAGTGCCCAACCACAAAGAAGTGTAATGTTTTTAGAGTTCATGCATGTATGTATGTGCGATTCTTTAAAGGACTGAAACTCGTTAACCACTGAACAGATTCGAATGGGAATTGTATCGGAAGAATCCTTACATTATCCCGAATTTGAAGGGCTAGGCTTTATCTCAGAAAGCAGTCGTGTTTTTAAATTTTAAAATTGATTATGCTTGTTGGCCAGTATGCTAAACAAGAAAAAGAACAAACTATAAATTCACGATGATTCATATCACGCCTTAATACTTTGCGGGGTAGGCAGAGAGTGAACGGCCGTTGAAATACGTCTGACAAATATTTGAGCGCCGTGTCAGACAGAGAAATCGTTTATTAACTTGACAGCTTGTCGCTTAAAATTGTAGAACACATGAAACCCCCTCGAGTCCCTTAGTCGTCTTTCACGACACCCGCGGGAAAGCAATGCGGTGATGCTATTCTAAGCCGGCATCGCACGGCAATGATTATGACTGACGTCACGCAAGCCGATAATTTCGCCATAAGTTCAGTCAGTTGCGCGGCGACAGTTAGCCTACTCCGCAAGGGATACGGGCGTGATTTGCAACAAAGCATGTTGGACTATCTAATAGACTGAAAGGAAGTCACGCGATTGGCTAGCGAGGAGGCAATTGCCGGTTGCAATTGATAAAACACGTACGAGTGAAATTTTACAACCGTCCTTTACTATAACACGAACTAGACAACTTCTTCTTTTCGTCGATAAACGACCCGATGAACCCTGGTGTCAGAAGTTTAACCGTCTACTACTACTAGCAGGCCTCTGACATGGTTGTGTGTGTTACGACTGTGGTCTAAGTAATGATACACAGCAACCGGGACCGATAGCTTAACGTGCCCTCCGAAGCGCGGAACTATCTATCTTACGGACAATCAAGTGGTTCAGCCTGCAATGTCCTAACCAGACTGGGTGGTAAATATCAACTTAGTGAGTGCTCCACCGGGAATCGAAACCGGAACCTTTGCCCCGCAGGCAGTTCTACTACTGCGCCACATATCAGCCGTTGGCAACCGTGCGCTATGAAGCACGGAACTGAAACTTACTGTTGTGGAAACACAAAAACAAGGGTCTAAGAACATATTTAAATTCATCATGCATATTTTTTAAGCTACATGCAGTACTCGAACCTGCGACCCTTGCTATCAGTACTGCGACACGCCTTTATTCTCCACTAGATTTCCGCCCAGCGTTTTCAACCACTGCCTCTCATTTTCCCGTGGTAATAGTTGTTTTCCCGCGGTAAAATGTGGACTATGTGTTATTCCGGGTTATAATCTACCTGTGTTTCAAATTTCATCCAAATCGTTCAAGCCGTTTCAGCGTGACGAGGTAACAAACATACACACACACAAACTCACACACACACACACAAATCACGCCTATAATCCCTTGCGGGGTAGGCAGAGCGTAAACAGCCGGAAAAAACTTCCATTTACACCACGTCTGACAAATGTTTGAGGGTCATTCGGAAAATTGTGTATCTCTATAGGGACAGGTAGTCAGCCCATCGCCTAAAATTGCAATACACACCCTCGAGTCCTTTAGTCGCCTCTTACGACACCCACGGGAAAGAAATGGGATGATACTATTCTAAGCCGGCATCACACGGCACGGAATAGTTGTAGGTGGTTAAAAAACTCTGACACCAAGGTTCATCGGGTCGTTGGACGACTCGGCGTCCCACTCCACTATGCTCTAAATTATCGCCGCGGCACTACCAGCTCTGTAGATATTTCCTCAAGCTTTGTGGATAGATAACATCCTCGGCCGAAGACTCTAGTTTTGTCAACACAAGTGTCGATTGTCGACACGTTTATCGTAAACACACTATACGCGTGAGAAAAAATCCAAGGAAATCTCTCTAAACAAAAATATGCGCGTGTGTGTATGATTCAAATAAAAAAATACACTCTACAAAACCAACTCTGCAAGGACCTATCAGCATTTATTGCTGCCTGTCCTATTAATAATAAAAAATAAAACAAAATGTAATTGAATTAAAAAAAAATGTTTTGGTTCATTGACGTATTTCAAGAATTCCTCTAAGCTAAATAGGCACGTGGAACCTGACAAAATTGCAAAGATCTTAACTATGGTTTTAAATTCCGGAAGAAGTTCGTTGAACCCTAATAGAAACTGACCTGTCACGTAATGATTTGCGTCAGTTTAGGGTGATGCTTTTCAAAGCCGATTTAAAAAACCGCCAATCTGTGACAGTTAAAGAAATGTAATATAAAAAGTTACTAGCAGCCCGCCCAGCGGTTTCAAACGCCGCTAACAATTTCCCCCGGGAATAAGACAGTTTAATATAGCCTTTGTTCGTCAGGGATAATGTAGGATTCTAAAAATCTTGACTTTAATTTGAAACAAATATCGTTTTCAGATGGTGGTAGCGTAAAGTTACATGCCGTGTGATTAACCTGGCCAGCCCCATGACAGTGCCTATATTTTTATTTTTTTTATCCCGCCCGAGCCGGTTTTCTATTAGGTCATAACAAAATTGTAAAAAAAAATTATGTGAATAACGGTTCATGACGTCAATAAGTGATAATACTATCCTACATTGAATAAAGAATTTCAATTTCAATTAACGGTAAAAGAATTTTTGAAATCGTTCAGTAGTTTCGGAGCCTATTCAATTCAAACAAACAATAAAAAAAAACCTTGTTTCTAATATTAGTGTAGATTATAACTTTTTAAGCACTCGCGATCACTTTCACTCATTTTAAGTATTAGACCGGGTCTATCGCCGGGACACATGTAAATTACTAATATTTACCTAAATACTATCGCGATAGTGTTGATTATATTATTATTATTTAAGTGTGATGACGGCTTCGAATAGCATCACCCGATTTCTTTCCCGTGGGAGTCGTAGGAGGCGACTAAGGGACTTGAGGGTGTGTATTGCAATTTTAGGCGATGGGCTGACAATCTGTCACTATGGCGATACACAATTTTCCGAATGACCCTCAAACATATGTCAGACGTGGCGTAAATGTCCGTTTTTGCGGCCGTTTAGGATAATTGGCGTGATATGTGTATGTATGTATTACTTTAGTGTAGATTTTTTAATGCATTATTTAATGTTTTTTGTCGTCTTTTTTTATACCGAGTATGGGCCAGCCTTCCGAATACTGTTAGGTGCATGAAATATAAAACTGGACAACTTTCCCCTAGAAACATATGTCAGGAAACGCCAAAAAAATTACAAAATACAAAATCACAATCAGCTGACTGCATTCACTATGGGAAGTCAGTTTTTTTACATACATACATACATATAATCACGCCTCTTTCCCATAGGGGTAGGCAGAGACTACATCTTTCCACTTGCTACGATCCTGACATACCTCTTTCGCTTCTTCAACATGCATCAATCTGTTCATACATGCTCGTCGGTATAGGGTACTCTTGACCTGACCTTTCTTTAGGACGTCCCCGATCTGATCCATCTACGTGCGTCTTGGTCTTCCCCTTCCAACGTTCCCATCCACACTCGCCATATACACCTGTTTCGTTAATCTTCTTTTATTCATTCTCTCAATGTGACCAAACCATCTCAGCATTCCTTTTTCTATACCAGTCACTACGTCTTCTTTAATACCGCAACGTTCTCTAATCACACTATTCCTTATCCTGTCACTCAATTTCACTCCAATCATACTTTTTAGTTTTTTTACGTTTACTGAAATATGTTCCTAGGGGAAAGTTGTTCAGTTTCATGGTCTGCATGTACCCTATCAGTATTCGGAGGGCTATCCCTGACACCCTTTAATGATTATATGTAATCATTACACTGGTACGAATAATGTGGCGTAGTTTGTACATTTTTAAATGAAAAAGTAGTTATTATGGCATAATTGTAATAGTAAGACATATGGTATCGCGGACATTATTATAGATATTGATGTCCTCTATAAAACTGTAGTACATCACTTTGCTCTATTGTCAATAATTTCCACAGCGTACGCGATACAAGATATTTTTTTGGTACATTTGTACATTTTTAAGTGAAAAAGTAGTTATTGTGGAATAACTGTAATAGTTAGACATATGGTATCGCGAACATTATTATAGATATTGATGTCCTCTATAAAACTGTAGTACATCACTTTGCTCTATTGTCAATAATTTCCACAGCGTACGCGATATAAGATATTTTTTTGGTACATTTTTCACACGTTGGGTTACATTATCGAAATTTTCACGCGGATCCCTATTTTTTTCTCGTATTAAATATAGCCTATGTTCATCAGGAATAATGTACGATTCAAATAGTAAAAGAATTTTTAAAATCGGGCCAGTAGTTTCGGAGCCTATTCGATGCAAACAAACAAACAAACAAACAAACAATCAAATCTTTCCTCTATATAATATTAGTGTAGATTACGTCAAATCGTAGTCTATGGTCAAATGCTTACCTTGTCACTTGAATTTGACAATCAGCTGTTTTTAGTATACTTCGTAAATACCGTGGCTAAGTAAGGAAAGGAGTTGCCCAGTGCATTTTTGGCACTTCGCCGGCCGCTGCCGCGGCACGCTCGCTGCGATAGCTCGGCTTGTGCGTTGTGGTCACAGTTCTAACTTAACCTAACCTGGCGTTGTACCTATCATACCAATTTTTGCACTTTAATGACTGGTATTGGTAGAAAAAGAATAGTAGTTGTCTCTCTTTGGTTTTGCTATAGCCAAAAGCAAATTTATATTTCATTCATCACGATTTTGATTGGTTGTTTCATCTGACTGCAGCAACAGTAATCATCTGATGCTATCACAACACAAACATTTGTCAGGGTCATAAAGGCGTAAACTATACATCACAGCAGAGCGCATTCTCAATTTCTCACGTATTTTGATAACACAGTTATCGCGACAGGCGTAAAATGATAACGTGATAGCGCACTTGTGAAATAATCATTATATGACACGTCATTTCAATAACTTTTTATCAATCATTCTAGTATCATTTAATGCAGAAGAAAGTGTATTTGTTACTGCTACTAAGCAGCGGCATTAACTTTATGGCGGGTGACAGGAGTAATGCCAGTAGGCAGAATGGATCAGGCTCTGGATGGAGTCGGGAAAAGGGTAGCTACCCGCCTGGCCGGGTGTTGTGGCCAGGGGACCGACTGGTCCATCTGGATGGAATTGGAAGTTGTATATATGCGTTGCGCGGTGTAACACTTCGATACCGCGTTTCAGACTCATTGTTCTCTGCCAATCTGTCAGGTGGCGCCATCTTGCGGATATATTGAGAACTTCTGTTGCGTCTTGCTTGCTTATGAACCATTTGAGTGAGCTTCTTGTTACTACAACTGTAACAGCTGCAGAACTACAAGCCTCTAGTTCTTAACTTTGTTCTTTTTTCCGGCCCATCGGCTTTTGGCTGTTTTTTTTTTTTATAATAGGGCTTTCTAGGGAGCCGAAAAAGATCAAAATTTTGACATTAAGGCTAGTAGTGCAAGTGGGATATCATATAAAAGGGCTTGATGTGCATGTTACGGAACCCTCGGTCGGCGGGTTCAAGAAATTGCTGCAAAAATAAATTCCAGTACTAACGTCACATGTTGACGCAAATGGTCAAGTGAATATTAACAAAATTTTCTACCAAACCTTGTGCTAAAGTAAAACAAATCTGATAATAAACTTACTCAGAAACTTCAATTTTACACATGCACATATCACGTGTGATTAAGCTTGCCAGCTCCAGGGCAGTGCCTTTATTTTTATATTTTAACTCGCCCGAGGTGGTTTACTATCAGCACAATACAAAAATGGTGTTATAAAAATGTATTTTCTTTACAATGACGGGTCATGAATGACGTCAATATGTAATAGTACTAGCCTACATTGAATAAAGTTAATTTCATTTCAAGCCATGATTTCTTAAGGAGTAGGCAGAGCGTTAACATACATATATCACGCCTTTAGCCCTTGAGGGGTAGCCTGAGCGTAAACGGCCTTTAAAAAGCGAACTTTTACACCTCGTCTGACAAATATTTGATGGTCATTTAGAAATTTGTGAATAGCCTCAATAATAACGTCAATTTTCTACCAAACTTTGTGTTTTTAGTCATTAGGGTTGATTATTGATTTAGTGATTTCTTTCAGGGTAGGGGTTGACCTTCACATTTGCCATTAAAAGGCCCACACGAGTAGAAATAGCTAACAATATCAAGCAATCATGCTTATTGATCATGTCAAGCAAAGAATATAGATATTCCAAAAAAAATATAATAGGTATTAGTAATCAATTAATTACGACACGAAAATAAGATCTAAAAATAACTAATTGAAAAACTTGATTTAATTCGGTACAAGATCTATTGATCGTTATCTTAAGAGGCTGCCTGACGATAAGTAGCGCCCTCATAATTTTTTCTTCATTTTCAAATGGGACACGAGTCGACGAACGACCGGGTGCCTTTGTTATGAAACTACAGTACATCACAGTGCCGTGTGATGCCGGCTTAGAAATAGCATCACCCCATTTCTTTCCCGTGGGAGTCGTAAGAGGCGACTAAGAGAACTAAGGGTGTGTCTGTGTATTGCAAATTTAGGCGATGAGCTGACAGCCTGTCACTATTGTAATGCAAAACTTTCCGAATGACCCTCAAATGTTTGTCAGACGTGGCGTTAATGTCCGTTGTCACGGCCGTGATATATCTACACTATCTACACTAATATTATAAAGAGGAAAGATTTGATTGTTTGTTTGTTTGTTTGCATCGAATAGGCTCCGAAACTACTGGCCCGATTTTAAAAATTCTTTCACCGTTAGAATCCTACATTAATCCTGATGAACATAGGCTATATTTTATACGAGAAAAAAATAGGGATCCGCGTGAAAATTTCGATAATGTAACCCAACGTGTGAAAAATGTACCAAAAAAATATCTTATATCGCGTACGCTGTGGAAATTATTGACAATAGAGCAAAAAAATGTACTACAGTTTTATAGAGGACATCAATATCTACAATAATCTCCGCGATACCATATGTCTAACTATTACAGTTATGCCACAATAACTACTTTTTCATTTAATATTTTACAATCTACGCCACATTATTCGTACCAGTGTAATGATTACATTTAATCATTACTGTATTAAAGGGTGTAAGGGATAGCCCTCCGAATACTGATAGGGTACATGCAGACCATGAAACTGAACAACTTTTCCCTAGGAACATATTTCAGGAAACGTAAAAAAACTGACTTCCCATAGTGAATGCAGTCAGCTGATTGTGATTTTGTATGGAAGGTCATTTTCTTGGCGTTTCCTGACATATGTTTCTAGGGGAAAGTTGTCGTGTGATGCCGGTTTAGAATAGCATCACCCCATATCTATGCCGTGTGATGCCGGCTTAGAATAGCATCACCCCATATCTTTCCCGTGGGAGTCGTAAGGGGCGACTAAGGGACTCGAGGGTTTGTATTGCAATTTTAGGCGATGGGCTGACAACCTGTCACTATGGCGATACACCTTTTTCCGAATTACCCTCAAATGTTTGTCAGACGTGGCGTAAATGTCCGTTTTTGCGGCTGTTTACGCTCTGCCTACCCCGCAGGGGATTATAGGCGTGATATGTGTATGTATGTATGGAAAGTTGTCCAGTTTTATGTTTCATGCACCCTATCAGTATTCCAAGGGCTGTCCCTTACTCGGTATAAAAAAAGACGACAAAAAACATAAAATAATGCATTAAAAAAATCTACACTAAAATAATACATACATACACATATCACGCCTATTATCCCTTGTGGGGTAGGCAGAGCGTAAACGGCCGCAAAAACGGACATTTACGCCACGTCTGACATAATGTTTGAAGGTCATTCGGAAAATTGTGTATCGCCATAGTGACAGGTTGTCAGCCCATCGCCTAAAATTGCAATACACACCCTCAAGTCCCTTAGTCACCTCCTACGACTCCCACGGGAAAGAAATCGGGTGATGCTATTCTAAGCCGGCAATACACTAAAATAATAATAATATAATACATACATACATACATACATACATAAATCACGCCTATATCCCTTACGGGGTAGGCAGAGCATTAACGGCCGTAAAACGGATATTAACACCACTTCTGACAAAAGTTTGAGGGTCAATCAGATAACTGTGTATCACTATAGTGACAGGTTGTCAGCCCATCGCCTAAAATTGCAATACACATCTAACCCTCGAGTCCCTTAGTCGCCTCTTACGACACCCATGGGTAAGAAATGGGGTGATGCTATTCTAAGCCGGAATCACACGGTAATAATATACACATAATAATATAATCTACACTAATATTAGAAACAGGATTTTTTTAATTGTTTGTTTGAATTGGATAGGCTCCGAAACTATTGACGTCATGACCGTCATTCTAAAAAAAGAAATTTGTATCACACAATTTTCTTTTTTTATTACAATTTTGTTATGACCTAATAGAAAATAGGCTCGGGCGGGATAAAAAAAATAAAAATTTAGGCACTGCCATGGGGCTGGCCAGGTTAATCACACGGCATGTAACTTTACGCCACCACCATCTGAACACGATATTTGTTTCAAATTGAAGTCAAGATTTTTAGAATTCTACATTATCCCTGATGAACATAGGCTATATTTAACTGTCTTATAACCGGGGGGAAATTGTTAGCAGCGGGTGAAACCGCTGGGCGGGCTGCTAGTGTATGTATAAAGTGACCAATAAAACGAGCTGCGGTAGCCCAGATGGAAGAGACGTCGTCGACACGAGCATTCTAATGCCTAATTATAGCAGTTGCATACACTATTTTATCTACACTCGACAAAAAAAAAACTCTGTTTAACACTTTTCCAAACGTCCACACCGGCGATTGCAAGGTCCGATACAAGGTCAGATTCAATACGAGAACGTAATATGGCTGGATATGAAATTTTGAAGATTCTATACTTTATCAGTTGTTCAGATGTGGACTCTAAACAATAACTTAAGTAAACTACTAAACAACATCTAAAAAACTACTGTACAACATCTGAACAAAATCTGAACAACATCGGAACAACATCTAGACAATATCGGTACAACAACTTAATAACATCTGAACAACCCAATAAAACAACTGATCAACAACCGAACATTTTTATCTTAAGTTTTTATTTTCTTTTTACTATACAACAAAACTGTTAGGTGCGACGGAAGATGGCGATTTGAGTATTGGCAAAAAAAATCTTCGTTTCATTTCTCAACTTGATCGCAGTAAGAGCCTTCTCATTATCATCATAACGCGTCTGTAATTTCCATCCAACTGTAATTAATATAGGTAGAATGCATAAATCAGGTTTTATACAACTATTTTCGAATGCATAATTCGAACATTATGAGACGAGTGTAGATAAAAATACTAAAACGGTGTGTTATTATGTTGCAGGCCTATACGGGGCATGTCGGCCGTGGTGGCGGGCGCGGGGCCGGCGCACGCTTGCTTCTTCGCCACGTACGAGCAGAGCAAGCACACGCTCGGCCATCTCACGAGGCATCGGCACGACCATCTCACTCACGGTAGGTACGGCTACTGGGTCAAAGTTCCTCCCCTACACATCGACGCAAGCGAAGCGAGCGGAGCTTGCCGTCATACGTTAAAATATATTAAGGCGAGTGTACTCGTGGTGCCGTGTGATGCCGGCTTAGAATAGCATCACCCCATTTCTTTCTTGTGGGAGTCGTAAGAGGCGACTAAGGGACTCGAGGGTGTGTATTGCATTTCTAGGCGATGGGCTAATAACCTGTCACTATGGCAATACACAATTTTTCGAATGACCCTCAAATGTTTGTCAGACGCGGCGTAAATTTCCGTTTTTGCGGCTGTTTACGCTCTGCCTACCTAGTAAGAGATTATAGGCGTGATATGTGTATGCATGTATGGAGTCGTGACAGGCCCCGACAGTGTAAACACCCCTCTTAATATCGTTTTTTTTATCTCTCTCTCTCTTTTCGTGTGGGACACCGAGTCATCCAACGACCCGATGAACCCTGGTGTCAGAGTTTTTCAACCACCTACTAACACTAGTAGGCCTCTGACATGGTCGTGTTACGACCACCGTCTAAGTAATCATAGACAGCAACCGGGACCGACGGCTTAACGTGCCCTCCGAAGCACGGAACCATTTCTTTTCGGACAATCAGTTGGTTCACCCTGCAATATCGTAACCAGACCGGGAACAAATTCACAAAGAGATAAATATCAACTTTTGTGAGTGTCCCACCGAGAATCGAACCCGGAACCTTTGCGTCGCAGGCAGTTTTTTTTATTAAGGATGGATTTGCTCTTGACTCTAGTCTAAGTCATAGGACAGAGACAGAGTCTAAGATGGAGCGAGCTCACCCAGAAGAAGCCTGTTCACTCTTACTTTGAAGAGATTAGGGTTGTATGCGTTTAGAAACACAGACGCAGGTAGTGAGTTCCACTCTTTAGCAGTGCGCATTATAAATGATGACTGGAAGCGCTTAGTCCGAATTGGTGGAATGGCGACCAGGTACGGATGGTATCCGGCGGTGCGTCTGATCTTTCTACTTGCTTCGATCCTGACACCACTCTTTCGCTTCTTCAACATGCATCAACCTTTTCATACCTACATGCTCGTCGGTTTAGAGTACTCACGACCTGACCTTTATTTAGAACGTCCCTGATCTGATCCAAGTAGGTTCGTCGCGGTCTTCCCCTTTTAACGTTACTATCCACACTCGCCATATACACCTGTTTCGTCAATCTTCTTTCATTCATTCTCTAAATGTAACCAAACTATCTCAGCATTCCTTTTTCTATCCCTTCTTTTATACCGCAACGTTCTTTCATCTCTGCTTCATTTAATAATGGAAAATAACTCACTACCTGCGTCTGTGTTCCAAACGCATACAACCCTAATATCTTCAAAGTAAGAGTGAACAGGCTTCTTCTGGGCGAGCTCGCTCTATCTTAGACTCTGTCTCTGTCCTATAACCTAGACTAGAGTCAAGAGCAAACGCATCCTTTATAAAAAATAAATAAATGAATAACGAACAGCTTTCTACACTTAAGTAAGTTTAGTTACAAATGAAGTCTGTTACGTTTCAGGTCTCTCCGGCTGCTTCGCTTCTTTAGTCCACGATGCCGTCTCAAATCCAGCAGAAGGTAAGAATTTACTAAACATTAATAAATAAAATAAATATGAATATTCTGGACATATCACCCAGCGCCATCTAGCCCCAAACTAAGCAACGCTTGTACTATGGGAACTAAATAGCTGATATTTATACTTATATACTTTTTTAAAAATAAATACATATTATATAAATAGAAAACACCCAGACCTAACACAAATATCTGAAAATAGCTTAAAAAATATTTGTGTCATGTGGGGATCGCACCTACGACCCTCGGCGTAGCAGGCAGGGGTACTATCCGCTACGCCATCACGTCAGTCAATTACTCATACATACATCAGCATATTGCAGTCCACTGCTGGACGTAGGCCTACCCCAGGGTACGCCATAGGGCACGGGCTCTCGTTTTCGCCATCCAGTCGCTGCATTACTCATGGGATTCAAATCATGAAGCAATCTTAAAAATAAAGTAAAAACTGCCTTGTGGGCAGCCAGGCTAACATCACGGCATGTAACATCAATGTACAACACGCCTGAAATCATAAAAATAAGATAAAACTGCCTCGTGGGCAGCCAAGTTTACCTCACGGCATGTACCATCAGTGTTAAGTTTGACGCACTAGTAGTAGTCACGTTTGTGACATACATATATGTTAACTGTTAATTAATAGATTTAATTATGTAGATTCTACTTTCACCTTGGCTATCGATATTTACAAAAAAACGCAAATTTGTTGTTGAATTATTGAACAGACATGTCTTACGTCAAACGTGTTTGACGAATTGTAGTGATAATTGTTTATTAAATGATAAGTAGCGGTCCGCCTAGCGGTTTCACCCGCTGCTAACCGTTTTCCCGGGGGAAAACGACCGTTTCCCGGCATGAATTATCCATAAAAACCTTCCTCTTGAATCACTCTATCTACTAAAGAAAACTGCATAAAAATCCATTGCGTACTTTTAAAGATCTAAGCATACAGAACTAGTATAAAATAAAACAATTTCATTTTATACTTTTATACTATTTAGTGAAATTGAAATAAGAAAATTAATCAAATCGTAATTTAGCTAAAATCAGGCTTCTTCCGAGTGAGCTCGCTCCATCTTAGACTCTGTATCTGTCCTATGACCTAGACTAGAGTCAAGAGCAAACCCATTATTAATATAAAAAAAACCGACTTCATAGTAGACAATTACTTAAATACTTTTTAATTAGAAAGCATCACCCTATTTCTTTTCCGTGGGTGTCGTAAGTTACACGTTACATGTGTATTGCAATTTTAGGTGATGGGCTAACAACCTGCTGCACTATGGCGATACACAATTTTCTAAAAGACCCGCAACTGTTTGTCAGACGTGGCGTAAATGTTTGTTATTTACGACAGTTCACGCTCTGCCTACCCCGGAGGGATACAGGCGTGATATTTTTATTTGTTTTGTTATTTGGAGAGCTTACAGCCTTAAACACATATTTAAGTATGCATGTATGCGTCTGAGGCCTATAGACATTGTTATGATAAAATAGGTATTTTTAGAATTCTGTGAATGTTACACACATCCATGTCGATTTTAAACACATTTTCTTAAAAGTCAGCTAGTAAAACAAACGATTTTAAATGCGAATTTCCTCTTTTTACACGACTGCCCAACCAAAAAAGGAGTGTAATGTTTTTAGAGTTCATTTATGTATATGTGCGATTCTTTAAAGGCTTGAAACTCGTGAACCACTGAACAGATTCGAATGGGAATTGTATCGAAATAATTCTTCCATTATCCCGAGAGTCATAATCTAGTTTTTTTTTCTTGTTTTGAAGTCTGATAAAATAGTGCGTCAAAATAGTGAAACGAGTTTCTTACCGCGATACTTATTTACGTAAAAACACCGTTTCAGTATTTTGAGTGTGTGACCGCGAAAGTTTTAAATAGTTTAAAACAGTGCGTGTTCCCCGTTGTTTCTTTGAGACATGATCGATAACCTACAGGGACGTCTAATGTTCCTATGACCCCGTCTCCTCCTTATACCAAGGTCAATGGCGGCGTGGTCACAGAATTAATAAAAAATTGGGTGAGGCCGTTTTACATACAAACGAAATTCAATCGACTCAAATATAGGGTGAAATTACTAGTGAACGTTACTGAAAGAAAACAGAGTACGGACTGGTGATAAGGAACAACTTTCACCTAGAAACATAGGTCGAAATAAGACAAAAATATCTTTCAAATTTTTCGACCTATGTTCCTTGGGAAAGTTGTTCCTTATCACCAGCCAGTCCTCTGTTTTCAATAACGGTTAATAGTATAATTTAACCCTATTATATGCGAACCTCATTATGAATAACCTTAGTTGACGCAATAAATAGAAGAATCTAATGGATAATATTTTTCTTTTTTCCTCATATAAAATATTTTCTTTAATAGTACGTAGATATAACATCTTCGTCTTCTACCATATAGGAAACTATTTTTTTTAATCGTACATATCACACGTATCACGCTCATAATCCCTTGCGCGGTAGGCAGAGCGTAAACGTCTGCAAAAACGAACATTCACGCCACGTCTGACATATTTCAGTTTCGTTCGGAAAAATTGTGTATCGCCATAGTGAAAGGGTGTCAGCCCATCGCCTAAAATTGCAATACACACCCTCGAGTCCCTAGGTCGCCTCTTACCACGGGAAATATTTTTTGAATACATTTTCATTTTTATTGAGTAAATTATTAAAAACCTCAAACCACGAGTAAATCGGTAATTGGTTAGAAAACAATGCCCATTGAGTATAATTATTTTTTTATAATGTTTTCCTCATATTTTATTATCGTTCTAGGAAATGTTTGTCTAATGCAGTCTCAGTATAGTTTAATGAAGAGATCAGGGGTATCCTAGGAATTTTGACAAATAACGGATTTGTCTGTATTTTTGTGACATCGTCCTGGTGTACCTAAACTTTGCAGGCATGACTAGACCGTGAAACTGAACAACTTTTTCTATGGAGGCTATGTTGGTAAACAAAAACCGGCCAAGTGCGAGTCGGACTCGCGCACGAAAGGTTCCGTACCATTATCTATAACAAAAAAAACACGTGTTTTGTATGGCAGCCACGATTAAACTTTTTTTTAGTATTTGTTGTAATAGCAGCAACAGAAATACAACGTCTGTAAAAATTTCAACTGTGTAGGTATAACGGTTCAGGAGATACAGCCTCGTAAATGTAGGACGGACGGACGGACGGACGGACGGACAGACAGGCGGACTGCCGAGCCTCAGTAATAGGGTTTCCGTTATTCCCTTTTGGGTACGGAACCCTAAAAAGAGAAGACGTGGCATAAATGACTGTTTTGGCGGCCTTTTGCGCTTTGCCTACCCCACAAGAGATTATGGGCGTAATATGCGTGCATTGCAATTAATTATCTTGTTGTACTGCGCTGCACCAACAAAATGTATATTGTTTGTCCCTTTCATTCGCGCTGCGCCAAAGAGAAACAGATAATCATTTTGCGCTGATATTTTCGCGGATTTTACGGTTTTTTCGATACAGAAACTAAAGAAATACCGTTCCAATGTCTAATTAAGGTATACGTACTAGAAAAGGTATGTATCTAAAATATAGTTTTTTGTGATAACTTTAAAATTGAAGACATAATTTTGAAAAAAAAAACTAATAGAGGTTACTTTGGTATTTTTTTTTCTATCGAGTAAAGTTTGTCAAATTGTGTAACTTATAGGTATAAGTTATCTGTTAGATCCTCGTAAATGGCATATATTTTTTATTTTATTTTATGTCTGTAATTTTCTAAATAAAACTGGTTTGAAAACCTAGCTTGTGCTATATCCCCGGTTTAAGAGGAATAAATAACTTTGCCGTGTGATGCCGGCTTAGAATAGCGTCACCCCATTTCTTACCCATGGGTGTCGTAAGAGGCGACTGAGGGACTTGAGGGTGTGTATTGCAATTTTAGCCGATGGGCTGACAACCTGTCACTATAGTGATGCACAGTTATCTTATTGACCCTCAAACTTTTGTCAGAGGTGGTGTTAATGTCCGTTTTATGGCCGTTAATGCTCCGCCTACCCCGTAAGGGATAAAGGCGTGATTTATGTATGTATGTAATAACTATGACTAACGCGTATTTATTTACTTTCCGGTCAACAGTTGCAACGAATACCATACTCGATTGCAATTGTGCATCTGTGTTTGATGTGGCACACATGTAAATGGGGATTCCCCAAACAGTTTTTGAGCCAAAGAGTATCTACGACCAACGACCCGATGAACCCTGGTGTCAGAGTTTTACAATCGCCTACTACTAGTCGTTAAAATGAGCTGAGAAAATGGAGCCTAAAAAAGATCTACATACATACATCATGCCTCCATCCCTTGCGGGGTAGGCAGAGCGTAAACGGCCGCAAAAAACGGACATTTACGCCACGTCTGACAAACATTTGAGGGTCATTCGGAAAACTGTGTATCGCCATAGTGACAGGTTGTCAGCCCATCGTCTAAAATTACACACACCCTCGACTCTCTTCGTCCCTTTTACGACTCCCACGAGAAAGACATGGGATGATGCTATTCTTAGCCGGCATCACACGGCTAAAAAGATCTTAGCTACGTATATACTTCTTCTTTTTGTGTGGATACCGAGTCGTCTTACGAGCCGATGAACCCTGGTGTCAGAGTTTTTAACCGCTTGTTAGGTAGTACTCTGACATGGTTGTGTAACGACCGCCGTTGAAGTATTCATATACAAAACCGGGACCGACGGCTTAACGTGCCGTTCGAAGCACGATCTTTGTTACGGCCAGGTGGTTCAGCCTGCAATGTCCTAACCAGACTGAAAACTAACTCGCAATGTGATATAATAATAAATTTGTGAGAGCCCCATCGAAAATCGAACCCGGAACCTTTGCGCAGCTACTACTGCGCCACATCGGCCGTCCGCCGTACATTTTCAGCCACCACTGTCCACTGCTTGACAAGGGCGTCCCCCAATTGGGGGGCACTGCTATTCTCATCACCAAAATTATTTTCGCAAGCCGTAGAGGCGACTAAGGGACTCGAGGGTTACATGTGTATTGCAGTTTTAGGTGACAACCTGTCACTAGATACTCAATTTTCTGAATGACCCTCAAATGTTTGGAAAATTTGTCGTAAATGTCAGTTTTTTATTGCCCTTTGGACTCTGCTTACCCCGCAAGGGATGTAGGCGTGATATATGTATGCAAAATTGCTTTATAATTTTATAACTAAGATATTGCAATCTAGGAAGAGTGTTTTCATTTTTGAACTTATCATAAATTATTTATTTACCTAGTACGTAACAGTATAATTGAAGAATTAATTTTTGAATATTGATAAGTCACTGAATAATTTCCGTTCAAGGTGACTTTATCGATTGTTTTTCAATTGGTAGTCGCCTGTTTACCCTATATTGTCAAAGTTATATAATACTAGTGTTCCACCCGCTGCTTACCGTTTTCCCGTGGGAATGTGACCCCTTCCCGGTATAAATTATTCATATGTAACTTCCTCTGGAATCACTATCTATTTTTAATAAACGCATTAGATTTTTTACCTTGTTATAACAAATGAATAAGACATGCTTTAATTTTTTTACACTTGTAAATTTTTAAAGCGCGGGCAGGATTTGAATCTGCGACTTTTGCCATCACTAATGGCGCCACAGACAGTCGACAGCCCATGTGGCGCAGTGGTAGCGCGACTGCCTGCGACGCAAAAGGTTCCGGGTTCGATTCTCGGTGGGGCACTCACAATGTTGATATTTATCACTTGAATTTTATACTTATGAATTTGTTTCCAGACTGGTTAGGAGATTGTAGGCTTAACCACCTGATTGTCCAAAAAGAAAGATGGATAGGGGAAAGTTGTTCAGTTTCATAATGTGCATGCACCCCATGTATGTCCCTTACACCCTTTATAACTTGATAATGTAGCGAAATCACCCAGAAACCTACTACTACAACACATATCCAAAGCAACACAACTATTTATAGCCCGAACACAAACAATGTTTTATGCAGAGAAATAATTTGTTGAGCATTCAATTATTCCACCGTATCACAGCGAACGCAATACAGGACGTTAGGAAAATACTGCGTTCCGTTCTTTAAACTGATCAACTTTCTCATCGAACATTAATTGGGTATGCCGGATCATTTTGTTTAGAGTTTGTTTTAACAATTTCATTATTTCGAAATTATATTATCTATTTCTATCTGCAATATTGTTCTAAAGTTATGTATATATGTGCGATTCTTTAAAGGACTGTAACGTGTTAACTACTGAACAGTTTCGAATGGGAAGAATCCTTACATTATCCCGAATGTCATAGACTTTATCTCAGAAAGCAATCGTGTTTATGATAGTTTTTATTTATCTTGCTTCGCAGTAAGAGATTTTAGTCGGTAGGTTACATGTTATTGAGACTGTAGCTACCTCTGGTGGAGCTTACTCACGTGGTTCACGCAAGTGCCAATATATCCGCAAGATGGCGCTACGTGACAGATTGGCAGAGAACAATATGCCTGAAACGCGGTATCGAAGTGTTCACCGCGCACCGCATATCTACAACTTCCAGTTCTAACCAGGTGGATCAGTCGGTCCCCTGGCCACAACACCCGGTCAGGCAGGATACCTACCCTTTTTTTAATTAATGATGGATTTGCTCTTGACTCTAGTCTAGGTCATAATTCAATTCAATTCAATTTTCAATTCATTTATTCAGGAACAATACAATTATTGTGTTTGAAATTACCATGCTAAAAAAAATTATATGTCACAATTTACATAGGACAGAGACAGAGTCTAAAATAGGGCGAGCTCACCCTGAAGAAGCCTGTTAGGGCACTGGCACTCCCACACACTGACGGAACGCAGCAAGCTACTTGGCGCCAGACTTCGGTGGGATGGTGGTCGCGAGCCAGGCGGCCCCTTACGGAGCCTTCCAATTACCGCTTAGTGGGATCACCCTTTTCCCGAATCCACCTGGAACCCTTCATTCTGCCTTTTGGCATTACTCCTGTCACCCGCCGTAAGGTATTTTCACCCTGTATAGTATTCATGACATTGATAACCTCAGATACCACGTGTTGTTTGTTGTTATTCTATACTACATCATGTCTGTGTGGTTAAGCGTTCTGAGTTCAGTCTAAGGATCTAGAGGTCAGTACTGGTTCGATTCTCGGGTGCGCACAATATGCGAAAGAAATTGTAATAAATATTCCGCACTTTGACAAGGGCTGTGCGAGACAACCTATCTATCCTTTTCGCACTTAGGCGAATTTCATGTTTCTGTCCTGCTTTCAGATGACACTTGTAAATTGACGCGTAATATTTAGTGCACACTTTCGTTTAAACAATTTTTGTCGCATATGGCATTAATTCATTAATGAAATTCTCTTAACTATTCTTAATTAAATTAAATTAGCGCTGTCACTTTCCGTCAAATAGGTTGAGAAAAGGATAGGAGATACCTAAGTTCTGTCATGTTGAAAAATTACAATGGGTTCTTCGCCATTTCTACTCAATTTAGTCGCCATAATTTTCATCGTCGGCTTATTTTGACAGATTACGCGTATTATGCGTCAAATCATAAGACATGAGATGACTAAGATATCTCCTATCATTTTCTTAACCTTTTGGCGGAAAGTGAATACGCAAATTTAAGTTACTTAAGAGGATGTAGTACTGGAGTAGATGAGCTTCTGCTCCCCACCATACAATCATGTGTAGATTTATCACTTTGATAAATTGTTTGTTAAAATATTTTTGGTTGAACCACCTGTAAGGGAGGGTACGATAAGCCGGCGATACCGGTTGCTGTCTACGATTACGATATCTAGATGACCGCTGAATCTTGCCCGACTGCGCAAGGCATACGTGATTTTATCAAGGATCGGAACCGGTTTCAACTTACCGGTCGGTATCGTTTAAAAACCTGTTGAAATTTAGTTTTTCAGTAACAGGTTAGTTTAAGTTTAAAACACAGCCGAAATATTTTGATTACTGGTAATGCAGACGAATATTTTTAACGTTCTTATAACTTAAATTAACCGGTAAAAGCGACGTCCATTGATCCGCTGATGCCGCGGCCAAGTGACACGTGTGTTGCTGTCCTTTTCCTGCACTTACCGTCGTTCTCTTTCGATGTCAATTTAACCGGTTAATTTAGCTGACCGAAACCAAAATTTATTTTGAACCAGTTTGTAAACGGCAAAAAACCGGTACTTACCCTAAACCTAAATCAAAATTAATTCCGATTTAGGGGCAAAGACCTAACCAGTTTCTAAAAATAAAACGGTTTCCGATCCTCGGGTTTTATGTACGTTGTGATAAGTTAATCGCTAAGCACGTGTCCTTTATGGTTTGTTGATGCTTGATAAGCTGTCTTACATGACAACGACCTTCATATCAAGAGCATTGACACTAGATGCCCCATTGATACTAACCTGATACCCATGTTATACAGTGACCCCCGTATCAGTGGGCCAAGAGTGTTGACTCGAATTACCCCATTGATAATGTATTGACTTTATTTTTCTCTTATCTCTACATACAATCTTATTTCTGGCTGTTTTTGAAATTTTATCGAGGGAAGACGTCTCATAATGTTCGAATTAAAAATTCGTGCCGTGTGATGCCGGCTTAGAATAGCATCACCCCATTTCTTTCCCGTGGGAGTCTTAAGAGGCGACTTAGGGTGTGTATTGCAAATTTAGGCGATGGGCTGCCAACCTGTCACCATGGCGATACACAATTTCCGAATGACCCTCAAATATATGTCAGACGTTGCGGAAATGTCCGTTTTAGACCGTTTACGCTCTGCCTACCCCGCAGGGTGTAATAGGCGTGATGTGTGTAGAAATTCGAAAACAGTTGTAACTATAAATATCTACTTTATGCATTCGGCTAATAGAAATTACTTTTCTTCCCAAAAACTGAAGCGTGATATGAATTTTTGTCATGCTCTTTTATTTTCGAAAAAATAGAGGAATGAAACGAATTTTTGTCGCCTATTTATATCTTTTGCCAACAATTAAGCCAATGAAAATAAAACAAATTTAATGTCACCTTAGACGTGACTGAACTTTTTTTGCGATGTTAACTAAATTTCACTCTTATTTGTTTTATGGAATTTGTGATTGGAAAGTAGATAAAATACCGTATGCATCTGCTTATAATTAAGCATTTTATGATATCTGCGTAAACTACTTTTATGTTTATACGCATGTAAACTACACGCTTTAAAAATCTTGACTTCAATTTGAAACAAATATCGTTTTCAGATGGTGGTGGCGTAAAGATACATGCCGTGTGATTAACCTGGCCAGCCCCGTGGCAGTGCCTTGATTTTATTTATTTATCCCGCCCGAGCCGATTTTCTATTAGGACATTACAAAATTTTTATAAAAAAAAGAAAATTGTGTGATGCAAATTTCTTTTTTTTACAATGACGGTTCATGACGTCAATAAGTGATATGATAATACTATCCTACATTGAATAAAGAATTACAATTTCAATTTCAAGTTTTTCTGTGAAATAAAGTATATTTTATTTTTAAAATGTCCCGCAATTTTAAGACCATGTTTTTTACGACTTTTTAAAGCGAAAGTACACAATTCTTCATTTTCGTGGTGCATTTTAAACCTTACATAGGTTATAAGCTATTTCTCTAATATCCATAGCTGATTGTTAGTTAGAATAAACGTTACTTCCATTTGATTCAAATTTATGCAAATGATTGTTTTGATTAACACCTATCATACAAAACTTATTAAAACGTATTAATATCAGTATTTTTAGAGTGAATTTTAATGCTAATAAACATGTATGTAAGTAACGCACAAGAACTTGCGAATCTTTTAAAATTCTCGTTTCTTTCGTAAAAACAGATAATTAATTAGCTAATCACTGGTGTCAAATATTTTCGTCATTTAGATTCATAGTCTAGAATAGAATGAGAGATATCTAAGTCCTGTGTTATGTTAAAAATGACAATTGGGTTCCCCTAGTAATGATAGGGTACATTCAGACCATGAAACTGATAACTTCCCCTAAATAAATAGTTCAGGAAACGTCAAAAGTATTTTGACTTCCAATAGTAAATGCAGTCAACTGATTGTAATTTTGTATGGGAGGTCGATATTTTGTCGTCTCCTGACATATGTTTCTAGGGGAAAGTTGTTCAGTTTCATGGTCTGCATGCACCCTATCAGTATTCGGAGGGCTGTCCCTTACACCCCGTATTGTTGTGAATGTGTGTGTTGGTGCGTGTGTGTGCGTGTATGTGTGTGTGTATGTGTAATGGTAATTATGTCTGAGTCAATATACTTAATGATTTGTTTTATTGGTTTTACGGCGACAGTGTACTAATTCTTGGCAAATGCACACACAAGACAACTGTCACATGTTGATTCTAGTGACGTCAGTGCAAATAACTTTCCTTTTATATGATAAAAATAATAAATGCAGTGATAAAACAACTAGCCTTGAGCTGTGCTAGCTTAAACTGGATTTGACAGGTGTCAGATCCATGCTCTTAACTGTATCATGATCGTTTTTTGGACAGTTCTTCGAAACTAATTATAAGAGACTATTATAAGAGTTATCGATGTTACATGACGTGAGGTTCACCTGGCTGGCTCTGAGGCGTGCCATTATTTTTTATTTCCACTCCTAACCGTGCTTTCGTAGCAAGGTCTTATTTTGTAACCGAGCCGGTGTATCTATTCGGACAATACAAAATTGTTATAAAAAGAAGAAAATTGTGTTATACAAATATATTTTTATACAATGACGGATCATGACATCAGTAAGTGATAGTACTATCCTACATTGAATAAAGTTAATTTCATTTCAAATACAATGATAAAACAAATAACCTTGAGCTAAGCGAGCTTGGATATGACAGTTGTCAGATCCATACTCTGTATTATGTTCGTTCTCTGTTTTTTTTTTAATAATTTTTGTGTAGTCTTTTGAAAATAATTATTAGAGACTAAGAGCGATAAGTAATAACACCGTACCTACTGACTGTTATGTCTTATGTATGTCTTTGTAGAAAAATAAATGATTTAAACGGTTTAAATAAAAACCTTCCTCATAGATCGCTCTATCCATTAAAGAATACCGCATCAAAATCTGTTGCGTACTTTTGAAGATCTAAACACACATAGGGACTTAAGGTTATCTACTTCTTTTTATACTAAGTGATTTTTCGGGCTGTTTTCTAATGCAATGAATATATTTCTCTTATTTCAGTGGTAAAACAGCGGATGCAAATGTTGAATTCACCATACCGGGGAGCGTGGGAATGCGCGCGGCGAGTTTATAGAACCGAGGGACTGAGGGCGTTCTACCGGTCGTACTCCACGCAAGTCGCCATGAACGTTCCCTTCCAGGTATGTGACTAGGGAATGCGCACGGTGAGTTTATGGAACCGAGGGACTCAGGGCGTTCTAGCGGTCGTACTCCACGCAAGTCGCCATGAACGTTCCCTTCCAGGTATGTGACTAGGGAATGTTCGCGGTGAGTTTATAGAACCGAGGGACTGAGGGCATTCTACCGGTCGTACTCTGTTTAATTTAGCGTTGCTATGCTGGGGTAAGTTAGGTATTAATGACGGTCTATGAATGCGCCGCGATTTCGCACGCATCGCTCTGGGCAAATGTTGTCCCTTTCTCGCTCGCGGGGCGAGGGTGGCGGCATGCGCGCGGGCCGCTGGTAGGCGCCAAGCGGTGATTTCTGCACCGCACTCAGTCACTCAAAACCGTTCGGACGAGAACGTGTTGTGTTTTGTACGGATTTCCCGCCACGCGTTTTGTGATGCCGCGTGTGATGGACGATTCAATTTGGGATCGCGCGTGTTGATGCATCGTATTGTTGCGGTTCTCCTGGGTTGTACTGGAATGCCGGGCTTAGTGATTGTTGGATGTCTCGACGTCTTCCACGTGAGCGTCGCGTTGAGTAGGCATCAAGTGGCCATATCGGCTCGCGTTTGTACGACCCAAATTCGGGTTGGGTCACGCGTAATGACTAATATCAGAGTGGAATACGAACAGAAGCTGTGAGTGGTTTGAAGTGAATAGCGCGCCAAGGCTGTAGTGGAATGCTGGGTGTCGATATCTTTTCCACCCAGCCCTGTAAGTACCCACGGAATTCCTCTCTGATCCATTCCCTGTACTTCCTTTCTCCGTTGGGTATTTTGTGCATTTGGACCGGCACGTTGACTGTAAGTGTTAAACCTGGTTGTTTAGTATAAAACTGTTTATTCGTGTTAATGGTGTGTTCCCTTTAGTCATATTTGTTGTACCATATCATTGTGACTCCTTAGTACGAATTGCGGAATTCGTGGGGTGATATAATTTGGAGGTACTTACTTATAATCTAGTGCTAATACGTGTGACGTAACGCCAGATCGGCAGACGGTATTTACTACCGACTTGAGTTATGTAAGGGTCAGAACACATCATTTGCCAATTTCACTCAACTTAGTTAATTAAGTTAAATAGATTTGGGTTCACGTTTAATTCATAGTATGCGCTGCTATATTGTGCAGCGTATGCTATTTGGCGCTGCGTAACGCGGCCGTTGTCTGCCTTCAGTTGAACTCCTGGTATTTTACTAGAAATTTACCTGTGTAAATCGCTTCCACTGCGGGAGTTTAGCTTGGAATTAGACATACTCCATGCAAGTCGCCATGAACGTTCCCTTCCAGGTATGTGACTAGGGAATGCGCTCGGAGAGTTTATAGAACCGAGGTACTGAGGGCATTCTACCGGTCGTACTCTACACAAGTCGCCATGAACGTTCCCTTCCAGGTATGTGACTAGGGAATGCGCGCGGCGAGTTTATAGAACCGAGGTACTGAGGGCATTCTACCGGTCGTACTCTACACAAGTCGCCATGAACGTTCCCTTCCAGGTATGTGACTAGGGAATGCGCTCGGAGAGTTTATAGAACCGAGGTACTGAGGGCATTCTACCGGTCGTACTCTACACAAGTCGCCATGAACGTTCCCTTCCAGGTATGTGACTAGGGAATGCGCGCGGAGAGTTTATAGAACCGAGGTACTAGGGCATTCTACCGGTCGTACTCTACACAAGTCGCCATGAACGTTCCCTTCCAGGTATGTGACTAGGGAATGCGCGCGGAGAGTTTATAGAACTGAGGGCATTCTACCGGTCGTACTCTACACAAGTCGCCATGAACGTTCCCTTCCAGGTATGTGACTAGGGAATGCGCGCGGCGAGTTTATAGAACCGAGGGACTCAAAGCATTATACCGGGCGTACTCTACACAATTCGCCATGAACGTTCCCTTTCAGGTATGTGATTAAGGAATGTGCGCGGCGAGTTTATGAACCTGAAGGATTTAGGGCATTCTGTTCCTTGGGGAAAGTTGTTTCTTATCACCAGCCCGTTCTCTGTTTTCAGTACCGGTCAGTAATAAAATTTTGATCTTTCGCGGTTGTTTACACTATTCATAGTTGTAGTTTAAACAGGTTCTAACCGACGAATTATTATTATTGCGAGTTCCTGATATTTCGACGCTGTTGCATATTTATTGACACGTTTTTTCCACATTCCAGGCGGTCCACTTCGTGACCTACGAGTGGGTGACGTCAACAGTGAACCCGACTCGCCAATACGACCCCCGGTCGCACGCCTTGGCGGGCGGACTGGCGGGTGCCTTGGCGGCTGCAGCTACCACGCCTCTAGACGTGTGCAAGACTGTCCTTAACACACAGGTCAGATAATGACCTCAATTCGGGATATAAGTTCTCTTGACTTACCTTAAATTTGTGCTGTCACTTTCTGTCAAAAAGGTTTAGAAAAGTCATGTCATGTCTTATAATTTGACGCAAAATACGTGTAATCTGTCAAAATAAGGCGACGATGAAAACAATGGCAACAAAATTTACTAGAAACTGCGAAGAACCCATTGATATTTTTAAACATGACAGGACTGAAAAATTTCCTATCCTTTTTTAAATTTATTTGACAGAAAGTGACAGCACAAATTTAAAGTAAGCTAAAAGCTCAAAACCATTTCGAGATATAAGTCTAAAATGCATTTCCTGTAAAACAGATTTATAATTAATTGCGTTATTTTCAATAATTTTAGTGAAAACACAACGATCTTTATTTGACCTTTCTATGACGTCACGCAAGACCGAATAACTGTGAAAGCATTTGCCAGCAGAACAATTAAAAAATAAAACGTCAACTCACTGACACGTCTGGATAAGTGTTCCAAAAAGGGCAGTTTTCATCCAGATTGTCGACGAATTATCCTTTTGTATACGCTTTTCAGATCAATTGGCGTTGACTAATTTAGAACCAAATAAAGTAAAATGATTTTAATTTTTAGGTTTCCATATGTGCCTAAAGGCCGGTTTTTTTAATTATTTTTTTTGATATTTCTATTAGGGTACTCGGGCGCGGGTATTCCGTCCTATTTATTATATTTTTGTAGAACGGCTGGCAACATGTTGTCTGTCAGTCAGCAGGTTAGACAATGACATTTGTTTTTTTGAAGGCATGGCACAGAGATTGTAACATACCGCCGCTCGTGACGTCACACAACCTTATAAAACCTCGGAACTTTAAAAATTAAATAAAACTAGAAAATGTTAAAAAATTACAAAAATATTGTAATTCGTTTCTTAAAATAGTCTATATTTTAAAAATAAATGATAAAAAAGGTTGGTCCAGAATACTTAGCATAGCTAATTTAAATCCCGAATTGAGGGCAATGTATACAAGGAATTACATACATACATACATACATACATATAATCACGCCTCTTTCCCATAGGGGTAGGCAGAGACTACATCTTTCCACTTGCTACGATCCTGACATACCTCTTTCGCTTCTTCAACATGCATCAATCTGTTCATACATGCTCAAGGAATTACAAAAAGGGTATAACAAGCCGCAAGGAGGTCAACGTACGCATGAAATTGAACAACATTCCCCATGAAACAGAGGCCTATTGCAGTCCACTGATGGACGTAGGATGCGCCATAGGTCGTAATATTACAAATAAATTCGACCTCCTATAGTGAATAAACCAGCTGCTCATTGACACACTAAATAGAGACTACCTATTTACTAAATGTCGGCTATTAATGTGTATGTTTATATGGCGTAAATGCCAGAAAACACTTAAGCTTGGTGTTGCATATTCCAGTGCCAACTTAGTTTCCCTCGTTTGCGAGTTGTATTTTCTAACAGCGCCATCTATGCACCACAGGAAGGACTAGCGCGAACGGATCGTCTCACCGAGGCCGCCGGAGCCGTGCTGCGCGGCGCCGGACCGGCCGGCTTCTTCCGGGGAATGCAAGCACGAGTTTTATATCAGATGCCCGCCGCTGCCATCTGCTGGCTGACTTATGAAACGCTCAAACACGCCCTCAGGACCGTGAGTACAAACAAAATAAAGAAAGATCATTTGATCGATGTGAGGAATGGCCGAATATACGATTGACCGAAAGTATTATTGATCAACAAAAAAAGCAAATGAGTAGATTGGCTGAAACATAATTGACTGAATAAACAGTAGACCGGTTTGATGACTGACCGAATAAACCATTGACTGAAGGGACGATTGACCGAATGAACTACTAAAGGCTAACCAAATGCAATTTGTCGCATGGAACGATTGACTGATGTTTCCGCCGACCGTCTGTTTTCTTCCGGGGAATTCAAGCTAGAGTGTTGTATAAAAAGCCTGCGGTGGCTATTAGGTAGTTTTCGTAGAAGACACTCAAACATGCGTTTTAGTGAGTATCGCATGTAAGGGTTACAAGAAAATATAATTGACTGAATAACGATTTACGTAATTGGTGATTTACTTAATAAACACAAACAAACACATATCACGCCTATAATCCCTTGCGGGGTAGGCAGCGCAAACGGCTGCAAGAAACGGCCATTTACGCCACGTCTGACAAATATTTGAGGGTCATTCAGACAATTGTGTATCGCCTTAGTGACAGGTTGTCAGCCCATCGCCTAAAATTGCAATAGACACCCTCATGTCCCTTAGTCGCCTCTTACGACTCTCAAAATTGGGTGATGCTATTCTAAGCCGGCATAACGATATAACGATTTAATTATTGACTGATTTACGATGGTCCGAATGAATGATTTCCCGAATTTTTGCATAACCAAAATTTATTGAATGCTCGTTCTTTTCTTATGAGACATTGAATGCTAAATGATAAAGTCGATTACCTTAGAGAGCGATTGTCTGAATGAATGACACGAAATTGACGACCGATGTGGCGCAGTGGTAGTGCGACTGCCTGCGACGCAAAGGTTCCGGGTTCGATTCTCGGTGGGACACTCACAAAAAGTTGATATTTATCTCTTTGTGAATTTGTTCCCGGTCTGGTTTGGACATTGCAGGGTGAACCAACTGATTGTCCGAAAAGAAATGGTTCCGTGCTTCGGAGGGCACGTTAAGCCGTCGGTCCCGGTTGCTGTCTATGATTACTTAGACGGCGGTCGTAACACAACCATGTCAGAGGCCTACTAGTGATAGTAGTAACTCTGACACCAGGGTTCATCGGGTCGTTGGATGACTCGGTGTCCCACACGAAAAGAGAGAGAGAATGACCGAAAGCCTTTCAAGCGAAAAATTTAAAAATAATTCTAGGTGGAACGGACCGACGAAACGACGCCCTCACTACCGACCACACCTATATCCACCGTCAGCGCTACCAACGTTACCGGCGTGGCTACCAGCGTTACCGGCGTGGGAACCGTGACCGGCGTCGGCCCTCCGCTCGCGTGCGCCGCGCTGCGCCTCGCGGCCGCCTCCACAGACCCCGCACGCACGTAAAACTACACGTAGGCCACCCTGACTTGCCCGATTTGACAACTGTCAGATTTTAACAGCTGGTATCTAAAAATTTCTTTATAATTCTAATCCTCAAGCGGCGCTTAGCTGAACTGAAAAGTTTATTTCAAAGGAAATTTAAGTAAATAAATGAAATATATTTGTGACTTAAATGTCAAAATTTCAGCTAAATCTAACTACATCTGGTTGGAAATTATAAAAAGCGAAACAACCGTCAGATAGAAAAGCCGACATTGACTTTCTGCAGTAACATTGTCATGAATCTGACAGTTGCAATTCGGGCGTTTGAAATTGGCTGTAATTAATTATTATGTAGACCTCAGACCTTATGGAAAGTATAGACGGAACACTGCGTTTAAAACTCATCAACAGACCTAGTCCATGTTAGACATGTCCCATGTCTCATCCACCTCTTATTTACAGCTTTAGGGCTATCACAAAATTTTGCACTAATTATTTTGAAATTATTTTATATATACAATACTGGCAACTCAATTTTTGGTAGCTATACAAAACAAGGTATACGTACTTATGTCTAAGTATGTGTTGGTATATTTTGACATTAGCGGAATCCGATTGGATCCCATAGGGGCTTTAAAATTATATGAAATATTACAGGGTAGCGCATTTTTGCTACACTGAGACCTTAGATAAGATTTGGTATTATAGTTTGTTGTTTTGAAATTGCACACAGGGCTTTAAAAACGAATGCTGATTTTCGTACGAAGCGTGTTCACTGCAAAACAAATTTTCCGGCCTCAATTTATATCGCAGTGTACCTTCTTTACTTTTTCATGGCTTGAGATTTTTGCAACAAAGTTCGAAACGACATTCAATTATAAAAGTTACGCACGACATTCTTGACACATTTCAGAGCAGTATTTTTCTTGTAAATAGTAACAAGTCAATATTATTGTTGTACTATATAAAATTTGGTAGGTAAGTATGTATTTTCTGCATAGTTATGAAAAAAGAAAGCTTATTAGAAAACAAATTATTAAAAAATGAAAAATGAAATTTATAGATAGGTGATGTATGATCATGATTTATTTGACTGTTTATATGTTGTCTCTTTCTAAAGGTATAGCGCGGGCGCTAATTTCGTGAAACGAAAAAAGACCTGTATTTTTTTCTCTTGTTAGACTTTTATGATGCGACAAAAAAATATATGTTTGAAAAAACGAATGCCATTTTCTAGACGTCTGTAATGCTCAAAAGCGTCGTGTTGCATAATAATAAATCTATTCAGTAGTAATTTCGAACAAATCAATGTATTAAGATGAAATGATCGAGTCTATACGACTTTATTAGTATAGTCAACGGAACTTAACATCTAGTTCTTACGTATTTGGCTGTATAACGAAAATATAATATTTTCTCAAAAAAATATAAATTATTATATTAAGCTGTGAGAGTAGCCGACCGAAACAAAAAATTTTTGGAGCCATTTAGTGCAAAATTGTTATTTGTACAACAAGAGAGCAAAGTTTGTTTTTGTCTCGCTAATGTTGAATCCCGAGGATGCGAAGGTTACTAAAATTGAAGCATGAGTGATTTAAACTAGTATTCTGAGCTTAGTGAGGGGTTCAAAAGGACGAGTTGTGATTAATTTGCTCTCGTGTGGTACACACAACTTTTCGCCTCTACCAGTGAGAAAATTATGCCAATATCAAGTTTGGTAAACTGGCTGTGCAGCTCGAATGCTTCGGGCAAAATTAAAATAACTACCAAAAAGTTTTTTTAAGGTGCGTTCAGAAATATCACATATGTCAAAATTTTTAGAAATGTCAAATATTTAATAGAACAAAACACTTTTAAAAAGAAATAAATAACAGGCTGAAATAATTTTCACAACGCACCGCGGCCTTTGATATGATTAGTTTTGTTTTGATTAATATTGAAACTTAAATCACTTTTCTCCATCCAGTGGATAAAAACGACTTTTGCCCACTGGATTTACGCGGTAAACTATTATTTTCAAGCTGGTGAGGTGAAAACAATTTATTTGAATCGGTCGGTTGGAAAAAAAGTGTAATGGTGATTTGATCGGGGCGTGCTGTATATTTTCTTACGGTAGTCTGTAAATTGTTGTGGAAAGGCGTGTACATACCGCGGCCTCGGACTAAATAATAATAAAATACGAAACTCTGCAAAAAAGTCAATTTACTGTCTGGCCACATTTTGACTGCTGTCAAATTCATACTAAAAGACATGTCTACAAAAGGAGATGAACCTTGTGCATTGGCATGGATTTGACATCAGTCAAAATGAGTGGTCGCATTTCTAAATATTAAACTACTTTCATTCGGCTTCATTTTTACCTTGGCAGTGTTCCGTCTTGACATTTTATTTGGTCCGAGAACCATCCCGAGTGGATGAAAAACAAAAAGAACGTCGCCGGCGACCCACGACACAAAACATTATTGTATTCACTCTAATTATTTATAAAAGAAAGAGCGAGTGAGATGAACAACCTTGGGCAATCGACTATTGTTTTATTTCTCTTTACAAGGTGTAACAAATAATTCAACCTGATGAGGTCACTGTATTAACGAAATTGAAGAACTCTTATAGTAGTTTATGCAACTGTCATATAATGGCTAAATATTTAAGTTCTCTATTTCTCGATTTAAAAAATCAATAATGTTATGTTTTGTCACAGATTTTGGTTCATTAAGAAATAATCTAAAATCACAATGCTTAAACCAGGTTTTTATACAACTTTTTTCGAATTTTTTATCCAAACATGAGTGTAAAAATAGTTCTATGTGAAGTTATTATTAGATGATATGAAGTTATATAACAACTTCTGGCCTCGACAGACTTGTTTCAAACCTAACATTCTGAATTATTCCTAAAAAAATCTTACTTTTAATCTTCAGACTGTCAGTTTTAAATAAGAGTGCATTTTATTCAAAATTAGGAACTTCAATGTTTAGGATAATCAAAATTAGGACAAAAAATATCAGGACAAACTATGTTAGGACAATCAAATATTAGAACAACCGAATATTAGGTCAATCGACTTAAGGACTATGAACTTTAGGTCAAACAAAGGGGGACCCCATTTTTACATTTAAACCAGAAGCAATAAAAAGAAGTTTTTTATTTTATTAATGATGGGTTTGCTCTTGACTCTAGTCTAGGTCATAGGACAGAGACAGAGTCTTAGATGGAGCGAGCTCACCCAGAAGAAGCCTGTTCACTCTTACTTTGAAGAGATTAGGGTTGTATGCGTTTGGAAACACAGACGCAGGTAGTGAGTGATTTGCTACTTGTATTTTATTTATGTGAACGAAGTCAACTCATTTACTACATATTTCATTTATTAATGTTATTCAGGAAAGTGGTCCAGTTTCTAAAATACATTTACCCCATTAAGACAATTTTACCCTTTCCGTTACCCTTAGAGAGCAACATGTTTCGTATTGCCGTGTGTTTAGTTCGCCCGGTCGCCAGTGGCGGCGCCACTTTCTTTACTATTATTGTTTGTACATTATTTTTATTATGATTGTTATATTTATGAAACGTATTGTATAGTTGGAGCCGGACATCGGTTTAAATTAGGAATTTAAAGTTACGTAATGTATAAGGTGCGATAGTGATGACGCGTTGACGCGCGAAAAAGATACGTTGTAAAATGCGCTAATCGAAAAATGGTAAATAAACGGTTGGACAATATTACGGTGTTTCATTATTATAAATGATATTAGGGGTCGTATTTCTAGTACACAATACAGAATTTTCCGAATGACCCTCAAATATATGTCTGACGTGGCGTAAATGTCCGTTTTTGCGGACGTCTACGCTCTGCCTACCCCGCTAGCGATATAGGCGTGATATGTGTGTGTGTGTGTGAGGTCGTATTCTGCTATTGAAAAAGCTTCTCAGTTGTGTTTCAATAGAGTGTCAGTTTGAAGTATAGAAAATCACAATTGGGATCAAATTACAATTAAGTTTCGACGGCATTACGATGACTAAAAGATTTGAGAATCGGGACCCAGTTTTCTCGCAAGAAGTTACCCAAATTCCTCCTGTAACTGCCTCCATCTGCTTCCCCTTTAGCTGCCGTCCAATGCCTCCCCTTTTAGGTCACCTCTGCTACTACCTCACCTTTAGCCTATTAACCGTACCTATAGTAAAATTTCAGACAGATTTCTCAATTTCAAATGGAGCGAAAAGTTAACTTCATCATAATATGATAATATTATTATATCACATATCACGCCTATTATCCCTAGCGGGGTAGGCAGAGCGTAAACGGCCGCAAAAAACTACCATTTTCACCACGTCAGACAAATATTTGAGGAAAATTCGGAAAACTGTGCATCGCCACAGTGACAGGTTGTCAGCCCATCGCCTAAAATTGCAATACACACCCTCGAGTCCCTCCGTCGCCTCTTACGACTCCCACGGGTAAGAAATGGGATGATGCTATTCTAAGCCGGCATCACACGGCAAAGTTAACTTCCCATACATATATGCTTGTTTATCCATTTATATTGGAGGGCCGATTATAACCGAGTTCGAGAAGCAAATTGTTTACCGTGCGAAAAGTATTTTTTTATAAGGCTGTAGCGACCTCTGGGAGCTACGACAAGAAGCTCACTGAAAGTGGTTCACGAGCAAGCAAGACGCAACAGAAGTTCCAACATATCTGCGAGATGGCGCCACGTGACAGATGTGCAGAGAAACCAAGAGCCTGGAATTTTCTTAGTTACTATCTATGATAGTGGTTGATAAAGTGGTTTAAGAATCGACTCGGTGTACCACACCGAAATAAAAAATAGTGAGTACATACATATATCACGCTTGTATCCCTAGCGGGGTAGGCAGAGCGTAAACGGCCGGACATTTACGCCACGTGTAACAAACATTTGAGGGCATTCAGCAAATTGTGTATCGCCACACCGACGACAGTTTGTCAGCCCATAGCCTAAAAGTGTTATACACGTGTAACCTTTAAGTCCCTTAGTCACTTCTTACGACGATACCCACGGGAAACAAAAGTAAGTATTAAATTAACGCCGTTCCAATAAGTCGTATATGACAGAGCAGACTAAGAGAGATGTCAACAAAGGAAAATGGACCATCTGCCATAGTATTATCACTAATCTGACAGGTGTCAAAGTGTTCCACGGCGTTACTTTAGTGGTTATTGATATATTTTGTAGTGGGAGGTATTAGGTGTGTTGTGTAATAAGAAAATCAAAGTTTATACAAAACAGCGCCTTATTGACGCACTTCTTTTCAGTCTGAGTTGAACTTTATTGATGATGTCATTTAATGTCCCTTAAAAACTATAGTACACAGAGACACGACGTTTTGGTTTATAGTAGAACTATATTTTCATTATAATAATAATAATTATAAATAAAAAAATGGAAACAATAAATTACATAAATAGATAAAAAAGCGGTTCGCCGGATGTTGCGGAACCGGTCGGTCGGGCGGTACTGCTGGAACCCAAGATGTTCTGGTGGTATGAGGAATGGCTGATCACGATTACGCGGCCTCACCGCCTTCTTCGCCTTCCTCGGCGCTGGCGGTCAGCATGGAGATCAGCTTTGCTGTGTCAATGAAGCCGGCGTCGTCAATCTCCATCTGGTCGAAGGCTTCGTCGACCTAGAGAAGAAAGCGATCAGAATTATGACGCCATTTTAAAAATAAAGCTTCCTAACATGATCGATAGATGTCGCTATGATTGTGCGGTGACTAGAATGGTAGTCTGTGCGGAAAGAGAATGGGCGTGGTGGGCAAAAAGTGAATTCATCATTTTTCATAGGTTGCTGTGACATTTCTTTTAATGAGGCACAGAGGCGCCTTCAAATTTTCCCTTCGGCCGCGTACGAAACCAAATTTCGAAACTGGTTTCGAATCAAGATTAATATTTCTTTAATCGAAACTAGTTTCGTAATAAGGATTATTTTTCTTGATTCGAAACCGGCAGCGTAAAAAGAATAATATTTCTTCTTACGAAACCTGTAAATAATACGTTCTTGAAATCACTGCACCACAATCACGAAGTTGACTTTTACCCACTGGTTTTGAGCGGGATATCTGTACTTGTTTCGTACGCGGCCGAAGGGCAAATTTTCACGCATATTCTCTTTCCGCACAGATCTCTATTTAAACAGTTTAGTCTACACGAAAAAAAACAAAAACAAACAAGTAGTTAGACATGCGTTGAACGCGTATTTAAGTTTTTTTTTGTATTGAGTTTTTACTTAAAAACTTGCGCAACGCATGTAATTTTTTTGTTGTAGGTATGTTCCTAAATTGGTTTCTAACTTTTTGTAGTGACAGAACCAGTTTATAGCTTCAGTTTTTTTTATAGTAAGACAAAATTTAAAATATTTATAATTTTGAAAAGCTATTTTAAATGATAAGAAATTTTAAAAGAATGTTTAAATTTATTATAATATTTTAACCTTTTAAGGATTGATGTATCTACACTAGGCTATTAAAATGTCTTATTGCCGCGGGAATACGGTTAGCAGCGGGTGACACCGCGAGCCTCCAGTTATTTACAATTTTGTAATTTAAATTCAAAATAAATAAAATTTAAAACTGACCTCGTCGGCGCTGAACTTGTCTCCCCACATCATGAGGGACGCTCTGAACTTGTCGGAGTCGATCTTGCCTTCCTCGTCGAAGGTCTTGAAGGCCTTGATGACGACGTCATCCTCATCAGAACCACCAGACATGCGGTTCGCGAAGAGGGTCAACAGCTGCAAGTAGGTAATGACATGTTAACATAACATAATTCATAAACTATAAGTACTTATTTTATTCGCGGGCAAAGGATGAACCGCGGTAACCCAGATGGATGGATGGTTGAAGTCACAGGTTTAAATCCTGCCCGCCATAGAAAAGCTTGCAAGTTTTCTAAAAATTGTATACCTTATATGGGAAGTGTTTGAAAATTTGGTATATAATAACATAACTTAAATGTCATAACATGAGCTAACTCTTTCTTTTACTTTGTTGCACAAAACATAAACAGCGCTAAAATGGGCAAGGCTAAAAGGTATTTTAGACAACCTTCGGGTGGAGGAACTAGAAATAGTAAACAAGTTGGCGAGAGTAATGGATGAAAGAAATAAAATTTAAAAAATAAACAAACTTAAAAGAAAATTTATCAAAATAAATGAATTCAGTCTATTAGTATGGGACGTTCAATTACTTTAAAAAAATATTTAGACCTATGTTCCTTCCTACAGAAAGTCGTTTAGTTTTATGGACTGGTTCGCCCCCTGGAAAGATTGTGACGAATCACCTGTAACCCTGTATATTTATACATTACTCAAGAGGATGGAGATGGTTTCATGCTTCGGTGTCTCACACGAAAAAAAGAAGAAGAAGATCTTTTGACTTTGACAGGTAATGTTGGTTTACCTGTGTGAAGTTGATGGGGCCGGAGGCTTCGTTGACCATCTCATCGAGCTCCTTCTCGGAGGCGAGCTTGCCGAGGGAGTCGAAGGTGGCGCGGAGGTCGTTCTTGCCGATGATGCCGTCCTTGTCGTGGTCCATCAGCTGGAAGGCCTGCGGGACAAGGACAACCGGTGGTTAGTCTTTACGTCTTTAAGATAACTCTTTACTAAGAAGCTACGCAGGATGCTGAGTCAGCCATTTCTACATACACATATCATGCTTTTGCCCTTAAACGGCAGAAAAATACGGACGCTATCGTCACATCTGAAAAATATTTGAGGGCCATTTCAGAAAAATCTTGTCCCTATCACTATATTGGCAGGTTGTCAGCCTGTCATCTGCGATACACATGAAACTAGAGACTATTACAAAAACCTCAAAGAAAGTAATCTTTCCTCGACGATTAACACGCATTATCAGCATATCTGGATGATATGATGAAAGCGTCAAAGACAATGAATGTTTACCAAACATGCAATGGCACACTTCAAGTAACTAAACAACACGATTTGCGTCTAAGGATTGTTCCATTCTGGGAAAAACATGAAGTTAACACACTGCCCGAGATTCTTGTACCGTTTCCTGCTTGTTACTAAGAAATGGCCATTCTTTTTAATCATTCATTCGCAAGGAGAATAGAGATACTTGTTTGGGACCATGTACTTTATCAAGAAGTTTTAGGTCACCTAATTACGGGATTAAACCTCTTTGAAATAACTAGCTGAACTGCATCTCAGCACCGCACTGGTGTTCATTGTGTAGTCAAGGCCATCCATTTTTTACCGAGGATTGGAAAAAGTTGACTCACATTTCTGTTATCTGTGGTTTGACATCTGTACAACTGATCTCATGCTTGTCGGAAGCTTACGCTGAAGAGCAGGAAAGCGCATCTCTTCGAAAGGTGAGATACACGCTAGGAAGAGAGACAGACGATGCATTGCCCCAGCCTCGGTTGCTCCCTTTCCGAAGGTCAAAGCAGTTGGACTCCTTACCAACTCTTGGGTAAACTAGGACACACGCTATGAAGTAGAAAAAGAACCTGATGATGCTTACCTCCTTAAATTTGGCGACCTGCTTCTGGATGAAGGCCTAAAAGACATTGAACTTGGTGCGCCTGGTCTTGCGGCTGCTAAAGCAATTCTTTTTTCGTTGGTCAGCACAATTAGGAATCTATATATCTGGCTTTTACTCCTTTGGATGCCCTGACTTGAACCTGATGCTTACCTCCTTGAATTCGGCGACCTGCTTCTGGGTGAATGCCGAGAAGACATTGGATCCGGCGCGCTTGGCCTTGCGGCTGCCGCGGCTGGACTGTCTCTCAGACCCACTGGTGGGGGTGGCGGGCGCGGGCGCTGCCGCTGGCGCTTCTTCTGCAGGCGCGTCTTCCTTCGCCTTCTTCTTCTTTACCTTCTTATCCTTATCCGCCTGTAACAGAAGATGGAGTCACGTCAGTTTCAGTTGGCAACTAATGATTCATGGTTCATTAAAATTGTGTGTATGTGGAATGGTACTTGGTATTGTTGAGTTAAGGTTACTAGCGCGAATGTTTTGTCATTGATTGAACAGAAAAACTTTCGTTAGAATTCAAATCGACTACCTTTTAAAACGTATATAGTGGTTGATCGGATTTCTCGTATTCATCACGTTTTCTATTTAGAATTTTAAGAAGATGCCTTAATTTTGTATTTACTAACTCATTTACTTCGTCGCGTCGTAGTTCAAGAAAATCGATTTGACAGCCCGTAATTCTTCATCCATTTCGGCAGAAATATTCCAGACTTCATTGAAATCATATTGCGTTGTATTTTGTTCTCGATTTATTTTTCTAATTGCGTCCATCGGCAGCCGAGCCCGGTTAGGCGTGGCGCGGCGCCAGCAACGTCTTATATTTAGATCGTCTCTTCTCAAGTTACCATTCGCGCCGCCCGCTCATTTGTGTTGTGTAAAGATTTATTTATAGACTACTGGCTAGCTACGATGTCTTTAGTATTTTCAGAAGCGCGTGATTTGATTTTGGTTATATTTATTTTATTGTATTCAATTTCATATTTTCTTTGAGATTCTAACAAAATAAATTTAATTGCAGATAGCAGGAGAGGGTCTTATTAGTTTCATTCAAAATTGAAAAGCTTATTTTTGTTTCCATTACTTTTTTTTATTGCAAAGATTAGATTAACATTCCATGAACTCCATTTATTATTGTTCCTGTTTGCTCATAGATACTTAAGAGTCACTTACTACTTTGCTAGTTATTTTGTTTAAGTCTACCAAAAGCTTTACTTGTAGTATTCTTTTCAAAAAATAATTGTCGTATCGGGATCGCTTTTATTTGAATACCTCTTCGGTTACTCAATACTCAATTTTTTTAAAAGTCTTGCGCAGTTATTAGAAAAATTTGCAGAGCAGAGCTCTTTTTAAAACTATTACTTGTTATGATAGGCGAGAATAAAGTGTGAAACGATGATTTACTTATTTTCTCAACTTTAAATTCATTTTATAGGTGAAGGTAGATCATTGTATTTAGTTTTGTTTTAGTTGCGGTTTTTAATTGTATATCTTCATGATTAGCACTATTCGTAATATTATGTAGTTTCCTCAAGTTTCTCTTTTAACCACGTTGTAATTTTATAATCACATTTTATTACGTTTAAAATTTTACGCGATCGACCGCATCCAGCTCCTAAGTTACGTCACGATCCTCAAAGTTATCACTTGCCGCATCACCGGTATCTTTAATAAGTCCATGTTCAGTCCGTTTGCTTTCACCACTTTCTTCACCAATCACTTCTTTGTAATCACTGTGTCACTGTGTCTTCCTACTTACCATTGTGTTGTGTGTTGGGTGATCGACGAAGGGAGACTGTACCGTTCGGCAGTCCCACCCTGACTCCGAGACTTCAACGGCTCCCGGCTATCCAGAGCTCGCTTCCCCCTTCCCCCTCTTTCCACCTCCCCCTTGATTCCCCCTGTTGTGTACGCGATTCCTTTTTTAGTTCGACAAATGCGGTGGTAGATGTATCGGCAGAACTGTTTCTGCAGGCGGTCGGTTCAGTCGATAATACTTTTGTTTTAAAAATATACTGACAGATCACCTGGACGTTGTTTTAGGTTTCCGGCATTCCTCTCTATGACGAAGATTGCTTGTAAGATTAGATTTCTGGGAATCTAGGCCAGTATGTAAAGGAATGTGTACCTATCACTCTCCACCGATAGTTTGTACAAGCTAAGCAGTTTACTTTCCGTTCGAAAACTCTATATTCTTCAAACAGCACTTAAAAAATACAAACACTTACCTTTTGATGCAAACAATAATAAAAAGAGAAGGAAAGACAGAGTAGCGCTGGTACCCAGAACTCTCACTTCATTCGCCAATAGGCAATATGGCAAACGTTCGGCACATTTGTTTAATACATTAAATAGAGAACTAGACATCTATAACAAGAAGTTCCATGAGTGCAAAAAACTTATACAAATATTGCTTGAGGAAAAGAGCTACGACGATATTGAGGAAATACTGGACCAAATTACATAAGCACATACATACACACACACACACACACATACGCACACACATACACACACACACACGCGCGCGCAACTAAGTATAATGGCATATAGAATTAAGATTTTTAGACTATTAGATTTTAAGTAAAGTTAGCGTTTAATTACTTCACTACTTAGTTTACATTTCATATTTTATTTAGACTCAAACAAATTTAAGATATGTCTTGAATACCTTCCTGTAAACTGCATTAGGGAAGAGCGGAATCTCCTGACACAGGCAACTTACGCTTAAAAGGAGGTTCCGGCCACTATAATTTAAGGTATATTTTATGTTACTGAAAATAAAATATTTTTTTTTTTTTTTTTTTTTATCACTATTTCAGGTTTAGGCAATGACAACGTGTTGCTACATAGATGTTCACATTTTTGAAATGTCTCTTAAATACATGTTGTATGTACGTGGCGATAACGACCGTTTTTTGAGATCGTTTGCACTCTGTCGTCCACGCATGGGATGACAGCGTAAGGCGTGTGTAGACACAATATAAAGGTAGGGTGAAATTTTACTAGTGACCGATAGCGAAAACTAAAGACAGAGGAAACTACAACAACTTTCCACAAGGAACAAAGGTTGAAATATGACAAAAATATTGTTTGTTTCCATAGTAGGTAAAAGCAACTGAACTCAAATTAGCTGATGTTCAATTTTGTATGGGAGGATTATTTTTTCGTATAATTGACCTTGTTTTTTAAGAAAAGTTGTTCCTAAGCACCAACCCGTCTTGAATTTTCGTTATCGGTCACTCGTAAAATTTCACCCAATATAAAGCAAATATTATTACGTGTTATTGCAATTAGTCAAATAATTTGGCAGTTTGCCTAGTCTGTCTACTGGTGCATTGAATTCACTCTTATCTTTCGAGCACATGTTTACGAATGTCTGCTGCGTAATTTCTCTCTTCCTTTGATAAACTCAATCTCTCCCTCTCTCCAATCTCCATCATCCCTGACCTTGATGAACTTTACTTTTGATTGATTTTCATACCTTGCTAAAATTTGAGAGTGATAAAACGTAATACTTCATTTGGTAGCTACTACTTTTATGGAAAAATAAATAGGAATCTGCTTCTGAAAAAGGGATTTCCAGAATGCAGAGTTCTCGGAGTTTTTCGTAAAACGGAGGAGTTGCTAAAAAAAGGTCATATCTAGTGAATCACTATTGCGGCTGTTAATAATACATACCTAAATACTTTTCTTCCTTGCGGGGTGGGCAGAGCGTAACCGGCCGTGAAATCACACATTGCCGCCACGTCCGACAAATATATGAGGGTCATTTCAATTGAATAACACCATAGTAACAGGTAATGATAGAAGATGATGACAAATGAACGAACAAAGCACCTTTTGTTACACAAACTGCTATTTCACGTAATTGTATTAGCATAAACTATCCCACTGCTGGGCAAAGGCCTCACCTTTCTCTTTCCAGGCAGCGCGGTCCATGGCTGTTTGCGACCAGTTATGGTGGAAGTCGACCAGTGTTAGATATTATCAAACTGCAGGCTACAAGTTTACAGGTGAAATTCGATATTCATTGCGTAGTCGGTTAGCCATTATGATACCAGGAATATGAACCGGCTACGCAACGTACTAAGTATTTCACCTGTAGACTTGTAGCCAGTAGTTTCATAACATAGGCACCAGGTCATCCCGTCATATTTTCCGCGGTCTCTCTCTGCACCTCTCTGCGTCGACGTTCTTGTGGGACAAAATCTGTTGTCAATATTTCCGGGTACATTCGGCATACGTGGCCAGCCAAGTCCTACTTGAGCTTTGCAGCCTTCTTGCCTACGTCGATGATACGAGTTTATCCGTTTTGCTCCATTATTGCTCTCTGACATTATCCGAGTTTGAACTTTTGTTAACCGCTCGTGGACTACGTCTGTGCTCCGTAGGTCAGGTTTCATCCTGCACATGTCGACAAATTGTCGCTTTTAACATGGTGGAAGGTCTCCTATCATTAGACTCTGCATGGACCAGTAGATCCTTCAGGAATTTTCTATTCGGCGATCTATTTCCTTGTCTTGCTAGTTCTGGAAATAAACTATCTGGCCCAGGTAGAGATAACGTACGGATCAAAAATGGTGTACCTAAATGATTTCAGTTTACTTATTGCATTGCAGCTAAAGATTTGCCCTGAAGGTGATACAGGCGTGATTCTGTAGACACCAAGAGAATTTAATCATGGTTGTAGTATTAATAGACTAGGTATACATTAGTGGAATCTTCCGTTTCATTGAGTTTAATTTGTTTGCCGTTGTTCTATTTTAAACTTGATCCCACGATGGTATAATTTGTTTTAGTTTAGCTAAAGTTGTTGGCCTGCCTCATCCTTAGATAGCTGATAAATTGCTAAATATTGGTCTAGTTTGGACACACTTTTTAGGGTTTCGTAGTCTACTACAAAGCCAACTACATTTCGTCGACTCTGTCTGTATTAAACCCCCGTCGAATTAAACCCTTGGCTGGTTTTGATTAAGGTCCTCTTTGGGGTGGGCCAATAGGGCAGCTTAGTGCTGAAAAGTAGGCATTTACGGCCTTCTGCCCGTCGCGTAGAAAAGATCGCGCGAGCTAGTCTGCGGTGAACTCACTTGACCCTACGGTACGGACCGGGCGGCAAGCGCAGCTTCCACAGCGAGCGCGCGCGTTACAGTATACAAAACTATGGCAGTAGGTCAATAACTCCCAAGATTTAGCTTTAATTTTATTGTTTACGTAATTTACTTAGGAAAAATATGTTGGTACAATTGTAGGATTGATAAAATTAAACAGAGAAGATGTGTTTTTATATTATTAATTTTTAATTATTGTATATATACTTATTAATAGTAGTAATATTATTTAAATATAAATTTAAATAATGTTAGTATTATGCAATGCGCAGTTGAATAACTCATTATGATGAGCTTTCTCTTGTGATTCATTTAAAATATGGTTGATGTCAACAAGTCGGCGGCGTCCCGTGACAGTTTGAAATTCGTCTTCGTTGGTTTCAGCTTCTACTAGCATAGGAAATATCCTCATTATCATCACCGTCGGTACATCTGAAATTTTTCATTACTTACTTATAATCATCTAAACATTGAAAATCGAAGGACAATGACAAATAATCCTTACTATCCGTACTAATATTATATACCTATAGTGGGTGTGAAGAGTGTGTGCAAAAATGCTATCCAGTCTTAACGCAGCCTCGAGACGTGACAGACTCGGGATGAACTTGGACAAGACAAAAGTCAAATTCAATCAATAAATCATTCCCAAGCCAGTCTCCGTCGAAGGTGTAGCCTTTAAAGTTGTCCAGAAGTATGTGTACTTTGGGCAAACGTTGCAGTTGGGTAGAGACAACTTTGAGACTGAAAGCACCAGAAGAGTGCAGCTTGGCTAGGCGGCATTTGGGAAGCTGCGTCATATCCTAGACAATGCCTCAAGACCATGGTGTTCGATCAATGTGTCCTACCAGTCATCATCTACCTTATCCGCAAAAAAGGCCAGTGACGGACATTTTCTGGAAGTGTAGCAAGCTGAAGTGGGAGTGGGATTGCCACATTTGTCGTAGAACCGACGGACGATGGAGTAAGCGGGTTCTTGAGTGGAGGCCACGCCTTGGCAAGCGTAACGTTGGACGCCCTCCGGCCAGAATCCAGATGGACCGATGACTTAAAAAAGACGGCTGGTAACGACTGAATGGCGAAAACGGGAGATCGTGCCTTATGGCGTACCGAGGGGGAAGCCTACGTCCAGCAGTGGACTGATGAATGAATTAATGAAAATGAGTGTGTTTGTGTGTGGCTTTAGGGATTTGGGTGAAATTTGGTACACACACATACAGAGTATAACCTGGTATGACACATCATCATCATTGGCCTCACACTTCTGTGACAGACGATTTAATCAGTGTCTGAGGCAAGAATTTTCATGGCTGTATAAGCCGATACGCGAGCGGCATAATTTTCCGCACGCCCTACAAGTGAAGGTGGAATTTGAGACTGGCACATGCATGTTTAGATGACGCTTTTGCCTTTTGTTAGCGAGACCAGAAAACCAGGTATTATCATGTGTTTTGACACATATGCTACTGTTTACTGCGGTATAACAAATATTCCCACGGGAAAATGAGCAGCAGCGGGTAAAACCGCTGACGGGCCACTAGTTTGACATATAATTTTCGTAACTTACTTATGAGATTTAGAAGTCGATTGAAGTGGAAATGTATGGGAGTCCATAACTTGCAATAAGGGTTGATCATCACATAAGCTTGAAGCTCTGAAACATGTTTGAAACATCAATATTCACACAGAGCAGTATTTAAATAACATTAAGAATCGTCATTTCCACTTTTTGTCCTAAACAGTGTAACTTACGTATTTCTATCTGAATCTGTCTTTTCTGCTTGAGAGCTAATATCTACATAGTGAGGCTGCTGTATAGAACTACAGGAAAAATGTATGTATAAATAAGTGAAAATCTATATATAAATATGAAAAATATTAAAGTCTTATTAAGAAACAATCGTTTATTAGCTGAACAATAAAACATTTAATTTTCGTAACTTACTCATTAGACTGGAGAGTTGATTGGCGTGGAGATGTCCTTTTCTTCGTCGATACACTCTTAACAGAGCGGTCGTGGTCGTCAATCCGGGTTGGTGGCACGCTTTACAATCCGTCGCCATTCCTCACGGATGGCTGCTTTTCTGGTGCACTCTGTCACGGAACCTTCTTGTGTAGCGGCTTTAATTTGGTCCGTCTGATCTTCTTCGAGGGTGCGCACCCTCGACCTTCCCCTGGACCACGAGCCGCTCGATAGATATGTACCCGCGTCGGGCGACATGTCCAAAGAATGTAAGGATACGAGTTTGCACGATGGAGGAGAGGCGTTGCTTGATGCCGAGTTCCTTGAGAATGGAGTCATTCTTTATTCAATGTAGGATAGTATTATCATATCACTTATTGACGTCATGAACCGTCATTGTAAAAAAAAGAATGGGGAAATAAATGGGGAATGCTGTCCATGATATTCCAAGCATTCGTCTCCAGCACCACATATCCAGTGCGTCTATCCTCTTCTTTTCAATTACCCGCAAAGTCCACGTCTCCGCAGCATAGAGGAACACGGGGAATATGAGTGCTCTCACGAGTCGTGTTTTGGTGGCTTTCGTGATATTGCGATTTTTCCAAATCTTATGAAGCTTGATTGAATTAGATAGAAAGGTATTTAGCTTCTTCCGCACTTATGATGGCTAGTAATGCAGCTAGTTGAATGCACCACGCGTACGACCGCAAGTTAATGCAAATGCACAAGCGATGCACTTTACTCGCACTACCTCCACCGTTTTACACTCTACACGTGTTTCGCCCCTCCACGGAGCATCATCAGGAGATCTTCGACTGACTGAGTCAGTGCTCGGAACTCGACTGTCGAAGATCTCCTGATGATGCTCCGTGGAGGGGCGAAACACGTGTATCCTCAGTCAGTGCTCGGAACTCGACTGTCGAAGATCTCCTGATGATGCTCCGTGGAGGGGCGAAACACGTGTAGAGTGTAAAACGGTGGAGGTAGTGCGAGTAAAGTGCATCGCTTGTGCATTTGCATTAACTTGCGGTCGTACGCGTGGTGCATTCAACTAGCTGCATTACTAGCCATCATAAGTGCGGAAGAAGCTAAATACCTTTCTATCTAATTCAATCAAGATGGACTTCCGCAAAGTAACGCCTGATACAATTACTTACTTATGAAGCTTGCTCATGGTGGATCTAGTTATCGCCATACGTCTTTTTACCTCGTCTATGCAACCGCCGTTGTTGGAAATCAGCGCTCCCAGATAAACGTAGGATTGGACAACCTCGCAGTTTGCGATATGTTTGACTATGTTGTTTTGGAGATGTATGTGACTCCAGAACTTGCAGAGTTGGTCATCGTCATGAAGGCTTGAAGACCTGGAACGTCTTTTATCAAAAAGTACACTATCTTGAACAGACTTACCTTTTCAGTTTCACTAAATTATACATACTTTTCAGTACCTAGTAATTTGTTTGCATGTGAATACCTTTGTCTCTTGGTATTGAAGCACTACAAGGATTAGAAGGCCAAGGTTATCGGTACAATATTTACCGTCTTATTAAATATACTATTACATTACAAACAAATTCAGTGGTTGTTCTACTGATTTTGTTTTACTGTGTATGTACTTGATAATTACTTATAGAATGGCTCACTAATAAATAATAAAATTACATTATGTAAAATCGTACATTGTCGTCGTATTATTTGTACTGTGGTTGCACCACTGGTTTAATTTCTACTGTGTATGTATTATGATGTTTACTTTTAACATGGCAACAGTTTATGAACTACTTAATAAATAAAATGACACTAGATCAAATGGTAGGTACAATGTTAGATACTGTGGTTGCAATACTATTTAATTTTACTGTCTGTTGTTTTTAAACCTAAAACTGCTTCTGGTTTAGTTACCCAGATCAGCTATACAATTCTTTGTCAACTTACCTATTCACTAAAATTGATACCTATGTACATACTTACTTCATAGTAGGTAGTTACTTTGGTAGGTCAAAAACTGGTTAGAATTATGCTCAGATACTTACGATATGATATTGTTTGCCGGTCTTTCCGCTTTTGACATATAGGTACCCTCTTGTATTTATTTTTAAGTTCCCATTTTTACTTATTTACAGACTATGTACACGTTTATTTACAATAAATTAACGAAATATTTACACATTCACAAAATATTTACAGTCAAAAAATGTAGGGTAGGGTAGTAGACAATGAACCAAGCGGCGACTGAGAGCCACCGCAGGTAGACGCAGAATGCGACAATGCCAAACCGTGCAACTCACACATACAAAGCCGCCCGTTACCCTGCGCGTTCCTCTCAAGTTACCGTCGAGCTCGCGGCACGGAATCCTGCGCAATTCCTATTTTTGTGTTTCTGTGGATAAAAAGTAAAAAAAAATCAGGTATTACTTATTGTATTACATTATTTCATGAGGTTTTAGCATAATTTGCAGTTATTGTGTAGATTCTTTCGTGTTTTACGCTTCTTTTGGCAATATTTCTATTCGAATAGCACGCTTGGCACGCGACCTGCATAACTTAAAATTTTTAAAAGGGGGGTCCGGAAACAGTGAGCCATTCTTTTGAAGTTGACAATGAACCGGTTCATTTTATGATTGTTTTCTTTTCTATTAAAGGCAATAATGTTATGCCATTAATTATCATATAGTTTTGTTATTTTTGCAAAGGAGATGATGTTTTTGTTTGTTACCAGCGTCAGAAAAAGGCTGTTTAATTTGATTAAATGGAAGGACTGGTTTCATTTACCTATTAAATATTTAATTATTTCTTCCCTCAACTTTTTTCAGAGAAAGCATTGATAATATTGTGTTAGTTGTCTAATGCATAACTTTCTATTGTTTTTCCATCATATATAAGAATTTAAAGTCATTTTATAATTTTTGTCAACAATTATGTTTAATTTGTGCTTTGTCAGTTAGGGACAGCACTGTGAAAATATTGGACTGATTACATTTGTAATTAGGTGAGTAGTAAGTAGTCACAAATCTTAGAATACGATAAGACATGCCATAATAAACATAATACATTTATTTGTTTGTTTTATTTCATCTAAAATACAATCTTATACATGAACAATTCATTAGATGGTTCACAGTATACTACATGGTTCTATGTATCCTACCCCCCCGGTTAACTGTTCCCGCATAGGTGGATACAGTGAACCAATTGGCACTTTTTAAAATAAAATGTGTTTTTATTATTAAACTTTTTGTTACGATATCTTGATTGCTAAATTGAGTTTCCTAATTAACCTACGAGTAATTTCATGTAAAAATTATATTTATAGGACTTTTGTTTAAAAAGTTGTAGGCATTTAACAAAAACCCGGTTCATTGTCTACTACCCTACCCTACAACACTTATTTAAAACTTAGTAGCAAAGGCGAGCTTATCTCTTAAGAAAATATCTCTACGCCAGCCAACCCATTTGATATCATAAAATTCATATCTTATTAATATTACGCGCAAGATGAAAAAAGCAGGTTGCGGAACGCCGCGGTCGAAAAATTGGCATAGGTCCTGCTCCGGTGATGCCCGGCGGGCGTCTGTGTGGGCGTCTGAAGCGCAGCGCCCGCGTCGTTTGGTTATATAATGGGAATAATGGGGTTTAAAAAAATCCTAAAAAACAATTTAAAAAATCTATCCATTATTTCATTTACATCTTGTAAATTTCTACATTTTGGCATATTTTAAAAATTTTAAGTGTAAATAATCTTTGAGTAATACTTGAAAAATTGTCATAAGCTAACGTATCTTTGCATTTTTTTATGATCGAGAAAAGTTATAGAAATCGTGTTTTTGTCCATTAAATAATCAAGAACTGTTCATAAACAACAACATATATTTTTTCTGGTTCAAATAAAATACTATATAATGCTTTAAAACTCAACCAAAAATAGGTCGATTCGACATTTTTCACACTAAGCCGCCCTTTTAACATATAAGTATGTGTTAATGTGTGGTTGTTTTACAGTTAGTGAAAGACTGGGAATAAAGACATTGATTTTGGCATAAATCTGACACTAAGGCTTATCGGGTCGTTCGTAGACACGTTGACCCACATGAAAAGAAGAAGCATACCAACTTAGTAGTAACCTAGATAATAAAGGAGTTAAAAAAAGCTGCAATTATTTCAACAATTATATACATACACATATCACGACTTAATCCCTTACGGGGTAGGTTCGTTATCGGCCGTAAAATACGATCGCTATCGCCACTTTTGTAAAAAATTTGAGGGCTGTTTAGAAAAATCGTGTATCAGTATAGCGATAGGTTAGGTTCTTAGCCTGTCGCCTAAAATTGTAATACACATGAAACCTTTGAGTCCCCTAGTACCTAGTCGCCTATACACCCGCGGGAAATGAATGGGGTAAAGCTATTTAAAGCCGGCATCACACGGCCGAAATTATTTCACGGGATGAAAATTAACATCTTTTTCCAAAGAACAAAAATAATGGGTAGGATTATGAAAAATAACTTCTTAGCAGCCCATACAATCGCTAAGTATATGTTTGGACGTTTCATGCAAAATAACTTCCCGTACACTTTCTGTGTGGGAGGTCTAACAATTTTTCCAGGCTATTCATACGCAGATTGTCACATTAGTAATAGTAGGTACCTAGCCTATACCTAGGTTATATTTATCAGGTGCTTTCATTCATGCTTGATCAAACGCCAACTTGAACATAACTAGGTACCTACACTTCTACGCCATTTCTCTTTACTTTGATTTTCGCGGAAATATCTAACTTTATACAACCCGTGGGTGACGTAAAAAGCGACTGAGGGATAGATTCATCCAGGGAATGGGCAGCAGCGTTCCCTGTGAACGCAATATCTTTGTTATCAATATAACTACATTACTATATTTGTTCCCAGTTTGGTAAGGACATTGCAGGCTTTTCTCAATATTGTATGCTATGAGACTTATGTTTCATGCCGTGTGATGCCGGCTTAGAATAGCATCATAAGAGGCGACTAAGGGACTCGAAAGTGTGTATTGCAATTGTAGGCGATGGGCTGACAACCTGTCACTGTGGCGATACACAATTTTCCGAATGACCCTCAAATATTTTGTTTGGCGTAAATGTCCGTTTAAGCGGCTGTTTGCGTTTTGCCTACCCCGTCAGTGATTATAGGCGTGATATGTGTATGCATGTGTGATGAATACCAATTTTTAAAACACTTCACGTGTTAGGTAGGTACTTATAAAATATTTGAGAACTTGCAAATTTTCAAGGTTTTGAACCTGCGACTTTTGTCATTACTAGTGACGACGCCACTTCCATCTGGGCTACCGCAGCTCACCAAATTTTAAAACACTTACCATGTGTGTAAAAACTTGCAAAATTTTCAAGCGCGCAAGTTGCAGTGTATGTGTGTAAAAGTTTCAGCACAAGGGATGTTTTGTATAATTTTTCAGACATATCTCCGCCATTCGTCGCTTGGTGTGGATTACAATGACCTTATTTCATCGTGAGTCATCCCCACACACGCCCGTGCAGAAATAGCGCGAGCTTCCCGCACACGGCGCGGCGGGCGGTGTGACTGTGACGTCACGTCATACGTGAAGGTATCCAAGTATTTAGGCCGCCCTAACAAGACCGATTTTACAGCTGCCAAATCAATGTTAAAGTCAGTTAAAGTTCATTTTCCTATGAATGACATGTGTTCCAGCTGGTGTGGATTTGATAGCTGTCGGCTCGGGCTTTTTAAGATGGCTTGACTGTAGTGTAATGATGGCCGATGTGGCGCAGTAGTATTAGTACGACTGCCTACGACGCTCGGAACCATCTTTTTTTTTTACAATCAGGTGATTCAGCCTGGAATGTTCTACCGGATAAATATCAACTTAGTGAGTGCTCTACCGATAATCGAACCCGGAACCTTTGCGCCGCAGGCAAATGCACTACCACATCAGCCGTCGACTAAAATAACGGGTTCAGTTGACAACCGGACATGGCATACGTGACTTGTTTTCTTATGACGGCCTATGTGGCGCAGTGGTAGTGCGACTGCCTGCGACGCAAAAGTGCCGGGTTCGATTCTCGGTGGGACACTTAAAAATTTTATATTTATCACTTTGTGAATTTGTTCCCAATCTGGTTAGTACATTGCAGGCTGAACCACCTGATTGTCCATAAGAAAGGTGGTTCCGTACTACGAAGGGCACGTTATCCGGTTGCTGTCTATGATTACTTAGGTAGACGTCGGTCGCTACACAACCAAGTCAGAGGCCTAACTAGAAGTAGTAGGCGGTTGAAATAGTCTGATACCAGGGTTCATCGGGTCGTTGGACGACTCGGTGTCCCACACGAAAAGAGAGATTCTTATGCATGTGGCAGTTGTTGCAGCACCAAACAAATCAATACGTGGTCTGGTGACATATTGAGTAATAGCTATTGTATTTGCTTGGAATGCCCGGTTTAAAGCGAGTGTAGCCGTGAACGGTCTCGACAGTGGCGCCACATCACAAAAAAAAAAATCTCTTTATACAAAAATCTATCAGAATGTCCGTTATCAGTAAAATTAATCGTTAATCAGTAATATTTGAACCTACAAATTCAAATGGCTAGTGCCGCGGCCACTTTTGGTATTCATTGCCATAACTTTAATTACAGCGAATATTTCATTAAGTTCGCAGGTTCTAAATGTACTTAAGGATAATACTAAAACATGAGCGACGAACATTTTCATATATTGTTTGTATAACGAGTTTTTTTTTGTGAACTGGCGCCACTGTCGAGGCCGTTCACGTCTACACTCATGCTAAGCGGTTATTAGGTGTATCGTAGTTGGAAAACAGAGATTTGTGCACCAACATGAAACTCAACTTCTTTCCCCAAGAAGCAAATAGGGCGAAATGACCTCCAATAGACAAATCTTCTTCTTCTTTTCGTGTGGGACACCGAATCGTCAACGAATCGATGAACCCTGGTGTCAGAGTTTTTCAACAGCCGACTACTAGTAGGCCTCTGACATGGTTGGGTAACGACCGCCGTCTAAGTTATCTTATCATAGACAAATGACTCTTTGGCTGAACACCATTTATTTTTCGATTTAATATGATTGATTAAAAAATATCAGTTTCGGTTTGCATTCAAACATAATATATTATATAACGCCTTTATCCCTAGTGGGGTAGGCAGAGCGTAAAAACCGTAAAACATTCTCAAAATTGTCAATGCTTGTCAGCCCTATTAAATTGCAATATAAATGAAGCCCTCGCGTCGTTTCGTCGCCTTGGGAAAAAATATGGTGATGCTATTCCAAGCCGGCATCACTTTGAGAAACATACATACACAAATCACGCCTATATCTCTTACGGGGTAGACAGAGCGTTAACGGCCGTAAAACGGATATTAACACCACGTCTGACAAAAGTTCGAGGGTCAATCAGATAACTGTGTACTACTATAGTGACAGGTTGTCAGCCCATCGCCTGAAATTGCAATACACATCTAACCCTCAAGTCCCGTAGTCGCCTCTTACGACACCCATAGGTAAGAAATGGGGTGATGCTATTCTATGCCGGCATCACACGGCTAACTTTGAGACGGTTTTGGTTAATATCACGGACACAACAGAGACATTAATATTTGGCTACTGTTACTTTTGCATGTAGGTACTTAGCTCGCTAATTGGTTTATAAATTAATGGCTTTCGCAATTTTAGTTTTAGCAGGAATTTAAATTCTTTAACAGATTATAAACTTACGTATCTCGTGAGTAAGTCGTGATCAAAAATAGTTAGGTTACTGTTAGATTCGGTAGGTAGACCTTATGTTTTGAGGGTTTCTGAATTTATTCCTTACGAGGTAGGCCGAGCGCTAAGGGCCGTAAAACGGATATTAACACCACATCTTACAAAAGTTTGAGGGTCAATCAGATAGCTGTGTATAATATAGAGACAGGTTGTCAGCCCATCGCCTAAAATTAACCCTCGAGTCCATGGGTAAGAAATGGGGTGATGCTATTCTAAGCCGGCATCACACGCTTATTTGAATTGAAATGATAATTATTTAGATTAAAGACAATCTTATCACGGCTAGTAGATGACTTATGAATTTACTTACAACAATACATACATACGTCAGCCTATTGCAGTCCACTGCTGGACGTAGGTCTCCCCCAGAGTACTCCATAGGGCACGATCTTAGAACAATAAATACATACACATATCACGCCTATAATCCCTTGCGGGATAGGCAGAGCGTCAACGGCCGCTAAAACGGTCACTTACGCCGGTCAATTACGCCACGCCTAACAAATATTTGACTATCATTCAGAAAACTGTGTACCTATCGCCATAGTGACAGATTGTCAGCCTATCACCTAAAATTGCAATACACACCATCGAGTCCCTTAGGCGCTTCTTACGACTCCCACGGGAAAGGAATGGGGTGATGCTATTCTAAGCCGGCATCACACGGCATAAATACATAATAAATAAAATAAATATCTTGGACCATTCGCACGGCGCCATCTAGCTTCAAACTAAGCAAAGCTATTGGTCACTTGATAGCTGGTATTATAACATAAGTATGTACATAGAAAAACACCAAGACTAAACACAAATATCTGAAAATTGACTCAATAAATATTTTTGTCTTGTGAGAATCGAACCCACGACCCTTTGCGTAGCAGGCAGGGCTACTATCCGCTACGCCATCGGGCCAGTCATAGTAATAGAGTTTCCAGTGAATTCCGCTAACATTTACATACATACACATATCACGCCTATAATCCCTTGTGGGGTAGGCAGAGCGTAAACGGCCGCAAGAAACGGACATCTATGCCACGTCTGACGAATAATTGAGGGTTATTCGGAAAATTGTTTATCGCCATAGTGACAGATTGTCCGACCATCGCCTAAATTGCAATACACACCCTCGCGTCCCTCAGTCGCCTCTTGCGACTCCCACGGGAATGAAATGGGGAGATGCTATTTTAAGCCGGCATCACACGGCATATATACCAAACATACCAAATTATATTGGTATATACATATATACCAAAGCTGAACAAGACGTTGCTGCTGTGCATACCTCTTAAGATATCAGTAGCGTGACTGTTTAATGTTTACCAACAACTCATTACCACCACCGGTTTGAGGAACCACGGCCTATGACGTCACATCTTCCGTCTCTGTCCCGCTGCAGCCTTGGCTGGCCGTCGACTCACCGCCTTTCACTCGCCATACCAGACTACCAGTAGTGAAATCAACTTAGTAACTTGAGCTACACAAGCACGTGTAATAAATAGCGAATATTTTTGTTTGGAAAATGAAATAGTAGTGAAAATGTGTTGTAGTCATGCGGTGCCAAAGATAATAGGTTTAGTTTGTTTCGTTTTGGTGTTTGGTGAGTAAAGTTTTGGATATTTTTTGTTGCATTTCAATGAATGACTAATAAGCGGATCTAAGCCAGTGACAATAAGGAATAATTTGAAGGATTCTAGCTGCTAACCCGTACTTAAAAGATTTAAAAGAGTTAACTTTTTTTAATCAGTAAGAATCTGAGTGATAGTAAACAGACTTTCCCGCTTCCTCACAAAAATCTATCGAAGATCTTAGTACCTAAATCAATCATATTTCCGTTATTGAATGCTGCAGGGCCTGTAGTACGTTTCAATCACTTGTAGAGGTATAAACAATTTTAGACAGTTTACCTGGCGGTGTCATTTGTTTCCGTTTAAAACGTCCTTTGTGACGTTTATGCAATTCCTATAATTTTCGACGACCGTTCCAAATATTATCTTAATTAGTTATAAAAGGTTTTCAGTCAAATCTTACTAATTTAGAAATGTACCTAACTGAATTGCTTAGAAGTAGCGAGTCGTGTATTCGTGTTTAAAATTCGTGTTTTGAATTTGAAGCCAATAGAAAATTTTTAAATGATTTGGTGGAATTAGCGTTAAGTTTGTCAATCCCAGTCCCTTTAAGTAAAATAAAAAACAACGTAAGATTGTGGTGAGACCACAGGGTGTAACCGAATCACCTGATTGTTTTTCTGATATTTAAGATGATTCCTTGATTTGGAGAGGACGTTATGTTGGTCCCGGTAGCAGTAGCGGTGTTACGAAACCCAATTAAATATTCTTCTATTACAGCAGCAGAAACTAGTTCCTTCAGCCTCCGCGCCTACTTCTCCCAACATGGCATCCACGGAGAAATAGAGTTCTCCCACAAGAACGAGACCCTCATCAGCATCAGGACCCGCCTCAAGCCCACCCTGCAGTACCCCGACGGAGTCTTCAAGTGGTCTATCCACGAATTTCCCGTCGACTACCGAGATGTCACCCCAGAAAGATGCTCAGAGGCAAAGCTAGGAAGAGAACTGATAGACTTGACTGAAGAACTCGGCTACCTCATCATCCCCGGAAAAGATCATGCGGAATTTGAAAGCAGAAATACTTTGACAGGAAACGCTGGCCTCTGGGGAAAGAGTATCGTTTTAGAAACAGCAGAAAGAGATCGAATAATATGCGCGTCAATACATTCCACAGAGAAACAATACGAAAAATATGCTGTAGCAAGGTTTACTGCTCCTGTTGCTGGCAGTCTGAATTTCCGCTGGCTTTACGCTCAAGAGTTCGATGAAGCAGACTCTTACATCCACGCAGATTTGTACCACACGAAGGCAGTCCCTGACAAAGTTGAATACACAGAACATAAATGGAAGATGTTTGTTACAGATATCTTTGATTCAGACAAAGGTAGCCACGAAGACAACTGTAACGTACTCCAACTAGTTTTCGACCCTGAAAATGCTGGAGACGGTATGAGCGTCGGTGACTTGGACAGTCGTTTAGGGCTGGTCAAAGTAGCGACAGATGCCGACAAGAAGAAAGTGAGAACGTTGTATAAAGATGAAGTGATCAACATGTTGCGCAGTGACATGGAAGTGACGAAGAGGAATCTCTATGTGGTGATTTATGATAACAGGCATTCGGATAGCTTCCTGGCTTGTGCGAAGCTCAGATTGATGGCGCCGAAAAGTGCTAAGTAAGTTGAATCAATGGACTTTACTAGTTTTGGTTATTGTCTGCATTTATTTGCTAAGTCGTTTTTCTACAGACAATAAGGCGTGATTGGATCATTAGAAATTCTCTTTCGATGCGCCAAGCTACTCAGGGTGATCTCACCACTCGTTTTACCCGTTTACTACTCGAATTCATTCATGTCAAGGGTATATGTGACAGAGTTCGTCCAGTAGAACATGTACTATCAAAACTATTACTATTGGTGTATGGGCGATACAAATTTCTTTTGTTTCATGAATACGCCTTCTCCTAGACATAAATATCTTTTCTCCAGAGCCCTTATCAACATGGACGGCATTCGCGGCTCCGTAGACTTCACCCAGCGGTCTCCCTTCGACCCGACCTGGACCAACTTCCAGCTGGGTGCTGCTGATGGTGACTACGAGTCCAACCTTCGCTTCGTGGGGTCCATGCTGCAGTACAGCGTCATGGAACTGCCACCGAGGCTGGCTGGTGCTCAGGAGTTCCTCAGCATGTGTGCGACTGTTGGGAATCTGTACAATCCTAATGGAGTCGATGTTGCCAGCTTGCCGCCTCCAGGTTTGTATTCATTTCCTTCTTTTTTACATTACATCACCTGAGTCTAAGTTGAACGGATGACCATCGAAAGTAAGAAAGTCGATAAGTATTTTTGTAAAGCCTGAAAGTGTTTCGCGTTTTGCCATCAGTTCAGCGATGGCGATTGTCTAGATACTGTACCTACATATGTTTTATTAATGTCCGACTAAAAGATTTCGACACGAAAGAAAATGGTCTTCAGACTTTTGCCCCATGTATATTGTCAAAAAAAGGACCTTAATTATTTTTAACAAAATGCCTCATTCAGAGTTTGGATGAAATGCTAGCAATTTCTTCGCTAACAAGAAAAGGCTGTTAATGACGCAAAATTGCTTACTAAAACCACAGAATATATAATCGTAGGTACTAAAACTACGTTGACTTTATCAGGTATGGGCACCCAAGACCAGTATGCGGTTGGCGACTTGTTTGGCAAGTACAAGGACCGCACGGAGTACCTGACGCACCGATACCTCCTGCCAGGACTCGCCATTGAGCTGACCGGCGCTTACTGGGACGTGTTCCTGCCTCTGTCTGGTCCTCATAGTGTGCTACATCGGTCGATGGTGCTGCAGAGGTAAGATTTCAGAAGGGATCACAGCAAGCTGTTTAGAGCTAGTCAACAAGCCAGCTTTGAAAAAACAGCCTGTCATGTGAACGTATCCTGCAAACATTTTAGGATGCGTCTCCATTGTGGTGGAGCTGTACGGAGCGGAGCTATGTGGTGCATTAGAGAATTGATCAGTCTTAAACCTCAAAATCTCCGCTCCGCGTCAGTGATTGACCAATTCATGCACCACTGGGCTCCGCTCCGTATAGCTCTACCACGATGGGAACGAAGGTACTCTTCCCCTGTAACCCAGTGCGAATTATAAAAAAAACTGCCTATTTAAGTCCCTAAAACTTTTTCTTCAGCAGGGTACTTAAGAAATCTGCAAAGGCTAGGTTACTTACCTGAACTTTTGTTATAAACTTATGATAAGCGATATGGTTAGGGAGTACATGCTTTCGCCACATATATCCGATTTTTCAGAGTATTAGATTGCGGAACCGTAAGACGCCACTGCGGCACCTTTGAGTTGCGCGACACACAGCTATCGAATTCCTGTTATAGATTACATCTCATTTTACATGTCTAACTTTGTTCTAGTTACCAAACAATAGTTTTTCTACAGGAGACCCCCTCGTCGCGAGCTCTGCGGTCCGATCCTCTCTTACGAACCAGACACTGATTACCAAACCGTGATGGCGTCAGCTCAAGTCACCTTTCGCTATCCCATCGTGGGGAAAGTGATCTTCACACAGCCAGCGGAAAGACCTTGGGATGACACCACTGTCATTATCGAGGCCATGGTAGGTCTTCTTATTTTTGAAGTCTTTGCGTGTGTCTTTGATATGCCAGTTGCAATTTTGGGTAAGTGTTTCTGGAGTAAACGCATCGTGTAGGAATCTTCGATGCATAAAAAAATAAAAAACGAAATAGGTACGGCGAGCGAAAATGTAAGGCAGGATACATACACACATCACGCCTATGTCCCTTGCGGGGTAGGCAGAGCGCAAACGGCTGCAAAACGGACATTTACGCCACGTTTGACAAATATTTGAGGGTCATTCGGAAAATTGTGCATCGCCATAGTGATAGGTTGTCAGCCCATCGCCTAAAATTGCAATACACACCCTCGAGTCCCTTAATCGCCCCTTACGACTCCCAAGGGTAAGAAATGGGGTGATGCTATTCTAAGCCGGCATCACACAGCAGGGTAGGATATAGTATATATCATCCAACCTTATCCAGGGGGATATGGTTGGATATTATGGCCATGTCAAATTCCTAACTTAACCGTGAATGACCTTGATATCATAAAGCAGTAAATTCTGCTTGACTAAAAGCCGTTATGGTATGGTCGATTGGTTGTCCCACACTAAAAGTAAAAGAAGTAGTATTTATCTTTACTCTACAACTTGATGAAATTCCATCACCAGATCCACGCAGACGGTGCTAACGTGAACAACACCAAGGAACACCGTTGGGCAATCCACGAGAATGCTCCAGGAAAGGATTATTACAACTGGACAGCCCGTTGCCTGTCTGCTGGGGCAGTCTTGGAGCCCCATGGCATAGATGTGGACATGAGGCATCCAGAGCAGTACTGTCGATCAGGATTGGAGGGGCTCTGCCGGCTTGGAGACTTAACTACCAGGTAATAGGGCAGAAGATCTAAGAAAATGTATAGAAGATAGTGCATTTCAGTTAATTTGTCGATCCTGATAGCATTTATTGTACTTGTAACAGAGCCGTCGATTTAATGACAACATCGCCTAAAAGAGAGCTGGCAAACCACAGAAGCAGATACTGACAGATTCTCACTCACCAAAAATGTACGTTGAGATGACTTCCTAAATTCCACCTCAATAATAATATTTCCTCTTCCTTTCAGACACGGCATGCTGAACATAGCCGGCAAAAAGGTGGACAGCAACCGTCTGACGCGAAGGTTGTTCACTGACTCTGTGATAGCGCTGGCCGGGAAGAACTCCGTCATGAGGAGGTCGCTGGTCATCTACGACGACCACGGCCCTGTGGCCAGGGGGGAGAGACTGGCTTGCTCTGTGTAAGTGATGATACGCACACATATCACGCCTATTATCCCCTGCGGGATAGGCAGAGCGCAAACGGCCGCAAAAAACGAACCATCTAAGCCACATCCGACAAATATTCATTCGGAAAATTGTGAATCGCCATGGTGACAGGTTGTCAGCCCATCGCCTAAAATTGCAACACACACCCTCGAGTCCCTTAGTCGCCTCTTACGACTCTCATGGGAAAGAAATGGGGTGATGCTATTCTAAGCCGGCATCACACGGCATGTGTAAGTGATGAGATGGTACCTATATGACTTCAACTGCTTCCTTGGTCTGGCTTGTAGGTTGATTTTCGGGTATTTTATCTGGAGCTGGAGTGCAAAATTTCGTGACACAATGTTAGCTCTTACCTACATGAGTATGTGTGAGGTCTATGACACCCGATTGCCGGAGAATGGTGCTTCGCACATAAGCTACCCGAACCTTGACTGAAGCATATTTTTAGACCACGTGTAATAAAACAGTCTGAAAGAGTAGCAAGCTGAAGTGGCAGTGGGCTGGTCACATCTGTCGTAGAAGTGATGGACGGTGGAGCAAGTGGGTTCACGAGTGGAGGCCTCGCCCTGCGGCCAGATGGACTGGTTACTTGTCGAGGGCAGCTGGTAGCGACTAGATAGCGAAAACGGGAGATCGTGCCCTATGGCGTACCCCGGAAATGCCTATACGTGCCCAAAGTGTATGTACTGCTAAAGGCTGATGTGATAATGTTTCTCAAAAAGTGTTTTCTGGATTGCTCGACCTGAAGTTTTCTTTTGCAACAACCATAGAGAGAGGAAGGCTGATGAAGGCTTTTGTCTGATGATGCAGATTAGAAAATTTGTCTTCTTTCCAGTGTAACCGGGCTGCACCGCCGCAAAGCGGTTGTCCGCGACTGGTTCGGCAACGGCAGTCCCGTCAACATCATGGGCCGGATCGAGATGACGCAGCAGACTGAGTACCACCCTGTGAATGTGCAAGTGACGCTGGATGGCCTTGATGACGTCAACAACTATAAGATTCATCAGGTGAATGATATTAAGTCTTAAAATAAGCAGAGAAGAAATTAAGCTAAAAGGAGATCTTAGCTACGTATATACTTCTTAATTTTGTGTGGATACCAAGTCGTCTTACGAGCTGATGAACCCTGATGTTAGAGTTTTTAACCTCATATTAGGCAGTACTCTGTCATGGTTGTGTAACGACCATCGTCTAAGTTTTCATATACAGCAACCGGGACCGACGGCTTAGCGTGCCCTCCGAAGTACGGAACCATCCTTCTTTGCAAACAATCAGCCTGCATTGTCCTAACCAGACTAGGAACACATTCATCAGTGTGTGAGTGATAAATATTAACTTTGTGAGTGCCCTATCAGGAATCGAACTCGGAACATTTGCGCCGCAGGCCGCAGGTAGACGCACAACGGCCGTCAGTTTGACATAAGGCAGCTTGCTGTGTCCTCTCCCATGATGGAGTTCTCTTTTCTTATTTCTCATTTTATCTTCTTATTTCCAGTGTCCTGTGGAAAAGGAGCTGGAGTTTCCGTGCGAGAAGCAGACGCTCTATGACACCTACAACCCGTTCCACATAGACAGGAATAAAAGTCCCCCGCCTAGCAAAGGTAGGTTTATAACAAACATTCTAAGATTTCCAAGGCATCTTCTTCTTCTATCCGGGAGTGGACATCGATTTGACGAACGACCCTATGAACCTTGGTATCAGAGCTTTCAAACGCCTTCTACTACTAGTAGGCCTCTGACAAGGTTGTATAAGAACTGACGTCTAAGTAATCATAGACAGTAACTGGGATCGACAGCTCACCGTGCCCTCCGAAGAACGGAACAATTTTTCATACAAGCAATCAGGTGCTTCGGTCAGCAATATACTAACCAGACTGAAAACAAATTCACAAAGTGATAATATCAACTTTGTGGGGATCCCACCGGGAATCGAACCCGGAACCTTTGCGCCGCAGGCAGTTAAATTTCATGGTCTGAATGCACTCTATAAGTATTCGGAGGGCTGTCCCTTACTCCCATTATATTAATAATTGCCAAGGCAGACTGAAATGCTGACGAAACGAGCGAACGGCGAAATTTCAAATTTAGTCGCATTGTCGTCGCACATTTTGACATTCTGCCAGATAATCTGACCATCACTTTGGTCATCCATCCATACCTATGTTGAAACTGATCGAGATCTATGTTTAAATTTTCGTTTGTGAAAGTCTCCTATTCTAATAAATTCACACATACACTTAACATAAAAAATCGAGTACTTAGTATAAAGTGTGAGACACGAGTGGTTGATTTGTTGCGTCCGGAGCCGTGGGATGCCGGCTTGGAATAGCATCACCCCATTTATTTCCCGTGGGAGTCGTAAGAGCTGACTAAGGGACTTGAGGGTGTGTATTGCAATTTAGGCGATGGGCAGCCAACTTGTTACTATGGTGATACATAATTTTCCGAATGACCCTCAAATATGTGTCAGACTCAGAATGACCGTTTTTGCGGCCGCTTACACTCTGCCTACCCCGCAAGAGATAATAGGCGTGATATATGTGTGTGTGTGTGGACTTCCGTGCACGTTTTCAAAAATCACATACACACACATACATACACATATCACGCCTATAATCCCTTGCGGGGTAGGCAGAGCGCAAACAGCCCCAAAAAACGGTCATTTACGCCACGTCTGACTAATATTTGAGGGTCATGCGGAAAATTGCGTATCGCTCGCCATAGTGACAGGTTGTCAGCCCATCGCCTAAAATTTCAATACACACCCTCGAGTCCCTTAGTCGCCTCTTACGACTCCCAAGGGAAAGAAATAGGGTGATGCTATTCTAAGCCGGCATCACACGGTTAAAAATCACCGTTCCGGAATTTTTCCTTGACTGTTTTATTTTACCGAAACGCGTATTTAGCTTCATTACCTTGTTCCCGGTGCTGTCTTGTTTATTCTATAGTCTGTAACATTCATCCTTACAACGTTATTATTATCTAGTTACTTATAAAACTTATTAATACTTACATACGAGTAGGGTATCCAATCTCGGTATACCGAGATCTCGAAATACCGAGATCCCGCAGCATTTTGTGATCCCGCACAGTGCGGGATTACGAGTGCGGGATCCGCGGGATTTGCGGGATTAGCAAGTAGCATAGAAATGTTAATTTCCTTCTTATAATACTTTTCTTATTTTTATTAAATAGTTGATTTCAATTTAATAAAGTTCGTGTTATTATTTTTATCGTATAACTACCTAACTAATTACCATAACACTATACTTGGGCACGTATTTATAAATCGCTCTCAACTCTGAGATCGATCTTGAGTACGAGTTTGAGATGTCATTTAGTACTGGCTGACGTTGTCAATGTCGCACTTGAGATCGATCTCAGAGTTGAGAGCGATTTTTAAAATACAAGCCGTAACATTTAAAAGCAGCTCAGGTTGCAGGGCTTAGTTTGTTGGGTTATACTAGCGGGATCCCGCAAATACCGAGATCCCGCGGGATTGAAATCTTCGATCCCGCAAATACCGAGATCGGAAAAAACCTTCGGGATTGGATACCCTACATACAAGTATAACAAAAGTTTTGTATTGTTTAAAACAGAAACGTTTAAGTTTTCTTTATTATGTAATGTTGCAAAAAATTGCAATTTTAGGCGATGGGCTGACAACCTGTCACCATTGCGAAACACAATTTTCCGAATGAACCTCAAATATATGTCAGACGTGACGTAAATGTCCGTCTTTGCGGCCGTTTACGCTCTTACCCCGCTAGGGATTATAGGCGTGATATGTGTATGTATTGTTGTTTATAAATATTTTGTTAAAGGTCGTGTAGACTGCCGCGACACGGGTTCGTCCTAGCGTCCAAGTAATTTTGGGGTGGTATTGGGTCTACCTCCTAGCGGTCCACCCCGGGCAACGGCAACACAGGCTTTCCTGTGGATAAGTCCGGCTGAACGATCCCACGTGCGCGGTGGAAGGCTCGCGACCACCATCCCACCGAAGTCTGGCGCCAAGTAGCCACCTGCGTTCCGTCAGTGTGTGGGAGTGCCAGTGCCTTAACAGGCTTCTTCTGGGTGAGCTCGCTCCATCTTAGACTCTGTCTCTGTCCTGACCTAGACTAGAATCAAGAGCAAACCCATCGTTATAAAAAAAAAAGTTTTTATGTAATTGTGATTTGGAAAATAAACAAATATTTTTCTGATTTCAGGGTCAGTCGACCAGTACGAGGTAGGTGACCTGGGCTCGAAGTACGGTCTCCTGTCAGGCCAGCGGTCAGTCACTAAGCACTACAATGAGACGCAGCTCACTCTCTTCGGACCACTCAGTATACTCGGCCGTTCAGTTGTGCTGCATAAGAAGGTACTTTACTTACCAAAAAACTAAAAGAAATACTCGCGAAAAGACACTCGTTTCACCGATGAGACATTATATCGACACACGATTCACCGATGTAACAGTATGCCAACACTCTTTTTACTGACAGTAAACCGACACACGTTTGACAGTAATTACACTATGCGGACAAATGCCGACACGCGTTTGGCCGATTAACGGTTCGCCAAAGATGCAAGATGTCGTTAAAACAGCAGAGTGTAAGATTTGCAAAAGTCAAATTAACAAAATATCAATTTGGAGCATTCGCTTAAGACATTTTTACTATTTTACAAAATTAGATACTTTGAGTTAATTATATCAACTGAATGAAATGTATATAATTCAATTTATTTTAATTTGATTGTTTTGAAAGGAGCCATTGTTACTCTCTTCTCTTTTCGTGTGGGACACCGAGTCGTCTAACGACCCGATGAACCCTGGTATCAGAGTTTTTAAACCGCCTGCTACTAGTAGTAGGCCTCTGACATGGTTGTGTAACGACCACCGTCTTAGTAAACATAGACAGCAACCTTAAACCAAAATTAACGTTCCCTCCGAAGCACGGACCATATTTCTTTTTGGTCAATCAAGTGGTTCAGCCTGAAATGTCCTAACATGACTGAGAACAAATTCACAAAGTGATAAATATCAACTTTGTGAGTGCCCCACCGGGATTAAAACCCGGAGCCTTTGCGTCGCAGGCAGTCGCACTACCACTGCGCCACATCAGCCGTCATTGTTACTTGAATTAATAAATTATTTAGTTTAATTTTATTCATTTATTCCGAGCGACTGGCATCATTTTTATTGCAAAATAGAAATTCAACTTTTTGAATAAGTATTCTGTCTCAGGCCCGAGACCGTCGCTGGGCGTGCTCTTCCATCGAGCGAGGGTACAGCCCCTCTGAAGCCCGAGAGATCCGCGCCATAGCCTCCTTCCACCACCCCGGGGGCTTCGCCAGGGGATACGTCAGGATGACGCAACTGATTCATAATGATGGCAGCGCCAGTGACACCGTCATCGAGGTCAAGCTAAAACATCCTGGCGTCAGAGATACTAACCTGGTAAATATGAAACTCCATTCTTATAGTTTTTTTACCACCCTTTTGGGTTCGCCAGGGATTACGTCAGAATAACACAGCTTCATTCACTTCTTTCACAGATTCATTATGTTAGCAACGCTAGTGATTCTGTCATCGTATCCCTGGATTCAGGAATACTAACCTGGAAAATATGATTCTTCGTGCTTTTTAGAGTTAGGTTTGTCCATTTAATTTTTTAATTTTATTGTCTTGTCATCTGATCTCATTTGATTAGATTTAATCGAATTGTATCTTTTTGATTTGATCTGATATGTTTTGATTTAATTTGATATGATTTACCAAGTCTAGTCTCACGTGAATCAATATAAATTGATTTGATTAGTTTTTTATTTTTTTTTCAACGTCAATTACAAACAAAAACTCATCTACTATTTCTCGCCAAACTGAAACAGTCTATTGGCTAGACGCGATTATAAACACTATTAAATATCTATAACCTACCAAACAGCACCCACCAACTATACAAACAGCTTAATCTTTATAACTTAAGTATCTAACTAAGACGTAATTATCATATCTAATATCTTATGCCAGCTTGATCTGATGTGATTTGCTTTGATTTATTTTATTATATTTGATTCCAGACTCACCATCACAATTGGGCTGTATTCGTGAACCCAGTAGGTGTGGATGCGGCTGTAAAGGTGACAAATACTCGTTGCGTGGCCGGAGGGTACCGATGGAATCCATACTTCACGCAACTTGCTGATCCGCTCAATGTAAGTCTAGTGTAAAAGTACGCTGGACAAGGCACAAATGATAACATATTTCTAAAAAATCAAGTGCACTTGCACTGATCCAAATTGCTAACACATTTTACCAGATGTTTTGGCTTCAAATATTTGCGGTATTCTTTGTTTTTTTCTTTTTTTGTTGGCAGCCTAATGTTGTGTTCGCAGTTTTACAATGCTAATCATTACAATATGAACGAGTAAAAGTTGATCGTTATTTTCCTTTCAGCATGACCTGTACAGTCAAGAGTGTGGCCCAGACAACCCTCTGCGCTGCGACGTCGGAGACCTCACAGCTAGGCTGGGGACTATAAGTAAGAATTATGCTCTTTTTTTTTCCCATCTTTTCATTTACGCATCGGTCCTAATTAACTAATGTTTCGATTATAGACAATTTGGTAAATTTGAACTTGCCAATTTTGCTATCAAAACTACCGGCGCCTCTTTCATGCGCCTCAAACGGCGGAAAAAACGGTCACCTACGCCACATCTAACAAACTTTTGAGGGTCATTCAGATAATTATGTATCACTATAGCGACAGGTTGTCAGCCCATCGTCTAAAATTGCGAAACACATGTAAGCCTCGAGTCCCTTAGTCGCCTCATACGAAACCCACGGGAAAGAAATGAGTTGATGCTATTCTAAGCCGGCATCACACGGCATAATGATAAATGCAATTAAATTTGTTTTATTTCGTAAATCTTTATGAACTTATTAACGGGATTTTCCAGAATGTAGTCAGAAGACACTTGTTTTGAAATTTGATATTCAACTTATGTTTTGATTATAGAAAACTTGTAAAATTTTCTTCCACAGGCAGAAATTGAACTTGCGAATTTTTCTATCACAACTACCGACGCCTCTTCCATCTGGGCTACCGCAGCAACAATATTGCAAATTTTCTGAACTTGTATACTCAACATGAGAAGTGTTTAAAATTTGGTATTCGATTATTTAGGTGTAGGTGGCGAGAGACAGATGTTTGTGGACAGCAACTTGCCGCTAGAAGGCTTGGTGTCGGCCGTGGGTCGGTCGCTGGTGGTCTTCGGGCCCGGCCGCAGCCCAGAGCGCATGGCCTGCGCCAACATCGTGCCAGATAAGGACATCATCAAATACGTCAACATTATGAAGCCGCCGCATTTCGTACTGTGAGTTGGCAGACAATTATTTTCCGCTAGATACATTCAATATAGTTCAAAATTTAAAATTCCACATTTATTTTCTAAAATCATTTCATTTAAATTTTAAATGCTTAATTTTAATTTCAAAACTTTAAAGTAATAATAACCGTACAGCATGTTCATTATACTATGCTTTGGGCCTTAAACAACATTAAGTAATTATAAATTGGGCATGTTCATTCCTTGAGCACAAATTACCTACACAAGCGGACAAAGATGGTGTAGTGATGTGACTTATGAATTATGAATGTATACAATTTTACAGGGTGTAAAAGATAGCTCTCCGAATACTGTTAGGGTTCATGCAGGCCATGATACTAAACAACTTCCCCTAGAAACATAATGTCAGAAAGCGGCATAAAATCGATTACCAAAACAAAATCACTATCAGCTGACATCCTTTGCACAGGAAATATTTTATTGACGTTACCTGAACTATATTCCTAATGGAAAGTCGTTCAGTGTTATGGTCTAAATTTCCTCTCATCAGAAGGTATTCAGTCAGAGAGATTAGATAAGAAGATAAGAATACTATATTTGCACACTAAAGAAAACAGCAGGAATATATACAGCCAAAGTAGAACTAAATTAGCGTCCAATTAGGCAGCCTTATTGTTAATAGGCAATCTCTTCCAGACGACCTAGGTACAGGAAATTGTATATGGAGCAGCGGGAGCAGTGCATAGTCGTAGAGAGCTGTTCTTTACACATACATACATACATACATAAATCACGCCTATATCCCTAACGGGGTAGGCAGAGCGTTAACGGCCGTAAAACGGATATTAACGCCACGTCTGACAAAAGTTTGAGGGTCAATCAGATAGCTGTGTATCACTATAGTGACAGGTTGTCAGCCCATCGCCTAAAATTGCAATACACACCCTCGAGTCCCTTAGTCGCCTCTTACGACACCCATGAGTAAGAAATGGTGTGATGCTATTCTAGGCCGGCATCACACGGTAAATTTCTGTTTTTTTTGTTGTTTACACCTCGTATAAACAACAGCTCTCATTCAACAGCTTATATTCCCAGGGTAAAGTTCTTGGAAGACGTCCGCAAGGTGATGGGCGTGCCGGAGTGGATGGTGGGAGTGGACTCGCGGAAGACCAGGGTGCTGCACTCCGGCTCCTGCATCCAGGTGCTTCTGCACTTCCAGGGGCCTGAAGCCAATAAGCTGGAGCTGGATTTCAGCAGGTAATGCCGTGTGATGCCGGCTTAGAATAGCATCACCCCATTTCTTCCCGTGGGAGTCGTAAGAGGCGACTAAGGGACTTGAGGGTGTTTATTGCAATTTTAGGCGATGAGCTGACACCCTGTCACTATGGCGATACACAATTTTCTAATTGACCCTCAAATATTTGTCAGACGTGGCATAAATGTCCGTTATTCTGCGGCCGTTTACGCTCTGCCTACCCCGCAAGGGATTATAGGCGTGATATGTGTATGTGTATGTATGTATGTAGTCTTAGGCCCGTATTTTAAGACGTAACTCAGATCACGTTTGAGTGCCGATCAGGCGAATCTAGTTTAAAGTCCAGATCATAACTTAAGCGGTGATCTTATTTTAGAACCTTTCTTAAGTTCTACTCAGCTGAATCGAATCTCAAGTTCTGATTTTACCGCCAAGTACAGATGTGTGAGGTTGTAATGTAACCAATAAGTGACTCTATTGGTAGTATTGGTTCTGTCGATGTGGCGCAGTAGTAGTGCGACTGCTTGCGACGCAGAGGTTCTGGGTTCGATTCTCGGTGGGGCATTCATAAAGCTGATATTTATCACTTTGTGAATTTGTTCTCAGTCCGGTTATGACATTGCAGGCTGAACCACCTGATTGTCCGAAAAGAAAGATGATTCTGTGCTTCGGAGGGCACTATAAGCCGTCGGTCCCGGTTGCTGTCTATGATAACTTAGACGGCGGTCGTTACACAACCATGTCAGAGGCCTACTACTAGTAGAAGGCGGTTGAAAAACTCTGACACCAGGGTTCATCGGGTCGTTGACCGACTCGGTGCCTCACATGAAAAGAAGAAGATTGGTACTGTAAAAACTGATGAAAAACGGTTGTAAGAGATTAAGCAATGAATATACCATGGATTATTTGTAAAGTTCTATGTATATCGTATTTAAGGACCGTCTGCTTGTTTATTTTAAACGCTCTATTGTTAGGTCTCACTTGATGTGACTTCCATTAATGAAAATTACATTTATTAAGTTTTAAAACATCCCAAATGAAACACAAGTCTGTAGAGTCTCTCGTGTTGGTTTCAGACTGCTTGCGTCAGGCCGGTTGGACTCGCCCAGTATCTACATCCCTGGCTACGTGGACCAGAAGCGGAAGACCAGCCTCTCCTACAGACAATGTGGCGTCACTGACCCTAACGAGAAAAGCAGTAAGAATTTTTCCACTTTCCCTTCTTTTTCCGTCTGCCGTGTGATGCCGGCTTAGAATAGCTATACAACAATGTTACCCGTGGGTGTCGTAAAAAGCTACTTAGTGATGAATTCATCCAGGGAATGGAATGGAATACACACCACGCTCGCTTGCCAAGCGTGGTGTGTATGGCAAATGGCAATACCCTCCAAAAGGGGGAGGCCCATGTCCAGCAGTGGACTGTTGTGGCTGTTAATATGAATATTATTCTGTTAGTAAATTATCTAATATTTTTTTTTTTTACAGAAAGCTCGTATTTCTTCACGGCAACCCCAAGTACAGCGCACTCGGTTAAAGTATATTCAATCTATTTACTTTTAGTCACATTCCTACACCTCGCAAGATAATGTTTAGTATTGTAATTAAGTAGAATTAAGTTTTATTTAGTTTTGTAAATAAATCATCATTTGTTACCACTTTTGACTTTCATTGGTAATTTTTATAAGTTAATATTATAAGTTATGGTAAGCGCGAAAAAATATCACTAGACCACAATACAAACATAATATTTGTGAATTCACAAAATCCATTAATCACCTAACTTATCTCCCCACAAAATGAACTTTTGCACTGACAAAAGTGACCAAATTAAAATATGCATAACAATATTCGGTCAAATGTTACGGCACATAGAAACACAACACCTATACGTATTTGTTCGAAAATAACAGTTACGAATACCAGCTCCAAAATCGCCGTCAAAGTTTTTACCCTATCGCGCATGCGCTGTTTACCCGATCGATAACCCCACAAAATTAAACCTTAACCCGTGTTGGCCGCCGGAACGAAACAGTCTTGCAAAATGTGGCCCAAAACAAACCTTATAATACTTCTATCAGCATTTTCAATTGCCTATGGAAACCTTGAAGGACCATTCCTGTTCTTTGGCCCAAAAAGCCTCGAGAAATACCAAAGACCAGCATTGAAATACCTTGAACAAGATGACCTGATGAAGATCTATGGAGACCAAGCGGCTATAGTGGTCTTTAACAACCAGGACAGTGTACCTCTGTCGAGTGGTTATTTCCCAAGGCTGAGGAAGATGTTGGAAGGGCAAAGTATACTGGTCCTGCCGCAGGATTTTTTGGACGTCCATCCCGATTATATTAGCAATGAGACTCAGGTTAGTAAGTAATATTAAACATACATACATACATAAATCACACCAACCACTTACGGGGTAGGCAGAGCGTTAACGGCCGTTCAACGGACATTAACACCACGTCCGACAAAAGTTTGAGGGTCAATCAGATAACTGTGTATCACTATAGTGACAGGTTGTCAGCCCGTCGCCTAAAATTGCAAAACACACTCTCGAGTCCCTTAGTCGCCTCTTACGACACCCATGGGTAAGAAATGGGGTGATGCTATTCTAAGCCGGCATCACACGGCAAGTAATATTAAAAAAGGCAATTAAACCATAAGGCGAGTTGACACTATCAAAGTATGCTAGGAGAATGAAGATTTGACGCGCTACTTTGATAATACATACATACACATATTACGCCCATAATCCCTTTCGGGGTAGGCAGAGCGTAAACTAACGGACATTCACGCCACGTCTGACAAACATTTGAGGGTCATTCGGAAAACTGTGTATCGCCATAGTGATAGGTTGTCAGCCCATCGCCTAAATTGCAATACACACCCTCGAGTCCCTTAGTCGATTCTTACAACATGTGGTAATGCTATTCTTAGCCGGCATCACACGGCATTTTTTTAAGTAACTTGACGTTTTAATAGTAGGTAAAACTGCCGTACTTGGTCGTTAAAAGCAATATTAGAGATAATATAATACGCATAACAAAAAAAAAACACCTTGGCTATACCAAAGTTTAATAAAAGCTATCTTTAGCGCCAACGCTGCGTCGAGCGCCGTCTAGGTTCGGCAAAATACAAGAGCAACGCTGCGTGACGCGGATCGTGGAGCCTTTAGCTTACTATCCGACTACCTGTTTCAGATGCTGACTCTGCAAGGTCCCTGGTCAGAGCGAGACGCACAGATGACGGAGACCTTCGCCCGTCTGCAAGATATCTACGGAAATGGAAGAGTTCTGGGGATTCTAGGTGAGACAGCATGTTTATTGACAGTTTCATTACTCGTCAAATCAGGCTAGTTAAGATGGCCCAATTGTACCTGTTCTTGGTATGGGCACAGAATAAATAATAGTGTATCTGTTTTTTTCGTATTTGCCGTGTGATGTCGGCTTAGAATTGCATTATTTTCTTTCCTGATAGTGTCGTGTCGTAAGCGACCACATATGGCCTAAAGGGTTCACGTGTGTTGCGATTTTAGGCGATGGGCTGACAACCTGTCAATATGGCGGTTTGGCGAGAAGGTTGCCTGACGATGGATAAAATTGAAACTCTTCCTTGAATGTAGTACAAGTTGTATTTCTGTGTCACAAATAGTGATTGCTTTAATAATAATCTAATAATTACAATTTGCTCAATCGAGAGAGTCAGGAAGACGAGAAAATCTCTCTATTAGCATGACATCTTATTCTTCATGTCAGTTTGACGTCTAAGTAAAACTATGTACAATAAAAAGGTCAGCGCCTAAGGAGGTCGCTACATCACCCCCCCACGGAGAGAGACAAACAAGTCTCTGGACATTAAAAACGGAACCTCACCCGTCTACCATATCGAGTGGTGTAAGACGGAGGCGGAGCAGAGGGTGAAGAAGTTGCCCGAGTTGGCAAAGCAGAAACTGCCAGAGGCAACTGAGCTGCTGACGAAGGCTGAGCTGCAGCACTAGGCGCAGGTATCAGTGAAATTGCGGGTTCAGTCGGAATTGCAGGAGAAACAGTAGAATGCCGTTCTATAAAAGCAGGTTTGACCCTATCAACGCTTACCGAAACGTTCCTACCGTTGATGTCAACCGTTAGGGTTTTGCCATCACTGGAGCGATCGAGAATTGGAAACGGCCCGTTATATGGCGGTTGTAAGGAGCGCCGAACAGTATCATCACGTAGATAAACGTGGGATGATGAGGAAAGATCCTTGAAAATGAATGGAGAAGAAGAACTGCCGTGCCGAGATGCTGGGACAGGTCGAATTTCCGACATATGTCTCCGCAATTGAACGACTAAGTCAGCTGGATCTTCGAGCTTCTTGGGATCAGGACTGCTGACCAAGATTTCACCAGGAAGCCGCAAGGTCTCGCCGTAAAGGAGTTCGGCCACCGACGCACTTAAATCCTCTTTGAACGCAGTACGCATCCCCAAAAGGACAAGAGGCAGAGCGCTCAACCATTCACCACCGTGACACATAAGAGCTGATTTAAGCTGCCGGTGGACGCGCTCGATCATACCGTTTGCTTGTGGATGATACGCTGTGGTTCGAATACGCTTTGTGGTGAAAATGGCCATCAATCGACGAAACAGATCGGACTCAAACTGAGCACCCTGGTCGCTTGTAACAAGTGATGGCACACCGAATCTTGATATCCACTGCTGAATAAAAGTGTCTGCTACCTCCACTGCCGTTATGCTCTGCATAGGCCAGACCTCTGGCCACCTCGTTACTCTGTCTATGGCAGTTAAGCAATAACGATATCCTTTGCAGGGAGGTAGAGGCCCAATGATGTCGATGTGGACATGCAGGAAACGACCAGAGGGCATCTCGAAACCACCAAGTGGAGCACTGTTATGCCTAGTGACCTTGCTACGTTGGCATGGCTGGCAAGTGCGAGCCCACAGTTTGCAGTCTTTATTGACTGAGGGCCAGACGTAACGATCTGTTACCAGCCGTGTCGAAGCACGTGCGCCGGGGTGACTCAAGTTATGAAACTTGTCAAACACCGCACGACGGAATGGAGGGGTCAGATATGGACGAGGTTTGCCAGATGAAACATCGCAGGTGACGGAGGTGTTAGAGCCCGGAATAGTGATTGGCGTAAGTTGAAGGCTAGAACCAAGACGACGTAACTCAGCAAGCTCCGGGTCCGATTCCTGCGACTTGGCAAGCGCCTCAAAGTCCAGGTCCAAAGTGATTGCGTCGACCCGGGACAACGCATCCGCGACGACGTTGTGTTCACCTTTTACGTATTGAATATCTGTCGTGAACTGACTGATGAACGACAGCTGGTTCAACTGCGGTGGAGGTAGTTTCTCCCGACGTTGAATGAAAGCGTACAGCAACGGCTTGTGGTCGGTAAAAATGGTTGTATGTTGTACCTCCAAAATGTACCGAAAATGCTGAACGCTTTCATACACCGCAAGTAACTCTCGGTAATAAGCAGGCCACTGAGCTTGTTGTGCGGTTAACTTTTTGCTAAAGAATGCAAGAGGAGCCCAGTCTGTACCGATGCGCTGCTGCAGGCAAGCTCCAACATGGATGCTGGATGCATCGGTAAATAGACCAAGCTTGGCACCAGCAATAGGATGATGAAGCAGCGTTGCATCAGAGAGACTTCTCTTGCATTCCTCGAAGTTATGCAGAAGCTCGGGTGTCCATGGATATGGTTTTGAACCCTTGCTGTTAGTTGCCGCTAACGTGTCAATCAGTGGGGCCTGGAATTTCGCAGCTTGAGGTATGAAACGCCTGTAGAAATTCAACATGCCGAGGAATCTGCGCATGCCTTGAACAGTTTTAGGCGGTGCAAAATTCTGAAGCACCTGTATACGATCCTGTGGAGGACGTGTACCGTCAGCACTGATGTGATAACCGAGGAAAGTAACCTCACTAGCGCCAAAGGTACACTTTCCCGGGTTGAGCACTACACCGTATTCCTGTAGGCGCTTGAAAAGGATCCGAAGGTGCTCTCTGTGTGAGGCCTCGTCTGGAGAAAAAATGAGGATGTCGTCAATGTAAGGAAAGCAAAAATCAAGACCCCGAGTGACCTCATCAATGAACCGCTGAAAGGTTTGACCAGCGTTACGCAATCCGAATGTCATGAAAGGGAACTCGAAGAGGCCAAACGGAGTAATGATGGCTGTCTTCACAATATCTTCCTCTCTGACGGGTATTTGATGATAAGCCTTCACAAGATCCAGAGTGCTGAACACCTTCGCTCCTGTGAGGTTATGGGCAAAGTCATGGATATGACGAACGGGGTATTTGTCCGGGATTGTTCTGGCATTCAGGGCGCGATAGTCGCCACATGGACGCCAGGTGTTGTCTTTCTTATGAGTCATGTGTAATGGAGATGACCAAGCGCTTTTGGATGGTCTCGCTGTTCCGGTCCGCACCATGTCCTCGAATTCTTTTTTAGCATCAACGAGCTTCTGAGGTGCTAAACGGCGCGGGCGGCATGAGACGGGAGGACCATCGGTCGTCTGAATATAGTGCACAGTGTCGTGTTTGACAATCCTAGGAAAACCAGGTGGCCGAGTAATGTCTGGGAATTCAGACAGAAGTTCAGTATAGGGTGAACTTCCAGATACAACGGCTTTGACACTGGGCTGTTCGAAATTAGCCCTGAAGGCGATTGCACACAAACCAGTAGTGTTGTCAATCAGCCTTTTGTTGCGACAGTCAGGTAAAAGATTATAATGCGCCAAGAAGTCGGCTCCTATTATAGCTTTTTGCACATCAGCAACGACGAACTGCCAAACGAACTCTCGACGTAGCCCTAGATTAAGATGAAGGTTAATTGTACCGAAGGTTCTTATTTTGGAATCGTTCGCAGCACTGAGCTCATAATCAGTGTTTTGCGGTCGACGTGGGAGCCAGGTATGAGGATAGCAACACAAGTCGGAGCCGGTATCAACTAGAAATTGACGTTTCGTTATCTTGTCAGTAATAAAGAGACGACGGCTGACAGGAGAGCAAACAGTTGCCGCCGCTACTGATTGCACCTGGGGTTTACCGTTTTCATGTCACAGGGACCGTCACAGCGAACTGCTTTCTTACCAAATCGCCTATGATACCAGCAACGGCGGCTAGCATCAGGCGAAAATGAGCGCGCTGATGATCGGGATGATGAACGTGAAAACCTGCCAGAACGCGAACGACTACGACCTTGGTGAAAACCCCGAGCGGACATTGCATGAACCTGTTGAGTAAGCTCATCCATTCTCTTAGAAAGACTCTGAAACATGTCAGGAGGCGGTGCATTAGCCGCGTAGACAGCAAAAAATTGGGCAGACAGCTCGATAATTTTGTCAGCTAGATCTGACAATTTGTCTAGTGCTAGATCCGGCTGAGACACTAGAATCGCCTGAATGTTTTGAGGCAAACGCTGCAACCAAAGTTGCCGTATAATCTTTTCATCGGTCAAGGTAGATCCAGCCAGTGACTTAAGGTGTCGAAGAAACTGAGAGGGCTTCTTGTCACCAAGCTGAACATCACTAAGAAGCTGCCTGACCTTTTGCGTCTCTGAAATCGACAACCTATTAATGAGTTCAGTCTTAAGAGTGTCATATCTTGTACCTGCCGCTATGGGGCGAGTAATGATGTCCTCTATTTCTCCTGCCAACCTGTGATCAAGGTTACTCACAACAACATTGTACTTGGTTGTGTCAGAAACAATGCCCGCAAGTTCAAACTGGGCCTCGACCTGCGCAAACCACACCGCTGGCTTGTCAGGCCAAAATGGAGGCAGCTTAACTGAAACCGCAGAGACATCACCTTTCTGACGGCTAACCAACAGCTGCGTCTGCAACTCCTCCTTCTCCAACTGCAGTGCACGCAACTGCGCTTCTAAACCCTCAGCCATTACAATTTATAATGTTACAAATCTTAAAAAAAAATGAACATAAAATAAAATTGCAGAGTAGGAAACTCTCCTAGCCAAAAATTCACACTATGAAACTCCGCGGTGCTAATAACAATTTACGTACGAGAAGCGTAAATAAAACTTAAAACTAAATAGAAGCTAAACTTATAAAACGTAAAATATTCAAAATATAAAACTGCTTAAAAAAAAAAAATTAAAACCGGCACTATTCACGCGACGAAGTCCGAAAAAAAATATTCACTGTTTCCTTGTCGATAGAGAACATAACCATGGGCGATGACAGCAGACCGCGCCGTGCGCGCGACGTTCAGCGATCTCGATGGTGCAACTCGCAGCAGAAGAGTAGAGACCATGCGCGGAGATCAACAGCAAACACGACGGGCGGGAACGGGCGGGTCAAAAATCCAACGATGTAGGCCCTTCAGCCTCAAACAAGACGAAGATCACGTCAGTGGTCACCACTTTGGCGAGAAGGTTGCCTGACGATGGATAAAATTGAAACTCTTCCTTGAATGTAGTACAAGTTGTATTTCTGTGTCACAAATAGTGATTGCTTTAATAATAATCTAATAATTACAATTTGCTCAATCGAGAGAGTCAGGAAGACGAGAAAATCTCTCTATTAGCATGACATCTTATTCTTCATGTCAGTTTGACGTCTAAGTAAAACTATGTACAATAAAAAGGTCAGCGCCTAAGGAGGTCGCTACAGCGGTACTTAATTTTCTGAATGGCGTCTGACAACGTTTTACGTTGTCAGACGTGGCGTAATTGTCAGTTTTTGCGACTGTTACGTTCTGCCTATCCCGCAAGGGATATAGGCGTGATATATGTATGTATTTACCTACTTGTAGAAAAAATTATCAGTTTCATTGGCTGGTTATCTTTTACACGACTGCCTAACCAAAAAAGGAGTGTAGGTAATGTTTTTAGAGCTCATGTATGTAGGTATGCATGTGCGATTCTTTAAAATACTACAACTCGTTAACCAGTGAACAGATTCGAATGGAACTTGTATCGGAGGAATCCTTACATTATCCCGAGTGTCATTAGGCTAGGCTTTATCTCAAAAAGCAGTTGTGTTTTTAATTTATTATGCTTGTTGAAATAATTAAGCGTTTTTTACCTTGTAATAAATGTTAGCAAAGATATATTTTAATCATGTTGCTCTATCATTAATTGCAGGCAACTCGGTGTTCCAAGTGACAGAATACGCCGACACCGAATGGAACCGAGTGAGGAGACAGGTGGAGTCCACTACAGCATCAGACGAAGACAGGGTCGAAGACAGAGTGGCCAAGAACCAGCCCAAATACGCGCTGTACAATGCTACCGGTATGTTTACTTTTCACCTTTTTTATATAAGGTGTAAAAAAATTAACATAAGGTGTAAAAACATAGGTCGAAATATGAAAAAAATATTTGACCCTCCCGTACTTAGTGTGTTACCCGGCCGGGATAATTTGTATGGGAGGGCCAATATTTTTTTCATATTTCGACCTATGTTTCTTGGGGAAAGTTGTTCAGTTTCACGTACTGGTTCACCCCTTAAAATATTCTCCGCAATTTTTTTTACACCATGTAGTTTTGGACCCTATGATTTTAGCCCTGCGGCTATTAAAATCTACACCTGACTGTATGGTGGGGAGCAGGAGCTTAATCGGAGAAGTATGTATGTATGTATAATATCTTTATTGTGCATTCTTAGAACTAATACAGAAAACACATATTGAATCAAAGACAAGAAATGACACAAAGGCGGACTTATCCCACTGTTACTGGCATTAAAATACACTTGCAAAATTGGCGGGCAAGAAATGAGCTGCGGTAGCCCAGATGGAAGAGGCGTCGCCACTAGTAATGCGAAAGTCGCAGGTTCAAATCCTGCCCGCACTCAAAAATTTTGCAAGTTTTCTAAAATTGAATACCTAACACTGGAAGTGTTTTAAAAAATTTGGTACTCGGACTTATCCCATTAAGTCTTCCAGTTAACCCTTGAGAAACTCTGAGGATACGATGTGAGCAGGTAAACTAGAATGAGAAGGTGAACGAAAAGCTATTACATACTTGGGACCTAAATGAATACAATATTATCTAATTAATAATATACTACATAAATACGACGTAGATATAATATACTTACTTACATACTCAATATACCCTACAAATTGTCAGAGTTAACCGACCCGAAGTTTTGTGGTTGTTCAAACAACCACGAGTTGTTCTGGGAAGAACGTAATGGACTGAATCTACCCGGCACGTGCCGGTAATTCCCAAAATGGGGAACAAATGAGGGACCTTGAGCTTGAGCTAAATTTACATTTCACCTTTCTCGTATCTGACAACCATGGTTAAAACCATGAGCATGGAGAATAAGCGGAGAATCTACTACAATGACAACATTCTCTAAGGAGGGTCAACGTAAGGCCGGCGGCAGGCAGGCCGAAATTCTATTGCAACGACATTGCAACATGATTTTAAGAATCTAGCAGCAGCGGGATGATAATACGGACTAAAATACGACACAAACCCATAATTACTATAACGAAGAAATAATCTCTGATCAGTAGACCAAAGCTGTAGTTACTGAGTTGTATAATCCGTACCTAAATCTGAGAGTTTGTGTGTGTGTGTATGTATGTTAGTTACCTCTTCACACTCAAACGGCTTGACCGATTTGGATGAAATTTGGAACACAGGTAGAGTATAATCCGGAATAACATAAAGGCCACTTTTTACCGCGGGGAAACAACTATTACCACGGGAAAATGAATGGCAGCAGAGAGGGAAATCTAGTTGTTCAATAAAATACCATAATGGCCACAGCGTAGGACCCTGGGGGAGTCCCATGTCCTTTAGTAGTTTTATGGCTGTTGACCCTCTGTTGACGGAAATACACTTACACACACATATCACGCCTATTGTCCCTTGCGGGGTAGGCAGAGCGTAAACGGTCGCAAAAAAACGGCCATTTACGCCACATCTGACAAATATTTGAGGGTCATTCGTAAAATTGTGTATCGCCATAGTGACAGGTTGTCAGCCCATCGCCTAAAATTGCAATACACACCCTCGACTCCCTTAGTCGCCTCTTACGACTCCCACGGGAAAGAAATGGGGTGATGCTATTCTAAGCCGGCATCACACGGCATCATCCTTATTGTTTCCTTACAGGCCAGTCCGGAAAAAACGCTCTCTTCTACTCATCCAGCTGGCCTGAACTGGAGCTGGCTGACGGCACCAGCATCGTGCTGAACACGCCCGTGGGGGAACCAACTGTCAAGCAGACGAGGCTGTACAACATCCTCGTTGTCAGATTTGCTGATGGCGATAGCACTAATAAGGTACTCAGAACTCAGAACTCAGAACTCAGAACTTTATTTGTAATTATGGGTATAGTATAAAATACAGATAACAGGTTAATTGGGTACAGTCCTCCATAATTTGCCATCACAAAATAGCATACAAATATTTTGATCTTATAACTATTTAACACTTAACAGTATAGTAGGTACTTATATATTATCAATAACATCAAAACAAAACAATAACCTAAGCAATGAGATCAAGAAAAATTAAACATTACATAACTACTTAATCTGTAAAATATTCGCTTAAATTGTAATAGGCTTTGTCTACTAAATATATAAATAGCTGTTTTTTAAATTGTTTTGAATTTAAACTCTTTATATTACTAGGCAACTTATTATAGAGTTTTGGTGCCATAGCGAATACACTATTATGTAGTAGAGTCGTTCGTGTTTCAACAACAGCCAAGTTATTTGTGTACCGTAAATTTAAATTGTGTCTTTCTGATACTTTACTAAACAAATGAGGATTATGTTTCACAAAAAGTACTACTTCAAATATGTAAAGTGACGTTAGAGTTAAAACATTTAAACTTCTGAAAAATGGTCTACAGCTGTCTATATTATTAAGGCTGCATATAGATCTAATGCAACGCTTTTGGGCTTTGAAAATAGTTTCCTTTTCACAGGAATTGCCCCAAAAAATTATCCCATACCTTAAACATGATGCAACAAACCCATGATATGCAGCCATGACAGTTTCTCTGTTAGCAACTTTATTTAATTCATATAAAGCATACGAAAATTTATTTAATCTTTTACAAATGTCTGATGCATGAGATTTCCACGTTAGTTTGTTATCAATGGTAAGGCCTAAAAATTTTGTGTTTTCTGTGCTGTCTATGATAGATCCATTAAAATTTATATTAACATTTTGTATGAGATTTGAAGGATTACGTTGATGAAAGTGCATCAATTTGGTTTTTTCTAAGTTTACTTTGAGTTTGTTTTGATCTAGCCAGAATATAATATCTTTTAGTGCATTATTGATATCACTTTCATATTCATTCGGTTTGTTGCATTTAATTACTATAGTGCTATCGTCGGCGAAGAGTAACATAGGTTGGGACACACTTTTAGGCAAATCATTGATGTATAAAAGGAACAAAAGGGGCCCCAGTACACTCCCCTGAGGAACTCCGGATGTTATTTTAAGAGCACTTGATAAGTATTTTATTTCTGTATTAGTTATAGGGCAAATTTTTGTTATACTAACATACTGCTCACGATGATAAAGATATGATTCGAAAAGTGCAAGAATATTACCGCGTATTCCATTTGCTTCGAGTTTCTGTAATAAAATGCGATGGTCTACAAAATCGAACGCTTTAGTAAGATCCATATAAATGGCGCAGACTGGATTACGTTTATCTACCTCACTAATGGTACGATTTAAAAATTCGTATAAAGCCATATTAATGGTATGGTTTTTACGGAAGCCTTTTTGTTCTCCAGCTAGTAAATGATATTTTTCCAAGAATGAATACAGAGCTTCATAAATAACTTTTTCAAAAATTTTAGATATTACTGGGATTAATGCGATAGGTCTATAACTATCCATGTCTCGAGTATTTCCTTTTTTAAATAGTGGCTTAACTATTACTGGTTTTAGCTTTTCTGGGTACTGTCCATTAGATATACTAAGATTTATTATGTGGCTTAGTGGCTTAGCTATGACTTCGGCAACATGTTTTAGAACTTTGGTGGAAATGTCATCGTAACCAACACTTTTTTTATTCTTTAGATTCATTATAATTTTAGCTATGTCGTTGTGTATTGTAGGTAGTATAAACAAGGATTGAGGGTTGTTATTTATAGTTAAAGATACTTTAGAATTAAGATTACTACTATTATCGTTTGAATTTGAATTTTTCGTTTTTTCTATCAGAAAACAATTGTATTCTTCAGCTATTTGTTTTGGGTCTTGTACAAGACTGTTGTTGATTTGTATTTCTTTTATAGATTCTTTAGGTAGATTTAATTTATTTTTATTTATTATTTGCCATATTGCCCTTGACTTATTTTCCGCCTTATTTATCGTGTAACTATTTTGCGCTTTTTGGGTTAATTTAAGTATCTTTTTGAGTCTGTTTGTATAAGTCTTTAGTGTATTTCTATTTTTATCGCTAGTATTTAGTCGGTATTGCCAAAGTAATGTACGTTTTCGCTTACTACACTTTCTTATGCCTGGCGTTATCCATTTTATTTTCCCTGAGGCGTTTATTGTAATGTCTTTTATTGGAAAGCATAAGTCGTAAAATAATTTGAAAAGTTCTAGAAATTTGTCATAGGCTTCATTAGGATTACAAGAGGTGTAGATATCCGAAAAACTTAACGCATTCAAACTAGAGTAAAACTTATCTAAATTCTCCCTACTGTAGTCTCGTATTGAAGTCCGCCAGAATTTAATGGTACATCTAGATGAGATTGGATACTTTAATAACTGAGCGGTGTGGTCTGATAAACCTAAATCTAAAACTTCACCTTTACTACCTCTCGGATTACAATGGGCAAAGTTATCTATGCACGTTCCCGAATCCGGCCTAGTGATTTCCTTAAATTGTAATTTTAAATTATATTGCTGTAAATAGTTTTCAAATTCTAGTGACAAACTATTATTTTTAAGTCTATCTATATTAAAATCCCCGCAAATTATAATTTTTTTGTTCATTTTTTGTAATTTATGCATAATTATATCCATTTTAGTATAAAAAATAGTCAATTTGTCATTCAAAAGGGAAGGTAATCTATAAATGCACAACACTATGATATTGTACTGAGGTAGTTCAATAGCACAACACTCGATAATATTCATAACAGACACTTGTTGTACGAATGGTATGTCTTTGAACTCGACGGTATTCTTTACCAAAATGCATGCTCCACCTCTTCTATAGTCTCTTGAATATGTAGTTGCCAGCTTGTAGTTAGGTATATGTAGCAAATCTTCTTGCCCTGAGGCCATATTATGTTCAGTAATACATACTATTTTAATATCTAGTTTTTTACTTGACAGTTCCCCTAAATGCAATATTAGTAAGTCTGACTTGTTAATAAGTCCTGATATATTTTGGTGGATTAAGTAGGTATAATTAGACTCGAAAAAACTGGTTGTTGTCATTGCTTTTGTTTTCCTGTGACGAATCTTCTATTGAGGTATGGAATAGAATGGACCGTCTAGGCGTTACAGACGGTGGTTTAGCCTACGATGTCCTAAATACAAATATCTTTATTACTCTCATTCTTCACAATATAACAACACAACATAGAAATACACAACAGCATTGCGCAATTGCGCATTCCGAACCATCTGGTCATCGTGTCGAACCCAAAGTTCACGGAGGCGGTTGAACAACGGGTATTTTGCAAAAGAATGATGGCGATGGAGTCTAAAGTAACAGATTAATCACTCCCATATAAATGCGAACATTCCCAAGCCCAAATTCAAAAATACAAATAAACATAAAACCTTATCACAATAAAACAATTTTAAAAGGATTTAAGCTGTGTTTATTTTGGATTTTATAATTCCTACGTTTCGAGCTCTTTGCAGAGCTCGTGGTCACGGATGATTGAGGTGTTAGACGTCATTATTGAGAATTTAACATTTTACTAGACAAGTGCATTTTCAGAAGTAGAACGCCCATTCCTGAAACGTGATATTGAAGTGCTCTCGAATCTATAAAGAATATAATATTGACCACAGATAACCCTGGAGTTCAGCTTCAAGCAAAGCGCGGGCTGGTGGCAGGCGGTGGGGGTTGAGATCCGTCGTGGTCTCGAAACTACAGGAGTCACCCTCCAAGCTCCTCCGCCCCCGGAAGCCCCTGCCGCGGTCCTGGGCAGGTCCTTCCACTGTTCCTTGCCGCTGGTCTACTCCTCGTCCGAAGGGACGCTCACCTTCAAGGATGTCAGGGTAAGCATTCAGCTTATAACTGCTTGAATGAAAACGATTTAGAGGCCGAAATTTCCATTATATCTATACATATAATAAAACAGTAAAACGCGTATGTATGTACATTGAACAAATTTACGCCGCCAGCTACAATATGAGAGATACAGAAATGTTTGCATAGCAAAAGTTGTTCCAGGTCAATATACCTCGGGAAAATTGCTCATTCCTACGGGAAAAAAGATTAACGGTAAAAGTTTTAGTCCTCCAACTACCGTATGACCGATACAGAAAAGTCAGCATAGCGAAAGTAGTTCAGCATGATATGCCGTTTCTGCGGGCACATTAATAGAAATTTCACATGTTAACTTAGGTAACCTAGTTGGATTTTAGAAAAAGTCAAAAGCAAGTAATACTGGTACTGGCGGTGGTACGAGTAGGCTATCCATAATATTCAGTTAGCGAAATGAAGTTCGCGGGCACCAGCTAGTTTCAAATAAGTATGATCTAAAATTAGTGAAAAGAGTACTGGGCCGACTGGAATGAGCAAATGCGCGACTATAATTAATTAATCAGCAGCATTGGTTGCGTAACCGTGTGATGCCGGTTTAGAATAGCATCACCCCATTTCTTACCCATTGGTGTCGTAAGGCCCGACTAAGGGACTCGAGGGATGTGTATTGTAATTTTAGGCGATGGGCTGACAACCTGTCACTATAGTGATACACAGTTATCTGATTGACCCTCAAGCTTTTGTCAGACGTGGTGTTAATATTCGTTTTACGGCCGTTAACGCTCTGCCTTCCCCGTAAAGAATATAGGCGTGATTTATGTATGTATGTATGCATTAGTTGCGCAGATATGGCACTTTTTGCGTCTGCTCCTATTTCGTGCTGTCGAGCTTTTGTACCTTCCCTTCCTTTTGGCCGTATTTGTCAACCTAGTTTATTTTTTACAATAGGCCGACATAAACATAACAACAATGTTAATAAATCACAATTGTTTCAGATGCAAGCATTCATGGATAGCACAGAGAAGTTCGCAGATTCTTTCGACTGCATCGGTTTCATGACCGTTCCTATTTGGTGAGATTTGTTATACCTAGCTGTTTTTTTTGGATAAAGCTAGAATAGTGGCCCAGGTGTGTACTTCTCACATTGTTTTAGAAAGATCTCTGAAATATTATAAGACGAATATTTCAATAACTGAAAATATTTGTCTTCTTCACTCGATCTTTCTACACATAAGCTAGCTCATACCACGGAAAATTCACGCCTTAATCAAACAGGAATACGGAGAGAAAAAGAATAAGCATAAGAAGAAGAAAAAACTGAACGAACGAACGAACCGGCTGAACGATCCCACGTGCGCGGTGGAAGGCTCCATAAGGGGCCGCCTGGCTCGCGACCACCATCCCACCGAAGTCTGGCGCCAAGTAGCCACCTGCGTTCCGTCAGTGTGTGGGAGTGCCAGTGCCTTAACAGGCTTCTTCTGGGTGAGCTCGCTCCATCTTAGACTCTGTCCTATAACCCAGACTAGAGTCAAGAGCAAACCTATCATTAATAAAAAAAAAAGAAGAGAGAGAGAAGCAACCGGGAAACTTTTGGGAAAGCCTTTTTAGGTCCTTACATATGAAATTGGCGTTTTGTATGGGAGGAACAAAAAGTCGTTTTTTTTAATATAGTATATTTATTTAATCAAATTATGAGCCATTGTAATCTATGCACTTTTGCCATCTCATAGGTAGTTCATTGATCCCTTTACTAAAAAAACCATTCGGACGGGAATCAATAAAATCTTTGAAGGCGATTTGGACTGCCCCATCTGAGTTGAATTTTTTCCCTTGCAAGAAGTTATCCAAATTTCGAAAAAAATGGTAATCTGTTGGAGCAAGGTCCGGGGAGTACGGTGGATGCCTTAGACATTCCAATTGAAGCTCTTCTAATTTGCTAGCCATCTGTTGTGCAGTGTGTGGTCTAGCGTTGTCGTGAAGCAACAGTGGCGTAGAGCGATTGACCAACCTCGGTTGTTTAGCAGCTAGCTTTTCCATCATGGTTTGCAACTGCTGACAGTAGACATCTGCCGTAATCGTCTGGCCAGATTTGAGAAAACTGTAATGAACGACACCGGCGCTAGTCCACCAAACGCTTACAAGTAACTTTTTATTGGTCAATTTTCGCTTGGAGCAGGCTTTGGCTGGCTTGCCAGGGTCCAAGGGCTTCCGATTATCGTAGAGAATCCACTTTTCATCACAGGTAATGATTCGATTTAAAATCCCTTCATTATTGTGCCGGTCAAGTAATGTAACGCAGCAGTTGACGCGCGTTTCCCGGTTTGCTTCACTCAATTCGTGAGGAACCCACCTTTCAAGGTTTTTAATCTTTCCAATTTGCTTCAAGTGGATTAAAACAGTTTTATCACTAACACCGAAGCCTGCAGCTAATTCGGACGTGGTTTGCGATGGATCCGCTTCCACAATAGCCTTCAATTCTTCATTATCAACTTGGGTCTCCGGCCGTGCACGGGGCTTGTTTTGCAGGTCGAAATTTCCAGAACGAAAACGTTGGAACCAAAAACGCACTGTGTTTTCTTTTGCGACACAACCGCCATACACATCATCAACCCTTCGAGCCGTTTCCGCAGCACTGGTGCCACGGTGGAACTCGTACTCGTAAATAACGCGATATTTCAAATTTTCCATTTTGTAAATTGAGCGATGCAAACAGAAAAAAGATAAGTAAAAAAACAAATGAATGACGGTTTACGAAACACAACTACATGTGGAAATAGCTGTATAAATTTGAATTTCGAATTCCTAACCAAATAGGAGAAATTTGTGATCAAAGTGGCCAGTACGACAAAACGACAATTTCATATGTAAGGACCTAATACTAAACTACGAATTCTTATCTACAGGTCTGGTCTCCTGGTGTCCGCCATCATGCTCGGCGCGCTGGCAATCTCCGTGGTGATGATCCTCGACATCCGCACCATGGACCGCTTCGAGAACTGCCGGAGCAAACAACTCACCATCACAGTTAACGAGTAGAGCCTTAGAGGCTGCTGGTAATGGGTCAGTTATCCACTTACTATATCAGGCAGTTGTAGGTCAGCTGCAAAATCTCTTGAACTTTCTCGTTAAACTCTGTCTCTGTCCTATGACCTAGACTAGAGTCAAGAGCAAACCCATCATTAATAAAAAAATAAAAAAACTTAGAAATATTAAGACCTCAGCACCACAATCCCTAGAAAAAACCATGTAAAAAACCGGTAATCTCGGACAGTGTAACGAAACTTGATTTAATTGTTGATGCGTCAAATCGTTGTCTCTGGTCATATGCTTACCTTGTCTTTTGATTTTAACAATTAGCTGTTTTGGAGTGTAGTAAATAATGTTTCACGACTTGATGACGTTGTGAATCACTCGAAGTCATTCGAAAATTCGCGAAGTTTGGGATTGCGCATACGAAATGGGTCATTGGATGCGGGATTTAAATGACGAATACAAATACTTAGGAAATCAAGTTCTATAATCTGTTACGTATTAGAATGGATCAGTTGTCCGTTTCAGACGACACGTTCCATTTTGGGGCGCAGACTCTGCAGAAGAGTTAGTTTTCTGATTATAGACCATTTTTTCCAAGTCTAATAGCACGTTCACACCATGCACCTGCTCCTGCCGCTGTCGCGAATATTTCTCGAAATACTGTTGCGGAAGTATCAACGCGAGAGAGTGTTCACACACTGCCGTCATACTCTTTTTGCACCAATATGAGTGAGCAAGATAGCAATACACGGCCACGAGCGTTTGTGCTGCCGTTCCTTTGACTCGCGCACGAAAAGCCGACAATCGAGGGAGCACGGGATTTGGCAGCGGCATGACGAGTAGCAGCGCGAGTAACCTGTTCACATATTCGCACTGCCCACTTCCCTTACTATTTCCCTGCCCATATTGTCATCGTGTGAACGTGCTATTATGTTGAAATGGCTATGCCAGTTATTTACAATGGCGGTTGAATCTTATTGAACGAATAAGAGCCACAGATTTTAAATCATAAAATCGACTTATTCTCGAGAATGTAGCGTAAGTAAGTGTGTAATTTAGTGAGTCGATTGTATAATTTAAAACTAGGTCACTTCTAGTCAAATGCCAGCTAAGAAAAAACATTCCTTTCTTATAACCTCTGCTGTTTAACCATTCAGCTTATAAAGTGGTTGTTCAGTCAAAATGCTAATAAACTAGTTGTAAGAAATAACTCGATATCATAGATTAATTGTTATTTTGTTGAATGTATATTAAATACCATATCAATTGATTTTAAGAATTAACAAAGTTGTTTTATTTGCCTTACCTTATGGAAGTATGAAACGTCTTTTTCCTGTTCGACATTTATTTATTAATAACAAGACTCTGATATGTATTAGGGAACAAATCAATATCAAAGTACACTTAAAGTACAATTTTACGAATAGTATTAAGGATACTTCATGGATAATTCATACTTTACTATTTAAATTACATTAAATTTATTCCATTAGGAACTACAAAGTCTGGTAAGCATAGAAGTAGGTATTGTATTTTAAACAATAAAATAATATAACAACAACATCAGATCTTTATCCTAAAAATAAGGCTCAATCAAATTTACATGCAAAAATATAAATTCTTAGTTGATTTTAACTGGGTATCTATTCGATTTTTAGATCACTCAAAGAATTTTATAATAATTTATTGTGATTTGGCTAATTTATACAATGAAATAAAGAACTCTATACACTTCTTAAACTAAAACTACGCTACATAGTATGAGTCCTTAAACTACTCATTATCATAAAATATATACAGTTACTAACGTTTCTAGTGCGTCAATACACTTCCACCATTTTCTACTCCGTTAAATTTACCATTAATAAGCCCAGTACCGTTACTACCATTGCATAAACCATTGTCAATTCCGTTACCGTTGCCGACGTTGTGGTCATAACTAGAAATACTGTCGCCATTGCTTAAATTGTTGCCACCATTGCAACGGATGTCACTCGGGCGGTAAGTGTAAAACACTGTGCAGTATTCGTTGTCGTCGCGAGGAAGATTGTAACCAACCATCTTAGCTGCAAGTCCGGCTGCTCCTAAAGCGCTTGACACTTTTAGACGAACGAGTTCTAACTCCAAACTCACCTGGAATGAGACAAACTAAATATTAGCTGCCTTCAAGCGCCATCTATATCTAGAAAACCAATCCTAGAAAAACATATGAGGCTTTAGTCTTATCTCATAAGTATCACCTTCTAGTATAAGCTACATTTTCTCCAAATCATACTTCGCTTTCCCAAGAAAAGCATAGTCCAACCAGAGCTGTTTTTCGGCTCTTTTTTCTTCTGTTCTTTCATCATAGAGGGCACCACAGTCTAAAAGACCACCTTGCTACACCAGGTATTTTCATTGCCACAAAAAACTATACATTTTCACTCAGTACTTACATTCCTCCTCTCCAGCTGCTCAAGGAACCCAGGCTGCAGCAGTCGCCAGGAGTTCCACACGGACCCCACACAGACGACCCTCATGGGCTTGTCGGAAGATTCACCCTTCGGCAGTCTAGAAGTCAAAGCCGCCACGTGGTCTGCCAATGCTCGACCGGCTTCGACAAATAGCCAGCGAGCTAGTTTGTCACCATTGGAAGCTAGGGCTGCCAGTTTTCCTGTAATGGCTGTAAGAGCGATGAATTTAGAAAATGTGATATAGTGGCCAGTGGAACCATTTTTTTAAGCATTTCTGAGTTTGGTAAGCGGTTTTTATTTCTTTTTTATTAATGATGGGTTTGCTCTTGACTCTAGTCTAGGTCATAGGACAGAGACAGAGTCTAAGATGGAGCGAGCTCACCCAGAAGAAGCCTGTTCACTCTTACTTTGAAGAGATTAGGTTTGTATGCGTTTGGAAACACTGACGCAGGTAGTGAGTTCCACTCTTTAGCAGTGCGCTTATAAATGATGACTGGAAGCGCGATAATTTCTATTAAGACTGTCGTCAAGATAAGGAAAATAGCCAGGCACGCTATCAGAATAGTCTGTCAAAAATATCCATTGGTTTGTTGCTGGTTTGCTGACAAACCATTAAGTTAGTGATTCCATCTTTGAAATTTTGTTTTGTTTGGGTTGGTTAGGTGGGTGGTTTCGCTGGTTGTTTGGTTAGCTGGCTTACCAGCAAACTTAGGTTTCTCGAAGCTGGCGTAAGCATGCTCCAGCAGATCATTCCTGGTCTCCACTTTGAAGTGCTCCTTGATGAGGTCCCAGACTCCATCGGTTGGGTGTGGCGGGATCCGTAGACCGTCCAGGTCATCAAACACCGCTTTCACGGCTTTGTGGGCGATCCAGTATGCTGGAGACAAAAGACTCTTTATCACTTTGTTTTCACTAGTATGTCAGTGCTTGAAAGGGGTTTTCAGTGAGTATCCTTCACTGCCCATTCGTTCTTAGCCATAGTCAAGAGTCCGGAATCATAATCTTCTGTAATCATCAAATTTATTTTATCACACTTGTATACTTAAATTTTTTGCTGACTGCACAACGAAAAGTAGTAACGCATCTTGGCGAGATCAGCGTATGATCTTGCAAAGGCTGCGTTTGAAGGTAACCATTGGATACATAAGTGAATCGAGTTCTACAAAAAATAAAATTTCTGCTGACGTAGGGTAACAACGAAAAGTAGTAACGCATCTTGGCGAGATCAGCGTATGATCCTGCAAAGGCAGCGGTTGAAGGTAGTCATTGGATATTTGGATACATAAGTGAATCGAGTTCTTTAAAATAGTGAAAGCTTATAGTGGCAGCTATGTTTGTCTTACAAAAAATAAGATGATGATGATTTTATAAAAGTAAGGCAAGCATGATGATGGACGCCCTCCGGCCAGATAGACCGATGACTTAAAAAAGGCGGCTGGTAGCGACTGGATGGCGAACACGAGATATGGTGCCCCATAGCGTACCTTGTGGGAAGCCTACTTCCAGCAGTGGACTGCAATAGGCTAATGTATGATGTTTTATAATGATGATTACCTGCGCCTTCATCCCCCAGCAGGTGACCCCATCCTCCGCAACCGAACTGCTTCCCGTCAGCAGTTCGCAGAAGTGCGTTTGATCCTGTGCCTGGAATAAAGTTCATTAATTCATTACTGATAGTGGTCGCTCTATATCATTGCAATATCATTCATTTATATTGACCCTTTCTTGATACCCTTTTTCTATTGACAATGTATTCATATAGGGCTGAGCAGATCCAATCGGAAAAATCTGTTGTCAAACATGAAGTTGCCCTGTACCCTAAGGTTGCCTGGAAGAAATCGCTACCTAAGCGATAAGGCCGCCTTGTGTACACTTGTTTTAATATATATCTTGTTTTTACTGTATTCCCTGTGTACAATAAAGTATTTTTGAATTGAATTGAACTAGAAGAAATCTAGTTGGTAAACTGTTTTGAACAAAGGGAACAAAGGCGCGACCAACATCGACTGTGCCGGCTGCGACTACGTCACCCACCCGGCGAGGACGACGCGGAGGACGCCGCGGTGGACGCGGTAGGGGCGCTTCCCGTGCTCCTGCACCCGCTGTGGACACAAAGGCGCACCAGGCATCGGGAGCCGACAGCAACGTGCAGCCTGCAGGGTCACCTGCCTCCCCTACCAACGGGTTGCAAAGGGCGGTGAGAGTGCCGCTCACTCCAGTAGCTGCACCGCGTACTTTTAGGGCGCCTACCACCTCAGCCCCCGCTGTCCCGACACCGAAGCCGCGACGGCGTGGCCCGCGCCCGTGTCCTACTCCTCGACCCAACGTCGGACCACTTCTTGACAGTGTGAGTGCAACGAAAACGATAAAGGCAAAATCAAAGACTCTAATTTACTCTGACGAGATAGGTGTAGGTTTCGGACAATTATTAAACTATCGTTTAAATGAACAAGTGACAAACATGTGTTGTCCTGACACCTCATTTGAGGATATTGTTAAACAAGTAGCTGTAGGGAAATTTGATGAGCACACCACCATTATAATTATGATAGGAAATCATTCTAACATTAGTCGTAGTACATTAGACAATAGTGTAGAGGTGTTGCTCAATTTACACAATCAGACAAAGTGCAAGTTCATTTTGTGCAACTTCCCATACTGTACAAACCTGTCAGATCAACAAAACAACTGTGTGCATAGAATGAACATGCACCTATACAATATAACATGTCATCATAGCGATGCTATTTCTTATTTTGACTTGAATAATTTTATTCACACATTTATTTTGACTCAGGATACTATGTACCTGTCTGATTATTATAAAAAACAAGTAGCTACATTGTTAGCATATAATATAAATGACACAAAATCTGTGTCATCTCCTATATTAATTTCTAATGTTACTAACAATAATTTAAACTAGAATTTAAGACAAAGGAAATCCCCTCTTTGACTGATATTAATAACAAACACAAACCGGGGTTTTCTTGCACTCATCCTCAGACAAAGGAAAAGCAAAATCAGTTACAAGTGTTACATCAAAATATTCAGGGTTTTGCTAGCAAAGTATTAGAAATTGAATTATTCTTAGAAAAGCATAATTATGACATAGTTTGTTTAACGGAACATTTTCACAAAGATCCTGACATTTTGATAAATTATGAAAATTATTGTATTGCCAGTTCTTTCAACCGAAAATCCGCGATACATGGAGGTTCCTTAATACTTATTAGAAACAACATTAAATTCAAAGAACGTAAGGATGTTGTCGGATTGTCGGTTGAGTGTTGTACTGAATTATCTTGTGTTGAGCTGGAAAGTCATGTTATAGTATGCGTATACAGACCGCCAATAGCAAAAAATTTTACCAAATTCCTAGAAATAATGGAAGATGTACTCAAATTAGTCACAAAAACTAATAAACATGTAATTGTTGCAGGTGACTTTAACATAGACATTTTAGAAATCAATGCATTAAGTGATAAATTTTTAGGTCTTTTTAAATCATTCAATTTATTTAATATATTTTTTGAACCTACTCGTGTGACGCCTACTTCTGCCAAATGTATTGATAATGTATTCAGCGATTGTGACCCGGTACAAAAATGCATTATAAATTCTCTTCAATCAGATCACAAGGGTCAAAGTGTAATATTCCCATTCAAAAACCATATTAAAACGATCAAAATAGAAACCAGGCGCATCACTGCAAGCAGGTTGGAAAAATATCAAAATGTGTTAATCGAGAAATTGCCTGTCCATAATTATAATTTTGAAAACCCAAATCATGTATACGAAGACGTTTTCAATTTGTTAAGCAAAGAATTCGAAATCATTTTTAACTTAGAAACGAAAGAAATTAATACGAAATTTAAGTTTAGTGATTGGGCAACCAAAGGTCTTAGGATTAGTAGAGATAGGCTTTTTGAACTTTACGAGCTTAAAAACATGACAAACGATGTAAGTTTTAGTGAGCTAGTAAAAAAATATTCTAAAACCTTCAAAATAGCTTGTGAAATTGCTAAAGCAAACTTTATTAGTAATAAGATAAAGTCTTCAGATAATAAAATAAAAGCTGTCTGGAAAGTTATTAATAGCGAAACGGGTAAAACTAAGCCACGCGAAAATAACTTTTCACTTAAAACCGACAAAGGAGTGATTAGTTTAAATTCAGATTTAGCGCAGGAGTTAGAGACATTTTTCACAAATATACCTCTAAAAACTACTGAGTCATTAAGATCTTCACCTACAATTTCATATTCATTGCTGAAGCAAAATGTAGATGTTTGCAATTCTGAATTTAAATTTACTCATGTAAGTCCCCAGTATATTTTAAAAACTTTTAAAGATATCAAAGTAAAGAGCACCGAAGATTTATGGGGGATGTCAGTTAAAGTTTGTCAATCAGTAATCGAAATATTAGCACCATACTTAGCAGATATCTTCAATGAATGTATTGATCACGGCATTTTTCCTGATTTAATGAAACATAGCAAGGTAGTTCCGCTGTTTAAAGCTGGTGACAAACAAGACCCCAGTAACTATAGGCCTGTATCAATTCTGCCAGTACTCAGCAAAGTGTTTGAGAAGATCATACTAAATCAAATGCTGTCCCATTTTAATCAGAACAATTTGTTACACAACCAGCAATTCGGTTTTACAAAGGGACGTTGTACCACAGATGCTGGTGTTGCTCTAATCAAACATGTATTTAATGCTTGGGAAGAATCAAAAGATGCCATTGGTGTTTTTTGTGATCTTTCCAAGGCATTTGATTGCGTAGATCATGAAACTTTATTGCTAAAATTAGAACACTACGGTATTCGAAACGCAGCTCTGAAATTTTTGAATTCATATTTAGATAATAGAACTCAAAAGGTCCAAATAAACGGCGCCAAATCACTGGGGTCTCGTGTTAAAATTGGTGTGCCTCAAGGCTCTATTTTAGGACCATTTCTATTTCTAATTTACATAAATGATTTGCCTTACATGGTAGAGAATTTGTCCAAGATTGTACTATTTGCTGATGACACATCCCTTATATTTAAGGTCGATAGACATGCACATAACTATGACGAAGTAAACAACACTCTTGGACAAATTCATAGTTGGTTTACTGCAAATAATTTAGTTCTTAATGAGAAAAAAACTAAATGTGTATTATTCACTTTACCTAACGTAGTACATTCTTTGAATAATCATGTCGTACTTAATAATGAAAAATTAGAGTTTACTACCAGTACAGTTTTCTTAGGGATTACTCTCGACTCAAGTCTCCAATGGGGCCCTCATATTACATCTTTGTCGGGAAGATTAAGCTCAGCTGCATATGCGGTACGTAAAATTAGAGAGATCACGGATATTGCAACTGCGCGACTTGTTTACTTTAGTTATTTTCATAGCATTATGTCCTATGGAATTTTGCTGTGGGGGCGCGCCGCTGATATTGAAACAATTTTTATTCTCCAAAAGAGGGCCATTAGAGCAATTTATAAACTTTGCAGTCGTGATTCCCTAAGGGAACTGTTTAAGGAAATTAATATTATGACTGTACCGTGTCAATATATTTATGAAAATATCATGTATGTTAGAAAAAATATAAATACTTTCACTAGAAATTGTGACAGGCATAACCGCAATACAAGGAGTAAAAATAAAATAGAACAACCTAAGCATAGACTCGCTAAATTTAGGACTTCATTTGAAGGTCTAAGTATAAGATACTATAACAAAATACCGGAAGATATATTGAGTTTATCAGAAAGTAAATTTAAGTCTGTTATCAAGAAAACATTATGTTATAAAGCTTACTATAAGTTAGATGAGTACATTAATGACAAAGAGGCATGGAGCTCTGAAATTCCAGCGCAGCACAAGAAACACGCACTCATTTTTAATACCAAAATGGGACGTGCGTGGAGTTTACAACTGACATAATTTTACAAATCTGCATGGATGTAATTTCAATTGTTTAAACTAAATATTTTATAAGTTAAAACTGGTAGATTTATCTACTTCAATTTTTACAAAAAAAAAATGTAGCCATTTTTGGTCTATACATACATATTTTTTTTTACTTACAGAATTAGATAGGGTAGCTTAGGGGCTAGTAAGATTGTTAATTTAGAGTAGGAGCACTTCTGGGCAGGTTTTTTGGTGGGTTTTTCCTGTTCAGGAGGTCCGATTAATTATACGCATGTAAACTACACGCTTTAAAAATCTTGACTTCAATTTGAAACAAATATCGTTTTCAGATGGTGGTGGCGTAAAGTTACATGCCGTGTGATTAACCTGGCCAGCCCCGTGGCAGTGCTTTGATTTTTATTTTTTTCTCCCGCCCGAGCCGGTTTTCTATTAGGATATTACAAAATTGTTATAAAAAAAAGAAAATTGTGTGATACAAATTTCTTTTTTTTACAATGACGGTTCATGACGTCAATAAGTGATATGATAATACTATCCTACATTGAATAAAGAATTTCAATTTCAATTTCAATTTCAATTTGATCTCCCATAGAAAATGAGCAATGAAATTATAATAATTCTACGGGTATTACAAAAAAGTTGTCATTTCCCAACAAATTATAATGTCTTAAAAGTAAGTTTTTTTTTACTTGCAAAATTTTTAAGTGCGGGCAGGATTTGAACCTGCGACTTTCGCCAGTAGTAATGCGAATTTTTAAAAAAATTGTATACCTAACACGGGAAGTGTTTTAAAATTTGGTATTCAGAAAGTTATTTAGTTTTATAAAAATTTTAGTCAGTCAGACAGCCCTGGAACAGTCTCTCGGACATGTTATTGTCATCTCTGGTCCGTTGGGTAATGCCCCTGTTAGTAAGGTTCGAGGTTGGGGTTATCTGAAGACCCACTTCGTGAACATGACCCAGTTCTGCCGTCTGGATACATGTGTCGTTCATACAGAGTTTTAGAGACGTTGTACCGAAATGTTTTCAGGCGTTATCAATCTATGACTTATCCTGGGAAAACTATACTAGGTATCGAAGGTATGGTATGCCTGGAAGAGATCGCTGCAAGCGATAAGGCCGCCTTTGCTTACTTTTAGTCTTAAGTTTTCGGTATTGTTTTGTTTCTGTTGTGTATGTTGTAAGCAATAAAGTGTTCATCTATGTAGGGTGGATGTACCAGTCCCAAACCATTTAAGAGAATTTTTTGACTTTGAAACTCTCTGGACAAGTATTAAATATATTTGACGCAGAAAAACATTTATAAAGTTGTTTATTAGTTAATAATAAAGGATTATTGATATAATTCTTCAACATATATTTATTAGTTTTTTATTTATTTTATGAACAATACTAAAAACGGGAATGCCCCTAAGTTTGACCAGCGCGCTCCAATAAAGGACCACTTATGGACCAATAGTTGACCATTCAATTTATATGAATAAAACACTGTTTCAAAAGTTTTTAATGAAAACTAGGTATTTAATAGCAAAACCAAAGCTAGACTACAGAGCAAACATAATTAGAAAAATGACTCTCATTAACGGTAAAGTTTCAACTTCAACTGGTCATTCTTGGGAACACCTCTTTGTACTGTGTACCAATAGAAAACCAGCGTGGTCAATTACTGGAACACAAAGATTTAAAACGATTAAAATGACAGTTTAATGCTCTGAATTTGTTAAAAAGAGCATCACTATGAAAAAAAAGGAAAAAAAGTAAAAACCATAGATCACCAGTAGCAAACCACTTGGTCAACAATAGGGACCCAGTACAAGGTGTGTTCCACTAGTTAACCACGTTTAAAATTACCTCATATTAACATTATTTAGTAAAAATAATCACTTAATGGACTCAAGCTAACACCAAACTTCAAAAATAATATCATTTGGTGACAATAATTATGAAATAACAAGTGAAATTCAAATATTTTACTTACCATGTCCATTCGCACTTGTAGCTGTAATGGCTGCTGGAAAGCAAATGAACGAGACACGATCTCTTAAAATAAGCAAAATAACGATATCTTTCGTTCCTTCTCACAAAAAAATATTCCGTGGGGTTGGTAACAGTCTAGGCAACATAACAAAAGAAGTATTTTGTTCAAAAACGCTAACATTTTCTTAAAATATTCAATTGAACACGTAAATGGTCAACTACTGGTGCCTGGTTTGGGACTGGTACACCCACCCTATCTATCGACAACATCTTTTCAAGCTCCCATAGAGATTCGGTCTAAACTACCTCTAATTTTGTATTTGTAATGATCGGATATTTTGAAACAGACGGCGAATTTTTTTCTTGTAACCCAACTCCCAACACATGTTATTTGGGGAATGTTGTTGTAGTTGCATGGTCGATCTATGCCTTCAAACGTTACACCGTCTTTACACCCTGTACCTATACATAACTACTCAGCCAGCAATGAGTGAAAATCAGCGCGGCGGCGTTCTATCTATAAAACATTCACATTACGAGATTCCTCTTTGGCTTCTACAACAACTGCAACGCATTCTGGCAAATCCACAAATAGGTGGATCGGTACCTAGTTTTTAAAGACCTCGAATATTGCAACGCAAACCCAATTTTACTTAAAATAATCATAACTTTTTGCCTCCCAAAATTAATACGATGAACTAAATTAAAAATCAACATTAGGAAGGAAAAATTAAGTTTGATTAAACCACAGATATAGACATGAATCTATCTAAAGCGGTTTCCCCAGTTGTCGTCCGTCGCTGTGTATCTTTATTTATAACAGGCAAAAGGAAATTGCGTATTCTGATCGTTTTCCCATACAAATATGGCTACGGTCCGTTTGTGTTGTGTTTACGGATCGAACAATAAGATCGTAGTTCGTAATTTTATTTTGTCTGACAAGTGCATTACGGTGCGTTGAATTTCTTCTCCGGGTGAGCTCCTGCTCCCTACCATACAGTCAGGTGTAGATTTCATAGCCCCGGGGCTAAAATTGTAGAGTCCAGAAAAAAAAACAGACAAGTCGGAGAACCGCCATACCAATGTATACTATCAATTTATTTTCATCTGAAACTGAAGGATTATGGCAAATAATACTAGATTTATTATGATTAAACTGTACTATTATATTAAATAAAAAGCAGAGATGGCTAGTTGGACGAGCAGCGATGTACAGAAGAGAGAGATGAGAGTTGAAAAGAGAAAGATAGTCATTTTATAAAATTCTACGCTAAGACTTTAAATGCTATACAGCCAACACTCCCACGATATGACAACTTTCTATCTTCTTACATGTTTACAGTTCATAACAATAACACATGAATACATGAAGAACCTGCAAACAGATTATTAAACGATACCCAAACAATTTCTTAAGTATATAAACTGTTCTCTACATATAGGCTTTGTAAAAATATCAGCAATTTGTTCCCTAGTGTTTACATAGGTTACACTTATCGTTTTATCATTAAATTTTTCTCTTACATAGTGCAATTTTATGTCAAAATGTTTACTTCTTTTATGCAAGCTTTCATTTTTAATTAACTTTATTGCACTCTGGTTATCTATGAACAAGGGAACAGATTCATTGAATTTACATAATTCATTTAACAAAAATTTAAGCCAAACAACTTCTTTAGTGGCATTACATGCTGAAATATATTCTGATTCACAGGTTGATAATGCTATGTAACTCTGACTTCGACTCGCCCATGTAACAACACTATTATTTATCATTGTGGCATATCCACTTGTTGATTTACGTGAGTCCAAGTCAGAACCAAAGCTTGCATCACAATATGCTTCTACAGTGAAATTTTCACAGTGAGTATACAAAATACCCAGATCTTTAGTACCCTTTAGATATTTCAAAATTCTTACAGCAGCATTGTAATGAGTTTTATCATGACATTCAACATATCTACTGACAATATTGACAGCCAACATTATATCTAGTCTACATACTATTGCAAGAAACATAAGTGCCCCTACCATCTGACGATACAAATTATTAGTTTCAGGAAATTCAGGTTTACACAATTTTACATTGGGATCAGCTGGCACTGAAATGGGATGACAATCTTGTAGATTGTATTTCTTTAACAAAGACTCAATATACTTACTTTGATGAATAAACACTGAATCATCATTGATATTTACTTGTAATCCAACAAAGCATTCAACTTTTTCAGTTACAGTTATTGGTAATTTATCTTTCAGTTGTGACAAAAATTCATTCATCAAAGCATTATTTCTGCAAAATAACAATCCATCATCTACATACAAAAGTAAATACATCAAATCGCTGTATTTATTCGACATAAATGCACATTTGTCTACTTCACAAGCTGTAAAACCAAAATCTCCAAGAATTTTAGTAACAGTTTGATTCCAGCACCTTGGTGCTTGCTTAAGGCCATAAAGTGACTTATTTAATTTACACACTTTATTATTTGCATTTAAACCTGGAGGAGGCAACATATAAATTTCTTCTGAAATTTTCCCATACAAAAATGCAGTTTTTACATCAAATTGCTTAACTTTGAGATTCAAGTGAGAAGCTAAAGAAAACATTACTCTAATTGTATCATACCTTACAGTGGGTGAGAAAGTTTCAGAATAATCAATATCTTTTATTTGTGAAAACCCTTTTGCACAAAGTCTAGATTTATATCTGAGGGAACCATCACTATTTTCTTTGATACGAAAAACCCATCTGCACCCAATAGGTTTCTTTCCAGTAGGTAAACTTACAAGCTCCCACGTTTTGTTCTCTTTGTGAGCGTCTAGCTCCTCATTTATTGAAGCGGTCCAAAGGTCAACATCCGGAGATAACATTGCTTCCTGGAATGTAGTTGGTACTTCACAGTCTACTAACAATGCCTCTGCCATGTAGGTCATTGTATTTTCATCTACTGGGCTTTCCAAGCATTCTTCCGAGGACTGCTTGCCCAGGGCTCTATGTAAAAATTCCCCTAATTTAGTGGAGTTGAAGAGTGACTTGCTGCCACCGCTATTGCTTCTGCTCGATCTGCCATCGTTGCTGCTCAATTTGACATCGCTGCTCGTCGCCAACTTGCCATCTCTGCTGATGGCACCTCTGGACACCTTGGCATCATGCTGGGAACTCACCTCAGCATGTGTGAAGGGCCGCAGGGTCCGGCGGGCACCTGTCTCCTTGGCATCACACGGCGGGACATACCCAGCCGTATGCATCGAGGCCTGCGGAGTCTCCTTGGCATCACACGGCGGGACACACCCAGCCGTATGCATCGAGGCCTGCAGAGTCTCCTTGGCATCACACAGCGGGACACACCCAGCCGTATGCATCGAGGCCTGCGGAGATAATTCTTCATCTGCTTCCTGCTCTGACTGCGGACACACCAGGCTGTCATCATTATTCAGGGGCAGATGGAATACATTCTCCTCTAATTCGCGTTCACTGTTGGTGGCTCTCTCATCAAATACAACATCACGAGATATTTCGACTTTCTTCGTACACAGGTCCATCAATCTATAGTTATCAGAGTTATTTTCATAACCTATGAGCACCATCTTGATACTTTTTGGCTGAAGTTTGGTTCTTTTCTCCTTGGGCACATGAACATAAGCTGTGCAACCAAATGTTCTTAGATGAGAAAGGTTAGGTTTTCTTCCCACCCATTTTTCAAATGGACTAACACCATCCCTTTCTTTTCTGTTGTGTAGGTAAGCTGCAGTATTCACAGCTTCTGCCCAGAGACTAGCCGGTAACTTGCTGTCAAATAACATTGCACGTGCAGATTCCATTAGCGTCCGGTTCATTCTCTCGCTACAACCATTTTGTTGCGGTGTGTATGGAGCCGTTCGACACAATTGGATGCCCTGTTCTGCTGCAAACTGTTTCATCTGGCCACTAGTGTACTCACAACTATTGTCAGAGTGTAGTGATGCTATTCTGACATTCTGACTCAGTGTTTGTTTATAATAGTCTTTGAAACATTGGAAGACTTCACTTTTCTTTGTCATAAAGTACACTTTACAGTATCTAGTCGCTTGATCGATGAAAGTAACAAAGTATCTCTTTCCACTTACTGATCTGATTGGCATTGGTCCACAAATGTCACTGTACACTTTAGCTCCAGCAATGTCGGTACACCCTGGTGACGACTTGAATGGTAAACGATGCTGTTTCTCTAATAAACATGGCTCGCAGAGAAAACTGTCTATTTCTTCTACTTTCACACCTGTTATCAGTCCACTTCGCACCATTTCACGTAAAGTATTTACATTTGCATGTCCCAGACGCCTATGCCACAGTTCAATGTCACACACATTTGCTTCCTGTGACATTTCATGTAACTGAGTTTGAACTTCGGGTTCATCCTCCTCAGTTAAATGACCGCTCAGTCCTTTCGCTCGCAGAGCACAGTTGATCAAAAATTTCCACTGGCGGAAACCATTCCCATCGAACCGACGTGCAACTAATTGTGAGCCGGCGTCCATTTTTCCTGCCTTGTGCCTTTGTCTACCAAAGCACCGCGTGGCAATTTTTGCGATTACGGCTTGATTACTGTTTCACTCGCGAAATTTTATATCCAACGTGTTTCTGGGCCCATAACCTGAAGGATTATGGCAAATAATACTAGATTTATTATGATTAAACTGTATTATATTAAATAAAAAGCAGAGATGGCTAGTTGGACGAGCAGCGATGTACAGAAGAGAGAGATGAGAGTTGAAAAGAGAAAGATAGTCATTTTATAAAATTCTACGCTAAGACTTTAAATGCTATACAGCCAACAGAAACAATAACATCAATGGCTTCAGAGCTCCACGCTGATTGCCGATTGTCTCATTGAGGTCAATTCAATCTTCGCTCGTGCCAAATGAAAGACTGAATTCGTTTCGATTCACTCAAATTCTCAATTAGGTATGGTAAATCAGTCAGTTGATTTTCATTGAACTATTTTGCTCCGCATCTAGATTTTACTGAAGACCGAGCTACTTCGTGCACCAACAAGAAGGTCAATATCTTTGACTTTTGCTCCAATTTTGATACTTTTCCCAATATAACTGCGATCCTGCTTGTCGATGACAGGGAAGGAATTCTATATCGTGTCATTTAAATTTGCTGCAGGGATCTACCCCACTCTTTGTAATTATAGTCAGCTTAAGACTTTTAGTCGTGTCGTATCAGGAGGTCAATTCACTAGCAGGGAATAGGAAATTACTCCACCATCAAGAGTTTTACTCTTAAATTTAAGAAGAAGACCAAACAGAAGCAATTCCGTACACTTACCAGCAATAAGAACAATTCCTGAGTCAGGTGCACCGGTGAACAGCGACCCGACCGTGTCAGACGCGACGTGGACCTGACAGGCACTAGCGTCGTCTCTTTCCTTCACGCGGACTTCTATATCCCTGTTCGTGCTGGTCTGTTCACACCCTGACATTGTCAGACCCTGGAAACAAAAAGTACACACTATTATATAGCAAGAACGGTGGTGTAAGCGCAGAGGTAGATAATTCTTCAAAAAATAAACCTTTAGCAATAATTTGATTCATCATTGCATCCAAATATTTACGATGGATTCGCTCTTGTATCTATATTGGGATGGATATATGGAACAAAGTCGAAGATAGACTAAGCTTGCCCAGAAGCCTAGAAAGGCACCAGCATTAGATGGTTCTAGAACCTTTGGGAAACAGGACAGATCTTCCTTGTACGAGACTGAGTCTGTAGACAAACGAGATCTTCTAGCAGGAAAGTCGAAGAATCTTCTTGGCAAGATAACTTACTAAAGAGTCCAGCGGCTGGTCAATGGGGATGTTAGCTTCTTCCTTGGCCTCGTGCAGCATGGCCAGGATCCTGGAGACGCACTCCTCGATGCCCATGTGCCAGTGGTTGGTACCAGGACCCTTGGCGCGGCCGACCACCTCGCCGGAGCTGTCGCATATCACCAGGTTTGAATGTGTCGCTCCACTGGAAGATTATAGGAAAGTATAAGTATGGACTGAAGCTTAGGTTCAGAATGTCGTCTACATATACAAGGTGTAGGAGACAGCCATCCACGTACTGATAGTGTGCATACAGACTATAAAACTGAACGATTTTCCCCTAGAAACATCCATGTCAGGAAACGACAAAAAAAAACACATTCCTTAAAAAACACAATCAGCTGACTGCATTTACTATGGAAAGCCAAAAATATGTTTAATATATTCAGTTTCATTGTCTGAATACACCCTATCAGTATTCGGAGGGCTGTCCCTTACACCCTGTTTAAACATAGTTTTAAAAACAAGACATTGACTGGTTTTTCTTACTGTAATGCACATTCAACCAATATCATCTAAGTAATTAGAAATGATTTTGAATGGATATTAACAAAACACGTGTTTTACAAGCTGTATTTCTTTGTGATTGAGTCTGAGTAAAACCATTGACGTATTCGAATTTCAGCAAACCAAACAAAACATCCGGAAAGCAACCCCAGAGAGGAAAACAAGCAAAGGTTATGCATCCATTCGTAAATAGTCTTTACTCAAAGCAACTTGCATGCAACACACACGGACAAATGGCGCCGCACCTGTGTTTGCAGAACTTAGCCCTTATTTATAAACGCAGAAACAGCTGCAAGGTCAGGAAAGCTTGTTGGTTTGAAACCCTTTTGGTTTTCCAGAAGGATAAAGGTAAATGAGACCTTCGTGTATGATAGGTTAGCTGTGTGGTGCCGGCTTAGAATATAGCACCATGCTATTTCGACTCGTGGGTGTCGTAAAAGGCAACTAAGGTATGAATCCAGGGAATGGGCAGCACAGTTCGCCAATCCTCTGCCAAGCGTGGTGAGTATGGCAATACCTCAATTGGGGAAAGCCCATGTCTAGCAGTGGACTGTTGTGGCTGTTGAAGTTGAAAGAAGTATGAATGGTAGGTAGGTGGTGAAAATCAGGCAAGATTTGAATAATGTCCGTCCAGCAGGCACATGCAAAATCAAATGCTTATTCATATACATCGGGCACAGCAAAGTATGCACAATCCAGTACCAAAAGTTCGGATTGCTGAGTTTAGCGCGAAGTTTTACAACAATCTAACTACTAAATTGACTGGATGATGGATTCGGACAAGTCTACTTGATTATACAAGATGGAAAAATATTAGCACAACTTTCTCCAAGGAATATGTTCCTATGGGACAAAACGTAAAAAAAATAGGACCTCTCATACAAAATATTCCATCCAAGGTGAATTTGTATGGGAGGTCCATTATTTTTAAATATTTCGTTTCATGGAATGTCTGCGGTTAATTTTTTTAGATACTGTATTATGAACCCCTATTTCGCGATATTTTTTTCCAAGGGTGAAAACGCAACAAACATGTGATTGCTAAACATGTGTTCTAAAAGTAAACATAACAGATAAGATATCGTTGTTATTGTCGATAGATATTATCGATGAGTCGATATTTTTCGCTATCGTAAGTGCATTGTCGGAAATCAATAGGAACGAGTTTTTTTTTGTTATCTATCGATAAGTTTGATCGTGAACTTGTCCTTTTGAGAGGCGTTTATACACGGTGTTATGTAAGGTAGTAAAAAGTTAAAAACTTTGCCCACTAACATTATTATGAGTTTCCATTGTAGGTAACTCAAATCAACTGACCGGTAATTTTGTTTGGCAGGTCCGCATTCTCTTTTTCGTATTTCGACCTATGTTCCTTTCTTCGTATTACGACCTATATTCCTATTGGAAAGTTGTTCCTTATCACCAACCCGTATTAAACTTTCAGTATCGGTAACTAGTAAAATTTCACCCTATATTTTGTGTAAAATTCAATCTTGTACGTTATCTATTCAGGATTAGCGAATTCAATCACGAAGTAGATACGGGCGCGGTCGATTGGTTCATGTGCACGTGTAGGGAAATAACCTTTCGTTATGACTAATGTTGTATTAAAACTGTGTAAGCTATGATAAGTGCACAAATATTATCATCATCACAATAAAACAATGTTAAACGGACATAAATTGTGTTTATTTTAGGAACTTAAATTCCTACGTTTCGAGCTCTTTACAGAGCCCGTGGTCACGGATGACTAAGTCGTAGACGTCATTATTTAGAATTTAAAATAACATTGTTCTACCGCCATCTATTTCTCAATTGACTCAACAACATCCCAACTTAAATCCTATAGTAATAATTTTGAAAAGAAACGGTGTAAGCTATAGTCTGTGCTCTGTCCGAAAAGAGAATAGGCGTGGGCAAAAAGTGAACTAATCATTTTTTCATAGGTTGCTATGACATTTCTCATACTGAGGCACAGAGGCGCCCTCACAATCACTAATAAAATATTTTATCAATTAAATTATGATATCTTGTCTGTCCTGTCACTCATTGTTAAGGGCTTTTCCCATAGGAATGATTTGATTTTTTCGGTAAAATAAAGCCTCGGCTATCACGATGCAAAAAAACGCATAAAATCGGTCGTATAGTTTTGGCGTGACTAGCAGACACTGTAGGTAATAATGTAGGTGTAGGTATATATTATTTTGGATTGGTTTGGTTATTATTTTTCAAACACACTGTATATCGCTTTACGTTGTTCATCACTATCACTACATAGTATAAAATAAAGTCGCTTCCCGTTTGGTGTCTCCTTATATCTTAAGAATTACCCAACGGATTTTGATGCGGTTTTTTTTATTAGATAGAGTAACTTGAGAGGAAGGTTTATAAGTATAATTTATTCCGGGAAATCTTCACATTCCCATGGGAAAACGGGTAGTCCAACTGGTAGTAAACTTTTGACCCCCTTTTGAGACCTTAAAGGATTAAAATTTTAAAAACGCTGAAACACGTATTTTATTATTTTAAATTATGAGTCTAATCAGAAAATTTGAAACAGATCACATTTAAGATAAAAAACTTTCATACAAACTTTTAACCCCCTTTTCACCCATTTAAGGGTTAAAATTTCAAAAATGCTCATACACGTGTTTAATTATTTAAAGTTATTAGTCTAATCATACATTTTGAAACAGATCACATTCATTTAAAAAAACGAACTTTCATACAAACTTATAACATCCGTTTGACCCTATTAAGGGTGAAAATTACAAATATGCTGAAACACGTGTTTAATTATTTTAAGTCATAAGTTTAATTACTAATTTTGAAACGGATCACACTTAATACAACGAACTTTCATACAAACTTTTAACCCCCTTTTCATCCCTTGGGGGTTGGGGTTAAAAAAACGGAATTTTATCTATTATAGTTGCTTTATTACATAAAACACTTCATGTCTAAGTTTTATCTCTCTAGCTTCAGTAGTTTAGCATTTATACTATCACGAAAACTAAGAAAAAATAATATTTTAGTTCCATACATAAATGTCGCTCTTAGTTTTGCAAACGCACTATCGTTATGTTTTTTCAAAAACTATAAGGTATTTGCATTTAATTTTGTTCTTTGCCGTTCTAGATGCTCGAGGTGCTCAATGAAAAATCGTCTAACTTTCTTTTCACCTCCGTCAATGCATCTTGCCAATATAAAGACTAAATTACCTCTTATCTGGGCTTCATACAAATTGTATCAACATCCTAGCCTAATGCGTTATCCGTACATAGTATAAAGGTCGCTTCCCACGTCTGTCCCTGTCTGTTTGTTTGTATGCTTAAATCTTCAAAACCACTTTACGGATCTGGATGAAGTTTGTTTTCAAAATAAAGAGTGATTCAGGAGTAAGGTTTTATGTATGATTTATGTCGGGAGAAGGTCTGTTTCCCGTGGGAAATCAGTTAGCAGCGGGTGAAACCGCTGGGCGGGCCGCTAGTATAAGATAAACTTTCATTAAAGAAATTTTTTCCCAAAAAACATAAGACGAAGTAAAACTCAAATCTTTTCCCATGGAACATAATTCGAATAAAGAATATTCTGAGCTTTTATAGTAACCCAAATCAGCTGATCGGAAATTTTGTATAAGCGGTCCTTTTTTATATTTCGACCTATGTTTCTTGGGGAAAGTTGTTTAGTTTCATGAGCTGATTCACCCTTTGAAATATTTGCAGGTAACATTTTTACAACCTGCATTTCGGAAAATACTCAATAAACTACCAACTATTACCTTGACATTTGAATTTATTTATATAACATTTAGGTGTTTGATATTCAAGGCTTGCCGCTAGCGCATTTTTAACATTCTTTATCGTACTAAGAAAACTTTGGCATGTCTTTACTTAGATTTCTAGTCCTATTTTTAATAAGGCTTTTATAAACTGGAATGTTAACTTTAAAATACAATCCTAAACAATACTTTTGTATACACATACATACACATATCACGGGTTAGGCAGAGCGTAAACGGCCGCAAAAAAACGGTAATTTACGCCACGTCAGACAAATATTTGAGGGTCATTCGGAAAATTGTGTATCGCCATACTGACGCCCATCGCCTAAAATTGCAATACACACCCTTAGTACCTACGACTCCCATGGGAAAGAAATGGGGCGATGCTATTCTAAGCCGGCATCACACGGCACACTTTTGTATACACAGGGAAGATAATTATCAGTAACACCATACCAGTAATATCACTAACAACACGTGTTGAGTTAGATTTTAATTTTTTTATTCTTATTGCAGCATGTAAAAATATTTAGTAAAAATATTTGAATGGGTGAACCGAAAAAGAAATAGACTTAGGCTGAAACATTTTGTTTGTTTTGACCTATGTTTTTTGGGAAAATTTGTTCATTTTCATGGTCTTGTTCACCCATTTAGATATATTCAGTATTTTTTATTACACCTTATATATACGTTACGGCGTGTTTATTTACATACACACACTAAAATCTAATTATAGAGCTATAATATTATCTGTGCCATTCTGAGATAATGATACTTGATAAATATTAAAACGTGTTATGTTTCCTGCGTCGATAATAAAAGTTGTAGTCTTATCATTACAGCCTCACATACGGGACAAAGGAATTATATATTATACTAGATTTCCGCCCAGCGATTTCACCCGCTGCCACTCATTTTCCCGTGGTAATAGTTGTTTTCCCGCGGTAAAAACTAGCCTATGTGTTATTCCAGTTTATACTCTACCTATGTTCCAAATTTCATCCAAATCGGTGTAGCCGTTTGAGCGTGAAGAGGTAACAAACATACATACACACACACATACTTTCAAATTTATAATATTAGGTCTTTATCTTTTTGTGTAACGAACGACCCAATGATCCCACACTTTTTTGGAGAATTTGCAAAATTGCTCCGCAGGCAGGATTTGAACCTGCGACTTTCGCAGCGACGACGCATCTACCGATAGGGCTACCGCGGCTCAGATACCCTTGGTGAAACTATGCAAGTGTATCTTAATGCCAGTAACGCGTGGCTCTATGCAAATTTTCCAAATTCTCCAAGATTGTATAAATGTATACCCAACACGTTGATGCGTTTTAAAATGTTGTACTCAAACATGTACTTCTTCAACTCGACTGGCCCGATGGCGTAGCGGATAGTAACCCTGCCTGCTACGCCGAGGGTCGTGGGTTCGATCCCCACAACACACAAATGTTTGTTAAGTCATTTTCATATATTTGTGTTTAGTCTGGGTGGTTTTTATGTATTAAATGTATTTATTTACAAAGAAAAAAAAGTTTTTAAGTATTAATATATCAGCTATCTAGTTCCCATAGTACAAGCTTTGCTTAGTTTGGGGCTAGATGGCACTGTGTGAACTGTCCAGAATATTTATTTATTTAACTTGAACAGCAACAAAGGTCCATTGCTAGACATGGGCCTCCCCCGATGGGGGTATCTGCTATACTCACCACGCTTAGCAGGCGCATTGGCATTGGCGGCTGTACATTTTATAGATTCATCACATTTTGTATGGTTTGAAGGTACGATAGTTTTGTATGAAAGGTATTTTGTTCATATTTAGTTTTAAGTCCCATGGGAAAAACGTTTTTTTATTAATCCTCATAACCACTATTCTGTAAAGTATATTACAAATACTTTGCAAATCTTTTGTTGCATCCACTACTTGTACAAAATAAGTACCTATAAATCCGGTAATAAAATATGAATTATCTTGGTTCAGCAGGTATTCAAATGTTTATTGTTAAAAAATACACATCTCGTCATTTTAAGCAGGTATTTATTATATATATAACAAAGCTATCAATAAGTTTCCTCTGTGAATAAATAAATATACAGGAAGATCCTTATTTTTCCAAACGTTGCAGAATTTAATAATAAGCAGAAAACATGCAATTTAAAAGACATAATTATCACAAACATTTGTACAGAATACAAAATAATGTTTAAAAGGCATTTTAGTGCATAAATTAATAAACGTTCATAATGAATGCATTTTAACATAATTAAAGTGTTGAAATAACTAGGAATGTTCAAGGCTCGCCTTTCCACTTTCATTCACCTATTGAATTGTTTGAATACACGTTCAATCAACCGCACTTACCCTTCTAAACCTCCGAAATACATCTTTGAAGTCATAATGTGTACACTATTGATCACTGGTATCACTAGAACTTGTAAAATTCGAAAGTTCACACGAAAATAATCGGGTTTTCTATGTGGAGATAGCGCGGGAACGCGAAACGGCCGCCGGCGTTGGCAGAGAAACGTCAACTGAGATTGTTGACTGGCTGGTTCTGTGTTGCCAGATTATAAGTATATTTACTAAATAATATATATTAAAGATAAAACGTAAATAATAATAAAAAATATATTTCGATTCGTATCTTTTTCAAAATAAAATCAACTTAAATGTTAATACTTAAGTTCGTTTGGACTAAGGGAAGTTGTAATTGTATTAATTTAGTATATGAATATTTTATTTTTATAGCTACCTACAGAAGTGTTTAAGGTTCACCCAATACCTGTCTTACACAATATCACTACTAAATAACTAATTATTACTAAATATTGCTACTACAAGCTGAATTTAGTTCTTCTTTTATTGCATTAAAAAGGCCAAACTTGGCGTAAAATTGTAATCAGAACTTAAATAGGACTTATCACACACGAAAAGAAAAGATATATATGACTTTTCGTTCCTAGCGCAAATGGTTTATTTTATTAGATTAGATTAGATTAGATTTATTTATTTCATACTATCAATTTCACAATTACAATTATTTAAAATTAGATAAAGATGTCCAAGGATAATATGATCGTCAGTAGAATAAAAAATAAAATAAAAATTATAACAAAAAACAACTTATAAAACTAGTAAAAGTCAAATTAAAAATACAATACAATAAAAATTATTATGTCATTCTTTATAAATAACTAATTAATATCTAATTGTACTAATTAATAAATAATTGTAGCGATACAATAACAATGTCAATACCTATAATTATATAAAAATAATATCAAATCAAAATTACAAAATAAAAATAATAATGTCTACAATTAAAATTGTAGTTAATTTATGGGAATTTAAACATTAAAAATTCGTGTATTGAGTAAAATTAATTTTCTAACAAGAGATTCCTTAATTGGCGGTAGAACATTTCGTCACTGTTTTCATTTTTTAGGCTTGCGGGTAGCCGTTCGTAGTAGGTAGGCCCTATCACCCGCGGGTTCTTTGTTGCAAGCTCGGTACGGCGGCGAACAGTCGCAAGTCTTCCCGTGTTTCTCAGCAAACGATCGCCAGCTGAACGGCGACTAAAACTTGTGATATTCCGGCGCACGTACGACATCAACTCAAACAGATAAAGGTTCGTCATGGTCATTACGCGAAATTTGGTAAAATGTGTCCTACAAGTTTCACGGGGACCTATATCAGCCATTATGCGTATTGCGCGTTTTTGTAGAACAAATACACGCTCGGAATCAACTGAAGTACCCCACAGAAGTATACCGTAAGACATAAGAGACTGGAAGTGTGCGAAATATGTTTGTTTTAGCACCGAACTGGAGACTACTGGGCGCAACTTCCTCAGCGCGTAAGCAGCACCAGTAAGCCTATCACAGAGTGTCTGCACGTGGACTTTCCAATTTAAATTTGGATCGAGAGAGAATCCTAGAAATTTGCACGATGTACAAACAGGGACTGGACTATTTATGCTGAGTGGTTTTTCTATCGATTTGGCTGAGAACAGTATTAAGTTGGACTTGGATGAATTTAGGATGAGTCCATTTGAGGAAAACCACTCATGCAGCTTATTATAAGTACAGTTTATTTTGATATTGAGCTGCTCATAAGTACGTGCACAAAGTATAACAGTTGTGTCGTCTGCGAACAGGACTACCAGACCTTCCGTAATGAAGTGTGACAGATCATTAATGAAAGCAAGAAACAGCGTATTTCCAAGCGAGGACCCCTGCGGTATGCCCACTGTGACGTCACCCGCCGCGGACCTGTACTTTCGACCATTTGTAGTGACCTCAACCAGCTGTTTGCGGTCAGTCAAGAACGACTGCAGTAGTTTATGGGCGTTATCATTGATCCCGTAGCGATTTAACTTTTGCAGTAGTAGGTCGCTTTGAATAACATCAAACGCTTTCGTGAGGTCACAGAAAACTCCTGCAGTTTTGTACCTGTCATCAATACTCGAAAGTATTGAGTCTATTACTTGATGTGCAGCAGTTGTGCAGCAGCATTGCATTTTACGAAGAAAATCTGGCACAAAAAACAAATATTCTTACGTGATATCAATTTTTCAACACAAATCGTAATGTTATCTTATTTTTAATTAATAAAAATAAATATCTAATGTTGCCGTTGTTAATTATTTGTATCGGATACAGTATCAAATTATGATAGAACTTTGATAAATATCTCATAGCTGGCAACTCCACTGCTCCCTCCTTTTGTAAACGGAAAACATGTGGCGGTGTTTTAGTAGTGCTGCGCTCTTCTGTTATTTAAACAAGTTACACAAGTATTTTGTAGCTGTTATAGTCAGTAACTCAGTACAGCGAGTACTCTTTTGGTATTTATACAACATAATTTTTCATTTTGAAGAAGTAATTCTTTGTGATAATTTCGATACAGTTTTTTTTACGGCACTTTCCCGGACCTATTAAAAATTGCAGTAATAAAGCCAATCCACAAAAAAGGCGAAAAAACCAATCCATGTAATTATAGACCTATCGCTCTTCTCTCTACGTTTTCAATTTTTTTAAAAGGTTATGTGCGACCGCATCTATCGTTTTTGTGAAAAATACCAATTATTCCATGATAGTCAAAACGGGTTCCGTAAAAAGAGGTCTACGACAATGGCTGTCTATGATTACATGCAAGACGTTTTGAACACAATTAATGATAAAAAATACGGAGTTCGATTATTACTAGATATGACAAAGGCTTACGACAAAGTACAACACAAAATTTTACTAGATAAGCTATATGCAATAGGTGTCCGTGGCAATAGTTACAAATGGATTAGATCATATTTAGAAAATAGGAAACAGATAGTAGAAATAGAATCTTACGATTTTAACACAAATGAAATAATAAAGGTACAACATAGGGGGAAACCGGGAGACTTGCGCAGGTGGGAGACTTGAGCCACTCTAAATAACTTTTTGAATTTGGCGCGGAATAACGGCGCGTGCTCAATGAATGAGCGCTCGTAACGCACCAATCACAAGCAACCCGCTTTTTTGGTTGTCAGTAGACGCGTTTGACCACGAGTTACAGAAAGGTGTTTTTGCTCTTCAGAAGTGTTTATTTTTGGATTTCTTGTTTGGATCGCTGTGTACGCATTTATGAAGGTATGTCACATACACCCATATTATAGTACTGCTTGATTATCATGTTTTTTCGTACGTTCATCGTTCTTCTCAATTTGTCAGTGGTTTGGAAGCAAAAAATACAAATATGGCCAATGGTGGGGTGCGGGAGATTTGAACCAAACTGACGTCGGGAGACTTGCCCACTGGGCAAGTCTCCCTTTGCTTCCTGGGTATTACCTCACTTAGTTTCTGTGTTGTTTTAGAGAAATAATGCAATTCAAATACAATCCTAAGGATGGTACTTGTCGCAGGAGACCATTTAAAAGTCAGACATTGAAAGTGCTGTCAGAGAAATAGGCAGTGGCAAATCTTTTTGATCAGTCTCCATCAAGTATGGAATAGATAGATCAACTTTGCGGAGATATAAATCGGCAGGTGATCAAAAATAAAAACCGATGCAGGACAAAGGCAGCCAGTACAAAACATCCAAATTTTGATTTATACAGCTGATCTTCAAATTATTATCCTACACTAAAAGTTGCCGTAGTTTTATGGAACAAAATGGGCCTATAAGAGACAAGACAAGTAATTTTTTTGAAAAAAGAAGCATTTTAATGCTATTTTTTTCTACTGATTTTTATTCTTAGTATTAAGTTGATACGAGGAAAAGACTTTTGATTTGACAGTTTTGATTTTTTTAGACGAAAAAGTCTTAATATTTATGTCCAAAAATAATGTGATCTCAGTGTTATGTCAAAGATTTGTTATAAGAGCGTTTTGTTGATTTTCTTTTGGTTAATTGATATGAATGTTATTGAAAAAATTCTTAATTACTTAAGGTCGTCTAAATTATAAAAAGCGCATCTAAAAAAATGCTTAATTTGTTTCATTTTCACTCTTTAAAAAGGTATGGGCAAGTCTCCCGAACGCTATGGTCAAGTCTCCCACGGGTTGGGGAGACTTGAGCCAAATCTCACTTTTTACGAAAACTAATATTGCGGAATTATACATACAATTTTTTTTCTTAATAGAATGTAATATGTTAGCCAGATATATAAGCTATTTTTTGGTGTAGGTTTTACAGCTCTCAATAGAACTGATCAGATGTTATGGATTTTTGAGTAAAAAGCGGTTCAAGTCTCCCGGACTCCCCCTACATACATACATAAATCACGCCTATATCCCTTACGGGGTAGGCAGAGCGTTAACGGCCGTTCAACGGATATTAACACCACGTCTGACAAAAGTTTGAGGGTCAATAAGATAACTATAAAGGTACAATCTGAATACAAAACAGTAAATGCATCCATACCACAAGGCAGCGTGATTGGCTGTTTACTATTTATAATTTATATAAACGACCTTCCGAATATCGTCAAAGAAAAATGTGTATTGTTTGCGGACGATGTATCTATTCTAATATCATGTGATGATAGTCAAACTATGAATAATAAACTCACCTTATTATTTGATAATATTACAGCCTGGATGAACGAACACAGTCAAGAAATAAATTTTAATAAAAACAAAATCATTACTTTTCATCCACACCAAAAACGTCCGCTAGACATAAACTTTACCTATAACTCAATATATTTTGAAATTGTAAACACCTTCACTTTACTTGGCTTAAATATTGATACGCATGTAACTTGGAAACCACATATTGAAAAAATATGAAATTAAATAGCGAGATTTACCTATGCACTTAGAGAAATTAAAAAGACCATAGATTTACAAACTGCCCTTTGTACTTATTACGCATACGGGTACTCATGGCTCACTTACGGAATTATTTTGTGGGGTAATAGCACAGACATGGACACTCTCTTCATTCAGCAAAAGAAACTCATAAGAATACTAACAAATATCAAACAGGCGGACAGCTGCGTACCGCATTTTAAAGCTCTTCAAATTCTAACACTGCCTAGTATTTATATAATGGAACTCTGTAAATTTGTAAAGAACCATCTAAATTTTTATACCACAAGAGAAGATATTCCGACAAAATATTCAGGAAGAAACAAAAAAGCAATTATTTTACCTACTTCAAACCTTACTTGCCACACAAAAAGCCCCCATATAATGTCAATAAAAATTTATAATAAGTTACCAGTGATTTTGAAAAACGAAACAAACTACAATACTTTTGTAAGATAATTAAAACAGTTCTTAATAAAAAAATGCTACTATGATGTAAACGAATATCTTACCGATAATTTAAAATAGCAGGTAACCTAATTGAATTTATAATATTTTTCTATTATTGTTATTGAATATGTTAGATTTTATTGTTTGTCATAGTACATATATAAGTTATTAATAGGTAAGAATATGCTCTCTCTTCTCGATGTTGCTGTGCCCATACTAACAGGGTATCATTTTTACCATATTTTGTATGTGAATTTAATAATGCAATAAAAAACTTGAAACTTGAAACTTTTATCGGATTTAGAAATGAATAAAAACAACTTAATAATGTAACATTCGTATATTTCATACATTTTTATTACACGTATATTTCGTATATTTATTACAAATAAACAAACATACATACAACACTCTTCTAATATACACTTTTTTTATAATAAGTACATCGATTACACAAAATTGAGGAACGTAGAGATCATAGAGATTTTATTTTAGAATTTTAGACAGCCGTATTTAGAGTGTAATGAATATTATTGCGATCTCTTAGAAGTAAATTAACAAAAGTTGCCTACAGTAATAATTAATGAATGACTAATAATAAAGATAGGAGTCAGGGGATATACAGCCAAGCTGCCTGCCCGGTGGCTAGGTTTTGATATTACGGGTATGCGACCCCGGCTTCCCGAGCTACTACGGCCTCAAACCTTGTCCTCCGAGGTAGTAGTATCCGTAACCTTTCATCCTTTCCCAAGTCACAAAGTCCTGTCTCTCTTCTTTCCCTCCCCTTCCTTACTCCTTACCTCTCCGCCAATCCAAGGTCTGCCGCGCCGATGGATGCATAGCTAGGGGCGTGCCTAGTTTAGCGTGCCGATTTGCCCTGGGACCGGGTGACCCCAGATTCAGGCTAACCTTGTCCTGGTATGCGGGGCTCTGCCAGGATCGACATTAAATTTCCCTAGCTTCTCGTGGGAACGCAATGATTGTAAATTCGAACCAAAATCTATATGGCGGCGATGTAGGAGTTCGCAACTCATCACGTCTCGTTCCTGTCGGGTGCGGATTGCGGGCTACTGAGAGCCGCTTTGCTACGATGAATGTTAGGGGAGGAATGGTGGATAAAATAGATGAAGTATGTCAGATGATGGATAAGAGGCGCATAGATGTTTTGTGTGTGAATGAGACGAAGCGGAAAGGTTGCGACACGACGGAACATGGCCTTTACACAGCGTATTGGTCTGGGGTTTCTAGTTCCGACCGAGGCTGTAAAGGAGTCGGCGTGATTCTTTCCGCACGAATGGCTGAATGCGTGACTGAGTTCGAATGTGTGAGCCCTCGACTCCTCTGGATTAGGCTGAAGGTCGGAATCACTCGAATCTTTATCCTAGGTGTCTATGCACCGACGGATGTGGGTTCGGGTGGCTCCACAAAAGCAAAAAAGGAAAATGAGGAGTTTTGGGACAATGTGAGAGATGTTTTGAAAAACTGCAAGGCGAATGAAAGAATTATTATGCTGGGAGATTTTAATGGATGGGTAGGAATAAAGCGAGATGGGTATGATAAGGTTCTTGGTACGTTTGGTGATGAAAGAGTAAATGAGAATGGAAAGAGTGTGTTAGAGATTTGTTTGCAGTGGGATCTTTTTGTGTCGAATACAATGTTTCAACACAAAAAGATCCACACTTATACAAGAGCGGAAGGTGCATCAAGAACAATGATTGATTTAGTGATTGTGGATGAAAGATTGAAGAGTAAAGTTGTAGACACTCGAGTGTACCGCGGTGCTGGTATTGACACAGACCACTTCCTGGTGCTATCTCGAATAAGTGGTCTCTTCAAACGGTGGCGGCACAGGGTAACTGAGCGAAGTAGTGCGTTGGAAAGAGTGAAAGTAGAAAATTTGCAAGATAAAGAGGTAAAAAAGGAGTATATTAAAAGATTGAAAGAGAAATTTAACAACCAAGAGGAGATGTCTGACATTGAAGAAGGATGGAAAGGATTTAAGAAAGGTGTTGTGGATGTCGCGATAGAAGTGTGTGGAGTTTCAAAAAGGATGAAAGGGAAAACACAACGGAGTGCGTGGATGACCAAAGAGGTACAAGAAGTTGTGCAGAAGAAGAAGAAAGCATGGTTGGATTGGTTAGCTACCAAAGCTAACCGAAGAATGTTAAAAGCGACGGATGAAGATGTAGAGAAAGCAAGAAAGGAGTATAAAAGTGTGAAGGATGTAGTTAAAAAGACTGTTGATAAAATGAAAGATAAGAATAAGGATGAATTTGACAGGAGGCTATCGGAAAACTTTCGTTCCAACTTGAAAGTTTTCTGGAAATCCATAAGGACAGCTCGAAGTAAAACCACGTCGTCCGAGTTGAGTAGGATTCGAAGCCAGGATGGTAGTGTAATAAAAGGTGAGGAATGTGTGTTGAAAAGATGGAAGGAATATTTTGAAAGCTTATTTGAGAAAGAAGATCTAGCGCAAGAAATAACTACTGCAGAAGTGAATGAAATTGAGAACGAAAGTGAGATTGAAATGGATGAGATTGTGAAAGCGTTAAAAAGTATGAAATCTGGTAAAGCTGCAGGGTATGATAGAGTGTCGGTCGAAATGCTGAAGGCTGGCGAAGGCGTTGTGGCTAGTCAGCTGTACCTCCTTTTTAACCTTTGTTGGAGAAGCGGTCGAGTGCCAACTGATTGGTGCAAGGCTGTAATAGTGCCATTATATAAAGGAAAAGGGTCACAGCTGGACTGCAAAAATTACCGCGGTATAAGCCTCCTCAGTGTCGTCGGCAAACTGTATGCAAAGGTGTTGATTGAAAGAGTGATGAAAGAAACGGATGAGAAAGTATGGGATGCTCAGGCAGGATTTCGTAAGGGGATGGGATGTACGGATCAGGTCTTTTCCTTGCGCTGCATAGCTGAAAAATTCCTGGCCAAAAACCAGAAAGTCTATTGCGCATTCGTGGATTTGGAAAAGGCCTATGACAGAGTGGTGAGGAATGAATTGTGGTCGGCACTATCCATGCATGGGGTGAGCAGTATCTTGATACGAGCACTGAAATCCTTATATAAGGATTCCAGTGCTTGTGTCAGGATAAACGGGGCGTACAGTGAACTTTTTAACATCGAGAAAGGTGTTAGACAGGGATGTGTTGCGTCACCGTGGCTGTTCAATCTATTCATGGATAGTTGTTTGGCGGATTTGAAAGAGAGTGAATGTGGTCTGAGAATGAATGGTTTAATCGTCAAATGTCTTCTCTATGCTGATGACCAAGTTATCCTTGCGTCGTCGGCTGAAGGGTTGCAGGAGATGGTAAATATTATGACTGAGGCTTTGAAAAAGAAAGGAATGAAAGTGAATGTAAGTAAGACGAAAGCAATGGTTTTTGAGAAAGAGGAAAATATGACAGAGTGTAAAATTATGATAGAAGAAGAGAGGGTGGAACAAGTGAAAGAGTTTGTGTATTTGGGCTCCATGTTCACATCAGATGGAAAGTGTGAAAGTGACATCGAAAGAAGGGTGAATGCCGGAAACATGGTGAATGGAGCGTTGCACGCTTTTATGAACAGCCAGAAAGTCTCTGATAAGGCTCGTCTGGCTGTGCATAGAGGGGTGTTAGTTCCGACACTTATGTATGGGAGTGAAAGTTGGGTATGGCAGAAAAAGCATGAAAGTAGAATAAATGCAGTACAAATGAGAGCGTTAAGAAGTATGATTGACGTAAAATTGAGTGACAGGATAAGGAATAGCGTGATAAGGGAACGTTGTGGTATAAAAGAAGACGTAGTGACTGGTGTAGAAAAGGGTATGCTTAGATGGTTTGGTCATGTAGAGAGGATGAATGAAAGAAGATTAACGAAAGAGGTGTATATGGCAAGTGTGGATGGGAACGTCGGAAGGGGAAGACCTCGACGAACGTACCTTGATCAAATCGGGGACGTCCTAAAGAAAGGTCAGGTCAAGAGTACCCTAAACCGAAGAGCATGCATGAAGAGATTGATGAATGTGGAGGAGGCGAAAGTAGTATGCCAGGATCGTAGTAAGTGGAAGGAAGTAGTCTCTGCCTACCCCTCCGGGAAAGAGGCGTGATTTATGTATGTGTATGTACTAATAATAAATAAATATATATATATATATCAGGTGAAATTAACCTAGTAACAGATAGGGAAAAATCAAGACGGGCTGGTGATAAGGAAAACTTTCCCCAAGGAACATAATAATACGGAAAAATATTTGGACCTTCCATACAAAATTGCCGATCAGCTGATTTGAGTTACTATGGAAACTCGAAATATTTTTGATATGTTAGCTTATATGTTACTAGGGGAACGTCCCTTATAACCGGCCCGTCTTGAGATTTCGCTATCGGGTACTACTTACTTAAATTTTACCCTTTATAATATGTATTTTTGGGTTTTAACTGAGTATTGCAATTTTTTTAAATGTATTTATTTGTTAGAGTTTGAGAATACTATAGCAATACTATTCCTTACACACTTAAAGCTGAATTAAGGGTATTATCGAGGTATAAGAGTTTGATTTTGAACAATAATAATACTTTAAGCTGACGAGTAGCTGTCCATACAGGGTGTTTTGAAACAACGTACTTAGTGGTAAAACTATTTAAAAAAAGAAAATATTATCAAGAGAGCAAAGGTTCGTTTGAAAAGCAATTTCTGTTTTAATTTAGTTTAAATATTAAAGGACGGTTATGCTTATTTAATGATGAATACACACACAAAAAAGTTGTACAAAGTCGGCGCATATTTTCATAATCAATAATTATTTAAGAAAGAACACATTTAGACACTTTCTTATATTTTATGATTCATGAAATTTGGGCGCTTTTGCCCAGTCTATTAAGAGATTCAATACCTCGTTTTGTTTGTATTTAATTGTGTAACAAATCAAACATTTTACACGAATAAATAAATAAGTTAGTATTGTTATTACAATTAAGAATTAAAAAAATTGTTATCCACATGACAAAAAAAATTCTTAAAATAAAATTTTAGGGGAGGATTGTAACGTATTTTTCAGTTTCGTGAGTTATGGGTGTTCCTCTAGACAAAATTCAATTAAGCTATCTTAATTAATACTCCTATTTACCTTGATTTTATCAGCACAGTCTTTTGAATAAATAATTTTACTAAAATGGAATTTTAAGTACATATAATATTAACATTACTTTCTATACCTAAGTATGTTAAATACGTTACGAACAAAAACAGGTAACAATTTCACAAGTGCCCCATATAATTAAACTGCAGGCTACAATTTTACAGGTGAAATTCGATGGTTTTGCGTTGTTGGTTAGCCATTATGATACTTATACTATTAATCGGCTACGTTATGTACTAATAATTTCAACTGTAGACTTGTAGCCTGTAGTTTAATAACATAAGGTAGGTATTGCCAATTAGACCACGCGTTTTATGCTCTCTTTAACAATAAAAAAAGTGTGTTTAAAAAGTTAGTCTTAAATTAATATAATTAACTAAATAGGATACCTAACTTATAATAAGCAATAGGCGGTAGCACCACTTAGTACTTTTTTATTTAACTAAAAAAACATTTTGACTAGTTTTTCAGACCGACATCTAAATACTGACAATAGCCTTTTTTTACCATAATGTTTAAGTCAGCTTCGTGAGCTAATAACTGTAATATCCTTTGTCTTTTTTTATTTCACTTCAACTAAATTTGTATAAAAAAAAATTATTATGTTACTGTATAATAATTAAAATAATAATATTACGCCATTAAGTAAAGAAAGGGAATAAATTTACACAATTTAAGTAAAATACGGGTGGCTCAAAATGATTAAAGTCAATAATGAGTTGTTTTTCGTTTTGATAACTTTTGTTCTTTATTTGGAATATAAATTCCGCTGGATGGCGGTATTACGTTTTCATCCACAATTTTATAGATACACCCTGAGTACAATAAATCAGAGCACCACATATTAAAAAAACCTCTTTATTGTACTGGCTTATTTTAATACACCATTTATATCTAAGTTTAGAAAATACGCTTTTAGTGTTTTAACTCGAAGTACAAAGTGAGGTTATAATAAAGTACAGGACATTTAATATTTAGGGAGTAACAAGAAGGATATTTTTATTTTATTAATATTGAAATAGGCACATGATTTTACACCTGAATTTACATTATTACATATTACGTCATCACTTAGGGTTTGTTCCCACTTACACACGACGCGACGAAATGATATTAAAACCTTTTTATTAGCGTAGCCTCATCTACCGTAATTAATGGTATATGAATCGGCCGTGTGGTACCGGCTTAGAATAGCATCACCCCATTTCTACCCGTGGATGTAAAAGGCGACTAAGAATGAATCCGGGGAATGGATAGCAGCGTTCTGCAGCGTTCTCTGAGGAAATTTATCTGTTACATTACACTGCGCTCGCCAATCCGACTGCCGAGCACAGTGCAATGTTACATTCACAGGGAACGCTGCTGCTTATTGTCTGGATGACTATCCCTTAGTCGTTTTTTACGACACCCATGGGTAGAGTTGGGGTGATGCTATTCTAATCCGGCGCCAAACGACATATAAAAATATTTATTTTCAAGTTTGAAAAATTTAGTAAGTATTCAATTTATTGCGGGTGTTCATCAGTTAGACTGCATTCAATCTGTAAAGATAGAATTAGTCGCTGGGTATTAGTTGCAAAACTAACCCGGTAGATGGAGCCGTGCCACGCGTTACTGGTAGGTATATATTTACAAAATTCGCAGGCAAGGAATGAGCTGCTATAGCCCAGATGGAAAATGCGTCGCCATTAGTAATGACGAAAGTCGCAGGTTCTAGTCCTGCCCGCTGTAAAAAAGTTTTCTAAAATATTTTTATGTCAAGCAAGACCTTCTAACCTTGCATATTTTCGCGTCTCGTCGTGTCGAAGTAGGAGTGAACCCTTAAATATACTATAAGTAGATAATTTATTGAGTAACATCCATTCCATGACCATAGAAGGTTCTCCCACTTGGCGTCTGTCACTGCCTTTTTTTATGCACCGTAACGCATGCGTCTGTCAGACGAAATGAAATTGCGATTTCCGATCTGATTCCCATACAAATATGGCTACGGTGCGTAACGGATGCGTCTGTCAAGTCGTTTGACCGTAAACGCACCCTAGCTGTATCAGAATGAGATTGGAATTCGCAATTTCCTTTCGTCGATAACACACAATGTCATAAGCAAATCGATATTTGCATAACTTACAGTAAAATTGATACACATTTGTCTTAATGACCATCAAATGTTTGTAAGACGCGGCATAAATGTCCGTGTTTATGTTCTGCCAACCCCGCAAGGGATACAGGCGTGATATATGGGGTGTAAAGGATGGTGTACCAAAAACTTTACAGGCATTGTCAGACCATGAAACTGAATTACTTTTTTTTCTATGGAGGCTATTTTCGTAAATGAGAAAAGAATATTCCCATACAAAATTCCGATCAGCTGACTGACTTTTTATGGAAACTCGAAAAAGTTGTTCAAATTCATGGTGTTATCATGCCAGCAAAGTTTTCGATACACCGTACCTTACACCCTGTATGTATGTGTGTATGTACAATAAAATTAAAATAGCTAAGATAGTATAAGGTTACATTTAATTAAGTACAAATATTTTGAAAGTGAGTTCTACTTGTCAAATACACGAGTTAAAATCACCCTTAAAATATTTGTTTTTAATGGGAAATATTCTAGGGATTCTCGACTTTCATGTGAAGTGCACTGAGTTTAATTGAAATAACGTTTCTTTACACGAAAACTGTACCACTTTATAAATTATTCTTTATTTTATGTTTATTGAATTGTTCTACGTTATTGATTTTTTGTTTATTGGCAAGATTTTTTTGTAGCAAATCAAACTTAACAGAATTAATTAGTAACGAACACAACGTGAAACGGAACCTGTGACAAAACTATGGCTGCATTGGAACGTCAAAATTTAAATTTAGCACAGCGCCCTCTGGTTTGACATTTAGAACTATCAACATAAAAACTCCCATTAAATGTAACCTTACATATATAATTACTAGTTGTAATATAAGCTATGGCTAGACACACTCTACCGTTGATTGGAATTGGGGTTCGTTCCTACGGCGGATCAGTTGACGTCACCTGAAAACATAATTCATTAATTATAATAATATTAATAACTATTTTTATATCGAGACAAATAGACTATTGTATTTATTTGATATGTATTTGAGTTCATACATACATACATACATACATATAATCACGCCTCTTTCCCATAGGGGTAGGCAGAGACTACATCTTTCCACTTGCTACGATCCTGACACACCTCTTTCGCTTCTTCAACATGCATCAATCTTTTCATACATGCTCGTCGGTTTAGGGTACTCTTGACCTGACCTTTCTCTAGAACGTCCCCGATCTGATCCAAGTACGTGCGTCTTGGTCTTCCCCTTCCAACGTTCCCATCCACACTCGCCATATACACCTGTTTCGTTAATCTTCTTTCATTCATTCTCTCAATGTGACCAAACCATCTCAGCATTCCTTTTTCTATACCAGTCACTATGTCATCTTTTATACCGCAACGTTCTCTAATCACGCTATTCCTTATCCTGTCACTCAATTTCACTCCTATCATACTTCTTAGCGCTCTCATTTCTACCGCATTTATTCTACTTTCATGCTTTTTCTGCCATACCCAACTTTCACTCCCATACATAAGTGTTGGAACTAACACTCCTCTATGCACAGCCAGACGTGCCTTATTAGACACTGTCTGGCTGTTCATAAAGGTATGCAACGCTCCATTCACCATGTTGCCGGCATTTACCCTCCTTTCAATATCACTTTCACACTTTCCATCTGATGTAAACTTCGATCCCAAATATACAAACTCTTTCACTTGCTCCACCCTCTCTTCTTCTATCATAATGTTACACTCCGTCATACCTTCTTCTTTTTCAAAAACCATTGATTTCGTCTTACATACATTCACTTTCATTCCTTTCTTTTTCAAAGCCTCATTCATAATGTTTACCATCTTCTGCAACTCTTCAGCCGACGACGCAAGGATAACTTGGTCATCAGCATAGAGAAGACATTTGACAAGTAACCCATTCATTCTCAGTCCATTTTCACACTCTTTCAAATCTGTCAAACAACTATCCATGAATAGGTTGAACAGCCATGGTGACGCAACACATCCCTGTCTAACATTTGAGTTCATTATACAATTAAATATAAAATAATTACAAGTTTTCAAAAAATCTATATAATTTTATTTAATTTTTATATCTAAATGTTTATGTCTCTTTATTTATTACTCTTGCACTCTGCTCTGTTTGCTATCTTTATTTTCTGTTCTTTGTTGTCTGTAAGAGATCGCTCTTAGCTATAAGGCTGCCTTTGTTTTTTTATATTTTAATACATCCGATAATCTGTTTTTCTTTTTGTGCAATAAAGTGTTATTACTTACTTACTTACTTACAAATGTTTACGTTCGAAGGGGGAAAACTTTAAAATGATATACCCTTTATAGCAGATATAAAAAAGGCTAGCTCGATAAATATATTTAAATCCAAATTAAAGTCTTACATTTTAGATTACAATTAGTGCTTGATGGTGTTCAAACGAATATTTGAATTATTTGATTTATATCTTTATAAACTTCAATTTTAAATCTAGATGGTGCGCAAAAAATTAATTTGTTTGTTAACATTACTTTTATAACATAACAATATCTTTTCTCGTGTAAGTACTATTGCATGTAATTTTTTAGAGAAAAATTTTAAATTCTCAGCTGCCCGATTTTGACGTAAGAAGTTCGCATTAAGCCCAAATTCTAAAAATTTTAATAATTTTATTAACAAAATGAATTCTAGTCTTTAATATGTCATGCTTCCCCTTACTGATCGCTCCTAACGACCCAATCCCCTACTCCTACTTCTAACAACTCCCTCGCATTCCACTAACCCCCTTTCCCCTCTCAACTCCCTTCCTCCCTCCTATTAATGCCCACCCAAAATGATCTAACCTACCTTATTCAACTGCTCTTACTCTTTTTTCTTAACTCTTTATCAAACTCTCTTCCCTCATTGTTTTCCTTTATGCACATAAAGTCTACTTTCCCGTTATGTCTATTTTCCAAAATGACCACTTTACCATTTCTGTCAAAAAGATGATCTGTCATCTTGTAACTCACCTGTCAGTAGTACTAGACGTGTGCGAGTGGCTTTGATCATGTTCGTCCAGGGAGTGCGAGTGTGTGTGTTTGAGTGACCTCACGCGGGAGGGAGTGTCGGTCCCCCCAGGGTGGGGGGTGTTGTCCGACTCGCGCCGACCGCCTCCTTTGCCGCAGAAGCACTTGCAGATTATGCGTTTGAACGCGAACCTGATGAAAAAAATGATGCAGCAATCAGACAGGAACAGGAAACAAATCATAATACCAAAATTACATTGTCATGTCTGTATACGTCAGGGTATTTACATCATCATCGTTTTCAACTGGAGAAGGCCTTCCTCTTATTTGGGGATATTGACCATACTAACCACATCACGCTTGACAGGCGGGTTAGCTACCACAGTGCCAGGTGCTGAACTCAAAGGAAAGGTTGCTGCCCATTCCACGGATTTTGTTTCTTACGACATCCATGGGAGATAGTTTTAAGCCTGCATCATACGTCAGTTTAGAAAAATACTACAGGAGTTCCTGGTACACCTGGTAGTGAAGCAAACTGAAGTGGCAGTGGGCTGGGAATATCTGTCGTAGAACCAACTGACGTTGGAGAAAGCAGGTTCCCGAGTGGAGGCGGCAAGCGTAACGTTGGACGCCCTGCGGCCAGATGAACCGATGACTTAAAAAACGAGGCTGATAGCGACTGGATGCCGAAAATGAGAGATCGTGCCTTATGGCATACCCTGGGGGAGGCCTTAGTCCAGCAGTGAACTGCAACAGGCTGATGTATGTAAGTGTGTGTTTCTCACCTGAAGTCCTTAGAGAATAACGCGTAGATGAGCGGATTGATGGCGGAGTTGCAGTATCCAAGCCAGAAAAGGACAGAGAACACGATGTCAGCTACGCAGTTGGGGCAGAACGCCCTGATGACGTACACGCTGAAGAACGGAAGCCAGCAGAAGACGAAGCCTCCTACGATGATGCCGAGGGTCTTAGCGGCTTTCGTCTCCATTCTGAAGCGCTTTACCTGGAAATTGGAGAAGCAAATCAAATATGTAGTGCCTCGCCTGCATTGCAAATGGCGCAAGGCGTGCAAAGTTTAAAGTTTCTTTATTTCAGAACAAATAACTTCTACTAAGTATCGAATTTTCAAAAAATCCGAACTTTAACATTGACAGTTTGTTGCAGTATAGAGAGTTGCGCCATTAAGTATCCAGTTTTCCTCAATGTTCGGATTTTCCAGGTTTTTGGAATTTATTCTGCAAATTTTTAGTTATTTACCATGTATTTTGGTTATAATAATAATAATAATAATTTATTTGCACGAATACAGTAATAATTAAGATGTTACAATAGTTGTGAATGTTCTTGTATCCAACCTGTTTATACAGGTATGCAAATTTTACAATGTCAATTTATAATCTAAAAATTCTTTTACAGTATAAAAACATTTTTCTAATAACCAATTTGTCAATTTTTTCTTAAATACTACAATGTTATCTAGTTTCTTTAAATCGTCAGGTAGTTTATTAAATATTACTATACACATGTGAAATACATTGTTTTTATATATATAAGTACGTCCGCGGGGCTGATAAAGATCGTTTAAGTATTTTGATCTTAATTGTCTACTCTGAGTTTCCGAGAGCTTTCGAAAGTACATCGGGTACAGTTTTACAAAGTAACATAAATTTCGTATGTAGAGACAAGCCAGAGGGAGTACTTTTAGTTTTTGAAAAAGGGGTTTGCAGCTATCCAAATACCAGGCGTTACAAACAGCACGCACACACCTCTTTTGAAGAATGAAAGCCCTCTCTACGTCTACCGAATTTCCCCATAGTATCAAACCATAATTCAGAATCGACGCCACGCAGCCATGATATGCTGTTAAGGCTGCTTCCGCGGAAACCGTTTGACGAATGCGCTTTAGTGCAAAGACAAATCTGTTTAATTTTTTACAGACGGCATCTATGTGTCCCTTCCGACATAATAATCTTGTGTACTTCTTTTTCGTCAACGGGCCTTAGGAATATAGTATGGGGATTATTTGGTATCGAACATGATTGTATTTTGTTTATGTCAGGTACGTCATTATTAGTATTAGTCATATTTATAAAATTATTATTAAAAATGTCAGAAATTAATGTTGGTTCATTTTTAATATAATCATTAAATTTTATTGAATTAATGTCATTTTTATGGAAATCATTTGAAATTGTGGATGAAATGGTATTCCAGACAGCTTTTGAACTACGACCATTTTTATAAATATATCTATTATTGCCAATTCGTTGAGAAATATTAATACATTTTTTTAAGAGTTTATTATACTTTTTAATATAATTTCTGGATATGTTGCCACCTAGATATAATTTACGTTTATTTTTACACGACTTTTTTAATCCCTTTGTCAGCCATTTCAGTTTTGACGGTTTATTTGTCGTTCTAACTTTCAGAAATGGAAAACATAAATTAAAAATCAAACATATAATTTCATGAAACGAACAAAAAGCCTCATTCACGTCATTGCTACTCAATACGTCTGAAAACGAGATCGAGGATATGGCATCACAGAATTTATTTAAATTTTCAGAGCTATAGTCGCGCTTATATTCGGACCAAGTCATGAAACCCTTCTGTTTGTTTTTCATGTCAAACGTTATAGATTGAGCAGTTTCATGGTCCGACAAATTCAAATTGTGCAACGCAAAATCCACTTGTTTAATGTTACTTGCTATTAAATCTATACATGTTTTCTTTTGTCGCGTGGGAACTAGATTATTATGTAAATTGAAATTATAGTTACTTAATATGCCTAAAAGTTTAGTCGATGCATCTGATTTTATAAGAACGTCTATATTCCAGTCACAGCAAATAACTACCTTTTTTCTTTTGTATTTTTCAGACAAGATATGTAAGAGTTGGTTCAGTTTGTGAAGAAAAACACCTACGTGTGCTTTAGTTTTTACCGGTATTCTGTAAATCGTTATAACTATTATTTATAGTTTGGAAGACCAATTATTTTCAAAGATGGACTCCTCTTGGTTCCTTACCTGCGCTTTTATATTCCTCTTCCCCATGCGTCTCGTTCTTGGCTTATCATCAAACTCGTTATACAAAGTCGTGTTCCCAGGAGTGAGGTGGTGGGAGGAGGGCGCGGGAGGAGGTCTGACCCTCAGTCTGCTCTCAGTCAATTCCCTCCCGTCCCTCTCATAGTGCACTGCGTATAAAGAAGGACTCGGGGATCGGCTTGGGGACGTTGAGTTTTCGTGACAAATCTGCTCTGAGGATGGGTAGGAGACGGAGATTTTGATCTTCTCGTGAGGTCTTCTTGCGCTTGAGTGCCTGGAAGTCGAACATCTGCTGATATTATTGAAGAAGTTTGTTCAAATGGATTGGTATTAACACGAGTATTAGAAGATAGATGAAGTTGGTTATAATACGAAACTAATCTATAGTTTGGAGTATGCAGGATGTCATAAGGCACAAACTTGGATCTGCATGAACTACGATTACCATCCAAAGCAGTTGACCTGTACTTGATACATTTTCTGGCGTTATGTCTATACTTTAAAGCATTCAAAGAAAGAGTAATTTTGAGCAATATACTCATTCTCAATGTGGCAAGACATACCTCCTGAGCCTTGGCGGAGAGGAGCTCAAAGAGGTGCTGGTGGAGTGATTGGAAGCCGTGGAGAGAGGTGATCCGTGCGGACCAGGCCTGCCTGCTGAACCTCGCCCGCGATGGATGCGCAGCGTCAGACGGTTGTCGTCGAAGCGGCTGCCTATGCCCTTTCCTGGAAGTGTGGAGGTGAGAGAGTCAAAATTATTTACTAGTTTTAACTGTAAAAAACAAAATCGAGGGAAAGATCGAAGGAAAGTGAGGGAGAGAAAAGCCAAAAAGGAATTATTTAGAAGTGAAGAAGAAAATATAATGGTCATGTGACTATCACTCCTTCTAGAGTCCAAGGATAAGAGGGGAAGATAGAAACAACTGGCGGTGACTCCACCGACAAAAGCAATGAGTTCTTAGAATGTAAAGAGAAGACTGGTTTTGAGTACTTTACTGAACAGCAACATAATAACAACAACATAAACTACGACGGAAGCCAACACTTTTAGCAGACGGACTGGCTAACTGCTAACTGAACTGATAAATAAAATAGTATCAGAATGGTGAAAATTAATGGTACTTTATATTCTTGTTTGGCAAGATTTGCCTAGAAGATTGTACCTAAAACTATCAATCAAAACAAACTTGAACGTACCAATCTCTCCTTTCGTCGTCCGGAAGCCCTGGTTGATAGCCTTGGTGGTCCTGACGGCTGCCTTGTAGATCCTCCAGTAGAAGAACAGCATCACGAACATGGGGATGTAGAAAGACCCCAGCGCCGAGTAGACGACGTAGCCTGTGTCGTTGGTCAACTCGCAGACCCATGGGCAGGGGGGAGGGGGCACATAGTCCTCTCCTGAAGTTTCAGGCTGGAACCGAAACAGTAGTAGTGAATTGGTTGATTAGACAAAAATCTTGAACTAAATTCCGAAGCTGTCTTTTGTATTTTGTTTAGTGTTTTCTGTCTTATCGTTCGTTTCTTGATCAATGAAATGATGAGCTTGCTGCGCTCGCAATACTTGTGTAATTTTAGTGCAGTTTAGAACCCCTCGCTAGCTATACTTGCTAGTTGGTGTAGTGCAGAATACCGCCCCAATACTAGCGGTGGTAGAAATAGTACGTGGTTAAAAAACTCTAATAGATTACGAAGGATAACACCCAGAGTCCAGCAATCAGCATCTTGTCGTGTTTTTTGCTCATAATGCCTGGACAAGAAACGGGTCTGGTGACCGCCACGGCGGTGCAGGGTAGAAAGTGATGAAATGCTTCAAAGGATTGATTCCTGGTGGGGCACTCACAAAGTTGATATTATCACTTTGTGAATTTGTTTCCAATCTGTTACGGACGTTGCAGGCTTAACCACCTGAATGTTACGGAAAGACGGTTCCGTGCTTTGGAGGGCACGTTAAGCCGTCGCTCCCGTTGTCTGTCTATGATTGCTTAGACGGCGGTCGATACAACCATTTAAGAAGCCTCGTAGTAGTAGGCGGTTGAAAGACTGACTGTGTTCATAGAGTCCTACACGAAGAAAAGGATACTGACCGTGCTATCCTTCCATCCAACCAGCGGCGGGAAGCAGATGACAAACGAGAGCACCCAGAGCCCAGCGATGAGCACCTTGGCGCGTTTCTTGCTCATGATGCTGGGGTAGGAGACGGGCCTGGTGACGGCCACGTAGCGGTCCAGCGATATGGCGCACAGGTTCAGGATTGACGCTGTGCACATCCACACGTCCACCGCCAGCCACACCGAGCACCACAGCCCGCCGAAGATCCATATCTGAAACGAACGTAATCTTTATTACAGTATTCTTCTTTTTGTAATAGTCACAGCTGTCAGATTCGTGCTATAGTCCGATACGGCTGGAATAATTTGAGGTCATACTTACAAAATTACAAACAAACATTTGCCCGCCAATATTGCATGTGTATTTAAATGCCAGTAACGCGTGGCACGGCTCCATCTACCGGGTTAGTTTTGCAACTAATACCCGGCGACTAATTCTATCTTTACAGATTGAATGTAGTCTAAGCGATGAAACCCAGGTGGATGGATAGGATGAGCTGCAGTAGCCCAGATGGAAGAGACGGCGCCACTAGTAATGCGAAAGTCGCCTTGAACCTAATACTAATACGTACTTAACACGGGAAGTGTTTTTAAAATTTGGTATTTGTAAACCGGTAGGTTGACGTAATATCCAATCAGAAATATTTCTATCAAAACAAGCAACTGCAAAGACTGACTCGTGAAATCTTTTAGATACCGTTTTCTTTGATTGAATTTATATTTCCCTATTGAATATTCAATAGTTAATTTAGAGATAAAAAATTGAATGTCTACCAAAGACAAAAATAGAGATTTTACTGGTATTCTACAAGGCTCATAGATCTCGTATCGGTCTCAGTGCAAGAGAATATTTCAGAGAGAACCTATGAGCCAGAAGAATGACGCTATGACAACTTGGCGCGTCAGATCTGGCACGCAATAAATATAAATAAATAGAAAGAAACACAAAAAAGGTGGTTATCGTAGTGGTAGGTACTGATTTTTGACCTATTTCGGTTTATCAAGATATTATTATCTAATATGTTTGGGATGCTAGGAACAGAAATGATTAGATAAGTAGAAACGTAGTAATAATAAGTAAATGTCGTGTGATGCCGGCTTAGAATAGCATCACCCTATTTCTTACCCATGGGTGTCGTAAGAGGCGACTAAGGGATTTGAGGGTTATGTGTATTGCAATTTTAGGCGATGGGCTGACAACCTGTCACTATTGTGAAACACAGTTATCTGATTGACCCTCAAACTTTTGTCAGGCGTGGTGTTAATATCCGTTTTACGGCCTTTAACGCTCTGCCTACTCCGTAAGGGATATAGGCGTGACTTATGTAAGTATGTATGTAGATACAGGCTTTTGTTATTCCATTCATAGCATTTTAGCATTAAAAATAATATACTGTTTGATATTTTGGTTTGTATACATACATAATATGTATAACACGCCTATATCTCTTGCAGGGTAGGCAGAGCGCAAACGGTCATTTCAAACGGACATTTACGACACGTTTGACAAACATTTGACGTTATTGAGTACTAGCTTTTACCCGCGACTTCGTCCGCGTTAGATAGTTTTTTTAGGCACAGGTTCTAAAGTAGATAATATATGTATATTCATAGTTAGTATGACAGTGATATTAGAACAGTTCTTATCTGTACTGTTTAAGGATGACTTGCTTGCTTCTGTTGTTAAAGGGACAATTCAAAATTTGCTATCCGGTGTACTGCCCTGAGAGATCAATATTTATAACCATATGACAAAAGTCAGTAGATTACAAAAAAATCCTCTGTAAAAAGTTGCCAATATCCTTTCTCAACTTATTCCCATCATACTGAACAACTTTTGTTTTGGAACCATTTCTGTATCTCTAATAGTTTAGGTGGGCTCCTGATGGTACACCTGGTGGTCTACATAATTTACTCCAGATCCTCTATGTCCTTGTGAACAGAAGCAGCCCATCATACTGAACAACTTTTGTTTTGTAACCATTTCTGTATCTCTAATAGTTTAGGTGGGCTCCTGATGGTACACCTGGTGGTCTGCATAATTTACTACAGATCCTCTATGTCCTTGTGAAAAGAAGCAGCCCGTCATACTGATCAACTTTTGTTCTGGAAGATTTCTGTATCTCTAATACTTTAGGTGGGCTCCTGATGGTACACCTGGTGGTCTACATCTTCTATATTCTATTGAGGGTCTGGAGTACCTCTACTCCAGACCCTTAATGTCCTTGTGAAAAGAAGCGGCCCATCATACTGAAAACTTTTGTTTTTTAACCCTGCCTCTATCTCTAATAGTTTAGCTGGGCTCCTGATGGTACACCTGGTGGACTACATGAGGCACTCCAGGTCCTCAATGTCCTTGTGAAAAGAAGCGGCCTATCATAATGAACAACTTTTGATTTGGAACCATGCCTGTATCTCTAATATTTTAGCTGGGCTCCTAATGGTACACCTGGTGGTCTACATAAGGTACTCCAGATTCCCAATGTCCTTGTGTAAAGAAGCGGCCTATCATACTGAACAAATTTTGTTTTAGAACCATGCCTGTATCTCTAATAGTTTAGCTGGGCTCCTGATGGTACACCTGGTGGTCTACATAAGGTACTGCAGATCCTCAATGTCCTTGTGAAAAGAAGCGGCCCATCGTAATAAACAACTTTTGTTTTAGAACCATGCCTGTATCTCTAATAGTTTAGTTGGGCTCATGATGGTACACCTGGTGGTCTACCTGAGGTACTCCAGATCCTCAATGTCCTTGTGAAAAGAAGCGGCCCATCATACTGAACAACTTTTGTTTTAGAACCATGCCTGTATCTCTAATAGTTTAGCTGGGCTCCTGGTGGTACACCTGGTGGTCTACATCTTTACTCCAGACCCTCGAATGGTGATAAAAAGTAGCCTATGTCCGTTCTCGGTATGCTAGCAATATCTGTGCCAAGTTTCATGAAGATCGGTTCAGCGGTTTTGCCGTGAAAACGTAGCAGACAGACAGACAGACAGACAGAGTTACTTTCGCATTTATAATATTAGTGTGGATGTGGATAAGAATAAACTGGTTCAGGACTCCTATGTCGACCCTATTCAAATAAATCACGTAAACAAGTGGTTATTCAATCTGTATACATGAAATTCCTAATATGTGTATTTAATTGTGTTATATTATAGCACACGCCCAGTCTGATTGTGTTGAGTATTTCACCGCTCTGGTCTTTCTTCGTCTCTCTGAAAAATTTCGCTCTGAGCCATCGGTATGCTAATTCAAAAGGGTTCCCTGGCTCGGAAAATTGATTGCTATGAATAAGATTTAGTTGGGGCCCATCTATAAAATTGGAGCTTTGAGTAAACCAAGAAGCAGACCGGTATATATTTATGGATGATTTTTTCATTGGCGTACCATTTTTATTACCGTATATGCTGTGCTTGGCCCGCAAGGGATAAAGGGTATAGGGATAGGGATTTATGTAATACTCTACTGACTACCAAGTGGGTTCTGTTTTCAAATTATTTGCACCTGATTTGAAATTTGTTTCGTGGATCATTTTGCAATACCGATACAAATATATCCTATATTATACAGAGTGTAAGGGACAGCCCTCCGTACACTGATAGGGTGCATTCAGACTATGAGACAGAACAACATGCAATAAACAATATTTCAGGAAGGTAATTTTTTTAAATGCAGTCAGCCAGTCAGTCAATTGTGATTTTGTATGAGTGGAAGGTCGATTTTTTTGTCGTTTCTTGACATATGACTAAGGGAAAGTTGTTCAGTTTCATGATATGAATGCACCCTATTAGTATTCGGAGGGCTGTCCCTTACACCCTGTATAGGTAGGTGCCTACGGTTTCGCATATAATTTCACCCTTTTTTATTACATACTGTGTGTACACCTGCTAGGCGTGAGGTAAAATTAGATGTACGGGACCCCAGGGTGCCTCACGTTGGGCGCCAAACCAAGCTCGTTTATCATGGTTTGAGTACCTAAACACCGCCGCCTTTAACGTTATTAAAATACTTACACCTGCTCCTTAAGGCGAGTGGCGCCACTTCACAAGAAAAATATCTCTTAATACAAACAATCTATCAGAATGTCCGTTGCTAAGTTTTTAAGTAATATCCGTAAGTAAAATTAGAACCTACGAACTCAATTAAATATTCGCTGATATTGAAGTTATGGCAATTAATACCAAAATTGGCCGTTTTTAGGCACTTTTTTCGAAGTTTATCTGGACGTGAGGTCGACTGTAAGAAGCTTATAAAGATGTAGAAAATATCAGGTAGTTTTGTAGATGGTTTAGTTTTGTTTTTGTTTCTTCGTTTAACGAGCAATAGGAACGATCTTGTCGTTTCATCATTGATGAAGATTTAAACAGAAAAGTTGGCAAGTAGCTACTTATGTGTTTTTATTTTAATTCCAGTCATGCTTCGTTTAAATTAATGCCTAGAGGACATTTTCCTTGATAAAGTAGCATTTGTTACTCAGGTAGCTTTCTTGTATTACAGTATTTACAGTTTTTTGCCGTGCCAGCATAGAATAGCATCACTCCAATTCTACCCGTGGGTGTCGTAAGAAGCTAATAAGGGATAATCATCCAGGGAATGGGCAGCAGCGTTCCCTGTAAATGCAACATCTTGCACTGCGCTCGCCAATCCGCCTGCCAATCGTGGCGAGTATAAAAATACCCCACGATTGGGGGAGGCCCATGTCCAGCAGTGGACTGTTGTGGCTGTGTGAGCTCCGTATTTTTGGAGTTCATCGGTAAAGTAGGTATAGGGTAACATTTTTACTAGTGACCAAAGAACTTTCCCCACGGAACATAGGTCGAAATATGACAAAAATATTTAGAATTTCCATAGTAACTCAAATCAGCTGATCGGCAATTTTGTATTGGAGGTCCAAACATTTTTCGTCCCGTCGTAAGTTTTCGCTATCGGTGACTTTTATAATTTCATCATATACAGGTTGTAAGGCACAGCCTTCCGAATACTGATAGGGTGCATACAGACCATGAAACTGAACAACTGCCCATGAATAAACATTTCAGGAAAAGCCTCAAAATCTTTGACTTCCAGTCGGCTGTTCTTGATTTTGTAAGTGAGGTCAATATTTTTTGTCGTTTCCTGACATATGTTTCTAGGGGAAAGTTGTTCAGTTTCATAGTCTCCATGCGGTCTATCAGTATTTGGAGGGTTGTTCCTTGCAACCCGTTTAATTAATGATTAAATTAACTGTGTTTGTTGTATATCCTTACTGGACTGCCATATCCTTTCACTTCTTTACTCCATCCTATCCAATCCAAATGCTCCTCCCTATCTTAAAGATCGTTTCACTTTTCACTCAGCAACGTTGACCCGCAATCTGCGTGCCAGCAACAGTCTGAAGATCAATATCCCTCCACACAAGACGGACTTCTTTGCAAATTCTTTCACAGTGCGAGCAATCAAGCTGTGGAATTCTTTGCCTGAAGAAGTCCGTCGGGCTCCTTCCCTTGAAACCTTTAAGGACCGAACCAGGAAATACTATTTATCTTAATCTATAGTATAATATATTTAAGTCTATTCCATTTATACTGTCATCTATTCTTCCCTTCGGAGTATTTCGCATTATCCACGCTTCCATAGTATAGTTTAAGTATTATTTTATTATGTATTAGTTTATCAATATTATACAGGTATCTATCAAGTTTATTATATTGTCTATGTATGTATTAGAGTGTATTACAGTATAAGTAGTATATGTAGGTGTTTGCACTATCCCGCTATATGTTTGCACTTTCCATATCACCCAAAGGTTGCCTGGAAGAGAATGCTGCTTTAGCATTAAGGCCGCCTTATTGTACTGTGATTTGTCTTTGTTTAATTTTATTTTGTCGATGTTATTTTTGTGTGCAATAAAGAATATTATTATTATTATTTGTGTTTTTATCAGTTGATAAGCTCTCCGAAGAGGTATTATTATTATTATGTTTTTAAAATGTGTACTAATGTACTAATATTATAAATTTGAGAGTTTGTGTGTGTATGTATGTATGTTTGTTACCTCTTCACGCTTGAACGGTTTGACCGATTTGAATGAAATTTGGAACACAGGTAGAGTTTATCCTGTTATAACACATAGGCCACTTTTTACCGCAGGAAAACAACTATTACCACGGGAAAATTAGTGGCAGCGGGTGAGACCGCTGGGCGGAAATCTAGTAGAATAATATTTTGGCAACTTTCAAATACTTATCTACTAATTTAATGAAACCAGTGCAATGTTATTTAATAAAAGAATGTTATATTTAGCCTCATATCAAGAATCAAGGCAACATAAAGCATAGTAAAATTTAAACCAGTGTTTTTAATTGTGACGGCTGATGTGGCGCAGTGGTAGTGCGACTGCCTGCGGCGCAAAGGTTCCGGGTTCGATTCTCGGTGGGACACTCACTAAGATGATATTCATTACTTTGTGAATTTGTTCCCGGTCTGATTAGGACATTGCAGGGTGAACCACCTGATTGGCCGAAAATAATTAGTTCTGTGCCTCGGAGGGCACGTTAAGCCGTCGGTCCAGGTTGCTGTCTATGATTACTTAGATGGCGGTCGTTACACAACCATGTCAGAGGCCTACTAGTGGTAGTAGGCGGTTGAAAACTCTGACACCAGGGTTCATCGCGTCGTTGGACGACTCAGTGTCCCAGACGAAAAAAGAAAGAAAAGGTGTTTTTAGTTATCAAAGTAGCATTATTCCCATCTGTTATGCTATCAATCATTTGAGATGGAATAATTAAAGAAAGTCGGCACCCCGTCCAAACCACAGAGAAAAAATTACAGAAGACGATGTCTGTCTTCCACATTTAATGACTATTTAATCAATCTTACTAATAATAATAATATTCGCACAAAACAATATGACAAAAAATTGGTGACACGGAATGACTCGAGTATGTTTTTATTTCCAACTGATGAAAATGAACTGAAGAAGGTTATGAAATCGCTAAGAAACGTCAACTCTATTGGCTACGATGAAATATGTACAAAGGTAATAAAGGCTTGTACTGAGGAGCTGGCCCCGTTGTTAACACAATTAATCAATAGTTCACTAGAGAAAGGCGTTTTTCCTCCCACTTTGAAAATATCCCTGGTTACACCAATTTTTAAAAAAGGGGACAGGGATAACATTGAAAACTACCGACCAATAACATTAATTCCAATTTTGTCAAAAATTTTCGAAAAAATAGTGCAGGTTAGGCTTACTTCTTTTATTTCTAAACACAAAATCATAAGTATGGAGCAGCACGGATTCCAAAGTGGGAAGTCGACAACACTGGCATGTTTCTCTATGATAAAAAAAATATCTGTTCATATGAGTAATAGAGTCCCAGTTTCAGCGATTTTGTTTGACATGAGCCGAGCATTCGATTTCGTTTCCCATAATATTTTGATGGAAAAACTTGAAATGTACGGCATTCGTGGTACGGCACATGACTGGATTAAATCGTATTTGAGTGAACGAACCCAGTCGGTCGTAGTATATAACTTCAACGATTCCCTAGAATACGTGCCTTATAATTCGGATTATAAAACCAACAAATGCGGTGTTCCCCAAGGAAGCATATTGGGTCCTTTGCTGTTCCTTATTTATATCAATGATCTGCCAAAAGTAACGGATTATCCGTGCACATTATTTGCAGATGACATTTCATTTATAATTCATGAGCAAATACATTCTAACTACGAACAAGATATAAATGGAACTGTAAATACAGCAGTAAATTGGCTTGAAAGTAACAATTTAGTTGTCAACGTAAATAAAACAAAATATATACAATTCTATAACAGAAATAAAAGACCCCAAAAACTACAAATAAAATGCTGTAGTAAAACTATAGCAGAGACACATGCAGCCGTCTTCCTTGGTATTACCATTGACTCTCAGTTAACGTGGAATCAACACGTTGAGACAGTCTGCAAAAAAATCAATAGATTTACGTACGCGTTGTACCGATTAACGCAGTTATGTGATCAAAAGACAGCTATCACCGCGTATCATGGGTATGTGTGCTCGACTTTACGATATGGACTATTACTGTGGGGGAATTCTAGTGAACTAAACCGGTGTTTCATTATACAAAAGAAATGTTTACGAGCTATTTGTGGAGCGGGATCAGTGGAATCCTGTAGACCAATTTTCAAAAAATTGCGATTGCTTACGCTTCCTTCAATATATATTCTAGAGACTTGTCTATTCGTAAAAAAGAATCTTGGTTTATATCAAAAGAACCATGAGATATGTTCATTTAACACCAGGTATCCAGACAAACTTGTACCGTTACGAAATAGAACTGTCTGTTTTGCTAGAAACAGCTTCAACATGTCTGTCAAATTATACAATTTCTTGCCTAGACATATAAGAAACCTACCTGACCATAAATTTAAGGCTACGCTCTCTGACATATTATGTAAAAATTGTTTTTATAGTTTGGACGAATTCTTTAAATATAAATTTTAATAATTATTTGACATTGTAACTAAATTATATCATGATGACATATATCGTATCTAATTAATTTCGATTTTAATTGTTTAACTAATGTTCTTAACTTCATTTACATTTGCATGCTGTTGTTGACGGCTGTATAGGAGATTCTTATTTTATGTAATATTACCATCCATTGTACCCTATTCAAGCAAATAAAATATCTTGTATCTTGTATCTTGTATCTGATGGCCGTGTGATGCTGGCTAAGAATAGCATCACCCCATTTCTTTCCTGCGGGTGTCGTAAGAAGCGACTAAGGGACTCGAGGATGTGTATTGCAATTTTAGGCGATAGGCTGACAACGACAGTAAGAGATTTTCCGAATGACCCTCAAATTTTTGTCAGACGTGGCATAATAGGCTTTGTTTACGGCCGTTTGTGCCCACAAGGGATTATAGGCGTGATATGTGTGTATTTGTTATTACAAAAAAAGTAATGCAGTGTCTAAGTTGATTGACAACGTCAAATAGTATGTGAAAATAATTTTATCAGGTTCTAAATTTCTTAAAATAAGAAGGTTAATCGTTATTTTTTTAATATTATATGCTTTATACATTTGTCAAACAGAAAAGTTTATGTTTGTACCCTGTGTTTTGTACGTAATGCTTCGTGACGTCACTATGCACTACTTTCGTACAAAAAGTAGTTTTATAAAGGTAGGTCTTTGACTACCTAGTAGTGTTCTAAATAAAATAAGTGATTTTTCAGCCGTTTACGCTCTGTCTACTCTGCAAGGCATATAGGCGTGATATATGTATGTATATTTATACTGTGTGATGTCGGATTAGAATTGGACATACATACATTAACAGCTACAACAGTCCAGTCCACTGCTGAACGTGGGCTTCAATGTAATGTAATTTTGCAATCCTTTTTGGGCTTCAGTTTAGGTTTAAAGATATTTTTATTGCTCAAAGAGCACCTACACAGGTATAATCTAATGCAGTTACTTATAATTACAATAAGTGATTTGCTAGATCTATTAAAGAATTCAAATGTTGACCTACTGTTATTTAATTTCCTTGCTTTAAAAAAATACATAAGTTGGTGTTTTACTTTATTTTTGAAAATACTTATCGAGTTATTAGATAGCCGTGTGATGCCGGCTTAGAATAATATCACCCCATTTCTTTCCCGTGGAAGTCGTAAGAGGCGACTTAGGGACTTGAGGGTGTGTATTGTAATTTTAGGCGATGGGCTGACAACCTGTCACTATGGCAATACACAATTTTTCGAATTACCATCAAATATTTGTCAGACGTGGCGTAAATGTCCGTTTTTTGCGACCGTCAACGCTCTGCTTACCCCGCAGGGGATTATAGGCGTGATATGTGTATGTATGTATGTGTATGTTATTAGATGGTAGGTTATTAAAGAGTTGGACCCATTTGAAGTTTAATTCTGGTGCAGTATCCAGAGTTCCCTCTACAGTGAATGTTCACTCTGAGCTATGAATAGATTGCTTTAAGATTGCCCGTCGCTGAGAATGCCCGACGCTACTTCTATTTTTATTTTTAAATTTTCCTACACTTATTTCCTTATCTCGTTGGGCTGAAAGAAATGAAAATACAAATAAACGTTTCAGTACTTTTAATAGAATGTATATTTTTATTAAAATGTGGTAACAAACAGAAACAAATGAACAAAATTAGATTATGAAAAAGCAAGCAAATATTGTAATAAATATGATTAACTTTGTACTTCTGCGATAATTTAATTTTCGAACCTACAGTAGAAGGATTTTTGTAACGAGTACAGTGACATTTTTTGCAACGACTACAGAAGTTACCTAAAACTTTACTCTTGTTTTTTCGAAAATGGCGAAAGTGGGCCTTCTGTGTAGAAATCTTTGAGCACATACTCTTTTCTGTAGAGCTTATTACGGTTTCAATGACTACAGAAGCAACTCGGGACTTTTAGGTGGTTTTGCGTATTTTTTAGTATACGGTATTTTGGCGAAATGAGTTTACGATATGCCATACAAAACCGGATACCATGGCACACATCACCGCATCAATTGAAAAGTTGCCATGCCGTTGCCGTGTGATGCCGGCTTAGAATAGAATCAACCCAATACAATCCGTGGGGATTGTAAAAAGCGACTGAGGGATAAATGCATCCAGGGAATGTGCTGCAGCGTTCCCTGTTAAAGCAATATCTTGCACTGCGCTCGGCAATCCGCTTGAAAAGTGCAATTTCCAGCAGTGGACAGTTGTGGCTGTTAATGTAAAGGCTGCCACTGTATACCGACTGTCAAGAACCGCAATATCATCCAAAATGAACGCGATTCCCCGAGTGAGCCTTCTGTAAAGTTTAAACATATCTACTCTATGGAGCTGATTGCTCTTTCTAGGCTTGTGGTTGTCTTCACCTGACGCAGTATGTTAATGTCGGTATGTCTCAAGGAAAAACAACCTACGAGATCGTTCTACGCAGTGTTAATTGAATTTTCGTTCGTATTACGCTTGTAATGACTACAATTGTTACCCTATAGTTAAGGCTGCTCTTACACGCATCACATAATTTTACGGTATCGTGTCAGTTTGGTTTTACTATCAATATTAAGTTAAGTGAAATCGGTCGATGAATTGGCGAAAGGAGTTCATACAAAATCCATATATAATGCTTTAGCTGTTATCCGCGGCGTTGCCTTCATAAGTAGATAAAAACTATCCTATGTGTTAATCCATGTTACCTTTTATGTGTGCCAAATTTCATTATAATCGGTTAAGTAGTTTTTGCGTAAAGAAGTAACATAAAATACAAACTTTTGCATTTATAATATTAGTACATGCATGGCCGTATCATCGTGCGGATGTCACTTGGTGCCAAAAGCCACAGTATTGTACGGTAGGTTGTTACTTTTGAAAATGGCGAGAGTGAACCTTCTGTAATTATTTTATTTATACAAATATTCTGTGGCAGCTGATTCACAAGCTGATTGCTCTTTCTAAGCTTGCGGTTGTCTTCGCCTAACGCAGTATGTTAATGTCGGAAGTTTAATTTACATAATATATGTTCCTACAATTTACATACTCACACTCGCGGGTTGTTCCATAAAGATCCAATCTGATGATCTTGGTATATACAGATTCTTGTTTGTTGTCAGAGATATTGTTAGATGTTTTTCTGGTCTTTGTACATACATATATCAGGTCTATATTCCTTGTGTGGTAGGCAGAGCGTAAACGGCCTAAAATGGACATTAACGCCACGTCTGACAAACATTTTGAGGGTCATTCAGAAAAGTTTGTATCATCGTAAAGACAGACTGTCAGCTCATCGCCTAAAATTGCAATACACGCATAACTCTCGTGTCCCTTAGTCGTCTCTTATAAAAGGAAAAGAAATGGTTATGCTGTTCTAAGCCAGAACCAGAACTTATCGAGTCTTTTCCTTAACTAACTCCTAAGTATAAGATAATATAAAAGGCTTTGTCAGGCAAAAAACTAGTATTAGAAGTCATGTTTAGTCTTTTTTGAAGCATTTTGGATTTGCTTTCTTTGCCTTACCTTGCTATAGATATTTTCTATACTTCAAACTTTTAGTGAAATTTCGTACTCCATAGAAAATCCATAGTTCGTTAGACTAATCCAAGTACGGCCATCCAACTTACACGAAACTCAACTGAGACGATTTTCAAATAGCGGATTACCTTGCTGTAGAGATAAAACTGTGAGTCTGAATCAATGCGTCACACTGAAATTCGCAGGTACAGTCAAGATCACGCTCGGTTAGAAACTCGGACCACCAACATTACTTTCAACGCGAACGGCATAAGAACGGTCCTATTATGGCGTGTGACAGGAGTAATGTTAATAGGCAGATTAGAGGGGTGCAGGTGGTGTCGGGAAAAGGGTTGCTACCCTGACTGGTCCACCTAGATAGGACGGCCAATGTGGCGCAATTGTAGTGCGACTGCCTGCGATGCAAAGGTTCCGGGTTCGATTCTCAGTGGGGCACTCACATAGTTGTTATTTATCTCTTTGTGAATTTGTTCCGCTGGTTAGGACATTGCAGGCTGAACTTCCGGATTGTCCGAAAAGACAGCTGGTTCCGTGCTTCGGAGGGCACGTTAAGCCGTCGGTCCTGGTTGCTGTCTATGATTACTTAGACGGCGATCGTTACACAACCATATCAGAGGCCTACTACTGGTTGTAGGCGGTTGAAAAACTATGACATCAGGTTTCATAGAGTCGTTGGACGAACCTCTTACGCTTCTTACCTCTTCGCTTGGGTCGAATTTTGCAACAAAAAGATTTGTATGAGACTTAGAGGACACATGTGTCCTTTTACGAGCAGAAGGGCACCGGAAAAGAAGACCTGGATAGAAATTGAAAGTTGTATATATGCGGTGTGCGGTGAAACACTTCGATACCGCGTTTCAGGCCTATTGTTCTCTACCAATCTGTCACATGAGTGTTTTTTATAGTAGCTCCTTGCGGTCGCTACAGTACAAAATCTCAAATTGTCTAACCTAGCCTGAGCTTGACTGGACTTTTACAAACTTTTACGACATCAGTCGAGACATAGAAGTGATGCTATTCCAATCCGACATAAAATAACGAACTAAAAATGCTGACTTAATTTTATTTATACAATTTATTAATGTAGGAATACATGTATACAACTCTGTTGACACAATCACAGTCAGGTGTAGATTTAAAGCCCCGGGGCTAAAATCATAGGGTCCACAACTAAAAAAAAAACTGTTGACACATTAGGAATTTATAAGTAGGTAGTTAGGTATAGATATTCTTCTAGGAGAGCAGGCCTGCAGTTATCTCGGCCAACGGCTAAGCTTGGCCAAAGGGGGAACGCTGCCTGTGTACTGGGTACCACGTCTCATAGGAGCGCACCTCACGACCTTTTTTTTTAGCTTAAATTTAGATTCGTCACTATATTTAAGTTTAATGAAATGACTTTATTCAATGTAGGATAGTATTATCACTTATTGATGTGATGATCGGTCATTGTCAAAAAAAGAAATTAGCATTACGCAATTTTCTTTTTTTTATAACAATTTTGTATTGTCTTAATAGAAAACCGGCTCGGGCTTTAAATGAAATGAAATAACTTTGAAATGAAATGAAATTTTAGTTTTTTTGAAATTTTAATTTAGTCCCGTTAAGCTTAGTATTAATAGTTCTTTGTTCTATTATATTACCGGTACAAAAACCATTTGAACTAGTAAACAAGAAAAAAAAGAATAAGATAATTAAGTAAAAAATTTGGAGCCGTGTGGAACAGACCGAATCTGCGACGAATATGTTACCGTATTCGCTGATTTGAATAATAGGTACATTTCACTTCAGCTATCCACATTCTGTGTCGTGTTATGCCGGCTTAAAATAGCATCACACCATTTCTTTCTCGCGGGTGCTGTAAGAGGCGACTAAGGGACTCGAGGGTTTCATATGTACCTATTACAATTTTAGGCTGGCAGGCTAGCATACTGTAACTATAGCGATACAAGATTTTTCTAAAACGACCCTTAAATATTTATGAGACGTGGTGTAAATGTGCGTTTTTGTAACGGTTGTTAAAGCTCTGCCTACCGCGCAAGGGATAAAGGCGTGATATGTGTATGTATGTCTCCAGATGCTATGAGAATACTGGAATATGTACCACTAACATAGCCTTTTTTTGTGTGGGACAACGAGTCGTTCAAGGACCCGATGCACCTTGGTGTCAGAGTTATTCAACCACCTACTACTAGTATTAGGCTTCTGACATGGTTGTGAAACGACTGCCTCGTCTAAGTCATCGTAGAAAGCAACCGGGGCCGACGGCTTAACGTACCCTCCGAAGCACGGATCCATCTTTATTTTCGGACAATCAGGTGGTTCAGCGTGCAATGTCCTAAGCAGACTGGGAACAAATTCACAAAGTGCGTAACGGTTCATAACGGATGCGTCTGTCAAGTCGTTTAACTGACGTAACTGTTAATGCACGGACTAAGAATACGCAATTTCCTTTCGTCTGACAGACGCATGCGTTAAAAATACGCAGCGATAGACGACGAGTAGGAGAGCTGCCTAAGGATAATAAAATAAATTTAAATACAATAAAATTACTAACTATAGATACGTCCGCTTTTAATTATGAGCATATGTGTAGAATACTTGTTTAAAGTACTACATCATGAATACCATGTTTAACAAACCCCACTGGCGTAAAAACACAGTTATTCGTGTGAAATAATTAGTTTTGCGCACAGAACTATGATTAAAGCTACGGAAACCAGACTGAAATTACAACAGAATATATCATTTTATCCTTTTTTTACTTATTGCTCTATCAAAGCGCTGAAAAAGGATACATTTAGGTTATTCGTATCGTCAAAGAAGGTTGTCACAAGTTTGTCAGAATTCAGTTGTCATAATCGATATACTTTGACACATCGCCAGTAGTTTTAAACAAAGCGCTAGAACTACACAAAGTTTACTTTATTTCCAAAATTTCATGATTTAAAGGACTCCAATGGCAGGGACTCCATTTTGGTCGGTTAAAACTGATGACATGCACGAAAAAACTAAAAACAGTCAGTCTTTTGCATTTTGCTTATACTTGCATAGTGCTAATGAAGCCAAATTGAATAAGATACAGTTATTTCAACATCCTGTAAGATCTATTACACAAGATACGGTTTCAGCATTTTGCGTGGAACCGGGACATTACGCTAGGCAATTAAGAAATAGATGGCGGTAGAACAAAAATAATTTATATTCAAAATAGTGACGTTTAACACCTTATAGTCATCCGTGACCACGGGCTCTGTAAAGAGCTCGAAACGTAGGAATTGTAAAATCCAAATAAACACAACTTAAATCCGTTTAAAATTGTTTTGTTGTGATAGTTATTTTCCTTCGTCTTAAAGTAAAATATTGTTTTTTATTATTATTATTAAACGAACAAGTATCACTCATGATGTGGGTTTACGCAACTTTTTAATATTTTATTTTGTAGAGAGTTTTAAAATATTGTGTTGATTCTATAGCTTTAGTCAAAGTTCTGTGGTTTTGCGCGTGACACCAGTGAATCAGAGAGACGGTGACCCTCATTATAACTGTAGTGGACCCATTACGACTGTAGTGGACTCATTTAAACTCTGATTTGTGCCTGTCTGGGTGGGGCGAGAGGCTAAATAGAGAGTAGGCATGTTTTTGGAATGTTGTACCTTAATTTGTAGCTTTTTTGGCACTTATTATGCTAGCCTAGATAAAATGAAACACACAAAATTTATACTGAAAAATACTGAAAAATCTACGAATTTGGTAGTCCTCCTGGTGTTATGAAATAAACTATTTCAATTTCTTCATGCTCTCCACAGATAATAAAGCAGGTCGAGCAAAAAAAAGGACTTAATACATACAAAAAATAACAGAATATGAAAACGTACACATACATACACACATTCACATATCACGCCTTTAATCCCTTGCCGGGTAGGCAGAGCTAACGGCCGCAAGAAACGGACATTTATGCCACGTCTGACAAATAATTGAGAGTTATTTGGAAAATTGTGTATCGCCATAGTGACAGGTTGTCAGCCCAACGCCTACAATTGCAATACACACCCTCGAGTCCCTCAGTCGCCTCTTACGACTCCCACGGGAAAGAAATGTGGTGATGCTATTCTAAGCCATGTAAATATAAATTGATAAAATAATACATACCTACATTAATATTCTGACAACCTGAGCTGCAAACACTCCTTTTCAAAGCAGAACTCATGATATATTAGAACACAACTAGAAACGGACTTTATAATCAGCAAAATCCGATACAAATAAAGAAAAATATAAAAAAGATGCGCGTTCCCCGCTTCTTTTCACTCCAGAATTGCAATATTCATACCTGAAATATTGCTGCCAAACGTCACTCTATTCCCAAGGCTTAAGAGCTACAATCACACAGCAACATCATTTCATATCAACGGCACGAGAGACGAATAAAAAATTGCGAAATAAAAACCGAGCAAAAATAAACTTTAAGCACATTACTCTAGCGCGTAGATTCCTTTATATCTCAAAACTGGGTTGAATTTTGCTCGGAACTATGATATACTATATTTGACTTTACGATGATGTTTTAAGGTGCAATTTCGTTCAAGCTGTTTAAGCTTTTAGTGACATCTGTTGCTTGCGGCTACTGTCTAATTTAATTACAGACAAGTCATTATTTAGCAAAAAATAAACCGCCTTTGCAGTTGGAGAACCAAACCAACTGATTGTCCAAAAAGAAATGGTTCCGTGCTTCGGAGGGCACGTTAATCCGTCGGTCCCGGTTGCTGTCATGATTACTTAGACGGCGGTCGTAACACAACCATGTCAGAGGCTTACTAGTGGTAGTAGGCGGTTAAAAAACTCTGACACCTGGGTTCATCGGGTCGTTGGACGACTCGGTGTCCCACACGAAAAGAGAAAAAAGAGTTGGAGAATTCAATAGTCCTGTATACAGGGTGTAAGGGACAGCCTTTCGAATACTGATACCTGGTGCATGCAGACAGACCATGAAACTGAACATCTTTCCCATATGAACATAATTATGTCATGACAATAATATTTTGCGTTTCCTTAATAACTCAAATCAGCTGATCCGAAATTTTGTATGGGAGGGCCAAATTTCTATTGACCTTAGTTCCTTGGGGAAAGTTGTTTCTTATCACAAGTCCGTTTTGAGTTTTCGCTATCGACTACAAGTAGAATTGCACCCTAGTTGTTAAGAAACATTCAAAATCAATAAACTAGGTTCTTCTCTTCTCCTAAAAGAAAAACTGTTCCTGTTATACTTTGCTCTCGAACTGCTCTGTTTTCTATTTCTATTTCCTCCATCCAATGATTGTCTGGAAGAGATGGCTTTAAGCGATAAGGCCACCTTTTCGCATTTTAGCTTAAAATGTTCGTATTACTTGTAATGTTTATTTTTTACTATAAAGTTACTTACTTACTTACAAAAACTACACATTTTAAGCTCAGAAGCCTAGTATATCAAACATTTTAGAATTCCAAGTATGCTACATACGGGTGAATAGAACCCTCTTTTTGTAATCGGTTAAACATGATGGTCTCTTGCGAACGTTCCACGGGCTTGTGCGATAAAGGGCTATGAAACAGTTTAATTTTGAATATTTCTTAAGGGCTCGGTTGAATAAACGATGGCATTTGAATCACAATGGCTTCAGTCGGGCGAAATTAAAAGACAGCTCTTTTTTATCATTTTTTGTGTGGTTTTATCAAAACAGACTTAATGAAGAAAGTTAACAATATTTAAGTATAAGGTGAAAAAATTACATTGGTTTTGATTTCATTTCGGGATCCGTATATAATGTTCAGCTATTCGTCAGACTCAAGGCTTTTATATGTTTTGCAATGTAGATGACAGACTGACAAGTAATACACGATTTTTCCAAAACAGCCCTTAAATATTTATTAGGTGTTGCGATATCTGTATTTTGACATATTATACCCCGCAAGGGATAAAGGCGTGAAACGCAGAGAACCATGGCGTAATCTATAGAAACAACACAATATTTTACTGTTAGTGCGCACGATAATGACTTTATCTTATTCAGTTTTGCTCCATTAGCATATGCGAGGATAAGCAAGATGCAAAAGACTGACTGTTTTTATTATTTTCGTGCATGTCACCATTTTCAACCGGGTAAAATGGAGTCCCTGCCATTAGAGTCCTATAAACCAAACAATTTTAGAAGTAAAATAAAAACTCTTAGTAGTTTATAGTTCGCTTTGTTCAAAACTACTGGCGATGTGTCAAAGTATATAGGTAGTTAACTGAATTCTGACGTATAGTAAATGAACTAGTGACAATCTTCTAATTGGCGATATAAGTGATCTGTGTTGGCGATAAACATAATCTAAATGTTTTTAGCGCATTGAAAGTGCATTAAGTAAATATAGGGTAAAATCACAAAGTAAGTATTGGCGGCTGCGCGCCGAATACAGAGAGCTCACTTCAAGCAAACGTCACGAAACTCTCAACAATTTGACACGCCGCCGTTTACAAGGAAATCCAAACCAATCCAAACACACTTGTAGTCAAGTGTCAACCGCGTTTGGTGCGGACGTGCAAAATGGCTTCACGCGAATATAAATACGTAATAAGTAGGTTTTTTAGAATACGATGTGATTTGTACAATGTTCCTATAATATTTTGTACCAACTTAAATAAAAACTTGCTTTCATAAAGAACAAACAATATTAATAACTCTAATCAGTATATTTTTTTATAATGTGATTTAAAAACAACTTTTCATTTTGATGTAAATACACATATCACGTCTATTATCCCTTGCGGGTTAGGCAGAGCGTAAACGGCTGCTAAAACGGATATTTACGCCACGTCTGACAAAAATTCGAGGGTCATTCGGAAAATTGTGTATCGCCATAGTGTCAGGTTGCCAGCCCATCACCTAATACTGCAATACACACCCTCGAGTCCCTTAGTCGCCTCTTACCACTCCCACGGGCAAGAAATGGGGTGATGTCTCAGTCTCAACAGCCCCAGAGCAGTTATCTACCTACTCGTCATTGCCCATTTCATAATAATTGTGCTATGTATGTAGCACTACGTAATGTAAATACAGGGAGAAAGGGTATATCAAGCCGGAAGGAGGTCAAAGTGGGAAATGGGGAAAGTTGTTCAGTTTCATGAGCACCTTTCGGCTTGATATAGCCTTTCTGTTACTCCCGGTATGTTTAGGTAGGTACCTATTCCATTAAATAAAATCGGTAAGAAAACTGTGGCAGCCCTTGCCGAAAGCGGAAATAATCGAAAAAAGGGCCGAGTGATCCTTCTGTACATTCTCTATTTTGTGGTAAAATGATATATTCTGTTGTTATTTTAGTCTGGTTTCTATAGCTTTAGTCATAGTTCTGTGGTACCCACATTTATTATTGTTATCAACCAAAAAGCAGTAATCAAACAAAGCTTAGCGCTTTATAATCAACGTCACTCACTCCACTCACTGATTGCCGTAATTATTGTTTTGAGTGGGTTTCGGGGTGATTGCCACACGCGACGCGCCGCATTCGGGGGCGAAACGAAGTAACTTTACCCTCAAAAATACTCCGAAATTACATGCCGTGTGATTAACCTGGCCGTGGCAGTGCCTTTTTTTATAATCCCGCCCGAGCCGGTTTTCTATTTACTTCTAATTTCTTTTTTTTTACAGTGACGGTTTATGACTTCAGTAAGTGATAATATTATCCTACATTGAATAAAGAATTTCAATTTCAGTCGGTTAGGTTAATGAGAAACTTTCTAACATAGCTTTAGCCGCAAAAACACTCTTCTCTGTGGGACACCGAGTCGTCCAACGACCCGAGGAAGCCTAGTGTCAGAGTTTTTCAACCGCCTGCTACTACTAAGGTGGTCTATTTCGCCTCGATGAGACATGGTACCCAGTTATCTGGCAGCGTTCCCCCTTTTAAGAGCACTTTAGGAGGTTATACTGTTTACAGGTTTTGGGAGGTTTTACTGTTCAATATACACGTTTATTTTACTAACAAAATTATGGAAATATACATACATACATACATAAATCACGCCTATATCCCTTATGGGGTAGGCAGAGCGCTAACGGCCGTTCAACGGATATTAACACCACGTCTGACAAAAGATTATGGAAATATGTTCAAAAATAAATATTTAAATAAATAAGTGGTATCGAATGCTATCCTACATTGAATAAAGTTAACTTCATTTCATTTCGATGTTACGGGACTTTTTAGTAAACTATAACCGCAATACATACATAACACGTCTATTTTCCAAATCATTCTCTTAAATGGAAGTATGGCATTTTGGACCTAATTTTATTACATACGAGATTTTTTTAAATTCTATGCTGAAAATATCAAACATTGCCGATTGTAGGTTCCGTTCAAATTGGATGGAAGCTTATAGAAGTACATTTACAGACACAACAGTCCTCTGCTGGACATAGGATTGGGGGGTATTGCCATACTTGCCACGCTTGGCAGGCGGATTGGCAAGCGCAGTGCAATAGGTTGCATTTACAGGGAACCCTGCTGCCTATTCCGAGGATTACTTTATTCCTTAGCCGCTTTTTACGACACCCACGGGTGATGTTATTCTAAGCCGACATTACATCGTTAGCTTACCAATGAGAAATATATAGGACGAGATTTTACTAGTGACCGATAGCGAAAAATCTAGACGGGCTGGTGATAAGGAACAACTTTCCCTAAGTATACATATATTCCCTAAGTATATATTCATCTAGATAATGTAAATATTTTAGGTATTTTATATAATTTATAAAAATTGACGTATTATGTAAGTAATAAATATGACCTTGTTTTCCTGAGATACAGGGTAATCCTAGTTCAGGCTAAATTGTAATATTTAAGTACTTCTAAGTAATTTTACTATAAATGTAAATACTGACATTAAGCTTTTAAATAAATTATTCTATTCTATTCATATATTTCAAATACATAGGTTGAAATGTACATAGGTCAAAACTTAAGCTGTTCAGCAATTTTGTATGAGATGTCCAATTATATTTTTTCATATTTTGACCTGCGCTTCCTGGGAAAAATTATTACTTATCAATAATAGTCACTTGTGAAATTTCACCCTTTAAACTATTTTTCTTAGTGTACATATATTATATTTTTGGATTTGGAATGTTATTTATAAAACTGTTGTCTATTGAAAAAAGCAATTTTAATGTAAATTGCTACTTAAGCTTTTAATTAAAATTAATTATCCAGCCTCCCTTAGCACTGTGAACTTGTATTATCTAAATAATTATAAACTTAATTGAACTAATTAGTCGAACTTTATTGCGACCGATTAACAATCAAATTAACTTTATTGGTAATGCTAAATTAACTAATTAAATTTTCAAAAGCGATCATAATGTACGTCATAAGCGCGCTTAAAATCGTAATTAATTTCTAATTGGTCTGGGCAAATTTTATGGAAATTACAAAACATATAAGGTGTAAAATAATTGAAAATATTTCAAGGAGTGAACCAGCTCATAAAACTGAACAACTATCCCCAGGATCATAGGTTGGGATGTGAAAAAAACTTAGGACCTCCCATACAAAATGTTTCAGTCGGCCGGGTTAATTTGTATGGGAGGTAATTTTTTTCATATTTCGACCTACGAGAAAGTAATTTATTTTCATGGGCCCTTAAAATATAAGCAACAAATATTTTTACATCCTCTATATCAGGCTAATTTAAGTACATAAACCTATATAATAGTGGTAAAATAAATACATACATAAACCACGCCTATATAGGATATCCCTTACGTGGTAGGCAGAGCGTTAACGGCCGTAAAACGGATATTAACACCACGTCTGACAAAAGTTTGAGAATCAATCAGATAACTGTGTATCACAATAGTGATAGGTTGGGTTACTATCCGTACTAATATTATAAATCTGAGAGTTTGTGTGTGTATGTTTGTTACCTCTGCACGCTCAAACGGCTTGACCAATTTGGATGAAATTTGGAACACAGGTAGAGTATAACCCGGAATAACACATATGCCACTTTTTACCGCGGAAAAACAACTATTACCAAGGGTAAATGAGTGGCAGCGGGTGAAACCGCTGGGCGGAAATCTAGTAGCATAGTAAAATAAATACGAAGGTAAACAAAATATAAATAAAAAAAAAACAAGGGGATTTAAAATAATGGTTCCCTCACACCACCTTGTATCGTGGGCAACCAAAGCACACATAAAAAACAATATTTTGCACATACATACAAACATACACTGTCTAATTCCAAGCTAAACTCCCGCAGTGGAAGCGATTTACACAGGTAAATTTCTAGTAAAATACCAGGAGTTCAACTGAAGGCAGACAATGGCCGCGTTACGCAGCGCTAAATAGCATACGCTGCACAATATAGCAGCGCATACTATGAATTAAACGTGAACCTAAATCTATTTAACTTAATTAAGTTGAGTGAAATTGGCAAATGATGTGTTCTGACCTTTACATAACTCAATTCTGTAGTAAATACCGTCTGCCGATCTGGCGTTACGTCACACGTATAAGCACTAGATTATAAGTAAGTACCTCCAAATTATATCACCCCACGAATTCCGCAATTCGTACTAAGGAGTCACAATGATAATGGTACAACAAATATGACTAAAGGGAACACACCATTAACACGAAGAAACAGTTTTATACTAAAACAACTAGGTTTAACACATACAGTCAACGTGCCGGCGCAAATGCATAAAATACCCAACGGAGAAAGGAAGTTCAGGGAATGGATCAAATAGGGATTCCGTTGGTACTTACAGGGCTGGGTGGAAAAGATATCGACACCCAGCATTCCACTACAGCCTTGGCGCGTTATTCACTTCAAACCACTCACAGCTTCTGTTCGTATTCCACTTTGATATTAGTCATTACGCGTGACCCAACCCGAATTTGGGCCGTACAAACGCGGGCCAATATGGCCACCTGATGCCTATTCAACGCGACGCTCACGTGGAAGACGTCGAGACATCCAACAATCACTAAGCCTGGCATTCCAGTACAACCCAGGAGAAACGCAATAATACGATGCATCAACACGCGCGATCTCAAATTGAATCGTCCATTACACGCGGCATCACAAAACGCGTGGCGGGAAATCCGCACAATACGCGATACCCTCCCGTCCGAACGGTTTTGAGTGACTGGTAGTGCGGTGCAGAAATCACCGCTTGGCGCCTACCAGGCGGCCCGCGCGCACGCCGCCACCCTCGCCCCGCGAGTGAGAAAGGGACAAGATATGCCCAGAGCGATGCGTGCGGGCGAGCATCGCGGCGTATTCATAGACCGTCATTAATACCTAACTTACCCCAGCATAGCAACGCTAAATTAAACATTCACCCGCCCTAGGCCGAATCCCTTAGGCCTATTCACTACTGGGGAGACGAGATAGCGTTGCTATTGCTCGCTTAAGAACTGAATCCCCTACCTGAACTGTCGCGACTCGAGGAGTGCCATCACTACCTGGGAACAAGTTGAGAATGCGCCCTCTGCGCCATCGCAGTGGCGGCAGGTTGGCATCCTTAACCAGAACGAGATCTCCGATGCGAGGGGGTTCAGTTCTGTCCGTCCACTTAAGGCGTTGCTGCAGAATGTGCAAATACTCAAGCGACCATCGCTTCCAAAAATTCTGAGACATTTGCTGCAGCAACTCATAACGCGTCAAACGATTGCTACTGACCTCTGTGTAGGGGTACTCTGGCAAGGCGTTAAGTGGTCGGCCAATTAAGAAATGCCCTGGTGTCAGGGCCTCCAGATCATTCGGATCTGAGCTAAGCGGACACAAAGGACGTGAATTGAGAACGGCCTCAATTTTACAAAACACGGTCGCTAGCTCCTCAAAGGTTAATATCGTTAAACCTATAACGCGCATCAAATGCGTCTTAGCGGACTTTACAACCGCTTCAAATATACCACCCCAGTGGGGGCATCCTGGTGGATCGAACACCCAGTTAATGCCCTGACGGGAGAGGCTCGTGCCGATAGCTTCCTCGTTTTCCGATAAAAACGTTATAATTTCTTTCATACATCGATCAGCGCCCTTAAAGTTGGTACCACAGTCCGACCTGATCAGCGCTGGTCGCCCTCTTCGCGACACAAATCTATCTAAAGCTGCTAAGAAAGCCTCCGTAGTGAGGTCGGCCACGAGTTCCAAGTGGACGGCCTTGGTTGCTAGGCACACAAACACGCACAAATACGCCTTGATTGACTTCGCGTTGCGAAGGCGTGATGCCTTTACCATAAAAGGCCCCGCAAAGTCCGTTCCCACACCCGCAAACGTCCAGGCTTCCGTCACCCGGTCCGGTGGGAGGTCTCCCATCTGAGGTTGCATTGTGGCTGCCTTCAACCGATAGCAAGGCAAGCACCGAAACACAATGCTCCGTACCGTACGTCGTCCAGACAAGATCCAAAACTCGCGCTGCAGAATAGCCAAAAGTGCATTGCAGCCCGCATGCGAGTTTTTCTGGTGACGATCCCTAACTATAAGTTCTACCAAAGGTCCCTTCTTTGGGAGTAACAGCGGATGCCGTGCTGAAAAGGGCAGGTTAGCGTTCCGAAGTCTACCTCCAACCCGGAGCATTCCATGCTCGTCCACGAACGGGTTGAGGCGCACAAGACCTCCCTTCAGCTTTCCACGGCCATCCCTGAGCAGCCTGGCCTCTTCCTCAAAATGTTCCGCCTGGACGACCCTAACCAATAAACTTAGAGCCGCATTCCGCTCCGCAGGCGAGAGGACAGGTGCCAAGTTCCGTTCTGCTTGAGGTTTTCTACAGTTGTTCACGAACCGTTTGATCCAACCTGTCACCCCTAGAAGTTTGTCGAGGGAGCTGTATCGTTCCAGCAAGAAAGCCGCACTAGGCTTAGGTACGATCTGCCCTACGTTCACTCGCAAACCTCGATCAGGTGGCCCAAGCGGCGACCCGCACTCATTGTATGGCCATCTCTCAGGTGACTCAGTCAGCCACTGAGGTCCCCACCACAGTGAGTGACCTACCAAATCAGGGGCCCTACATCCCCGTGAGGCGCAGTCCGCTGGGTTCTGTTCTCCCGGTACGTGTCTCCATACCAACGGAGTTTCCGATCCTTTAATCTGTGACACCCGATTTGCCACGAAAACCTCAAGAGTATGTACCGACGTCTGTAACCAGCACAGAACTATCCTACTGTCGGTCCATGCGTACACCGTTTCATCCAAATTGATGGTACCGCGTAGATTACTAGCGACATGATGTAGCAAGCGCGTGAGAAGCGCTGCTCCCGCCAATTCCAACTTTGGAATGGTCCATCTTGTCCTAACCGGAGCCACCTTACTCTTGGCCATAACTAGACGCACGTCTACAGTTCCCGTTGAACTGACTGTCCGCAAATAGACAGCTGCCGCGTACCCTCGCTCCGAGGCATCACAAAACCCATGTAGGGTAGCCTTACATCCCGCCGATGGGAGCAATTTGCGAGGTATGGCGATGCGTACGATCCCTGGTAAGGTGGTCACAAACTTGGTCCAATCATTCAACAGCTCTCCGGAGAGCTGGTCGTCCCAACCCAAGTTTGCTATCCACAACCTTTGCAAGAAGCACTTCGCCATGAACGTCACCGGTGCGATCCACCCGTTAGGATCGAAAGTTCTGGCGATCGTCGATAATACCGAACGCTTCGTCCAAGTCTTCTGCAAAAGGTCTGGCTCGATCTGATACGTAAAGACATCATGCGTTGGCCTATATTGCACCCCTAGGATGCTCAACGTATTTGGATTGTCCGGGTTCTCGAAAAGGTGCGGGTCCTGCTGGAACTCACCTGGCAACCCGGCCAGGAGCTCTGGACAGCTGGACAGCCATTTCCGCAACTCATAACCTCCTGATTCCATGATCGCGATCAGCTCGTCTCGTAGTAGCAGTGCTTGTTGCACGCTATCTGCACCCGTGCAGATGTCATCCACGTAGACGTCGCGATCCAGTACTGCTGCGGCTCGAGGGAATCTTACCCTTTCCTGTGCGGCCAACTCTCGCAGCGTGCGTACTGCCAAAAACGGACTTGGCTTCAGACCATACGTTACCGTGTTAAGCTCATAAGTGACCATCGGCTCGTCAGGGCTCTCACGCCACAAAATCAGCTGGTACCGACGGTCATCCGGGTGTATAATTGTTTGGCGAAACATCATTTTGACGTCTGCGACGAACGCTACTTGGTGCAACCGAAAATCTGTGAGGATGTCCACAATGTCCCGGTTCAACTTGGGACCCGCGTGCAGACACTGGTTCACAGACACACCATTCGATGTAGGAGCAGAACCGTCAAACACTACCCGTATCTTCGCCTCCGGTGACTTCAAAACAGCCAGGTGTGGTATATAGTAATGCTCGACACACCTCCAATCTATGCTGGACACCGACATGTGGCCTAACTCTAGGTACTCCCTCATGAATTCGATATACTTCTGCCGAAGTGCTGCATCTCGCTTCATCTTTCTCTCCATAGCCAGTAGTCTCCGTTCCGCGATCTGTCGCGAACTACCTAAGGAGGGGCGGTTTGGGAGAAATGGCAGCCTGGTAACAAACCTACCTGACGAACTTCGTGCAGTGTTGTACTGATAGAACAGCTCGCACTCGTCATCCTCTGGCTTCCGTCTATCCGCCGTGGGTGGCTCCTCAGACTCCCAAAACCTCTGCAGCACCTCCGACAACACACTACCATAGAGAACCGTATCGCCCTCTGGTAGGTCCTGAGGTCTCCAAACTGGGCCAAAAATAACATACCCCCCTGTGGTATCAACGGCCACTAAACCAGTTTGCTGAAGTACCCGTTTTCTGCCACACCAGAATCTCCCGAGGACGTCTGACCCGAGGAGAACGTCCACCGTACCAGGAGTATCAAATTCAGGATCAGCTAACTCTAAGCCTGTGGTTAACCCTCGTACCGTTGACGGTAACCGAACCTGAGGAAGTTTCCCTACCACTTCATCCAGCACCACTGCTGAGGCATGATAGCTGACCCCTGTACCTGTATTACCTAATGTGAACTCGAAGTTCACCTGACCCCGAACGTCAGGCACATCTACACCTCCAATACCTACAGCCCCATCCGTTGTGGGCCTTATATTTAAGCGTAGCCTACTCACCAGCTTACTAGACACAATACAACCCTGAGCCCCTGTATCTAACAAGGCTCTTACCTGTATGCTGCGGCCACCGTATCCCCATACCCAAATCATTGCCGTAGGCAACAATACCGTAATTGGCCGGGGGGCCGAAGCTGGCGTGTAGGCGGCGATTACCTAGCAGGAATCTAAGCGCGGAGTGTCCGCGTCCTGCGGGGGGGTCCCCTCTCTCCGTACACCTTCGAGTGGGTCCCACTCCTGCTGATAGGGACCTCTGGTCCTGTACGCCATGGCTGGCAGCCTATAGTAACCCTGCGGCAGGCGCGCGTACCGTGGATGCGCCTGTAGCCGCGGGTGCTCAGCCAAGGGGAGAGGCATGCGTGGGTCATGGGAACTCACCATGTTGTTCAGACCCGCCGAGTACTGCATGTACTGGCCCTGGTGTTGGCACCCGCCCGTAGCATCACGTACTTGTGATGGGTGCCCCTGACCTTGGACCTGTGACCACCTACCCTGTTCCGGCACCTGCTGCCGAGGTGGTGACTGTCTCGCGCGTGGTGAAGGGGGCATCACCTGCTGATGTCCCTGGCCTCGTCCCTGAAACCCTGGTGGAAGAGGACTCCTCCTTGGAGGGGGTGGGGAGCGTTGCTCCCGTCTAGGTAGGGCAGACTCCGTCCGCTGACCCGCGTCAGCTCTGCCTCCGTAATCTCCGCTGCGGTTCATGCATAGGAGCTGATGGTGGGCACCCTGGCAGTACCTGCAGTTGGTGCTTGATGGGCACTCTCGCACCTGATGCGGCCCCATACACCTAAAGCACCAACGCCGTTGCTGCACCACACCACGACGTTTCTGCACCCGCTGTGCAGCGAACTCCTCACACGCAGTCACCTGATGCCCCGCCTCTCTGCAGTAGGCACACCTCGATTCCAAATTAGCGACATTGTATCGCCTGGGTGGCCTACTCTTACCGTCTCGCACCTGTGCACCCGGCCGTTCCGGGCGGCGAGCGGCCGCAGACTCCGCGTGAGGCGACTCTCCAAATTGGGCATCTACCCGTCTGCACTCGGCCTCGAGGAAGGACTTGAGCTCCTCGAAGGTCGGGAGGTAATCAGATGTCTTACCTCCGTGTGACTGTTCAAAACGAGCGGCCATGTCGCTCGGCAGGCGGCGCAACAACGTGTGGACCAGGATATAATCATAGCCTGACACCGGCATCCCCTGTCTCTCAAGAGCGTTCACTGCAACGCAGACAGGGTTGAGGACCTTGGCCCTGAGGTCCGTCCCTCGTGTGATGGTCGGCACGGTGAGCCACTGTTCCAGGAGTTGGTCAATCATGAGACGTTTGTTGCTGTATCTCTCGATCAGCAAACCGCGAGCCGTCTCGTAACTTGCATCATCGACTGGTAGATGCTTTACCAGCTCATGGGGCTCACCTTGCAGCTTGGCCATCAATTGTGCCATTTTATATGCCGGCTGCAAGTCAGCGCGGTTATGAATCACACTGTCAAACAGATCCTGGAATCGGGTCCAATCCGTGTAGTCCCCGTGGAAGACCGGAATCGCCACAGCCGGCAGGGGCACTTGCACCCCCGGTCCCCGCGGACCATGGGGTGGGTCCGGCTCCCCAGCTCTACGCCTGGTGATCACAGCAGCCGCCTGCTGGATCTCCTGCCCTATCTCCAGGCACTGGGTCACATTCGCCCGGACCGTAAGTTTGACCTCCTCATCAGGCGTCCCATCAAATAACTCCTCGCATCCAGTGAGGCAATCCAACACCTCCGCGACCCGTTCGTCAATCCGTTGCGCACAAGCGATGAGTGCGTCCTCTCGGTCCCCGCGACCGACCATCGCCTGCTTAGTCGCGAACCACATTAGGTGCGCTCTAATTTTCGCCTGAAGCTGTCTAATTGTGGGAGCCATGGTACCAACCCGAAGTAACACCGAACCTTACAATAAAAAACAATAATAGACAATCGGCCCTGATCCTACCGTTAGGATATCCGCACAGGGTAAACACAACGATAATAACAAGCAATTCACTAATTGATTGGCCCTGATCCTACCGATAGGATATTCTACACAGGGCACACACTACAATCACAATAAATATATTTTTTTTATGTAGGTAGATTAAAAATCTTATACTAAAATAATCTTAAATCTAGTGGTTTTCTGAACCACGCTCTGCTACCAAAAATTGTCTAATTCCAAGCTAAACTCCCGCAGTGGAAGCGATTTACACAGGTAAATTTCTAGTAAAATACCAGGAGTTCAACTGAAGGCAGACAATGGCCGCGTTACGCAGCGCTAAATAGCATACGCTGCACAATATAGCAGCGCATACTATGAATTAAACGTGAACCTAAATCTATTTAACTTAATTAAGTTGAGTGAAATTGGCAAATGATGTGTTCTGACCTTTACATAACTCAATTCTGTAGTAAATACCGTCTGCCGATCTGGCGTTACGTCACACGTATAAGCACTAGATTATAAGTAAGTACCTCCAAATTATATCACCCCACGAATTCCGCAATTCGTACTAAGGAGTCACAATGATATGGTACAACAAATATGACTAAAGGGAACACACCATTAACACAAAGAAACAGTTTTATACTAAAACAACTAGGTTTCACACTTACAGTCACGTCGCCGGCGCAAATGCATAAAATACCCAACGGAGAAAGGAAGTACAGGGAATGGATCAAATAGGGATTCCGTTGGTACTTACAGGGCTGGGTGGAAAAGATATCGACACCCAGCATTCCACTACAGCCTTGGCGCGTTATTCACTTCAAACCACTCACAGCTTCTGTTCGTATTCCACTTTGATATTAGTCATTACGCGTGACCCAACACGAACTAGGGCCGTACAAAACGCGAGCCGATATGGCCACTTGATGCCTATTCAACGCGACGCTCACGTGGAAGACGTCGAGACATCCAACAATCACTAAGCCTGGCATTCCAGTACAACCCAGGAGAAACGCAATAATACGATGCATCAACACGCGCGATCTCAAATTGAATCGTCCATTACACGCGGCATCACAAAACGCGTGGCGGGAAATCCGCACAATACGCGATACCCTCCCGTCCGAACGGTTTTGAGTGACTGATAGTGCGGTGCAGAAATCACCGCTTGGCGCCTACCAGGCGGCCCGCGCGCACGCCGCCACCCTCGCCCCGCGAGCGAGAAAGGGACAACATATGCCCAGAGCGATGCGTGCGGGCGAGCATCGCGGCGTATTCATAGACCGTCATTAATACCTAACTTACCCCAGCATAGCAACGCTAAATTAAACATACACATATCACGCCTATAATCCCTTGCGGGGTAGGCAGAGCGCAAATAGCCGCTGAGAACGGACATTTAAGCCACGTCTGACAAATATTTGAGAATTATTCGGAAAATTGTGTATCGCCACAGTGACAGGTTTAGTCCCTTAGTCGCCTTTTACGACTCCCACGACGACATTATTTTGAAAGAAAGTTCTTCAAAAATACTAAGAAAAAACAGCTTAAAAGTACAAATAACACACGGTAGCTTATTTTTTCTATAGGTACTTTGATGTACCTAAGTACAGTCGGTTGTAGCACATAAGGTACCAGGGGTATTCCAAAAGAACTGAATTATTTTTAACCCGAGCAATATATTTTTTTTGATATGAATATTTATTAGTAGGTAATCACTTATTTTGTGAGAATAAGTTAAAATTTTAATTATGTTTTAACTAGGAATAAAAATAATCCAGTTCATTTGAAGGACCCCTGGTACCTTATGTGCTACAACCGACTGTACATAATTTTCCTGTACAAAATGTCTGCCAACCCCGCAAGGGATAAAGCCGTGATATGTGTATGTATAAAATATATTGTCTATGTAACAGTTTATACAGTGTAAAAATCAAATTTTTAGTAGTTACACTTATGAAATCTTATCATAACGTTTCGGGAATGTAGACATTTTGGGAAAGTAGACGTTTTGGGTAAGTAGACATTTTCGGAAAGTAGTCATTTTGGGAAGTAGACATTTCGAGAAAGTAGTCGAAATATTTTGGTTAAAATTCAAGCTATTTTCCTTGGGGAAAGTTGTTCCTTATTACCAGCCCATCTTGAGATTTCGCTATCGGTCACTAGTGAAATTTCACCCTATGTGTACTGTGGTGTGAGTTAATGAGTGTACTGTCTAGAACTTTCCAACGCGTAAACTGATTTGGTTGAATGAGAGGAAATATATTTTTCCGGTTTTCCCTGGACGCATAGTTAAATGTTATAACTGTATTTTTTATGCCGTGTGAGCCGGCTTAGAATAGCATCACACCATTTCTTCCCCACGGGTGTCGAGGGTTTCACATGTATTTCAATTTTAGGTGACAGACGGCCGATGTGGCGCAGTGGTAGTGCGACTGCCTGCGACGCAAAGGTACCGGGTTCGATTCTCGGCGGGACACTCACAAAGTTGATATTTATCACTTTGTGAATTTGTTCCTGGTCTGGATAGGACATTGCAGGCTGAACCACCTGATTGTCCGAAAAGAAATGGTTCCGTGCTTCGGAGGGCACGTTAAGCCGTCGGTCCCGGTTGCTGTCTATGATTACGTAGACGGCGATCGTAACACAACCATGTCAGAGGCCTACTAGTGGTAGAAGGTGGTTGAAAAACTCTGACACCAGGGTTCATCAGGTCGTTGGATGACTCGGTGTCCCACACGCAAAGAGAGAGAAAGAGAGGAAAGTTCTTCAGTTTCATGTTCTGAATGCACCCTATCAGTATTCGGAGGGCTGTCTCTCACAACCCGTATTATACTTGGTTTGTTTCCTTTGTGGGTTGTGGGTAAACCATTCCTCGTGTCAGACTCACAACACAACCCACACGGGCTCCCACACAAACTGTACACGTGGCATTACTAATCTAATAACCTTGACCCTTAGCCCATTGAATCACACTGCTATACTTTATATGTATCTTTCAACAATTTTATTGTTTACTGAGGACAAGTGACTGACATAAGGAAAATTTTCAGTTTAAGTATCTATTTCAGTAGATTTCGGTAATGTTTTCAAGTACTAAACTAAGATAACTAATAAAAAGTTCTAAAAATACGCATATATCGAAATAGTATAATGAAAAATTTTGTGTAGTATCTTTTTATCCTATTATTGTAGTCGTATTTTTTATTAGGTAAATACAACAAATAGGTATTACAAATAAATTATTTTAATTACATACAAACATACATATATCACGCCTTTATCCCTTTCGGGGTAGGCAGAGCGTAAACGGCCGAGAAAAAAACGGACATCTACGCCACGCCTGACAAACATTTGAGGGTCATTCGGAATATTGTGTATCGCCATAGTGTCAGGTTGTCAGCCCATCGCCTAAAATTGCAATACACGAAAGTAAGAGTGAACAGGCTTCTTCTGGGTGAGCTCGCTCCATCTTGGACTCTGTCTCTGTCCTATAATTTAATTTACTAGAGTCAAGAGCAAACCCATCATTAATAAAATAAAAAAAAACACGCCCTCGAGTCCCTTTGTCGCCTTTTACTACACTCATGGGAAAGAAATGGGGTGATGTTATTTAATACTAATAACAATTAATTAGGCTATTTAAATTTCAATGAACTAACCTTAAGGCGGGGACTGCGAGCTTACAAACTTTGACAAATACTTGAAATAACAGTTTTCGATTTTTTGACTAATTTAATATGCTAAAATTTAGATACATCACTTTTCTAATAAAAATCGCTTCTTAAGACATTGTAACGATCTTTTTCTTGTTTTTTTGTCTAATTTCGTAAAATCTCGCCAAAATTTAAGCGCCAATGACTGTACCTCTCAGGCGCAGCGTGAATGAAAGGGACCAACTTCTCAGGGAAAAGAGAGCCCTAAGGAAGCTGTAAAATTCAGACTTTGGTCCAGGAAAATTATTAAATTAAAATAATAAATAAAATTCGACGTGTCCGTTGTATGATTTTATATAAGAGAAGAATGTTGCCAGGTACAACAAATATAAATAAAATATACAAAATTTAGTGTTGCCAACATGCTCCCGACAACAAAGGTAACAGGATATTGCGGATTGTAATAGCTAAGCTTGAAGCAAGTGGACTGTATTCTGATAGGTAATGTTATAAGTAATAATTATATTTAAATGTATTGATTACTCAATAGGGATTAGCTAAGCTAGTACAACATGCAAAATTGTAATTCTAAATAAAATACAGAGCATCTTAAACTCTAACATAATAAAAGACTAATTAGTTCATCAAACTTAAATAACTGAAATCACACTTCATAAAATAATATGTGAGGATATTATGAACTAACCTAACCTAACACCCTTTTCAAATGATGTCACTTTTTACTGCTGCCTCCAAAGGCCGGCAAATACCGGCGAGTACGCAGGTATGAAGTGATAGAAGTTTCAGTACTTTGTACTTCACCTTGATGAGTGCTAGAGTTAATAAGTTGGTGCAATTTTGTCATCTGTGGGTTGCCCTGAATACAATAATTAGCAAACCTCTAAACATAAGAAAGTATTCTAGTAGCTTTATTGACCTTTATTGTCCGAATATTTATGAAGCAAACTAGAAATAATGGAGACTTCCTTAGTCTGGGACACTGCACACACGACCTCGCTAAAGTTTGTTTTGGTTGCTTTCAAGTCCTTGGAAAACTCTGTGCGAGGAATTTTATGAAAATGATAGGTATAATCGTGCATATCTGCTGGACTAGACCACGAGAACTTGTTGTTTTGAAGCTCGCATGAACTCGCACCGCTACTGAGACAGTCAGCTGGATTTTCATCCGTTTTCAGAGCTAGACCAAGCGAATCTCCTAAAGTGTTGTTCACATCATAGACAAGAATCTTGAGAGGAATCGATACCTTAAATTGGTTAGTTTCTAACCTGACTGTTTCTGCACAATTTTGTTCACTATATCGTTGCTCACAAGAGCACTCCTTGAAAGTTTCAGGCACAGTATCACTCTTCTGAAATTGATTAACAGTATCATTGATATTGGTTTTATAATCATGACAGAACAGCGCCACCGCAGCATCCTTAGGTGAAGAAGCAATTGGTATGTCACCGCCGACTACGTACCCGAACTGTGTGTGTACGAAAGCGGGACAACCATTATTGATCTTTTGTCCAAATTGCAGGTCTTCAGGCTGCGGCAGCAACACTCTGTAGTAAATTGCAGCAGGTAGTAAAAGGTCGATCTGTCCCGTGATGTGAAATGAGTCGTCGGCCAGCTGAATATTTTTGGGTATTGTAAACATTGTCAAGTCCAGCTCGCTATGAGGCAGCTTGGTAGTGATCTTGTCAACCACCAAGCAGTTAGAGACCTGAGCCCTGTATGGGTAAACACAGGAAAAGACATCTAATGATGGTAATGAGCAATGGACTTCTTTTCCCGTTTTGCCTATGCCAATGACATCTGTCGAATTGGGAATAAGTGGTTTACCTAATTTCTTAGCTAGTCTGGAGGTTATGAAAGAAGTATCGCTTGCTGAATCTAGCAAAGCCCTAACGACAAACTCTTTGCCATTTTTGCCTACAATTTTGACTTTTGCCGTTGGCATCAATGTTAAAAACTGATTGCCAACATTTGTGTTGGACAAAAGTGAGACATTTTTCTTCTCCTCCCTTACCTGAGCTTGAATCTTAGAGGTGGCTGCTGCATTATGCAATAGTGTGTTATGAGTTCCCTGCTTGCACTCCTGGCACTTAAAAAAGTATTTGCATCGACCTTGATGGGCTCCTAGACAAACTTTACAGAGCCTATTTTGCTTTACAAGCTCAAGCCTTTCAGCAATCGGTGCAAGTAGGAACTTGGGACACACATGTAACTTGTGGTCCAATTTACAATTAATACAGCTTGTTCTTTTTATCGCAACGTTGGCGATCTTAGTGTACATCTTGACCGGAGGTGAACCCTCGCTGTTTTCTAGAGCGAGTGCTCGACCCTCTAGGAATTTAATGAAGGCAACGAAAGTGTGCTTTTCCTTTTGATCATGCTCGAGATGGTAAGCTTTGGTCGTATACAAGTCTAATTTTTTGCTGAGCAAACAAACAAGTATGCTGTCCCATTTATCTGTAGGTTCCCCTAATTTTTTTAAAGCCGCAACATGTTGCTTAATAGTGGAGATGAGGGACCGCAATGTAGTTGAGCTCGATTTTGTGATGCTAGGCAATTCAAATAAACTATTAATGTGCTCCGAGACTATCTTAAATTTATTATCGTAGCGAACCCTTAAAATCTCTAAAGCCTCTTTATAACTTGACCCTACTACTGGAAGGTTCTTCACCAAATCATATGCTTCTCCTTTTAGATAATGCTTCAGATAAAACAGCTTCTGAATATCATCAATGCCAGTGTCGTTCTCTATTAGCGCGTTGAACATTTCGATGAAGGACTGGTATTGAGTATATTTGCCATCAAAACCTCTGATCTCAATGTTCGGCAGCTTTAACTTCGACACAGACCTACCTGAGCTATGCTGCGGGGAGGGTTCTTTCAAAGAAGACACACGAGTACGAATTGAACTGACGCAGCTAAAATATACAGATTCAGTTTCAGTTGGGTCTTCCTCGTCAGTGGGATCCATTTCCAAATTGATCCGTTCATATTCACGAAAGCTGTGCATCATTCTTTCTTCTAACAGCAATAACATGGACAGAGATGCTGACGCCAGAAACTCAGGGGTCAGTTGATTAGAAACTCGCGTTATTGCCGACTTGAAACCACCGCGCTGCTTTGTTAGACTCTTTGACTCCTCGTCTCCCGCCATTGTACTGATGTAGGTACCTTAATAACAACAACACTCAGTAAGATGCGAAAATAAAACACGCAAAGCTCAAGTTCAAATAAAAAGGGTGCTAAGCTGAACATATGAAAAGATACTTACAATTATAAGCAATATTAGGTAAGCAATAATCAACACACACTTTTTACGCACAAAGTAAATCGATCCGTATTATAAAACATGAGGTAAAGAAAACCTAGTTTTTTATTGTAAAATACGTAAACAAACATAAAATGTCAATAAACAATGTTGTTCTTTCAAGAATGAAAGAAAGCTGACAAGTGTCAATTTCATAGAGTTTCGACTTTATGGGTGCGCACAATATGCGACAAAAATTGTTCAAACGAAAATATGCGGCACAAAATGTGCAGCAAATATTTTGCGTTATGACAAGGATTGTTTTAGAAAATCTATCTATCCTTGTCACACTAAGGCGAGTTTCATATTTGTATCCTGCTCTCAGTTGACACTCGTCAATTGACGCGTAATATTTGCTGCACATTTTGTGTTGAACATTTTCGTTTAAACATTTTTTGTCGCATATTGTGCGCACCCGACTTTATCAGTCGAAAAAAGTTTCAACCCGGTTTAGAAAAAATATATATCTAAAAAGTTTATTCGCTGTAATAAAACACTGCTATTATGACAGTTGCCAAAGTTTCATAAACTCCCCAAACGTAAACTCCATACACAAACCAAAAAGTAGACTTGGGCTCGCGCTTTGACCAATGATGTCGCTGCAGTCAGCGATGTCAGTCGTATATGTCAGCAGTGGCAGCTTAGAAGCCTTGTGCAAAGCTTGTAGGCGCAGGCGGAAGTTGGAAGTTCTATAGCTGCTACGTCACAAATATACATATACTACGCATGCGCTACGTGCTTGGCTACGTCTTGAAAAATTGCATGAAAATTGGAAAATATGGCTGCCATGGTAGCTTGAAAGGTTTTGATGACAGGAAAAAATTGGTATTGAAAATGTGGAAAATACCTCGATGTAGACCCGATTCCGGGAGTTTCTCAAACCTGGATGGTTGTTTTTATTCGCTCCTCTTGTAGTAGCTGAGGGAATTGGCAGATATAGCTCCCAATAAATGTTGTCCCTTCAACTAAAAATCTTGTACGCAACACATATAAGTCAAATTATTGTTGAATCCTCCTATTTTTTGTTTTGGACCATGTAAAATTCAGACTTTGGTCCAGGCAAATTATTAAATTAAAATAATAAATAAAATTCGACGTGTCCGTTGTATGATTTTATATAAGAGAAGAATGTTGCCAGGTACAACAAATATAAATAAAATATACAAAATTTAGTGTTGCCAACAGAAGCCTGTAATTATGGGTGGTATGGGATCTAGCTCCTAGTGGTCCACCCCGGGCAACGGCATCACAGGCTTGCTGTGGATAAGTCCGGCTGAACGATCCCACGTGCGCGGTGGAAGGCTCCGTAAGGGGCCGCCTGGCTCGCGACCACCATCCCACCGAAGTCTGGCGCCAAGTAGCCACCTGCGTTCCGTCAGTGTGTGGGAGTGCCAGTGCCTCAACAGGCTTCTTTTGGGTGAGCTCGCTCCATCTTAGACTCTGTCTCTGTCCTATGACCTAGACTAGAGTCAAGAGCAAACCCATAATTAATTTAAAAAAATTAGATATAATATATCTAATTATGGCAATTAATACCAAATGTGGCCATTGTAGGTACTTTATGCCATAACTTTAAGTAGAGCGAATATTTCATTGAATTTGTATATTCTAATTTTACTTTAGGGTGATACTAAAAAGTTGAGCAACGTACATTCTGATAGATTGTATAAAGAGAATACTTTTTTTGTGAAGTGGCGCCACCGTTCACGGATACACTCGCCTTAACTGTCTACTTAATAGGGATTGAACTGTTCTTGTCTTGTGAAAAAACACACTGCTAATCAGAAACTAAAATTATACGATTCAACATGTGCGCTTGTTTTTATGTAACAATGACGGATCATGCCGTTAATGAGTGGTAGTACTATCCTACATTGAATAAAGTTATTTCATTTCGTTTACAAATAAACACAGAAAAATACGCTTTTTCAGTGTGAAAAATCGTCAGAAGATGGAGTTGCTTCTAAAAGATACATCGTGCCGATACGCTCCACTTTTAGTCCGGTATGGCTGGCATTATTTGAAGGAATAACTAACATATAACTTACATCACAATGCCGTGTAATGCCGGCTTAGAATAGTATCCCGTGGGAGTCGTAAGAAGCGACTAAGGGACTCGAGGGTGTGTATTGCAATTTTAGGCGATGGGCTGACAACCTGTCACTATACCGATACACAATTTTCCGAATAACCCTCAAATATTTGTTAGATGTGACGTAAATGTCCGTTTTTTGCGGCCGTATAAGGGATTATACATGTATGTGTGTGTGTGTAATATAACTAATAAATAGCTTACATAATATCTAAGATTTTGAGCGATTGTGCGAGCGTAATCTGTGTCTGTAAAGCACATACAAAATTTTGTGTCATTTTTGGACCTTTCCATATACTTTCGATTCAATGTAAGGTAGCTCAATTAATAAATTGAATTTTTAAGGGTCTATAGGTAAATTAATATTATAAATTATATCAGTATTGTCTATGTGAAAGTTTATACCGTGTAGAAACCAAGTTTGAGTCGTTTTTATCCGCTGCAAACGAAAGTATACACCTAAAAATGACACAAAACAATAAATTAAGTTCGGCCAAAGGTCCAGAAACTATTGGCCATAAATAAATGAATTTAATATTGGAGATGGATGCAGAAGGAGATGAAGGCCTCTGAAAAGTTTGGATGGATTGTATAAAATATAATATGAAACAAAAGGGTGTAAACGAAGATTTGACAGTTGATAGAGATGAATGGAAGAAAAAGACATGTTGCGCCGACCCCAAATAAATTGGGATAAGGGCAAGTAGATGATGAAACGACTTTAATATTTTTGAAACTTGTAAATCTAGCCATACTGGTCTATTTTGCCGGGAAACGCGAAGCTGCCCGCCGCTTTGAAAACAAATTAAGTTAGAAAAACTACGTACGTTTCTAAGATAAGTTTCATCTTGTTTTCAAAGGTTGAGTTGAGTATGAAGCTCAAACCTAGGCGGAGTTATATCTGCTTATTTAATATTTACTTTCAAGAAAATATAGAAACGTTGAATTCACATAAGCCACGCCTTTCCGAGTACCGTGCCGAATATGCTCTGAAGTTTTCGTTTTTTGTAAGTTTATAGTTTTTATAAGTGCGGTTATATAGCACTTAAAGCAAATACAAATTTGGACTTTGTATTTACTTTAAGTTAAAACTGTTAACATAAGTTGACTGTTTTATAATTCGAAAGCCATTTGCAATATCAGCATGCAAAAGGTAATATTCACTTGGTTACATAGGTAAACAATATTTTCATAAATTTTATTATAAACATCGCATGTAAATAGCACCGCGCAGCCGCCAAGACTTACTTTGTGTCAATAGTCATTATGATGCCACAGTGATATTCTATACTTCAAACTGTTAGCAGAATACGAAATGACCAAAATTGTAACACTTCTGCAAAAGCCATAAATTAAAAGAAGAAGAATTGTAACACTGACAGGCCATTGACACACAAGAAACGATTCTAATTTCTTAACTTCGGGCCCTGTATCAAAATAATGGATTTCAGAATTTTTCAAATTTACTTGAAAATTAACAAAATTCCAAAATGGCTCCCAGGATTGGATAAATTTAAAAGTACCTATTGTGTAAAAACTACAAGTTTTGAAAGTAAGTATTGCTCGGAGCAGGTTTTGCTTGTACAGGATGTGCACATGTGCAATTACCTTCAAACCCTATCTGTCCTAATGATGATCTAAGAATGGTGGTGGCGTAAAGTTACTTGCTGTGTAATTAACCTGGCCAGCCCCGAGGCAGTGCCTTTATATTTATTTTTATTTTTTATCCCGCTCGAGCCGGTTTTCTATTAGGACAATACAAAATTGTTTAAAAAAAAAGGAAATTGCGTTATGCAATTTTTTTTTACAATGACCGATCATGGCGTCAATAAGTGATAATACTATCCTACATTGAATAAAGTTATTTCATTTTCATTTTCAATGAGTTTCCCCAACATGGTCGAATTATGAAAAAAATTACCTCCACGGGAATAAGACATTTTAATATAGTCTATGTTCATCAGGGATAATGTAGAATTTTAATAGAACAAGAATTTTTTAAATGGTCCATTAGTTTCGGAGCCTATTCAGTTCAAACAAAAAACCATCAATATTATTTCCTCTTGATAATATTAGTGTAGATTTTCATATTTTATTTCTAGGTGATACAGCCTGTGTAAGTATAGACTGGATTGAAACTGCAAAAGCGCTTCAGTTTGAGTTATAGTTTTCATTGTAACGACATACAATAGTTACTATTTCAGAGTTTTCAGTTTGTAGCATTCATGAAATAGGGTTAAGGGTTTATATTGTTATTGCTAAGTGGATTTTGCTTTTTGCGGTGAAGACAGTTTTATTTTTAATATAATACTACTGGCAAGCGATTGGCGAGAAACCACACAAGACCGAGACTAGTTGCGATATCTCGTATCGGAGCCGGCGAAGTAAGTAAGTCTCTCTCTTTTAGGTGGGACATCGAGTAGTCCAACGACCCGATGAACCCGGGTGTCAGAGTTTTTCAACCGCCTACTACTACTAGTAGGCCTCTGACATGGTTGTGTTACGACCGCCGTCTAAGTAAACATAGACAGCAACCGGGACCGACGGCTTAACGTGCCCTCCGAAGCACGGAACCATTTCTTTTCGGACAATCAGTTGGTTCACCCTGCAATGTTCACCAGACCGGGAACAAATTCACAAAGTGATAAATATCAACTTTGTGAGTGTCCCACCGAGAATCGAACCCGGAACCTTTGCGTCGCAGGCAGTCGCACTACCACTGCGCCACATCGGCCGTCAAGTAAGTATAGTAGTGACTTTATCCAGCAACATTTGCTTGCAACATCTGAAGGTTAATACTGTCCCACACTGCGTATTCCGAAGGATAGCAAAATAAACTGACTTCAAACACCTTTCTAGTAGGCGAAAATGGCAACACGTCGACTCCTACGAGATCTACTAATGACTATGAAGAGATTTAGAGATTGTATAAATCACACGTTATTTTATGTTATGTTATGTTGTGTTCTATTATGTTAAATTAAGTTATGTAATCTTTTGGTAATATTATCTTATGGAATGTTATGTTATTAATGCCGCGTGGCATTCTCTACCAGCTAACCCGAGGGTAAACAGATATAAAAGAGGCAATCGGGTGTGAAATCATAATAATGGAAAATAACAAGTTAAACTACTTCGAAATATGTATCCAGGTTAAGTTGTATGTATTTACCTGTTGGTGAACCTAATAAATAAATTAATAAAAAATAAATAGATAAGATACGTACCGTTCTTAAAATATACTGAAAATATACCTACAAAAATAAACATACATGCTTGAATTTAAACAAAAATAAATTAATAGTACTAATGACACTATGAAGAGATTCGTCTTTTCATCTTCAGTGAGCATATCAATCATACATTATGTTATGTTATGTTATATTATGCTATGCTCTGCTAGGTTGAGCTGTGCTATGCTATGTATGCTATGCTATGCTATGCTATGCTATGCTATGTTATGCAATGTTATGTTATTTTACTGACCTCGAACACCTCTCTAGTAGCCGAGAATGGAAGCACCGCGACTCCTACTAGCAGATCCGCAACGGCTAGTGACACTATGAAGAGGTTCGTGACGCTTCTGAGCTTCGAAGAGCACAGTACTGCTGCAATCACCAGACAGTTGCCTGGAACAAGAAAAATAAATAAACATCTTGGACGATACACACAGCGCCACCTAGCCCAAAACTAAGCATAGCTTGTATTATGGGTACAAGATAGCTTCATCTTCTTCATTTCGTGTGGGACACCGAGTCGTTCAACTTCCTTATGAACCCTGGGTTTTTCAACCGCCTAATACTATCAGTAGGCCTCTGACATGGTATACAAGAAAGCTGATATTAAAACGTATATACCTTTTTTGTAAATAAATACACAGAAAACACCAAGACTAAATACAAATATCTGAAAATTTACAATTTATTTAACAAATATTTGTGTCTTGTGGGGATCGAACCCACGACTCTCGGCGTAGCAGGCAAGAGTACAATACGCTACGCCATTTACCAGCAAATCATAGGTTAGATACAATCATACATATACACATCAGCCTATAGAAGTCCACTGCTGGACGTAGGCCTCCCCCAGGGTACGTCATAAGGCACTTTCGTTTTCGCCATCCAGTCGCTACCAACCACTCTTTTCAAGTCTTTGGTCTATCAGACCGAAAGGCGTCCAACGCTACGCTTGGGTAACTTTACAGTATAATTGGAAGTTACTCTAAACATTTTCTCTGAAGTCAAAATGCGGTTCGAAAACTTTGCTATCGAGAGTTTAACAGGTACCAGCACTATATTCTTTACTTGACAGATCAATTTAAGAATCAACTTTCCTCTCACTTCCATTTTGCACCAACCAGCATATCTAGAGCCGTTCCTTACACAAAGAAATAAGGCGCCCAGGTGTCAAAGTTAAGAAAAACTTCGAGTCACAAACACTTGTTTTTTACTTCTTGGCGAACTCCGACAGATGGCGGTGACAAGCTTGTGGAAATATTGAAAAACTTCTGAATAAATAATAAGGTTCGAATCAAAAAACCCTTCGCTTGGTATTGACAGTATTGGAAAGTGGTTTAACAAGCTTTTCCCTTATATTAACGGCCACTTGCCGTGTGATGCCGGCTTAGAATAGCATCACCCCATTTCTTTCCCTTAGGAGTCGTAAGAAGCGACTAAGGGACTCTAGGGAAATTGCAATTTTAGACGATAGGCTGACCACCTATCACTACGGCGATACACAATTTTCCGAATGACCCTCAAATATTTGCAAAAACGAGGCGTAAATGTCCGTTTCTTGCGGGTGTTTTGTGCTATGCCTACCCCGCAAAGGATTATAGGCTTGATATGTGTATGTGTACGTATGTATTTAGGGCCACAACAGTCCACTGTTGGACATGACCCTTCCCGTATTGGGCGGTATTGCTATACTTACCACGCTTGGCAGACGGATTAGTGAATTGCAAGATGTTGCATTCACAGGGAACGCTGCTGCCCATACCCTTGATCTCTCTTTTCGTGTGGGACACCGAGTCGTCCAACGACCCGATTAACCCTGGTGTCAGAGTTTTTCAACCGCCTACTACCACCAGTAGGCCTCTGACATGGTTGTGTTACGACCGCCGTCTGAGTAATCATAGACAGCAACCGAGACCGACGGCTTAGCGTGCCCTCCAAAGCAGGGAATAATTACTTTTCGGACAATCAGTTGGATTACCTGCAATGTCCTAACAAGACCGGTAACAAATTCACAAAGTGAAAAATATCAACTTTGTGAGTGTCCCACCGAAAATCGAACCCAGAACCTTTGCGTCGCAGGCAGTCGCACTATCACTGCGCCACATCGGCCGTCGATATATAAATATATACGCCATACCCTTGATGACCTTATTCCTTAGTTGCTTTTTAAGATACCCACAGGTAGAGTTGGGGTGATGCTATACTAAGCCAACACCAATAATACCATCTGATTCTATAGACTATGTAAAGTTATCTTTAAGCGAAATAGACATTATTTGCAAAATATTATTAGCAAAATCCCATAAGATTTAGTCTCAGGGATTATTTGCAAATAATTTATTCAACAAGGCTTTCAGCAACTAATGTTTTTATATTATTTTATTACTAAAATGACAGTTTTTCGCAAAAAGAACATAAATAGAGCACTCTTCACAGTTGAATTAATATAATACTTTTTGAGTAGTTAATCCCTGTATCAAAAAACAAAGTGATTTAGTTTATCTATAGAGGGATTTCTGAAGCATTTTTTAAATTTATTTTTAGGATTATTTTAATTTTTTAATTTTAATATTTGAAACCGACTTAAGAAAAAACGATTTTATCTTCCTTCTTCTTCTCGGGTGGGACAACGAGTCAATGAACGACCCGATGAACCCTGGTGTCAGTTTTTTAACCGCCTACTTCTAGTAGGCCTCTGACATGGTTGTGTAACGACCGTCGTAGTCAGCAACCGGGACCGATTGCTTAACGTGTCCTCCGATTTCACCCTTAAATGACAATATTTGCACAATCTTTGTTATGCTTTCCTTTTAGGGATTTAGCTGAATTTTAAGAACATAATTTAACAGTTTATTTTCATGTCTATACATGATGGCCTCAATTCGAGAAAACAAATTTCTTAACTTATCTAAATTTGCGCGCGTCACTTTGCGTCAAATAGGTTTAGAAAAGGATAGGAAGGAGATATCGATGTCCTGTCATGTTTAGTTATGTTAATGGGTTCTTTGCTATTTCATTATGCCATTTCTAGTTAATTTTGTCGCCATTGTTTTTTATCCTCGCCTTATTTTGACAGATAACGCGTATTTATCGCATAATTGGGCCTCCCATATAAAATTACCGTTCAACTGAGTTACTACGGAAATTCAAAATAGATTTGTCATATTGCAACCTATATTCCTTTTGGAAAGTTGTTTCTTATCACCAACCCGTCTTGAGATGTTGCTATCGGTCACTAGTAAAATTACACCTATACTCGTATACTTGTATTACCAGCACGTCCTAACCCAACTAAATCATTTATATAAAGTGGTTTTACAATATATGGAAGCGGCTTCAGGAATTGAACCAGGGACCTTAACATCCTGAGAAGAAATGCAGGGTCTCAGAACGATACACCATTGAGCCCGTACAATTATGGAAAGAGAAAAGTTTAGATACAGCTGCGCCTCGCTACAAACGTTTTATATCAAAATTAATACGTCGCAGTGATATGGCAGAATAAGGACGAAGTCTTAGGAATTTGGCCAAAAGCCGGATTATGGTATTAACGTATACTTCATTCTTCCGTCCTCCTAAACATATCCAGAAATTGAGACAAATTGCTAGGATTTTCTGTAACGAAGTTCATAATTTTCATTTTGCCAATCGAATGTCGTTATGAATATTCTTGAGTTTTTATTGTTATTCCTTGTTTCTTCACAAAGAAAAAATCACTTACGAATAATGAAATATAATAATAATAGGCCTCTGGGTGTATTCTAAATAGAAATACAAAACAAACAGTTTTATTGTGAAAACATTCACTCACTTCACACACGTGACAATTTTGTCCCTTAAGAATCAACTTTCCTCTCACTTCCATTTTACACCAACCAGCTTATCTAGAGCCGTTCCTTACACAAAGAAATAAGGCGCCCAGGTGTCAAAGTTAAGAAAAACTTCGAGTCACAAACACTTGTTTTTTACTTCTTGGCGAACTCCGACAGATGGCGGTGACAAGCTTGTGGAAATATTGAAAAACTTCTGAATAAATAATAAGGTTCGAATCAAAAAACCCTTCGCTTGGTATTGACAGTATTGGAAAGTGGTTTAACAAGCTTTCGCTTATATTAACGGCCACTTGCCGTGTGATGCCGGCTTAGAATAGCATCACCCTATTTCTTTCCCTTAGGAGACGTAAGAAGCGACTTAGGGACTCGAGGGAAATTGCAATTTTAGGCGATAGGCTGACCACCTATCACTACGGCGATACACAGTTTTCCGAATGACCCTTAAATATTTTTCAGACGTGGCGTAAATCTCCGTTTTTTGCGTGTGTTTTGCGCTCTGCCTACCCCACAAGGGATTATAGGCGTGATATGTGTATATGTGTATGTATTGATGGCCACAACAGTCCACTGTTGGACATAGACCTTCCCGTTTTGTTAAACTCGCCACGCTTGGCAGACGGATTGGTGAATTGCAAGATATTGCATTCACAGGGAACGCTGCTGCCCATACCATTGATGACTTTATTCCTTAGTAGTTTTTTGCTACACCCACGGGTAGAGTTGGGGTGATGCTATACTAAGCCAACACCAATACTACCATCTGATTCTATAGACTATGTAAAGTTATCTTTAAGCGAAATAGACATTATTTGCAAAATATTATTAGCAAAATCCCATAAGATTTAGTCTCAGGGATTATTTGCAAATAATTTATTCAACAAGGCTTTCAGCAACTAATGTTTTTATATTATTTTATTACTAAAATGACAGTTTTTCGCAAAAAGAACATAAATAGAGCACTCTTCACAGTTGAATTAATATAATACTTTTTGAGTAGTTAATCCCTGTATCAAAAAACAAAGTGATTTAGTTTATCTATAGAGGGATTTCTGAAGCATTTTTTAAATTTATTTTTAGGATTATTTTAATTTTTTAATTTTAATATTTGAAACCGACTTAAGAAAAAACGATTTTATCTTCCTTCTTCTTCTCGGGTGGGACAACGAGTCAATGAACGACCCGATGAACCCTGGTGTCAGAGTTTTTTAACCGCCTACTTCTAGTAGGCCTCTGACATGGTTGTGTAACGACCGTCGTAGTCAGCAACCGGGACCGATTGCTTAACGTGTCCTCCGATTTCACCCTTAAATGACAATATTCGCACAATCTTTGTTATGCTTTCCTTTTAGGGATTTAGCTTAATTTTAAGAACATAATTTAACAGTTTATTTTCATGTCTATACATGATGGCCTCAATTCGAGAAAACAAATTTCTTAACTTATCTAAATTTGCGCGCGTCACTTTGCGTCAAATAGGTTTAGAAAAGGATAGGAAGGAGATATCGATGTCCTGTCATGTTTAGTTATGTTAATGGGTTCTTTGCTATTTCATTATGCCATTTCTAGTTAATTTTGTCGCCATTGTTTTTTATCCTCGCCTTATTTTGACAGATAACGCGTATTTATCGCATAATTGGGCCTCCCATATAAAATTACCGTTCAACTGAGTTACTACGGAAATTCAAAATAGATTTGTCATATTGCAACCTATATTCCTTTTGGAAAGTTGTTTCTTATCACCAACCCGTCTTGAGATGTTGCTATCGGTCACTAGTAAAATTACACCTATACTCGTATACTTGTATTACCAGCACGTCCTAACCCAACTAAATCATTTATATAAAGTGGTTTTACAATATATGGAAGCGGCTTCAGGAATTGAACCAGGGACCTTAACATCCTGAGAACAAATGTAGGGTCTCAGAACGATACACCATTGAGACCGTACAATTACGAAAAGAGAAAAGTTTAGATACAGCTGCGCCTCGCTACAAGCGTTTTATATCAAAATTAATACGTCGCAGTAATATGGCAGAATAAGGAATTCAAACGAAGTCTTAGGAATTTGGCCAAAAGCCGGATTATGGTATTAACGTATACTTCATTCTTCCGTCCTCCTAAACATATCCAGAAATTGAGACAAATTGCTAGGATTTTCTGTAACGAAGTTCAAAATTTTCTTTTTTCCAATCGAATGTCGTCATGAATATTCTTGAGTTTTTATTGTTATTCCTTGTTTCTCCACAAAGAAAAAATAACTTACGAATAATAAAAATAAATAATATGCTTTTGGGAGAATTCTCACAAAAAAAAACCGTAGTAGTAAACCAACGAAGTTTTTCGTGAAAACTCTCACTCACTTCACACACGTGACAATTTTGTCCCTTAATTCGTATAATAAATAAGTACCCTGGTCAATTCACACAACACCATCTAGCCCCAAACTAAGCTAAGCTTGTATTATGGGAACAAGATAGCTTAAATTAATACTGATATACTTTTGTAAACAAAAATACTATACATAGAAAACACCCAGACTAAACACAAATATCTGGAAATAACATGATGCTAAACATGCTAATTCTAACTAGTGAAAAAGTTACCATCGCAGTCAAACAATTTAGTTTTTTTGTGAAAACTCTAACTCACTTCACACAAGTTACAATTAAGTTCCATATTTCGTATAATACTGCGCTCTTTGATTTAATTTCTCAAACATCGTAATGTGTTTTAAACAATGTACGTTTCAAATTCCTGAAACTTGGGCTCCATCTAGCGGAAGACCACATCGAAATATGTCGTCGTTTAATCTACCACTTGACTACATAAAAAAAAGAAACTTGCTCGAACTAGGGTATACTGAATTTTTAGATTTATATCCACTTCGCTCAGGTCGAATTTTGCAACAATAGATTTGTATTGTACTTCAAGGACACATGTGTGCTGTTACGAGCGAAGTAGATATACTAAACTACTAACATTTTAATATATTTATTGCATGCTTAGGTATTTATCATAACTTTTATATTTTAACTCAATACTTAAGATAAAACAAACAAACTTTAGATAATTAGCAATATAAACTCATATTTTATCATACTTAGAAATGTAAACACTCAGATGTGTAGGTACCAAACTGCTGAACATACCTTATAGAAATTTAAAAATCGTAACAAATTGATATCAATCAAATTTTTTTTTTGTGGCTAGCCCTAGCTTAGATCTTTTTGGGCTGCTACAGAAACACTTGGTATAATAAAAACGCATATTTGGATCTAGTCATTCCAGTGGTGTAATAAATAAGTTTTTTTTAAATAAAATAAATAAACACAAAATAAATACTTACATTGGCGGCTGCGATTTTGTGCCATGTCTGGCATCCATAAGTCATGCTTGCAAAACACTTGAAAAAATGGAATTCAATTCAATTCTTTTTTTTTAAATGGCCTCTGTCAGCAAAGGACAATTCTGCCAATGTCTAAGTTGGGGGATACACGTTACAACTTTAAAAAGAGAAAAAGATCGAAACTGGCAATTGATCGGTTGTAGACCTTACGCAAAAACTAAATATCTAAAAGATTTGCTAAGATATATACTGAACATAAATATCATAAACGGATATTAAACATATTAATGTACTTACATAAAATAAACAAAAAGGGAGGTTTAACATTGGATAACAGATGGTAAAAGGAAATAGGACGAGGGATACATACAGGAAGTAGATCATAATCGAGGCAAATATCTTGCAAATATCTCTTATCGCCGCTTAATTTTGACAGCTACCGCGTAAAATACGTAAAATCATAGACAATTTGAGAGGTGATCAGTGATCACCGTCTATCCTTGTCTAGGCATACCATGAGGCATACACGTATCTAAAAATGACAGTGGTATTTTTAGTTAGCGATATTAGACGGTAACATGAAATACTAGGATGAGGACTAGTGAGAGTATAGTATTTTTGGATATTATCGAATCGACACCAAACAATAAGAAACATACAAAAGAATAATATATACTCCGTTCATTTAAGAATTACCTATAATGTAAACAAACTTTGTATGAATCTGGAGTTACCATACTAATAATTCAGTGCCGTGTGATGCCGGCTTAGAATAGCATCACCCCATTTCTTTCCCGTGGGAGTCGTAAGAGGCGACTAAGGGACTCGAGGATGTGTATTACAATTTTAGGCGATGGGCTGACAACCTGTCACTATAGCGATACACAATTTTCCGAATGACCCTCAAACATTTGTCAGACCCGGTGTAAATGGCCGTTTTTTGCGGCTGTTTACGCTCTGTCTACCCCGCAAGGGATTTTAGGCGTGATATGTGTATGTATGTATTAGCCATTTTCTCAATACTAAAATACATGTCAACAAAGGAAAATTGATCCTCTGCCATAGTATTAGCACGAATCCGACAGCGGTCAAATATGGCTTATTAGGATGGCCGTCTGTGGTCACAATGACAGGTATTTAATATTTTTTTGTGTGATATTTGATGTATTTTTTTTCTTTACTATTGTTTTCTTTGACCTTGACTCTGGCAGAATCATCGTCTGAAGGCGATGGAAGCATATTAACAAAAATGTTCGTGACAAAATATTTTATTTTATTATATTTCTTATAAATTTAAATTATACTATATATTTTCATATATTATACATGTAAAAACTGAGTTAAAAAATAAACAATTCAAGATGAGGTGGTTTTTAATGGTTTTCGTTACGGGTGTGATGTTATTTGATGGAAATGAGGCCGATGATGTTCTTTCTGTGTTTCAATGTGAAGTTACCTTCGGAGTTTTGAAAAATAAGATGGCGGAAGGCAGATACCCGCCATTACTAATGACTTTTGGACGCAGTATTCGCAATGTATGCAAGTTGAAGGATTTGCCTTCGCGAAAGAAACGTGTGAGGAGTATTTAAACAACCTCGAGCGATGCAAAGAAATCTTCAATGATTTTAAAGATAAGATTGGGAAAGACAGCGACACGCAATTTATACGGTCGCATAGCGAAGACTTTCCGATGGCGTATTCGCAATGTAAGCAAGTTGAAAGATTTGCCTCGGTGAAGGAAACGTGTGAGGAGCATTTAAACAACCTCGAGCGATGCAAAGAAATCCTCAATGATTTTAAAGATAAGATTGGGAAAGGCAGCGACACGCAATTTATACGGTCGTATTGCGAAGACTTTCCGAGGGCGTATTCGCAATGTAAGCAAGTTGAATAATTTGTCTTCGCGAAGGAAACGTGTGAGGAGTATTTAAACAACCTCGAGCGATGCAAAGAAATCTTCAATGATTTTAAAGATAAGATTGGGAAAAGCAGCGACAGCAATTTATACGGTCGCATTGCTAAGACTTTCCGAGGGCGTATTCGCAATGTGAGCAAGTTGAATGATTTGTCTTCGCGAAGGAAACGTGTGAGGAGTATTTAATCAACCTCGAGCGATGCAAAGAAATCTTCAATGATTTTAAAGATAAGATTGGGAAAAGCAGCGACAGCAATTTATACGGTCGCATTGCTAAGACTTTCCGAGGGCGTATTCGCAATGTAAGCAAGTTGAAGGATTTGCCTTTGCGAAGGAAACGTGTGAGGAGTATTTAAACAACCTCGAGCGATGCAAAGAAATCTTCAATGATTTTAAAGATAAGATTGGGAAAGGCAGCGACACGCAATTTATACGGTCGCATTGCTAAGACTTTCCGACGGCGTATTCGCAATGTAAGCAAGTTGAAAGATTTGCCTCGGCAAAGGAAATGTGTGAGGAGTATTTAAACAACCTCGAGCGATGCAAATAAATCTTCAATGATTTTAAAGATAAGATTGGGAAAGGCAGCGACACGCAATTTATACGGTCGCATTGCGAAGACTTTCCGAGGGTGTATTCGCAATGTAAGCAAGTTGAAAGATTAACTTTCGCGAAGGAAACGTGTGAGGAGTATTTAAACAAGCTCGAGTGATGCAAAGAAATCTTCAATGATTTTAAAGATAAGATTGGGAAAGGCAGCGACACGCAATTTATACGGTCGCATTGCTAAGACTTTCCGAGGGCGTATTCGCAATGTAAGCAAGTTGAAGGATTTGCCTTCGCGAAGGAAACGTGTGAGGAGTATTTAAACAACCTCGAGCGATGCAAAGAAATCTTCAATGATTTTAAAGATAAGATTGGGAAAGGCAGCGACACGCAATTTATACGGTCGCATTGCTAAGACTTTCCGAGGGCGTATTCGCAATGTAAGCAAGTTGAATAATTTGTCTTCGCGAAGGAAACGTGTGAGGAGTATTTAAACAACCTCGAGCGATGCAAAGAAATCTTCAATGATTTTAAAGATAAGATTGGGAAAGGCAGCGACAGCAATTTATACGGTCGCATTGTGAAGACTTTCCGAGGGCGTATTCGCAATGTAAGCAAGTTGAAGGATTTGCCTTCCTGAAGGAAACGTGTGAGAAGTATGCAAACCTCGACGAACAAGGGTGGAGTACAGTGGAGAACAAGGGAACAGTTTGTCAAGAAAATAATAAATGTCCAGATGATTTAAAGACCTGATGTTAGATCCAAAGGCTAAAAAAGCTGGATTCACGGTGAGAAAATGTTTGCAAACTCCTGTAACAGGAGTTTGCAAACATTTTCTCAAGCATTATCATCTATGTAAGCTGACGCCTGAACATCATTCCGTTAAGAGAAGGTGTATCAAAACTTTAAAGTGCAGTGCGATGTCATCGCATCCAACTGGATTCAGCTACATTATATTATTGTGTATCACTCTTCTTTGTTTTGGATTTTTATTTAATTGTTTGGTCTCAAATGAATTGTTTTACAAGTAATAAAATTCGTGTGTTGTATTTATGTTATTTTTGAGGATCTATCAGTTCACAAATACCTATCAATTAATGCACAATTACGTCTCACTCTGCTATAGCTGTTTGTGTCTCACTCTGCTGTAGCTGTTTGTGTCTCACTCTGCTATAGCTGTTTGTGTCTCACTCTGCTATAGCTGTTTGTGTCTCACTCTGCTATAGCTGTTTATGTCTCACTCTGCTATAGCTGTTTGTGTCTCACTCTGCTATGGCTGTTTGTGTCTCACTCTGCTATAGCTGTTGGAGTCTCACTCTGCTATGGCTGTTTGTATCTCACTCTGCTATAGCTGTTGGAGTCTCACTCTGCTATAGCTGTTGGTGTCTCACTAGTCTCACTCTGCTACACATGTTGGTGTCTCACTAGTCTCACTCTACTATAGCTGTTTGTGTCTCACTCTGCTAAAGCTGTTTGTGTCTCACTCTGCTATAGCTGTTGGTGTCTCACTAGTCTCAATCTGCTACACATGTTGGTGTCTCACTAGTCTCACTCTGCTACACATGTTGGTGTCTCACTAGTCTCACTCTGCTACACATGTTGGTGTCTCACTAGTCTCACTCTGCTACATATGTTGGTGTCTCACTAGTCTCACTCTGCTATACATGTTGGTGTCTCACTAGTCTCACTCTGCTAATCATGTTGGTGTCTCACTAGTGTCACTCTGCTACACATGTTGGTGTCTCACTAGTGTCACTCTGCTACACATGTTGGTGTCTCACTAGTGTCACTCTGCTACACATGTTGGTGTCTCACTAGTGTCACTCTGCCACACATGTTGGTGTCTCACTAGTGTCACTCTGCTACACAGAATTTGAAGACCTTGAAAGCACAAAGTAAGTATCGGCGGCTGCGCGCCGAATACAGAGAGCTCACTTCAAGCAAACGTCACGAAACAATTTGACACGCCGCCGTTTACAAGGAAATCAAAACCAATCCAAACACAATTGTAGTCGAGTGTCAACCGCTTTTGGTGCAAAAAGCGCTCAAATTTCATAATATCCATTCATAGTGTAAAAGTTTCAAATTTTTCTGTTCAAAATCTAGGAAAAAATAATTTTCTGAAATCGTGCTTGTGACGGCACAATACGATGATTATCCTGCAAAAAAAAACACATCCGTTTGTAGACGTAAATTTACGAAAAAATGCGCATCATGGGCGCCAAAACTGTCAATAACGTCAAAGTACATAGTTGGCTGGGTTGCCAACTGGGATTTTTTCTTCGTACACGTTCGGACACTTAAGGCTAGCGCAGACTGTGGCTTGAACGTCTACGCAAATGAAGCACGCGCGTCGACGCACCGATTGTAATCTATGGAACCAATATGGAACTGGAAGCTTAAGAAACATGCCATGAACATGCCACACCAGATGCGGGCCGTGTTGACATGTCACACGCCAACAAGTAGGTACCTACCGAAGAGTACCAACTGATTAAGTTACTAGATTAGATGCCAAGGCAAAACAAAATGCTTGTCAATATCAATATCTACCTGGGTGTCGTAAAAGCCGACTAAGGGATGACTCCAGGGAATGGGCAGCAGCGTTGTCAGTGAATACAACACCTTACACTGCGCTCGCCATTCCACCTGCTAAGCGTGGTGAGTATGGCTTATAGGGGGAGGCCCATGTCCAGCAGTGTGGTATTCCCACACTTGTGTCTTTCCTGCTGGGGTTTTGACCTCTTAGTACTACACGACTCTACTAAAGTTACGTTAGTCACGAATCTAGGCTCTCCGTTTCTTAATTTTAGTAAAGTTTGTGCGTCTTCGTATTTCTCTTTTCCCTTACACCCTCCCATTGTGCAACGTTTTTTACTTCCTAATTAAGGCGGAACTATACTATCTGACGCGTCCATCAGCCGCGTCCGTCAGCCGCGACTTATTTGAATCTGGGTAGTAATTTATGTGAAACTGCAAACTATCTAAGTCGCGCACAGTCTGAGAGAGATATCTAGCCGGTCGGATGCCATAGACAATGTGCACTGGCCTTTTAGACTCTGGAGTCGCTTTTAATTTATTTCGTGGACGTAAACACGTAAACGCTTCTTTTTATCTCATTTCTTGGTAAACAATACAATGTGGCCACAGTTAAATAAAAAATTTCGTCCTACTCGTTGCTCGACGTCATCATCGCGACCGCGACCATAGACGAATTTCGTCCGCGGACACTCCGTGCACACTGTCTTAAGCCGCGGCTGATGGATGCGTCAGATAGTATGTTTCCGCCTTTAGACTTCTTTTCCATCCAATTTAATCAAAACATTTCAATACGTAAAATCGTTTGCAATCAGCATTTGCAAGCAAAATTATGAAAAATTTCAAAACCTCGTACAGGAGTGAATACTTGTCCTCGCGTGTCGTATGGGAGTCCATAGCTTCGTATTCGTACGAGGAACCTTGTATTGTACGGTTGGCAACCCTGGAAATGTATGGTAATGTCGCTGTCAATCATCTTTCAATCATCAGCATTGCCATTATATTTTATTATTTTTAAGAATTGTAGTGATACCATTTTTATAATCGTATTCTGACGTCATCAAGCACTTACGACCTTTTAGAATGAGCATTTTCAAATTATTTAAATAAAAAGGGATAAAAGTGTTGTTTTTTCTAAAATGTTACTCGGGGCTCCACTTGTTCACTAAAGTTTAATTTAAGCTAATAATATCGGTAGGTTTACGAAATGAGCGGTTATCAAATATAAATAGGTAATAAATAGGTTATTATTAGTATACGATGTGATTTGTACAATGAGTTTTGTTGAGTTTCGACTTAAATAAAGGCTAAAAACAACTTTTCATTTTTGATATACACACATACACATATCCCGTCTATTATCCCTTGCGGGGTAGGCTGAGCGTAAACGGCTACAAAAACGGATATTTACGCCAAGTCTGACAAAAATTCAAGGGTCATTCGGATCAAATTGTGTATCGCCATAGTGACAGGTTGTCAGCCCATCGCCTAAAATTGCAATACACACCCTCAAGTCCCTTAGTTGCCTTGTACGACTCCCACGGGAAAGAAATTGGGTGATGCTATTCTAAGCCGGCATCACACGGCACCTCATTTTTCATGTATGTTTTGTTTAATATACCTAAATATTACTACGTACTGTTCAGTACATCAACATATTATGATTATAAAACCTGCGGAACCAAATTCATTGAAAAGAAGGTAAATTTGTAGATTTGCCATGTCTGTGTGTCACTCAGTCCGCCACCGCCGGCCAGGATCGTCACCATGCCAGCCAAAAAGGTCTCAACAGCCCCAGAGCAGATATCTACCTACTCCGTCATTCCCCATGTCATAATAATTGTGCTATGTATAAAGGTAGTATAAGTAAGTACCTAATGTAAATACAGGAAGTAACAGAAAGGATATATCAAGCCGAAAAGAGGTCAAAGTAGGGAAATGGGGAAAGTTGTTCAGTTTCATGAGCACTTTTCGGCTTGATATACCCTTTCTGTTACTCCCTGTATGTTTAGGTACCTACTCCATTGAATAAAATCGGTGAGAAAACTGTGGCAGCCCTTGCCGAAAGCGGAAATAATCGAAAAAGGCCTGAGTGATCCTTCTGTACATTCTCTATTTTGTGCTACATACATACATATCACGCCTTTAATCCCTTGCGGGGTAGGCAGAGCGTAAACAGCCGCAAAAAGCGGATATTTACGCCACGTCTGACATATATTTGAGAGAGACATTCGGAAGACTGTGTATTGCCATAGTGATAGATTGTCAGCCGATCGCCTAAAATTGCAATACACACACTCGTGTCCCTTACACTGCTCATAGAATTAAGTACCTATCTACAGGGAGTAACAAAAAGGGTATAACAAACTGAAAGGAGTATGAACAACTTTACCATTGGAACATGAATAGAAATGTTAAAAACATGGACCTCCCATACAAAATTGCTAATCAGCTGGTTAATTTACTATATAAGGTCTTTTTGTTCGAATCATGTTCCATAGGGAATGTTGTTTAGTTTCACGAGTACCTTAACCTGCTTTTGGCTTGTTAAATACTCCTTGTATACAGTGTGTTCTGAAAACTATTGCGTTTTTTTATTTCCTATATTTTTATTTATTTATTTATTTACGATTTATTGTACACAGGAACAGTAAAGAGACAAACACATAAAGAATACAGACACAAAAGGCACTGCTTATCTCTAATAAGAAATTTCTTACAGCAGACCTAGGGAAGAGTAATGGTATCCAACGAAATGCGGATAACACATGCACAGAATATATATCAAAATTTTAAACTAAAATATATAATAAAGGAAGGTATAATAAATATCCATACATAAATATACATATATATATATATATATATATATAAACGAATATATATAAATAATACGGATTAATTTGCGAGAGAAAGATAATGTTCCTTAACTCGTTTTTTGAAGATAACGATAGATGGGCTATCGCGTACAGTGTGTGGGAGAGAGTTCCATAATCTGACGGCGTGGGCAGTGAAGGAGAAAGAGTAAAAGTCGGTTTTACTGCGTGGCATTGCGAGTTTTTAAGTCAATGGTTAGTATTATAGGATAGTTCTGATAAGTTAGATTAATTGTACGATCTATCGAGAGGTCCTATATTTATTTTACATTATGTTTTAGGCAAATCTCTCACTTGCCGAACGAATGCGTCTGTCAAGTTGTGACAGACGCATCCATAAACGGATCGTAGCCGTAATATACGGGGTGTAAGGGACGGTGTACCGAAAACTTTACAGGCATGATCTGACCATGAAACTACACCCTGTATATGGAATAAAGATTGAAGTTTGCAGTTACCTTTCGTCCGTCAGACGCATGCGTTACGATGCGTTAAAAATACGCAGCAATGGACAACAAATGGAAGAACCGCTTTAAATTTTGTTACGGTACTTGTAAAATAAATAAATAAATATCCTGGACAATTTAAACAGCACTATCTAGCCCCAAACTAAGCAAAGTTTGTACTATGGGAACTAGGTAGCTGATATTGATACATACCTATAAATACTTTTTCTTTGTAAATAAATACATATTATACGAGTACATACAAACACCCAGACTAAACACAAATATCTGAAAATGATATAACATATATTTGTGTCTTGTGGGGATCGAACCCACGACCATTGGCGTAGCAGGCAGGGGTACTATCCGCTACGCCATCGGCCCAGTCAGGTTAAGTTTTACGTAACTTAAGCATTTTAAGACTATTTAAAAAAACTTAAGTAGGTGGATAGATTCAGTGAAGCTAAACTCTATACAGCAGCCAGCCAGCCAGCCAGCAGCCAGTGAGCCACCCAGCCCCTATCCACTCAGCAGCTAAGCCCGGGGAGACATAAATCAGCCGGGGCTGCCAGCTACAACAAGCTTATTTCATAATAAAAATGGAAATTTAAATAAATTGATTAAAAACATTCTTGGGCGCCTAAGCTTGATTAAATTTTGAAAAAGTAAAAGCAGTTTTTCTATTTGAAAATTGACATTATTTCTACTAAACGCATTAAACTGGAAAACCGTTTAAAAAAAAATAAAGCTATTCGCTCGTTTTAATGCTGTTTTTGTGAAATTGTGAGTAGTGATATGAATAGTACTCTGTCATAGAAATAACGTATTGAAGACGGTTTAACTGCTTGCCACGCAAACGTTAAATAAGTCATTGGCTTAATTTCAGGAAAAATAATACTTTTTTCACTTTCTGTTAAATAGGTTACGAAAATGATAGAAGATATCTAAGTCATGACATATGCGTAATGCATCAAAAAAAGATTATGATGAAAACAATGGGGACTAAATTGACTAGAATGGCGAAGAACCCATTGATATTTTTATACATGACATGACTAAGATATAATCTTCTATCCTTTTCTAAACCTATGTGACGGAAAGTGACTGAGCTAATTTGAGGTAAGTTAAAAGAGTTCATATCCCGAATTGGGGCCATTGTTACTTTATCTAAAATGCCATTAACAACTTTGTCTCGGCGGTCACCTAGCCTATATATAGTAAAAGCGAGTACAATTCCATTTAAAAAACCTAATTACGTTTAAATCCATTACCTTGGCAACACTGAATCAGTTCGTAGCCGTAGAACCAGCTACGACGCATCGTAGCAGCTACGCGGCGTAGCCATGTACGCGAATCAAAGTGGAAATGGGATTAAAAACACCGGTCCGCCATTTTGAATTTTATCCTTTGGCGATAAAGGTCAGTTTTGATTGTAAACGCAAACAATATATATCGCCCCAGGTACATTTAAATGAATTGTTGTTTCACAGTAAATGGGGGTTTGTCTAACAAAAGAAAGGTTTAAAGGATTTAGGTGTTTATCACTGAATAACTCAATGGACGGCCATTTTAAACCGTTGACTTTTGGTTCTATTAATAACGTTTTGTAATATGCCGTGTGATGCCGGCTTAGAATAGCATCACCCCATTTCTTTCCCGTGGGAGTCGTAAGAGGCGACTTAGGGACTCGAGGGTGAGTATTGCAATTTTAGGCGATGGGCTGAGAACCTGTCACTATCGCTTTGCACAATTTCCACATGACTCTCAAATATTTGTCAGACGTGGCGTAGATGACCGTTTTTTGCGGCTGTTTGTGCTCTGCCTACCCCGCAAAGGATTATAGGCGTGATATGTATATGTTTAAGTATTTATGTTGTAATAAGCAGATACTGTGGCCTATATAGAGGCGGCCGATGTGCTGACTGCCTGCGACAGAACGGTTCCGGGTTCGATTCCCGGTGGGTCACTCACAAAGTTGATATAATGACTTTGTCAATTTGTTCCCAGTTAAGACAGTGCAGGCTGCACCACCTGATTCCTTAAGAAATATAGTTTCGTGTTTCGGAGAGAACGTCAAGCCGACGGTCCCGGTTGCTATCTATGATTACTTAGATGGCCGTCGTAACTAAACCATCTCAAAGGCCTACTACTAGTAGTAGGTGGTTAAAAACTCTGACACCAAGGTTCATCGGATCGTTCGTCAACTCGGTGTCCCACAGGAAAAGATGAGAAGGATATTTAAAACATAGAACGGCTGGTGATTAAGGAAGAACATTCCTATGTTAAAAATATGAAAAATAGACGCCCAAAGATGGTGAACAAGTAGTGCAATTATTAGAATAGGAGGCAATTTCACTACATTTAAATAAAGTCGTTCCATAGGCTTAATGGAACAAGTTGTTCAGTTTCCTAGTCTGATCACGCACGATCACACAATTTAGGTATTTATACCGAACCTTAGCTCATACAAAAAACGAAGTCTTCGTAAATGGATAAAATCTAGATTTATTTTAAATTACAGCCTACATTTTTCGTTTTCACATTGAAACTCTTTTTGAAAGCGCTCTTTCAATGTGGCAATCTCGTAATAGAAACATTCCCACCTTCGAAATTAATGAAGCCATAGAGTAGGTACACATTACGACGTACAGAAGGTATTTTAGGTATTAGACAATATTCTATCGTTAAACGTGACTTGTCACATTAATGGGCTAAGTAGGACCATTAAAGTGACAAGTAGAGGGGTAATTCTCTCATTCATCATTGATGATGATGATGATTCTTCTGACCGATTTCGGCCATGGCGACCACTTCACACAGATACACACATATCACGCCTATAATTCCTAGCGGGGTAGGCCTAGCGTAAACAGCTGCAAAAAACTGACATTTACGCCTCGTCTGACAAATATTTGAGGGTCATCCAGATAATTGTGTATCGTCATAGTCACAGGTTGTCAGCCCATCACCTCAAATTGCAAAACACACCCTTAAGTCCCTTAGTCGCCTCTTACGACTCCCACGGGAAAGAAATGGGGAGATGCTATTCTAAGCCGGCATCACACGATATAACCACTTCAAATTTTAAGAAAGTTACTAGTCAGAACGTCGCTGATACGTTCCTGTGGTAAAAAGTGGCCTATGAGTGGCCTATACTCTACCTGTGTTCCAAATTGCATCCAAATCAGTCAAGCCGTTTAAGCGTGAAAAGGTAACAAACATACATACACACACACAAACTCTCAGATTTTGAAAATGAAAATGAAATAACTTTATTCAATGTAGGATAGTATTATCACTTCACGTCATGATCGGACATTTAAAAAAAAAGAAATTTGGATAACGCAATTTTCTTTTTTTTAATAACAATTTTGTATTGTACTAATAGAAAACCGGTTTGGGCGGGATAAAAAAATAAAAATAAATATAAAGGCACTGCCTTGGAGCTGGCCAGGTTAATTACACAGCACGTAACTTTACGCCACCATCGCCTAAACGACATTTGTTTCAAATTTTAGTCAAGATTTCCAAAGCGTGTTATTTACATGCGTACAATTAACCAGTACCCCTGAACAGGAAAAACCCCCCAAAAAACCTGCCCATAAGTGCTCCTACTTTAAATTAACAATCTTTCTAGGCCCTAAGCTTTTCTAGGCCCTATTTTTAATATTAGTACGGTATTATTATCATCATTATTATTTATCTAGTGGGACGTTGATTCGATGAACAACTCAGTTTATCGTCCAGTAACCTGAAGTTACCGTATGATGCCGGCTTAAAACACCATTACTCCATTCTTTCCCGCGGGTGTCGTTAGAGGTGATTACGGCACTAGAGGGTTTCATGTGTTTTACAATTTGAGGCGACAGGCTGATAACCTGTCACTCTAGTGTAGTGTACACGACTGTAACGGCCCTAAAATATTTGTAAGACGTGGCGATAGCGCTATATTTTACGGCTGTTAATACTCTGCCTTCCCCGCAAAGGATAAACATATACGTAACAATCGCTACCTAAATCTAATCATCAACATCAACTGGGACGTCAGGGACGGATTAGCGTGCCTTTCAAAGCACGTAACAAAGGAAAGGAAAAATAATTTTGAACATTTATTCGCCGTATGGTAAAATCCTAATTAAATTATCTTTCTTAAACTGTTTGAAAAAATATACCAACATTATCACGGCATAATAATTTGTACGCAAGACCATATTAAAAAAAGTTATAATGTTGTCCACACATACATTTTAAAGTAACTCTGTCTGTCTACTTTGCTTTCACGCATAAACCACTTAACAAATTTCAATGAAAATTGGAATAAATAAACATTTGATAACAGAGTAAGAAAGGACATAGACTACTTTTTACCGCAGGAAAATAGCAAAAACATAGACAACCAAGCAGCTTGTACTTGTTTGTATTTGATGACTCCAAACCCCTAGATTTAGGCTACATCTAGATGTAACCACAACTCGAGTCAACTTTGCTAAAGAAGCTAATCCGTTTTTTAATTAATCTCGGACGTATTTTTCCAAGTTGTATCTGTCGCAGTAATATGGCAAAATCAGGAATTCTGGCGAAATTCAAAAAAATCGGCTGAAAACCAGAATATGGTATAATTGTGACTTTATTATGGTCATCGTTCTAAACAAATCTAAGAATTCGGACAAATTCATGGGATTTCTTAAGTTGTTTAAGGAGATGGCAAAACAAGGTTCAAAACTTAAATAATTCTGGCCAAAATCATAGCCTAGCTTTAAATATAACCTAATTTTAAGTTGTTTAAATAATCTTTACACACAATGATCTTTACTACTTACATTTTTTTTTATTAAAAAACATTTTACAATAATGTAAAATGTTTTTTGGAATGAAATAATTAGTTTGAAAATCAAATGAAAAATAAACAGGAATTCAAGCCGAATTTGCCGAGTGATGCCGGCTTAGAGTAGCATCACCCCATTTCTTTACCGTGGGAGTCGTAAGAGGCGACTAAGGGTCTCGAGGGTGTGTATTGCAATATTAGGCGATGGGCTGACAACCTGTCACTGTGATGATACACAATTTTCTGAATGACCTTCAAATGTCTGTCAGACGTGGCGTAATTGTACGATTTTGTTGGCCCGCAAGGAATTATAGGCGTAATATGTGTATGTATGTAGAAATATCTAGATTTGTTTAGGACGATGGAACATTGAAGACTACATTCATTCATACATACATAAATCACACCCATTTCCCGGAGGGATAGGCAGAGACTACTTCCTTCCACTTACTTCGATTGCCATATTCCGGCTTTTGGCCTAATTCCTAAGATTTCGTCCAAATTCCTAATTTTGCCATTTTACTGCGACATATAAATTTTTATTTAAAACGCTTGTAGCGAGGCGCAGCTGTATCTAAACTTTTCTCTTTCCATAATTGTACGGTCTCAAATAGTCTCAATGGTGTATCGTTCTGAGACCCTGCGTTTGTACTCAGGATCTAAAGGTCCCTGGTTCGATATTGTCCGCAATAAAGATGGTTCCGTGCTTCGGAGAGAGTACTGAGCCGTTGGTCCCGATTGCTGACTATATTCTTTTACGGTTATGGTTGTTGTGTGATGCCGGCTTTGAATAGCATCACCCTATTTCTTTCCCATGGGTGTTGTAAGAGGCGACTAAGGCACTTGAAGGTTACATATGTATTGACATTTTAGGCGATGGGCTGACAACATGACAATACGTTTTCTGAATGACGCATGTTTGTCAGATATGGCGTAAAATATCTGCTTTAGCGGCCGTTTACGCTCTGCCCACTCGCAAGCAAAGGCGTGATACAAATGGCGTATTACAAAACTTTGGAACCCTCGGGGTTCATCAATCAATAAATTTCCATACTGAGAAACAATTTCTTAAACCTGCAATCTCCTAAGCGTACTAGAAACCGTCTTCTAGAGCGTAACATAAAAATTCAACTTTTAAGTCCTTTGCCAAGAACTAAACCCAAAAACTTAGAATCGCGAGACCGACTCTCAAACCACTAGATTTAAACAGAAGTATCAATATGTATTAGCACTTACCATTAGGATTCTGGATTGTTCCATTTTGGTGAATTAAAACTGACAGCGTTTGGCTTTTAGGACTGAATGTTCTGAATTCTGAATGTCGTCAATACGACCATAGAATAAGCAACGAAGATCTGACAGGCTGATTAGAGACCTTTAAGCTACCAAATTGGAAACGTATATCGGGTGAAATTTTGCTAGCGACCGATACTGAAAATAGAGTGCGGGAATAAGGAACAATTTTCCTCAAGGAACATACCCGCCGGTACTCTGTTTTCAATATCGCTCACTTGTAAAATTTCACCATTAAGCTAGTCAAATATAAATTTGAAATATATTGCTCAGAGCTTAATAAAAAAATGACAATATTGCATTTTTTGCTACTAGCTGCAATTTAGCAAAAATTATACCGTCTTCACAAAGGAGAAACATTAAAGACCTAGTATGTGTATATCTTGACATCTAATGAATCGTTTTGAATAAAACCTATTGTAATTGAAGTTTGACGTTTATACCAATAAAAAACAATAATTGAAATCGATCAAGACCTCTAGTTTTCGACATTATACGAAAACAAAAATACTATAACATGCATACAAACTACATAATTTATTATTATACCTACATACTTACACAAGAGAGAAAACACAAATATACATACAAACAAACTGTATGTTTTTGTTCTCAAATATTACAGATGTGCTGAATGTAGTCTAACATTTAAAGATAATTTCATTTATTATTATTTCACCTATTATAAATTTAACCCTAAATTATTATTGATATTTTAAATTAAATTTTATCTTATTTCATTTTCTTTTGAATTGAAATATTATTATTATTATGTGAAATAATTGAATGACATTATCAACATATTTATTTTGACATTCATAACTTAGATAACTAACTAACTAACATACATGTATTGATTTTAATTTTGATTACTAACACACTATCTATGGAACTCAGTTTTCTGAAATAAATGATTTTGAATTTGAATTTGAATTTATGGAAATCAGCCGATTGCAGTCCACTGCTGGACGTAGGCCTTCCCTAGGGTACGCCATAGGTCACAATCTCTCGATTTCGCCATCCTGTCGCTACCAGCCGCCTTTTTAAAGTCATCGGTCCATCTGGCCGGAGGGCGCCCAACGCTAGGCTTGCCGAGGCATGGCCTCTACTCGAGAACCCGCTTACTCCACCGTCCGTCCGTCGGGCCTATCATAATTAAAATATTTTGCGAATCTAATAAAGTTATTATTTGAAGTCGGTTACGAATAGCGTTACGAATTAGAGTTTAAAACAGTCTTTCAGAAATAAACCCTTTGAAAATACCTTTTTTAGCTCGATTTAGGGATTATTCAAAAACTTTTCTTTTAATTCAACCGTTACGATATTCTCTTTTTTGCAACAAATGAATAAAAAATCATAGTAAATGTACATTAGTTTAATAGTATTCGTTACAATAACTTAGGTATACTAGATCTAGCTTGTACATCGTTTCGTGACAAGTAATAAGAGACAGAAAAATTTGAAAGTGTTAGTTGATGGGCCGGTAGCTCAGTTGGCAGAACAGTGGGACGGTACCCCGCGGTCCCGGGTTCAAGTCCAGGCGGGCGCTAATCTTATTTTCATTTATGTACATATAAGTACAGTTTTAAGAACGTCGCTACAGTAACGAGCCGTAACTAGGACATCTTTCAGCGCCAATATCGCCAAGCTGACCAAGCTAACCGGCTCGGTCCACCTAACTTCTGCCAACAGCTCGGCACAAGCTGTTTCGTTGAGCACGGGCATGACAGTTGCTGGCCGGCTAGACCAATTTGAGCGAAATGCGGTCTCTTGGTAGTTTCACCACTCGACGCTAGATGGCGCTGACTTAAAATCTAGCAATTTAGCCATTTATCGGCAATTACTAGGACAAATATAAATACAAATACTGCCAAGCTCGACACAAGCTATCTCATAGTATTTCAGCCTTTTGCCGCTTAACGGCGCTGCGAGCGGGGGACGTAGTCTCTTAGTAATTCAGCCATCTGACGCTAGATGGCTCTGCTTTAAGAACGGCGATGTAGTAACAAGCAGCAACTTACCAGCTATTACGAGCACGTCTATCAGCGCCAATATCGCCAAGCTGACCAAGCTGATAGGCTCGGTCCACCTCACTTCTGCCAACAGCTCGGCACAAGCTGTTTCGTCCAGTAGGAGCATGACAGTTGCTGGCCGGCTAGACCCATTTGAGCGAAATACAGTCTCTTAGTAGTTTCACTACTCGACAGTAGATGGCGCTGACTTAAAAACTAGCTATTTAGCTATTTACCGGCAATTACTAGGACGACTATCAATGCCAATATTGCCGAGCTCGATACAACCTGTCCCATAGTATTTCAGCCTTTCGCCGCTCAACGGCGCTGCAAGCGGGGCACGTAGTCTCTTAGTAGTTCAGCCTTTTGACGGTAGATGGCTCTGCTTTAAGAACGGCGATGTAGTAACAAGCAGCAACTTACCAGCTATTACGAGCACATCTATCAGCGCCAATATCGCCAGGCTGACCAAGCTGATAGGCTCGGTCCACCTCACTTCTGCCAACAGCTCGGCACAAGCTGTTTCGTTGAGCACGGGCATGACAGATGCGCCCGCGCCGCCGCCGCCGCCTGACCATCGCCCGGGTGCTATGACGGTTCCATTGTGGGTTCTGGGGACAATGAAGACAAGTTTATTTGCAGATACGAATCTTGCCGGCTTAGAATGCCGTGTGATGACGGCTTAGAATGCCATGTGATGGCGGCTTAGAATAGAATCACCCCATTTCATTCCCGTAGGAGTCGTAAAACGCGACCAAGATACTCGAGGGTGTGTATTGCAATTGTAGACGATGGGTTGACAACCTGTTACTATAGCGATACAAAAAAAATCGAATGATTGTCAAATATTTGTCAGACGTGGCGTAAATGTCCGTTTTTGCAGCCGTAACCGCAAGGGATTATAGGCGTAACATGTGTGTGTGTATGTATGTACGAATCTTTTACAACACATTTTCGCGGTATGTACTTAAGTGGTAACTAATATGATATTAAATATTATTTCTAAATAAAGCACATACATGTGTGAAACCAGACCATGACAGGTCCGATGGCATAGCGGATACTACACCTGCCTGCTACTCCGAGGGTCGTGGGTTCCATCCCCACCAGATAAAAATATTATGTTAAGTAAATTTTTCAGATATTTGTGTTAAGTCTGTCTGTGTTCTATGTATTATATGTATTTATTTACAAAAAAATATATAAGTAATAATCTCAGCTATCTAGTTTCCATAGTACAAGCTTTCCTTAGTTTGGGGCTAGATGGCGCTATGAGAAATGTCCAGGATATTTATTTATATGTAAAGTGTAACCGAATGTAAAATTACGTCGTCATTCTTTAGGCACGTAATGTCAACTTTCCCGAAACGTCCACCTCCCAAAGTGTCTACATCCCCCCTTAAACAATTTTACAAAATAATATTTTCTTTTCTAAAATTGTTAAAGTGGCTGCACAGTTTTAAGTAAGCGAATTTAGACGATAACCCGGAATAATCGATTTGTAGCCTTAAGCCAGCTGATACAATTTCTATGCCCGGAATAAACAACACTGGCACGTGTGATTAGCTTGGCCAGCCCCGAGGCAGTGCCTTTATTTATATAGGTATTTTTAAGCCGTTTTCTATCAGGCATTCAGGATTTACAAAATTGTTATAAAATGAAGAAAATTGCGTTAATTTCTTTTTTTACAATGACATATCATAACGTCAAAACGTGACAGTACTATCCTACATTGAATAATTTTTATTTCATTAAAACCACTTGTTTTTAGATTGGTGTAGTTGGTTAAAAAATAAGGATTACTGACGCAGGTAGCAGTCAGCACTATAATAAGCCTACCTGTAATTAAGCTTCTTAACTTTATATGCTTGTGTATGTTTCTAGATTTCTAGATAGACTGGCTACATTGTAACTGCAGAAAGCACAGTACCAAAGTAAATAAACAAACAAACAGTTGTACTCCGTAATTTGCTGACAGAACATCAATAATACAGTTTCTAACTCGTGTCTAACAATATTTGCTGGCTTCGCTTTATTTCTCGTGCAATTCCAGTTCAGAAACAGTGGGATAATATACTGAAACTTGGATATATAGTTTTGTCCGGATCGTGAGTTATCTTTGATGGCAAAGCCAATGGCTTCACATCACGTGAATTGAGACGTATTTTGCCATTTATGTCAGGTTAAGTCAAGTCATTGTAGGGTTATGTTAAGTAATAATTTAATGTTAGGTGATTTGGCACTACGCCGAGGGAGAGTCCACAACACAGAGATCTTAGTCTTACGACAAGGGCTGGTGTTGTGCAGTTAATGTAGCAACAGAAACGTGATAGTAAATATTCTGCGCCACGGTCTGACCTGCTCGCACGTTCGGTGCATAAGATTTATTTATTCGACATTCTGAAAGTACATACGTCCACTGGTGGACGTAGGCCTCTCCCAGGGTACGCCATTTGGCACTATCTCTCGATTTCGACATTCAGCCGCCTTTTGAAAGTCATCGGAACCCGCTTAATCTGCGTCTGTGTTTTCAAACGCATACAACCCTAATCTCTTCAAAGTAAGAGTGAACAGGCTTCTTCTGGGTGAGCTCACTTCATCTTAGACTCTGCCTCTGTCCTATGACCTAGAACAAACCCATCATTAATAATTAAAAAGAAAAACACCATCTATCGGTTCTACGACAGTTGTGCGCAGCCCTCTGCCATTTCAAATTGACATTCTGAAAGTATTCATTGTTAATCTTCATGGAAAGAAAAGTTTTAAAGTTTGGAGATTCACCGAGTATGGCGATTGATTATGAGTTTAATCCCTTACAAATAGCAATAAAATGAGAGTTGAATGCAATAAGTAATGCCAGAAAAAAAAATCGGTGCCATATATTTGCGCTTACCCACAACTGAGAAGCTAAACTGCATAAAATGCAGTCGTAATGCAGCCAGTCTCACCAAATGACATGTGGCTTCCAGTACGCCCGTAATTTAAAACGGAAAACGGAAACTCATATTGCATTGGTGCAGACGTAAGCCGTTTGTACAGTAGACGTTAAAAGCAGCATACGTAGAGGTATCTGCTGTGACATCAATTGATTCCATGGTGAAGCGGTCTTCGCGTTTACAGATGGTAAAGGCGTAAAGTTAAATGCCTTGTGATTAACCTGGCCAGCCCCAAGGCAGTGCATTTATTTCTAGTTTTTTAATCCCGCCTGCGCCGTTTTTCTATTAGGACAATAACAAATTGTAAAAAAAAATGTGTTTCACAAATTTGTTTTTTTTTTACAATGACGGATCATGACGTCAATAAGTGAAAAAAGTAATAATAATATAACATTAATTAAAGTTATTTCATTTTAATTTTTGCTTCAGGATCCAGGGGTGATTTCACCCACGAAATTGATATTTATCGCTTTGTGAATTTGATTTTAGTTTGAATAAAACTTTGCAGGTTGAACCACCTGGTTGTGTGTAAGAAAGAAGCTTTCGTGCTTCAGTGGACACGTTAAGATGTCGGTTCCAGTTGGTATCTATGACTACTTAGTGATCAGCTGATTTCTACCCGTGGGTGCAAGAGCCTATTTGAAAACCCTCGCAATAGGTACTCTCATTGACGGCCGATGTGGCGCATAGGTAGTGCGACTGCCTGCGAAGCAAAGGTTCCGGGTTCGAATATCGGTGTGGCACTTACAAAGTTGTTATTTTTCACTTTGTGCATTTGTTCCCGGTCTGGTTAGGACGAGGAAAAGAAATGGTTCCGTGCTTCGGAGGGCACGTTAAGCCGTCCGTTCCAGTTGCTGTCTATGATTACTTAGACGGCGGTCGTTACACAACAATGTCAAAGGCCTACTATTAGTAGTAGACGGTTGAAAAACTGACATCAGGGTTCATTGTTTCGAATGACGACTCTGTATCCCACACGAAAAGAGAGACTCTCATGAGGGTCATTAGGAAGACGTCTTACTGCCCTTGCCTTATACTGTGTACCAAATCTACGGATCAAAGTTGTAGCCAAAGTAATCAACGTGAATTACCTTCGAATCGAAAAGTATTTCCTGCGATTTGCGATAAGCTTGCGTTAACTTTTTAACCGACTACACTTGGAAATGAAGAAGGGGTTTCGATTTGACTCGTATATTTGATTTACATATATACATACATACATAAATCACGCCTATATACCTTACGGCGTAGGCAGAGCGTTAACAGCCTTTTAACGGATATTAACACCACGTCTGACAAAAGTTTGAGGGTCAATCAGATAACTGTGTATCACTATAGTAACAGGTTGTCAGCCCGTCGCCTAAAATTGCTATACACATCCTCACGTCCCTCAGTCGCTTCTTACGACTCCCACGGGAAAGAAATAGGGTGATGCTATTCTAAGACGGCATCACACGGTACTCCGTCCGTCCGGTCATTTTCCTGATATGTATTTTTATGCGACATTGTGCAGTTTCGTGGGCTGAATGCGACCTATCAGTATTCGGAGGGCTGTCCCTTACACCCTTTATATACTCAGCTACACTTAATAGCGGAACCTTACATAAGGGTTTTAGGACGTGTACGTTTTATCTTTAGTATATGTTTGTAAAGACCTCAATAAGACTGAGGTGGCCAGGCTTTCAGTTGAAAAAGGACAAATCTAGGACACTACATAAGATTTTGAAGACGTGTCCGCGTTATCTTTAGTGAGTGTTTGTGTGATCACGTCAATGAGACTGGGAGGCAAGGCTTTCAGTTGAAAGAAGGACAAAACTGGTATGCGACATAAGAAATTAAATTGTAACTGCAATTCTTTATTCAATGTAGGATAGTATTATCACTTATTGAAGTCACGACTGGGTTTTAAGACGTGACGTGCTCGATTTATCTTAATGAGACTGGGGTGGCCAGGCTTTCAGTTGTAAGAGGGACCATACCGGTACTCTTCATAAGGGTTTTAGGACTTGCGCGTTTAATCTTCAGTATACCATTCGTTTAAACAATTTTTCTACCGTTTTTTTATACCATATTCTATCTCTTATCAATGTGACATATACCATTAAAAAATAATGTTTTTATTGCACTTTATTTTGGCTTACTGTGTAAAAACCAGCCAGCTGACTAACAACATCTAACCTAGATTACTAAATAAACTTTTGGTGTCGGAAAACTATTGTCCATGTTGAATACCAAATTTTTATAACACTTCCCGTGTTAGGTATACAATTTTAGAAAACCTGCGAAATTTTCTACCGCCGGTACGATTTGAACCTGCAACTTTCGACATCACTAGTAGCGACGCTTCTTCCATCTGGGCTACCGCGGCTCATCCATTGCCCGCGAATATTGCAAGTATATATTGTCCATGTTTATCCGAATGGTTGGTAACCCTAACAGGCTATAGGCTGTGTTTTGTTGGGGGACGCCTTTGAGTAGGACGCAGTTTGTCCCTTGGGGCACCGTAACTTAGGATTATTATACACAAGTGATATCAAACGGCTTTCCCGGAGAAATATGGATAGAGAAATATTTTCTTTAAAAAATATGGTGGCTTCATTTCAGGAGTGTACCCGTGAACGACTTCGACAGTGGCCACTTCACAAAAAAAGTTGTCCAAGTTTTTAGTATTATTCATAAGTAAAACCAAAAAATAAGTGTATTTTTTTTTATTTAATGATGGGTTTGCTCTTGACTCTAGTCTAGGTCATAGGACAGAGACAGAGTCTAAGATGGAGCGAGCTCACCCAGAAGAAGCCTGTTCACAATATCTTTAGAGTTCATGTGTGTTTGTTTTTAAAGGACTGAAACTCGTTAACCACTGAACAGATTTGAATTAGAATGGTATCGGAAGATTTATATATAATAGGCTAGTTGTCAGTAAGCAGTCGTGTTTTTATTTTATTTATTTATCATGCTTGTTTGTTGTATGAAAAGATGTATCTGTACGACTTTAAAAGTATAATACTGCTTAACCCTTATGTTTACAGGCGTGATTGCATCGGGTCTAAATCGTTATGACTTATTGAGTAGAGCCGGTAGATAAGCCTGTAACTAGTTAAGGCGAGTGTAGCCGTCAACGACCTCGACGGTGGCGCCACTTCACAAAAAAAAATTCGCTTTATACTAACAATCTATCAGAAAATCCGATGCCCAAGTTTTAAGTATTATCTATATGTAAAATTAGAACCTGCAAACTCAATAAAATATTCGCTGTAATTAAAGTTATGGCAATTAATACCAAAAGTGGCCGTTTTTAGGCACTTTTTTCCGTAACTCAAATTTTTCATTAAGTTTGCAGTTTCAAATTTTACGTAAGGATAATATTGTAGCGACCTCTGGGAGCTACTGCAAGAAGCTCACTCAAAGTGGTTCACGAGCAAGCAAGACGCATCAGAAGTTCCAACATATCTGCAAGATGGCGCCACGTGACAGAACAAAGAGCCTGAAACGCGGTATCGAAGTGTTTTACCGCGCAACGCATATATACAACTTCCAATTCTATCCAGGTGGACCAGTCGGTCCCCTGGCCACAACACCCGGCCAGGCGGGTAGCTACCCTTTTCCCGACTCCACCTGGAACCCTCCATTCTGCCTATTGGCATCACTCCTGTCACCCACCATATTGGTGACCCCTACCTTGGACTTCGCAGCCTTCAACCACGCATCAACCACTACAGCATGCAGCCAACTACTACGTCATCAGCACCCACCACAGTCACAGCACGGCAGCTTCACTGGTCTTCCATCATCGTCCCGACTCACCGTGGACTTTGGAACCAGCACTGCTTCGCCACGCCTGACTGCATCATCACGCTACATGACGTCATCAGCCCCACTTCGCTCGCTGTCGGAATCGACCTCCGGTCTTGAGGGGGAGTACTGTAGCGACCTCTGCGAGCTACTGCAAGAAGCTCACTCAAAGTGGTTCACGAGCAAGCAAGACGCATCAGAAGTTCCAACATATCTGCAAGATGGCGCCACGTGACAGAACAAAGAGCCTGAAACGCGGTATCGAAGTGTTTCACCGCGCAACGCATATATACAACTTCCAATTCTATCCAGGTGGACCAGTCAGTCCCCTGGCCACAACACCCGGCCAGACAGGTAGCTACCCTTTTCCCGACTCCACCTGGAACCCTCCATTCTGCCTATTGGCATCACTCCTGTCACCCACCATAATATTAAAAACTTGGGAATCGGACATTTTGATAGAATGTTTGTATAAACAGATTTTTTTTTGTGAAGTGGCGCCACCGTCGAGGTCGTTGACGGCTACACTCGCCTTAACAGTGTGTCTATATATCAGAAAAATGCTTGTTTCTGTTGTATTACAATAGGTATCTGTACCAATTTATGTTATTTTGATTTTATTTTATTAATTTTAGGGAATCTTACAGCTGTATTATCAAAAAATGGATTATTGGTTTTAGTACAGTACTAAACCATTAACAAGGTTCCGCCTATAAAAAAAGTGTAACGTGTCTAACCCTTATGTAATACAGGCGTGATTGCTCGTTATGTAAATGACCCATTGAGTAGAGCTGGTAGATTAGGTGTAACTGTGTGTAACTATCGGGAAACGATCCGGAGACGATTAAGCGGAGAGTTATTGCAACGGACTCGATAGCCCGGTTGGTAATGCATGGTTGTGTTAATGTATGCAGCGAATATTTAATTTAGAGTTGGAGCACTTCTGGGCAGGTTTTGGGGGGTTTTTCCTGTTCAGGGGGTCCGGTTAACAATATGCTTTGCAAATCTTGACTACAATTTGAAACAAATGTCGTTTTCAGATGACGGTGGCGTAAAGTTACATGCCGTGTGATTAACCTGGCCAGCCCCGAGGCAGCGCCTTTATTTTTTTTATCCCGCCCGAGATACAAAATTGTTATAAAAAGCAAAAATTTGAGTTATAATTTCTTATTCTTACAATGACGGATCATGACGTCAGCAAGTGATCATACTATCCTACATTGAATAAAGTTAATTTCATTTTTTTATAGCACGTTTGTTCTATACTGGTTTAAATGTTCATTAAATTCTCATACAACCTGCGCAAATAATGACGTCAATGAACTTTTTTAAGAATTCTAAATAAACGCACTAAGTATAGTGACAGTTTCCTACTAAAAGAAGAAATGGTGAAAAAGAAATGTCCGTTAAGAACATAAGTCGAGTTAAAAAGAAGATTCCGTGCTTCAGAGCGCATTACGGGCACTTAACAACCGCGTCAGAGGCCTCCTCAAAGATTTATCGGGTCGTTTGTCCAAAACACAGTTTATTGTTTTTTTATGTGACGGGTGTTAGTCACATCTTAAGGAATTAAGGATGTGACAGTTAATTTTAGAGGAAGTTCAAAGTGCTTATTGTTAAATTATATTGTCTAATTCCAAGCCAAACTCCCGCAGTGGAAGCGATTTACACAGATAAATTTCGAGCAAAATACCAGGAGTTCAACTGGAGGCAGACAATGGCTGCGTTACGCAGCGCTAAATAACATACGCTGCACAATATAGCAGCGCATACTATGAATTAAACGTGAACCTAAATCTATTTAACCTAATTAACTAAGTTGAGTGAAATTGGCAAATGATGTGTTCCAACCTTTACATAACTCAAGTCGGTAGTAAATACCGTCTGCCGATCTGGCGTTACGTCACACGTATTAGCACTAGATTATAAGTAAGTACCTCCAAATTATATCACCCCACGAATTTCGCAATTCGTACTAAGGAGTCACAATGATATGGTACAACAAATATGACTAAAGGGAACACACCATAAACAGTTTTATACTAAAACAACTAGATTTATCACTTACAGTTAACGCCGGTCCAAATGCATAAAATACCCAACGGAGAAAGGAAGTTCAGGGAATGGATCAAATGGGGAATTCCGTGGGTACTTACAGGGCTGGGTGGAAAAGATATCGACACCCAGCATTCCACTACAGCCTTGGCGCGTTATTCACGTCAAACCACTCACAGCTTCTGTTCGTATTCCACTTTGTTATTAGTCATTACGCGTGACCCAACACGAACTAGGGCCGTACAAAACGCGAGCCGATATGGCCACTTGATGCCTATTCAACGCGACGCTCACGTGGAAGACGTCGAGACATCCAACAATCACTAAGCCTGGTATTCTAGTATAACCCAGGAGAACCGCAATAATACGATGCATCAACACGCGCGATCTCAAATTGAATCGTCCATTACACGCGGCATCACAAAACGCGTGGCGGGAAATCCGAACAAAACACAATACGTTCTCGTCCGAACGGTTTTGAGTGACTGAGTGCGGTGCAGAAATCACCGCTTGGCGCCGTCAGGCGGTCTGCGCGCACGTCGCCAGTCTCGCCCTGCGAGTGAGAAAGGGACAACACACGCCCAGAGCGACGCGTGCGATCGAGCACCGCGCCGCATTCATAGACCGTCATTAATACCTAACTTACCCTAGCATAACAACGCTAAATATTAAACATTCACCCGCCCTAGGCCGAATCCCTTAGGCCTATTCACTACTGGGGAGACGAGATAGCGTTGCTATTGCTCGCTTAAGAACTGAATCCTGAATAAAAGTAAGGTTTTCAGGAGATTCTTCAATAAAACTCAATAATTTGGAGATCGTATGTGTCTATTGTACGTTCGTAACAAGAAGAAAAAAGGCAGGGGGTAGCGGGGTACATAGTACATTTAACCTAGAAGACGCCTTCAATTAAGTTGAGAGCAATTGTATCAACATATAAAATAGTTGGGTTAACATTGTTAGGCGAAACAGGAACATGCCCCCCGACGTTGAAAGCTGCAGGTTTCAACCAGTAGTCCCAGCTCCAGCAGCAGATTAATCAGTTGCGACAGGTAGCGGACATATCTTTGCAAAAGATCTTCGGATGATGCCCGTTGATGTTTTCACGTCAGCCACTCTGCTTATGCCATCAGCACCGGGAATAAGCGCAACGATGCGTCCCATCTTCCACTTCAAGGGAGGCAGATTCTCCTCTTTGAGAAGGACGAGAGTATTCAGCTGCAAAGGTTCCTTGTTAGTCCTCCATTTCGTCCTCAGCTGCAATTCGGAGACATATTCAGCACTCCAACGCTTCCAGAAGTGTTGCCTGAGCTGTTCTATCCTCTGGAAACGGGTCAAGTGGTCATAGGAACGGTCTTGAATATCCTTGGTAGGCAGAGCAGTAATAGGTTGTCCGATAAGGAAGTGTCCGGGAGTGAGGGGTGTCAAGTCTTCTGGATTCGACGACAGCGGCGTAAGTGGCCTTGAGTTTAGGATGCCTTCGATCTTCACCAAAGTCGTATTGAATTCCTCATACGTCAATCTACAATTACCCAACACTCTCTGCAAATGGTACTTAGTCGACTTAACACCAGCCTCCCAGAGACCACCAAAGTGCGGGCTGTAGGCAGGAATAAAATGGAAATTGATTCCTTCATTGGCCGCCCCCTCAGACAAAGAGTTACAGCTCGTTTTCAAAAATTTTGCAAGTTCATTCGCCGCGCCAACAAATGAGGTACCGTTGTCGGAGTAGATATCAGTTGGTTTTCCTCTACGATTGGTGAATCTTTCAAGAGCAAGCAAGAACGTTTGGCTGGTCAGATCACCGACCAATTCTAAATGTATAGCCTTGGTACTGAAACAGATGAATATGGCGATATATACTTTTACCATTCTACATCCACGGCCCTGACGACTGGCACATGTCATAGGTCCCGCATAGTCGCAACCGACAGTCTGGAAAACTCCAGGTACGAGTCGCTCTTTAGGTAGATTACCCATTAAAGGAGCAATGATATTGCCCTTGATGCGAGTGCATTTGACGCATTGACGAAAACAAGCTTTAGCTAATAAGCGACCACCAATGGGCCAATAAGTTTCGCGGATCGTGTACAACAATAACTGAGGTCCCGCGTGTAATAATCTTATATGCTCATGGCGGAAAAGTAATTTTGTAAAAATATGTGTGGACTGTATTAAGATAGGGTGTTTCTTCTCATAGGTATATTCTGAATTCGCCAGACGTCCATAAACGCGCATTATGCCATCCTCGTCTAGAAAGGGATTGAATTTTAACAAAGGACTCTTTTTCGGCAAACTTTGTTTTCGTTCTATCATAGAATATTCTGGAAAGGACTCGCGTTGAGAATTGATTATGATCAAGTTTAATGCTTTACGCAATTCAATCTCAGTTAAAAAAGGAGATGCATTTGGTTGTTTTTTGCAACCACCAACGAAACGTAGTATGTAAGCAACAGCACGTTTAAGCCTTAAGAGATTGGAGAACCGATCAAAATCAATAAAAGACTGTGGAGGTGGGTCGGTTTTGGTGAGTAAAGACACTATTTCGTTACGCACTTCAGGCAAAGTGGTCTCGGCGACTATGTTCGGAGGCCATGAAGCTTCACCGTGATGTAAGAAATCTGGACCATACCAGTAAAGCGACTGTGATTGCATGGAGTCAATAGGCACGCCGCGGGATACTAGATCCGCAGGATTGTCCCGTGTAGGAACGTGTCTCCATTGACAATCAGCAGTCGTTTCCACGATCTCTCCCACCCTATTGCGGACGAACGTCTGTAATCTACTAGGCAGCATCTTTAACCACCCTAAAACGATTGTGGAATCCGACCAAAACGTTGTTCGCTTGACAGGAATGCGAAGGGATTTAAGCGCCTTATCATAAAGTCGTGCACCAGTGAGAGCAGCGCACAGTTCAAGTCGCGGTAAGGTCACCGGTTTCAAAGGCGCTACGCGACTTTTAGCCATCAATAAACGCACGGCGACCTCGCCGTTCTCATTTGAACTGAGCACATATAGGCACGCGCCGTATGCTCGCTCTGACGAATCAGTAAAAATGTGGAATTCTAAATTGCAATATAAATCGCAAACCACGATACGAGGAATACGCAAATTGTCCAGACGGGGTAGATTACAGATCACATCACACCATTCATGTGCAATATCGGTAGGTAACTGATCGTCCCATGATAGCTTGAGCAACCAAAGTCTTTGTAAAAGAATTTTCAGACGAATTACACACGGAGACAGAAGCCCAAGGGGGTCGAATATCTGAGATATCACAGACAGCATGTCTCGTTTTGTGTTTTTCGTGGTAATATTTTTGCCAATCGGAAAACAAAGTTCATCTGAATTGGTTACCCAGCCTAAGCCGAGAACTTTACTAGGTTCGTTACTACCTATATTTAAGTCAACAGAAGGTTGTGAGGACTCCGATACCAACTGCACCTCGTTCGACTTCCATTTACGTAGATTCATACGGGCTAAACCAAGCTCGGAGCTTAATCGGTCGCGAATACTTTTGGCTTCCTCTAAATCATTACATCCCGTCAACAAATCATCGACGTAAAAGTCGTGAATGATTATTTCAGATAAGTCTTTATCTTTGCAGTCGAGACCCAACTGTTTAAGACAGCGTGTAGCCAGAAACGGTGCGCTGGCCATGCCGTAAGTCACGGTATTTAATTGAAATATTTTCATCGTTTTAGTGGGGTCTGGACGCCAGTATATCTGCTGCAGATGCCGATCAGAAGGATGAACAACTATGGTTCTATACATCTTCTCCACATCTGCAGAAAGGACATATTTGTAAAATCGAAATCTCATAAGTATCGATAAGAGGTCGTCTTGCACCATTGGTCCAACCATTTGGATGTCATTTAATGAGATACCGGAAGTAGTGCGGGCGCTGCAATTAAATACCACACGCAATTTAGTAGTGATACTACTTTCCCGTAGCACACCAAGATGCGGTATAAAATAAGCAATCGAATCAATTTGTTGCTGAGTCAGCTCCGACATATGACCTAAACCTTCATATTCGGTCATAAAGTCTCGGTATAATTGTCCAAATGTACCAGTAAGACGACGCTCGGTTGAAATAAAACAACGCTTGGCTCTCTGACTAGAATCACCTAAAACATGAGGGTCTTCTTTCAGTGGAATTTTCACACAGAAACTACCATCATCAAGTCGGGTCGTGTTTTTAACAAAATGTTGTTCACACATTTTTTCTTCACCCGAGTAGGTGGATGACTTAGGGCTAACTTCCTCAAGTTGCCAAAAACGCGATAATTGCGTTTGAATATCATCTACCTTTGTGAAGTTACACTTAACGGAGAAATCCGAAGCACCTATACCCGTAGGAGTTGGGCTGACAGCGATCCACCCGAGATGGGTTTCACGTAGAATGGGATTTCCTTCACCCAGACCGATCTGATGTGCCTGTGCGAACGCAATATCCCAAAAATATTGTGCACCGATCAATAAATCGATAGGTGCCGGCGTAAAGAAGTTGGGATCGGCCAAACAAATATCAGTCGGTAAATTGATACCCGATAAGTCTATAAGACTAGATGGTACGTCATCAGTGAGAGAGGGCAAAACAAAACATTGCATTTTTGCCGAGTAATTACCGTTAACAGAGCGCATAGGTACAAGGCACATTTTATTTATCTGGGAAGTAACATTGTTTATACCTATTACTGTCTTATTAATCGGAGTGTATGGTAAGTTTAGTATGTTGTACATTCTTTCAGATAAAATGCACGAAGTACTTGCGGAATCAAGCGCAATGCGTGCGATATGCTCGCAATTGTTTGCATCGTATAATTTAACTAATGCGGTAGCTAAAAGTCCCTCATTGTGTACAAAATCAGAAATATTAGCCGATAAAGTTATGTTGTTTTGCTCATTATGGGAATGCGGCGGGGTGCGGGCGGCGGTAGGCTGCGCGGGAGCGGAAGGAACCCGTCCCAGATTTTCCGATGCGTTTTCATTAGGCTCAGTACAAATAATGGTGTGGTGCCGGCGCCTACATCGCTTGCAACCCGCTTTACTCCTGTTGCATCGGTTAGCATAATGAGAAGAAGTCTGTAAACAACAATAACAAATTTTAAAATTCGGCAATAATTTGATACGTTCTTCGACGCTCAGTGCCAGAAACCCAGGACAAGTGTTCAAATTGTGTTGAATACTTTTGCACATAGGACAAGACTTTGCGGTAGAACTCGAACTAAATGAACTAGCATTCATAGGCGAGTTATTTTGTAACGCAACAAATACTTTAGGCCTAGCCTGTGACTGTGTTTTGTGCGACTGAGTTTCAAGTGATTTTCGTTGTTTTATCTAACTGACTTTTGTGTTCTTCCCATTTTTGAAAAGTGATCGGATCGAGTTTTTGTGTAGCTAGGTAAATAAGAAGCGTGTCCCAGTTTTCCGTCGGCTCACCTAACGCTAGCAAAGCTCGTAAATTTTTGTTGAACTGAGCTATCATGTTTTTTAGGGAAGATGAAGTGTCTTTTGTGATAGATTTAAGATTAAACAACGCGGCAACATGATTCTGTGTCAATAATCGGACGTTATCAAAGCGATCCAGTAGTAATTTCCACGCAATGGAGTAATTACTTGCACTGAAGTCTACCTTTTTGATTACCTCAGCTGCAGTGCCGTCTAGAGAAGCCCGTAAGTAATGAAATTTGCTTATTTCGTCATAATCAGCGTTTTTGTGGATGAGACTGGTAAAAGTATCTCTAAACTCCAACCAATTTTCATAGCAACCTGAGAATTTGGGTAATTGAATTGGCGGCATTCTGATGCTCCTTTTTTGTCTGAAGGATTTTGCAGTATGGGCACTGCCATCAGAACCTGAATCACCTTCACATTTTTGATATGAAGATATTATCTCTTTAGCTGTAGAAACTAATTTGTAGTACCTATTCTCGAAATCCACTCGCTCATCGTTAAGGCTTTCTAAATTTTCAGAAACAGACTCTAATTGTGATTGAACTTCCTCAAACTGGTCAATTAAAAGTTCAGTTTTCGATAAACGCAGCTGTAACTCTCTTACCTCAGTATTGGACAATGAATCGCGGTTAAGGCCTTCTAAAAATTTGGAAAAATTTGTTAAACGTAATTTTAAGGTCCCTCTGGAACGGTTTAACTCTTTTTCCATATTTTTCTCATCATCTTTGGTGTCCTCTTCGTTAACCATATTAGGAGGTGTAAAGTCAACTTGGAATTTAACAAAGTAGCCTGGCTGAATAAAATACACAAGGGAAGTTAACTGCTCTGAATTTGCACTAAGTGCTGTGAAATTATTGTAGGTAATTAAAGGAAAATTATAATTTGTACACAATGACTATTGCTTATAAACCTATATTTTAATAAGTTAGACCTTAAATTGTATTATTTTACAACAATAAATTGAAAAATACCTTGGCAAAAGTGAGTGTAATAAATTACAATTAAGTTAGGTTTAACTAATAAACGGTTAATTAAATAAGCTAGCTTTAGCTCGAAATACTACTAAGAGTATACATAAACCAATTTATTAAGAAATAAAACCTAAATCTCACTGCAACGGTAAATCTAAGTTGTACATAGAACAAAGAAAATACTAATTGGTACTAACCTTTTAAAATACACAAATTTACACAATACCGATACCTGAATTAGAGTGTTGGGTGATAACTAAACAAGATTAATGAGGATTTGAATAAATAAAGTCCTTAATTTGGTAAAATATCCTGATATCCTTGCCACAACCTTGACACCCGTAGAGGTCACTCCTAAAATCCTTATTTATCACTTCCTTAGCTCTTCTTATCAATTATCAGCTGATCCAAAATATCCGGCTTGTTCCAGGACCATGAATAAAAGTAAGGTTTTCAGGAGATTCTTCAATAAAACTCAATAATTTGGAGATCGTATGTGTCTATTGTACGTTCGTAACAAGAAGAAAAAAGGCAGGGGGTAGCGGGGTACATAGTACATTTAACCTAGAAGACGCCTTCAATTAAGTTGAGAGCAATTGTATCAACATATAAAATAGTTGGGTTAACATTGTTAGGCGAAACAGGAACAAATCCCCTACCTGAACTGTCGCGACTCGAGGAGTGCCATCACTACCTGGGAACAAGTTGAGAATGCGCCCTCTGCGCCATCGCAGTGGCGGCAGGTTGGCATCCTTAACCAGAACGAGATCTCCGATGCGAGGGGGTTCAGTTCTGTCCGTCCACTTAAGGCGTTGCTGCAGAATGTGCAAATACTCAAGCGACCATCGCTTCCAAAAATTCTGAGACATTTGCTGCAGCAACTCATAACGCGTCAAACGATTGCTACTGACCTCTGTGTAGGGGTACTCTGGCAAGGCGTTAAGTGGTCGGCCAATTAAGAAATGCCCTGGTGTCAGGGCCTCCAGATCATTCGGATCTGAGCTAAGCGGACACAAAGGACGTGAATTGAGAACGGCCTCAATTTTACAAAACACGGTCGCTAGCTCCTCAAAGGTTAATATCGTTAAACCTATAACGCGCATCAAATGCGTCTTAGCGGACTTTACAACCGCTTCAAATATACCACCCCAGTGGGGGCATCCTGGTGGATCGAACACCCAGTTAATGCCCTGACGGGAGAGGCTCGTGCCGATAGCTTCCTCGTTTTCCGATAAAAACGTTATAATTTCTTTCATACATCGATCAGCGCCCTTAAAGTTGGTACCACAGTCCGACCTGATCAGCGCTGGTCGCCCTCTTCGCGACACAAATCTATCTAAAGCTGCTAAGAAAGCCTCCGTAGTGAGGTCGGCCACGAGTTCCAAGTGGACGGCCTTGGTTGCTAGGCACACAAACACGCACAAATACGTCTTGATTGACTTCGCGTTACGAAGGCGTGATGCCTTTACCATAAAAGGCCCCGCAAAGTCCGTTCCCACACCCGCAAACGTCCAGGCTTCCGTCACCCGGTCCGGTGGGAGGTCTCCCATCTGAGGTTGCATTGTGGCTGCCTTCAACCGATAGCAAGGCAAGCACCGAAACACAATGCTCCGTACCGTACGTCGTCCAGACAAGATCCAAAACTCGCGCTGCAGAATAGCCAAAAGTGCATTGCAGCCCGCATGCGAGTTTTTCTGGTGACGATCCCTAACTATAAGTTCTACCAAAGGTCCCTTCTTTGGGAGTAACAGCGGATGCCGTGCTGAAAAGGGCAGGTTAGCGTTCCGAAGTCTACCTCCAACCCGGAGCATTCCATGCTCGTCCACGAACGGGTTGAGGCGCACAAGACCTCCCTTCAGCTTTCCACGGCCATCCCTGAGCAGCCTGACCTCTTCCTCAAAATGTTCCGCCTGGACGACCCTAACCAATAAACTTAGAGCCGCATTCCGCTCCGCAGGCGAGAGGACAGGTGCCAAGTTCCGTTCTGCTTGAGGTTTTCTACAGTTGTTCACGAACCGTTTGATCCAACCTGTCACCCCTAGAAGTTTGTCGAGGGAGCTGTATCGTTCCAGCAAGAAAGCCGCACTAGGCTTAGGTACGATCTGCCCTACGTTCACTCGCAAACCTCGATCAGGTGGCCCAAGCGGCGACCCGCACTCATTGTATGGCCATCTCTCAGGTGACTCAGTCAGCCACTGAGGTCCCCACCACAGTGAGTGACCTACCAAATCAGGGGCCCTACATCCCCGTGAGGCGCAGTCCGCTGGGTTCTGTTCTCCCGGTACGTGTCTCCATACCAACGGAGTTTCCGATCCTTTAATCTGTGACACCCGATTTGCCACGAAAACCTCAAGAGTATGTACCGACGTCTGTAACCAGCACAGAACTATCCTACTGTCGGTCCATGCGTACACCGTTTCATCCAAAGTGATGGTACCGCGTAGATTACTAGCGACATGATGTAGCAAGCGCGTGAGAAGCGCTGCTCCCGCCAATTCCAACTTTGGAATGGTCCATCTTGTCCTAACCGGAGCCACCTTACTCTTGGCCATAACTAGACGCACGTCTACAGTTCCCGTTGAACTGACTGTCCGCAAATAGACAGCTGCCGCGTACCCTCGCTCCGAGGCATCACAAAACCCATGTAGGGTAGCCTTACATCCCACCGATGGGAGCAATTTGCGAGGTATGGCGATGCGTACGATCCCTGGTAAGGTGGTCACAAACTTGGTCCAATCATTCAACAGCTCTCCGGAGAGCTGGTCGTCCCAACCCAAGTTTGCTAGCCACAACCTTTGCAAGAAGCACTTCGCCATGAACGTCACCGGTGCGATCCACCCGTTAGGATCGAAAGTTCTGGCGATCGTCGATAATACCGAACGCTTCGTCCAAGTCTTCTGCAAAAGGTCTGGCTCGATCTGATACGTAAAGACATCATGCGTTGGCCTATATTGCACCCCTAGGATGCTCAACGTATTTGGATTGTCCGGGTTCTCGAAAAGGTGCGGGTCCTGCTGGAACTCACCTGGCAACCCGGCCAGGAGCTCTGGACAGCTGGACAGCCATTTCCGCAACTCATAACCTCCTGATTCCATGATCGCGATCAGCTCGTCTCGTAGTAGCAGTGCTTGTTGCACGCTATCTGCACCCGTGCAGATGTCATCCACGTAGACGTCGCGATCCAGTACTGCTGCGGCCCGAGGGAATCTTACCCTTTCCTGTGCGGCCAACTCTCGCAGCGTGCGTACTGCCAAAAACGGACTTGGCTTCAGACCATACGTTACCGTGTTAAGCTCATAAGTGACCATCGGCTCGTCAGGGCTCTCACGCCACAAAATCAGCTGGTACCGACGGTCATCCGGGTGTATAATTGTTTGGCGAAACATCATTTTGACGTCTGCGACCAACGCTACTTGGTGCAACCGAAAATCTGTGAGGATGTCCACAATGTCCCGGTTCAACTTGGGACCCGCGTGCAGACACTGGTTCACAGACACACCATTCGATGTAGGAGCAGAACCGTCAAACACTACCCGTATCTTCGCCTCCGGTGACTTCAAAACAGCCAGGTGTGGTATGTAGTAATGCTCGACACACCTCCAATCTATGCTGGACACCGACATGTGGCCTAACTCTAGGTACTCCCTCATGAATTCGATATACTTCTGCCGAAGTGCTGCATCTCGCTTCATCTTTCTCTCCATAGCCAGTAGTCTCCGTTCCGCGATCTGTCGCGAACTACCTAAGGAGGGGCGGTTTGGGAGAAATGGCAGCCTGGTAACAAACCTACCTGACGAACTTCGTGCAGTGTTGTACTGATAGAACAGCTCGCACTCGTCATCCTCTGGCTTCCGTCTATCCGCTGTAGGTGGCTCCTCAGACTCCCAAAACCTCTGCAGCACCTCCGACAACACACTACCATAGAGCACCGTATCGCCCTCTGGTAGGTCCTGAGATCTCCAAACTGGGCCAAAAATAACATACCCCCCTGTGGTATCAACGGCCACTAAACCAGTTTGCTGAAGTACCCGTTTTCTGCCACACCAGAATCTCCCGAGGACGTCTGACCCGAGGAGAACGTCCACCGTACCAGGAGTATCAAATTCAGGATCAGCTAACTCTAAGCCTGTGGTTAACCCTCGTACCGTTGACGGTAACCGAACCTGAGGAAGTTTCCCTACCACTTCATCCAGCACCGCTGCTGAGGCATGATAGCTGACCCCTGTACCTGTATTACCTAATGTGAACTCGAAGTTCACCTGACCCCGAACGTCAGGCACATCTACACCTCCAATACCTACAGCCCCATCCGTTGTGGGCCTTATATTTAAGCGTAGCCTACTCACCAGCTTACTAGACACAATACAACCCTGAGCCCCTGTATCTAACAAGGCTCTTACCTGTATGCTGCGGCCACCGTATCCCCATACCCAAATCATTGCCGTAGGCAACAATACCGTAATTGGCCGGGGGGCCGAAGCTGGCGTGTAGGCGGCGATTACCTAGCAGGAATCTAAGCGCGGAGTGTCCGCGTCCTGCGGGGGGGTCCCCTCTCTCCGTACACCTTCGAGTGGGTCCCACTCCTGCTGATAGGGACCTCTGGTCCTGTACGCCATGGCTGGCAGCCTATAGTAACCCTGCGGCAGGCGCGCGTACCGTGGATGCGCCTGTAGCCGCGGGTGCTCAGCCAAGGGGAGAGGCATGCGTGGGTCATGGGAACTCACCATGTTGTTCAGACCCGCCGAGTACTGCATGTACTGGCCCTGGTGTTGGCACCCGCCCGTAGCATCACGTACTTGTGATGGGTGCCCCTGACCTTGGACCTGTGACCACCTACCCTGTTCCGGCACCTGCTGCCGAGGTGGTGACTGTCTCGCGCGTGGTGAAGGAGGCATCACCTGCTGATGTCCCTGGCCTCGTCCCTGAAACCCTGGTGGAAGAGGACTCCTCCTTGGAGGGGGTGGGGAGCGTTGCTCCCGTCTAGGTAGGGCAGACTCCGTCCGCTGACCCGCGTCAGCTCTGCCTCCGTAATCTCCGCTGCGGTTCATGCATAGGAGCTGATGGTGGGCACCCTGACAGTACCTGCAGTTGGCGCTTGATGGGCACTCTCGCACCTGATGCGGCCCCATACACCTAAAGCACCAACGCCGTTGCTGCACCACACCACGACGTTTCTGCACCCGCTGTGCAGCGAACTCCTCACACGCAGTCACCTGATGCCCCGCCTCTCTGCAGTAGGCACACCTCGATTCCAAATTAGCGACATTGTATCGCCTGGGTGGCCTACTCTTACCGTCTCGCGCCTGTGCACCCGGCCGTTCCGGGCGGCGAGCGGCCGCAGACTCCGCGTGAGGCGACTCTCCAAATTGGGCATCTACCCGCCTGCACTCGGCCTCGAGGAAGGACTTGAGCTCCTCGAAGGTCGGGAGGTAATCAGATGTCTTACCTCCGTGTGACTGTTCAAAACGAGCGGCCATGTCGCTCGGCAGGCGGCGCAACAACGTGTGGACCAGGATATAATCATAGCCTGACACCGGCATCCCCTGTCTCTCAAGAGCGTTCACTGCAACGCAGACAGGGTTGAGGACCTTGGCCCTGAGGTCCGTCCCTCGTGTGATGGTCGGCACGGTGAGCCACTGTTCCAGGAGTTGGTCAATCATGAGACGTTTGTTGCTGTATCTCTCGATCAGCAAACCGCGAGCCGTCTCGTAACTTGCATCATCGACTGGTAGATGCTTTACCAGCTCATGGGGCTCACCTTGCAGCTTGGCCATCAATTGTGCCATTTTATATGCCGGCTGCAAGTCAGTGCGGTTATGAATCACACTGTCAAACAGATCCTGGAATCGGGTCCAATCCGTGTAGTCCCCGTGGAAGACCGGAATCGCCACAGCCGGCAGGGGCACTTGCACCCCCGGTCCCCGCGGACCATGGGGTGGGTCCGGCTCCCCAGCTCTACGCCTGGTGATCACAGCAGCCGCCTGCTGGATCTCCTGCCCCATCTCCATGCACTGGGTCACATTCGTCCGGACCGTAAGTTTGACCTCCTCATCAGGCGTCCCATCAAATAACTCCTCGCATCCAGTGAGGCAATCCAACACCTCCGCGACCCGTTCGTCAATCCGTTGCGCACAAGCGATGAGTGCGTCCTCTCGGTCCCCGCGACCGACCATCGCCTGCTTAGTCGCGAACCAGATTAGGTGCGTTCTAATTTTTGCCTGAAGCTGTGTAATTGTGGGAGCCATGGTACCAACTCAAAGTAACACCGAACCTTACAATAAAAAAAAATAGACAATCGGCCCTGATCCTACCGTTAGGATATCCGCACAGGGTAAACACAACGATAATAACAAGCAATTCACTAATTGATTGGCCCTGATCCTACCGATAGGATATTCTACACAGGGCACACACTACAATCACAATAAATATATATTTTTTTTTTATGTAGGTAGATTAAAAATCTTATACTAAAATAATCTTAAATCTAGTGGTTTTCTGAACCACGCTCTGCTACCAAAAATTGTCTAATTCCAAGCCAAACTCCCGCAGTGGAAGCGATTTACACAGATAAATTTCGAGCAAAATACCAGGAGTTCAACTGGAGGCAGACAATGGCTGCGTTACGCAGCGCTAAATAACATACGCTGCACAATATAGCAGCGCATACTATGAATTAAACGTGAACCTAAATCTATTTAACCTAATTAACTAAGTTGAGTGAAATTGGCAAATGATGTGTTCCAACCTTTACATAACTCAAGTCGGTAGTAAATACCGTCTGCCGATCTGGCGTTACGTCACACGTATTAGCACTAGATTATAAGTTAGTACCTCCAAATTATATCACCCCACGAATTCTGCAATTCGTACTAAGGAGTCACAATGATATGGTACAACAAATATGACTAAAGGGAACACACCATAAACAGTTTTATACTAAAACAACTAGATTTATCACTTACAGTTAACGCCGGTCCAAATGCATAAAATACCCAACGGAGAAAGGAAGTTCAGGGAATGGATCAAATGGGGAATTCCGTGGGTACTTACAGGGCTGGGTGGAAAAGATATCGACACCCAGCATTCCACTACAGCCTTGGCGCGTTATTCACGTCAAAACACTCACAGCTTCTGTTCGTATTCCACTTTGTTATTAGTCATTACGCGTGACCCAACACGAACTAGGGCCGTACAAAACGCGAGCCGATATGGCCACTTGATGCCTATTCAACGCGACGCTCACGTGGAAGACGTCGAGACATCCAACAATCACTAAGCCTGGTATTCTAGTATAACCCAGGAGAACCGCAATAATACGATGCATCAACACGCGCGATCTCAAATTGAATCGTCCATTACACGCGGCATCACAAAACGCGTGGCGGGAAATCCGAACAAAACACAATACGTTCTCGTCCGAACGGTTTTGAGTGACTGAGTGCGGTGCAGAAATCACCGCTTGGCGCCGTCAGGCGGTCTGCGCGCACGTCGCCAGTCTCGCCCTGCGAGTGAGAAAGGGACAACACACGCCCAGAGCGACGCGTGCGATCGAGCACCGCGCCGCATTCATAGACCGTCATTAATACCTAACTTACCCTAGCATAACAACGCTAAATATTAAACATATATAATCCGTAAAATATTATAAATCTGAGAGCTTGTGTGTGTATGTATGTTTGTTACCTCTTCACGCTCAAACGGCTAGACCGATTTGGATGACATTTGAAACACAGGTAGATAGAGTATAACCTGGAATAATACATTGCCATGCCAGCAGTGTAAGTTTACTAGTTTTTCAAGCGCGGGCAGGATTTGAACCTGCGACTTTCGTATTACTAGTGGCGACGAGTCTTCCATCTGAGCTACCGCAGCTCATTCCTTGCCCGCCAATTTTGCAAGTGTATTTTAATGCCAGTTACGCGTGGCACAGCTTTTCAACAAGCTGTTTGTCACCGCAGAAGTATTATACCTCTATGATCTGTGCCGCCGGCCACCACCATCGGTAGGACAAAAGTGGTCTAAGTGGAGAGAGTTAGCTAAACAGGGCCCGCACCACAAATAGAGATATTTTACTTCACTAGGATATTTTTTTTTCGTGTGGGACACCGAGTCGACGAACGAATGACAATACAAAATACATACATACATACACATTGCAGGGTAAGCAGAGCACAAACGGACGTAAAATACGGACAAATATTTGAGAGTCATTCGGAAAATTGTTTATCGCCATAGTGACATGTTGGCAGCCCATCGCCTAGAATTTCAATACACACCCTCGAGTCCCTTAGTCGCTTCTTACGACTCCCAAGGGAAAGAAATGGGGTGATGTTATTCTAAGTTGGCCTCACACGGCACTATACACAATATCAAATTTTAATAAAAAATTAACAAAATTGTATTTTTATTATTAATTTTGAGGTGGCAGTGCCATCACAGAATATAAAATAGTACTCACTGGCGTCACAACTCTTTTCGAGTCGTATTTTGCCATCTAAGTAAGGTCAGGATTGTCGTCAAAAGTCTTTAGTCAGTAATTAAAGTATGTGGCATTACGTCCAGGGAGAGTCGTTATAATTAACTATCGTCGTCGTAGTTTGTGCTGTAACAGAAACGTGATAATAAAATTTCTGCACTACGTAGTAATCCGCTCGTCACTATTATACAATGTCAGATATATGCCTTACCCAACCTAACCTAACCAATTTACATAACCGACTGGAGGGAAAAAATCGAAGAGAAACAAATTTTTTTTTTTTACAAAGACGGATCTTGTCGTCAATAAGTGATAATACTGAATACCAAATTTTAAGACACTTCCCGTGTTAGGTATACAATTTTTGGAAACTTACTAAACGTTACTGGCATTAAAATACACTTGCAAAATTGGCGGGCAAGGAATGAGCTGTGGTAGCCCAGATGGAAGAGGCGTCGCTACTAGTAATGTTTATTTCATTAAATTTTAAATCGCTGCCTCTTATCCCCCGCACCATATGTATGGCCGTTGTTAATTAACTAGCCGCCCGAGGGCATGTTTGACTTTCTAATTACTTTACAGAAGTCAGCCGACACCGCGGGTATTACACTAGGCTTAGGCCCAGCAACAAATCGTAGGCCAGTCGGTAAAGGAAAATTATGAAGGCACTTTGCAATAACTAACCCCCGAGGGGTTTGTTCTTTTCCTTTCTTTCTTTCTTTCCACTGGTATTAATATGTACATAAAATAAATCACAAGGTATTTTTCAACAGATTAAAATATTAACGTCCCAGGGTTCAGTGTATTGCAATTTTAGGCTCATTAAAGTTTGTCTACCCCGCAAGGGATATAGGCGTGATATTTGTATGTATTTCACAAGGACACTGATTGGGTCGTTGGATGAATCGGTGTCCCACACGTAGAGACGAAGAATTAAACTCCTCAGAAAATATGCCCCTTAGATGTTCAACGCTATCTGCGAATGATTTTTAGAAAGTTTTTTTAATAGCTGTTGTACAATAGGCCTCATTACTTAACACAGTTCAGCTGACACCGCGGCTATTACACTAGGCTTAGGCCCAGCAACAAATCTTAGGCCAGTAAGAGAGGAAATATTATGAAGGCACCTTGCAATAAATAGCCGCCCGATGGCATGTTTGACTTTCTATTTGACTTTTAACTTTATCGAAGTTGACGGACACGGCGGCTATTTAACTAGGCTTAGGTCTAACAACACATGTTGGATGAGTCAGTAAGAAAAAATATTGAGGCACCTTGTAAAAAATGCAAATGAATTATTGAAGTCAAGTTTTTAGAAGGTGTTTTGTTCTTATTTCTTTTGAATTAAACCCAAAACTATCGCGATAGTCCCGGTCAATTAACTAAGTATGTGAAATTATATACCTCAGCCTCTGCTGGCAAAAAGATGTAGGTATATCGCTTAATCAGAGCTTTGTTAAAAATATATTTTAACCACATTAGAAAAGTTTTATTGAAGAGACATGGGTGAACCGATTTTGCAAATATAAACTAACGTAAGTATTTAGTACAACCTGGAAACCTTTTTTCACTGGCCTAACAAGAAACGAAGTTATGGTTGCGAGTTAAATAGGTACCTCTGCTAGAATTTCATTAAGAAATTTTGGGTTAATTATAAAGTTGTTTATGTTTTGGGCGTTCAAAGATATTATTCCTGTCCAAGGTATTAAACATTGTAGCCGTTTGACTACGCCGTAGCAAAGTGCTACGAGATGAAAACGTTTTAGTTAATCTTAGCTTAGCCAAGCTTAGCTTTTGCGTAAAATGTTACAATAGACAGTTATCTTTTCACTTTACTGTCTTAAGTCGCTAACTAAAAACAGCCTCGTATAAAACGTGACTATCACTGAATTTAGGCTCCAACTTAATGCTATTAGAGAAAAAATGCAAAATGGGCTGAAATTATTATAGGCATATATCTCATGTCTACGCCTTTTGAACGAAAAGTGACAGTGCTAATTTACATTTAGCTATTATTTGAGTGGAATGGAGTTTTTCTTCTCTAGTAAATCATACATATAGCTTGCCTTATTATAGATGAATTTGTTACATTGTTTGATTTGCAGCGATGAAGGTGGAATAAAATTTCAAGACTGTTAAGGCATAAGCTGTCACTTGCGCATCAGTATCGAGAGTAGATAAATGAACCCAAAGATTAAACGATTTAAACGAGTATTATTGCTGAGTGGCTCGTTTACAATGCGTCAACAATAGATGTCGCTAGTAGGCCTTTGAAACCCGCTATCGTTATGTTATTTCTAAATGCGTATAAGGCTTGCGATAGTTAAGATTTATGATATATTTTTTAAATATAAAATAATTTAGTTAAATTATTTAAAATTAAAAATCTAAATTTATATTTCAAATATTAGGTCCTTACATATGAAATTGTCGTTTTGTCGTACTGGCCACTTTGATCACAAATTTCTCCTATTTGGTTAGGAATTCGAAATTCAAATTTATACAGCTATTTCCACATGTAGTTGTGTTTCGTAAACCGTCATTCATTTGTTTTTTTATTTATCTTTTTTCTGTTTGCATCGCTCAATTTACAAAATGGAAAATTTGAAATATCGCGTTATTTACGAGTTCCACCGTGGCACCAGTGCTGCGGAAACGGCTCGAAGGGTTAATGATGTGTATGGCGGTTGTGTCGCAAAAGAAAACACAGTGCGTTTTTGGTTCCAACGTTTTCGTTCTGGAAATTTCGACCTGCAAAACAAGCCCCGTGGACGGCCGGAGACCCAAGTTGATAATGAAGAATTGAAGGCTATTGTGGAAGCGGATCCATCGCAAACCACGTCCGAATTAGCTGTAGGCTTCGGTGTTAGTGATAAAACTGTTTTAATCCACTTGAAGCAAATTCCTCACGAATTGAGTGAAGCAAACCGGCAAACGCGCGTCAACTGCTGCGTTACATTACTTGACCGGCACAATAACGAAGGGATTTTAAATCGAATCATTACCTGTGATGAAAAGTGGATTCTCTACGATAATCGGAAGCGCTCATCGCAATGGCTGGACCCTCACAAGCCAGCCAAAGCCTGCTCCAAGCGAAAATTGACCAATAAAAAGTTACTTGTAAGCGTTTGGTGGACTAGCGCCGGTGTCGTTCATTACAGTTTTCTCAAATCTGGCCAGACGATTACGGCAGATGTCTACTGTCAGCAATTGCAAACCATGATGGAAAAGCTAGCTGCTAAACAACCGAGGTTGGTCAATCGCTCTACGCCACTGTTGCTTCACGACAACGCTAGACCACACACTGCACAACAGACGGCTAGCAAATTAGAAGAGCTTCAATTGGAATGTCTAAGGCATCCACCGTACTCCCCGGACCTTGCTCCAACAGATTACCATTTTTTTCGAAATTTGGATAACTTCTTGCAAGGGAAAAAATTCAACTCAGATGGGGCAGTCCAAATCGCCTTCAAAGATTTTATTGATTCCCGTCCGAATGGTTTTTTAGTAAAGAGATCAATGAACTACCTATGAGATGGCAAAAGTGCATAGATTACAATGGCTCATACTTTGATTAAATAAATATACAAAATTAAAAAAAAATCTACTTTTTGTTCCTCCCATACAAAACGCCAATTTCATATGTAAGGACCTAATAATAAGTATTTTTAGTTAGCATAGTACAGTGTTAAATAGTATAGACCCGAACAGGAAGCCTTGTACTGCACTCACCAACCTGCCAGCAAAGCAATGTATTATAACCCCCCATTAGGGAGAAAACTGTTAGGCTTTTGTGGAATGACGACGTCATATTCCCAGAATGTTTAGGCATTAGCTGTCACTCTCGCAGTAGTATCGAGAGTCGATGAATAAACCATTTATATGAATATTTTTCCTATGGCTCGCGGCTGAGTGGCTTCGTTAATTAAAAGGGAATGGGACGCTTTCAAACCACCAGTGTTGCCAGATTGTGCATTCGTATCCTGCACATGGGCCTGTAATTGTTGCTGAAATAAGAGTGCTTGTAATTCTGGCTTAGAATAGTATCACCCCATTTATTTCCTGTAGGTGTCCTAATAGGCGAATCAGGAACTCGAGGGTTACATGTGATTTGAGATTATGGGAAGACAACCTGTCGCTATGCTATACACAATTTTCTGAATAACCCTCAAATTTTTGTCAGAGGTGGCGTCAATGTCCGTTTTTTACGACCGTTTACGCTCTGCCTACCCCGCACGATATATAGGCGTGATATATGTATGTACAAACAAGTAAACGAATTCATGTGACTTTCTGCAAGGGCGCAGCCACTTATAAAAAGCAATTATAAATTGTATTACGGGTCAACAAACTATAAATTAATTAATTAATCTAGAATTTTGATATGTTCTACAATTCGCTTTGTAATTTTTTGCTAAACTTACATAGTATTAAAAAAGAAAATAATTTGATTTGATGCTTCGACTTTGTTTCGCCATCAACTGGGTCTTGATTACAATACAACCGACTCAAGTAGCACAATACAAAGAGTAGTAGTTTAACTTCTTAGGCAGTTCTCTCATTTGTCGTCGTATCGTCCCGTTTTTTTTAAAGCAACGTCAGACAAAAGGAAATTGCGAGTTTCGATCATATTCCCATACAAATACGGCTACGGTGGGTTTTATCGTGCGTAACGCTGCGTAACGGAGGCGTCTGTCTAGTCGTTTGACACACGCGACAATTGACCGAACCTCCATACTAAAGCCGCGATTCCATTTTGCAAGTTGCACGCAGGAAGTTTCGCACTTGCAAACAAAATGCGCAACTTACGCTTGTGTTTGCAAGTGTCATGCAAGTTACGCGCGCAAGTGCTAGTTGCGAATTCAAAACTAGCGACGCAGCACGACTAATAGTTAAAATGACTAATAAATGGGGGAATGACCAAACAATTCTCTTTATTAAAGAGTATCAGAGACACGAGTGCCTCTGGAAAAAAAATGCTCTTTATAAAAATTTCATGCAAGATAAATACTTGCACACTAATAATATTATTGCATGCAAGTTTCATAAGAGGTCACGCAATTTTGTTGGTGAATACGATAAACATTTTATTTCTATGTAGAATAATTTTTCATTATATTATCTAGATTTTTGTCGCAGGAAAACACGATTAAAGAAAGTTTGCTCGATAAATTTATTTTTCAAAGTTTAGTCTATTTTCACTCTTTTTTGCGTTTTGTAGAGCAATCTTAAGAACATAACACATTATTTTTTGTTAATACGATACGTCTTGTACATTACTAGATTCTTGTATTACTAGTTTTTTGATAACTTGTTTATATGGCGAGAAATTTCCAAAACATTGAATAATTGACTAAATATGGCGATTCCGCTCTGTTCTCACACACAAAATTTGCCATTAGTGTTTTAAACTTAAACTTAAATTTTTGAGTATCGGGAAACCTTGAAAAATCTTCATCTGGAAACCTAACTACTCATTAAATAATAATGTCATTCATATATTTTCTTACTTTTACTTAGAATTATAGTACCTAAGTTTGATATCACTTAAATTCAGGCTTGCAAAATCAATTTGTTGACTATTCGAGTAAAACTACTGATCCTTGGCATATTATGCAGTTTGCAAAAAACCACCAATAACCCAAAATAAACAAGTAGGTAATAAATTTAGTACACGAAACTCCAAAATTAGTAGAATATCATACGTACGGCAACACTGTAAACCTACACGATAAATAAAACTCGGCCACGACTACCCGCTGTCCATTTATGTGTTACCGAGTGGAATTCGGACGGTTTTTTTAGGTCTATCTTATCAGAGGCAGTCGAGGGAAGCTTTTGTAACGATTTGAACAAAAATCACGGCTAAATGCTACAGCGGGTAGAATGAGCGTCAACATACATACACATATCACGCCTCTATCCCTTGCGGGGTAGGCAGAGCGTTAACGGCCGTTATCGCCACGTCTGACAAACATTTGACGGCCGTTTAAGAAAAATCGTGTATCTCTTCTTTAGTGACAGGTTGTCTGCATGTCGCCTAAAATTGCAATACACATGAAACCCTGGAGTCTCTCAGTCACCTCTTACGATATTCGCGGGAAAGAAATTGTGTGATGATATTGTAAGCCGGCATCACACGGCAAATGGCGTCAACGGTCTATATGTTTTGTCCCAACCGGTTGAGATGTTCATTTTTAACAGTCACTACAGTCCACTGCTGGACATGGGTCCCCTATTGGGCGTGTTTGTCATATTCACCATCCTTAGTACGCGGATAAGTAAGCGCAGTGCAAGAAATTGTGTTGAGAGAATGCTGCCTCATCCTTGAATTCCTATTATAAACTAATGCCGTGTGTTGTCGGCTTAGATTATCATCACCCCAATTCTTCCTTACCTATTTGTTACCGAAGAATCTTAAGCTACTTTGGGCACATAGCTCGAAGGGAACCTGATAACCTGGAAAATCTGATGGTTGTCGGAATAGTCCGCGGTAAAAGATCCGGGGGCGGTCTCATACCCGGTGGAATGATCAGGTCACCACCCTGACAGGGCTCTCAATTACGTCAGCCATTAGAAAAGCCGAGGACAGGACTGTATGGAAACAACTTATGAACAAAGCCACTTATAATTTTCAAGCCGGACACGACCTTCAGTAATGAAGAATACGACGATGGTGATAATTCTACCCGCGGGTGTCGTAGAAAGCGACTAAGGCATCAATTCGTCCAGGGAATGGGCAGCAGCATTCCCAGTAATTGTAACATCTTCTGCACTCGCCAATCCACCTGCCAAGCGCAGTGAGTATGGCAATACCTCCTAATAGGGGAGACCCACTTCCAGTAGTTAAATGTTGTGGCTGATGGTATATACAAGGTGAAATTTTACTACTGACCGATAGCGAAAACTTAGATCGGGCTTTTGAAAAGGAACAACTTTCCCTAAGGGACACAGGTCGAAAAATGCAAAATAAATTGAACAATTCAGCTATTAAAATTTTCTTGAGTTTGTACAACTATTACTCATCACAATACAACAACTTTAAACGGATTTAAGTTGTGTTTATTTTGGATTTTTACACATAAATAATGACGTCTAACTCCTTAGTCATCCGTGACCACGGGCTCTGTAAAGAGCTCGAAACGTAGGAATTGTAAAAATTCTAAATAAACACAACTTAAATGTGTTGAAAATAGTTTTATTGTGATAATTTGAACTACTATGGAAACTCAAAAGATTTTTGACATATGTTTCTAGGGTAATGTAGTTTCTGATCACCAGCCCGTCTTGAGATTTCGCTATCGGTCACTAGAAAAACGGACGGCCGATGTGGCGCAGTGGTAGTGCGACTGCCTGCTACGCAAAGGTTCCGGGTTCGATTCTCGGCGGGACACTCACAAAGTTTATATTTATCACTTTGTGAATATGTTTCCGGTCTGGTTAGGACATTGCAGGCTGAACTACCTGATTGTCCGAAAAGAGAGATGGTTCTGTGCTTCGGAGGGCACGTTAAGCCGTCGGTCCCGGTTGCTGTCTATGATTACTTAGACGGCGGTCGTTACACAACCATGTCAGAGGCCTAGTACTAGTAGTCGGCGGTTGTAAAGCTCTGACGCCAGGGTTTATCGGGTCGTTGACGATTCGGTGTCCCACACGAAAAGAGCGAGAAGCTATCGGTCACTAGCAAAACTTCACCTTATATTTTCTCAAGTTATATTTTATACGTGTGACTTTCTCAATTTTTTTCGCTCGAAAGAACTCAATCACCTGACGTGATAACATCGAATCGACCTTGGCCGTAGCGCGATAGACCGGCAATAACCAGGGCCGGAACTAGTTAAAAAAACTATAATATACGGAACTAGTTAAAAAAACTATAATTCGTGGATGCCGGCTTAGAACAGCATCACCCCATTTCTTTCCCGTGGGAGTCGTAAGGGAAGATTCAAGGACTCGAGGGAGTGCATACATACATACATAAATCACGCCTATATCCCTTACGGGGTAGGCAGAGCGTTAACGGTCGTAAAACGGTATTAACACCACGTCTGACAAAAGTTTGAGGGTCAATCAGATAGCTGTGTATCACTATAGTGACAGGTTGTCAGCCCATCGCCTAAAATTTCAAGACACACCCTCGAGTCCCTTAGTCGCCTCTTACGACACCCATGAGTAAGAAATGGGGTGATGCTATTCTAGGCCGGCATCACACGGCAACGGCTCGAGGGAGTGTATTGCAATTATAGGCGATGGGCTGACAACGTGTCACTATAGCGATAAACAATTTTCTGAATGACCCTTAAACGTTTGTGAGACGTGGCTTGAATGACTGTATTTGCGGCCGTTTAAGCACTGCCTACCCCGCAAGAGATAATAGGCGTTTGCTTTTTAATATCCACATACTTACACGCCTATTATGTAGAAGATTTTCAGTTAAATTAACTCTCTTTCAGGATAATACACCTTTTTGATATACGTTCTATAATCAGAATAAAAAGATTAGTTCATAAAGTTGCATGCCAAATTGGTGTCCTAAACTATAAACTACCAAGTAGCTACGAAGAATAAAAACACCCCTCCTAAATCCACCCCTAGGCATAGAAAGGTTATAAATAACATCGCGTGTAGATCAAGCCTAGTAAACAATTAAAATGTAGTTACGGCTTGATCGGGAAAATTACCGCCACTTAAAATACTGAAGCCTGCTACACAATTTGCCGTCATTTTTGAAAGAAAGCCGTCGGCAAAAGTACTGGGATGCCAGGGGCATTTTTTAAAGGATTAAAATGTGGTAACGCCTTGATCGAGGGAATTACCGCCATTCAAAAGACTGAAACTGCTACACAATTTGCCGTCAGGTTGAAAAAAAGCCGTCAGCAAAACAACTGGGATGCCGGGGGCATTTTTTAAAGGATTAAAATGTGGTTATGCCTTGATGAAGAGTATTACCGCCACTTAATAGACTGAAGCCTGCTACACAATTTGCCGTCATTTTTTAAAGAAAGCCGTCGGCAAAATTACTGGGATGCCGAGGGCATTTTTTGAGGATTAAAATGTGGTTATGCCTTGATAGAGGAAAATTACCGCCATTCTAAAGACTGAAACTGCTACACAATTCGCCTTCAATTTGGAAGAAAGCCGTCGGCAAAAGTACTGGGATGCCAGGGGCTTTTTTTTAAGGATTAGAATATGGTTACGCCTTGATCAAGAGAACGCTTGCTACACAATTTGCCATCAAGTTTGTAAGAAAGCCACCGGTAAGACCAGTGGGTTACATAATATAAAAAAACACATATCGGTTACATTGTTTTTTTCTTTCTATCCAGTAAAATTTGTCAAATTGTGTAACTGAGAGGTATATGTTATCTGTTAGACTCGACTACAATATATATATTAAAAATATATATGGCTGTAATTATGTGAAAAAGCTGGATTAAATATCTTGCTCGCGCTAGGTATACTTTATATTATTTAAAGTTCCTACTTCAGTGGGCTTCAGCTAAAATGGTTGCCGCGACCAAAAATAATTTTAGACCCGCCTTGCGACAGACGGTCCGTTCCGAGAATTGCTTTATAATGGTCGTTACTATTTTCAGATAACATTAAATTCCGATAAGGTTGCAATTTATGGCGTATTTGATACATACCTACAGGGTGTAACAAACGGTGTACGGAAAATTTTGCAGCCATTATCAGACCTGAAAACTGAACAACTTTTTGTATGAATGAGAAAAAAATGTCGACTTCCCATACAAAATTCCCGATCAGCACTTTCTCCGATCATCTAACAGACATTCTATGGAAACTCGAAAAAAAAAAACGATTCCCAACATAGGCTCCGTAGTAAAAGTTGTTCAGTTTCATGGTCTGATCATGCCTGCAAAGTTTTTTGTACACCGTCCCTTACACCCTGTATACAATAGAGGAACTTATTTCTTAGTTCAACACACACACATCACGCCTATTATCCCTTGCGTGGTAGGCAGAGCGAAGACGGCCGCAAAAAACGGACATGATAACGGTCTGACAAAGACGAGTAATTGAGGGTCATTCGGAAAAGTGTGTATCGTCATAGAGACAGGTTGTCAGCCCATCGTCTAAAATTGGAATACACATTCTCGACTCCCTTAGTCGCCTCTTACGACACCCACGAGAAAGTAATGGGGTGATGCGATTCTAAGCCGGCATAACACAGCGCTTATATTACTAAACAATCATGCAAAAAAACAATGTACGTGCGGCATTTTTGCAAACTTTCCTTAGTCTTCAGTTGCTTTCTCTCGTTCAGATTAATCGCATCTGTTAAGCATTTAAAGGAGCCTGCAGGAACACATTTAAACTCCGTAACGGTCTACAAAATGGCGGAATTGGCGATTGTTCGGCACGTTCTATTCAGACTGACTGCATCGAATGATCGAAAAGTTAAAATTAGTATACACAACTGCAAGAAAACTACAAATGTAGTTTAGTTGCTATTGATAGTCAACACTTTTTATTCTTCTTAGGTCAGACGAAAAGACGGAATACTTTTTTTTTACTGAAAAGGCATGGCAAGGCAATTCATCCTGCAAATTTTTAACGAAACCAGAAACAAATTGCTTACAGTAAAAGTATATTTTGGTAACAGTGATAAATTGACATCAATTTTGTGTGCCATATGACTACCAAATTAACATACTTTCATAGCCTATATTATGTGACCAGGCTTCGGAGACGGATCAATATGCATTTAGCAGTGACGTGACGGCCGATGTGGCGCACTGGTAATGAACTGCCTCCGGCGCAAAGGTTCTGGGTTCGATTGCCGGTGGGGCACTCACTTAGACACAATTGGTTTCCAGTCGGGTTAGGACATTGCAGGCTGAACCACCTGATTGTCCGAAAGAAACATAGTTCCGTGCTTCGGAGGGCACGTTAAGCCGTCGATTCCAGTTGCTTTCTATGATTTCTTAGACGGCGGTCGTTACACAACCATGTCAGAGTCCTACTTGTAGTAGATGCTTGAATTCACCAGGGTAAATTGGATCGTTCGTCATCTCAGTATTCCAGACGAAAAAAATAATAATTTTGCAGTCACGTTAAGAACGTAATGTGTGCCGTCTGTACAGATCTGTAAGAGTGTGATTTTTCAATGCTACGTATTTCATTCTATTCTTTAGATTAGGCACAAAACTCCCGGAGATTTGATATTGTAGTCGTGATGCGTTCCGTCTATACAGGCCTTTCAGAGGGTGCTTCTTCAAAGGTACATTTTTTATTCTCCTCTTTAGATTAAACACAATAATCCCGGAGATTTGATATTGTAGTCTTGATGCGTTCCGTCTGTAAAGGCCTTTAAGAGGGTGATTCTTTAATGGGACTTATTTTATTCTTAAGATTAGGCGCAAAAACCCCCGGAGATTTGAAGAGAAGGATTATCAACGGACAGCCGTCTCGATCTTTGAAGTGAAAGATGAAAAATACACAAAATTATTCATCAGAAAATATTTCTCTTTCAAGAATTGTAAAAATAAGCCAGATGGTATAACTCTTAATTCTATAGAAGGGGGGGCTGGGAGGTAATTTTTTGAAATAGTTGAGCGCACACAATGTAAGATAATTTATTTACATACATATCACACCTGTATCCCTTGCAGGATAGGCAGAGCTTAAATGGCCTGTCACTTATGCCACGTCTGACAAACATTTTAGGGTCATTCAGATAATTATGTATCACTATAGTGACAGGCTTTCAGCGCATCACCTAAAATTGCAAAACACATGTAACCCTCGAGTCCCTTAGTCACCTCATACGACACCCACGGGAAAAAAATGGGGTGATGCTATTCTAAGCCGGCATCACACGGCAATTCTTGTGTGTGTAAATTTTATTAATAAATTATTCGTAGGTTTCGTGATTTACGGATGGGAAGTAAAAAAAAGTAGTCATGATTACGCTCTAACTTTTTATTTAACTACAGCAAAATAAGTATCAACGACGCTCGACTAACTTCGCATTTAGCCTTTTATTCTCCCCTACAACTAAATATGTCTTTCAGAATCAATTATTATTTTAAGAAACAACCTTTTTATCTGTTATTGTGAAACATTGCCCACTAAGTAAGTACTTTGGCTTGGGTAATGGCTCTCATATGGTTTTTATGGGCACTTTCCTCTTTTACTTTTTTCTGTTATTCTCTCCGCCGTGAATTTTTATTCATTTTATTTTCATGATAGGTAAGATTTATTATAAGAGCTCTACTAAAATCGAAAAACATGGACCGTATTTGAAATAAAAGTTGATATTCGCGCGGAATACCGAAGCTGTTTACTTATTCCAGGTAATACCAACTTTATTTACCCTTTGCCGTGTGATGCCGGCTTAGAATAGCATTATCACAATTCTACCCGTGGTTTATAAGCGACTAAGGGATAATCATTTAGGGAACGTGCAACAACGTTCCCTGTAAATGCAAAATCATGCACACACACACACACACACACACATATATCACGCGTGTAATCCCTTGCGGGGTAGGCAGAGCGCAAGCAGCCGCAGAAACCTGACATTTACGCCACGTCTGACAAATATTTGAGGGTCCTTCGGAGAATTGTGTATCGCCATAGTGATAGTTAGTCAGCCTGTCGCCTAAAATTGCAATATACACCTTTAAGTCCCTAAGGCGCCTCTTACGACTCCCACGGGCAAGAAATGGAGTGATGCTATTCTAAGCCGGCATCACAATTCTACCCGTGAGTAAAAAGCGACTAAGGGATAATCATTTAAATATAAATGCAAAACATGCACTACGTTCGCAAATCCGCCTGCTTAGCGTGGTGAGTATAGCAATCCAATGTAGCCGGAGGTCAGTGACCAGCAGTGGACTATTGTAGCTGTATCCTCTTTAAGTACCGTGCCGTGTGATGCTGGCTTAGAATAGCATCACCCCATTTCTTACCCATGGGTGTCGTAAGAGGCGACTAAGGGACTCGAGGGTTGGATGTGTATTGCAATTTTAGGCGATGGGCTGACAACCTGTCGCTATAGTGATACACAGTTATCTGATTGACCCTCAAACTTTTGTCAGTCGTGGTGTTAATATCCGTTTTACGGCCGTTAAAGCTCTGCCTACCCCGTAGGGGATATAGGCGTGATTTATGTATGTATGTATGTATGCTCTTTAAGCGGCCCAAAGCAAAATTTTTGATTCTGCGTGGTGTAAGGGATAGCCTTCCGAATACAAAAAAGGTGCATGCAGACCATTACACTGAACAACTTTCCCCTAGGAACATATGTCAGGAAACGATAAAAAATATTTCAGCTCCCATACAAATCACGATCAACTGACTAATTACTACGGGAAGTTAAAAATTGTTTGTCGTTTCCTGAATTATTTTCTCATGACAAGTTGTCCAGTTCCATTTTCTGAATGCAAAGTATTCGGAAGGTTGTCTCGTACACCCTGTAAACATCAGTTAATAAGCCTGTTAAGCAATTTGGTTGTTACAATCCGATTCCAATTCTGTAAAAAGTGACCTTTATCCGTCTCTGTTCAAAAAGTCCCGTTCGAAAAGTGAATTCAATACAAAAATTCCCGTTGAATCGGATAAGTTTAACTGGGCTTCTGGTTCTGGATAGCAAAACAACAATTGAGAGGCAATTGAATCAGTCTGCAGCCCGGCATCAGCGTTTGTCTAAACGCTACTTCACCACAGAAACCTGTACAAACCCTACTACATCACAGACAGAACGTTCTTTTTTATTTTATTCGCACATCGCACAAAAGTCTGGCCTATGCCACGCGGCATTCTCTACCGGCCAACTAGAGCTTTTTTTAACTTCTTCTTCAGAATATATCTACTAACTTTATCCTCGCTTCTTACCCAATCAAAATCATTAAAAATCCTAGGAACTAAATGCATATTTAGAACATTTTGTGTGTGTTGTTAAGTGTGGTATGTAAATCAGCACCCGAACGCGACGATAACTTGAGCAACACGCGTTTGATAGTACAGCTACAATTCGCAAAATCTTCGCAAGTGATTATGTATGATTTATACGTATGAATATGATTCCACTTATGCCATAATAATTTCGCTAGCCCAACATCAAGTCTAGGTAAATTTTTCTATTTTTAATGAGCTGAACCACCTAATTGTCCGAAAAAAAGGAGTTTCAGGTTTTGAAGGGCACGTTAAGCCATCGGTCTCAGATGCTGTCTATGATTGCTTAAACGCACAACCATGTCAAAGGCCTACTTCTAGTAGCAGGTAGTTGAAAATCTCTGACACCAGGGTTCATCTGATCGTTGCACGTCTCGGTGTCCCACGTAAAGAAGAAGACTGCTCACAGTTTATGCCCGACTACAGCACTGTGTTGTTGACGGGTTTGTATTTACGCAACCCAGTAGCCAGCTTGCAGGCTTGTAAATGGGATTTGTATTCTGGGCACTTTAAAATTGATGGAAAATCTATGAAGTTTATTCAAAGCACTATAAAATATTTTATCAGAATTCGGAGTTACCCATCTGTTACTGCTTTATGTAAATCTGCCGATGTGATGGAGACTTTAAAAAATTGATTCTTTTTGAACCTGCGACTTAAAATATGAAAACTACCGTCAACTATTTGTAGTTATCATTCTTATTTTTATTTTTATCCTAATTACCAATTTTCCGAATGACTCTCAATACGTTTGTCTCACGTGACGTAAAATTCCGTTTTTACGGCTGTTTACGATCTGCCTACTCCGCAAGGGATATCTGCGTGATATGAATGTGTAATGAAACGCTGGCTAATCAGTTATTGGTTGCGATAACTTTCGCTAAAATTCCTACTAAGCTTTGAAGTAATCTACTGCACGAATCGATCGACTGAAACGATGAAGCATTGTAACAAGAAGTACATACATACATACACATATCACGCCTATAATCCCTTGCGGGGTAGGCAGAGCGTAAACTGCCGCAAAAACGAAAATTCACGCCACGTCCGACAAACATTTAAAGGTCATTCGGATAATTGTGTATCGCCATAGTGTCAGGTTGTCACCCCATCGCCTAAAATTGCAATACACACCTCGAGTCCCTAAGTCGCCTCTTACGACTCCCACGGGCAAGAAATAATTGAATTAATAGAGTAACTAAGAAATAATTGAGTAACAAGAAGTAATTGAATAAAAATGATTATTCACCAATCATCTTCCCTTGTGGGACACCGAGTCGCCGAACGACCTGATGAACCCTGGTGTCTAGTCAACTAGTAGGCCTCTGACATGGTTGTGCAAAGACCGCCGTCTATGTTATCATAGACAGCAACCGAGACCGACGGCTTACCGTGCATATTTTTATATACGGACAATCAAGTGGTATAGCCTGCAATATCTTTACTTGACTGGGAACTACGCTAAGTGACATTAATCAACTTTCTGAATACAAATCGAACCCAGAACCTTTGCGTCGCAAGCAGTCGCACTACCACTGCGCCACATCGGCCGTCCACACTATTCTAGTGGGAATTATATGTCGTTTGTTCACTCAATGACTACTGCCAGCTGAGTGATCAGCTTAGTGGCTGACTAGTGTTACAGAATGTAAAAATATTAGCTGCAAATATGTGCCGTGCGATATAGTAGCATCATCCCATTTCTATCCCGCGGGTATCGGAAGGCGACTAAGGGACTCGAAGGTTCCATGTGTATTTCAATTTAAGGTGAAAGGTTGTAGCGGTTCGTTACCAGTACCGATAAGAAATTGCAGGCTGAACCACCTGATTGACCGTAAGAGAGATAGTTCCATGCTTCAGAACGGTACGTTAAGACGTCGGTATGATTACTTAGACGGCGGTCGTTACACTTTCATGTCAGAGATTTCTATAAGAAGGGGTTTTAAAACTTTTAACACCAGGTTTAAAAGGGTTGTTCATTGATTTGGTATCTCACATAACATGAAGAAGAATAGGACCCAGTTTACTGGATTTTACAATATCTCGTAGTAAGCAGTAGTTGCATCTAAACATCAGATATAGTTAGTGGATCAATGTTTTGCCCATATCAAGCTCATCCATCCCACCCTTAGCTGTCAGATTGACCAAACGTTTGTATAAATCAGGACAAAGGCGAATCCCACACTATCACGGACTGACGGATGCGTCTGTCAAACACCTTGGTCAAATCACACAAACAGTTACAGTGTGGCATGGTATCCGTTTTTTTTAAATTAAATTTCGAATATTGCTTTCGTCTTGATAGACTGATGCGTAAAAATTACGTCTGTCATAGTGAAAAAAACCGCCTAAGTCAGCCTTAATGCATTCTCTTCCGGCCAAAAGACCAGCCCGCGCGAATATATCGCCATTTTACACAAGGTTTTTTCTTAATGATCATTTACTGATAGTAATTGGAAACTGCCGTGCTTCGGTGGGCACGTTAAGCCGTCGGTCCCGGTTGCTGTCTTTGATTACTTAGATGGCGGTCGTTAAACAGACATGTCAGAGGCCTGCAACTAGTAGTAGGTGGTTGAAAAACTCTGTCACCAGGGTCCAAGGGGGTTGTTGGCCGACTCAGTGCTTCACAGGAAAATGAAGACTACAAACATGGTAAAATTATGAGAAATTGTACACTACATCCTATATTATTTCAGGGTGAATTGCGCACGCACCAGGTGTGACAGCTGCAGTTTGACACGGCGATGTGTGGCATGATATTTGACATGTGGTTTTAATGTGAGATTTGGTAAACAACTTTCTTCAAAAACACAGATTCAGCAAAACACCGTAAAATCATGCAATGCATTTGAGAACCTTAAAATAAAACGATACCCCGATGGTCCTTCCGCCTGTCCAGTTTTAAAACTTCAAGGCCTGGCCACCCTACTCGCTGATAAGGGTCGGCCGTATCTTCGCGCAATTAAATTACATTTGTTTTACACAAATTGCTGGGACGCAATATTCTAGTTTTAGGGTTTTATATTACAAAGGCTGAATAGTGAATTTAAATTAACGTATATTTCACCCTTGCTATTTATTTTCAACCAGGCGTATAATTCGATCTGATTTATTTATTTACATTTTCGGTGTTGCAAAACGTAATCCATACTAATATTATAAATGCGAAAGTGTGTTTGTTTGTTTGTTTGTTTGTTTGTTTGTCTTTCTTTCACGTTACAACAGAGCGATATCATGCAGTGTTTTTTAGGTGTGCAGTTAGGTGAGAGGCTGGAGAGTGACATAGGCTACTTTTTATCCCGGAAAAACATATTTTTCCCATCGGAAAAGCGATTAATGTTTAGCAATAGAATACACCCATACTACGAACATAGATGAGTATCATGCAGCGATGTAAAGCATTTTTTTTTTTGAGAGCAGCTAAATGAAAAGCTGGTGAGTGACATAGGTTATTTTTTATCCCGGAAAAACATATTTTTCCCTTCGGAAAACCGATTAATGTTTAGCAATAGAATACATCCATACTACATACATAAATGAGTATCATGCAGCGATGTAAAGCATTTTTTTTTTGGAAAGCAGTTAGATGAAAAGCTGGTGAGTGTCATAGGTTACTTTTTATCTCGGAAAAACATATTTTTCCCATCGGAAAACTGATTATTGTGTAGCATAGAATACATCCATACCACATAAAAAAGATGTATATACAGGATGTAAGGGACAGCCCTCCGAATACTGATATTCCCATAGTAAATGCAGTGAGCTGATTGTGATTTTGTATGGGATATAGAAAAAAAGAATTTAATCTATGGCAGGTTGTTCAGTTTCATGGTTTGAATACACCCAATCAGTATTCGAAGGGCTGTCACTTACACCCTGTATAGCACTACTATGAGAATGTCTCTTGAATATGAGTTTTGGGATATGAATGTGGCTTTAAGGGTGATGTGGGTATGTACTTGAGATACTTCTTACCACAGTAGTAAAGTTAATTTCTACAGTTAAACATGATTTGAAAGTCCATTTCTATAATAATAACCATTTTTAGCACAGTAAGTTTGCCCTGCGTATACTTGCGAAGACACATAATAAACTTAAATTTTTTGGTACCATAGTCCTGAAAATTGAAGACTAGGCAAAATCATACTGCGTATTCATATTATTATAATTCCAATCCAAGAACATCCATCCCCAAGTTAATTTGGTTTGGAGCTAATATAGGTTTTCAAATCCTTGATTACATACCCACTCCTTTCTTTCATGTCTTCTTGGAGCATGTTTGTATGTAATAAAAATTTCAAAATAGCAGGAATATTAAAAAAAATTAAAGCTATATACAAGTAGACACGGTTATGGACACAGAACAGAGCACTTCATACCCCGTCGAGTTTTTAAATTCATTGGAGTTGTCAGGTGTGCCCTCACATAAGCTGCAATTAAAAGTAGGCGTTCCAGTCATGCTTATGCGAAATTTAGATGCCCCTCGATTATGTAATGGAACGAGACTTCGTGTGACACAACTAGGACGGAACATAATTGGAGCCACCATCTTAACCGGCGTTGGCAAGGGTGAAAATGTAATAATACCACGGATCCCAATTATTCCCACAGATCTTCCATTCCAATTCAAGAGGCTGCAATTTCCTATCAAGCTTAGTTTCGCAATGACAATCAACAAAGCGCAGGGACAAACTTTAAAGGTAGCGGGGGTCCACTTAGAAAAACCGTGCTTCTCTCATGGCCAGCTCTATGTAGCATGTTCGCGTGTGTCCAATGCTCAGAACCTCTTCATTTTATCCCCAGATGGTAAAACTTACAATATCGTTTACAATAGCGTATTAAAATAGTGCTCTGTTCTGTGTCCATTAAGCTGTGTACTATGTCTTTAACACTCTTCTGGAAACAAACGCTCCGAAACACTGTAAAAGCATAAATCCCTCCCCTTTGAAAGACAATTTTTGTATACGCGCTCTCCATCAAGATATGTCTTCCATATTACTCACGATAATTTTTCCGGTTTAGTGACTGCGTCTCTATTAAAATTACGTTATCTTTACTTTTAACATTAAATGCCTGTTTTTCCTTACACTATAAATGTGTCATAATCTTCTTTCTAGCGTCGTAATATCTTCATTATTGAAGGTCGTAATTCCCCTGATGGGAAATATTTTTCTCATTCAGGATTCTTTTCCATCGCTGCGTATCTTTGGCGACATAGAGCGCTGAGTGTATTTAATGAGACCACCTAATTGTACTGAAACCTCTTGGTCGTTTGCCATCGACTTTTCCAGTGATCATGAGTGCAAAGTGGCAAAAGAACTCAAGGATCATTCTTGCGCCTCATTACTTGATTTTACAATAGCCTGTATTAGTGATGGTAGCGCCCAGGTACCACAAATTATATACTTTTTCAAGGAAGTGAACCATTCCAGTGTAGTGTCGTCTGTGTATCGGTGAATAGTGATTTTAGTGCCCTCCCAGTTTACACAGTTGTTCGCCTTACGATGTGTCGTTTAGAATACACAACTAATTAATAAAACTCTATGAGTACGCGGGCGAAGCCGCGGGTAACAGCTAGTACCCTATAAGCTTCTCAAAAAATGTGCGTATGTATGTAACTACATACATATTCAAATAGCACGCCTAAATCTCATGCAGGGCAGGCAGAGCTTAAACGGCCGCAAACAACGGACGTTTACGCCACGTCTGACAAACATTTGAGGGCCGTGTAGGAAAATTGTGTATCACCACAGTGACAGGATGTCAGCCCATCGCCCATAACTTCAACACACATATTTAACAGTACAATTAATTTTCATTTCAATAGTTTTGATTCTCCACTGAAAAGGTATTTTCTTTTGCAAAATTCCGGCAAATAAATGCAATTTTTTATGTATTTATTAAGGATAGGTTTGCTCTTGACTCTAGTCTAGGTCATAGGACAGAGACAGAGTCTAAGATGGAGCGAGCTCACACAGAACAATTCATATAAAACAAGATTATGGCGAAGAGCTTTCCTTAGGTGAGTTCGGACCCTAAACGAAACAGATAAGGGACCCTTGCGCTACCCAGGCCCGTAAGACATTACTTGCTTGTCATTTTAAGTCGATATCGTTGTTAAATCGCCCGGAGACAATAAACTAGGAGCTGGCTACGTCAAAAGGCGTACTATTTAACAAGATGTAAAGCGAGTATTGCAAATCTAGGCGATGGGCTGACAACCTGTCACTATGGCGATATACAATTTTCCGCATGACCCTCAAATATTTGTCAGACGTGGCGTAAATGACCGTTTTTGCGACTGTTTGCTCTCTGCCTACCCCGAAAGGGATTATAGGCGTGATATATATATATGTGTGTGTGTGTGTGTGTGTGTGTGTGTGTGTGTGTGTGTGTGTGTAAAGCGATAAAAAAAGAACACAATTGCATCTTTGTAACACGACGACGGTTAAGCTGGCTCGATAGCGTAGCAAATAGAACCTCTGCCTGCTAGACTAAGGGTCATGGGTTTATATGTATTTATAAAAAAAGTAAGTATAAAACAACTATCTAGTTCCCATAGTACAAGCTTCGCTTAGTTTGAGGCTATATGGCGCTGAACGAATCGTCCAGGATATTTTTCTATAGCCTTGGTGCCAGAGTTTTTTAACCACCTTCTACTAGTAGTAGAGACCAACGGCTCAGCGTGCCCTCCGAAGCACGGAACCATCTTTCTTACAGAGAGTCAGATGGTTCAGCCTGCTATGTCCTAACCAGACTGGAAACAAATTCATAAAGCGATATAATATCAACTTTGTGAGGGCTCCACCAGAAATCGAAATCGGAATCTTTGCACCGCAGTCGCAATACCAACGCATCACATAAGCTAATTGATATTTTATAATACTTTAGACGAGGCCAGCTACTAGACTATAATTGCCTCTTCTTTGTTCAGCCATTCCATAATTCCATATAAACTGGAAAGATTAAGATTAAGGGAACACTTCTGGAATATCAATGATTGGAATAAAACATAGCCGTTTGAAGTCAGCTAGAATAGTATCACCCCTATTATTAAGAGTTTCAATTTCAGTGCCGTGTGATGCCGGCTTAGAATAGCATCACCCCCTTTCTTGCCCGTGGGAGTCGTAAGAGGCGACTAAGGGACTCTAGGGTGTGTATTGTAATTTTAGGCGATGGGCTGACAACCTGTCACTTTGGCTTTACACATTTTCCGGATGGCTCTGAAATGTTTGTCAGACGTGGCGTAAATGTCCGTTTTTGCTCTGCCTACCCCGCAAGGGATTATGGGCGTGATATGTGTATTATGTATGTCAATTTCAGAGTTCAGCTTTAGGCGATGGGCTGACGACCTGTCACTATAGCGATACATAACTTTCTGAATGATCCTCAAATGTTTGTCAGACGTGGCGTGAATCTTTGTTTATTACGGCCTTTGTCGCTCTGTCTACCCCGCAAAGGCGCGATGTTTGTATGAATTTATGGAATAAATACATCAGATTGACTAAGGGCTCGAGGGTGTGTATTGCAATTTTAGGCGATGGGCTGACAACCTGTCACTAGGGCGATGCACAGTTTTCCGAATGACCCTCAAATATGTCGGACGTGGCATAAATGGCCGTTTTGCGGCCGTTTACGCTCTGCCTACCCCGCAAGGGATAATAGGCGTGATGTGTGTATGTATGTATGTAATACATCAGATTTTTAGATAACAAAGCAAAAAGTAGGAAATTCGCAAATAAAAAGGATTAAAAGAGGTATCCAATTGAGTAGTGCTATTTAAAGTGTCTAACAAAGAAAAAACATACGTAAAATAAAGTAGAAAAGCATAAAATAACCATATTATGAGTGGGATCCGCACATAAGCGCATAGATCAGTTGGTTAAATTACAATGGGAGGTCCAAATTATTTATACTAGATTTCCGCCCAGCGATTAACCAGCTGACACTCATTTTCCCGTGGTAATAGTTGTTTTCCCGCGGTAAAAAGTGGTTTATTTGTTATTCCAAGTTATACTCTACCTGGGTTCCTAATTTCTTTCAAATCGGTCGATCCATTTCAGCGTGAAGAGGTAACAAACATACATACATACACACACGCTCAGATTTATAATATTATAGTAGGGGTTTCGGCCTACGTAGTTGATGGGGAAACTTGTTCAGTTTCATGAGTATCTTGAATTCTTTTCGGCTGATTATATAAGGTCCTATTAAATTCAGTGCAAATATTTTGGGGTTGAGTTCTACTCGTGAAACTGAGTAACTTTCCTTAGTAACATTTATTCAAAATATTGAAAATGAAATTGGACCTCCCATACAAACATAAATATTTTGTGCACCTTTTTGTATGGGAGGTCCAATTTTCTTTTTCATATTTCGATAAAATCCTACTAAGAAAAGTTGTTAAGTTTCACAAGACGAACTCACCCTACAAATATTTGCACTGAAATTAATAGGACCTTATAGATCAACGTAAAGTTAATTATTGCAAATACGTTTTATTTATATATCTGATGTCAGCAAATTAACAGCACATTTATAGACATTACAAAATAATTAAAAAGAACACAGCCAATTACTTATTCCGAGATATTAAAAGCAAAAGGGTAGATTTACAACAAAATATTAAAATAAAATAAAAAAACAACAAAAATGAAAGGTAGGTGGCAAATTTTTGAGACGTGTATGTCTTTTTTTATTTTATTAACTATGGGTTTGCTCTTGACTCTAGTCTAGTGTGAATTACATACAATATGTAATTTTATTATACTGTGACAGTTACTTCTTAAAGGGTTAAGGCGTCTCGTCTCGTCTCGTAGGAGACTTGTACTTAGCAACTTAACCCTCTTTTAAGTCAAGGGATCAAACCAAAACAATTTTAATTAAACCCTTCCTTTACACATGATATTACAGATATAGAATGCCGCTTTATCCCTTTTAGGGAAGACAATGTAAAAAAAATCTATTACGCCATGTCTGGTAATTACTGGAGGGTATTTACAGAAATAGAGTGTTAGTGAGGCTTTTTCTTTTCGTGTGGGACACCGAGTCGTGCAACGATCTGATGAACCCTGGTGTCAGAGTCAACTGCCTACTACTAGTAGTAAGACTCTGATATAGTTGTGTAACGACCGCCGTATAAGTAATCATAGACAGCCACCGGGACCGACGGCCTAACCTGCCCTCCGAAGCACGAAATCACCATTCTTATGGACAATCAGGTGGTTCAGCCTGCAATGTCCTAACCAGGCTGGACACAAATTCACAAAGTGATAAATATCAACTTTGTGAGTGCCCCATCGAGATTCGAACCCGGAACTTTTGCGTCGCAGGGAGTCGCACTACCAATGCCTCACATCGGCCGTTAGTAAGTGACAGGTAGTCAGTAAAGTGCCTAAAATTTTATACCATATGAAACCTTTGATATTGTTACAATATACCAAGGAGTAGTAGTTTAACTCAAGCACCTTTCCGCCTGAAACTACCTACTCTAGCGGGGATGTCTCAAATTAAATTTGCTTACCCGAATTTTAGTCACGTCACACCATAATGCTTAGTAGGGAAACATGTGACATTATTATTTGATTAGGTCGCCGTGTGATGCCGGCTTAGAATAGCATCACCACATTTCTTTCCCGTGGGAGTCGTAAAAGGCGACTAAGGGACTTGAGGGTGTGTTTAACCTGTCACTATGGCGATACACAATTTTCCGAATGACCCTTAAATATTTTGTCAGACGAGGCGTAAATGTCCGTTTTTTGCGGCAGTTTACGCTCTGCCTACCTCGCCAGGGATTATAGGCGTGATATGTGTATGTGTCTATGTGTGTAGTTAGGTTTCTATGTATTAATTTCCGATTTTTTGATACTCAAACAAAACGCGCGGCGGCTGTACAGTTTGCTGTGACACGAGCTGCACGAGATTCTATGTAGTACTCGTGTATGTGATATACGTATTTATAATACTAGATTTCTGCCCAGCGGTTTCATCCGCCGCCACAAATTTTCCCGTGGTAATATTTGTTTTCCCGCGGTAAAAAGTAGCCTATGTGTTATTCCGGGTTATACTCTACCTGTGTTCCAAATTTCATTCAAATCGGTCAAGCCGTTTGAGCGTAAAGAGAACAACACACAAACTCTCAGATTTATAATATTAGTAAAATTCGGATTTACAACAGCATATAAGCAACAAAAGAGGCACAAAGGTTGACTTATCTTATTGAGAGATCTCTTCCAGTCAACCTTTGAGGGACCCAAAGGATATGATATTAGAGGTTCCGCTTATATGTGTGTTATATGCCCATCAAGGTAGCAGCTGCCTAAGTTAATATTCTGTTGCGTAATTTAATTAAATTTAACCATATGAAAGGGTCTCACGTTATTGCTTGTACCTAAATAATACCATCTGTGTTGATAAGCTGCATGATTAAACTAATTAAGAGATCAACCTGTTCTTGATATGCTTAGAAACTGTATAAGAAACCAGTATAATTTCATCCTTTTAAGGCCTGAAAAGTTTGTCCTTTTCGTTCGCACTGCGCCAGAGAGAGACACACTCATTTTGTAAAAAAATTCTCGAGTTTTTACGGTTTTTCCGAAATAGAAGCTAGAGAAATACCGTTAAAATGTTTTCGTACTAGAAAAGCATTTGTATCTATATTATAGCATAATCTTTTTTGTAATAACTTTAAAACTGTAGACAAAATATTGAAAAAATGATTTAAATAGAGGTTACTTTTTTTTTCTATCAAGTAAAGTTTGTCAAATTGTGTAACTGATAAGTGTATGTTATCTGTTAGATCCTCAAGAATAACATATTTAAAAAAAATATATATGGCTGTAATTGTCTAAATAAACATACATCGAACATACACATATCACGCCTATAATCCCTTGCGGGGTAGGCAGAGCGTAAACAACCGCAAAAAAAGGGCCATTTACACCACGTCTGACAAATGTTTGAGGGTCATTCGGAAGATTGTGTATCGCTAAAGTGACAGGTTGTCAGCCCATCTCCTAAAATTACAATACACATCCTCGAGTCCCTTAGTCGCCTCTTACGACTCCCACGGGAAAGAAATGTGGTGATGCTATTCTAAGCCGGCATCACACGGCATATAAATAAAACTGATTTAAAAATCTTGCTCGCCTAAACGGTATTTTGAGATTTCATTTAACCCAACTCATGTTACAAAGACCCAAAATTCTAATTTCACGATACAGGTGTTTCACATATTGTAACATGATACTATACAGGGTGTAAAGGATAGTGTAACAAATACTTTGCAAGCATGAAAAGACCATGAAACTGAACAACTTTTTATATGGAGCCTATGTAAGGAAACGAAAAAAAGCAAGTTTCCATAGAATGTCAGTCAGCGAATTTTGTATGGGAGATCAATTTTTTTCTCGTTTACTAACATATCCTCCACAGTAAAAGTTGTTTAATTTCATGATCTGATCATTCCTGCAATGTTTTCGGTACACCGTCCCTTACACCCTGTATATATGTCGTATGTTAATTGTTACGTTATACGCTAGGGGCTGTATTCCGCTATATGAAAAGCGTCTCAGTAGAGTGTTAGTTGGATGGTTTTGGCCGTTTCGTTTTTCGCTTAAAGTTTAAGGAATAAAAAATGGCAGTGGCAATATAATGATAAAAGAGTAACGATGACATTATAATGGTTACAAATATCAGAATCGGGGCCCAAGAGTTCATTGCATGATAATGCATTTGTCACTAGCGGTTTCATCTGATATTAACAGTTTTCCCGAGGGAATAAGACGTTTTCCTGACATGCATTATGCATATAAACCACCTTTTTGAATAACTTACTATGTATTAGAAAAAAACTGCATCAAAATATGTTGCTATTTTGAGTAATTAATAGGCCATTGTCGTTCAACGTATAGAGTTTCGCCTCTTTAAACTTACACATACACATCACGCATTTATTTTTACGGCCGTTAACGCTCTACCTACCCCGCAAGGTATAAAGGTGTAATGTGCATGATGGTAGTTTGATATTGAAGAAAATACACTTACCATATAGTATTCACCCCTTTCTGGCATCACCTATGCCGTACTCAAATAAAGCTGTAGCAGATAGCTACGCTCGTAGCGCGTAGCACTCACCCCATAGCCGTCATCACCATAAATCATAATAATTCGTAATTTCATATCATTTTGTTACGAGATTGAAATATTACACCCATAATACGCTCGGATCACATTAACCCTTACATATATACAGGGTGTAAGGGACTGTCCCTTCCGAATACTTATAGCGTGCATTCAGACCATGAAACTGTACAACTTCCCAAAAAAAAAAATTGCAGGATACGCCATTTTTTTTTACTTCCCATTGAAATTGCAGTCAGCTTTTGTGTGGGAAGTCTATTTTTTGGTCTTTTCCTGACAAGGAAAGTTGTTCAGTTTTATAGTCTACATACACCTTATCAGTATTTGGAGAGTGTCCCTTACACCCCGTATATACCTACATAAATCAAGCTTTGATCCCTTGCGGAGTAGGCAGAGCGTAAATAATTTAGAATTTATTGTCGTCTATGCAACAGCATAATACATCTGCCGATCCGGATATTTGACAGTAATCCAATAAGGACCAATTGGGATGATGTTTAATCTGCCACGATCTTACATACATACATACATACACATATCACGCCTATAATTCCTTGCGGGGTAGGTAGAGCGTAAACGGCCGCAAAAAACGGACATTTACACCATGTCTGACAAATATTTGAGGGTTATTCGGAAAATTGTGTATCGCCATAGTGACAGGCTGTCAGCCCATCGCCTAACATTGCAATACACATCCTCGAGTCCCTTCGTCGCCTCTTACTACTCCCACGGGAAAGAAATGGGGTGATGTTATTCTAAGCCGGCATCACACGGTATTATCACGATCACAAACTTACTAATAAAGAAACAATATAATAGTAGGGGAGGCCAGTCAACGATATGCCTTTATTTTTATTTTTTTTATCCCGCCCGAGCCGGTTTTCTATTAGGACAATACAAAATTGTTATAAAGAGAAGGAAATTGCGTTATGCAAATTTCTTTTTTTTACAATGACCGATTATGACGTCAATAAGTGATAATGCTATCCTACATTGAATAAAGTTATTTCATTTTCATTTTCATGATAGATTGAAATACTCGAGCATAGCTAATTGAAACATGCAGTATATTGTTTTCTTCTATATTATCTTCAAAATTCGATACGTACTTGAGTAGTTATAGATTTAGCTTCTGAACTATACATACATAATAATAATAATAATAATAATTTATTTCATATAAAAAATATTGTTCACAAGTTTGGTTTTTGCATAACAAAGCGGTATATACAAAATAAAAATAAAAACATTAATTCTAACTTAAACAGTATCGTTGTAAACAATAGCTTATTAATTAGTAAGTGGTAGATCTAAAATATTGATTACAGGGCAAGTTGGCGATTTTGATAACATATATCTCACCTACATCACTTGTGGGGTAGGCAGAGCGTAAACGGCCGTAAAAACTAACATTTACGCAACATCTGACAAACAATTGAGGGTCATTCAAAAAACTGTGTCTCACCATGTAAGCTCATCGCCTAAAATTACAATACACATATTACCCTCGAGTCCCTCAAATGCCTCTTTAAGACACCCACGGGAAAGACATGGGGTGATGCTATTCTAAGCCAAGATCACAGCAGCTCATGAACTATCTTCTTCTTCTAGCGTGTCGATAGCAAATATTATGTGGTCTGGTGGTGGATTATATGAGCTTGGACCAGTAAATGGCAACGCGGATGGCCTCGTCGGAAGCATTCCACAGGTCCTCCAACGTGCAGGTGTCAGGGCACGCTGGGCAAACCAGTAGATGGGCCATGTTTTGAGGTTCGGCGCCGCATGGACAAGTCGAAGCATTGGAAAAGCCCCATCGTTGGAGGTTTTCCTTGCAGCGGCCAACCTGTGAACGGAGTCGGTTTAACGACTTCCACACCGGCCACTGCAGGTTTTTCCCCGGGGGTAGGCATTCGGCTTGGGGGACGAATGGGTCAGCCGGAAAAGACTCTTTCCACCGTTCGGTTTTAAAAGTATGTGGGTCCACTTTCAGGGGGGCAACAGAATTTAGAAAGCTATTTCTGCTTTTGAGTCGGCGAGGGGCTGGACTGCAGCTATACATGGGATGCCTCGGGTCAGACTCCTGCTTTGCTTTCTCAACTGAGCACGCCGCCTCTCTACGAACGCTGGGTGGAGCAACGCCTGCCAGTGAATATAGCTTACTTAAAGGAGTTGGTTTAAGAAACTATAACAACAGTTAATTCACAACATAAATTACCGGGGTATTTAGTCACAACCCTACGTTATAATATAAGGGTGTAAATGACAGTTTCCTGAATACTGATTAGGGTCCATTCAGACCGTGATTCTGAATGCTTTGCACCGATTCACGCAATCTTTTTTATATTAAACTAGATTTCCTTGTTTGTCAAGCGGATTAGCGAGCGCATACAAGATATTCCTTTAACAGGGAACGCTGCTGTCCATTCCCTGGATAAATTTCTTTCTCAGTCGCTTTTAAGGCGACTGCACCTGTGAACAACCTCGACAGTGGCGCCACTTGAAAAAAAATATTTTATAAAAACAACCTATCAGAATGTCCGTTGCCCAAGTTTTTAGTATAATCCTCAAGTTAAATTAGAACTTGCAAACTCAATGAAATATTCTCTGTAATTATAGTTATGGCAATTAATACCAAAAGTGGCCGTTTTTAGGCACTTTTTGCCATAACTTTAATTACAGCGAATATTGCAACTAAGTACCTTAACAAAATAAATCAATTACTAGACATATCTTGACAAGTACTTGATAGATCATAATAAGCTTCTTAGTAACAGCAAATAAATCACTTTATGTGCTCGTATTGAAACAAGTGCTTGAATCATACATTCTACATTATCGTGTAAAACTTTTAAAATATTTAATTGAAACAAATTGACATATATTAAGATTATTATTATATTTCTCATAAGTGTTATACTTATTTATACATTTTTGCTGTGTACATCTGGCTCATTCTGGCTTCATGGAAGACCAGCGTTACAGGCAGCTCACTCTGCTTGTAACATATGCTGAGTGGAGACCTTTTTTAGTCGCATAAGTACCTACATTTCAGATATCTGTATTTTAGTTTAGTGTCTAATTGAATGCGACTAAAATAAACGTATTTTATCTTTTTTTACGTTCATATCATACCTGCCTGCTACGCTAAGGGTCGTGGGTTCGACCCCACACAGCACAAGTATTTGTAAGTTACTTTTCAAATATTTGTGTGGAGTCTGGGTGTTTTTTATGTACTGTACGTATTTATTTAAAAAAAAATGGTTTAAGTATTAACATCAGCTATCTAGTTTCCATAGTACAAGCTCAGCTTAGTTCTGGCTAGATGGCGCTGAGTGAAATGTCCAGAGTATTTATTATCATTATTAAAAAAAAAAAGTATGCATGTATTATATATCACCTATCTAGTTTCCATAGTACAAGCTTTGCTTAGTTTGGGGCTAAATGGCGCTGTGTGAAATGTCTAAGATATTTATTTATATTTATATGTACTAATATTATAAATCTGAGAGTTTGTGTGTGTGTATGTATGTATGTTTGTTACCTCTTCACGCTCAAAAGGCTTGACCGATTTGGACGAAATTTGGAACACAGCATATAAATAAAACTGGTTTAAAAATCTTGCTCGTGCTATATCCCTGCCTAAACGGTATTTTGAGATTTCACTTAACCCAACTCATGTTACAAAGACCCAAAATTCTAATTGCACAATACAGGTGTTTCAGAATTTGTTACGTGATACTATACAGGGTGTAAAGGATGGTGTAACAAACGTTCAAAGTACAGAGTTTCGCCTCTTTAAACTTACACATACACATATCACACCTTTATTTTTACGCCCGTAACACTCTGCCTGCCCCGCAAGGTATAAAGGTGTGATGTGTATGATGGTAGTTTGATATTGAAAAAAAATACACTTACCATAGTATTCACCCCTTTTCTGGCATCACCGTAGTCAAATAAAGCTGTAGCAGATAGCTACGCTCGTAGCGCGTAGCACTCACCCCATAGCCGTCATCACCATAAATCATAATAATTCGTAATTTCATATCATTTTGTTACGAGATTGAAATATTACACCCATAATACGCTCGGATCACATTAACCCTTACATATATACATACAGGGTGTAAAGGACTGTCCTCCCAATACTTATAGTGTGCATTCAGACCATAAAACTGAACAACTTTCCAAACAAAATATTTTTCTGATTTCCCATTGAAATTAGAATGAACTTATCTTGATTTTGTATAGGAAGTCATTTTATTTTTGTCTTTTCCTGACATAGGAGAAAGTTGTTCAGTTTCATGGTCGACATGCACTTTATCAGTATTCGGAGAGTGTCCCTTACACCCCGTATATACCTACATATATCACGCCTCTATCCCTTGCGGGGTAGGCAGAGAGTAAATTATTTAGAATTTCTTGTTGACTATGCAGCAGCTTAATACATCTGCCGATCCGGATATTTGACAGTAATCCAATAAGGACTAATTGGTATTATGTTTAATCTGGCACGATCTTACATACATACACATATCACGCCTATAATCCCTTGCGGGGTAGGCAGAGCGTAAACGACCGCAAAAAACGGACATTTACACCACGTCTGACAAATATTTGAGGGTTGTTCGGAAAATTGTGTATCGCCATAGTGACAGGTTGTCAGCCCATCGCCTAAAATTGCAATACACATCCTCGAGTCCCTTCGTCGCCTCTCACAACTTCCACGGGAAAGAAATGGGGTGATGCTATTCTAAGCCGGCATCACACGGTATTATCACGATCACAAACTTACTAATAAAGAAACAATATAATAGTAGGGGAGGCCAGTCAACGATAGATTGAAATACTCGAGCATAGCTAATTGAAACATGCAGTGTATTTTCATCTTCTATATTATCTTCAAATTTAGATACGTACGTAAGAGTATCTAAAAATTTAGCTTCTGAACTATACATACATATATCTCGCCTACATCACTTGAGCGGTAGGCAGAGCGTAAACAGCCGTTAAAACTAATATCTACGCAACGTCTGAAAATATTTGAGGGTCATTCAGAAAACTGTGTCTCACCATTTAAGCTTATCGCCTAAAATTACAATACACATATTACCCTCGAGTCCCTCAAATGCCTCTTTAAGACACCCACGGGAAAGACATGGGGTGATGCTATTCTAAGCCATCACATCACAAGAGCTCCTGAACTATAACAACAGTTAATCGACATCATAAATTACCGGGGTATTTAGTCACAACCCTACGTTATAATATGGATGTAAATGACAGTTTCCTGAATACCGATTAGGGTGCATTCAGACCGTGATTCTGAATGCTTTGCATCGATTCACGCAATCTTTTTTATATTATACTAGATTTCCGCCCAGCGGTTTCAACCGCTACTACTGATTTTCAATAATTTATTTTTTTAGTGTCCCACCGAGAATCGAACCCGGAACCTTTGCGTTGCAGGCAGTCGCACTACCACTGCGCCACTGCCGCCGTCATCACTTGGCCTACTGGGATATGTAAGATAAGCTACGATATTGTTGATGGACTACTAGATTTCCGCCCAGCAGTTTTGTGGTAATAGTTGTTTTCCTGCGGTAAAAAGTGGCATTATGTGTATTTTCAGATTATACTCTACCTGTGTTTCAAATTTCATCCCAATCGGTCAAGCCGTTTGAGCGTGAAGAGGTAACAAACTTACATAAAACAAACTCTCAGATTTATAATATTAGTACGGATACATAATCAGTCCACTGTGGGATATGAGCCTCCCTCTGTCGGGGGGTATTGGCATACTTAACTATTTAGCAAGTAGATTGGCGAGCGCATACAAGATAATCCTTTCACAGGGAACGCTGCTGCCCATTCCCTGGCTAAATTTCTCCCTCAGTTGCTTTTAAGGCGACCGTGAACAACCTCGAGAGTGGCGCCACTTCACAATTTCTTTTATACAAACAATCTTGGAATGTCCGTTGCCCAAGTTTTAAGTATTATCCTTAAGCTAAATCACGATTGGCAATTAATACCAAAAGTGGCCGTTTTATAGCACTTTTTGTCATAACTTTAATAACAGCGAATATTGCAACTAAATATCTTAACAAAAGAAATAAATTACTAGACATATCTTAACAAGTACTTGATAGATCATAATAAGCTTCTTAGTAATAATTAATTGAAACAAATTGACATATATTAAGATTATTATTTTTGTATTTCTCATAAGTGTTATACTTATTTATACACTTTTGCTGTGTACATCTGGCTTCACGGAAGACCAGTGTTACAGGCAGCTCACTCTGCTTGTAACATATGCTGAGTGGAGACCTTTTTTAGTCGCATAAGTACCTACATTTCAGATATCTGTATTTTAGTTTAGTGTCTAATTGAATGCGACTAAAATAAACGTATTTTATCTTTTTTTACGTTCATATCATACCTGCCTGCTACGCTAAGGGTCGTGGGTTCGATCCCCACACAGCACAAGTATTTGTAAGTTACATACATACATACATACATAAATCACGCCTATATCCCTTACGGGGTAGGCAGAGCGTTAACGGCCGTAAAACGGAGATTAACACCACGTCTGACAAAAGTTTGAGGGTCAATCAGATGACTGTGTATCACTATAGTGACAGGTTGTCAGCCCGTCGCCTAAAATTGCAATACACACCCTCGAGTCCCTTAGTCGCCTCTTACGACACCCATTGGTAAGAAATGGGGTGATGCTATTCTAAGCCGGCATCACACGGCCATCTAAGCCGGCATCACACGGCCAAGTAAGTTTGTATTCAAATATTTGTGTTGAGTCTAGGTGTTTTTTATGCACTGTGTGTATATATTTGAAAAACAAGGGTTTAAGTATTAATATCACCTATCTAGTTTCCATAGTACAAGCTCAGCTTAGTTTGGGGCTAGATGGCGCTGTGTGAAATGTCTAAGATATATATTTATATTTATATTATGTACTAATATTATAAATCTGAGAGTTTGTGTGTGTGTATGTATGTATGTTTGTTACCTCTTCACACTCAAAAGGCTTGACCGATTTGGACGAAATTTGGAACACAGGCAGTATAACAGAGTATAACCCGGAATAACACATAGGATACTTTTTACCGCGGGAAGCAAATATTACCACGGGAAAATGAGTGGTAGCGGTTTAAACCGCTCTGCGGATATCTAGTTTATTATATTTCTGTCAGTGTATAATGACCATGTACTGAACCCTTTCCATTTTAGGCAATTTGTCCCTTACACCCTGTATACAGCTCATGTAAGGGTCCAAGTATGTACACACTTCAAACGTAGTGCAAACTAATTAAGAGGTGTATACCTGCCGTATTTAAACACTGTTTGATGGTGCCCAAGTGTGTAGTAGTTTGAGAAATAACACTCTCAACAGTTGTTCGTACGAACATACACGTATCACGCCTTTATCCCTTGCGGGGTAGGCAGAAGGTTAACGGCCGTAAAATACGGTCGCTATCGCCACGTCTGACAAATATTTTGAAGGCCGTTTCAGAAAAATCGTGCATCACTATAGTGACCTGTTGTGATAACAACATAGGTATAATTTAGTTTTTAGATACAATTTGATACTATTTTATAGGTTAACAACTAATTGCAACTGAACAACTTTTGCTGAAAAAAGTATGTTCTTATTTTGGACCGATACACTCATTTTGTCACCATCTAAGTTTTCAATGGTAGCCCCAATATCAATTTATTTTTAAATAGTATAAAATGTAGTCGCTTCCCGTGACCCTATGTAGGCTTAGATCTTTAAAAGTAAGCAACGGATGTTGCAATTTTCATTAATAGATAGAGTGATTGAATAGGAAAGTTTTTATGTATAATTCACGCCAGAAACAGTTTATGTAAATTAAAAGACTGGTCCGACGACGTAGCGGAAAGTACTCCTGCCTGCTACGCCGAGGGTCATGGGTTCGATCCTCACAAGATATTTGTGTTTAGTCTGGGTGTTTTCTATGAACAATAAGTATAATTATGTGCAACACAAAAAGTGTATATTAAGTAAAAATATCAGCTATTTAGTTCCTATAGTACAAGCTATACTTAGTTAGGGGCTAGATGGCGCTGTGTGAAATGTCCAGGATATATATATATATATATATATCACGCCTTTAATCCCTTGCGGGGTAGGCAGAGCGTAAATGGCCGCAAAAACGGACACTTACGTCACGTCTGACAGATATTTGAGGGACATTCTGAAAATTGTGTATTGCCATAGTAACAGGTTGTCAGCCCATCGCCTAAAATTGCAATACACACCCTCGAGTCCCTTAGTCGCCTCTTACGACTCCCTCGGGTAAGAAATGGGGTGATACTATGCTAAGCCGGCATCACACGGCATTATCTATGATTCTAGTTTAAGAGAAAATCATGCTCCAAGGATGAATAAGCTGTCAAGCTGAAATAGGATTATACCGGACGCGTCTGTCGGATTCACGTAGATTGATGGGCCGAGATAGTCACACACATTACCTCCTACGTGTCGGGTGATGCCAGCTTAATAGCATTACCGTAATCCTTTCCCGTGTTTGTCGTAAGAGGTGACTAAGGGACTCGAACGTTACAAGTGAAATGCAATTTTAGGCGATAGGCTGACAACCTGCCACTATAGCGACACCCTGAATAACCTTCAATTGTTTGTCAGACGCGGCGATAGACGCCTCAAAACCTGATTATGATTGAATGCTTTTGCCACACAGAGAAGAAATAATCTTCGTAACCAACATTGTACTCGTATTGTCTATGATTTACTTTTTCTTTGTGCAGGCAAAGGCATTTTAATACTTTACCTACAATTGTGACGTCACATTCTTAAAACTTAAAAAAAAATTAAGATTGTCAAAAGCATGAAATTAGTTTCTTAAAATTACGTATATTTTCAAAACAAACCATTAAAAACCCGGCATACCGAATTCATTTTGGTTCGACGCAATAAAATACAGAAGCAATAATCCATTTTTTTATAACGGCACGAATTACGTGAAATCTACGTTTAACAGCCTGTTACCCGCCGGCATATCAAGCTACCCATTCCAGAGATTAACTTATAGTGGTCTACTTTTCGAGTGGGACACCGAGTCGTCCAATGACGCAATGAACCCTGGTGTCCGTTTTTCAACCGCCTACTACTTGTAGTAGGCCTCTAACATGGTTGTATAACGACCACCGTCTAAGTAATCATAGACAGCAACCGACGGCTTAACGTGTCGTCCAAAGCAATGAACCATCTTTCTTTTCGGTCAATCAGGTGGTACAGCCTACAATGTCCTAACCAGACTGGAAACAATATCACAAGGTGATATCAACTTTGTGAGTGCCCCACCGAGAATCAAACCCGGAAGCTTTGCGTCGGACTTCCACTGCGCCACATATCGGCCGTAATTGGTAATTTTTGAAAACTATGTAGACCGTGTGATTATTTAGAATAGCATCACCCCATTTCTTCCCCGCAGATGTCGTAAAGAGGCGACTAAGGGACTCGACCACGGACTCGACGGTTTTATGCGTATTACAATTTAAGGCGACAGGTTAACAACCTGTCACTATAGTTAAACATTTTTTTTCTGAAACGGCTGAATATTTGTCAGACGAGGCGAAGTGACCGTATTTTACGGGATAAAGACGTTTGTGTGTGTGAGTGTATGCATGAGTGTGTTTGAGAGTTTGTGTGTGAGTGTGTATATAGAGTGAAATTTACTAATGACCGATACTGAAAACTCAAGTCAAGACGGACTGGTGATACGGAACAATTTTCCCTAAGGAACATTGGTTTAAAATACGAAAAATAAATTTGGATCAGCTGATTTGAGTTACTATGGAAACTCAAAATACTTTTTCCGTATTCCAACCTCTTTCGATTTCGCTATAAGTCACTAGTAAAATTTTACCCTATATACAGAACCAGTGTAAGGTTGATCCCTGGGTGGTATAACTGGGTGTGGTGCTGACCGTAGCCGGCGGCAAGGCAGCAAGTCACCGGCTGAAATTGCCGTGTTTCCGGACCACGGGGACCGGATGCCCGCTGGGGTCGACGACACAGTATAAGGAAATAACCAGCATTACAGCATTCACATTTAAACTAAGTTCAATATGTAAAGAATTAATTAGTCACTGGGTATTCGTTGCAAAAGTAACCCGGTTGATGGAGCCGTGCCACGCCGTATTGGCATCAAGGTACATTTGCAAATTTCGCGGGCTAGAAGAGGCGCCGCCACTAGTAATGGCGAAATTCAAGGCACTTGAAAGTTTTGCCGTGTGATGCCGGCTTAGAATAGCATCACCCCATTTCTTACCCTTGGGAGTCATAAGAAGCGACTAACGGACTCAAGGGTGAGTATTGCAATTTTAGGCGATGGGCTGACAACCTATCACTATGGCGATGGACAATTTTACGAATGACCCTAAAATATTTGTCAGACGTGGCGTAAATGTCCGTTTTGCGGCCGTTTGCGCTCTGCCTACCTTGCAAGGGATATAGGCGTGATATGTGTGTGTGTGTGTGTGAAAATTTTGCTCGTTTTTAGAAATATACTGTCAAAACCACCCTACTGTTTTTAATATACTGTGCCTCTTGCCCCAGGGGTCCCAGGGAAAGTTATATGAGTTCCAGATCTGATCTTCAGATGAATGTCGCTTAGTCCTGAAGATATGGCCGACTCAAAGATATGGCTCGCTCTAAACTCTTGAAACGTTAATATTTGGTATTAAAACGGCGTTCCTCCCACTTCCCGTTCATCGCTGCGTATTTTGACTGCCCAACAAAAAAAGGAGTCTAATGTTTTAGACTACATACATACATATATCACGGCTTTATCCCTTTCGGGGTAGGCAGAGCGTAAACGGCCGCAAAAACCGGACATTTAAACCACGTTTGACAAACATTTGAGTGTCATTCGGAAAATTGTGTATTGCCATAGTGACAGGTTGTCAGCCCATCGCCTAAAATTGCAAGACACCCTCGAGTCCCTTTGTCGCCTTTTACGACATCCATGGGAAAGAAATGGGGTGATGCTATTCTAAACTAGACTTTATGTATGTAGGTAAGTATATTCGTTAACTACTGAACAGATTCGAATGGGAATTGTATCGGAAGGTGCCTTACATTATTAAGAGTGTCAAAGGATAGGTTTTATCACAGAAAGCAGTCGTGTTCTAATTTTTTTAATTTAATAAGCTTGTTAACGCACCATTACGCATGCATCTATTACATGAAAGGAAATTGCGAATTCCGATCTTATTCCCATAGATAAGGCCACGGTGCGTAGCCGTATTTGTATGGGAATAATTAAAATCTGAGTGGTGCCGGCTTAGAATATCATCACTCCATTTCTTTCCCGTGGTTATCGTAAGAGGTGACTAAGGCGCTCGAGGGTTACATGTGCATTGCAAACTGTCACTATGGTGATACAACAAACAATTCCGAACAAGAGATGTTATGTAGGAAAAAAAGAAAACTACCCTCTGATAATTGGAGTATCCAAGGCCAGGCGGGGCCGAGTGCTGGCAAGATGCTTTTGTACGCAGAGGGCAGACCTATTGTGTGAACACCCTGCCTGCACTTAAACAACCACTTAAGGCGAGTGTACCCGTCAACGATCTCGACAGTGGCGCCACTACACAAAAAAAGTTTTCTCGTGATACAAACCATCTACCAGAATGTCCGATGCTCAAGTTTTTAGTATTATCCTTAAGTGAAATTAGAAAAGCTGCAAACTCAATAAAATATTCGCTGCAATTAAAGTTATGGAAAAATTGCCCAAAAACGGCCACTTTTGGTATTAATTGCCATAACTTTAATCACAGACAATATCTCATGAGTTTGTAGGTTCAAAGTTTACATAAGGATAATACTAAAAACTTGGGCAACGGACATTCTAATAGATTGTTTGTATAAAGAGAAAATATTTCTTTTTTGAAGTGGCGCCACTGTCGAGGTCATTCATGGTTATACTCGCCTTAGCGAGTGGTGCCGCAAAACTAGCACAACTTCAGAAAAAAAATCTCTTGCAAACAATACATCAGAATGTCCTTTTCCCAAGTTTTAGGTGTTATTTTAAAGCAAAATTAGATCCTACAAACTCGGTAAAATATTCACGGTATTTAACATTTAGTACCAAAAGTGGCAATTTTTGGCACTTTCATCCATAACTTTAATAACAGCAAATTATCATAGCCTTGGTAATTATTGTGCTACAGCATAAACTTGGGCAAAGGATATTCTGTTATGTTTTTTTCGTCAAGTGGCGCTAGTGTCACGGCGCCACTCGCCTTTAGGCGGGGATATAGCACGATCAAGAATTTTTAACCAGTTTTATTTAGACAATTACAGCTTTATAATTCTGAAAAACAAATATGTTATTGTCGAGGATGAAATAGATAACATATATACCTCTCAGTTACTCACTCGTTAGAAAAATCCAAAGTAACACCTCTGTATTAATTTAAAGTTTAAATTGTGTATTTATGCAATCAAGAATATACCTCTATATATGAAACAATTTTTTCAATATTATGTCTACAGTTTTAAAGTTATTAACAGAAACATATTATGCTATTATTTAAATACGTACTATTTTTGTACGAATACCTAAATTAGACTTACTAAACGTTTCGCTAATTATTCATTTATTTATTTAAATGAAGACGAATTTTTCGAAATCCGGAGGGATACTATCCGCAAAAAGACCTAAGTATCGGCCATAGTGTAGCAAAATGAAATGGCAGCGGGTTTGGCACATCTGTTGTAGAACCGACGGACGGTAGAATAAGCAGGTTCTCGAGTGGAGGCCACACCTCGGCAAGCGTAGCGTTGGATGACCTCTGGCCATACAGGGTTATTTTTTATTCACCCCGGATATTTTACAGCGTGATTCTACTCATGATTCTGAACAACTTTTACTATGGGGTCACCTGCGAAATCGCGAAAAAAAGTCCAACTGTTCCATACATTTTGTTCGAGTAGGTATGAATTTTTCTATGGAGCAGCAGTTTTCTGTTACGCGATTTCGCAGGTGACCCCATCATAAAAGTTGTTCAGAAACATGAGTAGAATCAGCCTGTAAAATTTCCGGGGTGAATAAAAAATAACCCTGTATATACCGAGGACTTAAAAAAAAGCAGCTGGTAGCGACTGGATGGTAAAACCAGAGATCGTGCCCTGGGAGAGGCCTACGTCTGCCTATTCCAATCCACTGCTGGACGTAGGCCTCCCCCAGGGTACGCCATAGGGCACGATCTCTCGTTATCGCTATCAAGTCGCTACCAGCCGCCTTCTTTAATTCATCGGTCCATCTGGCCGGAGGTCGTCCAACGCTACGCTTGCCGAGGCGTGGCCTCCACTCGAGAACCCGCTTTTGTATATTATTAACTATTTTTTTACTATTCGCCTCATAGATATTCCAGAGGCAAATAAAATCATGACTGGCACGTAGTTATGATTCCAGCAAACAGTCCTTGGACGTGGCGAATATTTCTAATGCTGGTGACACACTGCTGGGAAAACTGAACAACAGAAATAGAAAATAAATAAGTAAGTATATTAAACACTACCCAAATTTTCATTGCCGACTCAGAAAAACATCACCCTAATACAATCAGTGGTAAAAAGCGACTGAGGGTAAATTCACCCTGGGTATGAACAGCAGCGTTCCCTGTGAAAGCAATATCTTGCATTGCGTTCACCAATCCCCTTTCCAAGCGTGGTGTCCAGCAGTGGACTGCTGTGGCTGTTAATGTAATTTTACAGTACCATTTAACCGACCCAAACATTTTTTATTGTTTGAATATGTTTGTTATTTGTTATAGGTAGGTACTCACATTTTATTTGAACATCATCGCGTTTGGTAGTTATCTAGTTAGCGTGGACGAGTGTGTTTTGTTACTCTTTAAATCATCGTAAATCAAATCTATAGCGAGAAATTTTACAGGTAGGTAACCGGTAGCGAAAAACTCAAGACGGGCTGGTGATAAGGAACAATTTTCCTAAGGAACATAAATCGAAGTACGAAAAAGAAAAAACTGCCGATCAACTGATTTGAGTTACTATACAGTTCGTTTTGTTCAAGTTTCTTTGGTTCAGCAACTATTCAGACCATGATACTCCAGTCCAGCTTCTTTCCACGCCAGTGTTCTTCAGATAAAGACAATTATTTAATGTTCACTATCCTTCCGCGCCGTGTGTGTTCCCTCCTTGACATTCCTTGCACACTTGCTTTGGATAAAATCACGCGAATCCAGCAACGACGACGCAAGTCCAAGTCGAATTCTTAACTTAATTACGACAGGGAACAGACGGCTTCGACGAAAGGAGGGACGTGGTCTTAGAGTTAAATTCATTGTAGACAGAGTCCCCCGATGGCGTAGCGGATAAAACCCCTGTTGCGTCGAATGTCGTCGGTTCGATCCCCACAGGACACATACATTTGTGTCGATTTTTAAATGGTAGTCTGAGTTTTTTTCTATGTATAATAATGTATTTAGTTGCCGTGTGATGCCGGCTTAGAATAGCATTACTCCATTTCTTACCCGTGGGAGTTGTAAGAGGCGACGAAGGGACTCGAGGGTGTGTAAAGCAATTTTAGGCGATGGGCTGACAACCTGTCACAATGGCGATACACAATTTTCCGAATGACCCTCAAACGTTTGTCAGACGTGGCGTAAGTGGCCGTTTTTTCGGTCGTTTACGCTCTGCCTACCCCGCAAGGGATAAAGGCGTGATATATGTATGTATGTATGTATAATATGTATTTAGTTACAGAAAAAAAGTATTTTGGTATTATTTAGTTTGGGTCTATGTAAAATGTCCACGATACCTTTGCTCCTACATGCGTTTTAGCTGTGGGCGAGAGATACTTCCACGCTTATGGGAGTATAGTATTCTTTGGGCGGGAGTGGCTGACATTCGTAAAAATATATACAGGGTGTAAGAGACAGCCTTCCAAACACTGATAGGGTGCATTCAGACCATGAAACTGAACAACATCCCATAAAAAGATATTTCAGGACAAGTAATTTTTTTTTACTTCCATATTAAATGTTGTCAGCTGATTGTGAATTTGTATAGGAGGTGTTTTTTTGTCGTTTCCTTATCTTTATTTCTAGGGGAAAGTTGTCTATTAGTATTCGGAGGGCTGTCCCTTACGCCCCGTATATCTGGCAGTTCATTCGTTGCTTGAGAAATAATTTCACTAGTAAAGGTATCAAAATTAACGCATAAAAATACGTAATAACTTTCAAACTGTAGCAGAATATTAAAAATATGTTTCAAATAGAAGTCATTTTATTTTTATTCCTATCAAATCAAGTCTGTCAAATTGTGTAACTGATAGTACTCGTACCTATCTGTTATCTGTCAGACCCTCAGCAATAATTTTTTTTTTAATTTTATGGCTGAAAGAAAAGAATAGAAATATTTTTATTTGCATCAAACATGGTAGTCAAAAATACATTGGTTTGATTAGCTCGCGTGTTTCGATAATATAATTAAGTAGCATGCAAAAGTATTTGGTCACATATTATTCATCATGAAATTATTTATGAACATTAAAATCATTATAGGTAAAAATTTATGATAATTCAAGTATCATCAAATACAACGTCAAGAAAACATGATTACATTATTATAAAAACTAATTTAAACTATAAATTGATTGTTCTTTTAGCCATTTACACAATTTTGAGAGCTAGAGGTCGGGAAGGGTCGATGCTTTTTATAAAATGTAAGCTGTTTTTTTTTATCCCTTGCAGGGTAGGCAGAGCGTTGACGGCCGTAATACAGGGTGCCCATGAAACTGAAAAACTTTCCCCAAGAAACATAGGTCGAAATATGTATAAATATTTTGAGTTACCATAGTAACACAAATTTTCTTTGATCAAAGCTTGTTTGTATGGGAAGTCTAGTATTTTCCGTATTTCGACCTATGTTCCATAGGAAAAGTTAGTCCTTCTTGAGTTATCGCTTTTGGTCACTGGAAAAACTTCACCGTATATAAAAATTTCCGTAAAAATCTGCCATGAATATTGCATTATTAAATAATATCTAGCCTACAAATATAACAGTTAATAAACCTACAGTATTGCATTACGGTGCAAGGTTATTTTCTTAGTGAATAATTCATGGAGGTGGCCACCTGGCTCCAATGCTTCATCGATCCACGCTGGCCTTCAGCATCGGAACTAAGTAGGTATTTAAGGCCGTGCTTCGGAGGGCACGTGAAGCCGTCGGTCCCGCTGTCGAACGACACGATGGTTCTGTGGGACACTAGTTGCGAACCACGAGTGAGGGTTGAAAGAGTGGAAACGCTAGTTGTGTACCACGAGTGAAGAGGCGAAATAAGAGAAGGGTTTGGTTCGGGCTTGGGCAGTCGAATGTCAATTTATTTAAGGCGAGTGTAGTCGAGAACGACATCGATAGTGGCGCCACTTCACAAAAAAAAATCTCTTTATACAAACAATCTATCAGAATGTCCTTTGCCCAAGTTTTCAGTGTTATCCTTATGTAATCTAATTAGAACCTGCAAACTCGATAAAATATTCGCTGTAATTAAAGTTATGGCAATTAATACGAAAAGTGGCCGTTTTTATGCACTTATTTCCATAACATTAATTGAAGCGAATATTTCATCGAATTTGCAGGTTCTAATTTTACTTAAGGATTATACTAAAAACTTGGGCATCGGACATTCTGATAGATTGTTTGTCTACAGAGAAAACCTTTTTTTTTGAAGTGGCGCCTCTGTCGATGTCTTTGACGGCGACACTCGCCTTAAGTTATCACCGCTATTTATAAAAAATGTGAACTTCATTTAATAATTAGTTGAGGGTATATTATTTATCATAATAATAAGGATACCCACAAGCTATATTAATGGACAACCGTGGGTAGACAAATTATAAAGATTGTGGGAACACCCACAGATCTTCGTTATTTTGTTAGATGGCGTTTATCCTTTATTCTTTTTGTTCGCTTCTTGTCATTGGTATATTTTATTTATGCATGTAGGTATTTCATGTAGGTTTATGTAATTTTATTTTATTATGTAAAATTATTAAGTACTTTTGTATTTTTGTTTATTTTTCTTCTTAACTTTATGTATGATCTTATTTCGTTTTTTTGTGTATGTGCACCCGCTTTGACTCTTTCTGTTTATCATTTAGTTGACCAGTAGAGAATGCCGCTTGGCATTAGGCCCGCCCTTTGTACTTTCTGTGCAATGAGGTTAAAAAAAATACTTGATAGACGAATCCGTACCACACCGCATCCGTATTTGTATGGGACTTAGATCAGTAATCGCAATTTCCTTTCGTCTGACAGACAGCCACAGATAGGGTGATGCTATTCTAAGCCGGCACCGCACGGCAGTAAGTATTTATGGCTGAAGCCAGGTCTCCATCGATCCGAGCTGGCCTTCAGAACCGGAACCGGATATCCGGGAGTCTAGGTCAGCACCCGGCACGGATTACCAAACAAATTGGGTATACGCCTTTAACATACACACCTGACGCCTTTAAACCATGCGAGGTAGGCAGAGCATTAACGGTCACGTCTGACAAACTTCACAACAAATAGTTTTTTGTACATTAGGTAAGGTGCCGGCTTAGAATGGCATGACCGCGAATAATACTTAAAAGCGACTAAGAGATAATAATCCAAGGAATAGGCAGCAGCGGTCCCTGTGAATGCAACATATTACACTGCGCTAGCCAATCCGCCTGCCAGGCGTGATGAGTATGCCAATACCCCAATATAGGTAGGATTAGGTTCATGTCCAGCAGTGGACTGAATTTGTTTCTGTTTAATTTAATAACATAATATGAATTCATTTTCACAGTAAATTTAATCATTAATTCTGTGTGATGCTTAAAATAGAATGATGATTAAATTAAAATAGCATCACCCTATTGCTACCCGTGGGTGTCATGAAATAATTAAAAGAGACCCAACAACTTTTTTTGTATGTGTACAATAATGTCAAAATTATTCCATTTAAGTAAATTAAACTATCACTAAATTGATACACAATCTTCTAAAGAGTGAGACGTGGCGATAATGGATGATTTTACGACTGTTTACGTTGTGCTTACCCCGCAACGGATAAAGGCATCATAGGTGTAGGTATTTTTGTATGTAAGATAAAGGTTAATGTAATCCAAGTATATTATAGGGGTTATATTTCAGTCTCGTAATATCACGATGATAAAATAGAAATTATGAATAATTGTGATGTATGTTGATACGATGACGCCTACAACGTAAGTGCTACGCGCTACGAACGTAGCACTCTGCTACGGTTTACCCATCTACGATAATGCAAAAAATGTTGTATGTAGCGGTATGGCAGGTTTGATTAAATATCTGTCTTACCGAATGGAAATAAAACATTTTAACATGTCTAGATGTTGTATATTTTACAGATGGTGGTGGCGTAAAGTTCCATAGAAAATAAAAAAATAAGGAATATACCGTGTGGTATATCAAATGAAAGAGACACTATATTGGTTCCAGTACTTGATAAAAAAAATTATTTCAAAATGAAGGAAAATATGAAATAAAATAATCCATACCAGTAATGCATAAAGCTAGTTCAAATGAACGAAGAATAACCTCGTGGGTGCGAAAACGCCTTTTATATTTGTCAATCTTTTTAAATAATATATTTTATGTTCGGACTACAAACTCGAAAACATTTGTATTTGATTGTAAAGACCTATTTTATGCATTCTGCCTATAGTAATTACAGATTTTCGATCTTAAACGCTGACACATTACGTCTAATGAGAAGGTACGCCTTTCGAAATAGAGAAATGAAACGAAAAGTGATTTTTGCTTATACTCAAATTTGCTGTCATCTTTGCCATGTTAAATTTGGGGCAAGTTTTGTTTGTTTTTGTTATTTTATTTTGTTAAAGCCGGTTTTAACGTTTTCCCATATTTTATTATGGAAATTTAAAGTGATGAAGACTTTTCCACGCCACCTGACAATTTGGACGCGGTGTTGAATCGCCGCCGCTGGAAAGATTTGAAAAAGCGTACGTAGTAGATCTTTTTGAGTTTTTCTTTGAGTGTAGATCAAGGCCGGTTAACCCCAGGCCCGCGGGCCACCGCCAAGGCATTTAAATTGGCCCGCCAGTCGCCGGCAACTGGGCAGCGCTTGGGCGGTTGGGTTAGGTTAGGTTCCGCTTCGGCGTGTATTTCAATTTAGGCGATGGGCTGACAACCCATCACTACGGCGATACTCGATGTTCCAAATGACCCTCAAATGTTTGTCAGACGTGGCGTAAACGTCCGTTTTTTGCGACTGTTTACGCTCTGCCTACCCCGCAAGGGGTTATAGGCGTGATATGTGTATGTATGTAGATAAAATAGTGTATGCAACTGCATATAATTAGGAATTATATGACAGTTGCATAAACTAAAAAATTTCTATATCAAATCTTGATTGCATCAGTCAGCAGTTAGTAAATATTCATGTTTTAAACGACTGAAAAACTTGTGATAGCTTGAAGCTAAACTGCTGAACGGGAAGCGAGTGTAATATTCCAAGTAAATATTTGGTGCCAACAGATATTTGTATATTCCGCAGTCGACAGAAGCACCTAGCACAACCTCTATTAACTATACAGGGTGGCGTTTGGAATAGCATCACTCCATTTCTTTTCCATGGGTGTCATAAGAGGCAACTAAGGGACTTATTTTTTTTTTTTTTTTTTTTTTTTTTTTTATTTTATTATTCTTAGGAAGACTAACAGCTAAATATAAAAATACAATAATAATTATAAATATACAAATGCTAATAATAAGTCTCCACCTATAGATAACAAGATATCAGCTTAATACCAAACTAACAATATACTTAATTATTAGAACAGAGTAGTAACTATGGAATGGACATTGGTTGTGCGTTTGAGAAATATCTCACAGTAAGTTGGCGCTTGAGCGATGCAGTGCCGGTACAGAATAGATCAAAATCAGAATAAATGTTGTTGAATGCTGCTAGAGTTCGTGGTAAAAACGAGTTTTTCCTATAGTTGGTCCGCGCCCGTGGAACGCTCAGTTCAACCCTACACCGAAGGCGAGCGTGGTTATGCTTAATACCGATTTTAGATAATAGTTCGGTGTTATCCACCGATCCGTTAGCTATACCAGTCAAATAGCAGATGTCACTGATATTACGCCTCACCTCAAGAGGGAGGAAATGGTATCTCTTGCAGCGGTGTTCATAACTCTCAGATTTGAGGTGAGCCTTAAAATCTAAGTAACGAAGAAATCTTCTTTGAATAGCCTCTAATCTATTTATATAACTTTTATACTGGGGATTCCATATATGTGACGCGTACTCGAGGTGGCTGCGAACGAAGGCGCAGAATAATATTTTTATTACTTTAATTGTTTTAAATACTACACAAGATCTCATGACGAAACCCAAGGCCTTGTTTGCCTTTTTTATAATTTGCTCTACATGTTTGTCAAATAATAGTTTCTTATCATGAAGTACACCTAGATCTTTTATACAATCTACTTTAGTTATAGTTAAACCGTTAATCGCATACCCCTTATCCAATAATTTGTTCTTACGTGAAAACGATATGTAATAACATTTGGAAATATTTAGGTCAAGTTTGTTAATAGTACAGTAAGTTTCGAATCTTCCCAAATCGGACTGTAAATTATCGATGTCACCATTATTATGGATAGTTTTTAGAATTTTCATATCGTCTGCAAAAAGTAATATTTTTGAATGACGAAAACAATGATTTATATCGTTGATAAATATAATAAACAATAAGGGTCCTAACAGAGAACCCTGAGGCACGCCAGAGGGAATTGGTAACCATGAGGATGTGTAACCTTTCAAAACCACAGCTTGATTTCGATTTTCAACATATGAACTGAACCACCTGTGCAAGTCGCCATGTATACCGGCTAAATGAAGCTTACTCAAGAGTACACTGTGGTCAATTCGGTCGAAGCACTTGCTGTAATCCGTATAGATAACGTCAACCTGCCCAGGGCTCTCCATACCTTCTGTAATAAATTCATTAGCTAGGATTAAGTTAGAGACAGTTGAACGTTTCTTTAAGAACCCATGTTGTTCATCGCTGAAAAAGCACTTCAGACAAGCGTACAACTGAGTATAAACTACTCTTTCGAATATTTTTGCAAATAGACATAATTTAGATATCGGCCTATAGTTTTCCACGTCGGATTTGTCACCTTTTTTATGAATTGGAGTTATAAACGCTGATTTCCAAAGCTCAGGGACCACCCCTTCCGAAATTGAGCGTTTAAACAATATACATAGAGGGTCAACCAAACTGTCAGCACAGTTGACAATAAATGTCGCCGGAATAAGGTCGGGGCCAGCTGACTTTGAAAGATCTATTGTTTTTAAATGTGATAACACCTCTTTCCGTTGGATTTCAATCGAGCTGATACTAAAATTAGACAAATTCTCCGTGAGGCCATCGTCTGACGGCTTTCTAAGATCACTGGCGTCCAGGGAGCGAAAAGTAGAGTGAAAATATTGCGAAAATAGTTCACTTATGCCCTCACCCGTGTCCATTGATGAATCTTTATATCTCATTACAGCAGGAAGGTTATTTGATTTATTTTTACTTTTAATATATGAAAAGAAAGCTTTGGGGTTCGTTACTATTGATGATTCAATTTTTTCAATATAGCGGTCATAGCAGCTTTTCTCCAATTGTTCAGCTCGATCACGAAGTAGAGCAAAAGTCTGATAGTCAGTCAGATTGTTATACACTTTATATTTTTGATGGTACTTATATTTTTCTCTTAACGTTTTAATCAACGCGGAGTTATACCAAGGTGGATAGTGCGACGCACGGGTAGTTTTTGTAGGTACATATTTGTCTCTAAAGTAATATAACTTGTTGTAGAAGTAGGAAATAGCATGATTCATGGAACCAGTTAATAAGTTAGTATTCCAATCAACATCATCTAGGCTATAACAGATATTATTAAAATCTGCTTGGTTATACAGGTATTTTAATGATGGTTTTTCAACCAAATCGTTAGAATGCAAGGAGTTTAGCTGTATGCATAATGCCCTGTGATGAGGATCTTCGGGAACTAATGGTCTGTTACAATGAGAAACGTTAACAGGTAAATTTGATAGAACTAAGTCAAGCAGCCTATTATTCTGGTTACGCTGAGAATTAAATTGGCTTAACCCACATGAGTCAAGTACATCAATAAAGTTAGCAAAATGATCACCACAAATATCACCCGGTACGAGCTCATTACTATCGTGAATAGGTGTCCATTCGACTTTATCTGCCATATTAAAATCGCCTAATAGTAAGAATTTGTCATCTGGGTAGAGTGAATAAATATCCATTAGTTTGGAAGAGAAATTTGTGAGTTGAGTTTTGTAGCTGAGACCGACATTTTCATCACAAAGGTAAGCGACACACACATGAACCCTAAATGAGGTATTGGTCATATTGCAACGCATAGATATTGTTAGCCATAGGTCTTCAGCTGTACTACGCCAGTCCAACTGCTCAGAGACTACTAAATCACGCCTAACAGCAATCATAACGCCCCCACCCTTATTTTGGCATGTTCGTGAGTAATCGCGGTCTCGCCTCCATACTAAGTAACGACTATCAAACAATTCACAGTCGTTTATGCCTTCAAGGAGCCACGTTTCGGATATTGCAATAATATCGTAGTTATTAAGATACACATTCCTCAAAAAGTTATTGACCTTCGTACGCAATCCTCGAGTATTTTGGTAGAAGATGTTAAGTGGACGCATTTTTAAAGTAAGACAATGTCAAATTAGGTATTGATATTAGGGAAAATATTAAATTAAAATGAGTTATGCAACACCAACTAATAGTATAACGGTAAAGAATAGTACCACTTAACGATAAGTAACCAGGAACCACGCAGCCGCCATCAACGGCAATGATATGACAACGAACGAATCGGAATGCAAAAATATGACACGAACTACAAGCAGAATTAAGTTTGAAATAGGCTAAGAAATAAAGTGTAAATAAAAACAGGCTGATCCGGCAGAACATCACACAGAAAACAATTGGTAATAATAAGTCGACGATTTGCTTACTGTAATTAAACAAACTATGGAAAGAGATTAAAAAATAATGAATTAAAAAGAATAATTGATTTACTTGTTGGCTAGCTTGATCAAGTCCTTCTCTGATTTTATGTGAATGACTGGGGAGGTGTCCGATTTTCGCAGGTGAATTTTGCAATGTTTGACCCATACGTACTGAAAACCCATTTCCTGCTTTAACTTTCTGGTCTTATTCAAAAGGATCTTGTTGTCTAGGGTCAAATGGTCATTCAGATAGATTCGATCCTTGCCTTGAAGACCCAGGGTAGATGGCATTAGCAGTGATTCTTTCTGAGCAGCTCTGGCCGCTGCAATTATGTCTTCTTTTATGTACCGGTTGTTAAAGCAAACTATGATTGGTTTTGAGTTGTTTGGATCACGAGTGGGCACTCTACTTATGAAGTTGATGTAAGTTTTCTGAATGGGATACTGAATTTTATCTCCCAAAGATCTAACAATATCGTAGAGATTTTCATTTTTTACCTCTTTGATCCCCTTGATCTCAATATTATTTGCTCGGGACCATTGTTCCCTTTCCTTAAATTCTTCTTCCATTTTGTCAAGTCTAGCCAAGATAAGATTAGCTTGATCCTTTTTAGCGTTCTCAAGTTGGGATAAACGATCATCAAGACTCTTAATTCTAGCTTCAAATGTGTTAATAATACTGTTCGCTGTATCCACAGAAGATCGTAAGTTGGCGAGTTCATCCTTAAGGCCTTTGACGTCTTCTGGTAGAGTTTCCAGTACTGTCAGCTTGCTGGCTAAAGATTTTATTTCTATGAAGATCATAGCCGGTGTTGGTTCCCTTTCAGACTCCCTGTCATTGCCGGAAAGAGGAGGCACTGGTAAATGTATCCCAGATTGTTTGCATTTCTGGCACCGCCATGTCGCTTTCCGTTCACCCAATAAGCGATAATTGGCCTCAGCGATTCCCCCACAGTGAAAGTGAACATCGTTATTACATGCGTTACAGTGAGCTCCTTCCGTTAACGGATCTTGACATTGAGGGCAGCTCTTACGGTTCATTATATTGCTTGGAACGCTGGTTAGATGTCAGCAAAGGCAAAGATCTAAACGTTTTTGTAATATGCACTGATTAAGCAAAAAGCTGTTAAGCGTAGATAGTTAAGCCGATGATACCGGAGCGAGTGCGTAGCAAAGTCCTTGAAGCGCGGCAAGATCTAGTAGCTGTCCTTGTCGGCGAACCCGCTAGGGGAGACCCCTTATGCCGTGTAGCGCTATGTGGAAGCAGGAGGGTCCGATTCGTGGCGTTCACCAGCTTAGTGGACACCCAAAGACATTAGACTCACGTGCCAGGAGAGTTCAACCCGCTGGACGACACAAAAGTGGAAGGTGCCGCAGTACAACCAGTCAAGCGACAGCGTGCAGACACTTATAGATGAGTAGACTCTTCCTTTTGAGGGGTCAATTCACTGGTTACACGGATGTAAAGGTGTATAGGACACTACTGACCACTACGACGGTTACCACCGGACTGAAACTTGAGGGTAACATGTGTATTGCAATTTTAGGCGATGTGCTGAAAACCTGTCACTATTGGTGATACACAATTATCTGAACGATCCACAAATTATTGTCAGAAGTGGCGTAAATGCCCGTTCTTAACGGCCGTTTACGCTCTGCCTACCCCGCAAGGGCTAGAGGCGCAATATATGTAGGTAAATTCACTGTACCTACTCTATTCAATTATAATAATAAAAACACTAGCCAAATGTCGACCAAACGTGTTCAAAGGTTTCCCGCGATACAGGTTCGCCTAGTGCGGGGACCCGGTAATTTTCTAACAGGAATGTATTTTTGGCAAATAAACTATTTTTGTATTTTGTATTTGTATAATGGATACCATAATCCTGACTTTTTGCCATTTTTATTTATAATGGTACGGAAACCCATCGACTTCTTCTTCTTCGTTGCGTGTCGCGGCGAATCAAATTTTGTCGGACCAAATAGTTGCCATTTGGATTGGCCGGAACCCTTCGAGCGCGATTCCATATCGCACTTGGCCGATATTTTCGTATTTCGACCTAGCACATACTTTCAATATCCAACGCCTTTAAATCAGTGTTTTAGGAATTTTTTTTGGTGTCATAGATGAAACAATATTTTTGCTTTGCAAATAAGTACATCCTGTATCAACTGAATGTACCAACTGTACTGTACGGCTAAGCGACGAATCGATTTCGACGGGATATTGCTAATAGATCTAGCTTCTCATGTATTAAATATCATTTATTTTTGGCTTATAGTCTTATGACCTTTTGCCGAACCCAATTTTTTATTAGGTGCCGTTTTAAATATATGCTAACATTCTTTCAATTGCAGTGAATAAAAACGACTTAATCTTGGTTTTTACACTGTGTAATCTTTTAAATAGACAACACTGGTATATTTTATAATTTTAATTTGTTTCATAGACACCTTGACGACCGATGTGGCGCAGTGGTAGTGCGACTTCCTGCGACGCAAAGGTTCCGGGTTCGATTCTCGGTGGGACACTCACAAAAGTTGATATTTATCTCTTTGTGAATTTGTTCCCGGTCTGGTTAGGACATTGCAGGGTGAACCAACTGATTGTCCGAAAAGAAATGGTTCCGTGCTTCGGAGGGCACGTTAAGCCGTCGGTCCCGGTTGCTGTCTATGATTTCTTAGACGGCGGTCGTAGCACAACCATGTCAGAGGCCTACTAGTGGTAGTAGGCGGTTGAAAAACTCTGACACCAGGGTCCATCGGGTCGTTGGATGACTCGGTGTCCCACACGAAAAGAGAGAGATAGACACCTTAAAATTTCATTTAATAAATAAGCTACCATACATTAAATCGAAAATGTCCGCACGCCTAAAAATTACACAATAGTAAAATTTGACACTGTCATTAGCATGTTTTGGTGCCGTTTATATTATGCCTTTTGATGGTGAGACTAAAGAAACATGCATTGTCGTGTAGTTTACGCCCATTGAACTTATGCTTTCGCCATTCATTCCTATCCTCAGCAAGCTTCTCCCAGCTCTGATGGTCGATGACAAACTCAGTCATGTCCCGCTTAGCGCAATCTTTGAGTCTCAAGTTTTGTAAGTTATGCCCTCAAATAATGCCAGCCGTACCGGACTAGGTGTTTAAAAAAAAAAAAAAAAAACATTTTATGTTAATAGACGAGGTTGAAGGCCAAAATGCGTGGAAATTTCAAACATTGTTTTTTTACATATCTTAACAGTTACAACACAACGCTACTGCTCGAATGAATTGAACCTTAGTCGTCTTCTACGATAACCACGGGTAAAAATGGGTTGATGCTATTTTAAGCACAGCACCACACGGCTATTCAAATTCAAGGCCCACCAAATTGTTTAAAATTGCCAGCCAATTTTAAAAGGTTTCATGTGCTGGTCTAAGTTGTGACTAGCAGCCCACACAGTGGTTTACTCCACTTTTAACCGTTTTTCCGTGGAAATAAGATTCTTCTTCAAATTTAAAAGTCAATCTCTTGTCAGTGGAGTAACTTCCAATCTTCTCTCCTTTCCGCCAGTGACTTGACCTCTTGATACGACACGAAATAAGATTATAATAGATTTATTCGTGGTAAAAAGTAGCACTGTTCACTCAAATTTGCTGTAGGTATTTCAAGGTTTTGTGTTTCCCTTTTATTTGCGCGAAAATTTACTTTAATAGTGTCATGTTTATATTTCCCGCGGGAATAGAACTTCAGCCCCCCGGATTGAGTGACCAGGGTACAACAACTCGCCATCCAGTAGACACGGCACACGGCAGTCATTCACAGAACAGATATAGAGCCGAAAACCAATCCAGCTAAGTGCTGCTGTAGTTAGACGGCCGAGCCAATGAGGGGAGGTTCATATATTCTCATAAATTTATTTTCCAGCACAACAAATACACAGAAATAAAAAACTTGTCGTCCGTCGTTCCGTTTTTTTAACGCAACCAAACACGTGCGTATGTCAGACGAATGGCAATTGCTAATTCTAATCTTATTCCCCTACAAATGCGGCTACGGTAGGTTTTCGATGCGTAACTGACGCGTGTGTCAAACAACTTGACAGACGCCTCCGTTACGTTGCGCTTAAAAACGGAAACTAGTGAGTTAACCGCCAAGCAAAACATTTATACATTAAATATTGATAGGGTAGATAGGTAGTATAGAATTTTCGAAAATTCTTATCTAGCCATATTACGTTCTCGTATTCGTTTGAATCTCGTATCGGGCCTTGCAATCGCCGGTGCGGACGTTTGGAAAAGTGTTTAAATGAGTTTATTTTTATAGTGTAGATAAAATAGTGTATGCAACTGTATATAATTAAGCATTAGAATGCTCGTGTTAAACTATTATCACAATGGCGTAGCCGAGGCGAGGGAAACAGACACTCGCATTCTAACATACATACATACATACATAAATCACGCCTATATCCCTTACGGGGTAGGCAGAGTGTTAACGGCCGTTCAACGGATATTAACACCACGTCTGACAAAAGTTTGGGGGTCAATCAAATAACTGTGTATCACTATAGTGACAGGTTGTCAGCCCGTCGCCTAAAATTGCAATACACACCCTCGAGTCCCTTAGTCGCCTCTTACGACACCGAATAGCATCACCCCATTTCTTTCCCGTGGGAGTCGTAAGAGGCGACTAAAGGACTAGAGGGTGTGCATTGCAATTTTAGGCGATGGGCTGACAACCTGTCACTATACACAATTTTCCGAATGACCCTCAAATATTAGTCTGACGTGGCGTAAATAGCTGTTTTTGCGACCGTTTACGCTCTGCCTACCCGGAAAGGGATAATAGGAGTGATATGGGTGTGTTAATCTGTTTTTTTTAAAACATTGTTGTGTTGGTTTTTAACTGTAAAGATAATGTATGTTTGTGAAATAAATAAATAAATAATGGAAGTACACGTAGTTTATGGACACCTCCTCCGTCGAGAACGTAGAACAACAATAATGTGAGGTCAGTGTTGGTTTATTAATTACGTAATTAGTTGATAAGTACTACATTTTTTAACGTCTACCTACCCTACTAATAAAACTTGATTTAATATTGACAAAAAAGATTGATGTAACATTTTTTTAAATGAGTTTCCGGATAAAAGAAAAAGTAAACAAATAAATCGAAACAAACAGATTTTTGATAAATTGCGTTTTCTTTCATCTTTGATGAATGAATGATTGATTTGGCAGGTTATTTTTCGACTTTTATGAGACTAAACAGTTTTGAGCTGCGGATCTAAGTCAGTACTTAAGGCGGTTTTCCCACTTGCCGTCTGTTGTTGCGTATTTTTTGCGCACCGTAACTCATGCATCTGTCATACATACATACATATATCACGCCTATATCCCTTGCCGTAAAAACGGTCATTAACGCCACGTCTGACGAATAACTGAGGGTCATTCAGATAACTATGCATCACCATAGTGACAGGTTGTCAGCCCATCGCCTAAATTACAACACACATGTAACCTTCGAGTCCCTTAATCGCCTCCTACGACACCCACGGGAGGGAAATGGGGTGATGCTATTCTAAGCCGGCATCACACGGCAATGCTTCTGTCAGACTAAAGGAAATTGAGAATTCCTATCATAGTCCCAATCCGGCTACGATGCATTTCAGGACGACTTGACAGACTTATGGGACATAAGATCGGAATTCGCAAATTCCTTTCGTCTGACAGACGCATGCGTAACGGTGCATTAATAATACGCAATGACGGTCGACAAGTGGGAAAACCGCCTTAATTTCACTCCAAAGGGCGTACTTTGATTAGATTATTTTGATAGACCAGCCAATCAGTAAAATACAATATGGCGCCAGGCATACTTTCGTCACGGCGCAAAATAAATGTACTACGATACGTCACGGTTTCTTTTTAGAATTATTCTGTAACGAACTGATTTGCGTGAATTGGATTTCCCACGCAATAAAATTGATGTTTTGCTGTTATATTGAGTGCCATTCATGTTAGTAAATGCGAAGCCATCCATTAAATATTAAATGAGGCATTTCTTACAACTTGACTCCGTGATGCCACGGGTGATATGTCTATTACAAACAAAAAACGGATATTTACGCCACGCCTGACAAATATTTGAGGGTTATTCGGAAAATTGTGTATCGCCATAGTGACAGGTTGTCAGCCCATCGCCTAAGATTGCAATACACACCCTCGAGTACCTTGGTCGCCTCTTACGACTCCCACGGGCAAGAAATGGGGTGAGGCTATTCTAAGCCCCGGCATCACACGATGCTTTACTATTGACATTAAGGGAGAAAAAATTGTATTTTTGGATGCACGCAATTTCTTTGGTGAATACGATAAACACCTGATTTTTATATATTTTTCATTTTAATATCTAGATACTTGTCGCAGGTAAACACGATTAAAGAAAGTTTGCTCGATGGATTTATTTTCCAAAGTTTGGTCTAATTTTACACTTTTTTGCGTAGTGTATAGCAATCTTATGAACATAACACATTATTTTTTTGGAATACGATACGTCTTGTACATAACTAGATTCTTGTCGTAGAGTATTTTGATTAACTGTTTAGGTATTTAGCAAGATATTTCCAAAATAGTGAAAAATCTACTGAATATGGCGATTCCGCTCTGTTCTCACACGCGGGATTTGCTATTTATTAGTGGGAAAGGGACGTTTAAAAGTTCGAGGCAGGCCCTTAATGACGAAAGGAGTTGTAAGTATGGAGCCGCATTTAAAAGCTCACAGGACGTGCGGCTGTCATTTGCTAGCTGGTTGGCAAATACTGTCTTTCAGCAAATTACTGTTTGTGTGAATTGTTGATAAGCTCTGCGCCCTTAAAGACTTATAAATTTGAGGAACCCTTTGAGAGAACCGCTAGTAAATAAACCTTTATCGTACCTCTATTTCTTGTCGCGAAGCAGTTGACAATTAGCGCCACCTACAGCAGTTCCTGAAACAAAAACATTAAAGTTTAGTCTTTTTGTCTTCTTCGTGTGGGACACCGAGTCGTTTAACGACCCGATGAACCCTGGTGTCAGAGATTTTGAACAAACTACTACGTTTAGTAGGCCTCTGACATAGTTGTGTAACGTCCGCCGCCGTCTAAGTAATCATAGACAGCAACCGGAACCGACGACTTAACGTGTCCGCCGAAGCACATAATCATCTTTCTTTTCGGACAATCAGGTGGATCAGCCTGCAATGTCTTAACCAGACTGGAAACAAATTCACAAGAGTGTGTGCCCCACCGGGAATCGTACCCGAAATCTTTGCGTCGCAGGCAGTTGCACTACCACTGCATCACATCGGCTGTCAAAATAAAACTATATTTTAATATTATGTATGTTTATTTATTAAAGTATTTATATATTTTTATTGGCATTTATTTTTTCAAGTTAGTAATTGTGCGCGCCCAATCCGCCTGTCTTGTAGAAGTCTCACTTTCCGTAGGTCAGCTGGAAGAAATTTCTTAGTAGGAATAAGTTGTCCTGTTGTGTCGTCATTCTTTGTATATTGTGTCTCTTGTAATGTTTCTTGTATGCAATAAATGGTTAATATAAGTATTGTGATTGTGTAAGAACCTAATGCATTTTACCGCGGTAAACTTATGTAGAAATCTCCGCGTCGTGCCAAAACATAGACCGTCCTCTAACGGGGGTATTTCCATACTCACCACGCTTTGCAGGTGAATTGGCGAGCGCAGTGCAAGATGTTTGGAATGCTGCTGCCCGTTTCCCGGACGAATATAGCCCTGAGTCGACAGGGATTTTAACATATAATATTTTTTTTCATAGCAACTCAAATCAGCTGATCGCTCATTTTGTTCTCATACAAAATTATCGATCAGCTGATCCACATTTTTTTTCTTTTTTCGACATATTATGTTCCTTTAGGAGTGGTGTTCCTTATCACCAGCCCGTACTATGTTTTTGCTATCGGTCACTAATAAAATTGCACCCTGTATTCAACAGTCGATTCAATTCAAGTGTTACAATACCTAGTCTTAACCTATAACGTAACATAATTCTTTAATGCACAAAAAACAGAAATTAAAATTTAAAAACACAAAAAAGAAACAGTACAAAAAGGCGGCCTCATTGCTAGTTAGAATTCTCTACCAGGCAACCTTTGGGTGATGAGAAAGTGCGACCACGAAAGCGGGATAGTGCAAATACTTATTACATACAAATATACAACTTAAACAATTACACATAATAATACATAGATAATCGTGTACAGAAGTAAAATAAATAAATTAATAGATTAGATTTATTTATTTCATACTATCAAATTCACAATTACAATTATTTAAAATTAGATAAAAACGTCCAAGGATAATATGATTGTCAATAGAATAAAAATAATATCAAAAATAGTATAATATATGATTATGGGGTGGTATGGGATCTACCTCGTAGCGGTCCACCCCGGGCAACGGCAACACAGGCTTGCCTGTGGATAAGTCCGGCTGAACGATCCCACGTGCGCGGTGGAAGGCTCCGTAAGGGGCCGCCTGGCTCGCGACCACCATCCCACCGAAGTCTGGCACCAAGTAGCCACCTGCGTTCCATCAGTGTGTGGGAGTGCCAGTGCCCTAATCTCTTCAAAGTAAGAGTGAACAGGCTTCTTCTGGATGAGCTCGCTCTATCTTAGACTCTGTCTCTGTCCTATAACCCAGACTAGAGTCAAGAGCAAACCCATCATCAATAAAAAAATACTATCCCACAGCATCAAAACAAATGGCCGGAGTTTACGGCCCGCATAGAAAATATCAGTTGAGAATCTCGGGGCATTTATTCAAGCTGAGGAAGATCTATTCAGCTCATTTTCCTGTAATAAACCAGTTAACGAGGTTTATCTCGACGCAGCGAAAATGACACAGTAGAAAACAGGAACAGTATGTTTCAAATCGAAGTTGGACTAAAAAATATATTTAATTTAATTAATATTTGCCGTGTGATGCCTGCCTAGAATAGCATCATTTCTTACCCATGGGTGTCGTAAGAGGCGACTACGGGACTCGCGGTTTAGATGTGTTTTGCAATTTTAGGCGATGGGCTAACAACCTGTCACTATAGTGATACACAGTTATCTGATTAAAACTCAAACTTTTGTCAGACGTGGTGCTGATGTCCGTTTTGCGGTCGTTGACGCTCTACCTACCTCGTAAGGGACATAGGCGTAATTTATGTTTGTATGTTTTATAAATATCCTGGACAATTCGCACAGATCTAGACCAAAACTAAGCAAAGCTTGTAGGGAACTAGATGCCAAGTAGCCTAGCTGCGTTCCGTCAGTGTGTGGGAGTGCCAGTGCCTTAACAGGCTTCTTCTGGGTGAGCTCGCTCCATCTTGGACTCTGTCTCTGTCCTATGACCTAGACTGGAGTCAGGAGCAAACCCATCATTAATAAAAAAAAAAAAAAAAAAAGTACGCTACGCTATTAAACATACAGGGAATAGCCAGAGCCACTATCATTCCCTGTAAATATGCTCTCTAGGTGCATGCTATAGTAGCTCTCAATTAGATATATTCCTAGCTGGAGATGGAATACATCTGGAAACCTGCAACTGATAAACAGTGATAGATTCATACGAAACTAGTTCGGGAAATCGACGAAACTAAGTATGTGGTTCAGAAGGGTCTAAACATCAACATAGGTTGACGTAGATAAGCTAAACTAGACTTACTACTACTACTACTAATTAGCCTATATTAGCCCACTGCTGGACATAGGCCTCTTCTTTAATGCGCCACTCTCTTCGGTCCTGTGCCACACGCATCCAACCTTTCCCTATAGCCGATATTATATCATCTGACCATCGGGCCGATGGTCTGCCCACTGTCCGCTTTCTGTCCCTTGGCCACTACTCTGTCACTGCTTTGCTTTGATCCACCTTACATAAAACCAAACTAAACTTAATATAAAATAATTACAGTTTAAATTAACTATGATCATTATTTGGAGACAAAACATACCTTTTGAGGATAAAACATACCTACATATTATTTCGAATATCAAACTTGTTAATCGCACTTCAATTTCAGACCCTTCAAAAGTTATTATATAAAGTTAATATAACTACTGCTCAATTCATTTCTACTGTGACAAAGGCCACTAGAATGAAGGCAGTATCTGCCCTTCGCAGGCGATAACTAATTATTGTATGACGTCACTCAAAGTCCGCCGAGAAAAAGATCTTTCTTAACTGACTAGAAAAAAGAGAAGAGGAGAATAAGGTTATATTTTCTCTTATTACTACATACTCAGAGAAGCCCGGTGATTTTTTTATAAAATGATTGGAAGGTTACTTATCATTTTAAAGTTAAAAAACTTTTAATGGAGAAATATGGAAATATGACCACCTATCTATAGTAGGGGAGCGTGGTAGATAAAAAGTGAATTTACGCGAGCGCCGTAGGTAGGTACTTACTGGTCTAGTACTAGATACTAGTAATTGTGATTAAAGTTGGCCCATTTTTAGTGGTCCGGACATAAATGAAAAAATCTACCTTTGATAGATAATAATCTTGTTTTTGTTTGTAAAATAACCTGCTCGTATGGCAAGCCAGGGTCTTGTTGCATTATATTCATGGAAAAATATGAAAATGTTGTTATTTTGTATGGAAAGTCGTTTATTTGTCGTTTTCTGTCATATGAACTAAGGGAAAAATTGAGCATTTTCATGGTCTGCATGCACCCCATATCAGTATTTGGAGGGGTGTTCCTTACAACGCATATATACGGTGTGGCCCGCATTTAGTGGTTCAAAGTAAAAAAACACTAGATTACCCATCCAATCGGGATCTTGGGGACGATTTTCACCGAATTTCTTATGAAAGGAGTTTCAGGACGATACATTTATCTAGTTTGGTTTTCGCTGAAACAACAAAAAAGCAATACTTGGTTGACCAAGAACTTGCTATTATAGTGTAGTAGATATCTTTGAGACTATGTATCAAATTAGTTATCGCCTCTCACGCATGGCTGTGCCGTGAAGCAAAGATTCAGTTAGGGTCAGTTCACACTGACACGTGACACGAGCTTATGGAACAAGGGATTGTACACATTTATATTAGTTAGATTGTCAACAGATGCAATAACTCAACTTCTTCTTTGGATGTGTTGTTAGACACATTTTATTATCATATAAACGAGCAATTCTTGTATATAGTCTGAAATTTTACTAATGACCGATACTGAAAACCGAGTACGGGCTATTGAATATGGGTGATAAGGAACTCCTTTTTCCAAGGATCAAAGGTAGAAAAATGAAATTAAATGTTTTTTAAAATATATTATTAAACCGTTTATTTCACACAATAAAAACAAAGGACACATACATATATGGAACAATGCACAACAGGTCTACTTATTTCTAAAAAAATCCCTTTCAGCAGACCTTAGGCAGTGAGATCTCATAAAGTGAGGCAGATAAGGCGTGCACAACCACTTAAAAATTTAAATAATCATTTTGATTATCATACCTCTACAAATGAAAAGCACAAACAATGCTTGGTTAACCGGGTACTGATCTTATTGTGAGTAAAGTAAAAAGTTTGCTTATACTATGTCCCTAATCACGTAAGGAACAGAGATAAAATCCTAAAGGAATGTAATATTAGTGCTTTGCAACAATTATCAAAATAATTACAACGCACGACAATGTTACAGACGTCAAAAATTGCATTACAAGGTGGCAAATACAACTAATGATTGTGATTTAACGTTTTTAGTATCCCCGAATTATATTGAAAGGTATATAAATATCAGTAGAAAATATTGACGGCCGATGTGGCGCATTGGTAGTGCGACTGCCTGCTACGCAAAGGTTCCGGGTTCGATTCTCGGTGGGACGCTCACAAAGTTGATATTTATCACTTTGTGAATTTGTTCCCAGTCTGGTTAGGACATTGCAGGGTGAACCAACTGATTTTCCGAAAAGAAATGGTTCCGTGCTTCGGAGGGCACGTTAAGCTGTCGGTCCCGGTTGCTGCCAATGATTACTTAGACGGCGGTCGTAACACAACCATGTCAGAGGCCTACTAGTGGTAGTAGGCGGTTGAAAAACTCTGACACCAGGGTTCATCGGGTCGTTGGACGACTCGGTGTCCCACACGAAAAGAAGAAGAAGTAGAAAATACTAAGATACAGTTTAAAAGTTACCATTTCGTTTGATAAAACGTTTCATTTCACTAAAAACTCAGTAAAAACGGAGGTTAAGTTTAGTTATAGGTAAGTAAGTAATAATGGGTAGGTTGCGACTTAGCTCAGATGAATATCTAGGTACTTAAACGAAAAAAAAAGCTTTTATTTTCCTGTTATAATACTAATATAGTGTAAGTAGTGTAGGTAACTTAGTTTAACCTAGGTAAACTATTTTAAAAAATTAGAGAATGTTCAGTAGCAACCCTATCATAGTAGGTATCAATTTATCGAGAAGGGGGTGAGCGGTCCTTCTGTACATTCTTTATTTTGTGTATTTACTCGGCACTCTGATCCTGTCACGTCGCAGTGTGCACTGACCCTTTACATGAATTTATCGAACCTTACCCGAACTTAACGCACTTATAGATAACGAAAACTGCTTCGTGGTCTAGTAGGCAGTAGGTTCTAATAGGGGAGCCTGGTAGGAGATTTTTCAAAATACATACATACACATACACTTACAGATATCACGACTTTAATCCTTTCGGGGTAGGCAGAGCGTTAACGGCTGTATAAATACGGTTGCTGTCGCCACGTTTGACAAGTATTTGAGGGCCGCTAGAGTAAAATTGTGTTTTTCTATAGCGACAGATTGTCAGCCTGTCCCCTAAAATTGTGATACACTTGAATCCCTCTAGTCCCTTAGTCACTTCTTACAACATCCGGATGTCCGGAATCCAGAATCAAATGGGGTGATGCTATTCTAAGTCGGCATCCGTCACTCACATTCGTGCCAATGAGATTCGTTATTCCATGATATCGGGGTACAAAGATTCGTGAATTGTATGTCGTGATCCAGTATCGCACTCATCACACGGTATCGTCATTTATCGATATACTTGTGTATGTTAAAACGGTGAGATAGGTATTTGCATCCCTTATTATGCCTATAGTATTTACTATAGAATCACCAACTACCAATCTACTACCAATTAATCCTAGGTATCTACCTACACCATAAAATGGTTCCTTTATGGTGCGCCTATCAAACATGTAATGCAAGATGGGTAAATTTCAAATTCGTACAAATTTTATTAAATTTTTAATTAATTTAATAAACACAATTACTGATAAAATTCTTTATTAATCCTAATAAAAATAATAAACATGATTACAAATAGGTAACACGATACAAACAATTATGAGGCTTCTGTTTCCTAAACTAAGAATAATAATTCCTCTTCTTAGGTAAACAGATAGCCGACATAACTATTATTTTAATATTTTAAAAGGTAAAACTTTACAAAACAATTATGAGGCTGAACTCTTTCCTAAACTAAGTATAGTAATTCCCGTGTCTTAGGTAAACGGTTAACCAACATATTGTTCTAAGCACAGACTAAAGAATTCGCGCGCGGACAGCACGATACGTTTGAGTGCTCTGTGGCTCTAAATAATAAAATATAAAAATTAAATACGACTTTACAATTATTATAAACTTAAACACATTGTCCCAATTCGGGATATAAATTATCTTAACTTACCTTAAATTAGTGCTGTCACTTTCGTCAAATAGGTTGAGAAAAGGTTATGAGATATTTCAGTCATGTCATGCCTTATAATTTAACGCAAAAAAGTCGTTATCTGTCAAAACGAGGCGACAATAAAAAAACAATGGCGACTAAATGAACTAGAAATTGCGAAGAACCCATTGACATTTTTAAACATGACAGGACTTAGATATCTCCTATCGTTTTCTCATTGACGGAGAGTGACAGCACTAATTTGAGTCAAGTTGAGAGGATTGAGGGCAATATGAATCTTTATTAAATCGATCGATTTTCATAATCTGTCATTGTTCTGCCATGAGGACGCTAATCTCGGGTCACAAACCAATTTTGGCAGTTGTCAAAATCAATGCTTCGACAAAAGGTCAATACTCTTTGTTGACATGTCTTCTAGTACAAGTTTGACAGCTGTCGTATTCGGCTTTTGAAAGAAAATATGAAAACTAGTTTTATAGTTGGTCCTCCCTTGACGCTGGCAGAATCATCGCCCGATGGAAGCCAAATCTTGAAAAAAGAAAGTTAGTCCTTCAAATATTTATTCTACTTGTATCTAAAACGGAGGACGAGTACAAAGTAGGTACAATATCCACAATATCGAAGCCATCAGCAGATAAAAATCGCATTTTCCTTCGGTCCCGGATCAGTTCCGTTGCCATGGCAACCGGCGGTTCAGCCCAAGTTCGAATATAACTTCGCCTAAGGCAGAATAATAAAGTATAGATAGTACATTACGAATAGTGAATTGAGGCTACTTTAAGAAGATACGATTACCTTAAAATCTTATTATTTCAATAAAACGATTGAATTCCGACAGTCCGATTAGAAATAAGAACTAGAATTTCTAATCAATCAATAGAACCTCTTTTTACACAATAGCTCAACTAAAAAAGGAGTCTAATGTTTTGAAGAGTTCACGTATGTATGCATATATGTGTGTGCGATTCATAAAAGTGCTGCAACTCGTTAACCACTTAACAGATTCGAATGAGAATTATGTCGGAAGAATCCTTACATAATCCTGAGTGTCATAGGCTAGGCTTTATCTCAGAAAGCAGTCGTGTTTTTAATTATTTTTTTATAATTATGCTTGGTAAAAGAAAGAGGGGTCAATAAAAAGTCAAATGTCTCTTGTTATTTAAATCGACTTTTTCGCGGCCGATTTGTAGAAACCCATATCTATTTTTATGTTTTAGAAGTTGGACGGTAAAACGCTCTCCTGGTGACACATACATACATAAATATATCACGCCTAAATCCCTTGTGGGGCAGGCAGTGCATAAAGGTCTGTGAAAACATTTACGCTACATCTGACAAACCATTTGAGTCATTCAGAAAATTGAGTATTGCTGTGACAGGTTGTGAGCCAATCGCCAAAAATCGCAATACACATATAACCCTCGAGTCCCTTAGTCACCTCTTACGACACCCACGGGAGAGAAATTGGGGTGATGCTATTCTAAACCGACATCACACATTACTTTTAAAAAGTTAAACTTTATCTCTACAGGATGTAAGGAAAAGTTATGTCTTACTTTATGGGGTGAACGGGTGAACCAATAGGTGAAACTGTACAACTTTCGCCAGGAAAATAGTCCAAAACATAAAAATAAAATATGTCCTACATATAAGATAATTTGATCAGTTCACACTTTTTGTATTGAGTTTTTTTTATACTTTGACCTATGTTCTCTAGGAAAAGTTGTTCAGTTTCACGGGCTGTTTTACCCCTAAAGAGGAACGCAGTACTTTTCATAAAACACTAAATTTATTATACAAAATTCACTGTTTTCTGGTTTACTTATTATGCCGGCTTAGAATAGCATGACCCCACTTCTTCCCTGCGGTTGTCGTAAGAGGCGACTAAGGGACTCTTGAGTTTCATGTGTGTTATAATTTAAGGCGACAACCTGTCACTGAAGTAATACACAATTTTTTTAAAATTACCCGCAAATGTTTGTCAGATGTTGCAAAAGCGACCGTCGTTAACGCTCTGCCTGCCCCGCAAGGGATAAAGGCGTGATATGTATGTATGCAATGATTTTTTTTAAGCATAAAAATAAAATAGCCGGTGTTGTTTACGAATTGACTTGAAGCCAATTTAAGTACGTTGCAAAGCAATTTAACTTTAGACTCTCAAGGGGATTTGCTTAGTTGTGAAGTTTCTCTGATCTAAACAAATAATTGGTCATAATGCTGTATCTTCAATTTTGTACAATCCTGTTGGAGCTTATCTTTATTGTCTAGAAAATTGGTTTTCACTTCTGTTCTACAGCTTGAAAACATGTTGTAATATAAGATATTAAACCGGTTTTAGATCGGCATCATGGTGTAGCGGAGAGTACCCCTGCCTAGTACGCTGAGGGACGTGGGTTTGATCCCTCCAAGACAGACACAGATATTTGTTAAGTATATTTTCAGACGCCGTGTGATGGCCACCCCTTTTCTTTCCCGTGGGAGTCGTAAGCGACAACTAAGGGACTCGAGGGTGTGTATTGCAATTTTAAGTGATGGGCTGACAACCTGTCTTTATGGCGATACACAATTTTCTGACTGGCCCTAAAATATTTGTCAGACGTGGCATAAACGCTTTTCTATTATAGGCGTGATATGTGTATGTATGTAAATTTTCAGACATTTGTGTTAAGTCTGGGTGTTTTCTATGTGTTTATTTACAAAAAGTATAATTAATATTAATATCAGCTATTTAGTTCCCAAAGTACAACCTTTGCTTCGTTGGGGCTAGACGGCGCTGTGTAAATTGTTTAGGATATTTATTTATTTTATTTTATCTTTCCGATCGCTAGGTAGCGCAATTATTCTCCGATATATTACTTATTTTTACTTTTAGGTGCCATTTTTAAAATACTTTTAATATTATAAAGAACCCTTTATTTTGGCCCTAGCCACGAAATGTTATTTGAAAAAATAAAACATAGTCGTGATTTCTTATCCTTAGGTACGCTAGTACTATAAATTATACTGTGCCTTAGGCATTCAAATCTTTGCCTAGGAAACTTTTTTGACAATTAGCATATTTAAGTACCTACCATTTTAATATTTTTGGTACAATAATTTCTTCTTCGCTAATGAATGAAAGTGTGAAATTACCATTTCTTTTTGTAAAAATGTATCTCTTTTTTAGATTATACACTCTGTCCCATAGCTTCTTTGTCGCAAGTGTCCCATATCATCAAACTACAGGTTACAAGTCTACGGGTAAAATTCAATGTTCATTGCGTAGCCGGTTATCTATGATTCAAATACAAATGTATTTATTTCGCATCACATCTTTAGGCACCACAATCAATGAATTCAGTATAAATATACAAAATGAGCTGAAATGGGCGTAGGCACAGCACATTGCTGGTTTTAAGCTTAACCCTACTCAAAAACGGGTGTTCTTAAATATTTTGATTTATAGAAAGTAAGTAAGTAAAAATAGTTAAGTAACAAAATTAAATCAAAGAGTATACATATTAATATCAAATAACACATTTTGATATTTTGATGACTCATACCATACCATCCTTATTTACATTATAAGTAATGTATTGTACTCTACTCTTAAAGGGAGAGACGATATTTTCGAAATATTTTTGGACATTTAACAGAGTTATTATACTTAAATTTAAATACAGTAAAAAAATTATTTGTCCGTAGGTGGCGAAATAACATTCCAGATTTTACTGGCTGCCAAACGAAAAGATCCTCTGAAGGTAGTAGTTTTATAAATAAATGGTACTGCTAGCCGCAGGCATATTAACCGGCTACGGAATGTAATAAGAATTTCACCTGTAGACTTGTAGTCTGTAGTTTCATAGCATAGGGCACAGCTGTTATAAAATGTGAGCGTTTAGTTTATACAACTAGCCTACATTTTCGATTAATGTTGTGTGTGAAAAGAACTTTAGGGCTCTACCGGGTAAAGTACCGCTGCGTCAGAAGCAAAAAATAATAATTGCCGTGATGACTAGAAAATAATATCCTTAAGAAAGCTGTTCAGTTTCAAAAGTTACTTATTTGTCGTCGTTTCGAGTTAACATTTTATTACACATTGAAATATCAATAGATCATCATATGCCATCTACTTTTTCGTAACAAAATGTCTAGGTAGAAATCTTTTGAGCGACATTTGCCCTCCTCAGTGGCCAGCTCCCGGACTATAGAGGCCGTGTATACACTAAGAGGCAAGTCTTTGATCCGCGGAACACCCCTTTTGTGAGTTCCGGTGCTCAATCTATGTGCTTTGAATATTATAGTACAAGCTTTTATCATTTGCGCAGGAAAATCTGAAAGACTTGACTCTTGGATGTATCGCCTTAGGTTCCTAAGGGAGTTTGGGCAGACAAATACTGGGAGCTAGTAAAAGGACCGTCGATGTGGCGCAGTGGTAGTGCGACTGCATGCGGCGCAGAGGTTCCGGCTTTGATTCCCGGTGGGACACTCACAAGTTGATATTATTTATTTATACTTTATTGCACATCGTACAAAAAGCGGGCCTAATGCCAGACGGCATTCTCTACCGGCCAACCAGAAGGTAAACAGAGAGAGAAAGAAGCGGGTGCACTAATGAGAAAATAAACAACATGTCAAAACTACAATCAAAATAAATACCTACCAATACATAGTTATTATTCATAAAAATATACTTACACAAATACTTATATACTTTATTATCACTTTGTGAATTTGTTTCCAGTATAGATAGCACCTTGCAGGCTGAACCACCTGATTTTGCGTAAGGAAGATGGTTACATGCTTCGGAAAACACGTTAAGCCGTCGGTGCCGTTTGCTGTCTATGATTACTTAGATGGCGGTCGTTACACAACCATGGCAGAGGTATTATCCGACAGAATTATTTTGTACAGGAGGTTAGTTTTTTTCTTATTACGACCTATGTTCCATAGGGAAATTTGTTCAGTTTCACGGGCTTGTTTGCCTCTTGAAAGGAACGCAGTACTTTTCCTTACATACATCCATACACACCCCTTTATCCCATGCGGGGAAGGCAGCGCGTAAACGGCTGTAAAAATGCTCATTTATGCAACGTCAGACGAACATTTGAGGGTTATTCAGAAAATCCGTGTATCACTATAGTGACAGGGTGTCAGCTCTTACGACACTTGCGGGAGAGAAATGGTGTGATGCTATTCTCGCACGCAACAAATGACATTTCCTAACACCCTGAATTTACTTTTATTGGGTTGGAAAGGAACCACATAATGTTAATATTCATTATTACACGTTTAAAAGGAACGCAATACCTTTCTTAACACTCTGTATTAACTGATTTAGGAAATGAAAAACCATGTATTAGATACGCCGTGTGATGCCGGCTTAGAATAGCATCACCCCATTTCTTTCCCGTGGGAGTCGTAAGAGGCGACTAAGGGACTCGAGGGTTTGATGTGTATTGTAATTTTAGGCGATGGGCTGACAACCTGCCACTATGGCGATACACAATTTTCCGAATGACCCTCAAATATTTGTCAGATGTGGCGCAAAAGTCCATTTTTGCGGCTGTTTACGCTCTGCCTACCCCGCAAGGGATTATAGGCGTGATATGTGTATGTATTAGATACTATTACTATCAGTTCGGCACAGACACAATGCGCCGCCGCCAATACTTACTTAGTGGCACAGATCGTTTCCATTTTGCACTCGGCTGGTTTTTCACATCCGCTTTCCCTCAATGTGATAAACCCTTAATGTGATATATGGTGTAAGCGATGAGCTTAAGCGGTCCATTACTTTTATATAAATGAACAGAAATTAATACAATGAAATGAAATTAACTTTATTCAATGTAGGACATTAAAGGTGCTCCCGAACCTAAGTCGGCGACTGTTCCCTACAGTCGGCGACTGTTCCATACATCCAGTGTGGGAGCGATGCCGGCATGTCGGCCGCCGACATTTTCCTACATTCTCCGACTTTTCTCTACATTTCTATACATATGACGTCACAGCTGTTCGATTAATTTTATTTGATTAAAAAGGGATGGGATACCTGTTAAACTTCAATACTTGTTCTTACGTGGCATAAAAACCTGCTAAGAGTGTGTCGGTCACACCTAAATCTAGGGTTTAAAAAATATAAAAAAGTGATGAAAAACCGTGAAAGCCTCGAGATGATTCTACATTTGCAGCTACTGTAACCATATTTTAGGATATACTTTATATTACAAATTTTTGGCTTTGCTGGCCTGTGTCGCATGCGTAAAACTTAAGTAGGTAGAGAAAAACCAAAGACAACATTTATATGCGTTATACTGAGGGCTATTTATATCACCCCCATGTATGTTCTACGACTTTTGGTAATTTCCAAGTTATTCAACTTTTGAAGTTGTATGAGAAAAACATGACTGGCAGGCCTTTTTTTCTTTTTTTTGTACGCGATAAATAAAAATGCTACAAAAACAACAACTCAAAAAGCCCTTTTATGGAACTAAAGAACAGAAGAAAGGAAGCCTGCCAGAAATTTTGAATAACTCGGAAACTACAATAAATTGCGGGACATACATGTCAGTGATTTGGTTACCCATCAGTATAAGGCATTTGAATTTCGTCTTTGGACGTCACTTAACAGGCCACCCTATATACAGTGTGTCTTAGAAATGAATGCAAACTTTCAGAGCGTTTCCTGGACGTGAAACTGAAAATCTTCTTTTACTTTTCTAAGAACGAAAAAATTTATCCTTCCAAAAATTTGGAGGATATTTTTTGATAGAGGGGGACATGTTAAGTTAAGTGTTGCTGTGGCGCAAAGTAAAAAGACAACAGGCTTCTCTGTTGCCTTTCTAATATGAAATTTGTGTGCCTTAACAGGCTTCTTCTGGGTGAGCTCGCTCCATCTTAGACTCTGTCTCTGTCCTATGACCTAGACTAGAGTCAAGAGCAAACCCATCATTAATAAAAAAAAAAAAAAAAAAAAATTTAGATCTTGCTTTGCTCTATATCATAAGTTATATTCGTGGAGCGTGGTGTAGGTCCTCGCTTTGCTTTTTTAAAGTCAAATGTCAAGCTCGCTTTGCTCGCAATATGTTTATTGTTGCTGTAAGGCGGAACTCTGTTGGCTTTTAAATTTTCAAGCTTGCTTCGCAAGCAACTTTTAGAACGTGAATGTAGAGCTAGATTCGCTCGCAATACGTGTAGCGGTAATGTGGTGCAGTGTGCATCCTTTGTCTTTTTTAATGTGATGTGTCTAGTCGTAGTCGCTTTTCTTGTGATGAATATTTTCTTTCACCCAACGGTAGTCTTGCTATGGTATGTGTTGTGACCCTCCATGATCAGAAGCTGTATGCGCCACTGGACTAGACCAGCATAGCGATTAGGTAAATTATGAGCGTTTTTTGCAGCCTGCAAGAAGTTGACTACGGAACTCTAAAACTCTCATAATTTCGATTTACACCGCATAGTTACCTATTGTGTCAAATTTGTTTATGAATTCATAATAATTTGTGTATTTTTATGGATATCATTCATTATTCTGATAGTAATACTTGAATACGGTGTTTCGGTGCTATAAATAAATATAGAGGTTAGTTTTTTAATTTCTGATCATCTTGGTTTACTTGAATACTCGGTATCTTCAGAACTGGATGATATTGGATCATTTGCGTAGCAGAATCTCAGCAAGATTTCGAAGTTCGGAGGATAATAAACAACGGATAGCTTATCAAGCTTCTATCTGGTTTTGGAACTTGTCGACGGTCCTGCAGGGAGAACTGCGACCATCTTTTCAAATTAATGTCGATCTTGTTCTTCAATAAGAGCGATGCTTATGTCGGTGGACCAATATAACAGTAAAACCCAATCTAAAACCAGCAGCTGACGACAATTTGACGACATGAAATTAACACCTTATACCCGTTTTGTCGTCTAAATTCTTCCTGTCTACGTAATAGGTACAAAATGTACTAAGTCAACGAAATACCCGATGAATATCTGATTATTATGCATGTATCTCTTTCTAAATAAAGTACTTATAACAAATATGTATTTTACTTGTATTACGGTTGAGTTACATAGCCGTTACTGATAGAAATAATTTATTCTATAAAATAAATAAAACAAGTAGGCAGGTAGGTCATTATCACAGTATAGTTTTGTTATTAAAGATAGGTTAAATATAACACAAACACGGCTACATAAAACACCTGCATAATATTTGTCATGATGACACAAATTATTCCAAAAATAAATAAAATATAGGATTGAAATTAATGTAAATAAAAACAATAAATTGTAAAATTGTAAACATAAACAGTCAGAGTCCAAACAATGTATGACAGTGTTTTGCACAGCATAATCATGAACGTCAGAGCTATGCACAACCCAAGCAAGCACGACAATGGCAATGAAATCAAAACAGTTTCGCCAAAAACACCCTTGTAGTAACAATTTACACCCCGCGCATGCACGACACGATCATCAAAGACATCACGTGACCATTTTGAAAATCTGCTAGTAGTGATGTAACCTAATCGATAGTTTTATTTTCTCGTATAACTTAATCGATATTGTTTTTTTCTTATATTTTTTACGACTCGCTCACTTCGTTCGCTCCAGTGGGTCACAACTCGTACCAGACCTAACCTACTGGGTCCGATTTGTGTCAGAAAATTTTAATGCGGGGGGCTTCGTTTCACCCCCCCTCCACGGCCTTATATGTCATATTCCAATAATTAATCAAGAAGTCGATTATAGCCAACACTATAGTATATGAGTTCATTTACTCGTCGACGTAATTTTATTTAAATTCGAATTATACCCCGGTACATTAATTGTCCGGGCCAGTTACAGAACACGATCCAATGACTGTATCGTACATAGCAATATGTGCCGTTCCTACTTTAGTAATTTACTGGGAATATTCCCAAGGGAATGTTTACGAACTAAAGCAAACCTTTAAGTATTCACTTTTTAAAATACACCCTACAGAAATACATGCCTACAGCATAAAATTCTTCGCATTGGCAATTCCTAATCTCTCACTACAATATTTAACTTTAAAATTCCTAAAATAATCGTATTTTGTCTTATTCTGTCTAAAATACGATTATGTTATGTTTACTTACTTATTATTTATACTAATTTTACTTCAAAAAACACTTAAAATGAATTGTCCAGGATATTTATTTATTAAATATTGTTTATTAATAAAAAAAAGGTAACATTCGTAATTTTTTTTTAATATCCAGAACAATTCACATAGCGCCATCTGGCCCCAAGCTAAGCAAAGCTTGTACTATGAGAACTAGATAGCTGATATCAGTACTTTTTTGCAAATAAATACGTATTATACATAGAAAACACCCAGACTAAACACAAATACTTGAAAATCGACTTAATATTTGTGTCTTGTGGAGATCGAACCCACGATCCTTGGCGTAGCAGGCAGGGGTACCCGGGTTTCCGGGGAATATTCCCATTGTTACCGGGAACGGCACATTGCTAGTCGTACATAGTCATTTTGTACAAAACATTGTCGGGCGTAATCGTATTGTGCATAATCAATGTCGTGCATTTATGGTTCCAAAAGTCAGCACGCAGTCAGCCTACTTTGACAGCCTATAAGTCAATATCAGTGATCCAGAGAGTTATGTCAACATACAGGTCAATATCATGTCAGACTCAGAGCAAGTAAAAGTGAAACCTACCAATATTATACTTGAAGCTATGAAAAACTCATCTCACCGCAATTAGACTTGGCTTGTCTACACTAATATTATAAAAAGGAAAGATTTGGTTGTTTGTTTGTATGAATTGAATAGGCTTCGATACCACTAAACCAATAAAAAAAATACCATTAGAATTCTATATTATTTGGTACGAGAAAAAATAGGGATCCGCGTGAAAATTTCGATATTGTAACCCAACGCGTGAAAAAAGTACAAAAAAAAATCTTATATCGCGTACGCTGTGGAAATTATTGACAATAGAGCAAAATGATGTACTATAGTTTTATAAAAGACATCAATATCTTAAAAAAAAGCCGCAATACTATGTGTCTATCTATTACAGTTATGCCACAATAACTACTTTTTCATCTTAAAATGTGCAATAGTAACGTCGCGCCGGTACAAACTACGCAACATTATTCGTGCCTGAGTAATAGTTGTATTTAATCTTGAGTGTAATAATTATCAAAACCACCAGTTACATTAAACATGTAAATAAGCAACATTATGTTACATGTCATGTGTGGAGTGGCAGAAGCGGGGTTTATCACACTATCATTTGCTGTTTTGGCTAGAAAAAAAAATCCAGTCAGATGAAATTCATAGTGTCATTACGTGTTAACTACCTAAAATACCTATACCTATTAAAAATATGGTGCGTATATTCTGTGCAAAGATTAAACATGCTCTCATAAGCTTGATTAAATAAGTAGTATTTTGTGTCTTTAAGCATTTGTTTTTGTTTCATTTTAACGCATGCCTTTGATTGCAATGAGTATTCCATGGCTTCATTTTACTTGCTTCTAGGGTTCTCTCTGAAATCTTCTCTTGCCCTGAAATACCATAGAGAATGTACTGCGAAAGAAGTAGGAGAACATAAATAAGATTTTCTTTGGTTTTCTTTCTTCTACGAGAAAAGACGTAATTTTTTGTCAAAAGCGTTAAAAAGGGGAGGTAACGTTCGTGATCCAATGTTCTCTCAATCTAATCAATTATAGAGGTAGATTATATCTTTTGTTGTAATGTGGGTAAGTCTAAAATCAGAATAACAATTCTATTCATCTTCTTCTTCTCTTTTAACTCGTTGCTACCTAATGCTGAGTGTAGGTATCCTCCTTACTTACCTTATATTAGCGCTGCCTCTTTCTGTCAAATAGCTTCTACGCTATCCACACTTCCACACTAATATTATAAATGCGAAAGTAACTCTGTCTGTCTGTCTGCGACGCTTTCACGGCCAAACCGCTGAACCGATCTTCATGAAACTTGGAACAGAGATTGCTAGCATACCGAGAACGGACATAGGCTACTTTTTATCACCATTCGAGTGTCTGGAGTACAGATGTAGACCACCAGGTGTACCACCAGGAGCCCAGCTAAACTATTAGAGATACAGGCATGGTTCCAAAACAAAAGTTGTTCAGTATGATGAACCGCTTCTTTTCACAAGGACATTGAGGATCTGGAGTACCTTATGTAGATAAAACAGATAAGAAGGTAATATAAGTTACTGTAATACATTTTTATACTTCTATACCACATTTTTTTTTCTGTCCTCGGTAAAGATGATGTGGCGGCGCGCATGCGCTCCACATACAAGTCCTGAAACGCGGTATAGAAGTTATTTCGCCGATCGCTATATATACAACTTCCAAACATGTCCGGTTGGAACAGTCGTTCCCCTGGTCACAACTCCCGACCAGGTGGGTAGCTACCCTTTTCCTCATTGTCGTCACTCGGCCTACTGGCCTCATCATCACTCCTCTTAAAATGGCAATGTCCTTTCTCAACTTATTCCCATCAAACTGAACATCTTTTGTTCTGGAACTGTTGTGGGTATTTATATAAATTATAATAAAATCAGTTGTCATCTAGACTGTCTTTCTGTTGCATCACCACATGGTGGCAGCGGTGTTAAAATTAAAGTTTATTGCATAAATCCTCGTGTTTAGTGTATAATCAGTGCCATTTATTGTTAGAAACTGTTTGCTACGTTGGTTGTTTACAATGGAGCACGCTAGACCACCGCCGGAGCTCAGTCTAGAGGGCAGCCCCGTCAGCCGGGCTGACGCATGGAAAAGATGGAAAATTCAATTCCAGTTGTTTTTAAAGGCATCAGGGGTGCATAAAGAAGACAAGGATGTTCAGTCTAGCTTGCTCATCAATTTAATTGGACCCGATGGTTTCGACGTTTACCAAACCTTTGTGTTCGGAAATGAAACTGACAAGGATGACGTCAGCTTAGTTATAAAGAAATTCGATGAATATTTTGGTGTAAAACCAAATATTACCCTTGCTAGATACAACTTCTTCACGCGAAACCAGGAGGAAGGAGAAACCATTAGTCAGTATGTGGTTGCTTTGAAACTCCTAGCTAAAAGATGCACTTTTTCGACGCTCGAAGAGGAGTTGATTCGCGACCGCATAGTTTGTGGCATTCTTAGTAGTGCGGTACGGGAAAGATTATTACGAGCAGACGACTTGACGTTAGAAAAAGCGGTTAAAATTTGTGAAGCGGATGAAGTGTCGTTGGACGGCAGCCGTTATCTTGAGGCACGCAGAAGCAGCGTCGCGGGGACTTCGCGGGTAGACGCCGTGCGGGCGCGCGGCGGCCAGCTAAGGCGCGGGGGCGCCGGCGGTTGGCGCGGCAGGGGCCGGGCGCGCGGAGCGCGCACCCAGCGCGCGCCCACCACCAACGCTAGCGGGGTCACGGCATCTGGGATGCCATGCCGGGGTTGCGGTATGCAGTGCTTACCGGGGTCATGCCCCGCTGTGAATGTGCAGTGTTTTGTTTGCCTAAATTATGGGCACTACGCGCGAATGTGTAACTCGCCGCGTAGCGTTAAAAAAGTGCATGATATTGATTTACAGGACGAGGAATCGGACATTCACGGAGATGACTGTGAGTTATTTTACATTTCTCAGATAAAAAACGTATCAAACGTAGATTCGACGGCCGAGGAGTGGTATGAGACTTTGGACTGTGAAGGGGGCTCAGAATATTTCAAATTGGACACTGGGGCTGATATAAACGTTTTGTCATTTAAACGGTACAAGGAATTGGGACTTAACGAGTCTAACATAATCCGTAATCATAATGTGAGGTTAGAATCTTATAGTGGTGACGTAATACCTATCATCGGTGTGTGTTTTTTAACTTGGTCGCATAAAAACAACAGTTATAAGTTAAAATTTGCTATAGCTGATCAAATCTGTGAAAGTATACTGGGTCGACAGGCTTGTTCTCGAATAGGATTGGTTTGTCGTGTGCATAGCATTAACTTAAACCATTACAGCGATTTATTTAAGGGTTTAGGCTGTTTGCCGGGCGAATATAGCATTGTGGTTGATCCCAACGTACCACCGGTTGTATGTGCACCGCGTAAGTTTCCTATTGCGTTACGTGAGAAGCTGCAAAGCGAGTTAGATCGTATGATAACGCTCGGGGTGATTAGAAAGGTGACTCATCCTACACCGTGGGTCAATGCAATTGTTCCCGCGGCAAAGAAAAATGGTGATTTACGCATTTGTTTAGACCCTCGACCTTTAAACTGCGCAATTCAGCGTGCTCATTATCAATTGCCGACGATTACAGAATTAGCTACAAAACTACACGGAGCTTGTTATTTTTCGGTACTCGATGCAAACTCAGGATTTTGGGCAGTTAAATTAGACGACGCAAGCTCAGATTTATGTACCTTCAGTACGCCATTCGGCCGTTATCAGTTTACTAGGTTACCGTTTGGTTTAAATTGTGCGCCCGAAGTATTTCACGCCCTAATAAAACAGTTATTAGAGAATTTAGAGGGGGTTGATTCATTTATAGACGACATTGTTTGCTGGGGACGAACTAAGGAGGAGCATGACAAAAGATTAAAAGCATTGTTAGACAGGGCAAGGCAAATCAATTTAAAATTTAATAAAAACAAATGTAAGATATGTGTGGAGGAAGTGGTTTACTTGGGCCATGTTTTTAACAAAAATGGGATGAAGCCAGATAGCTCAAAAGTAAAAGCAATTATAGATATGCCTCCGCCATGTGATAGGAAGGCCTTGGAACGGTTTTTGGGGGCGACAAATTTTTTATCAAAATTTATTCCGAATTATTCGCATTGCACGAGTCCCTTAACATCGCTTTTAAAAAAAGAATCGTGCTGGGTTTGGGATTCGGTGCATGAAGCCGCGTTTGACAACCTTAAACAGCTCATAAGTAGTGCACCCGTGTTGGCTCTGTACGACGTGCAGCAGCCGGTCGTGCTCTCCGTGGACGCGAGCAGCGTGGCGCTAGGCAGCGTGTTGCTGCAGGCCGGCCGACCGGTCGAGTATGCGTCACGCATGCTATCTGATACGCAAACTAGGTACGCACAGGTAGAAAAAGAAATGCTCGCGATCGTTTTTGCCTGCGAAAGGTTTCGTCAGTATATTTATGGAAAGAAGTGTATTACAGTCGAGACTGACCATAAACCTCTCGAGAGTTTATTTAAAAAGCCACTTCAGTCGGTCCCAGTACGCTTACAACGTATGTTACTGCGATTGCAGGGATATGATTTAATTGTAACATACAAACCTGGAAAGTATATGTATTTAGCTGATACACTATCACGAGCGCCTTTGCCGGAAAAATATGACGATGCTATTAGTAAAGGCATTCAGTATCAAATAAATCTATTGATTAGTCAAATTAGCATGTCAAAGGATAGGCTGGAGAATGTCAGAGAAGAAACTAAAAATGATAAAACTCTAATGCAGCTAGTGAACTATATTAATAACGGATGGCCATCGAGTAGGTACGATGTTGAAGAAAGCTTAAAAAGTTATTGGTCAATGAAGGAGGAACTTTACACTGTTGACGGACTTATCTTAAAACATAATTTGGTCTTGATTCCTAGCTCTATGAGGAGCGAAATGCTGAGTATCATTCATGATGGCCATCTCGGTATTGATCGTTGTAAGAGACGCGCACGACAAGTATTATTTTGGCCAGGAATAACTAAGGATGTTGAACGTTATGTCAAGCGTTGTGCAGTTTGCCAGGAGAACTCAAATGCGCCTACTAGGGAACCTTTAATTCCCATTGAGATACCTACGTTGCCGTGGAACAAAGTAGGTACTGATATTTATGAATATCAGAAAAAATATTATTTAATTATGGTTGATTACTATTCAGGATTTGTTGAGGTGGCGAAATTGAATAATATCACTACAATGTCAGTTATCAATGTGCTTAAAGAGAATTTTGCTCGCTATGGTATACCAAAAAGTTTACTAAGCGACAATGGCACACAGTATACAAGCAAGGAGTTCAAAAACTTTGCAGCAGAATGGGGATTTCAACACATTACCACCTCACCAAATTATGCACAAGCAAATGGTAAAAGTGAGCGTGCTGTTCAAACAGTTAAAAACATCTTAAAAAAGTCAATTCAAAGTAACACGGATTTTCATTTGAATTTATTAAGTTACCGTAATACGCCGCGTGAAAATTTGAGTTCCCCTGCGCAGATGCTGATGGGCCGTATGTTAAGATGTAGGTTACCAGTACATCCCGAATTGTTAAAGCCCCAAACTGTATCTTCAGAAATGCATAATGTGTTAATAGAAAAGCAACGCAAATCAAAATTGTACTATGATCAACATTGTAAAATTTTGCCGAAATTAAATGTGGGTGATAATGTAATAATGGTAGAAAAATCCCAAAGAATGAGAGGGCAAATAGTTTCACAGCATAGCAACCCTCGTTCGTATATTGTTAAAAATAGGAAAGGTGTTTATCGTCGAAACCGTAAACATTTGATCAAAGTTGAACCAAGTATGCATGGAGAAAAGTTATTTAATGATGGTCAACTTTGCGATGATGACGCCGACTACGCATCAGCTGATTCACATAATGATACCGACTCCTGTAATGAGACGGTAGTAGAAACCCATTCACCAATGGTGACCTTCAGAAAAAAGTAAATAACCTATGCAGTATTTAATAAATAACATTTAAAACAACATGAATGTGTATGTACTTATAAATTATGTAGATTTTTATTTGATAAAACTTTACTAATATAACTGGCAGGTAAATTTTTGTGATACAGTTGTGCCTGCTTATTATATAAATATATATGTTTTTTTTTCTTATTAAGGGGAAGATATTGGTATTATTGTTATTTAAGTACCCATGTTTACTGTGTTCCTAGTTTTATTAAGGGGAAGATGTTGTGGGTATTTATATAAATTATAATAAAATCAGTTGTCATCTAGACTGTCTTTCTGTTGCATCACCACAGGAACCATTTCTGAATCTCCAATAGTTTAGGTGGGCTCCTGCTGATAGACCTGGTGGTCTACATAAGATACTCCAGATCCCCAATGTCCTTGTGTAAATAAAGCGGCCCATCATACTGAACAACTTTTGTTTTGGAACCATTTCTGTATCTCGAATAAATTACGTGGGCTCCTGATGGTACACCTGGTGGTCTTCATAAGGAACTCCAGCTCCTTAATGTCCTTGTGAAAAGAAGCGGCCCATCATACTAAACAACTTTTGTTTTAGAACCATTTCTGTATCTCCAATAGTTTAGCTGGGCTCCTGATGGTACACCTGGTGGTCTACATAAGGTACTCCAAGGCCCCAACGTCCTTGTAAAAAGAAGCGGCCCATCATACTGAACAACTTTTGTTTTGGAACCATGCCTGTATCTCTAATAGTTTAGCTGGGCTCCTGGTGGTACACCTGGTGGTCTACATCTATACTCCAGACCCTGAAATGGTAATAAAAAGTAGCCCATGTCCGTTCTCGGTATGCTAGCAATCTCTGTGCCAAGTTTCATGAAGATCGGTTCAGCGGTTTGGCCGTGAAAGCGTAGCAGACAGACAGACAGACAGAGTTACTTTCGCATTTATAGTATTAGTGTGGATAAAATAATGTAGTTAAATAGTTAATATAATGAATAAATAAATGATAAAGTTATTAGGTAACTAGAAAAAAAACTTGGGATAGATATCCCATGAAAATTCATTTTCAGTATTTTATGATTTTCGTTTATTGGTGATTTTATTCTTGAAGGTGGTTTAGTTTTTTGTTAAAAAGTACAACTATAATCCCATAGAGAACTAGACAATGATCCATGATGGAACTATTTCCATGAAGATTTCTATGAAGTTTTTGTATCCATCAGTCAGTTAGTTTGTTTAAAGACTGAAGCAGACCAATTGTACGAGCAAAACGCGTGCGTGCGATTATACGTTGCAGCAAAAAAATAACATACAGCACAGCATCAGGATTGCGCAATAACATTTATGTTAACAATTATCAGTCACACACTCGCCCTCACACAATATACGCCGAGGCGTTATCAGTCGATAGAAATAAATTACTTTTCCCTGACCTATACTCTTTATCATTGTCTTGGGACCCCTACTTTTTTTAATTTATATAAACCAGTTGCCTGATATCATTCGTCATCCTTGCGTTATGTTCGCTGATGATGCCACAATTTTCATTTCCGGAGAAGACCTTAGTCTTAATGAGTATGAATGGGAAATTAATAATACTTTGAATACAGTAGTAACTTGGTTGGCAAAAATTAATTTAAAAGTAAATATGACAAAAACTAAAATGATGCAATTTATAAATTATGGAAAGAAACCTTTTAACATAAACATTACCAACTCAGGTGAAAAAGTGGAACTCATTCAACACACAAAATTTCTGGGCGTAAGTCTTGACTCACATTTAAGTTGGAATTGGAAACCACATATTGAGGCAATAAACAAAAAAATCTCAAGTTATTGCTATGCCCTATCTATTTTGGTTAATGTCACGTCAACAGAAGTAAAAAAAAAGGCGTAAAAACGCCTACTATGGTTACATTTATCCTACTTTGACTTACGGAGTTATCTTTTGGGGCAACTCTGTGGATTCTGTATCTACATTTATCCTGCAGAAGCGGTGTATTAGAATATTATATGGAATACCAAATACTGAAACCCTTCGAAATGTGTATCCTGAAAAGAAAATATTGACTCTTGTGGGTATCTACATATTAGAAATTTGTTCATTTGTAAAAAAAAAATACTACATTTTTCAAACCAAAAATGGATATAAGACCCAATTCACGTTCGCAACATAAAAACGATGTATGTTTTCTTGGACTAGCTGTAAAGAGTACTATCTTATACAAAAGTACTTTCTTCAATGGTGTAAAGATTTTTAACCACTTGCCTACTGCAATAAAAGAATTAAACGGAAATGTATTCAAAAATAAATTAAAAACATGGTTAATTTTAAAATGTTTCTATAGTTTAAATGAATTTTTCGCAGTTATGTTTTAATTTCATAGACTCTAGTAAAGTAATTGATCGTTATTTATTTACCTATTATTGTACATCCGCAATGGATACACTGTTGTGACTAATTTGTTTTATAAGACCTATATACCTACACAGTGAACAATAAAGAATTATTGTATTGTATTGTATTGTATCAAGTTTAAGTTAAACATTTGATATGTAAATGATTGTGAATATAATTTGCAACAATGCAAACTTGCAGACTTTAACATTTCACGAAATAAAATCTTCGATTGAATGAAATGTTGCAAAAAAATATGTTAAGTATGTAAACAGTGGTTTTAAGGGCATGGGAAAGATGACACGATTGTCTTCACGCGTACCACACGATGTTGCGGTATTGGACAGTTAATATGGCAAACATATTTGATCTGGTAGTGCGGCAGTGGTCTGGTCACATCTGTCGATGCCGATGTATGGTAGAGTAAGCCGGTTTTTGGGTGGATCCCATGCCTCAGCAAGCGTAGCGGCGGGACGTTCTCCAAGCAAATATACCGAAGACTTTAAAACTTCTGACTTGATGGCGGAAACGGGATATCGTGCCTTATGGCATATCCGTATGGCACTGACGTTCAGCAGTGGACTGCTATAAGGCTGATGTGATGCGTGATGTGTCATATATGACATATGATTACGGCACAGCGATGCGTTGTGTAATGCGGTTGCATTTAACTATTGTCATCAGTAATTTTGGACAAGAAATATAACCACAAAATTGTGCGGGACGTCAGAGAGGCTAAATGTTTGGTTACGGAAGGACTTCACATTGATAAAGAGATAAATATATATAAATACATGTTCAAATACATTTATCACACTTTCAGTACAACATAGTAGATACTTCCTCTACTGCAACGTACACTGTTGCACACGCATCCAGTGTGAGTCGGTCTTTAAATTTAAGATTTCAAATTGATACATTTATCTTGGTGGCCAGTGTTATAGTATCTGTTATATTTCATCTTTTCTTATAATACACATCACTATGTACACGTCATCAACGTACCGTCAAACGTAGTGTTATCAGCACAATTTAATCTGTCTGATACTATATATAATTATTTATCTACACTCGTCTCATAATGTTCCAATTATGAATTCGAAAACAGATGCATAATGACCTACTTTATGCATTCTGCCTATAAAAAGTAGGGTTTACTATAAATTACAGAAGCGTAATGACTTAATGAGAAAACTCTTAATACGATAAAGTTGAGAAATGAAACGAAGTTTTTTTTGCCAATACTCTTATTGCCAACTTCCGCCGCACCTGTCAGTTGTTGATGTATGGTAATGTTGCGTTTGTTTTATTAGGTTTTTGTTGAGATGTTGTTTAGTTGTTGTTCAGATGTTGTTTATTTGTTGTACCGTTGTTGTTCAGTTGTTGTTCAGTTGTTGTTCAGATGTTGTTTAGTTGTTGTTCAGTTGTTGTACAGATGTTGTTCAGTTGTTGTTCCGATTTTGTTTCGATGTTGTTCAGTTGTTGTTCAGATGTTGTTCAGTTGTTGTTCAGATGTTGTTCAGTTGTTTAGGTAAGTCACTCCACATCTAAACAACTGCTAAATTACAGTATTTTTAAAAATTCATATCAAGCCATATTACGTTCTCGTATTGAATTTGACCTTGTATCGAGCCTTGCAATGGCCGGTGCGTACGTTTAGAAAAGTGATTCTGAGTTTTTTTTTGAGAGTGTAGATAAAATAGTGTATGCAACTGCTATAATTAGGCATTAGAATGCTCGTGTCAAACTATTATCACACTCGGCTGCGCCTCGTGTGATAAACAGACACTCGCATTCTAATGACCCCCATTATACGACAGTTGCATAAACTACTAAAAGGATTGTTTACAAATTTTATCAAAGATAGCAGCACAAAGAATTGGTTTTAAACACGATTGAAATGATTTATTTATAAAGTCAACAATAAAATCATAAATGAGTAAATGCTCATTGTGTATTATTGTCAAAAAAAGCAAAAAATATAAGCTTTACTGAAAAAGTTGATACGTTTAAAGAATTTTTTTTTGTATTTGTGAGTCGATAGTGAAGATTGTAGAGTATGTGTTTAGAAGTTATTTTAATGGTATTTAGTGTCGAATAGTCAAAATGATTTTTTCCCTTTCTTGTTTCTGTGCTGGCAACACGTGTTTTTCAAGAACCGACGACAACCGACAACAACCGACGACAACCGACGACAACCGTATACAACCGACGACATCCGACGACAACCGACGACAAGTTCGGATGTATCTAAATGTCGGATACAGTCGCCGACTTATTGACGTAAAGAACCGTCCAAATAATTTGAATAACACAATTTTATTATTTATCTATCAATTGAAAAAAAAACCGGCTCGGGTGGGATAGAAATCAAAAATAATTACACTACCTCGGGCGGGGCTGGCCAGGTTAATCACACGGCATGTAACTGTGGTGGTGGTTACCAGTGGTTAACTACAAGTGTTTATGCCGTGTGATGCCGGCTTAGAATAGCATCACCCCATTTCTTTCCCATGGCAGTCGTAAGAGGCGACTAAGGGACTCGAGGGTGTGTATTGCAATTTTAGGCGATGGGCTGACAACCTGTCACTATATTGATACACAATATTCCGAATAACCCTCAAACATTTGTCAGACGTGGTGTTAATGGCCGTTTTTTGGGGCTGTTTACGCTCTGGATTAGAGGCGTGATATGTGTATGTATGTATGTTCCGCCAATGCCGTGTGGTGCCGGCTTAGAATAGCATCACCCATTTACGGTGTCGTTAAAAGCAACTAAGGGATGAATCCAGGGAATGTTCAGTAACGTTCTCTGTGAATATCTACAACATCTTGAACTCGCCAATCCGTCTGCCAAGTGTGGTGAGTATGGCAAATACCCCCCAATAAGGGGAGGCCAATTTCCAGCTGTGGAATGTTGTGGCTGTTGTTGTCATATTTTTATAAGATTTGAACTTTAAGTGACGGTAATATTAACTTTGGAAGGTACTTAATTAATTTTAACTAAATTGGAGTAAACGGGTTCTCGAGTGGAGGCCACGCCTTGGCAAGCGTAGTGTTGGACGACCACCGGCCAGATGGACCGATGTATTAAAGAAGGCGACTGAAAGCAACTGGATGGCGAAAACGAGAGATCGTGCCCTGTGGCGTACCCTGGGGGAGGCTTACGTCCAGCAGTGGACTGCAATAGGCTGATGATGATGGAACTGAGACTAATATGTGGATAGCAGAAGATCTAGTCGCTACCCACAGCTCAAAAGACCACAACAAATAATTAATAGTTTCTTGTAATACATTTTCCCTATTTTTTTGTACTCCGGCAATACAGTTAAGGGCGGGGCACACCGGCTCCGTATCCAGCTCTCGTCCGTAGTCACGCACGAACTGATGACGTTGTAATGTATGGGACTGTATGAGATTTTTCGTACTTTTTTACCGCATATTGATCGTACGATTAAGAAAGCTTCTCAGATGCTAGGCTTTGTTATAAGAAATGGAAAATTGTTTCGTAGAATCAAAACTAAGATCCTTTTGTATAATAGCCTTGTCCGCAGCATCATCGAATACTGTAGTGTTGTATGGAGGCCACATTATGCTGCTCATACTTTACGATTGGAGAGAATCCAAAAAAGGTTTTTATGGCACCTATCCTACACGGTAGGTATGGCGAAGAGAAAGTATTCTTATAAAAGTAGACTTAAACGCTTTGAGATGAAAACGTTAGAGCGCCGAAGAAACGTCACAGATTTGATGTTTTTGTATAAACTGCTTCGTTCTCACATAGACTGTCAACCTCTTCTGCGCCGTTTTCATCTTAAGGTGCCACCACGTTATCCGCGCTTTAAGATCAAACCTTTATATCCCCCGCGTCGAAGTACTGTTCTTGGCTTTAATTCTCCTGTTCCAAGACTATGTCGGCTGTACAACTCATGTTGTGAGTCGGTGGACATATTCCACGACACCATATATTCGTTTGGAAAATATTTGCAAGATTTAGAGTTTAACTAGATTTGTAAGTAAATCTCTTTTTTTAATTTTATTGTACTACTCTTCTACTTATATATATATATATATTTTTTATGTTCCTTTAATTTTTAAACTAACATATTATTACCATAAATAGCTTACTAATAATACTGTTAATCCATTCATTAAGCATGTTGTGACAACCTATAATTAAGGAACCACTTTGGCATGTAACAAAATTGTTTCAGTGTTGATATTGTAATGTAACAAGTGTGTTACTTGTTGGTTGCCCTAATAAATAAATAAATAAATAAATAAATAAATAAATAGATACGGCACACCGCTTGCGTGCAGCACGGAACGGATACGCAACGCAAGCGGTGTGCCGTATCTCATACAATCCTATACATTACAACGTCATCAGTTCGTGCGTGACTACGGACGAGAGCTGGATACGGAACGCATACGGAGCCGGTCTGCCCCGCCCTTAAATGTGCCGCTCGCCCGAGATTCTGTTTATTACTATAGTACCGCCGCCGAGAGAAGTCGGTTTTGACAGCTGTCATCTCCATACTATAAGAGATGTCAACAAAGGAAAATGGACCCTCTGCCATAGTATTATCACGAATCTGACATCCGTCAAATACGACTTCTCTCAACGGCGGTACTATAGTCGTGTACGTATAGGTCGGTCGGGCATGTGTATGTGTGGGTTCGCAAACCGGGCGTTAGTATGAAGTAAAAATACTGCTTCTTGGTATATTGTAGTTATATTTAAAAAAATACCCCACAAGAGTCATAGGCATTAGGTTTGTTTTGTAAATATAGGTTATTTTAAGAAACTACAATCATTATTTCGAAATAGTATTATTTATTTATATTTTTAATATTCTTCTAAAGTTTTGGGGACGTGACGTCACTATTTGTGATAATGTGTTGGAATGCCTTTACCTGCACAAAGGAAAAAAAAGAAAAGTTAATCATAGATAAGACAAATTTAATGTCGGTTCTGGACAGTAAAGGCGGCATCAGTCCAAAAAAACAAGTCCCTTTCTTTTTCGCTGAGTTAGAGAGAAACAGACGATGAAGGCTCAGATCCGGAAGACGAACATATGTTTAATTATTAAAATATAGAAACTAATTAATATTACAAAAAGTAAGCCCGTAGATTACATATTTATTTCATGAAGGAAGAAGAACAATGAATTCCTTTAGGTATTTAGTCTAAAAAACTGGTCAATGACGCAAAATTAGAGCTTATTTTGCGTTTTTTTTCTATCGACGCAATTTGGTAGATCGTGTTTTGGGCCCCCATTATTTGGTGGCTAGCTTGAAGTATTACATCGTCTCATAATTGGGACATTTCAAAAAATGGGATACAATATTCGGAACACTATCCAACCTTGTGCGGTTGATTTCTAAGCCCACTTCACCTTTAAAAACAATCTAACTATTGCAATAGCATTTATATTCAGGTTATGAGGCGTCATATCATCATCGAGTGTACATATATTTTATTAAATATATAATTATTTATACTACTTTTATACTTTCCTATTGCACGGATATAACTAACAAAAGGCGTAAAGATATTGTCTGCACACAGAAAACACAAACAAACTTCCCCTTTTCATCGATTTTTTTTTGTGTTTTTAGGACCCAGGCTTTACAATCGACTAAACGCAACTTTAAAGATTTACCCTTTATGTTACAATTAATGTAAAAGGGTACTGAAAGAAACCTTACAGTTATTGTTGTATGAGGAAACAGAGAAATTATTAACGGTCCTTTCTTAAACCTTGTAACAGCAGCTATTAGTTAAATAATTACACACCTAGTTGATAATATTAATTTTTCAACTGTATTCATCTAGATAATGCAAATATTACTTTTTTAATTATTATTATAAAATAGACGTAATATGTAAGTAATAAATATGACCTTGTTCGCCTGAGATACAAGGTGATCCTAGTCCAGTTAAATTGTAATATTTAAGTACTTCTAAGTAATAACTTAACTTAACTTTAACTTCGCAGGAATACTCAAATTCTTTGTACTCTCTTTAACAATCCCACACAATCTTCACAATCCTTCTTCGCCTTCGTATCTCCGTGAACGTTTCTCTTTCTCTCGCCCTCTTCACAAGCCTTGTCGTACAAACGTCAGGACTCTCCTTTCTATGCCCTCCCATCGTACCGATTTCTACTCTTATTCTTTCTCTGTCCATGCTGTCAGACTGTGGAACTCTCTTCCGCCCACTGTTCGAGATAGCCCTTCCATAGCTATCTTTAAAAAACGTGTTAAAGAGCATTTTCTTTCCTTAACACAGTAATTTGTGTAGTTCATTTATGTATTTAATATATTGTATAGGTATATATAGTTATATATATGTGTATTTTTATTTTTTTATTTTTTTATTTTTAGTCATATATTTATTTGATTTGTGTTTTGATCATGATAAAATTATAAGTAAACTGTTATATGTGCACGTATTATCCGTATATCCTTAATCTACTCACGCTTCTTTAGGTCTGCTGGAAGAAATTTCTTTAGAAATAAGCAGTACCTGTTGTACCATTTTTCCATATGTTCTATGTTTTTATATTTTCTTGTAATTTTACTTCATATATAAATACTAATATTAAGCTTTTAAATAAATTATTTTTATTCTTACTTTCTTATTCTTCGAATAAGTAGATATTGTAAAAAAGGATAATTTTTGAAATGGTTTTGAGATATCTCTTGAAATCGACCATTCACCTAAAGGATCTTAGCATATCCAATTGTTTAACATGTTCACTGAGCTCCAAATTAGGGATTAACCCCTCACGTGCAAAATTTTTGTCGTAGGCGCATTGGGATTTTGCTACTTGGATTTATTATATATCCGGTAAAAACTTTTTTTTTTATAAATTCATAGCCCATACGTGTATGCCAGTTGTAATTATTAAACTCACACGTGCAGTTTTTGACAAGCCTATGATTACACAAAAGAGCATGACCCATATATGTCGCACTCACGCCTCATTCAAATCTCAAAATGCCACATATGTGCATGACATCCATAGCGTATGACGTTTCCGTGCTCTCTGATAATATCTATGGTGCAATTTGAGCACACAATCAAATCACAATCCGAACGTTTCAATCCATACGGAACTTCATGTGAAAGCAGCAATCAATGCTCAGATAAATTGACCAATAGCTATCAATTCAATTTAGTACACAAAGGGTTCTGTACCACCACGTAACGAACTATAAACTATGCACCACACACACCCACACCACACACCCACACCACACACCCACACCACGCACACACCACACACATACACAGACTTATCTTCATACATGACGCTTACTTACCTTATTAATTAATTAATTTATTTCATTCTTATTAAGTTGTTCACATGTTACTTTAGAATATTAGCATTTAATATTTTATTATATTATTATATGTATCTATAATTTAGTAGGTAGTGTATTGATCTGATATATAATTATGTATGACTCATCTCATTCCTTATTTTTCATTTATTTTTTTATTGTTAAGTTCTCTTATAATTTAGTTGTTGTTGGCAAAGCATATGTTTATTTTGTGTAATCTCTTTTATTTATTTCTTTTAATTTATAATCTAATGTAAAAGCTGTGAGATTTTTATTCTGTAATAAATAAGTAAATTAATTAACATTTGGTAAATAGAGGTAATAATACACTTCGCCTTATTTTACGCATCAAAGATCAAATAAGCAGGCAAGAGACTGAATCATTTAATCATAGATTGTGTCTTGCGAATTAAGTTAAATGGTAAGAATAACTTTTAAAAAATTGACTAATTAAAAATTCCTGTCAAAATTGTAATCTAATAGAAATTAATCAATTTTGGTACAAGCTTTTCATTCCGTGTGATGCCGGCTTAGAATAGCATCACCCCATTTTTTTCCTGTGGGTGTAGTAAGAAGCGACTAAGGGATCCGAGGGTTGCAATTATGAATTTTAGGCAATGGGCTGACAACCTGTAACTATGGCGATACAAAATTTCCTGAATGACCATAAAATGTTTGTCAGTCGTGGCGATAATGATCGTTTTTACGGCCGTTTACGCTCTGCCTACCCCGCAAGCGATATAAGCGTGATAAATGTATGTAATTATTCCATCCGACCGAGTGGTCATAACGAGCCTTGTAACGAGCTTATTCTTATCCCGCAGATCCGCGCGGTTGAGCGGTTCGGCCTACGCGGTTCAGCGGGCCTTTTGTTGACGGAGTTATTATAAGGATTTGTACGAAATCTTGCATTTACGGTAATTGGTTGACAGATTTTTCCTTGACTGGGAATTGTGTTGTGCAAGGAGTAACATTACGGTATAACATGCTGGAAGGAGGTTATGGTACTAATGAATCTGAACAACTTTCCCCAAAGAACATAAGTCAAAATATTAAAAAAAAAACAGGTCCAATACAGAATTGGCGATCAGCGGGTTAATTGATTATAAGAGTTCCATTTCGTAAAAAATACTTCGCCCTATGACAGACAGCAAAGTCTCAATAATAGGATCTCGTTTTGCACCCCTAGGCACGAAACCTTAAAAATGTGAGTAAGTAAACAAACATAAAATATGTAATGCGACAATATTTCTCTCTGCAGTGCAGTCGTCCAGTCGATAGTTGAACAAATTACTACACCACCGTAGTTTCACACGCAACACTACATTACTACACAGCCGCACGGATTCTATCAGGTTTAACAAAATAGGCTGGAAATATTATAATGCGATAAACAATATTTGGAAAAAACTAGTTATGGAATCAGTAAAGAAAATTTATAGTGTTTTAGATTGATTTTCAAGTAACATTATTCATTGAATGGAATTGCATTGTTTATCTAGAGAATATCTTATTTCGATTATCAAATTGTAAAGGTACTCCAAAACGGCTTAAATATGTCCGGTGTTACACATAATGAAAGAAATAAACAATATAAATATTTTGTGTTGAGAGTTTTATTTTTATCTCGCTTACAAGTGAAACGTATAAAAAACCCAAAAGACTTTCTCTTTGAAGCAGCGGCAATGAAATAGGACAGTTACTTCAACCATTTAGCGCCTTAAATAAATAAACTTCCTGGACAATTAACACATCGCCATCTAGCCCCAAACTAAGCACAGCTTGTACTATTGGAACTCTAGCTGGATAGATAGATAAATACTTATTTATTGTGAATAAATAAACATTAAACATAGAAACACCCAGACTAAACACAGATATCTGAAAATGACTTAACAAATATTTGTGTCTTGTGGGGATCGAATCCACGACCCGCGGCGTAGCAGGGTTACTATCCACTACGCCATCGAGCCAGTCATGGAACAAACACATACACATATCATGCCTATAATCCCTTGCGGGGTAGGCAGAGCGTAAACGGCCGCAAAAAACGGACATTGACGCCACGTCAGACAAATATTTGAGGGTCATGCGGAAAACTGTGTATCGCCAATATTGTCAACCCATCGCCTTAAATTGCAATACACACTCTCGAGTCCCTTAGTCGACTCTTACGACTCCCATGTGAAAGAAATGGGGTGATGTTATTCTAAACCGGCATCACACGGCATCAAGGAACCTAATCGCTTAAATTTCCTACAGCTTAAATCCTAGTAGTCCCAGGTGAAGACGTAATTGTTAAGACGTCCGCGAACTAGTGTTATTTGTCTCCGTGCAGTGCTGGGAGCAAGGAAATCAGAGGAAGCTCTACGAACAACTAGAGTGAAGCTATTAAAACTCGTCGCTGCCTAACGTGGCAGCGCTTAGAGAGCAATAAAATATACAAAACCAGGTTAATTTCCTACAAATTCGTACTAATATTATGAATCTGAGAGTTTGTGTGTGTGTGTGTGTGTGTATATATGTATGTTTGTTACCACTTAACGCTCAAACGGCTTGACCGATTTGGATGAAATTGAAACGCAGGTAGAGTATAACCTGGAATAACACATAGGCCACTTCTTACCGCAGGAAAACAACTATTACCACGGGAAAATGGGCGGAAATCTAGTGTATTTATAAACCTTTCCAGTCAAATAATCTAGATGCCAGTGAAAACAAATTAAAATGCTGTGCGTGGTTCTGGACACTGGTTTTGGAGGAGATAACTTAAGACAGACAACAATATTTACACAAAAAATGAAGTCGCTTCCCTCTTTTCTACATCCCTATGTATGTATGCTTAGATCTTTAAAATTACGCAACGGATTTTGATGCAGTGTTTTTTAGAGGAAAGAATGATTCAAGAGGAAAGTTTTTATGTACGAATTCATGCCGAGAAAAGGTATTTTTTCCGCGAGAAAACGGTTAGCAGCGGGTGAAACCGCTGGGCTGGCCACTAGCTTAGAAATAAACTAGCTATATAAGCATGACTTCTGTAGTGTCGTGCGTAGTATACTGCATGCGTTAATACGCATTATTGTGCATGTAGATATCATATTTAGGTATAATAAGTGTAATTCGAAAGGAGTTTTTATTGCCACTTTGTCAGGGTTCCCTCTGAAGCATTCCCTTGCTCTAACATTCACTATTCTTTTCTGACTCTTGACCCACATTCTGAGTTTCTAAAGGTCCTCTCACTTCATTTCGCATTCATACCCACTTGTCGTCCGGCTATTCCGGGGTCCATTAAAAAAACATTATAATAAATCACGCCTGATCAGTAGGGTAGACAGGACTTCATCATAATTATATGCGTAACGATCTAAACGACACTCTGCCGTGTGATGGCGGCTTAGAATGGCATCACCCCATTTCTTACCTTTGGGAGTCGTAAGAGGCGACTAAGGGACTCGAGGGTGTGTATTGCAATTTTAGGCGATGGGCTGACAACCTGTCACTATGGCGATGCACAATTTTCCGTATGACCCTCAAATATTTGTCCGACGTGGCGTAAATGTCCGTTTTGCGGCCGTTTGCGCTCTGCTTACCCCGCAAGGGATATAGGCATGATGTGTGTATGTGTACGTAAAGATATTTAATGAAAACAAGGCAGTTGTAGGTTGTAGCGATAGCTTTGGTGTAAATCTTCTTCTTATTTTTGTGTGGGACACCGAGTCGTCCAACGACCCGATGAAGCTTGGTGTCAGAGTTTTTCAACCGTGTACTAGTAGTAGTAGGCCTCTGACGTGGTTGTGTAACGACCGTCGTCTAAGTAATCATAGACAGCAACCAGGACCGACGGCTTAACGTGTCCTCCGAAGCACTGAAGCACTGAAGAATGTCCTTACTAGACTGGGAACAAATTCACTATTTGTTTTGTTTTGTGTGGACAGACTGCAGTGGACTGCTATAGGCGGTTGTGTATGTGTGTGAACATAAAAGAAAACGAGCAAAATGGCGCCGAAAACAATATTTCTGCCATCCATTCCTAAACGTGCCGTGTGATGCCGGCTTAGAATAGCATCACCCCATATCTTTCCCGTGGGAGTCGTAAGAGGCGACTAAGGGACTCAAGGGGGTGTATTGCAATTTAAGGCGATGGTCTGACAACCTGTCACTATAGCGATACACAATTTTTCGAATGACCCTCAAACATTTGTAGACGTGGTGTAAATAGTCGTTTTTTGCGGCCGTTTACGCTCTGCCTACCCCGCAAGGGATTATAAGCGTGATATGTGTATGTATTTCTAAACTTACTAGCGCTCCATTTTAACTACTCCACTCGTAACAGCACACATGTGTGCTTGAAGTACAATACAAATCTATTGTTGCAAAATTCGACCTGAGCGAAGTGGTTAATGACTGTAACCTGGATTCAAGGAGAAAATATACAGGGTAATGCAATACTGAAAGTGTGCATTCAGACCATGAAACTGAAAAAAAAAACATGAAAAAATATTTCAGGTAACGTAAATTTTTTTTGACTTCCCATAGTAAATGCAGTCAGCTGATTGTGATTTTGTATGGGGCGGCGTTTTTTTCTAGTCGTTTCCTGACATATGTTTCTAGGGACAAGTTGTTCAGTTTCATGGTCTGAATGCATCCTATCAGTATTTGGAGGGCTGTCCCTTATACCCTGTATATAAAGTCCTATTAAATTCAATGCAAATATTTTTAGGGTGAGTTCTACTAATAAATGTCATATTACAACCTATGGTTCCCAGGGTAGGGTTTGTTCTTCTTTTTTTTCGAGTGAGAAAAAAATCTTTAGTCGTCGTTTTTCTAAAAGTACCAAAATGGCGGTTAAGTGATTTTGCATTTCCACTGTCGATATATAGTTTCATTTATAAGAAAATGGTAGGTCCAGTCTAATTAGTGAATCTTTGACCGATGAAACCAAATCTTTTGTTTCAACTTATTCTTCTTTTCGTGTGGGACACCGAGTCGTCCAACGACTCGATGAACCCTGGTGTCGGAGATTTTCAAACGCCTACTACCAGTAGTAGGCCTCTGACATGGTTGTGTGACCACCGCCGTCTAAGTAATCATAGACAGCAACCGGGATCATACTGAATTTAATGGTACCTTATATAAAGTAAAAAGAACATACACAAATGAATGGAAAGATGGACCGATACATTAATGACACCGTAATGACACTTTGATAACATGCTACAATAATAGTCGAGGTGGATATCATATCAGATATCACGATATATGCATTATAGATTATTAATTATATGATAGTGTCACCGTAGAAGTAAATTATAATAAATTTACAATACATCGACGTCTTGTGATGCCGGCTTAGAATAGCATAACCCCATTTCTTTCCCTTGGGAGTCGTAAGAGGCGACTAAGGGACTCGAGGGTGTGTATTGCAATTATACGCGATGGAATGACAACCTGTCACTATGGTGATACACAATTTTCCGCACGACCCTCAAACATTTATCAGACGTGGCGTAAATGTCCGTTTTTGCAGCCGTTTGGGCTCTGCTTACCCCGCAAGGGATTATAGGCGTGATATGTGTGTGTGTCTTCAATACACCGAACTTGACTGGCCCGATGGCGGATAGTGGATAGTACCCCTGCCAACTACGCCGAGGGTTTTAGGTTCGATCCCCATTCAGCACAAGTATTTGAGCCCTAGTGTTTTCTATTAGTTTATTTACAAAAAAAGAAAGTATTAAAGTATTATATCACCTATCTAGTTCCCATAGTACAAGCTTTGCTTAGTTTGGGCACACCTCGGACACTGGCGCTCAAATGTATGAATCAAACGCGTTGCTACGCACACAGTCTAAGTTCGCGTAGGTGAACGCGGACCATGCTTGTGTGTGTGAGACAACATGTCAGGGTTGCCGCCATTTTGCGTTTGCGAATCGGGAATGCCATGTGCGGCAGTATGAAATGACCTTCGTCGTCGCATTCTTGCTAGCCGGTGTCTGAGCGTCCTCCGAGCGCGGGTGGGCGGCGCTTGTAGGGGGAGGCAGGGAGTGACCATACTGTACGCTAGTACTATTAATTATACTGTGGTTTGGGGCTAGATGGCGCTGTGTGAAATTTCCAACAATAACAATTATACGGGGTTTAAGGGACAGCCCTCCGAATACTGATAAGGTGCATGCATGCAGACCATTAAACTGAACAACTATCCCCCTAGGAACACATGTCAGGAAACGACATATGTTCCAAGGGGAATGTATTTCTATCTACATTCTATAAGGAAGATTGTGCAGTTTAATAAACTAGTTTTAACAAAACAAAAAATATTAGCTGGATTCATATATAATCTAAATAATAGTCCTTTTATAAATAAATCTCTTTTATACCATTTACGTCAATACTGAATTAGTGATGTCCGGTCAACCAAAAATCTCAACAACCTCGACTATAGTACTAGATAATGGGGCATTAAAATCACAATGGATTCGAACCCGCGGCCTTTTAGAAAGGGCAATGCCACTAGGTCACATTCAATAGTAAGTTGACGTATCAGTACATTCGTTAGGTAGGTATTGATGGGGTACACTATCTATGGTTACAATGACAGGAGTGGCACTGAGTTCAATGCTCGCATTAGGTACCAAACAGCGAAACTGTTATGGGCGCCAATTTAAGACCTTAAGTATCGGCAAAGCCTAAAATCGCGTTGTTATAAGTTAAATGATTGAAAAAACAAAACGCCTTTAATTATTTAGATTGTTTTATAAATAATAAATAATATTAACAATATTAATAAAATATACTTCAGTAGCCCGACCAAATGCACTTACGATATAATTAAATACCATGAATTGTATATTTATGTTATCTGATACATAATTTCGAATAATTAAAACCAAATGTAGAAAATTTCGTACTGCCCTCGGCCTAGAACAACGATTGCAAAAAATACTCACGGCATAATGAATTGTTTTGTATGTGTTATCTTGAAACATAACTTGAAAAAAAAATTTACTTTGGTTTGATAGAATGATTACAGACAGCATTATCCATGTCTAACTTTTTATGCTAGTCGGGCGATCGGTCTCATGTTATTAATTTGTGTTGAGAGTTTTATTTTTATCGCGTATATTATATAAAACCTCAAAAAAGCGCAGAAATTGGCAAGAAATCTGATTGAATGATACTCTCTAATGCAGCGGCAAGCACACCCTACTGTGTGTGTGTGTGTGTGTGTGTGTGTGTGTGTGTTTTGATAAGAATCTCCTCGAAATTGAGCAAATTATCCTTGAACAATAACATTTTAAAATCGTAGAACAAGGGGACCTATAATGTGTTCATTTGTTCCACCGTAGAACTAGTGGGCAAAAATATGCCCACCTGTTGTATTGTAGAACTGATCAGTAGGACAATTGGGAACAAAGGAGCGCATTAAGTAAGCAAAACACTTTATTGCATATTCGAAATACAAACATTCATTCAGTAGAGTCGTTCTCTAATGGGAAATTTTCTAGCCAATCTTTAATTAGATCATTAACTAGATGACGCTGAGCTAGACTGAAGAAAAATTATTTCTACGGAAATGTAAGTTACAAGATGAAATTTCTTTGTGACTTAAATGTCATGTCTTTAGATCTACAAAAAATATGGAAGATACTTAGAAAGGGACAAAAAACTGATGACGTGAACAGTTTTCTATGGAAATCTGATATCTCGCTGGTACGAGAGTGGATGAAAATTAATAAAATAATAATAAAAATAAAAAATACCTTTATTGTCTCTGATTGTCCAGGTTACATTGCTGTTTCTTATAAAGTAAGTGTAGGTAGGTAACATGGTTCATTACACAATGTCACTGTTTCTGGTCCCCAAACTAGGATACCCTGTACTATGGGTGACCAGGTCTTCCAGTCTACTCGCAATAATAGGTAACAATTGCGTTTGTCATTTCCATACAGAACAGATTTTTCGTCAACGTCGCATATAAAATCACTATCGACTCCATGTTAATATACAGGGTGTAAGGGAAAGCCCTCCAAATACTGATAGGGTGCATTCAAACCATGAAACTGAACAACTTCCCATAGCAAAAGCAATCAGCTGATTGTGATTTTGTATGGGAGGTCTATTTTTTTGCTTGTTCCCTGACATATGTTTTTAAGGGAAAGTTGTTCAGTTTCATGTTCCTTACACCCCGTATTCTACTTTATATAGCTGTTACCTGTAGCGTTGCCTTCATCAAATAAAAATGATTCTATGTGTTAATCCACGTTACCTTCTATATGTGTGCTAAATTTCATGACAATCAGTTCAGTAGTTTTTGCGTGTAGAAGTATCAAACAAACAAACATACAAACTTTCGCATTATAAAATTAGTAGGATTATGTACCTACTAAATTATTACAGAAAATCTACAATTGTAAAAGTAGTAGCAAACGTGGTCATGTTGTGGTTTGGTATGCCACATGTGATATTTCCAATATTAGCTTAGGACCTAGAAAGATTGCTAATTTAGAGTAGGAGCACTTCTGGGCAGGTTTTTTGGGGGGTTTTTCCTATTCGGGGGTCCGGTTAATTATATGCATGTAAATAACATGCTTTAAAAATCTGGACTTAAATTTAAAACGAATGTCGTTTACAGACGGTGGTGGCGTAAAGTTACATGCCGTGTAATTAACTAGGCCAGCCCGCTTAGCTTAGGCAGTGCTTTTATTTTAATTTTTTATCCCGCCCGCCGTTTTCTATTAGGATAATACGAAATTGTTATCAAAAAGAAAATAATGTTCTACAATTTATTTTCTACATGACGCCAGTAAGTGATAATATTATCCTACATTTCGTCCGTGATCCTACATTGAGTAAAGAATTTCAATGTCAGTGCCTTTTCTGAGCTTTTAGGGTGCTTTTAGGTGAGCTTGCTTTATCATCAAATACTCCGCATTTTCTTACCTTCAAATCTGGCCCAGCATACTAAAATCAACACCTTTATCTAGGCTATTCCAAAAGCCATAGCCATATGTGACAGCTGTCATCTCCACACTAAAGGAGATGTCAACAAAGGAAAATTGACCCTCTGCTATTTATTGCATTAGCATAAATCTATCAGCTATCAAATTTAGATTATTGGGTTGGCCTTACTATAAATCAAAAGAAAGTGTCGTGTCGTGGGGGTTTAAAAGCAAAATTCCCAAACCAATAACGACAAAGTTGACGGCTTATGTGGCGTTGAGGTAGTGCACCTGCTTGCTGCGGTGCAAAGGTTCCGAGTTCGATTCCCGGTAGGGCATTCACACAAAATTTATTTCCAGTCCAGTTACGACATAGCAGGCTGAACCACCTAATTGTCCGTAAAGAATATAGTTCCGTGCTTCGGAGGGCACGTTAAGCCGTCGGTCCCGGTCGCTGTCTATGATTATTTTCGTCACACAACCATGCCAGGCCTAATAGTCAAAGTAGCCAATTGAAAAAATCTGAAACCAGGGTTAATCGGATCGCTATTCATAGTTTTATATAATTTAAACGGGTTCTTACCGACGAATTATTTTTATTGCGAGTTCCCGATATTTCTACGCTGTTGCAAGCGTCATGATCACGGGTAAACTGGTGTTTAAAATTGTGTGTTAATCGGATCGTTCGTCGACTCGGTGTTCCACCCGAAAAGAAGAAGACGGTAAAGTTATTAAACCTCCTTCTAGAACACTGGCGGTTATAGCCTCAGTCTAACTTATCTCTGACCAGACCAACAGGGAATGATGGCTACTCGTATTATGTCAGTCCGGTCAGTATTTACCCTGAACAAACAGGGGAGGCAGCTCTAATACATATCAATGCCGTGTGATGCCGGCTTAGAATAGCATAACCCTATTTCTTTCCCGTGGGAGTCGTAAGAGGCGGCTAAGGGACTCGAGGGTGTGTATTGCAATTTCAGGCGATGGGCTGAAAAACTGTTACTATGGCGGTACACAATTTTCCGAATGACCCTCAAACATTTGCCTGACGTGGCGTAAATGCCCGTTTTTTGCGGCCGTTAACGCTCGGCCTACCCTGCAAGGGATTATAGGCGTGATATGTGTATGTATGAAGCAACAGGGAATGAGAGGTATTATGTCAGTCACGTGATCCAGCCAGTATTTATCCTGAACAAACAGGAGAGGCAGCTGAAAGCTATAATTGCCAACACTTATCAATTGTGTTTTCCCCGGAGTGCTGAACCCCTGACCTATTGGTCGAGAGCTCAGGGTTCAAACAACCTAGTCAGTTAGATTCAAGTGTTGGTAATCAGGCTATCATCAGAGATTAACCTATAAATGCTGAATCTATTGCAGTGATGCAGATTAATTAAGGGAATGTAAACCTGTCAATGTCAGAAGGGTAACAGATATAACATAATTCTTTATTTCACAGCAATCAAAAATACAACAATTAAAACACAAAACAGAAACAGTACAACAAGGCGGTCTTAATGCTAGGTAGCCCTTCTCTGCCAGACAACGTTTGGGTGATGAGAAAAGGCTACCACGTTAACGCAAGGAACGAAACGTCACATAATTTTTAGACATTTTCTATATATGAAATCGTTAAACGAAACGCAACTCATTGTTATATACTTCGCATCACAAAAATAATAATAATAATTGCAAACGTACAATAAGTTAAATTGCAATAACGTACAAACAAAACATAATATTAAGTAATAACAAAGCGCGATAGACGAGGATAGATTCGGAGAGACAAATAACTTTTCTTTTCCATGCCTTTTGGCTTTGGTATATAGTACCGTAGTCAGTTCAGCGCCATCTACAGAGTTATTGGAATACTAAACTTTTTAAATGCTCAAAAATAAATCGTCCTATTGTGAAGGCAGTTTATTATTTTTGCTAAATTAATGCACTAGGATTGAGGCTGTTATTTAATATTCTTATCTTTAACCTCGACCGTTCCTATAAAAATAAATAAAGATCTTGGACATTTCACACAGCGCCATCTAGCCCCAAACTAAACAAAGCTTGTACTATGGTAACAAGATAGCTGATTATAATACATAAATACTTTATTTTTTGCAAATAAATACATATTATACATAGAAACACCCAGACTCAACACAAATATTTGAAAAGTAACTTACAAACACTTGTGCTGTATGGGGATCGAGAACCCACGACCCTCGGCGTAGCAGGCAGGGATACTATCCACTACGCCATCGAGCCAGTCAAAATTCAATTTGATAAAATAAACATCATAATATTTCAAAAAGTTTGCAAATTTCTTCTCGAACACGAGAATAAAGACTTATGTATTCTGGCAGCCATGAATTATGCATAAAAAGTGGCGCGAAAATACAATTTCTACCACATTTAACATATTTATGACTCTTTATGACTTGCCAACCTGTCACTGGGTGTGACTGTGGTTTTAAATAACAGCGCAAGCAGGATTTGAACCTGCGACGTCGGATTCGTGATAATACTATGCCAGTGGGTCCATTTTCCTTTGTTGCATGTAGCATCTCTTTTAGTATGGAGATGACAGCTGTCAAAAATTACTTATTGGACTGGCGGTACTTTAGTGAAACTAAGCAGGTGTTTTTCTTAATGTCAATCGCGTGTGATAGCTCTATCCTCTGAGGCAGTAAGAAACTGACTCTAGATGGCGGCCGTTATACAACCATGTCAGAGGCATGCTAGTAATAGAAGGCGGTTAAAAAACTTTGACACCAGGGTTTATCAGGTCTTTTGTCAACTTGATGTCCAACACGAAAAGAAAAGTGTAGCCGAGTGTATTTTTTATCTAATTCATGGTTCCATGCCAGTATAGAACCGGTAGACGAAGGTTTCAAAGCGGGGCTAAAATCGAAGAGTCCAGTTTTACAGTATAGTCTATAAGAATAGCATCACCTCATTCGTACATACATACATAAATCACGCCTATATACCTTACGAGGTAGGCAGAGCGTTAACGGCTATTAACACCACGTCTGACAAAAGTTTGAGGGTCAATCAGATAACTGTGTATTACTATAGTGACAGGTTGTCAGCCTATCGCCTAAAATTGCAATACACATCTAACCCTCGAGTCCCGTAGTCGCCTTTTACGACACCCATAGGTAAGAAATGGGGTGATGCTATTCTAGGCCGGCATCACACGGCTAATTTGTAACCTGTTGTAAAAGATGCCCAAAAGATAAATAAACAGTGACTGCAATGGCTGCTATTTACAGTGTGTTTTTGCGAAGTTTTCTCTTAGTGTGCAGGGTTACCTGGAAGAGATCGCTTAAAGTGATAAGGCCGCCTTTGCTTATATTGTGTCGTTAATTCTTGTTCTTGTATATTTTATATTATTTATTTGAGCAATAAAGTGTATCTGTCTGCCTGCAAAGCGTGTTGAGTGTGGCAAACCCACCAAAAGTGGGAGGCTTATGTCCAGCAGTGGCCTATTTATAAATCTACCACTGTTGGCTACTTGATGCTATGTTATTTTACCTTATACCTACAGGATGATAGGGAAATATCGACTTTTCGCATAGCCCATAAAACCAGAAATCTATTGTTCTATTACTTTTGTGAAAACTCTATTTACTCAATTCTTAATTGTTGCCTACTCGGGAGTTTTTAAAGACATTTAGAGTTTTTAAAAGAAGAGAGAAAAAATATAAGGTGTGAGGGACAGCCCTCCGAATACTGATAGCGTGCATTCAAACCATGAAATTGAACAACTTGCCTGTAGAAAATATTTCAAGAAACGTCAGAAAAGTCTTAACTTCCCATAGCAATTGCAGTCAGCTAATAGCTGATCGTGATTTTGGATGGAAAATATTTTTGTTGTTGTTTAGTTTTATGGTCTACATGCACCCTATCAGTATTTGAAGGGTTGTCTCTTACACCCCGTATATTTACTTAACATTATACTTCTGTTACAAACATAATATGGGACGTGATAACCTATTTTTTTCAAGTTGTTTCACAGTGCCATGTTATACGGGTATAGAATAACATCACCCCATTTCTTTTCCGTGGGACTCGTAAGAAGCGACTAAGAGACTCGAGGGTGTGTATTGCAATTTCAGGCGATGGGCTGACAACCAAGCACTATGGCGATACAAAATTTTCCGAATTACCCCCAATTTTTGTCAGACGTGGTGTAAATGACAGTTTTGGCAGCTGCTCCGCCTTACCCGGACGGGATTAAAGGCGTGATGAGTGTGTGTTCACAAAAAATATGGAAGTTCTGTCAACGTGGCGAAACTGTGACAAATGATTATATGTAAATCCTGTGTAAATTCTGCTGAGCGTGCGCTAAGGATATTATATACGTAGATGATCTTTCATACTCACACGTAGCGTGAGGATACGTTTTTTTTAGGAGGATATATTAGACGTCAGGGATGGGAAAACAGTATTCGGCTTTTAATCATACAGTGTATGAGACAGCTCTCTGAATACTGATAGGGTGCATTCAGACCATGAAACTAAACAACTTCCCATAGCAAAATATTTCAGGAAACGTAAACTTTTTTTTTACTTGATTTGATTTTGTATGGGCGGTCGATTTTTTTTTGTCGTTTCCTGATATATGTTTCTTGGGGAAAGTTGTTCAGTTTCATGGTCTGCATACACCCTATCAGTATTTGGAGAGCTGTCTCTTACACCACGTATATTCATATATACATATTTAACACCAATGCGGGGTAGGCAGAGCTAAAACGGTAGTTGAACGGACATTAACGTCACATATGAGAAATTATTGAGGGTCATTCAGAAAATTGTGTATCACCATAGTGACAGGTGGTCAGCTCATCGCCTAAATTGCAATGCTCATGTAACCCTCGAGTCCCTAAATTCCTGGTTTAGAATAGCATCACCCCATTTCTTTCCCGCGGGTGTCGTAAGAGACAACTAAGGTACTCGATAGTTTTATGGTTGACAACCTGACTACCTGTCACTATAGTGATACACGATTTATCTGAAACGGCATTCATCGGCATTCAACGGCACTTGTCAGACGTAGTGACTTCTTAACGCTCTGCCTACCCCACAAGGGATAAAGGCGTGATATTTACATGTATGGTAACAACTCGTGAGATACAACACAGTTGTGTAAATGTGTAGTATTTAATATGTAAGAACATCTTTGAAAACTTGCAAAATTTTCAAGCGCGGACAGGATTTTGGATTTTGAACATTTTGCAAGTTTTCAAAAATTGTATACCTTACACGGAAAGTGTTGTTTAATTTGATATTCAATGTAAGAATATCAAAACTTTTTTTTAAATATTAAAATACACAGTTTTAAAAAAAGTTATTCAACGCCATACCAGTAGCACAACGGAGGCGCTCCATCGCTCCATCGACTTATATTCTCAGAGCAAGGAGATTGGCCCAAAGGGAATTCTTGAACGACCAGATTGAAGCTATCAAAAACTCGTATTCAAATTGGCGCGTGTAAAAACAAAACTACACTAAGCTAAACTTCTACAGTAAACTAAGTAGTTTAGCATAGTAAACTAAACATTATTTTGTGTTACTGTGCTTTAAGTTACGTCTTAAAGTAAGCTAAATAATTATGATTGTAAAGAGTTTTTCATGGCTTCGGTGCCGCATAACTTTTTGGTATTTTGTGTTAATGTGATTTGGCCTACTCAATAGCCAAATTCACTTAAACAATATTCCAATAGAAAATGTAACTACTTTCAGATATTTGGGTAGTGTGATAACAAACGACTCAAGATGCACTCCGGATATTGTCTCAAGAATTGTAATGGCCAAAAGAGCCTTCCATAATAAAAAACACCTTTTTATCGCAAAAATAGCCAAACGAGTTAGGAAACGTCTTATAAAGACATACATTTGGAGCATAGCGTTATATGGGTGTGAGACGTGGACGATGACGCAAAGAGAAAGAGAGAGGTTGGAAGCGTTTGAGATGTGGTGTTGGAGAAGGATGGAAAAGATCAGTTGGACAGAGAAGAAGACAAACGTAGAAGTGCTGGCACTGGTAGCGGAAGAGCGTTGTCTTTTGAAGACCATAGAAAACAGGAGAGGGAAGATGATTGGCCACTTGCTACGACACGACAGCTTCATTAAGAACATTATTGAAGGGAAGGTGGAAGGAAAGAGAGGCAGAGGTAGACCTAGACGCACTTACTTTACCCAGATAAAGGAAAAAGTCAATGTCGTGTCGTATCAAGAGGTCAAGTCACTGGCGGAGAGGAGAGAAGATTGGAAGTTACTCCACCGACAAGAGTTTGACTCTTAAATTTGAAGAAGAAGTGATTTGGTATGAATGAATATGAATCGCATTTAGAACACTTAACGTTCGGCTATCACATACTATAATTTGTTCTACTACAATATCAAGGGCCATATTCAGCTATTTGAAAAGCTTCTCAGTTTTATTTTATTTTTATAAAGTTGTGTTTCAGTAGAGTGTCAGTTGGATGCTTTATATACTACTAACAGTTTGAAGTATAGAAAATCACAATGGCAATACATATGAGTTGAGTGTCGATAGCAAAAAGTAAGAGAATGAAGGCCCAAGCGGTACGTTTACGAATGGCCTCATTCTCCTTGCTTATAGAATCACCTCTGAGAATTTCTCTTCCTCTGAGTCTATAACCGGATTTTTCCGGACAATTTGACTTAATTGTTTTATAGTTGATCTCTCAGGGTTAATGGCTCTGACTGCGTGCAGATTATAGGTTTGATAAGACTTCATGTGCCAACGATAAAACACACACACACATATCACGCCTAAAATCCTTTGCGGGACAGGCCGAGCCCAGACAGCCGCAAAAAAAGGACATTCATGCCACGTCTGACAAATATTTAAGGGGCCATTCGGAAAATTGTGTATCGCCATAGTGACAGGTTGTCTGTCCATTGCCTGAAATTGCAGTACACGTATAACACTCAATTCATTAATATAAGGGTTGTAGCAAAGGGGGACTCATAAGGCGCAAATGTTTCGGGTTCGATTCCCAGTGTGGACGGCCGATGTGGCGCAGTGGTAGTGCGACTGCCTGCGACGCAAAGGTTCCGAGTTCGATTCTCGGTGGGACACTCACAAAGTTGATATTTATCACTTTGGAAATATTTTCCGGGTCTGGTTAGGACTGCAGGCTGAACCACCTGATTGTCTGAAAAGAAATGGTTCCGTGCTTCGGAGTGCACGGTAAGCCGTCTGTCCCGGTTGTTGTCTATGATTACTTAAACGGCGGCGGTCGTAACACACTATCTCAGAGACCTATGTGTAGTAGTAGTTGGTTGAAAAACTCTGACACCAGGGGTTCATCGGGTCACTGGCCACGAGAAGAATAAGCTGAGAAAAAGGAAATCTATAATGTAACTATGAATCAAAGTTTTAGCAGTAAGAAGTAGTCAGTGGTACACAGAAGGACGTAATTAAGGCGAGTGTAGTCGTGAACGGCCTCGACAGTGGCGCCACTTCACAAAAAAAAAGTTTACTGTATAAAGCCAAGAGCAAACCCATCATAAATACATATATCGCACTCGTAATAAAATAACGACCTAATCCAAAAACACAAATTTTTGGGTATCGATGAAAAACGTTTGTTGAATAAACAGAATAATTTTTAAATGGCTGTAGAATTAAAAGTAAAAGGCAAAAAATAAAACTTGAACCACCTAAGTAATCCTAAGAATATGTTCTTTTAAATGCATTAAAATTTTCACAAATATTCACAGCCATTAATTAAAAAAAGTTAATTATTTGTAACCCTTTAGAATTGCGTCATTATTTCATGAAAAATTTGAAAGAAATATTGACCTAAGTTAAAATCGGTCTTTGTTTTACCAAATCAAACATGAAGATCTCCGACTCATTTTCAATTAAGTCACTATTTTACTAAAAAGCTAAAAGAAAATACAATTTATTTAAAAATAAGTCTATAACTTAAACATGTGACTCAAATTCAAATCGCGATATAGCGACTAGCAAATGGTCAACAGAACACAGTCCTATTACAATGAAACTATTAAGATATTTTTTTTTCTGTCATATGGGACACTGAGTCGACAAATGACCCAATGAACCCTTTGAATAAACGTATTTAAATGTAATTTAAATGCGCCGCGGTCGCTATAAATGGTGCGGTGGCTGTTCTCATTGCAACGGAGACGGTTTCTACAAGGAAAATTAAGTGAAAATGAGAAACTTAAACTAAACAATATTTGTTCGCTAGTGTGGTTTGGTTGGCAGCGCTTCTACCCGATGTTACTTATTAGTTGCTAGCGTTAAAATGCTCTCTTTTATTCTGATGTCCACCTTCCTAACGCTGCTGTCTGCTTCGTGATACGTAGCGATGGCTCGTCCGCGTGGCCAATTGTCAGGTGTTTTATGGTAGAGTGTTGTTCACGATCTACACGATGTTGTTGGCTTTCATTGCGGCTTGACGTGGGGCTCCATCAATTTATATTAGTATTGAGTATTTGGGTGAAATATACATCGGCAAGGCACTGCGACGTTCTTTATGTGTTTTTCTCAATGAGGTCATGATTATCAAAGGGACGACAAGCGAGTCGTGTACAAGGACACTAAGTAGTACCGAAGTGATTGTGAGTAAGTCATGAAAAATTACTTTGGCTTGTTTAGGTTGATGGAGTTGTGCGTTAAAGGTTTGCTGTTGACCATAAACTTCATTCCAGTGATTAGAGTGTGGAGTACTTCATTTTGAAAGTGATCGCCTGGTAGTGAGTTGCACAGGACTGTCTTAACACTCACTAGGCTTTTCCAGGTCCTGACATTAAGAGGGTGTGAAACACAAGCTGTTATTTTGATCGTAGCTGTCTCCTGTATTATACTGTCGATAGCTCGGTGGAGTTCTCTGGCGGTTCCTTGTAGTTCGGTGGATATTGGACCAACTTTTTTCCATGCAATGGAGCGCCAGGCCTAGTGAGCGATGCGGCGATCCCAAAAAATACACGGCATGCGTGCTGAGCCAGATGAATAGCGTGACGATAAGGGACTCAAAATAGACTTATATGAAAGTGCGCAATGACGTTGCTCCGGACGAGGAGGTGGGTGGTATACTGTGGCAAACCGCGGTGGAGACGTCTTTCTTATTTTTCAAGAAAAGTAACGGTGCAGCGTGAAACGCGTCGTCAGTCCTATGACTGCTGATGCACAGCCACAGATTACAATAAAAATAACAAGCTCAGAGGTCGCTTATATCATTGATGTTCGTGTCGAGGTTCGCGTGATGAAGCTGACGGTGTAACACCCGCTTGAAAAGGGGTGCCACACGATTGCCGTCGATGACTGTGGTCGCCTATTCTTCTAGAGCTAGTTCTATGGTAGATGCATCATTCAGTTTCGTTTTCAATTTGATGACCCCGTCGATCCTAAATGGCAAGTAGGCGGAGTCGGGCTTCTATAAACGGAAACGAATACTACTTTTTGTGTCTTATTAGTTCGCTTATGGGCCGGGCCTACCATTATAGACAAATGACAATACTGGTTTTGAAAAAGTTTTCGATTGACTGTAGAACGTGGTAAACTCTGGCCTTGGAAAATCGATCAGGATCGAATTGAGGAGTGCTTTGCTGAGTGGGAAATAGGTTACGTCCTTTCTCGCCCGTGTTTGGCTCAGGATGTTTCAGGTGCGGGCTTCTCGGTGGGCAATGTTAGAAGAGCGGATAATGACACTAGCACTACCAATATCGTAAGTCAAATTTGTCGCAAACGTTTCGGGCGTCATCGGTGACTTTGAATTCAGTTGGTATCTGTCGTTTTGTGATATTCCCAACATATTGTATCACCAATATTCCGTGCGAAACGTATGGATCTCAACATCTTGCACCGTCTTTTAACAAGGTGAGCACAGTGTGACTGTCTGACTTACGGAGAACGGCTTGCGGCATGCTCTTTGATGACGAGGGCAGCCATGTTACTTCGCATGATAATGGCGTCATGACAAGCGACGTGCTGATTTAGCCGTCTAGTCGACGAAAACGTGTTCTTAGTAGGAGATTTATTTATGTAAATGTAGTGAAGGTGGCACCTTGGTAGCGTGTCGTGTACAAATTTTTTCAAGTAAGCTTTCCCTACCCAGTCTGCAATGTGACAAGATTTTAATCCATCTGCTGGTCCTGTTAATACTCACTTATTTGGCTTGTGATGTGATGGACGACGTAAATTTGAGTGGTTTAAGAGATAAATGGCGGTATTCAGTGCTTTCCTATGTAGAACGTTCTGTAGTAAACACTTCAAACGATAGACGTGTGAGGTAGTGATTCAAGGCGAACTCTACGGTATGCGGCTGGAGATGAGACCGAGTTGGTACACATTTGGCCTTGACATCGTCGAGTTTGACGAGGCGCAGCAATCGAGGTGCCGATGATTGCAACTATGGTTCAATATGATTACTTTTCAGTCGGAGGATTAAAGAGTGGAACTGCTAAAGAGTGGAACTCACTACCTGCGTCTGTGTTTCCAAACGCATACAACCCTAATCTCTTCAAAGTAAGTGTGAACAGGCTTCTTCTGGGTGAGCACGCTCCATCTTAGACTCTGTTTCTGTCCTATGACCTAGACTAGAGTCAAGAGCAAACCCATCATTAATAAAATAAAATAAATTAATGTACTAAAAATATAGAAAATTCGTTGAATTTCAAGAGTAGTAAAACGTTAAACCTATTTGTTAATAGCTTTCGGTACAAAACCTCAAGATTAAGATAAAATGCGAAGTGAGACACCAAGTTAATACGTTAAATTATGTTATGATATCAGTCGAATACAGGTCAAATTTGAAATAATACTGAAGTCATTTCATTATTTTTGCTAAAACAAAGACTCAACTAAAAATGTTACCAGAATTTTTTATCATTAGAAATACAACAAAGACCTAATACCAGTTAAGTCATATAAATAACAAATTTTTCAAAACAATACAGGCTTATCTCCAAATGGGTCTGTGAGCTTTTCCAAAATTTTCGTAAAATACAGACCTAATTTAAAATGAGTCAAGCAAACATCGCAGGTATTTTGTAAAACAAAGACCAAACACTAAATCGGTCATTATTTTATAAAAACTTTTCAACTGCGCTCGCCTCAACTTTTGATAAAACAACGGCTCATTTCTAAATCAGTCGTCTTTTCACAAAAACGTTGCATGCAGCCACTGACGCAAGACTAAATCGGTCATTATTTGACTGAAGAGATAGGAGTTCGGGGCGGGAAAGATATAGACTCATCTTATTTTGAACCTTATTGTGTAAACGATAGGGTTGTATTTTAAAGTATATGTTGTGGGCCCTGCTCTAATAAGTCAGTTTTTCACAAAAACTCATTTTGGCCAAATTTTGATTTAAGTCGTTATTTTACTAAGAGTGCGATATATATAAAAAAAAAAACAAGCAATCTATCAGAATTTCCGTTGCTCAAATTTTAAGTATGATCCTGAAGTAAAATGAGAACCCGCAAACTTAATAAAATAAACTAAACTAAATTAAATATTCGCTGTATTAAAACTTATGGCAAAAATGCATACAACCCTAGTCTCTTCAAAGTAAGAGTGAACAGGCTTCTTCTGGGTGAGCTCGCTCCTTCTTAGACTCTGTCTCTGTCCTATGACCTAGACTAGAGTCGAGAGCAAATCCATCATTAATAAAAAAAAAAAGAAAACTAAAAACTTGAGCAACTGACATTCCGATAGATTGCTTGTATATAGAGAAAACGTTTTTTTTTTAAAGTGGCGCCACTGACAAGGCCGTTCACGAGTACACTCTCTCAATTCACTCAATTGACACGCGTAATTACATTATTCCCGCACAAAAACAAATAAAAATAATTATGTAAATTAACCGACCTCAAAGATACGGTAAAGATAAAAATCCTATTGTTTGCAATATTTGATATAGATCGCTTATAATACCTCTATACCTATATAACTACTGCATGACGGACGATGTGGCGCAGTGGTAGTGTGACTGCCTCCGACGCAAAGGTTCCAGGTTCGATTCCCGGTGTATTGCAATTTAAGGCCATGGGCTGACAACCCGTCACTATGGCGATACACAATTTTTCGAATGACCCTCAAATATTTCTCACACGTGGTGCAAATGTCCGTCTTTTGCGGCCGTATACGCTTTGCCTACCCCGCAAGGGATAATAGGCGTGATATATGTGTGTGTTCATACTGGTGGAATCTTTTTTTTTGTTGGCTATGAGTTTATTTTGTTGTATCTAACTACTGTTATTATTCAAGCTGTTTGCCAAAGAAACTAAAAATCCAAAAATAAAATTAGTATTTATCTCGAAACATACAAACCGCATCCCATTAAATAGACCCAGTCTCCTCAAATTTTGTATTGGTGGTCACTAACAACAGCATTCCCACGGTCCCGGGTTTAATTTCCAGCTATTAAAGTTTTTTCGATATCTTATTATCTTTAGTCCGTGTGCCGCCGCCTTACAATAGCATCACCCTATTTCTTTTCCGTGGGAGTTGTAAGAGGCAACTGAGGGACTTGAGGGTGTGTATTGCAATTTTAGGCGATGGGCTGACAATCCGTCTCTATGGCGATACACAATTTTCCGAATGACCCTCAAATATTTGTCAGACGTGGCGTAAATGTAATTAAACTTCACGAGAAAGATAAGAGAAGAGACTGCACTTATTTGTAATTATTGTTATAGAGGAGAGGTGCCTCTAAACACAGGATATATTAGCTTAAACAGTCCCTTGCGGGGTAGGCAGAGCATAAATGGCCGTGAAAAACGGTAATTTACGCCACGTCTGACGAAAGTTCGAGGGTCAATCAGATAACTGTGTATCACTATAGTGACAGGTTGTCAGCCCATCGTCTAAAATTGCAATACACACCCTCGAGTCCCCCAGTCGCCTCCCACGACACCCACGGGCAAGAAATGAGGTGATGCTATTCTAAGCCGGCATCACACGGCAAATTAATTGTTAAAGAAATTTTTTTTTTTTTAAATGTTCGTTTTTGCCGCCGTTATTGCTCTGCCTACCCCGCAAGGGATGTGTGTGTATGATCTTTAGTTACCTACAGTACGCATGCGCGGACCGCTGCCATCGGCAGCTCCGCAAGGACCTTCGTCTCATTATCTCAATGTCGCCTCCCACCGTACTATCAGCTGCGTTGAGAGCTTTTACAACAGGTCTACTTATAATAACACTAGCTTTTACCCGCGACTTCGTCCGCGTTAGATAGTTTTTTAAGGCACAGGTACCTACTAAAGTATATATTTATATTCATAGTAAGTATGACAGTAATATTAGAACAGTTCTTATCTCTACTGTTTAAGGATGACTTGCTTGCTTCTTTTGTTAAAGGGACAATTCAAAATTTGCTATCCGGTGTACTGCCCTGAGAGATCAATATTTATAACCATTGAATACAAAGTCAGTACATAACAAAAAAATCCTCGGTAAAAAGTTGCCAATATCCTTTCTCAACTTTCCCATCATACTGAAAAACTTATGTTTTGGAACCATGCCTGTATCTCTAATAGTTTAGCTGGGCTCCTGATGGTACAACTGGTGGTCTACATAAGGTACTCCAGATCCTCAATGTCCTTGTGAAAAGAAGCAGCCCATCATACTAAACAACTTTTGTTTTAGAACCATGCCTGTATCTCTAATAGTTAAGCTTGGCTCCTGATGGTACAACTGGTGGTCTAGGTACTCCAGATCCTCAATGTCCTTGTGAAAAGAAGCAGCCCATCATACTGAACAACTTTTGTTTTGGAGCTATTTCTGTATCTCTAATAGTTTAGGTGGGCTCCTGATGGTACACCTGGTGGTCTACATAAGGTACTCCACATCCTCAATGTCCTTGTGAAAAGAAGCAGCCCATCATACTGAACAACTTTTGTATTAGAACCATGCCTGTATCTCTAATAGTTTAGCTGGGCTCCTGATGGTACACCTGGTGGTCTACATAATTTACTCCAGATCCTCTATGTCCGTGTGAAAAGAAGCAGCCCATCATATTGAACAACTTTTGTATTGGAACTATTTCTGTATCTCTAATAGTTTAGGTGGGCTCCTGATGGTACACCTGGTGGTCTACATAAGGTACTCCAGATCCTCAAAGTTTTTGTGAAAAAAAGCAGCCCATCATACTGAATAACTTTTGTTTTAGAACCTTGCCTGTATCTCTAATAGTTTAGCTGGGCTCCTGATGGTACACCTGGTGGTCAGCATAAGGTACTCCAGATCCCAAACGTCCTTGTGTAAAGAAGCGGCCTATCATACTGAACAACTTTTGTTTTGGAACCATTTCTGTATCTCTAATAGTTTGGGTGGGCTCCTAATGGTACACCTGGTGGTCTACATAAGGTACTCCAGATCCTCAAAGTCCTTGTGAAAAGAAGCGGCCCATCATTATGAATAACTTTTGTTTTAGAACCTTGCCTGTATCTCTAATAGTTTAGCTGGGCTCCTGATGGTACACCTGGTGGTCTACATAAGGTACTCCAGATCCCAAACGTCCTTGTGTAAAGAAGCGGCCTATCATACTGAACAACTTTTGTTTGGAACCATTTCTGTATCTCTAATAGTTTGGGTGGGCTCCTGATGGTTCACTTGGTGGTCTTCATTAGGGACTCCAGATCTTCAATGTCCTTGTGAAAAGATGCAACGCATCATACTGAACAACTTTTGTTTTGAAACCATACCTGTATCTCTAATAGTTTAGCTGGGCTCCTGATGGTACACCTGGTGGTCTACATAAGGTACTCCAGATCCTCAAAGTCCTTGTGAAAAGAAGCGGCCCATCATTATGAACAACTTTTATTTTGGAACCATGCCTATATCTCTAATAGTTTAGCTGGGCTCCTGGTGGTACACCTGGTGGTCTACATAAGGTACTCCAGATCCTCAATGTCCTTGTGAAAAGAAGCGGCCTATCATACTGAACAACTTTTGTTTTAGAACCATGCCTGTATCTCTAATAGTTTAGCTGGGCTCCTGATGGTACACCTGGTGGTCTACATAAGGTACTCCAGATCCTCAATGTCCTTGTGAAAAGAAGCGGCCCATTATACTGAACAACTTTTGTTTTGGAACCATGCCTGTATCTCTAATAGTTTAGCTGGGCTCCTGGTGGTACACCTGGTGGTCTACATCTGTACTCCAGACCCTCGAATGGTGATAAAAAGTAGCCTATGTCCGTTCTCGGTATGTTAGCAATCTCTGTGCCAAGTTTTATGAAGATCGGTTCAGCGGTTTGGCCGTGAAAGCGTAGCAGACAGACAGACAGACAGACAGAGTTACTTTCGCATTTATAATATTAGTGTGGATGCATGCCTGTATTCCTTTTGGGGTAGGCAGAGCGTGAACAGCCCGGAAAATAAAACTTTTTTGCCCTAGACTCTGATATTTAACTCTCAAGGCTTTAAAATCTAATAAAGGGCTAACCCGGAGAAAAAAGAGCTTTTCTAACAGGTCTACTTATTATAACATACACGCCAATATCCCTTTCGGTGTAGGCAGAGCGTCAACGGCCCGGAAAATAACGAGTATATACGCCACGTCTGACTTTTATTTTTGCTGGACTCTGCAATTTTAGCCCCGGGGCTTTAAAATCTACATATTATGACTATTTGAGCTAGGGCTAACCCGGAGAAAAGAGTTTTTCGAACAGGTTTACTTAAATAATAAATAACATACACGCCTATATCCCTGTCGGGGTAGGCAGAGCGTGAACGGCCGGAAAATAACGAGTATTTACACCCCGTCTGACAAATATATGAGGGTCGTACAGAAACTAACGGACACAAAAAATTGTTGGGTCAGTTTTCATATGTTTCAGTCTTTTTTCCATACAATTATGGATACGGTACGTGTACGGATGCGTCTGTCAAATCGTTTGACGCATCCGTAAACACACTGGACCCGTTTTTGTATGGATCGGAATGAACATTTTGACAGACGCATGCGTTAAAAATACGCAGCGATGTACGACAAGTATGATGTTATTTTAATTTAGGTACAAAACTGGTGCGCAGAATAGAGACCATTTAAGACATATTTTAAGACTAATGGGGGGAACAAATGTCGAAAATGGGTCGGAGCCAAAAACACAGAAGGCTAGTTTTTAGTCGTTAATTTAGGGTTAATTTCAACGGGTCGTTAGACAACTTAATGTCCCACACTAAAAGAAGAAATAGGCTAACAAATTATATATAACATAACATTAACAGCCCCAACAGTCCACTGCTGGACATGGGCTTTCGCCTATTGGGGGAATCACCATATTCACCACGCTTGGCAAGCGAATTGGCGACAAAGTGCAAGATATTGCATTCACAGGGAACGCTGCTGCCCATTCCCACACATACACATATATCACGCCTATAATCCCTTGCAGGTTAGGTAGAGTGGCCACAGAAAAACGGACATTTACGCCACGTCAGACAAATGTTTGGGGGTCATATAAAAAATTGTGTATTGCCGTAGCGACAGGTTGTCAGCCCATCGCCTAAAATTGCAATACTAGTCCATTCCCTGGATGAATTAGTCCCTCAGTCACATTTTTACGACATCCACTGGTAGTATTGGGATGATGCTATTCTAAGCCGGCATCACACGGCGGCCGACGGCCATTAAAATGAACCCCATGCAAGTATACTAAATATAGAGATTTTTTTTTACATCTTGTAGGAACAGTTTCTTTTTAAGAGTTGTTGATTATAAAAAAAATTTATGATCAGAATGTTCAATAAGCATACATTGGCACATATACAGAGCGTTAACGGCCGTAAAAAACGGTCGCTATTGCCACGTCTTACAAATATAAAGAACTAGGTTATTACTTACACACCATGTTATTTTACTAACTTAATTGAGATTGTGTAAGTTTGGAAGAAACAGCTGATTCCCGTAACACAGGTTTTTACCTAACTCGGAAATCAGAGTCTGTATGTTGTAATGTAATCTTAATTTTATGAAAAAATAATTTTATTTATTTATTCATTTTATATTCGAAGGCCGTTTTTGAAAAAGCGTGTATCACAGTTGTCAGCCTGTCGCCTAAAATTGTCATACACCTAAAAACATCGAGTCCCTTAGTCGCCTCTTACGACACCCACGTGAAAGAAATGGGGTGATGCTATTTTAAACCCGCATCACACGACCAAAAACAACCTTCTATTAACACAAAATAACTGCATAAAGTATTTTTGCACGGAAAGAACAGCGTGCCAAGAGTTTTGCTCCGAGCAGGATAATTACTGCGTATATTTTTATTATCCTGCACTGCACTCGCTTACCCGCATTGCGCTAAAGTGGAATACATCGATATTCCTTACTTAAATAAGTACGAAAGTAAAAACACTTTATAGCACATTCAAAACACAAATAGAAAACAGGAAAACTTAAACTTATTATGCACAATTGCGGCCTTATCGCTGAATGCGATCTCTACCAGACAACCTTTGGATGGAGGAGAAATCAAAGAGAAGAAGAGAGTAGTGCATAAAATAAAGGTAAGAATAGACAGTTTACATAAATAAATATAATCATACCATACTATAATGCCGTGTGATGCCGGCTTAGAGTAGCGTCACCCCATTTCTTACCCGTGGGTGTCGTAAGAGGCGACTAAGGGACTTGAGGATTACATGTGTATTGCATTCTTAGGCGATGGGCTGACAACCTGTCACTGTGGTGATACACATTTCTGAATGTACCTCAAATATTTATCAGACGTGGCGTAAATGTTCGTTTTTACGTTCGTTTACGCACTGTCTACCCCGCAAAGGATATAGGCGTGATATATGTATGTATGTTCTATCGTACTAATATTATAAATGCGAAAATTTGTATGTTTGTTTGTTTGTTACTTCTTCATGCAAATACTACTAAACCGATTGTAATGTTTGGCACACTATAGAAGGTAACATGGATAAACACATAGGATAGTTTTTCTTGGTGGCATCACCGCGGGTAACAGCTAGTATTTACAATATACTACAATGGATAGTATGAATTGGCTTTTAATGTAGGATAACGAGTTAGTGAACGACTCGGAGAACGCTGGTCTAGGATAACACACAGTCTAACGTGCCTTGCGGCTGTCATTTGCGAAAATATCACAACATCTTTCGGCACGTGTGAAGACTACGGTGAGCCGGTTTTCTATTAAGACAATACAAAATTGTTATAAAATAAAGAAAATTCTGTTAAACCAATTTTTTTTTCTTAACAATGACGGATCATGACGCCATTAAGTGATAATACTATGCTACATTGAATAAAGTTGATTTAACTTTCATTTTCATTTCAACGCTCGGGTTACTCATAAGTCAAACGGGTCATTCGACGACTGTAAGTACCACACGTATGAATGAATTACATTACGTACTTATTTTTGCATCAATTTATAAACAAATTAGGTATATTTATGGACAGAATGCGAAACATTTTCCTGACTACATACATGGTACAATAGGCTATAAAACTAGCTAAGGAAGTGACCTGTGTTTAAGATTGCATTTGCGCCAAGTATGAGTCACCATTCTTTACGAGTCACTGACTGACTTACGGTTACGGTTATTAATATAGGGTTATTTTTTACTCACCCCGGAAATTTTACAGGGTGATTCTACTCTTGATTCTGAACAACTTTTATTATAGGGTCACCTACGAAATTGCGAAAAAATAACAGCTACTCCATAGAAAAATTCATACCTACTCGAACAAAATTTATAAAATGTTTGGATTTTATTTCGCGATTTTGCAGGTGACCCCATAATAAAAGTTGTTCAGAATCATGAGTAGAATCGCCCTGTAAAATTTCCGGGGTGAATAAAAAATAACCCTATATATTATAATTATATTATATTATAATTATATATATATAATTAAATTATATTATACGTGCCGTGTGATGCCGGCTTAGAATAGCATCACCCTATTTCTTTCCTGTGTGAGTCGTAAGAGGCGACTTAGGGACTCGAGGGTGTGTTTTCCAATTTTAGGCGACGGGCTGACAACCTGTCATTATAGCGATACACAATTTTCCGATTGACCCTCAAATATTTGTCAGACGTGGCGTAAATGTCCATTTTTTGCGACCGTTTACGCTCTGCCTACCGCGCATGGGATTATAGGCGTGATATGTGTATGTATGTATGTAAAAAAATATTGGTAAGCTTACTTTTTGCCCACGCCTATTGTCTCTCTGCATAGACTCCTGTAGTTTTTCAGGTCCAGTAGCTTTGGAGATTATCGATTATTGTCTAAGAGCTGAACTACAGTTGACCTTCACCCATCTGTTAAATGGAGGAAAAGTGTTTCATATTGTTGTTGGTATGTTGGACAATATATTGCAAATGGGTTGTACAAAAATCGGGTTAAGAATATCTGTTTTCATTTTTGAATCTACAAATACTCAGCAAGGCTGTAGTGGATTTGGGACCGTATTTACATACATACATAATTATCACGTATATTATTCCTTGCGGGGTAGGCAGAGCATAAATGGCCGTGAAAAACGGTTATTTACGCCACGTCTGACAAAAGTTCGAGGGTCAATCAGATAACTGTGTATCACAATAGTGACAGGTTGTCAGCCTATCGCCTAAAATTGCAATACACCCTCGAGTCCCTTCGTCGCTTCTTACGACACCCACGGGCAAGAAATGGGGTGATGCTATTCTAAGCTGGCATCACACGGGGTAGAAATGGGGTGATGCTATTCTAAGCCGGCATCACACGGGGTATGTTGGACAATATATTGCAAATGGGTTGTACAAAAATCGGGTTCATATTAAAAAAATCTTTTTTCATTTTTGAATCTACAAATAGTCAGCAAGGCTGTAGTGGATTTGGGACCGTATTTACATACATACATATCACGTATATTATTCCTTGCGAGGTAGGCAGAGCGTAAACGGCAGCAAAAACGGCCTTTTACACCACGTCTGACAAATATTTGAGGGTCATTCGGAAAATTGTGTATTGCCATAGTGACAGGTTGTCAGCCCATCGCCTAAAATTGCAATACACACCCTCAAGTCCCTCAGTTGCCTCTTACAACTCCCACGGGAAAGAAATGGGGTGATGCTATTCTAAGCCGTATTTCGGTATTTGAAATGCGTCTCGGTTGTGTTTCAGTTGATATGATGGTGGCAATAGAATGATAGTTCAGTGTCGATGCCATTACAATAACAAAAAATTGGAGAATCGGGGCCCTGGGTAGATATACATACACATATCAGCCTATTGCAGTCCATTGCTGGACGTAGGCCTCCCCCGGGGGACGCCATAGGGCACGATCTCTCGTTTTCGCCATGCAGTCGCTGCTAGCCGCCATTTTTAAGTCATCGTTTCATCTGAAGAGGATTATGTCTATCATAAACATCCCGGGCTTATGACAGGAGGGATAATTTAGCTTCCACATAAATATCGATCGATATGTTCGGTATCGTCGGAGAAGATGACGAGAAAGGCTTGCTTCTTTCCGAAATTGGATTTTTGAAGCCCAAGGCTGGTTACACTAAGGAGGGAAGGCTTTTGCTTTGCAGTGGGATACAGGACGGTCCCTGCGCAACGCAGGTAGACTAGCCAGTGTTCCCCACCGCACCCAAATGGCCACTAAAAACCCGCGAGTAATAGGTCCGATTTATTACGAGCAACTACCAGCAAGTCTAAAGGAAGTTAAGAATGACGAAGCATTTTACTGCCAACTAAAATGTCTTTTACCGTGTGATGCCGGCCTAGAATAGCATCACCCCATTTCTTACTCATGGGTGTCGTTAGAAGCAACTAAGGGACTCGAGGGTGTGTATTGCAATTTTAGGCGATGGGCTGACAACCTGTCACTATAGTGATACACAGCTATCTGATTGACCCTCAAACTTTTGTCAGACGTGGTGTTAATATCCGTTTTACGGCCGTTCACGCTCTGCCTACTCCGTAAGGGATATGGGCGTGATTTATGTATGTATGTATGTATGTAAAATGTCTTTTGCTGGAAAATTAATTTTATGACATTGATGAATTTTTTACCTTTAATTTTAATTGACCACAAGTATTTGTAGTGATATTATGTGTTGATTATACTTTTTCGATTGAATTTATTATTTTTATACACCCTTTGACATTGTTATTTCTTATTGTTGTTAGTTGTTATGTTATTTCATTGACATTTTATTTTTTATTTGACCTTGGCTTGACAATTGTATTTTATTTTGTATACGTTGACATAATTTTAATATTTTATCTACACTCGTCTCATAATGTTCGAATTATGAATTCAAAAACAGATGCATAATGACCTACTTTATGCATTCTGCCTATAAAAACTAGGGTTTACTATAAATTACAGAAGCGTAATGACTTAATGAGAAAACGCTTAATACGATAAAGTTGAGAAATGAAACGAAGTTTTTTTTTCCAATACTCAAATCGCTATCTTCCGCCGCACCTGACAGTTGTTGTTGTACGGTAATTTTTCGGATGTTGTTCAGTTTTTTTAATAGGTTTTTGTTCAGTTGTTGTTGAGATGTTGTTCAGATGTTGTTCAGTTGTTGTTCAGATGTTGATTAGTTGTTGTTCAGATGTTATTCCGATGTTGTTCAGTGTTGTTCAGTTGTTGTGTTCAGTTGTTAAGTTATTTGCTGTTGAGACTCGACATCTAAACAACTGTTAGTAAAGAATCTTCAAAAATTCATATCAAGCCATATTACGTTTTCGTATTGAATTTGACCATGTATCGGGCCTTGCAATCGCTGGTGCGGACGTTTGGAAAAGTGTTCAACTGAGTAATTTTTTTTGAGTGTAGATAAAATAGTGTATGCAACTGCATATAATTAGGCATTAGAATGCTCGTGTCAATCTATTATCACACTCGGCTACGCCTCGTGTGATAAACAGACACTCGCATTCTAATGACCCCCATTATATGACAGTTGCATAAACTACTATTGTTTTATATTCCTAGACGATCATATTATCCTTTGACATTTTTATTTTATATAATATTCTTACTTGTAATAATGAATTTGATAATATGAAATAAATAAATCTAATCTTATCTACAGAAAAAGCTACCTAGCCATTTTTTAAGTAGTAAAAACTTGTCTGTATTGGATTTTTTTGGCGTCTCATTTGCACTAAGTATAAAGGGTGTAGGAGACAGCCCTTCGAATACTGATAGAGAACATTAAGACCCTGAAATTGAACAACTTCTCATGAGAAAATATTTCAAGAAACGTAATTCTTTTTTGACTTCCCATCGTAAATGCAGTCAGCTGAGCTGATTTTGTATGGGAGGTCGATATTTTTTTGTCGTTTCCTGACATGTGTTTCTAGGGTAAAGTTGTACAGTTAAATGGTCTGAATGCAGCCTATCATTTTCAGAGGGCTGTCTCTTACACCCTGTATACATACATACATACATAAATCACGCCTATATCCCTTACGGGGTAGGCAGAGCGTTAACGGCCGTTCAACGGATATTAACACCACGTCTGACAAAAGTTTGAGGGTCAATAAGATAACTGTGTATCACCATAATATATCCCCCAAATCTTTAAACATTAATTTAAAAGTTGGTTAATAGAAAAGGAATTTTATGATTACGCCGACTTCGATAAAGTAGAACTGACATAGTTAACGGACATTCTTATTCAAATTTATTTTATTATTAGAAATAACTATTATTATTTAAACTATTTTAAATATGATTGTTTTCTGACGAATGTTGTAATTGATTATATTTATAGAATGGATACCTACTTTACCTATACCTACTCGTGTAACACTGAGTTACATTGTGTTTGGATTGACCTGTAACTAGATAAGTTATGAATAAATTTTTCATTTTCATTTTCATTTTCATTATCCATAGTGACAGGTTGTCAGCCCGTCGCCTAAAATTGCAATACACACCCTCGAGTCCCTCAGTCGCCTCTTACGACACCCATGGGTAAGAAATGGGGTGATGCTATTCTAAGCTGGCATCACACGGCTTATGAATGCAACTTATCAGTATTCGGAGGGCTGTCTCTTACACCCTTGTCTAATTCCAAGCTAAACTCGCGCAGTGGAAGCGATTTACACAGGTAAATTTCGAGCAAAATACCAGGAGTTCAACTGGAGGCAGACAATGGCTGCGTTACGCAGCGCTAAATAACATACGCTGCACAATATATCAGCGCATACTATGAATCAAACGTGAACCTAAATCTATTTAACCTAATTAACTAAGTTGAGTGAAATTGGCAAATGATGTGTTCCAACCTTTACATAACTCGAGTCGGTAGTAAATACCGTCTGCCGATCTGGCGTTACGCCACACGTATTAGCACTAGATTCTAAGTAAGTACCTCCAAATTATATCACCCCACGAATTCCGCAATTCGTACTAAGGAGTCACAATGATATGGTACAACAAATATGACTAAAGGGAACACACTAAGACATACTAAGACAACTAGGTTTACCACTTACAGTCAACGTGCCGGTCCAAATGCATAAAATACCCAACGGAGAAAGGAAGTTCAGGGAATGGATCAAATGGGGAATTCCGTGGGTACTTACAGGGCTGGGTGGAAAAGATATCGACACCCAGCATTCCACTACAGCCTTGGCGCGTTATTCACTTCAAACCACTCACAGCTTCTGTTCGTATTTCACTTTGATATTAGTCATTACGCGTGACCCAACATGAATTAGGGCCGTACAAAACGCGAGCCGATATGGCCACTTGATGCCTATTCAACGCGACGCTCACGTGGAAGACGTCGAGACATCCAACAATCACTAAGCCTGGTATTCTAGTTTAACCCAGGAGAACCGCAATAATACGATGCATCAACACGCGCGATCTCAAATTGAATCGTCCATTACACGCGGCATCACAAAACTCGTGGCGGGAAATCCGCACAAACACGATACTCGACGTCCGAACGGTTTTCGAGTGACTGACTGCGGTGCAGAAATCACCGCGTGGCGCCGTCAGGCGGTCTGCGCGCACGTCGCCAGTCTCGCCCTGCGAGTGAGAAAGGGACAACACACGCCCAGAGCGACGCGTGCGATCGAGCACCGCGCCGCATTCATAGACCGTCATTAATACCTAACTCACCCCAGCATAACAACGCTAAATATTAAACACCCTGTATACATAATTATATTATAGTAGGTACTTATCATGCATTTAACAGATGGATAAGGGTTCACCCTAGTTCGTCTCCTTTACTATTATTTATGCAAAAGATATTTAGGTCCAAGGGCTGGTAGAACCTTTGCAATATATTTTTTTACTGTGCATATTTCATATGACTTGTGATGCTGGCTTAGAATATCATCACCCCATTTATTTCCCGTGGGTTTCGTAAAAGGCAATGAAGGGACTCGAGGGTGTGTATAACAAATTTAGGCGATGGTCTGATAACCTGTCACTATGACGATACACAGTTTTCCGAATTACCATCGAATTTTTGTCAGACGTCGTGTAAATGTCCCTTTTTAGCGGCCGTTTACGCTCTGCCTACCCCGCAAGGGATAAAGGCGTGATATATATTTATGTGAGTTTTTTTATAGCATATTATACTATTATGTACTTACTAGCTGTTACCCGCGGTTTGCCCGCGTACTCTTAAAAACTATCGTATGTGTTCATCCATGTTACCTTCTATATGTGTGCCAAATTTAATTAGAATCGGTTCAGTAGTTTTTGCGTGAAGAAGTATCAAAGAAACGTACAAACTTTTGCATTTATAATATTAGTAGGATAGGATTATTAGGTTATTATTATGCAAAGATTTGTGATGTGCCGTTTAGAATAGCAGCATTGTAATTTCTCCCGCGGGTGTCTTAAGAGGCGACTAAGGGACTCGAGGGTTCCATGTTTTTTAAAATTTTAGGCGACAGGCGGACAACCTGTCACTGTAGTGATACACGATTTTGAAAGGCCCTCAAAAATTAGTCAGACGTGGCGATAGCGACCGTATTTTGACGGCCGTTAACGCTCTGCCTATCTCGCAAGGGATGTAGGCGCGATATGTGTATGTATTGTAATCATCGCGGAAGACCCACACTTTTGAGAACTACGAAACATTTATCTAGTTTTAAGTTGTTACTAAATACATACATACATATATCACGCCTATAATCCCTTGCGGGGTAGGCAGAGCGTAAATGGCCACAAAAACGGACATTTACGCCACGTCTGACAAATATTTGAAGGACATTCTGAAAATTGTGTATCGCCATAGTGACAGGTTGTCAGCCCATCGCCTAAAATTGCAATACACCCTCGAGTCCCTTCGTCGCTTCTTACGACTCCCACGGGTAAGAAATGGGGCGATGCTATTCTAAGCCGGCATCACACGGCACTAAAATAAATAAGGCAAATAAATAAATACATACACAAATTGTATTATTATGCATTGATTTGTTACGTTACTCGTCTTTTTTTGTTAGAGACTTGTATTATGTCATAAACATTATTTTATTCACCCAACTATGTAATTCAAATCTCCCTGTCATTTGCACGCATACCTATGAACTTAAGGCGTATTTTTGCATCAGTAGAAATCTGCGACAAGTGATCTAACCAGTCATATCGCAGGTTCTACCACACGGATTCATTTACACGAAGGTACCGTTGCGCAATCGTTGGCGTAAATGGCGTTTTCGTGATGATTTCGCCAGTGTCAAGTTTTTAAATTTATTTTATGTGTTAATTTATTATTTATATCTAACTTATTCTTACTTTGTAATGCAAATATGCTTTAAATGAATGCTAATCATTCATATATAAGAACCTATTGCATTCAATAAAGAATTATTCATATATAGAGTGAAATTTCGTTAAGGACCGATACGAAAACTCTAGACGGGTTGATAAGGAACAACTTTCCCTAACATAGGTCAAAATATCAAAATAAATTAATTTAGCCTGCCACACAATTTTGTTCGGTTGGTAAGGGAGAGAATTATTCTTTTCAATTTCCGACCTATGTTCATTGGGGAAAGTTGCTCAGTTTCACGAACTGATTTTTACTATCACGTTTCTGTTGCTACACAAATTGCGCAATACGTGTTTTGGACTCTCCCTCGGCGTAATGCCACATACTTTACTGACGAATTTTACATCACCACAAAACTGAACTTACTTAAATGGCAAAATACGACTTTATAAAAGAGTTGTGGCGCCAGTGGCTCTTCCACCATTAAATAATAATAATAACAATGGCTTTCTTTACAATACAGTCTACTATTTCAAAAAAGCATAAAAGACGCACCTTCTAATTCATGTTTGAAATGGTTGATGACTGAACAATTTTATGACTACAACGATTTTATTAAATTGCAATTATAATTCATGTGCAATGAATTATACTTGTATAGAGATGCAATATTTCAATTATTAATATTTTGTAATGTGGTTTAATGAATTGATGTATAATGAAATGAAGTGTAACAAAATTATCAATAAATGTTATTTTAGCTTATCTTATCTTTCTACAAAGCCTATATTTTATTGCTGCACCAGCGATTCCTGCGGACTCTTTACACAGGTCTACGGCTGCTTGAAGTTGTAAAAAAGGTCATAACTTAACAATAAAAAATACAGCTTTTACGTTGTAAAAAGGCTTGTTTTTGACCCTCCCAAGGAAATCAAATTTCGTAGTAGACCCAGAACTATTAAATTAGACAAATAAGTAACTTTATTTATAATATTTCTTTAAAAGAGATCTAAAAAAGAGTATATTTTTTACAATATTGTATTTTAGAGGCCCGAAAAAGAACAATGTTTTGAAATTTTGGCTAGAAATTCAAATGGGGTATCATATGAAAGCGATTGTTAAGCATGTTATGGAACTCTTGATAGTAGGCGGTTGAAAAACTCTGACACCAAGGTTCATCAGGTCGTTGGAAGACTCGGTGTCCCACACGAAAAGGGACTTTGAAAAGCGAGTCCAACTCCGCTTAGCCGATTTTCTTTTTCGTATTTCGACTCTGACCTCTATATATAAACAGCCACAATATTCAACTGCTGGGCATGGGCCTACCCCAATTGGGGGATATTGCCATACTCACCACGCTTAGTAGGTGGATTGGCGAGCGCAGTGCAAGCGGTTGCATTCTCAGAGAGAGCTGCTGCCCAATCCCTGGATGACTATACCTTAGTTGGTTTTTACAACTCGGATACAAATGGGGTGATGCTATTCTAAGATAACATATATATATTTTTTATGTAGCCTGTTCTGTGTCACTGCTCGGCAAAGGTAATTATTGTTATATTAGGCAAAATAATGCTTTCCTGTCTTATAAAAAAATACGTCGGTACCTATAAGTATAGATTATTACTTGTACGCAACCTGCTAAAGGTCACAAGTGCATAACCTTTAAATATTAATATTATATAACTAAGTTTAATCACTAAACTATAACTTTACAGCGAAAATATCAAAATTGGTTACCTCAACAAAGTTTTTACTTATAAAAATCACCAATTTCCAAAAACGCTCCAAAACTGCAACACACAGAAACACTCACAAAAATCACTAATTAATATTTTTTCAAAACCGTCACTCCTAAAATGGTATCACAATTTGAAATAAAGAACTCGGAAATGGCGCGAAAAGCGGAAAATCTTTTCGTAAGTAAAGTGTTGGCGCGCGGCCGTATTCTGCCAGGCGAGTGTATTCTGCCAGCAACGTTTAGATACTGGCCAGTTGGAATCTTCACACATGCGCAATGAACGCTCATATTTTTAAGTGGCGATATTTTTAGTCGAGCACTACTTTGATTAACACCCGCTATTACGGTTTTGTCATTGTTTCCAAAGTTTTCTTTGGTTGAATACAAAATATGGCGTGTTTCATGTTCATAAGTATCGACCATTAGTTTCATTTTGGGCAATAAATAAGACGAGAGTGGTTCAGTTGTTTTATCGCTAAGTTTTTAAAGAATATGTTCTAAGTGGCATATAAATGCTTGGAGAAAATAGAGTGCCATTAGCATTTATTATTGATACCCCGTACATTACCAACGATTAGTAACATTACCAACCCAAGCCATGACCCAAGTACCTCTATATAATATAGTAATATGTATGTAGTTTAATGTATCTTACTAACCTAAGTTATGAATAAGGACACAAAAAAAAACAAACATGTTTTTTAAAATATTTAGTAACGAAAAAGTACTGTAATAAAGTTTAAAAATACAAAAGGTCAAGCAAGTGTAGTCGTAGTATAGTTTAAACATAATTAAATTACAGAAAATAAATGTTGCCATTAAACAAAAAATTTAGTTTCATCGGTCAATTTAACTGACTGAACCTACTATTTTGTAATAAATAAAATTATATGTAAAATAATAATGAACAATAAAAATCTTCCATTTAAAATTGTTTTTGTAAGATATTAAATTGGATTACGTCGCAGTAAGTAGACATGAAACCAATCTAAAAAAATGATATATTTTCTTTTGGGGTAGGCAGAGTGTAAACGGCCATAAAAACGGACATTTACTCTGACAAACATTTGAGAGTCATTTAGAAAAATATGTATGGCCATAGTGACAGGTTGACAGCTTATTGCCTGAAATTGCAATACAAATGTAAATGTAACAACTTTCGAGTTTGTCGCCTCGTGGAAAGAAATAGGGTGATGCTATCCTAAGCCGACATCACACGGCAAAGTTTCGTTAAGGTTTTAATATTTTCAGTAATTATTTTCGATGCTTTACTTTTTTTATTTGTACTTACTTATTAATTAGTATGTAAAATAGTTTATTAGTATTTGTAGATGTACCTATGCTTTATCCCGCTTACCATACATACTCTTTCTTTTTTCACCCAAAGGTTGCCTGGTAGAAATTGCTACCTCAGTAATAAAGCCACCTAAATTGTACCATTTTTTTATTTTTCTGTATCTGTTTGTTTTGTTGTGTTTTGTACAAATAAAGTATATTGTATGGTGTTGTGTTGTGTTTGTGTTTTGTGTTGTGTTGTGTTGTGTAGTATTGTGTTGTACTGTATTGCATTGCATTGTATTGTATTGTAGATTTGTGACGTGTGATGCCGGCTTAGAGTAACATCACCCGAATTCTACTCATTGGTGTCGTAAAAAGCGACTAAGGGATAAAGCCATCCAGGGAATGGGCAGCAGCGTTCCCTGTGAATACAACATCTTGCTCTGCGCTCGCTAATCCGCCTGCCAAGCGTCGTGAGTACGGCAATACTCCCAAATAGGGGGAGGCCTATGTCCAGCGGTGGAATATTGTAAAAACATACATATATCACGCCATTATCCCTTGCGGGGTAGGCAGAGCGTAAACGGCCGCAAAAAACGGTCACTTACGCCACGTCCTACAAACATTTGAGGGTCATTCAGAAAATTGTGCATCGCCATAGTGACAGGTTGTCAGCCCATCGCCTGAAATTGCAATGCACACCCTCGAGTCCCTTCGTCGCCTTTTACGACACCCACGGGAAAGAAATGGGGTGATGCTATTCTAAGCCGACATCACACGGCATTGTGAAATAGTGTGAAAAAGTGGAATATTGTAGCTGTTAATATAATGTTTAATACATAAATAATAATAATTAGAAGAAATGTAAGCGCCCGCTGGGACTTAAATACAGGACCGTAGAGTACCGTCCCACTGCTTTACCAATGGTCCCAGGTTCAAATCCCGGCGGGCGATAACATTTTTGCAATTAATTATTTACATTTATTTTATTTATTCATTAAACTTTATTGCACAGAAAGTACAAAGGGCAGGCCTAATGCCACGCGGCATTTCCTACCGGCCAACCAAAAGATAAACAGAAAGAGTCAAAGCGGGTGCCCATACAAAAAAAAACGAAATATAATCGCACGTGAAGTTCTCACTACAGGTAGCTATACAATACTTAAGAAGAAATAAACAAAAGTACTTAATAATTTTACATAATAAAACAAAAATATATAAACCTACATAAAATAAATAGGTACATGCATACATAAATAAATAAGATATACCAACAATTTATTTAAAAAAAAAATGTTATCAAATTAAAAATGAAAATGAAATCACTTTATTCAATGTAGGACACGTAGTCACGACATGATGACAATTTTCCAAATGACTCTCAAATATTTGTCAGACGTGGCATGAACGGCCGTTTATGCTTTGCATACTCCACAAGGGATAATAGGCGTGATATGGGTATGATCATACATCCGTCTTTGTAAAAAAAAACTATTTTAATACCACAATTTCTTTTATTATAACAATTTTGTATTGTCTGAATAGAAAACCGACTCGGTTATATTTGCAACTAGATTTCCGCCCAGCGGTTTCTTCCGCTGCTTATCATTTTCCCGTAGTAATAGTGGTTTTCCTGCGGTAAAAAGTGGCCTATGTGTTATTCCAGGTTATATTCTACCTGTGTTCCAAATTGCATCCAAATCGGTCAAGCCGTTTGAGCGTGAAGAGGTAACAAACATACATACATACACACACAAACTCTCAGATTTATAATATTAGTACGGTATTTGGTGTTGGAGTTAAGTTTGGCTTGGCGGTGCGTCGCTGTAACGCTGCCAGCGTTTTGGGACTTTGCCTCGATAATAAATTATGATCGATGAACCGAAGTTATCTATTTATAGTTACTATTTATTTGACTTCTTTTCGTGTAGGACACCGAGTAGACGAGCGACCCCATGAACCTTGGCGACCAAGTTATTCAACCGTCTACTGCTCTTACAAAGTTGTGTAACGAACACCGTCTAAGTGAACATAGAAAGCAACCGGGACCGACCGTGCCCTCCGAAGTATGGAACCATTTTTATTTTTTAACAATCAGGTGAAGTGTCCTAACCAGACTGGAAACAAATGTATCTAGGTTAAGTTGATATGTATTTACCCGTTGGTGAACCTAGTAAATTAAATAAATAAACTCATAATATCAACTTTTTGCGTGCCCCAACGGGATTCGAACCTAGTTTTTAACAATAGATTGCATAACTTACAAATTATTAATTTTTTATATAAAATAAAAAGCACAGTTCGTCAAATAATGGTTCGAAACATTTGTTTCTATTTTGGAATAAGAATTGTTACAATATTGATTATGATACGAAATAACCAATTATTTAAAAATAACAAAAATCATTAATACAGTCGGAATCACTAATCAGAAACTTGAGTAATTATGGGTTTTCTTTTTAAAACTTACCAATTTAGTTATATAGTCTATTCTGTATTTATTGCGTTTATTCAAGTTACCTTTTCTTTCGTGACTATTCTCGCACTGCTCTTTTTTTCAATACTCTCTCCTCCACCCAAAGGTTGTCTGGAATAGATAGCTTGTAGCGATAAGGTCACCTTTGCGCATGTTAGCAATATTTTTTCCTGATAGTTTTGTTTGTTATTTTGTGCAATAAAGTGTTTTTACTTACTTACTTACTATTCATGTTAGCTATCTTCCACATACTGTTGATTTTAAATCATTATTTACGGGACATTACCGCCTGATGCCGGCTTAGAATAGCATCACCCCATTTATTTTTCAAATTTGCGACAAACGCCTAACGGGTTACATGTGTGTTGTAATTTTAGGCGATGGGCTGACAACCGGTCACTATGGTAAAACACAATTTTCTGTATGACCCTCAAATATTTATCAGATATGGCCTGCCGAATTTTTACAGCCGTTTACGCTCTCTCTACTCCTCAAAGGATATAGGCGTGGTTAATATGTATTTACGGGACAACTTACATAACTCAGTGACGGCTAATCCGTCATCGTAGCGAAGACTACGATCGTAGTACACTCGTAGTTATCTCGTAGAACCTTCTGCTACGAGTGTCTATTTTGCTACGGAGTTTGACGTCATTAATGACGTCAACTTGTGTTTTCTGACGTCATTTTATCAATTTTTTTGAGACTTTGAATATTTTATCGCAGGTAGGTTTTAATCCCCATTAAAAAAATCATGGAGAATTGCCACTCTTCTTATGGGTGGGGCACCGAGTCAATAAAAGTAAATCGCATCTAGTAGGCGGGTTTTATTTTTTTAATTTGAAGGTTAACTCCTCGCCTATCCGTGGTACAACGCCTGTACCAGTGATTTATATATAGGTGGTACTACTTGTTGTAAGGTGTCTACTTTCTTCCTAAATGAGTATTTTAGTAGTGTGCATATAAATGCTTAAAATTTAAAATTTGCATGTGTTTAATAATGTGTACAAGCTGTAAAAAAAATATATATATTCTTTATTATCATCAGTCGATGAAATAATCACGTCACTAGTCTAAGTCACACACTAAGGTACACTGAGAGCAAATTTCGGTATGGTATACATTACTAGTAAATTCAATTTATTCTAATGATTACACCCATGAAACAACAAGCAATATACTTATACAGAATCGTGCTGCGCCACATTGGCAAAGTTGAACGTTGAATTGTCAAATAGTGCTGCGATGCAACGATAAAAATTTAGTGTAATTGGATTTAAAAATAAGTTGTTCATATCATTTTTAAAAAGGACACAAAACTGCTTAAATTTTTTGTCTATTGACTCTTTACAATCCTTTTCACGGCTTTCTAGCTAAATTTGTTATTCTGTAACACGCGGTCAAGCGATATAGCAACGTCTGCAGTCACCTTAAGGAATGCAGGAATTATGGAACAATAAAATGATTCAACCTACATTGTCCTAACCAAGCTCTGAGCTTCACAAACTGATTACTAAGTTTGTGTGGCGAATCAAAGTTGGTAAGACGAGCCAGACTTAGCTAGGCCACAACCAAAGGCAGTTTCAAACAACCTGCCTCAGAGCTATAGGGACATTACAGAGGGTGAGTGATGATGAGGCCAGTAGGCTAGGTGACGACTGTGAGGAAAACGGAAGCTACCAGCCTGGACTTGTGACCAGGAGAACGACTGTTCCAACCAGACATGTTTGGAAGTTGTATATATAGCGATCGGCGGAATAACTTCGATACCGCGTTTCAGGACTTGTATGTGGAGCGTATGCGCGCCGCAACAAAGATATACACTTGTTACAGAAATTGAGCCCATGCGCGATAACTTCGTCCATACATACTATGATTCTTTTGACGAATAGGAAACTAAATAAATAAAAAATGAGAAAAGAAAAACTTTAGACGACTTTCAAAGCTAAAATATTTCTTAAGAGTTTCAAGTTTTTCATTTGTTGTGTTATAGTTTAAGATCTATGTAACCAAGTCCAGCATGTAGCACTACGTAGAGACACCGCAATTTTTTTAAAGTAGAAAACTTTTAAAGAAGTAAACTAAAAGAGGTTTTTTATAGGTATTAGATTTTCCCTCCGCGGTTCCACCCGCAGCTGTTTTTTGTTTTCCTGTGGAAGTCGTCTGTTTTTGTTTACCCGCAGTAAAAGTACAAATTTCATCTTAATCAGTCTAGACGTTTAATTGTGAAGAGGTACTGAACATACTCACCCACACACTTTCGGTTTTATAATATTTAGTGATGTTTTTGTGCATTAAATTGCGTTTATTATGTTTTAAACAAAACTTATCGCGACTTGGCTTCATTTGAGTTGTTTCATAGGCTTCCTTCTGAAATATTTTCTTGCTAAGTCTATATAGTACAGAATATTATACAGTTGTATCGGCCCGCCATGCGGTTTCACCCGCTTATACCCATTTTCCGGTGAAAATATTACTTTTTATACATATACAGAGAGTAACAAAGTAGGTGTACCAAGCTGAAAGGAGGTCAAGCTACCTACTCATAAAACTGAACTACTTCCTTGACATAGGTCGAAATATAAAAAAAATTAAACCTCCCATACTTAATTAACAAGCTGATCGGCAAAATTGTAGAGGTATGAGAGGTCTAATAAAAAAAAGGCGACTTATATTTCATGGGGAAAGTTGTTCAGTTTCATGAGTAACATGACCTCTTTTCAGCTTGTTGTACAATTTTTATTTTTCCGTATATAAACCATCCTCTTGAATCACTCTATCTTTGAAAGAACCCGCATCAAAATCCGTTTGGACATAGGGACAGACACGGGAAGCGACTTTATTTTATACTAGGTAGTTACAGTTATTATAAGGATATTTGATAAAATACACATTATATAAATGTAAACGTGATACATATGTCACGCATATATCCCTTGCGGGGCAGACAGAGCGTAAACGACCGTAAGACACGGACATTTACGCCACGTCAAACAAACATTTCTGGGTCATTCAGAAAATTTTATATCGCCATAGTTACAGGTTGTCATCCAATGGCCTAAAATTGCAATATGTACACGTTTAACCATTGAGACACTTAGTCGCCTCTTATGGTAAAGAAATAGGGGTGATGCTATTCTAAGCCGACATCACACGGCAAACATACTAAAACCTTCTATTTTGATTTCGCATTAAAAAACCCGGTCTGCGACAGGTACGTCGACCCTAATTTCCACAATTGCGCAGAATATCAGCGCTTCACCCAAATCAGGCACATACAGGGTGTCCCAGCCAGCGCCGGGTCGTCTGCGGACGTGAGACGGTTACGTCACTACGCGGTTCACTTGTCACGCGCGTGTACAGATGGCACACATAGAACATCTCTAAGGATCACAAGGGTAAATAACCTTACGTAAAAAAACAATTACATATCTCGGTCTTATTACAAAAAAGTTAAACGGCATTATAACGAATAGTATATTTTTTTTCCATATGACTTGACGTTGTCAAAATGCTTAAACCATGTCTTAATATATCCCGGGCAGTAATTTTCGAGCATAACAGGGAGGCCCATGTTCATTAGTGGAATGGTAATATTATGTAATGAGGACTTTTTTGACAGCTGTTTAAAAAATAATAAAGTACAAAAAATCATCGATAGATAGGCGTTAAACATTTAGGGAGCATCTTATTAAGATGTTGTTATTGGAATTCGATTGAAAGTTTGGATATTTGTGGTGCTATTGACGTTTATTTGAGCGTATTTTGATAAAGCTAACAATGAATAACGACTACGGGATTCAAAAAGGAACGCCAGCAAAGTAACAAGTATGAAAAAAGTAATTACTACTAGAACGTTTATTGTATCCTTGCGTGATAAGTTGAGAAACCTTCAGATGTTTAAAGCCATCTATTGGTGCAAGCAAGTTAAACTTTTTAATCTGTTAATGAAGGCCTTATTTAAAGTTTCAATGACTATAGTAGCAAGGTGGTGGTGGTGGTAAATTCTGCAAGTGTCGTTGTATGTGCGGATGAATCTCCACCTTTTCTCAAGGAACAGAGATATCCACAGATACAATACGCGCAACGAACGCAACAAACTGGTAACAATCAGACACCGTCTTGCGAAATCAAATAAGTTAACGCATGTGATGGGGCCGGCGATTTACAACCAGCTACCTATCAACGTCACCGAGGCATCTAGTCTTAGTATTTTTAAACACCAGCTTAAGCGGTGGTTAATCGAGCAAGCGTTCTACTCAGTTGACGAAATGCTTCAACGTAAATAACTGTTGCGATTTCCTAATGTATTAGGAAGTAATTTTTATTTTTATTTTATAATTATTTTGGATATTATGACATACGCCTTTTTATGATTTTTGAAAATGTTATTAATTATTAGTTAAAATGATTTGTACACTGTTATCTATCTAAGATTATTTAATTGAATTTGACATGTAATTTTCTATTACCAAATAAAATAAAATAACATAACATAACATAACAAGGTGGTCATCACACGTGCCAAACGATTATGCGGTGATTGGAAATGAGTTTCATAAAACTGCATTAGAAACAAATAGAATAAGATGGTATACCGCGATACGACTGTCACAGGCCATTTATTTGTTGACTACAAAAAACTGCAACTGTGAACACAATTAATTAACTAACTATTGCAACAACCTTAAAAAAAATTGTTTCGGAAATATGAGAGTGAACCTTCTGTAATCATCTTTGTTTTGTGACAGGTTTGTGTGTGCTAGGTGTGTGCATTAGCGGCACGTGACAAGCTTGTCAATGATGTACCTACAGGAAAACTGTGCGTGTAGTACAAAACGCGGCCGCTGATTGTTTCAGCACCCTGTATACGGTGATTTAGAGGAAATCTGTTAAGGGCCTGCTGTGAACTCGTAAACGTCCCTTTCTTACCAACGGCAAATTCTGTGTGTGAGAACAGAGCGGAAGCGCCATGTTTTGACGATTTTTCACCCTTTTGGTAATTTCTCGCTTAATAAAGTGCACCCGCTTCTTTTTATCTCTCTCTGGCTGGTAGAGAATGTAACGTGGCATTAGGCCCGCTTTATGTACGATGTGCAATAAAGTATCAAATAAATAAATAAAATAAACAAGTAAACAAAAAACTGTACGACCAGAATCTAACATTGCAGTCCACTGGTGGACGTAGGCCTCCCCCAGGGTACGCCATAGGGCACGATCTCTCGTTTTCGCCATCTAGTCGCTACCAGCCGCCTTCTTTAAGTCATCGGTCCATCTGGCCGGAGGTCGTCCAACGCTGCGCTTGCCGAGGCGTGGCTTCCACTCGAGAGACGTACCGTATTCGCTAAAAATTGTCTGAGGGTGATGCTTCGAATAGCATCACCCTCAGTAAAAGGCGACTGAAGGACTCGAGGGTTATATGTGTATTGAAATTTTAGGCGAGTTAGTGACAGCGCTAATTATAGGTAAGTTAAGAGAATTTATATTCCAAATGTAGGCCATTGGATATTCTAAATTATCCGGACACTTTTTATAAACACTTGAAATGGGTAGGTTGTCATGGTGCTGGCATGTACCTACCACATTTTACCGTCAATAAATGCGTATAATATATTTTCCTAATTAGCTCAAACGCCACTTCCAAAGCAATAAAATCACTTAAGCCTGTCATTTTCAGCGTGACAAAATGAAAAACAGGAAATTTATTCATTATCAGTTTATGCGTAAGGGATTCTCTGACGCAACTTGCGCCGCCAACATAATTTATCTAACTTACAACGACAACCACTAGTGAAAAAAAATATTGCCTAAAGAAGCAATTTATTGGGTAACCGAATATTTACATACATACATACACATACACATATCATGCCTATTATCCCATGCGGGGAAGGCAGAGCGTAAACGGCCGCAAAAACGGACATTTACGCCACGTCTGATTTATATTTGAGAGTAATTCGAAAAATTGTGTATAGCCATAGTGACAGGTTGTCAGCCCTTTGCCTACAAGTGCAATACACACCCTCAAGTCCCTTAGTTGCCTCTTACGACTCCTAGGGGAAAGAAATGGGGTGATGTTATTCTAAGCTGGCATCACACGGCAAATATTAAGAATCAATAAAAGCTTGACAAAACTGTGCGCTTTAGTTATTTACGCCGATATTGAGAAACACTTTGAGCATTGAGTCCTTAAACTGCAGCTTTTTAACGAATCCATATTTACGACTTTCTTTTCTTTTCTATCTTTTCTAAACTGTATAAAAATGCCTTACGAATTTATAGTTTTATTATCTGTACGGCTTACAACGGCAAAAAAACATACCGATTACTTAACTGATGAGCTTTATAAAAAACCATTTGTTATCACTTGTTGTCATTATTTTGCTATCTGACATTTCATTAGGTATCGGCTTGGAAGTGCATCATCGGATTCATCGGCTTGAAAGTGCATCATTGTCGAAATTGACAACTCCATACACCTCTAGCAAAATACCTGCAGAATAAATTGTATCGATGTTATTTTATCATGAAGTCTTAATTTTATAAAAATATTATATTATCATCAAGTTACTTAATTTTTTAATTATCCAAGTGGGGCTTCTTGAAGGGTTCCGATGTAAACTGTTTGTGCGGTGCAGTTCAAACAATAACCACCTAACATCGAGTCCTGCGTGCCCTAGCACCTGCACGCAGACGATCGTATGACAGCGTCTGTCAGCGCTGTCATCGTAGCCAAGTTCTGGGCCGCGACGGTGTAGTGTCTGCCATCGACACGCTAAGAAGAAGAAGAATTGACAAAACGCCACTTCTCCCCAAGGAGCCTCTTAAACACGTAAGGTTTTGGCGCAATTTGCTCATTTCCTTTTAATTTTAGCCACCGGGCTCCGTCACCTCCTGTCTTATTTCTACTGTATTATATTCTTACATACATACACAAATCACGCCTATAATCCCTTGCAGGGTAGGCAGGGCGTTAACGGCCGTAATGACCGAACATGTTTGACAAACGTTTGAGGAAAATTGTGTACTTTTGAAATCCCTGAAAGATTGTACAGTCATAATATATCCCTGTATAATATGTATAACTCAAAAACTAAATTACTTTTGATTTTTATTTTAAGTACGTTTAGGACTACTCTAACTTAATCCATCAAAATATGTTAAGTCATTTTTAAGATGTAATCTCTCAAGTGTTTTTAATTTTCTTCTATATTTTCTTGTTACATTTTGAGTTTCAGCTTACAGGCATTTTAGTAAACATGTTTGTTTGTATGTGTGTGTAGGTGCGTCGCGCGCGGTATTTCGTTTCTTGTCTGTTTTTCTTAAGCTTGGAAAATATTGCCACAGGTTACATTAAGCGGTAGATAAATCCCCTTGCACTCAAAATTAAAAATGAAATAACTTTATTCAATGTAGGATTGTATTATCACCACTTATTGACGCCATGATCCATCATTGTAAAAAAATATCCATCTTTCTTTTTATAACAATTTTGTATTGTCCTAATAGAAAACCGGCTCGGGCGGGATAAAAAAACGCGCACTGCGCTCGTCAATGCCATGCAACGCCTGTCAAACGTGGTCCGTATAGAAAACAGGACCCCCGATCAGAGGAGTCCCTTGTCCAGCAGTGGACTGTTGTGGCTGTTGAAGAAGATCAAAGACACCGGCACCTGTCGGTGCCGTATGCTCAATCCAACCAATAAGGAAAATAGGTAAGTATAACAGTACCACACAGTAATTACTTTCTTTCAATTTGCTTCTTCTTCTTCTCCTTTTCTTGTGGGACACCGAGTTGACGAACGACCCAATGAACCTTGGTGTCAGAGTCAACCACCTACTAATACTAGTAGGCCTCTGAAATAATTGAGTAACGACCGCCGTCTGAGTTATCATAGACAGCAACCAGGACCTACTTTAAGTGTCCTTCGAAGCACAAAATCGGGTCGTTGGACGATTCGGTGTCCCACACGATAAGAGATAGAAAGCACGAAGTAATCTTATTTTCAGATAATCAGGTAGTTCAGCCTCCAATGTCCTAACCAAACTTGAATGATAAATAGGTGATCTTTCTAGCGGGTGTCGTAAGAGGCAACTAAGGGACTCGAGGGTTTCACGTGTTAATTTTAGGCGACAGGCTAACAACCTATCACTATAATGACACACGATTTTTCTAAAACGGCAATAAAATATTTGTCAGATGTGGCAATAGCGACCGTAATTTTTCGGCCGTTAACGCTCTGCTAACTCCGCAAGGGATAAAAGCGCAATATAAATATCAAGTTCGTGAGTGTCTCCCTATAGGAATCGAACTTGTATCGTTCCGAGACCAACAGTGAGACCGCTAGGCCATGTAGACATTCTTTTCTGCTACAAAAAAACGGCTCGTTCCAAATTGCGCTATTTGTGAAAGCTCTATCACTAATACTGCTATCTTCAGTACACTGTGGCATGAATCCAGGGCCGTAGTTGCAAGTTGCAGCCGAGACACCCCAGTGCCGGATTTAGACTCTAAATGTTGCTTTGTGATGTATTCTAAAGACGGTAGCGGTACAGTTCACTAACACAAGTGTTTCCCGTATTTAATAACTTCCTTACACGTTTCTCATACACACATACAGGGTGTAAGGGACACCCCTTCGAATACTTTTAGGTGCATTCAGACCATAAAAGCGAACAAAATCCCAAAAAAAAATTTTAGGAAATGTAAAAAAAAACCTATGCAGTCAGCTGATTGTGATTTTGTATGGACATTTTACGTTAAAGTATCTGCGAAAAAATTATACGCGTGGAAATTGAGTGCGCCTCTGTGATTCAATACCTTTTAGAAATGTCATAGCAACCTATGTAATAAAGGGTAGCTTAGTGGTTTTTCCTGTTCAGGAGGACCGGTTAATTATAGGCATGTAAATAACACGATTTGAAAATCATGACTTCAATTTGAAATAAATATCGTTTTCAGATGGTGGTGGCGTAAAGTTACATGCCGTGTGATTAACCTGGGCAGCCCATTATTTTTATTTTTTCATCACGCCCGAGGCGTTTTTCTTTTAGGATATTACAAAATTGTTATTAAAAAAAACTTTCTTGATTCTTGATTCTTGATTCTTGAAAAATGTGTGATATAAATTGATTAAATAATATAAAATTGTATGATACAATTTTACAATGACGGATCATGACGTCAATAAGTGATAATACCTATGATAATACTATCCTACATTGAATAATAGTAGTTTATGCAACTGTCGTATAATGGGGGTCATGAGAATGCGAGTGTCTGTTTATCACACGAGGCGCAGCCGAGTGTGATAATAGATTGACACGAGCATTCTAATGCCTAATTATATGCAGTTGCTTACACTATTTTATCTACACTCTAAAAGATTAACCCAGTTAAACACTTTTCCAACCGTCCGCACCGGCGATTGCAAGGCCCGATACATAGTCAAATTCAATACGAGAACGTAATAAGGCTTGATATGAATTTTCGAAAATTATTTACTAACAGTTGTTTACATGTCGAGTCTCAACAACAAATATCTAAACAACTGAACAACAACTGAACAACAACTGAACAACACTGAACAACATCGGAATACCAACTGAACAACATCTAAACAACTGCTCAACATCTTAATAACATCGGTACAACAACTAAACAACATCTGAACAACAACTGAACAACTTCTCAACAACAACAGAACAAAAACCGAAAAACATCCAAAAAATTACCGTACAACAACAACTGTCAGGTGCGGCGGAAGATGGCGATTTGAGTATTGGCAAAAAAAAACTTCGTTTCATTTCTCAACTTTATCGTAGTTAGAGTTTTCTCATTAAGTCATTACGCTTCTGTAATTTATAGTAAACCCTAGTTTTTATAGGCAGAATGCATAAAGTAGGTCATTATGCAACTGTTTTCGAATTCATAATTCGAACATTATGAGACGAGTGTAGATAATAGTAGTTTATGCAACTGTCGTATAATGGGGGTCATTAGAATGCGAGTGCCTGTTTATCACACGAGGCGCAGCCGAGTGTGATAATAGTTTGACACGAGCATTCTAATGCCTAATTATAGCAGTTGCATACACTATTTTATCTACACTCTCCAAAAAAAAACTCAGTAACACTTTTCTAAAGGTACGCACCGGCCATTGCAAGGCCCGATACAAGGACAAATTCAATACGAGAACGTAATATGGCTTGATATGAATTTTTGAAAAATCTATACTTTAGCAGTTGTTTAGATGTGGAGTCTTAACAATAACTTAACTAAACAACTGAACAACATCTGAACAACAACTGAACAACACCTGAACAACATCGAAACAACAACTGAACAACATCTGTACAACAACTGAACAACATCTGAACAACATCGGAATAACATCTGAACAACAACTAATCAACATCTGAACAACAACAGAACAAAAACCTATTAAAACAACTGAACAACATCCGAAAAATTACCGTACAACAACAACTGTCAGGTGCGGCGGAAGATAGCGATTTGAGTATTGGAAAAAAAAACTTCGTTTCATTTCTCAACTTTATCGTATTAAGAGTTTTCTCATTAAGTCATTACGCTTCTGTAATTTATAGTAAACCCTAGTTTTTATAGGCAGAATGCATAAAGTAGGTCATTATGCATCTGTTTTCGAATTCATAATTCGAACATTATGAGACGAGTGTATATAAAGAATTTTAATTTCAATCTAATACTGATTAGTTCACTATTTGATCACGCGTATTATTTTTCCGCACAGACTGTAATGGCCGTAAAAATACGATCGCTATCGCTACGTTTGACAAATATTTAGGGCCGTTTCAGAAAAACCATATATCACAATAGTGACAGGTTGTTGCCTTAAATTGAAATAAACATGAAACCCTCGAGCCCTTTTGTCGCCTTTTACGACACCCACGGGAAAAAAATGGGTTGACAATATTTTAAGCTGGCAACCTTAGATCATCACGGTCTTACGTCCCGAAGCTGGCAACACACAGCAAACATTGGATTTTTGATGATATTAGACCATTTCGTAGATAAATCAATAAATACATTATTAATTGCAAAATGTTGAACGCCGTGTGATACTAGCTTACAATTAACATCACCCCATTTATTTCCCGCGGGTATCGTAACGTAAGAGGCGACAAATGGGAGTCAAGGCATTACAAATAGCTGGTAGAAATAGCTACCTAGCTATAAGGCCGCCTACATTGTACTCTTTCTTTTCTATCTGTATGTCCATGTCTTGTTTTGTGCAATAAAGTATATTTATATAATGTTATGTCACAATTTTAGATGACAGTTTGACAACCTGTATAGTGAGAGTGATTTTTCTAAAACAGCTATCAAATATTTGTCAGACGTGGCAATAGCTACCCGACCTTTTGTTTACGGCCGCTAACGCTCTGCCTACCCCGCAAGGGATAAAGGCGTGAATATATTTCTACAAGAAGAAACAAAAAGGGTATAACAAGCTTAAAAGATGTCAAGATTCTCATGACACTTAACAACTTTCGCATGAAACATGGGTCGAAATATGTAAAGCAATATACCTATTGGACCTCCAAATACAAAATTGCCGATTAGCTGGTTTATTTACTATGGGAACTCCAATTTATTTTTTAATATTTCGACCCATAGTCCATAGGGAAAGTTGATTTCATGAGTAGGTACTATAGTAACTCCATTTTTTTTATATATTTCGACCCACGTTCCACGGGGAAAGTTGTTCAGTTTCATACAAACCTTGTCCTCCTTTCGGTTTATTATACACCATTTGTTACTCCCTGTATAACCACTTTTCCTTCGACCAGTCCAAAGCTACTCGCTACTATATTAGTATACAGCGTGCTCTACTTTCACACTCGTCCGCTCACTTGAAACACCCTGTGTGTGGGGCTTTCAGACCACACAGAATTAGGCTTCCGAGATTTCAGTCGAGGTTTTATTGTTTCAGGATAAATTGCTTTATACACCTATTGTATTGCAGTTTTAGGCGATGGGCTGATAACCTGTCACTGTGGCGATGCACAATTTTCCGAATGACCCTTAAATGTTTGTCGGAAGTGGCGTGAATGTTCGTTTTTTGCGGCCGTTTGCGCTCTGCCTACCCCGCCAGGGATTAAAGGCGTGATATGTGTGTGTGTGTGTGTGTATCTTTTCAATCTTATTTGTATGTTAAAAACCTTAAGTATTATTAGATCACAAACACAAACACATATCACGCCTATTGCGGGGTAGGCAGAGCGTAAACAGCCGCAAAAAAACGGACATTTACGCCACGTCTGACATATATTTGAGGGTCATTCAGATAGTTGTGTATCGCAATAGTGATAGGTTGTCAGCCCATCGCCTAGCATTGCAATACACACCCTCGAGTCCCTTAATCGCCTCTTACGACTCCCATGGGAAATAAATGGGGTGATGCTATTCTAAGCCGGCATCACACGGCAAATTAGATCATTCTTATTATAATGACTGCGGAAGAGTGGATCCTCCTGGCACAGGCATTGTTATACTTAAAAGGATCCTATACCTAGCTTTTAAAGAATACTGTAAAAATGTTTTGGCGTTTCCTGAAATATTTGTTCCCATTTCGTATAAACATATAAACATAATGATACGGAACAATGTATGTTGTTGTTTTTATTTTGAAACATTAAAATATGGCATCTGTGAAAATTCAAAACGCTAACTATCGCAATTATGAGATATGACACATGAAAAGACAGCAAAATCTCAGTAATAGGGTCCCATTTTCACCCAGACATTGGATGTGGAATCCTAAAAATAACACGCATGAAGCGTTTAAAAGTGTCAAGGCCGCTCAATTTGACATCTGCACAAAACACAAGTGCATAGCATAAACATGTGCTATTAACACATCGGCTGCTCACTAAGCACTTGCCTGCTCGTGTATCATTGCGAGTTGTGGCCACAACAACGTACTGAGCACGGAACGTACAGATGGCTCGCTCGCTACTTAGCGGCCATTTTGATTACGCACACATACACACATACACATGATGCGGCTTAGGTGGTTTCAAAAGCTTTTAATGAAATAAACGGTGTGAGTAGGTATCTACACATATACACATATCACAGCTTTATCCTTTGCGAGGAAGGCTAATTTTGGTAATCTGTGGTTAATGGAGTTGGTAACGTAACTATCTACTTATAGCTTATTTAAACTTAGTTAAGCATGAATTTGTTATGTAACTGTTAATTAACCCAAATAAAGTGAAAAAAAGTACAATACAAGCGCTATCACCACGACAAGGACCGTTTCAGAATAATCGTGTTTCTGTATATGTGAGTGACTAAGTTTCTATCATATCTTTAAGAAGAAATTATAATTTTTGGACCAACTAGACAGGTTTAATGCAGTTTTTTCTATCTAACATTTCTCGGCTTTTTTTTGTACGTCATACCAGATTGCGTTGTGCTAAGTTGAACTTTTGACATGAAAGAAACTTTTTCAGATCTTATTCCTATGCACCGTAGACGTATTTGTAAGAGAATACGATCGCAATTTCCTTTCATCTGACAGACGCATGGGTTACGGTGCGTTAAAAATACGGCGACGGACGAGAACTGGGTGAACCGCCATAGGAGCACAAAATTAAGTTGTTCGTTACGATAAAAGCCAGAGTGAGCTTTCTGTAAATTTTTAGTACTTGACTGTGGCGTTAGCCTCGATTTCTGTCAGGAAATCTGTCGTAATTATCACATCAACTGCTCATAACCACAACTCGACTGTTTACAGGAATATTGTTTTATACAGTATGCTCTGTATTGTGCCAATACGTTCTTTATTAAATTGAAGATATATTAAACCACGGGGGAGGTTGGTCCAAAGTATAATCTTTTTAAAGGTAAGAATTATGTTACGTTCACACAATGCCTCTTTGGGCGGTTAAATAGTAAGAGAAGTGGGCAGCGCGAGCGTGTATACAGACAGAGCCCCGAACCTCTTATTTTTAGCCATTGTAATGCCATAGAATATCAATTGACATTATAATGCCACTGTGATCTTCTTTACTTCAAACTGTTATTAGAATACGAAATTACCAAACCTGTCCTACCGACAGGCCATTGACGCGAGTCAAAGGAACAGCAACACAAGCGCGAGTGGAATGTATTGCTATCTCACTCACTCCAATTGCTGCGAGAAAAGTATAAAGACAGTGTGTGAATATTCACCCGCGTTGATACTTAGTACATACCGCTGTAGTATTTTGGGCATTATTCGCGGCAGCGGCAGGAGCAGGCGCAGTAGCATGGTGTGAACGCAGCATAATACAAACATAGTAAATTGTCTAGTGGCCCGCTTATCCATTTCACCCGCTGTGATCCATTATCCCGTAGAAATAAGGGGCTATTTGAAAACTTGCAAAATTTTGTATCGCAAACAGGATTTTAACCAGCGAATTTCGCCATTACCTGCTAGCGGCGACGCCTGTTCCAACTGTGCTACCATGGCTCGTCCAATGCCCGCCAATTTTGCAAGTGTATCTTAATGCAAATAGCGTGTGCCTTTCCGCTGTAAAAACTCTAGAACTTTAGTTCGAGATTTTGTATTTAATCTACAATATATCAATCGGTTTTACATACGTTCTTTGACTCGGTATCTCACACAAGAAAATAAATACAGAGTTTATTTAGTTGGTAACACCTGCATAATAAGGCCTCTTTTTGCAGGTGTTTTAAAAAGAAAAAAGGAATAAAAATAATCGATAGATGGCGTTTAACATCTGGGAGACATATTTACTATAGTTAGATTCTTATTATTTTAGTTTGAAACTCCGAATCGTCTAACGACCCAATCAACGTCATTGATATTTTATTAAAAAATTATGATTAAAATTAACTTTATCCAATGTACAAATTAATTTCTATAACATAGTTTTCATTTTTTATAACAATTTTGTATCATCCCAATAGAAAACCATCTCGGGCGGGATAAAAAAATATAAATAAATGTAACTTTACGCCATTACCATTCGAAAACGTAACTGGTTTTAAATTTAAGTTAAGATTTTCACTGCGTTTATAAACCGTATAAGATTGAAGTTTGATTGAAAGTTGGTAAATAATATTTGCGGTATTTAGCTAGCAATGAATAAGGCCTTCGGGTCCAAAGAAAGTAGGTACGCTAGCAAGGGTACGAGGAAGATAACAGTTCACTACTACTATGACACTAATTTAAGGTATTACCTTGCGTGACTGGTTGAGAATACCTATATGTTTAACGCCATCTATTGGCAGAAGCGTAACTTCATTAATCTGTAAAAAAAGACCATGTTCTGGTGAGGGATATGATAAATGTCAAAATCGTATGTATGTTTGTATCAACCACAATGTTTGTACTCAGACACGGTAAATATGTACTCATCCTGTAACAATGCCATTATGTTTAGGTGTAGGGCAGTTTAGGGCCTAGAAAGATTGTTAATTTAGAGTAGGAGCACTTCTGGGCAGGTTTTTTGGGGGGTTTTTCCTGTTCAGGGGGTCCGGTTAATTATACGCATGTTAATAACACGCTTTGGAAATCTTGACTAAAATTTGAAACAAATGTCGTTTACAAATGGTGGTGGCGTAAAGTTACGTGCTGTGTGATTAACCTGGCCAGCCCCGAGGCAGTGCCTTTATTTTTATTTTTATTTTTTTATCCCGCCCGAGCCGGTTTTCTATTAGGACAATACAAAATTGTTATAAAAAGAAGAAGATTGCGTTATGCAAATTTCTTTTTTTTACAATGACCGATCATGACGTCAATAAGTGATAATGCTATCCTACATTGAATAAAGTTATTTCATTTTCATTTTCATTTTCATTTTATGACGTCACAAGTGGTCTGCAACCGGAGCGATGTTATTAAAGATGGCGTCTGGGACATTCAGCATCTCGTTACCCAGTTGTAACTATTTGTTAAGGGCGTCTTAGTGTGAAAAATGTCGAATCGACCTATTTTTGGTTGAGTTTTTAAGCATCATATATTATTTTATTTGAAACAGAAAAAATATATGTTGTTGTTTATGAACAGTTCTTGATTATTTAATGGACAAAAACACGATTTCTATAACTTTCCTCGATCATAAAAAAATGCAAAGATACGTAATTTTATGACAATTTTTCAAGTATTACTCAAAGATTAGTTACACTAAGAATTTTTAAAATATGCCAAAATGTAGGAAATTACAAGATGTAAATAAAATAATGGATAGATTTTTTAAATTGTTTTTTGGGATTTTTTGAAACCCCATTATTCCCATTATATAACCAAAGGACGCGCGCGCTGCGCTTCAGACGCCCGCCGGGCATCATCGGAGCAGGACCTATGCCATTTTTTCGACCACGGCGTTCCGCAACCTGCTTTTTTCATCTTGTCGCGTAATATTAATAAGATATGAATTTTCTGTCCTCAAATGGGTTGGCTGGAAGAGATCTCTTCTTAAGAGATAAGCTCACCTTTGCTACTAAGTTTTAAATAAGTCTTGTATATTTTTTGACTGTAAATATTTTGTGAATGTGTAAATATTTCGTTAATTTATTGTAAATAAACGTGTACATAGTCTGTAAATAGGTAAAAATGGGAAATAAAAATAAATACAAGAGGGTACCTATATGTCAAAAGCGGAAAGACAGGCAAACAATATCGTAAGTATCTGAACATAATTCTAACCAATTTTTGACCTACCAAAGTGACTACCTACTATGAAGTATAGGTATCAATTTTAGTGAATAGGTAAGTAGACAAAGAATTGTATAGCTGATCTGGGTAACTAAACCAGAAGCAGTTTTAGGTTGAACAACAACAGACAGTAAAATTAAATAGTATTGCAACCACAGTATCTAACATTGTACCTATCATTTGATCTAGTGTCATTTTATTTATTAAGTAGTTCATAAACTGTTGCCATGTTAAAAGTAAACATCATAATACATACACAGTAAAAATGAAACCAGTGGTGCAACCACAGTTCAAATCATACGAAGACAATGTACGATTTTACATATTGTAATTTTATTATTTATTAGTGAGCCATGCTATAAGTAATTATCAAGTACATACACAGTAAAACAAAATCAGTAGTGCAACCACTGAATTTGTTTGTAATGTAATATTATATTTAATTAGCCTGTAAATATTGTACCGATAACCTTAGCCTTCTAATCCTTGCAGTGCTTCAATACCAAGAGACAAAAGTATTAACATGCAAACAAATTACTAGGTACTGAAAAGTAAGTATAATTTAGTGAAACAGAAAAGGCAAGCCTGTTCAAGATTAGTGTACTTTTTGATAAAAACGTTCCAGGACTTCAAGCCGTCATGACGATGACCAACTCTCTCTGCAAGTTCTGGAGTCACATACATCTCCAAAACAACATAGTCAAACATATCGCAAACTGCGAGGTTGTCCAATCCTATGTTTATCTGGGAGCGCTGATTTCCAACAACGGCGGTTGCATAGACGAGGTAAAAAGACGTATGGCGATAACTAGATCCACAATGAGCAAGCTTCATAAGGTTTGGAAAAATCGCAATATCACGAAAGCCACCAAAACACGACTCGTGAGAGCACTCATATTCTCCGTGTTCCTCTATGCTGCGGAGACGTGGACTTTGCGGGAAATTGAAAAGAAGAGGATAGACGCACTGGAAATGTGGTGCTGGAGAGGAATGCTTAGAATATCATCGACAGCATTCCCCACCAATGACTCCATTCTCAAGGAACTTGGCATCAAGCAACGCCTCTCCTACATCGTGCAAGCTCGCATCCTTACATTCTTTGGACACGTCGCCCGACGCGGGGACATATCTATCGAGCGGCTCGTGGTCCAGGGGAAGGTCGAGGGTGCGCGCTCTCGAGGAAGATCAGACGGACCAAATTAAAGCCGCTACACAAGAAGGTTCCGTGACTGAGTGCACCAGAAAAGCAGCCATCCGTGAGGAATGGCGACGGATTGTAAAGCGTGCCACCAACCCGGATTGACGACCACGTCCGTTCTGTTAAGAGTGTATTGACGAAGAAGAAGACATCTCCACGCCAATCAACTCTCCAGTCTAATGAGTAAGTTACGAAAATTAAATGTTTTATTGTTCAGCTAATAAACGGTTGTTCCTTAATAGGACTTTGAAAGCATTGATGATATTTTTCATATTTATATTATATAGATTTCCACTTACTTATACATACATTTTTACTGTAGTTCTATACAGCAGCCTCACCATGTAGCTATTACCCATATCCCAAGCAGAAAAGGCAGATTCAGATAGAAATACGTAAGTTTTAGAACTAAAAGTGGAAATGACGATTCTTAATGTTATTTAAATACTGCTCTGTGTGAATATTGATGTTCCAAACATGTTTCAGAGCTTCAAGCATATGTGATGATCAACCCTCATTGCAAGTTATGGACTCCCATACATTTCCACTTCAATCAACTTCTAAATACACACACACACACACACACACATATCACGCCTATAATCCCTTGCGGGGTAGGCAGAGCGTAAACAGCCGCAAAAAACGGCCATTTACACCACGTCTGACAATTTTTTGAGGGTTATTCGGAATATTGTGTATCGCTATAGTGACAGGTTGTCAGCCTATCGCCTAAAATTGCAATACACACCCTCGAGTCCCTTAGTCGCCTCTTACGACTCCCACGGGAAAGATATGGGGTGATGCTATTCTAAGCCGGCATCACACGGCAAAGCCGGCATCACACGGCATTCTCTAAACTTCTAAATCTCATAAGTAAGTTACGAAAATTCATTCATCGGCCTATTACAGTCCACTGCTGGACGTAAACTTCCCCCTCGGTACGCCATAAGGCACGATCTCCCGTTTTCGCCATTCAGTCGTTACCAGCCGCCTTTTTTTAAGTCATCGGTCCATCTGGATTCTGGCCGGAGGGCGTCCAACGTTACGCTTGCCAAGGCGTGGCCTCCACTCATGAACCCGCTTACTCCACCGTCCGTCGGTTCTACGACAAATGTGGCAAGCCCACTCCCACTTCAACTTGCTTCACTTCCAGAAAATGTTCGTCACTGATCTTTTTTGCGGATAAGGCAGGTGATGATGATGAAGGTGAGGTGATGACTGGTAGGACACATTGATCGAACACCATGGTCTTGAGGCATTGTGGCAAAGATGATTCTAGAATATGACGCAGCTTCCCAAATGCCGCCCAGCCAAGCTGCACTCTTCTGGTGCTTTCAACCTCAAAGTTGTCTCTACCCAACTGCAACGTTTGCCCAAAGTACACATACTTCAACAACTTTAAAGGCTACACCTTCGACGGAGACTGGCTTGGGGATGATTTGTTGAGTGAATTTGACTTTTGTCTTGTCCAAGTTCATCCCGAGTCTGTCACGTCTCGAGGCTGCCTTAAGACTGGATAGCATTTTTGCACACACTCTTCACACACTTTATATATAAAATTAGTACGTATACTAAGGATTATTTGTCATTGTCCTTCGATTTTAATTTTTTCGATGATTATTAGTGACTAATGAAAAATTTCAGATGTACCGACGGTGATGAAATTGAGAATATATCCCCTGCTAGTAGAAGCGGAAACCAAGGAAGACGAATTTCAAACTGTTACGAGACGCCGCCGACTTGTTGACATCCACCATATTTTAAATGAATTACAGGACAAAGCTCATCATAATGAGTTATTCAACTGCACATTACATAATACTAACATCATATTTAAATAATATTACTATTATTAATAAGTACTTATATAATTCAATAATTAAAAATTTATAATATAAAAACACATCTTCACTGTTTAATTTTATCAATCCTACAATTGTACTAACATATTTTTCCTAAGTAAATTACGTAAACAATAAAATTATATCTATATCTTGGGGAGTTATTGACCTACTGCCATAGTTTTGTATACTGTAACGCGCGCACTCGCTGTGGAAGCTGCGCTTGCCGCCCGGTCCGTACCGCAGGGTCAAGTGAGTTCACCGCAGACTAGCTCGCGCGATCTTTTCGACGCGACGGGCGGACGGCCGTAAATGCCTACTTTTCAGCACTAAGCTGCCCTTAATGCGAAAATGGATATATACAGTCGGTTGTAGCACATAAGGTACCAGGCGTACTCCAAAATAACTGAATATTTTTTATCCCCAGTTATACATAATAACAATATAAACTAATCTCATAAAATAACTCATAATCTACTAATATATATTACATACATACACATCACATATCACGTCTATGATCCCTTGCGGGGTAGGCAGAGCATAAACGGCCGCATAAAACGGACATTTACGCTACGTCTGACAAACATTTGAGGGTTATCCGGAAAATTGTGTATCGCTATAGTGACAGGTTGTCAGCCCATCGCCTAAAATTACAATACACACCCTCGAGTCCCTTAGTCGCCTCATACGACTCCCACGGGCAAGAAATGGGGTGATGCTATTCTAAGCCGGCATCACACGGTACTCAATACATATTCATGTCAATACATATTCATGTCAAGAAAAAAATATTACTAGGGACAAAAATCATTTAGTTAATTTGGAGTTCCCGTACCTTATGTGCTACAACCGACTCTACTTGTGTGAGGACTACTACAGTGAAACCTGGTTAACTGAGACCTGGATAAGTGAGAAACTCCTATTACTGATACTATCAACCAGACTCCTGCATCGAATTACCTCTATAACTGAGAATTAATAACCTCATTATCTGATATTTGTATTTGATATTTTTCCATAGTTACCACCATAACTGATACAAAGAACTTAAAAGCCTCTGTAATTGAGAAAATTATTCATATTTTCCAGCTTTTATACATCCGTCTTTGTCTTTTAGTAGAAGTTTTAGTTTTATATTAGTCGTTGACCTTTATAAATGAGACATTATTATTAAGACCTCTATAAGTGAGATTTTCAATACACGATTTCGTTAATTACCATGAAAGTTATTTGGTACTTTAAATTATAAATGCTGCCTGCCCTGGATTCATCCCTTAGTCAATTTTTACGAAAACCACGGGAAGATATGGGGTGATGCTATTCTAAGCCGGCACCACACGGCCTCATCGAACGTGTTTGCACTAATCAAAATAAATCTGAACTCTATCCTAATTTTGAGTACCTAGGCACGGATGCATTACACCGTGTAATGCCGGCTTAGAATAGCATTACCCCGAGGGTGTCGTAAGAGGCGAATAAGGGACTCGAGGGTTTTATGTGTGTTACAATGTTAGGCTACAGGCTGAAAACATGTCACCACATAGTGATACCGATTTTGTCAGACGTGGCGATAGCGACCGTATTTTACGGCTGTTAACGCTCTGCAAACCCTGCAAGGGATAAAGGCGTGTCATGTGTAGGTATGTATGTATGCAGGCACTGACTGTTCGCCAAAAAGACGTAGATAGTAGTTTTTAAAAATATGGGTTGGTGTTTATCATTTTGTCAGAGTCAAGGACATTGCAGCCTTCCGAGCTGTTGAATATGATTCCGTGCTTCGGAGGGCACGTTGAACCGCCGTCCCAGTTGCTGTCTTTGATAATTAATGGTGGTAGTTACACCACTTCGGACGCCTTTAAGAATTTGAACACCAATATTGTTCAGGTTGTTCGTCAACTCAGCATCCCACATGATATAGTGATTCATGTCATTTTTTGACTAAAGCAGATAGATCTAATAAGCAATATTAGATTTGACATCCTTAAAATTAGTAATGCAAACTAAATTACCATTAATAATCAGAAATAATTCGATAAACTACGCGACGCAAGAAAATTTCATGTTCATTAATTGTGTCGAGAGTTTAAGAGGCTAGTTAGCTGAGAAATTACAATAGGGCCGTTCTAACAAGTCCTATTTGACTGTAATCAGGTTTTATCGGGCTGTTTGTTGACTGAATGGTGGTTAGGGTCAAGGCACACCTGCTTATATTTCTGTTACTTTCGTGATAGAAACACAATTTTCTTAAAAAAGGCCCTCAAATATTTGTTTGATGTGGCGATCATATCATACCGTGTTACCCCGCATGTGATAAAGTCGTGAACACAATTTTGTATTATCCTAATAGAAACTGACTGGAGCGGGATAAATGAATAAAAATGGGGTGGTATGGGATCTACCTCCTAGCGGTCCACCCCGGGCAACGGCAACACAGGCTTGCCTGTGGATAAGTCCGGCTGAACGATCCCACGTGCGCGGTGGAAGGCTCCGTAAGGGGCCGCCTGGCTCGCGACCACCATCCCACCGAAGTCTAGCGCCAAGTTGCTTGCTGCGTTCCGTCAGTGTGTGGGTGTGCCAGTGCCTTAACAGGCTTTTTCTGGGTGAGTTCGCTCCATCTTAGACTCTGTCTCTGTTCTATGACCCAGACTAGAGTCAAGAGCAAACCCATCATTAAAATAAAATAAAATAGAGGCACTGCCTCGGGGCTGGCGAGGTTGATCACGGCATGTAACTTTACGCCACCATCACCAATGCCGTATTATCAAACTACAGCCTAAAATTTTTACAAGTGAAATTCGATGTTAATTGCGAAGTTGGTTAGCCATTATGATACCAGGAATATTAACCGGCTACGCAATTTACCTACTAAGAATTTTACCTGTAGACTTGTAGCCTGCAGTTTCATAACATAAGGCCAAGTAATCGACATTTGTTTAAAATTTAAGTTATGATTTTCAAAAGGTGTTATTCACATGCGTATAATTAACCATACTGGACCCCCTGAACAGGAAAACCACTCAAAAACCCCCAGAAGTTTGCACAGAAACCTGTTGAGAATCAACACTTAGATATAAGTAAATAATAAATAAATATCCTGGACAATTCACAAAGTACCAAACTAAGCAAAGCTTGTACTATGGGAACTAGGAATTACATATACAAGGTGTAAAAAAATAAGCTGAGAATATTTTTAGTGGTAAACCAGTTCGTGAAACTGAGCAACTTTCCCCAAGGAACATAGGTCGGAAAATGAAAATTTTTTTTGGCTCTCCCATACTTAGTGTGTTACCCGGCCGGGTTAATTTGTATGGGAGGCCCAATATTTTTTTTCATATTTCGACCTTTGTTCCTTGGAGAAAGTTGTTCAGTTTCACGTACTGAATCACCCCTTAAAATATTCTCAGCAAATTTTTTTACACCATGTATACTTATACTTATACATATATATATATATTAGCAGTAACGGTCCACTGCTGGACATAGGCCTCTCCCTATTGGGGGCCATTGCCATACTCACGTTCGGCAAGCGAAATGGCGAGCGCAGTGTAAGACGTGTATTCACAAGGAACACTGCTGCTCTGGATAATTATCTTTTAGTCGCTCTTGTAGAACCGTGCGATGCCGGCTGAGAATAGCATCAACCCATTCCTTTCCCGTGGGTGTCGTATGAGGCGACTAAGGGACTCGAGGCTTACATGTGTTTCGCAATTTTAGGCGATGACAACCTGTCACTATAGTGATACATCATTACCTGAATGACCCTCAAATGTTTGTTAGACGTGGCGTAGGTGACCTTTTTTTCGGCTGTTTACGCTCAGCCTACCCCGCAAGGGATATAGGCGTGCGTTATATATGTATGTATGTACGAGTAGAATTGGGGTGATGCTATTCTAAGCCGTCACCACACGGCAAACTCAGATAAAGAAGAATAAAATGCTTAAAGGAAAATATTACCAACACGTTCCCAAGTTTCTAAAAACGAAAGGTTAAAATAACGAAGTCAAGTAAGTAATTGAATCTCGGACGTTTACGTTTCGTGGCAGCAAACGTCGTCACGTACAAATAAATACGTTACGGTTTTCCTCACGTTAAATCTTGTCTTTTCAATAATTTTTCCTGACGTTCTTTTTTGTTAAATATTACGTGTTTCACTGACTTTAAGAAAGGAGGTTGTCTAGACAATTATGTGGATCGTGACAGCAACCAGGCAAATTACAAATTTTGACAGCCGCAATTCGCTGCGTGACGGATGTGTCGCCATAATAATCGGATTTACTAGTTTACGAGGTTAAGTAAACTCGTAACGTCATAAAACTGGATCCAGAAAACCGCCACAACCTCATACGGTGCTGCGAGAACCCAACGTTAGAGTTAAGTTTCTAAACGTGTCCTCCGAAACACGAAGTCAGTAATCGCAATAAGACTGCCTTCTAATCACGTGTTAAGGTGATAAAAAGTTACCTGGAAACCCACGTACAAAGAACCCCGCACAAAATGTTTGAAGAATTCTACTTCTCTTAAGCATAATAAGTCTAATAGCTTATAGTTAGAAATTAAACTTTCAATCGGCTGACATAAAAGAAAGGTAGACGAAGCGCCGTGAACAAACTGTTGAAGCCAAAAAAACTTATCACGTGATGTGAGTCACACAAACATACACATATCACGCGTCCATCGCTTGCGGGGTAGACAGAGCGCCATTGGCTGCAAAATACGGTTGCCATTACCAAGTCCGACAAATATCCGAGGGCCATCACCATAGTGACAAGATGACAGCCTGTCGCCTAAAATTGTAATACATATGAAGCCCTTGAGTCCACATCTGTGGGATAGGAATGGGGAGATGCTATTCTTAGCCGGCATCATACGGACTACGTTGATGTGAGGCAGTACAATATTTTTGGTAGAAAAATAATAGTTTTTCGGCCGTTTATGCTCTGCCTACCGTGCAAGGCATTTTTTTTATTCAAATTTTGTTATTTTTTCTGTGGTAGGTACTATTATTTATTCTGTACTTCTGTTACTCTTTCACAAGTTCGATAATGGTTGAGTAAACTGTTTCATTCAACTGTTCTTCACAAGTTAAATAATTGTTGAACAGCTATTTTATTCAAAGTTCAATTCAATTGGCATTTTCCGATTCTTATTATTGGCAGTTCTAATAATAAAATTATCATCTAGAAATGTAGGCGGGAAGAGGTATTAGTTATTTTATTTTAGTAGCAGAACAAGTAAGACTTTTATCTTAAAAGACTTAAAAATAGAATCAATACCTACAAGCAATAAGTAAAGTAAAGAAAAAGTAAAAAGTCTTTATTACACACAAATACAGGATATTTGAAAAAATAACAGTAAATCTTAATCTAAAGTTCGCAAAGGCGGTCTTATCGCTGAAAGCGATCTCTTCCAGACAACCTTTGGGTAGAGGAAACTGGTAAAGAAAACAGAGCAGTGCATTAGAATTATAGAATTAAAATTAAAGCTATACATAGATAATATAAATATAATAATTCTTACATACTATTGTTTTTAAGTATATTAAATATAAAGATAAATAAATACACGTACAATGTACATATACACCTTCTTATATAAATATATACACATTCATACACTTTATGGACACATAGACAAATTAGAGGATATCATTTCATTCAATACAGTGTAGTATAGAAATGACTGTGCAAACTTTAGACGTGATTCTGAACAACTTTAATTGGTATAAAAAATTTGGTCCTCCCTTACAAAATTACTTGAGTAGCAAAAATTTGTGTATGCTCGGACCAAATACTTTTTCATATTTCGAAAAAATGGTACTTAGAAAAGTTGTTTAGTTTCCCGTTTAGAATAGGAACGCCGTCAAAGTTTGTACAGTAGTTTCCCTAACACACTGTATACTTACAGAGCGAGAGAGAGCTTCCTTCCTTTTCATGTGGTACACCGAGTCAATGAACGACCCTATAAACCCTGGTGTCAGAGTTTTTAAACCGCCAATAATGCCGATAGTATTTTTTTTTTTTTTTTTTGTTGTGGACCCTACGATTTTTAGCCCCGGGGCTGTTAATCTACACCTGACTGTATGGTGGGGAGCAGGAGCTCACCCGGAAAAGCTTGTGGTTGTTCAAACAACCAGCTCAATCGCGCCCTTGGGGTGGTGTAAATTCTCACCTTATTTCTAAGGGAGAGTTTGCTCTTTTTGTTCAACATCGGATGTAATCTGCCCAAAACGAACGCGACGCGGTCGCGGACTCTCATAATGTGCCGATAGTAATGTATCTAGCAAAGCATTTTGTTGTTGTGATGTGTGTGTGTGTGTGTGGGTTTGCGCTGAAATCACGTCACTAAAGTTTTTTTAAGATCTACAAAGATTTGTTTTACGGACGCTTACACTCTGCCTAACCCACAAGGGCTACGGGCGCGATATACATATTCTAAGTAATTTCAATCAAATTTTCAGCTTTTCTAGCCTCCATTAATAAATTCACTTGCAACAAGAGAACATAATCTTGCAATTAACGGAATTTGGTTGTTAATTGGGGCGCGTATTTTGATTCTTGTCACGGCAACCGGATTCATATTATTTCGGTCTCAATGTGCAACATTAGCGAAACTAGCGCCGTGACCAGTGAAAAAAAAACACTGCATTTTGTAACCCCAACGTCAAAATGTTAAACTAATGGCGTTCAAAAATACAACGCGGCTATTTTGAAATATTTTATACTTGTATTTAGAAGTGTCAAATGGGACACATTTAGTATGAACCATATTTGAGATTAATTAATAAATTGAATAAGAATTCAAGTATAAGTTATGTAAGCCGAATTTGCCAAAAGTGATCGATTCCGTGTGATGCCGGCTTAGAATAGCATCACCCCAGTACTACCCGTGGGTGTCGTAAAAAGAAAGAGAATGGGCAGCAGCGTTCCCTGTGAAAGCATTATCTCGCACTGCGCTCGCTAATCCGCTTGCCAAGCGTGGTGAGTATGGCAATGCCCACCCTTGTCCAGCAGTGGACTGTTGTAGTTGTTCATGTAATGTATAAAAAATTGGGAATTCATTTATGAGTTATGTGAGCCGAGATTGCTAAAAGTGACCACTTTTGGCAAACATAACAAAAGCGCACAGATTTTAACACACTTTTATCAATTGTTAATAATATTTATTGTATATGATTCGGATTCGTCATGAATAACTCGTTCAGTCAGACAATATTTTTTACTAGATGCATTGCGATATGCCGTGTGACAGGCTGACAACTTGTCACTATGGTGATAAGGTAATCGATTTTTCTAAAACGGCCCTGAAATATTTGTCAGACGTGGCGATAGCAACCGTATTTAACCCCGCAAGGGATAAAGGCGTCATGTGTGTAAGTATGGGTTGTTCTTTGAGAGCCGATTAAGGGACTCGAGGGATGTGTATTGCAATTTTAGGCGATGTGCTGACAACCTGTCACTATAGCCATACACAGTTATCTAGTTGACCCTCAAGCTTTTGTCAGACGTGGTGTTAATATCCGTTTTACGGCCGTTAACACTCTGCCTACCCCGTAAGGGATATAGGCGTATGTATGTAAGGGTAAGGGTTGTTCTTTACATCCTTTATCAAAACATACTTAGTTTGAAAGAATGTTGTCATTCGAGGCTAATTATTTTCTTTTAAATTATTCTTAACAACAAAATGCTATGCTAGATTCATTACTATTGGCATTATTATTATTTTCTAGATTTTTCCAGAGTTTTTTCCGACAGTACCCGTTGGTCCGTTTACACAAATTAAATAAATGATTTTTCGACTGTCTGCGCGGCGCTAGTTTCGCTCAAGTTGCCTCATAATTTATATTCCGTGGTGGGCTGAGCCTCCAATTGTTCATAATTTTCATGAATTATACAAAGGAATTGACAAGATTCTCGGGTGAATAGCCAGCATTGGAGCTGAATAGAAGCCAATTTCTAAACAAAAATAACATTTAGCAATGGAATTATAGAATTATAACAGACTTAGTTAGTACTATTTGATATATTGTTAAGTTTCAAAAAGTAACATACTTACATAATTAAACATATATCACGCTTTTATCCCTTGTGGGGTAGGCAGATCGTTAACGGCCTCAAAAACGGACATTTACGCCACGTGTGACAAACATTCGAGGGTCATTCGGAAAACTGTGTACCGCCATAGTGACATGTTGTCAGCCCATCCCCTTAAATTGCAATACACACCCTCGAGTCCCTTAGTCGCCTTTTACGACACCCACGCGCAAGAAATGGGGTGATGCTATTCTAAGCCGGCATCACACGGCATCAAAAAGTAACACTATCTCAATTTCAATGAAAACTTTACTTTGTCGCGTGATAGAAGCTTGAATAGCATCACCGCATTTCTTTACTGTGAGTGTCGGAAGAGGCGACTAAGGTGCATGTGTATTGCAATTTTAGGCGATGAGCTAACAACCTGTCACTATGGTCATACACAATTTTCTGAATGACTCTCTAATGTAAGTTAGACATGGCAAATGTCCGCTCTGCCTACACCACAAGGGATATTGACGTGATATATGTATGTATTTATTTTGTATTTGTAGTCTTCTTCTTTTCGTATGAACCACTAAGTCGACTAATGACCCTATGTCCTGGTGTCAGACTTCTCAAGCCTTTCACATAGTGTTGTGAAGCGACTGTCTGGTAAATAGATAATCAATCACCGGGGTCGACGGCTCAACGTACCCTCCGTAGCACAGATCCATCTTTCTTCGTTATTTCTAAGATCTTTAAAACTAACAGGAGCAAATATTCCTACCCGTTTAAGGAATAAAGCTATACTAAGTGGTTTTGTTTATAAACTGTATGAAAAACCAGTTTCAGTTGATCTCTGGATCGCTCATTTTTGAAAAATTAAGAGCTAGCCATAACATCCATGCTCAAGTTCCTTAGTCGCCTTTTTAAGTTTATAAGTTTTGCTCACTGATAATGCCAGCCGTACCGTACTAGAAAGGGTTTTAGGTTGATAAGCTGCCTATTGTACCTTGCTACTAATAGTTCACAATGGAGTAGTATTTACGGGCACGTCATGACGTCATAATATATGACGAAATATTGCTAAAGTTTTGTCCTAAACTTTGCCTCCCTAAGGAAGGAGGTAGCTCTATTCTACATTAACGTAGCTCTAAGGTACAATCGACACAACTTCAATCGATTGACGAGCGTTATGTGTTTATGTGAGGACATGATAGCATGTATAGCATGACGTCAATAAGTGATTATTACCTACTACCCCACATTGAATAAACTTATCTTCACTTAATTTCCTGACAGATTAACATCACATGCATTCGGCAGTACTCACCTTAAATTATCTTTTTAGGCTTCAGTACTTCAAAAGAAAAAAAACTGAACCTTTATGGGATCACTTTGTTGTCTGTCCGTCCGTCTGTCAAGACCTTTTATATCAGGAACACATAGACATATTGAGTTTTAATTAAAGCCATGTATATAGGTCTACGGCCGCTTGTAGTTCAATAAACACTTAAATTAAAAACTCAAAAGTATAATTTAATCTTCAATGACAACACAAAATTATGCTAAAAATAATTTTATCTATAATATGGTGCTATGAAAGGCAACCAAAACATAAATTATCTAACATCTGTAGCTTAGTTACGAAGAAGTAAAGTAGAGCAAACAGAACGGTGTTCCAAAGTTACGAATTCAAGTTATTCAAGTTACATCAGATTTGAAGGAGGTACCCTGTCAGAACGAAAGCCACAATCTGCCCGGCCAGTATGATATGAAACTACAGGCTACAATTCTGCAGGTAAATTCTTAGTACATTGCGTACCCGGTTTATATTCTTCGTATCATAATGGCTAACCGACTACGCAATGAACATCAAATTTCACCTGTAAGATTGTGGGCAGTAGTTCGCTAATATCGGTCACAGGAATCCAACCCGATCAATCGATTGACCAATTGACAGTCTCCGGGTTGGTTCAAAATCGTATTCTTCACGCTATGTCCTCGGGAACCCTCGGGTACCCACTTCTCTTTCGTTCCGTCATGAATTATGTAGCAAAGACTGAATAACGTACAGCCTTTTAAAATGCGAACCCGTCTAATGAAAACCGTTAGAATTGTTAATCCTGGGATAAGAAAAAGTCACCCATTCGTTAACTAGACTGAAATGTTACCTACCTGAAATGAAAAATTAACTTTATTCAATGTTGCATAGTATTATCACTTATTGACGTCATGATCCGTCATTGTAAAAAAAAAGAATTTCGTATAAAACACAATTTTCTTCTTTTAATAACAACTTTGTATTGTACCTACATACAGATATCACGCCTATAATCCCTTGCGGGTTAAGCAGAGCGCCAACAGCCGCGAAAAACGGACTTTTACGCCACGTCTGACAAATATTTGAGGGTCATTCGGAAAATTGTGTATCGCCATAGTGACAGGTTGTCAGCCCATCGCATAAAATTGAAATACACACCCTCGAGTCCCTTAGTCGCCTCTTACGACTCCCAAGGGAAAGAAATGGGGTGATGCTGTTCTAAGCCGGCATACTTGTATTGTCTTGATAGAAAACCGGCTGAATCAGAATAAAGCATAGTAAATTAAAAACACGACTGTTTCCTGAGATAAAGCCTAGCCTATGACACTCGGGTTAATGTAAGGATTCTTCCGATACAATTCCCATTCGAATCTGTTCAGTGGTTAACGAGTTGCAGCAAAATCTATCTACATAGGTACATGAACTCTAAAAACATAATACTCCTTTTTAGGTAGTCGTGTAAAAATAAAGGAAATGCCTCGGGGCTGACCAGGTAAATCACACGGCATGTAACTTTACGCCACCCCCACCAGCAAAATACTTTTAAAAAAAAAACTGATTTTCACACTCTATGTACTGAAAGACCAGTTACCAAAATATTTAAAATTTGTGCATCTGGTACTTTCCGCTAGTATGTTCCAATTCCAACCCTTTATAGCTCTTCTTATATTTTTTGTATTTTTATACCACAGACCAAAAAACTCGCGCGAGTGACAGCACATGACGCTTCGGTACTCTGTGATTTAAACAACTTCAAGTTTGTATAAAATTAATAACAAATATCACAAAAAAGTTTACGTACAAAACTTAGAACCGTGTTCCAAAAATGCGACTATTAAATCCATCCTTTCCGCTCTCGAAGCGTGGATGGGTGACCGGTGGCGCATTGCCAACACGTCATTTTGCAAAACATATAAAACCTACTTCACTGTGGAGACAAACTTAATAAATTCAATTCAATTCAAAGTCTTTATTTCAAGTAGTTACAGCTCATTTGGGTAAAACTAACTAAAATTAATATATGGAAATAATAAAGGCGGTTTTAATGAAACTATCCTTGACTTTGTAACTAAGATAGGCGATTCTTAAAATAGTTGATATAAAGAATCATCGCAATTGGTTTGAGTATTTATTGTAGTTGGTAGAAACAAACATACATAAGTGCTTACTGAATTAAATGCATAATTAATGACTTAATTTACCAAGTAGGTAAAATAATGTGAATTGTGATGTCGGTTTAAAATAGCATCACTCTATTATAACCTGTGGCTGTCATAAAAAACGATTGAGGGATAAATTCATCCAAGGAATGGGCAGAAGCGTTCCCCGTGAAAGTAATATCTTGCACTGCGCTCGCCAATCCACTTGCCAAGCGTGGTGAGTACGGAAATAAGGGGAGGCCCATGTCCAACAGTGGACTGTTGTATTTAACACGTCTTGTATAACCCCATTTCTTCCCCGTGGAAGTCGTAGGAGGCGACTGAGGGACTTGAGGGTGTGTATTGCAATTTTAGGCGATGGACTGACAACCTGTCACTATGGCGATACATAATTTTCCGAATGACCCTCAAATAATTGTCAAACGTGGCGAAAATGACCGTTTTTGCGGCCGTTTACGCTCTGCCTACCCCGCTAGGGACTATAGGTGTGATATATGTGTGTGTGTGTGTGTGTTGTATAAATAAAGTAAACACAATCATAGAGTCTATAGAAGAAGGAGACGGTAGAATTGTTAACCATCTTTCCCAAGTCGGTAAATAATAATCCCCGTTCTACTTGAGTAAACGGCACTTGTTAAAACTTGCGCCGTTATCTGGTTTATAGGTGTTGTTTCCAGTTTGGTCAACTTACCTATACCCGCTAGCTGTTGTAAATCTTAAGACAAAAGCTTTACAGGGTGTAAGGGACAGCCCTCCGAATACTTATAGGATGTATTCAGACCATGATTATAGATCAACTTTCCCCTAGAAACGTATTATTATGTTAGACAACGGCAAAAAATCACCCTCCCATACAATATCACGATCAGCTGATTGCCTTTATTACACAAAATAAATAAAAAACGTTTCCTGAAATATGCTTAGGGGAAAGACGGCTGATGTGGCGCAGTGGTAGTGCGACTGCTTGCGCCGCAAAGGTTCCGGGTTTGATTCTCGGTGGGGTACTCACAAAGTTGATATTCTTCACTTTGTGAATTTGTTCCCAGTCTGGTTAGGATATTGAAGGCTTAACCACCTGATTGTCCGTACCTAAGAAAGATGGTTCCGTGCTTCGCAGGGCACGTAAAGCTATGCTATCGGTCCCGGTTGCTAACTATGATAACTTAGACGGCGGTCGTTACACAACAAAGATATGTCAGAGGCCTACTCTACACCAGAAAAACTCTGACACCAGGGTTCATAGGGTCGTTGGACGACTCAGTGTCCCACACGAAAAAGAAGAAGAAGAAGAAGGGGAAAGTTGTTCAGTTTCATGGTCTGAATGGAGCCTATCAGTATCGGAGGGCTGTCCATAGTCTCCATTACACCCTGTATAGAAGGATCGCAACAATACCGCATAATATTCCTGTTTTCGACAGCCAGCAAATGAATGACAGCCTGTGACAACCGCACGGCGTCGCGGCATCGTGTGCCATGATCTAATATAGAATGTTTCTTTGCAATTTCATTAATTAAAAGAACCACGAGAACTAACTAAATGGGTTGGTTAATATGAGGCTGATTACAAATTAAATGAAATAAAATTTATTTTCATAACATTTTGGGCAAGACAACAAATATATATTTTTTTAAATTCTTTACAAAATCTGCCACATTAATTAATGTTACGATTAAAAATATATATTTTTGTGATATTTTACCCTTGTGATGCCGACTTAGAATAGCATCACCCCATTTCTTTCCCGCGGGTGTCGTAACAAGCGACTAAGGGACTCGAGGGTGTGTATTGCAATTGTAGGCGATGGGTTGACAACCTGTCGCTGTCACTATGGCGACACACAATTTTCGGAATGACCCTCAAATGTTTGTCAGACGTGGCGTAAATTACCGATTTATGCTCTGCCTACCCCGCAAGGAATTATAAGCGTGATATATAAAGAAAGGTCAGGTCAAGAGTACCCTAAACCGACGAGCATGTATGAACAGATTGATGCATGTTGAAGAAGCGAAAGAGGTATGTCAGGATCGTAGCAAGTAGAAAGATGTAGTCTCTGCCTACCCCTATGGGAAAGAGGCGTGATTTTATGTATGTATGTATGTATATATGTATGTATGTATGTATTTTTAATTATTTCATGAGCAATTTTTTTTTAAATGCTTATTGAGTTGTCAAACTTAAACGCTGGCCAAAGAAGCTGCCAGCTCTTCGGTCCCCGGTAGTCTCATTGAAGCGCGCTGACACTGCGTAAATAATTTTATTTGCCCTTTTTGACAATTTAATAATTTGAAATTAATGAAATACGACACATGTCATTATTCTACAAAAAAAAACAACTTCTTTTTAACTTACATGATGGGTAAAGGTGGCCACACAAATGGAATAGTAGTATTGTAGTAGTTTTAATTCTCGATAATCTTTTCTTGAACTACAATTTTAAACTATCTTTACACTTCTTTTTTCATATTACAACCTGGGAAAAGTTGTTCAGTTTCACGGATAAAATTCTACCTCCAAAAATATTTTCACTGAATTGAATAGTAGCTTATATAATCACAAGGGGAAAACCATTAGCTACCAGATGGGTAGGAGAATCGAAAATTAGTGTAAAAAGTATGGTAGGAGGTCTGTGCTGGCAGGTAAGTTGAGGCACAAAAAACTCGTCTACTTTAAAAACTTGCGCCTTCAGTCCAATTTAATACAAACTGAAATAAACGAAAATATTCGTACAAAAGCTAAAAAGGTTATGCCTTTAATGACCTATACATTAACATACGTACATTGACAGCCACAACAGTCCAATGCTGGACATGGGCCTCCCTCTATTTGGGGGGGTTTTGCCATACTCACCACGCTTGGCAGGCGGTTACAATCACAGGGAACGCTGTTGCCCATTCCCTAGACAAATTTATACTTTAGTCGTTTTTTACGACACCCACGGGAAGAATTGGAGTGATTCTCTAAGAATTATCCCAGCTGTACCTACCCAATTTCATATACATGGTGTAAAAAAATTTGCTGAGAATATTTTAAGGGGTGAACCAGTACTTGAAACTGAACAACTTTCCCCAAGGAACATAGGTCGAAATATGAAAAAAAAATTGGCCCTCCCATACAAATTATCTCGGCCGGGTAACACACTAAGTATGGGAGGGTCAAATTATTTTTTTAAAATACCGTCCTATGTTCCTTGGGGAAAGTTGTTCAGTTTCATGAACTGGTTCACCCCTTAAAATATTCTCAGCAAATTTTTTTACACCATGTATGTTCACTTTATGAGATCTCACTGCCCAAGGTCTGCTGGAAGAGATTTCGTTTTAGAAATAAGTAGACCTGTTGTGAATTGTTTCATATATGTATGTGTCCTATGTTTTTATTGTGTGCAATAAATGGTTTGATAATACAATTGTCTTCATTTTGTTTGAAGGTGAGTCCTTCAAATTATTTGTTCCTCTGCAAAATTTTTTTGTTCTGTGGTTACCTATAAAAAAACATCGTATGTTGCGCCCTCAAGGCCCACGCACAAACCAGATACGCTATCTCACATTACAAGCATTAGATACCCTATTTGTCCCAATTTTCCAACAAACAGTCGGCCCAAGATATCAAATCACCAAAACATTGAGTCTTTCACTAATAAGACCCACTGCCGATCAGACCCAGTGGGGCCAATGGGAACTTTTCTATTTTTGTGTTCTAATTTTATTTGAATACCAAATTTTAAAACACTAACCGTGTCAGGCATACAATTTTTGAAAACTTGCAAAATTTTCTAGCACGGGCAGTATTTGAACCTGCGACTTTCGTCATTACTAGTGACGATGCCTGATCCATCTGGGCTACCGCAGCTCGTTCCTTGCCCGCCAATTCGCAAGTGTATTTTAATGCCAGTAACCCGTGGCATGGCTTCATCTACCGGGTTAGTTTTGCAACTAATACCCGGCGACTAATTCTATCTTTACAGATTGAATGTAGTCTAGGGGATGAAAACCTATATCGCGATAAATTGAATACCAAATTTTAACAACACTTCCCGTGTTAAACGTCTAATTTTATTCATCATTTCTATCCAGATGGTGTTATATTAATCTGAAAATTTGAATCAAAAAGAACTACAATTGACCTTTACCCTTTTAGGTTAACAAGGTATTCCAACCGAAGTCGAGATTTAAAAACAGCTGCAATTACATGTCAGTATCTATTTACAACCAAAGTCCAAATAATATAAAAGAACTTCCATTTAACAAATCTAAAAATGACTTCATATAATCTGTTACTAGAGAGGAGGTTTTATAGAGGTGGTATAAGAAATATTTAGATTTTAATTTTGTTAGTTTGTAATTGTGTGTTTTTTTATGACATGTACGTAAATGATAATTAATTTTTATTGCATAGGTACTTGGGGTAAGTTGTTCCAAATCACCAGCCCGTCATGAGTTTTCTCTATCAGTCACTAGTAACATTTCACCCTATATAAAAAATTTGTATTGTCTAGATAGAAAACCGGCTCGGGCGGGACAAAAAAAAATAAAAATCTTTTTTGTGGTGTCCCATTGGGTCTAATCGGCAGTGGGTCCTATCAGCGAACGACACATCACCGAAAACACTCAAGTCCAAACATGCGGCTGTAAACAGAGACCCTTGCCATGCTAATATAGACTTTGACTCGAGCAAATAAGGTCCAATAATGTAGGCGTGCAGACTTCCACTCGAGGCACGCCACATTTTCTTCTAAGTAATCAAGTTTGAGTCTACTTGTTAAGGCGACGTTAGTGCTCTTGATGTTTTTTGTGTTTCTTACTGAAGTTACTTACTGTTTTATGCAATAAACAGCTATGAAGATATTTTTAGGGCCCCGTAATCAAAGGGTCAAAACGGGAACCCTTTTTTTAAGACTTCGTGGTGTGTCTATCTGTCCATCTGTCACTAGACTGTATATCATAAACCGTGATACCTAGATAAAGAGTTAAAATTTTCGCAAATGCTGTATTTCTGTTGACGCTATAACAAAAACTATTAAATAAAATAAAAAAAAAGGAAGACATAGAGATTTAATTATTCAAAGGCATCTTACGAAGGAATCATTATTATTTGGTTAGGTTCACCCCCGGATGCTTCCATTTTCCAATCGAAATGATAGGATTTCTCACGGTAAGAGGGTACTATGCTACTCTTGTAGAAACAGATTTATCAAAAATAATGTATGTATGTAGTGCAGACAGAGCAGATACGTGACACAATGGATTTTCCCATAGAAAAAGATATTATTCCGCGGTAAAATGTAACATATGTCACTCTCCAGCGTGTCAAATTAAAACGCAACAAAAAATAATAACAAACGAGCAGTCATAAAACCACTTATACACTACCACTACCTGTCCTATTTATAATATTGCTATGAATGTTAGGGTATGGATTTAATTTTTTACCATGGAGATCTTACAACAGATGACGCTAGATATGCGCCAGCCCTTAGTCAACTAATTTATTCAAAAATACTGTGGCGGTGCGCATGCGGTCCACATACAAGTCCTGAAACGCGGTATCGAAGTTATTCCGCCGATCGCTATATATACAACTTCCAAGCATGTCCGGTTGGAACAGTCGCTCCCCTGGTCACAACTCCCGACCAGGCGGATAGCTACCCGCCTCCTCACAGTCGTCACTCGGCCTACTGGCCTCATCATCTCTCCTCCAAAAATACTTACTAAAATTGCACTACCTACTTCTAGCCTAGGGTTCAACGCTGCTCTGAACATGTAGGTATACTATTTTCCCACGGGAAATATTAAATATTGAAAAACAATGAAATTTAATTTCGTGACATGTTGTCCTTAACAACTCTTTAACAGTGTGGCTTTCTTTAACTTCGCGCCTGTTCCAGTCTCAACTTAAGTGGAAGAACTTCATCTAGAGTGCCAGTAGCGTTTGTCGATATCGATAAAGTTTGTCGATAATGCTCGCCACTCTGGTTTCCAGTGTTATTTATGTAAATCACTAACAACATTCAAAGAACGGGTAAAAAAACATCTCTTGTCAAATATTGTTTTATAGTCACCTCTCTCTTTTTGACACTGTTGTTTTTTGTCTCTTTTCTTTGTTTACTATTCCCTTTGATTATCAATTTTTATATCCTATCTGCCATAGTTAGTTTATGTTTATAAGTCTACTAGTAATAAGTAGTGATCCTATGTGTTATCCATGTTACCTTCTATTATGTGTGCCAAATTTCATTACAATCGGTTCATTAGATTTCTCGTGGAGAAGTATCAAACAAACAAACAAACATACAAACTTTTCAGCATTTATTAAATCATAGTAGGATTTAAGTATTTTATATTATACATATGTTATCTATGTAAAGTGTTTTTTTTTTTCATGTAGTTTATGTAAGTATAGTTCATGAACTATCGCGATTATCTAAATGCACTTTCCTATCACCCAAAGGTTGCCTGATAGAGCTTGCTACCACAGCAAGAAGGCCGCCTTGTTGAACTTTATTTTATTTTACTTTTAAACTTATTTTGTGCAATGAAGAATTATATACATACACATATCACGCCTCTTATTCCTTGCTCTGCCTACCCCGGCAGAGCGTAAACGGCCATTTACGCCACGTCTGACAAATATTTGAGGGCCAAATTGTCAGCCCATCGCCAAAAATGCAATTCACTCCCTCGAGCCTTTAGTCGTCTCTTACGACTTCCACGGGAAAGAAATAGGGTGATGCTATTTTTTTCTTCCGGTTCCGGTTGTTGATTAGCTAACACTTACGTTTACGAGCTCCGCGAAAAATACAAGAATAGAATAGAAAAAACCCACTACTTAAGTGCGAAGTGTTGAAATCCCACAAGAATACCCAGGATACAACAAAATACAGCAGTGAATTCAGTGTGATTACGAAAATCGAGAACGAAAACATCAAATTCTCGCCGACCACATATAACCTCAAAAGTGCGATACTTTGATATTCATGTGAAGTTGACAGCTGGAATCAGTATCACCAACATAACGACAGTGACATTAAACCCACAGAGTTGCCATAATTCTTTACAAAATCCGGCAAGTCGGGGCGCTGTCAAAACAAATAGGTTATTAAAAATGGATATGGAGACTTTGCTGTCAAAATTAGATGAAAAACTCGCACAACAAACAATAACAATAACAAGCGCAGTTACGGAGAATGTTATGAAAGCATTAGATGAGAGAATGAAGACGATTACAGCAGAAAATAAAGCACTAAAAACAAAAGTGGAAGAATTGGAAAAAAAGGTTAACAACTTCGAAAAAGAGAAAAGGCGATACAATTTGGTATTTTTTGGAATAGAAGAAAAAGTAAAGACTGAAGGGGAACTGGTGGACTATATCAAAGACATTGTGATTGACACGGGCATACACTTGGACAGCCAGGAAATCAGCAATGTACACCGCATTGGGCGCTGGGATAGTGAGAAAAACCGCCCAGTAGTTGTTACCTTTACATCTTCATGGAAAAAGCGCCTGATATGGCAGAATAAGTCCAGCCTCCCTCAGGGTATGTACATAAAGGAAGATTACACAAAAGATATATTACAAAAAAGGAAAGAGCTGCAACCACAACTAGAAGAAGAGAGAAGGAAAGGTAATAGAGCATTCCTAGTGTATGATAAACTAGTAGTGAAAGCCCCAATAGACAAAAATAGAGAAAAGAGGAAGAGAGAGGAGTCAGGATCACCAAACTCAACTTCTCAAAAGAAAATCAATGCACAAAATGATACAATGAAAGCACTAAATAAACCTACTCAAAAAGAAGCCACAAAGACAAGTATCCTCAACTTTGTGGAGCGAGGACGGCAAGCCACACCCCCAGAGTACCCAAAAAACTGATAAATGTCAACTATACCGGGAACCAAAGAAAAACCAGCAACGCAAATAAACAACAAACTAACAACAAATCAGAAATAACATTCCCCAACCCGGTTGGTCTCCGTGGGGATTACGACCACTACCCTCACCCGTCATCACCAAAAAGTCATCAACTAAAATTAAAAGTATGTACCTACAATGTCAGATCACTAGCATCACCAGAACGAATATTACAACTAACTCATGCCCTAATGAAAATAGATTTTGACATTATGGGACTCGCCGAAGTAAGAAAACTAGGATGCAACATTGAAGAACACCAAGAGTATATACTCTGCTATACCGGAGAAACAATTGGTTTTCATGGAGTTGGATTTCTAATCAAGAAGAAATTTAAACAAAACATTGTAAATTATACTGGCATATCAGAAAGAGTAGCAGTACTTAAACTTAAATTTAAAGATTTAACAATGTCAATTATACAAGCATATGCTCCCACTGAAAAAGCAAAGGAGGATGAGATAGACAAATTCTATAACGACCTCCGAAAAGCTAATGACACCCAAGAAAAAATTGTATTGGTTATAGGAGACTTCAACGCCAGGATAGGACAGCCAAAAGCACACGAAAATTTGATAATGGGAAATTATGGATATGGCAAACGGAACGGCAGAGGTGAAAAACTCATTCAGTATGCCTGCGAACAGAAACTATCCATTATGAACACTTACTTCAAAAAGAAACAAAGCCGAAGATGGACATGGCTGTCCCCTGACCATAATACAAAAAGTGAGATTGACTATATAATGTGCAACAAACCAAAAATCATAACAAATGTTGAAGTTATAAACAATATAACATTCCCATCAGACCACAGATTATTGAGATCAACTGTAAAAATGGAGTCTCCTAGGTTAAGCAGGAAAACATTCAAGTCTCTACCCAAAACACCTAAAACTGACAGCGAAAAACTGATATACATTAAAAACCTGAAGGAAAACATAGAAAAACACATACCTAATCCAGATCAGGAAAATAATGAACAATCTTACTATGACAAATTTGAAAATTTAATTACTACCAGTCTAAAACCCAAAAGTGATAGCAAAACAACTGAAAAGAAGCCAAAAATCCTAAGCAAATCGACAATTGAACTAATAAACAGAAGAACGGAACTAATCTTAACCAAAAACAAAACCAAAGAGTTGAAAGAAGAACTAAAAGTCGTATTCAAGAGAACTAACAAGGCAATAAAAGAAGATTACAGCAACCACAGAAAAACAATCATAGAAAAAAACCTGAACAACTATAGAAGCTCCAAACGGGCAAACAGAGAACTAACTACACATAAAGAATGGATCCAAAAACTTGCAAATGGACAGGTAGAAACAAAAACTAGAAAAGACATAATAAGTCATGCAACAGAATTCAACAGAGAGCTCTATAAGAAACCACAAGAAGACATAGAATATGATGAACCCATAGAAAATGAACCAGACATTGTACAACCCATAAACTCCACCGAAATACTAAGACATATAAAGAAGCTAAAACCTGAAAAGAGCCCTGGACCTGACAGCATAAGTAACGAGGCATTAAAAATTGGAGCTCCGCTTCTAATTCAACACCTGGATAAACTGTTAAACATGGTCTTACAAACAGAAAGAGTCCCTAAACAATGGTGCTGTTCCGACATTATATTGCTCTATAAAAAAGGCAACCCAGTTGACATAGGGAACTACAGACCAATAAGCTTACTGTCCAGCATCTACAAGCTATTCACATCAATAATACTGAGCCGAATAACACCAAAAATAGACCAAAAGCAACCAAATGAACAAGCCGGCTTCCGGTCAGGTTTCTCCACCACGGATCACATACACACATTAGACCAAATAATAGAAAAATACAAAGAATTCAACCACCCCTTATATATAGCCTTTATAGACTACTCAAAGGCATTTGATAGCATAACACACAACTCCATATGGAAAGCTCTCGCCGCATGTGAAATAAACAAAACATATATAAACATCATTAAAAACATCTACTCACAAAGTACGAGCAGAGTAAGACTGGAAAGCAAAGGAGATGAGATAAAAATAGGAAAAGGCGTCAGGCAAGGCGATCCACTGTCACCTAAATTATTCATAGCCGTTTTGGAAGAAATTTTCAGAAAAATCAACTGGCAAGATAAAGGACTCTGGATAGGAGGAAAATACTTAAGCCACCTGAGATTCGCTGACGACATCGTCCTTTTTGCGGAATCAGCGTCTAAGTTAGAAGGAATGATACAAATGCTAGATAACCAAAGCAAGAAAGTGGGTTTACACATGAACACGAGTAAAACAAAGATAATGACAAACCACTTAAGAAAAGAAATTTGTGTATCGGGGAACCAGATAGAATATGTAAATGACTATATCTACCTGGGAAAACAAATGTCATTCAGCGCAAGCAGCAACGAAGAAGAAGTAGAAAGAAGGATCAACTGCAGCTGGAAGAAGTTCTGGGCACAGAAAGAAATTTTAAAAGGAGACTACCACCCAAAGTTGAAAAAGATTGTACTGGACAGCTGTATCTTACCAAGCCTAACCTATGGAAGTCAAACTTGGACATTTACAAACAAGATTAAAAATAAAATAACAACCTGCCAACATTCCATGGAGAGAAGTATACTCAAACTAAGGAGAATACATAAGATAAAGAATACAGAGATACGAAAAAAAACTAAAATTACTGACGCTCTACAACATGCTCTGCGTCTAAAGTGGAAATGGGCAGGCCACATTTCAAGGTACCAAGACAAAAGGTGGACAATAATGACAACGAAATGGCCAGGACCATCTGGGAAAAGGACAAGAGGTAGACCACGAAAAAGGTGGGCTGATGACATTAAAGAAATCGCTGGAAGAAATTGGATAGAGATAGCCCAAGACAGAGAAATATGGCAAGGGATGGAGGAGGCTTTTACCCAAAAGGGATCCATATAAGATACAAAAAAAAAAAAAAAAATTATACTAACAATAGAATGTAAGATATTTTTCACTTAACTTTTTACTAGATACATATTAACTAACACATTTGAACTGTAAAAATATTATATGGAAATAAAAAAGCTTTATTATTATTATTATTATTTGAAGCCAGCATAACACGGCAAAATAATTATATAAATTATTATTATCAGATAAAATGTGAGTAGCAGTCGATGTAATGTGCCAACTCTACTTAGCACTTCGCTCAATTACTTACATGCTAATGTACCTGCGCCCGTACACCGTAGTATCTTCACGTGTACGTTCACGTTCACGGTGTTCATTAGGGGGTTGCATAATACATTCATACATACATAAATCACGCCTATATCCCTTACGGGGTAGGCAGAGCGTTAAAGGCCGTTCAACGGATATTAACACCACGTCTGAAAAAAGTTTGAGAGTCAATCAGATAACTGTGTATGACTATAGTGACAGGTTGTCAGCCCGTCGCCTAAAATTGCAATACACACCCTCGAGTCCCTTAGTCGCCTGTTACGACACCCATGGGTCAGGAATGGGGTGATGCTATTCTAAGCCGGCATCACACGGTTGCATAATAACGTGACATTTTAAAGGTGGCACCGTAAAGGTCAGTTCGCAGCGAGACACGACGCGACGCGACGCGACGCGACGGCGACAGATGTAGCTTGATGTGTCATGCTTGATAGAATTATATTCACTATAATAAACCGTATGATGCCGGCTTAAAATAGCATCACCCCATTTCTTTCCCGTGGCAGACGTAAGAGGCGACTAAGGGATTCGAGGGTGTGTATTTCAATTTTAGGCGATGGGCTGACATCCTGATACACAATTTTCCGAATGGTCCTCAAATATTTGTCAGACGTGGCTTAAATTGCCATTTTTGCGAAAAGTATGTAATGTAAGTATTCATATCAACTGTCTAATTCCCATTGTACAAGCTTTGCTTCGTTTGAGCGTGAAGCGGTAACAAACATACATACACACACAAACTCTCAGATTTATAATATTAGTACGAAGGTACGGATTGACGTCATGATCCTTCATTGTAAAAAAAATGTATTGTGCTAATGAGAAACCGGCTCGGGTTCGGCGGAATAAAAAAATAAAAGCAAAGGCTCTTCCTCGGAGCTGGCCAGATTAACCACACGGCATTTAACTTTACGCCGCCATATAGTTCTCCTACTTTTTCGTGTGGGACACTGAGTCGTCTAAGTGTATATGGTAAAACAGTATTCAAACTCGTAATACAAAAATAAAATCCGTTCTTTAACCAAGTGCACCATTACTTCAACTGTCGCCACCGTCTAATAAGTAATTTAAGTTAACACAATAAACTTAATGCGGTTGTTCGTTTGTTCGTTACTCAAACTTGTTACTGAACTTCGCGACACTTTGTCATAAGAAGAAGTTTATTGTAACAGTTGGTATACAGGGTGTTAGGAAAAGTACTGTGTTGAAATTTATGGTACAATACTTTGACTACTATACTATAACAGCCACAACAGTCCACTGCTGGACATGGGCCTCATCCTATTAGGGGGGTATTTGCCATACTCAACACGCTTGGTAGGTGAATTGGAGAGCGCAGTGAAAAGTGTTGTATTCTCAGAGAATTCTGCTGCCCATTCCCTGGAATCATCTCTTAGTTGGTTTCTACGACACTCACAGGCAGATATACAGGGTGTAACGGACTGCTCTCCGAATACTGAACAACTTTCCATTCCAAAAATATTTCAGGAAACGTAAAAAACGTTAACTTCCCGTAGTAAATACAGTCAGCTGATCGAAATTTTGTATGGGAGGTCGATTTTTTGTGTCGTTTCCTAACATATGCTTCTAGGGGAAAGTTGTTCAGTTTCATGGTTTGCATGCACACTATCAGTATTCGGAGGGCTGCCCCTTACACCCCGTATTGTCAGCCCACCGCTTAAAATTGCAATACACATCTAACCTTTGAGTCTCTTAGGACACCCACGAGAATGGGGTGATGCTATACGAAGCCAGCATCACACGGTAGATCGCAAAATATGCTGTAACTTCCAATGTTAGATAAGAGTCTTGCCATCTACCCCAACTTCAATTTTCAATAACCACCTTGGGGAAAGTCTGATAAAAAATTGCAATCCTCACTTACCGAAGACGTTTTTATGCCCCATATATTGGTTTTATCACCCTTGCGACGTTCCAATCAGGGGGGCAATTCTGGATGACGTTTGCTACAGGGTTCAATAAAATGTACCCTAATCATTTACGCATTGGATACCAATGAGCAAGAAAGAAGATTTAAATTGGGTTCAAGAAATCGCTATATCATAAAATCATAAAAGTGCATTTTTTTTTTGAAATTATACGTAATCTTAAACTGTATCTTCAATATTTTACTTACAAAAAGAAATAAAAAATATGCATTTTATCGCCACTTTGGTAGTTATGCAAAGGACAAGAGAAATGAAATTTACAAAATTTCTTATATTTCTTTTATTTTACTCATTTCACAAAATAATTGGAATTGCTAAAATTATTATATTGTTCAAAGAAATATGCTGCCGGAATCAACGTCGATGCGGCAACAAGAATTGAACTCACTAACTTTTAACATAAGAACTACGCTTTTAGTACTTCACTACCATTGCCGGTTTTGTTCTATTTCTTAATCAATGTATCAAGAGAGAAATGCAATGTATGGTACAGAGTTGTATAAAACAGAATTGTCGCAGTTTTTAATACTTTCTTTAAAAGATATGAGTCATTGCGAAGCGAAAGTCGTAAATCAGTATCGATGTGATATATTAGAGTGTTGGTAGTTGAACTAGGTACTGTGTCACATACACATTTAGAACCTTGACAAATGTGGGCGTCCACGCGTAACGCTTTCTGTTGTTGACATTCACTATCCGAGATATTTGCATTTATGTGAAGTTGGGATTTTCAGAGTTACATCTTTGGATGTCTGTAAAAAAAAGTGTTACTAAACATGTTGTGTTTTGTAGTGTAGATACAGATTTAGATTCCGAAATTAATCGTAAGTCAATGGCCTCAACACGAGATATAAATATCTTTACTTACATTAATTTTGCGCTGTCACTTTCTGTCAAATAGGTTAAAAAAAAGAAGAGTGTCATGTTTAAAAATAACAACGTTTTGCGCCATTTCCAGTCAATTTAGGCACTATTGTTTTCATCGTCACCTTTATTTTACAGATGGCGTATTTTGCTTCAAATTATGAGACATTCCATGACTTGGATATCTCTTAGCCTTTTCTAAACCTTTTTGACGGAATGTGACAGGGCTATTTTAAATTAAGCTATAAGAATGTATTTCCCTAATTGAGGCTAATATCTTGATACATGGCTTGTGGCTGGGTTTTTTCGAGATATTGTCATATTTATGAAGTTTCAATTTCTAGAGTTCCAACGTCTATAGTCTGTAAAAACCTGTTTTTCCATGGGAATCAAGCGCCTAGAACATAAAAAAGGTAATAGGAATAGTAGCAGTAACAAATTATTCGAGTCAAAACACTTTGCCGTATGATGCCGGCTTAGAATAGCATCACCCCATTTCTTACCCTTGGGAGTCCTAAGAGGCGACTAAGGGACTCGAGGGTGAGTATTGCAATTTTAGGCGATGGGCTGACAACCTCTCACTATGGCGATGCATAATTTTCCGATGACCCTCAAATATTTGTCAGACGTGGCGTAAATGTCGGTTGTGCGGCCGGTTGCGCTCTGCTTACCCCGCAAGGGATATAGGCGTGATGTGTGTATGTATGTATGTAATACACGTTTATAAGGTATTTTGTACGGACGAACTTTTTTATTATTATTCCAATGTTGTTGTTTTTTCGAAGGCGCCACTAGCTTATCGTTTGTTTGTTTGAAGTTTTTATAAACATGCAAATCCTACCTGAATTTTTATATGCAGTCATGTAAAAGTACTAAACAAAGCAAATTCAATAAGCGGCCTTAATTTCACAAAGCCATTTCTACGTGCGCAGTATTACGAGGGCCAGTTATCTCGTAAAGGGCTGTTGGGGTCAAAAGGTCGCCTTTGAAGTCTTCCCTTCAAAAATATGACTTGATTGCAATCCCTAACTTTGCATGGTAAAAGTTATTAATTCGTGCTTTGATTTATTTTCTGTGTGATGCTGGCTTTCTATAACATAATATAAATAATAAATATTCGTACCACGCAGCAGTAAAGACCACTTAGTGGTCAATAAGTCATGTTATTTTTCGAAAACTTGCAAAATTTTCAACCGCAGGCAGGATTTGAACCTGGGAATTTTGCTAAAAATCACAATAAATTATATTAATACTAGCGACGGTGTTTGAAAGTTGTGGCTACACGATAAGCATTTTGAAATTTGGTATTCAAGTCATGTTATGGCTTTTGACGCTCTGTCTACACCGCATAGTATAAGGCGAGATCATCTATTTGTTATGTCAATTTTGTATGGAGAACAAGATAGGTCAAATACCGATTTATGTTCCCTCGAGGAGATATTTTCCTCATCTCCAGAACATCGTCAATTTTTTAACACCGCCAATACTTTTGAATGAAAACTTTCATTGTATTTATTTTATCTCGTCACGTTTATTTTTCACGTTATTTCACGTACATTTTACGTGTTGCTCGTGAAAGCCAGTCAATTACCTGGAGGGCCACTGACAATGGAAAATCGTTAGAGGCTTCTCCGGTGACCCCTTAGCTTGCAAAATAAGTAAGGGCCTGTACAGACGGACTGCGAGATACTCTAAAAGCCAAGCAGTCACGATGCCACTGGAAACCGACTGTACATTTCCTACTCTAGCGACGCTTTTGCTTGCAAAATAATTAGGGGCCTGTACAAACGGACTGTGAGATAACTTGTAAACTTTTGTCAGACGACAGCATACACACTGGGACAATTGGATCACCGAATATGGAAATTACGCAACCCCTTTGCTTGAATATATTCGTACAGGTTACGTAAGGGACTGTACAGGCGGGCGACAAGAAAGCTAGTTCACCAATTAATTGCAAGGATCATTGCGACAATCTAATCTAGTGGCTAATGAAGGGCTTAAGGAAAAATGCTCTAGACTGAAAACGCAATGGGATGCATTGAAAACGTCTGCATTCCCTGTAAAGATGAGTCCCAAAGATTGATTAAAATAAAAAATAGATTCTTACAGCGCCATCTAGCCCTAAACTAAGCATAGCTTGTACTAGAAGTATTAGGAATAAATTATGTGTAAGATAAATTTAATTTGCCCTCAAAATAAAATTTTTGAACCTGTAAAATTCGGCTTTTGGCTAAAATAAGCGGTTTCAACAACTACAAGTACTTTACCAGATATTTTTTTCGTATTGTGGTCAATACATCACAGTTGTAATCAAGTGTAGATTTCGAAACCCCGGTGCTAATACTACAAGTTATCTTTCAGCCAACCCGCGATATAAAAATTGGATGTAATTAATAGCATTTTGCATCTCGTCTGCAAAATACCTTAGTATCAACTTTTTCCACCTTTTTTGCGAAGAAAAATCAGAAGGTTCAATCGGAAATCACCCGAGCTACCTACCGCGCCCGTGCCGTGCTTTAACTCGATTTTGCTTATTAAGCCTTAGCCTAAACGACTTTTAGGGATCCACAGGTGATGGAAAATTCTGTCGTATAGTGAGATGGGTTTTTCATTCAAAAGTTATGATATTTGCAAGGAATGTGGCCACCGATGACAAAAAACTGCGCTGACGAAAACTTGTTTAAAAATGACCCACTATTAAAAAAATATCAACTGTAAATTTCAAAAATTCTTCGACATGGTTCTTTCAAATTCCGCTCAATACAAGAGAAAAAAAAATTTAAGAGGTCAATCAATAAATCATCCACATGGAGAAAATAAAATGTAAGCAACATTAAAGTTACATTTAAGCGTGTCATGTCAGAGCCACAATCACTGTATGATATTGGAATGTCTTACTTCGGACCTATATTTATTGGGGATAGTTTTAACCCTCATGGGATTGTTTACCACTGGAAATTCTTGTGTATCTTTCTGATGCAGTAGCAAGAAAGAGACGATTTGTTTCATCTTGGCACGGATTAAAATAAAAGTGACTATTGCAACATTAAACACTCATTTTGAAGTTACGACACAGAGTACACTAATGACCATTGCGTCCACATTTAAAGCACTTACCAGAAGCATATTATATTAAAGTACCGTAGTTATTATTTTACCCGAGTAAGTTCCTAAAACTCTTCACGGTGGAAAACAAAAGGGGAAGCAAAGATAGCGATCGCTGCATTTATGGAGTGATCTCGCGAGGGTTATCGTAGAGGCCTCGTCTGAAGGTCGCGTCTCGACCCTCTACCGCTAGACTATGTGACGCCAGCTAGACTAGGCGGCGGGAGGCTGTGCCAAAAATAGCACCATTATTCTTATATACAGGTTGAACTGATGACCTCCTTACGTTGGTTGAAAAGGGAGGGGAAGATAGAGATCGTTGCATTTATGGATATATGTCGATTCGTAGAGGCCTAGTTTGAAGGTTACGTCTCGACCCTCTATCGTTAGACTATGTGTCGCCAGCGTGCAGGCGGCGGGAGGCTGTGCCAAAAATAATACCATGACTCCTAACCGTCTCAAGGGCACGCCCTTGTGGAACCAGGGCGTACCTCTTCATAGTCGATGAAAAACCTGATGAAGCCTGGCAGAGTTAGCTGGAGAGCTGTGCCAAAATAACCCCATTATTAAGGGCGAGGAAATGTGGAACCATGGTTTACTGGGACTATCTAAGCTCTAGGTTCCAGGATTGAGTGTTCTAGGCCCTGGCGTCACATTAAGTTACTTTTTATGTTATGTTACTTTTTTGTAAATATGAACATGGTAAAAAACACTGTTGAAAATATTTCAATTGTTGCACTATTTCTTGGGGAAAGATGATAAATTTTATAGACTATTAAATACCATAAAGTATTCTAAGCAAATTTTTATACCTTATTTGAAGAAAATGTAACCCATGTATATTGAAAATGTTTTTTATATAATTTTTTTTATCTGACTTAGGCGGTTCTTCCACATGTAATCCGTCGCGGCGTTTTTTTAACGCACCGTAACGCATGCGTCTGTCTTATTCCATACAAAAACGGCTGCGGTGCGTTTACGATAAACCGTATTTGTATGGGTATTTGATCAAAATTCGCAATTTCCTTTCGTCTGACAGACGCATGCTTTAAAAATGCAGTTATAGACAACAAATGGGAAAACCACCTCAGAGAAAAAAAAGGAATTATTATTTTAAACAAGGTCAGACTTCTGACAATGAATAATAATGTTAAGTACCTACATTGAATACAGATTTTCACTTTCAATGAAGCTCTTTCCTTGTTCAATCCTTGGATTAACCGAAGGTCTCCCACTCAAGGAGATATCGAAGGTTGTTTAGCAAAAACAGCTTATGTTTCATAATACCGATGACGAAAATATAGAAGAAAGAATACATAAGTTACTATTGTATTTACTGGCGATGGCGTAGCGGATAGCACCCCTGCCTGCTACGCCGAGGGTTGTGGGTTCGACCCAAGACGCAAATATTATTGTTAAATATATATTTTTTTATATTTGTGTTCAGCTTGGGTGTTCTCCATGTATAATTCCTATTTGAATACCAAATTTTGAAACACTTCCCGTGTTAAGTATAAAATTTTTGAATACTTGAAAAATTTTCATTCGCGGCTTTGATTTGAACCTGCGACTTTCGTCATTACTAGTGACGACGCCTGGGCTACCGCAGCTCACTAGTAATGACGAAAGTCGCAGGTTCAAAACCTGCCTGCGCTTGAAAATCTTATTTAATAACAAAACATTATGAAAGCTATCTAGTTCTCATAGTACAAGCTTTGTTTAGTTTCGGGCTAGATGACGCTGTGTGAATTGTCTAGACTTATAACATTGTTTTTTTTTCAGCTAAGTTTTCTAGTATAAGAAACTGAAAAACTTTCTGCAAATCTGTCAGAAACTGAGTCACAATTTTGTATTGGAGATGAATTAAAATTATGGGCTGTTTCTTGTGGGAAATTTGTTCAGATTCATGAGCTGGTTTGTCCCTTGATTTATTTCAAACGGCCCCCTTTGCAAGGACTCATGAGCTTAATGAATTACACGCCCCTTTAAGCAAAATTCCCATTATAAAAAAACGCTGTCATGTTTTTTAAGTGACAAGCGCTCCAGGATATTTGCCTTTGTGCATGTAAAAATTTCGTCCCTTTTATTTTACGCTGTCACTTGTCAACAACCTCCCTGTCATCACGTGGAATAATCTTGCATGCTCATCACTCATTTCCACTTACTGCCTCGGTGGTCTAGTGCTCTGAGCGTTGGTATCAAGTTCTGTCTGTAGGTCCCTGGTTCGATTCTCGGAGTATTTGATACCTAACACACAAAGTATGATATTTGTCTGTAAGAAATGGCTCCGTGCTTTAGAGGGTACGTCCAGTTGCTTAGAAAGCGGTCGTCACACAACCAGCTGGAAGCCTACTACTAGTAGGTTTGGAACTAGGGCTTATTGGGTCTTTCGTCGACTAGGTGTCCCACACGACGATAGGTTAGGTTAGGTTAGGTAACCAGAATTAACACAATAGTAAAAAAAAAACGGATGGCTTGGTGATATTTTAAACTACACATACATATACATACACATTATCACGCACTTTTCCCTTAGGCAGAGCGTTGACGGCCGTAAAATATACCACGTTTGACAACTACATACTTGAGGGCGGTTTCAGAAAACTCGTGTATCACTACAGGTTTTCAGCCTGTCGCCAACAGGACGGCCTATGTGGCGCAGTGGTAGTGCGACTGCTTGCGACGCAAAGGTTCCGGGTTCGATTCTCGGTGGGACGCTCACAAAGTTGATATTTATCACTTTATGAATTTGTTCCCGATCTGGTTAGGACATTGCAGGGTGAACCAACTGATTGTCCGAAAAGAAATGGTTCCGTGCTTCGGAGGGCACGTTAAGCCGTCGGTCCCGGTTGCTGTCTGTGATTACTTAGACGGCGGTCGTAACACAATCATGTCAGAGGCCTACTAGTGGTAGTAGGCGGTTGAAAAACTCTGACACCAGGATTCATCGGGTCGTTGGATGACTCGGTGTCCCACGCGAAAAGAGAAGAGAGCCAGTCGCCTAGAACACTAGAAACATGTCCTTTAGTCGCCTCCCGTTAGTCACCTTTTACGATATAATACCCACAGGAAAGAAATGGGGTGATGCTATTCTAAACCTGCATCACACGGCCGCACACACATTTTAAACTAAAAAGGCTCATTGTTAATCCAAGCCTGGGTTGCTGGTGTAACATAACATAACATTGGACACGATTCTTGGATAACGGCGACGCTTAAATTGAAATTGAAATTTACTCTATTCAATGTAGGATAGTATCATCACTTATTGACGTTATGATACGTGATTGTAAAAAAAATGTAGAACACATTTTTTTTTATAACAATTTTGTATTGTCCTAATAGAAAACCGGCTCGGGCGCTGGCCAGGTTAAAATATCTAAGGCGTGCGACTTGCACACGCACCGGACGTTAAGCTACATGTGGCAGCCGCAATTTGATGCGGCGTATTACATACCGCGACATACATATATCAGGCGTATATTCCTTGCGGGGTAGGCACATTGTAAACGGCCGTAAAAACTAATATTTACGCCATAATAATAATAAATACTATATAATAAAATATATTTTTTTACTAACGAACATTTGAAAATTGTACCTAACTATATTTCATTTCATTTCATTTCATTTATTAATTTCATAACAATTATACATTGTGTCGAAATATAAAGTAACAAATAGCACAACACACAAAAAACAATTAATTCAATTAGCATCATATTAACCACTAGCATTTGTAACATACAATTAAAAGCATAGCAATGTCGACAATTAAGAAATAATAATATTTGCAACAGGTATTCCTAATTTAATTTAGATCTATAATTTCAAAAATAAAAATGTCAACAATCAAAAATAAATATATATAAAAAATTAGTACATATTAAATTAATAAAGTCAATTCAAATAATATTATTACAATGTCAGTGTTAATACTTAATTAATTATGGTCAGACAAGAATTCATTAATAGAATAATAACATTTTTCTAGCAAGAACTTCTTTAGTTTATTCTTAAAAGTCAATGGTCTATCCAACAAGACTTTAAAACTTATTGGCAATTTATTAAATAAATTGACTGCTTGATACCGCGGACTATGTTTAACAACACCGAGATGTGGTTTGATTCTATTAGGTAAATCCTTTCTCCTGCTTTCTAGTCTTGTACTATTGTGGAATTCTAACAATAGTCCGTATGGCCCTTTTTTGTAGAATAAAAGCACTCTCAATGTTATAGCTGTAACTAAAACCCCATAACTTAATGCTGTATCTAAGTCTTGATTCGATCAGCGCATGATAAACTATTTTAAGTTCCTTAAGCCCTATCACATCTCTTAAGCTTCTCAAGGCATAGCACGCAGAACTAATTGAATTATTTAATGCAACCAGTTCCTGTTTCCAGTTTAAAAAGGAATCCAAATATATACCCAAGAACACAACAGAATCTACATTCGTAATAAGCTCTTCCTCAACCCTAACCGCTATTTTGTCTTTGTTTCGTGCCGTGGTCTTGAATAACAGGACATTCGTTTTGCCCGCGTTAAGCTTAAGACAATTTATAGAAAACCACCTCCGGAATAAGTCCAATAAGTTATGTAAAATTGCATTTAAAGATTCAATATTATTAGCTGACACAATCGCGTTAGTGTCATCAGCAAACATTACTAAAGAAACTCCTGGTGCAGCAGTAAAGATATATTTGAAAATGTCATTCATGAAAAGTATAAACAGAATAGGTCCCAAAACTGAACCCTGAGGGACACCTGTATTCATTCTCATTAATCTAGATTTTATTGGTTTTTCCTCATTTCCAACCATGGTATTAATTTCAACAAACTGATATCTGTTGGTAAGGTATGATTTAAACAATTGCCACTAAGAAAACTATAGAAACAGCATCGCCTAAAATTGCAATACACATGTAACCGTGCATGTAGATAACCCTCGAGTCCCTTATTCACCTGTTATGACACCCCGAGAAAAACATGGGGTGGAGCTATTCTAAACCGGTATCACACGGCATAAGGCGACTAGTTCCATTATATCCGGGGTTTCGTCAAATAAACCGGATCCGGCAAAACACCGTAATTAATGTTCCGGCATTTAATCTTAGAACTAGAGCACTATTTATTAATCGGGTCGTTAGGAGACTCGGTATTAGTAGTGGGAAAAACAACTCACTTAAAACAGCAGAGCGATTTGAATCTTTCGTACTTAAAGATGTGCATCACTCTTTGCGCTCAGTAACTCTTTTCGCTCAGCAGAGTATTTTGATCTTTAGGATTTGTTTGAGCTAATAGAGTTAGCGAATCTACGAGTGACTGATGAGTAAGCGATCTTATGATTAACAGGCGGAATGAATTAAAGTTTTTACTTTATAAAATAATAATAATAGTAAAAACACAAAAATCGTAATGAAACCCAAGAGCAAACCCATACTTCATAAAAAAAATGAAATAATAGTCAAAGGTCAAGGTGACGCTCACGCCGACTTACATACATACATATATCACGCCTATAATCCCATACGGGGTAGGCAGAGCGTACACGACCGCAAAAACGGACATTTACGCCACGTCTGACAAATATTTGAGGGTTATTCGGAAAATAGTGTATCGCCATAGTGACAGGTTGTCAGCCCATCGCCTAAAATTGCAATACACACCCTCGAGTCCCTAACTCGCCTCTTACGACTCCCACGGGAAAGAAATGGGGTGATGCTATTCTAAGCCGGCATCACACAGCACGCCGACTACTTATTACTAAAATTAATTACCTTTAAAACAATCGTCAATTCATCACTCAATCCAAACAAAAGTTATAGAAAACTTTTATTATTAAATTAATTTCTTTACGTAAACAAATTTCAGCCATGACCTTACACAATAATGTCTATTTTACAATGCAAAAAGTCAGAAATCAAATCCGCCAAAACCGCGGGAAAGCATCGCAAGACTCGCGAGTCGCCTACTTGGCGCCGCACATCGAGCGGTATAGCGCTCTTACTCTTTCATGAGAAAGTAACGTATGCATCTGTCCTTGTTGATCGCTCGCTTCGCGTTCGCATTCGTTCGCGATCTCTCGGGCGGGTGAAAAGAGCTGAAGAGCGCTAAGAGCGCAAGATCTAACGCAAGAGTGAGTGAGTTTTTTCTAAAGAGCGCGCTCTTTTCATTCGTTCATTCGTGAGTTACCCACCGCTACTCGGTATCCCAAACGAAAAGAAGAAGAAGAATTGAAAATGAAAATTAATTAAAAGATTTTTTTTGTCATGTTGGTATTGCCGCTGGACGCTGACTGAAAATTTTACAAGATAATAAATAATATTAATTACGCATAAAACAGGCCACTGTTTAAGTGACGTCAAATTAGACAACAATTTAACTTGCAGAATTGCGTCCATTACTTTGTGTGTCGAGCAATTAATATCTGACATCTTCAAGAGGATTAGCTGGGATAATCCCCGACCCCTGTTTTGTAAAAAAAAACCGCAAATCGCGTAACACAAAAGAAAAATCTACGGTTCCGTAGCCGGTACACAACCATGTCAGAGGGCTACTAATATAGGATGACATTTTACTAGTAACCGATAGCGAAATCTCGGGAACAACTTTTCCCAAGAAATATAGGTTGAAATATGAGCAAAATATTATGAGTTTTCATAGTAACTCAAGTCATATTATTGCTGTTGTGCCGGCTTAGAATAGTATCACCCTATTTCATTTCCGTAGGTATCGTAAGAGGTGATGAAGGGACTCGGGGGTTACATGTGTATTCCAATTTTAGGCGATGGGCTGACAACCTGTCACTGTGGTGATACACAATTACCTGAATGAACCTCAATTTTTGTGACACGTTACGTAAATATCGTCGTATTCCAAGAACGTCTCAACAAACGAAACTAAACGTAGCAAACAGCTACGAAAACCTACGAGTAAGGACTACGAGTATTTTTTTGTTTTATTAATGATGGGTTTGCTCTTGATTCTGGTCTAGGTCATAGGACAGAGGCAGAGTCTAAGATGGAGCGAGCTCACCCAGAAGAAGCCTGTTCACTCTTACTTTGAAGAGATTAGGGTTGTATGCGTTTGGAAACACAGACGAAGGTAGTGAGGTAAGTAAAATCAGTAGAACCTCAAGGAAGCCTTTAGGAGTTTAGTTCAACACCAGTATACGTTGATCTATTAAGTAACTTGATGCGCTGTCGACAGTACATAACAAATATCTGTAGCCACCAACATTCTCCGTGTAAGGTGGTGCTACGGTATCGTATTTCCTGAGCTACGGTCGTTTACGTTCCGTCGTATGTGAGGATTAGAGAAAAAATTTAGTAAACCTGGCAGTAAATGACGCCATTAAATACTCATCTCATAGTTATTTGAATAACAAGAGAGCAAAGTTTATTTTTGCTTCGAGAGGTAATAGCGTAGCGAGTGATTCGAAAGTAGTATCCTGAGCTCGATGAGGGATTCAAAAGTACGAGTTGTGAAAGAACGTAGGAATTGTAAAATCCAAAATAAACACAACTTAAATCCGTTTAAAATTGTTTTATTGTGATGAGTAATAGTTGTGCAAACTCAAGAAAATATTAAGTTGTGAAAGAGTTTGCACTCGTGTGAAAATAATGCCAATGACAAGCTTGGGAAATTGGCTGTACAGCTCTTATGCAAATGCAAAAAAAAAAACATTTTACTCAAATAACTGGGTGAAATTATTTGCAGAACGCACCGCCGCCATTGTTATGAACAGTTTAAATAAATTAAGATGTTCGAAATTCCAATTGCTATTCTCTATCTAGTGTATGGTAACGACTTTTCCCCGCTGGATTTACGCAGCAAATATAACAGGAACATAAATACATAGAAATATGAAAATGTGGAAACCAAAAACTTCACATGAGCGGTATACGAACCCACAACTTTCATCGTGCCTACCGTGCATACCGACTCTTTGATGTAAGCTATTGAGTTACAACTGTCGATATGACTTTCTCTCACTTGTAAGACGAAAATAAACTTACTACGTTGCGTTTACGGATGCGTCTGTCAAACGAGTTTACTGTATGGCTGTTTGTGCCTTAAAATACGTACCGACTGACGACAAGTGGTCGCTTCTTTCTCTCTCTGTTTACCTTCTGGTTGGCCGGAAGAGAATGCCGTCTGGCATTAGGCCCGCCTTTTGTACGATGTGCATTAAAGTATAAATAAATAAATAAAGTAGTAGAACGGCCTCACTTTGTTGGCTCAAACGGCTCCCTCTACATTTGTGACAAGTTTTAATTCATGTCTTGAGGCCACCCGCGGCCTCAGCCAAAAACGTGCGGCATTTGTCTTCCGAGTCCCCACTGTCGACAAGTCACTCACTTGCACCCATGAATCCAGGGGGATGTGGTTATTCATCACCCACGACAGATCGGAAACTATAGGGTGAAAATTTACTAGTGATTTATAGCGAAATCTCAAAGCGGGCTGGTGATAAGGACCAACTTTCCTCAAGGAACTTGGGTTGAAATAGGAAAATAGGGTGTAAGGAACAACAACTTTTTCTATGTAAGACACATAGAAAAAGTTGTTCAATTTCATGGTCTGATCATGCCTGCAAAGTTTTCTGTACACCGTCCCTTACACCCCTTATAAAATCAATTTGTAATAAATGAAAATAAGAAATTGAAAAATTGTTAGCGGGGATTGAACCCAGGACCAGTGGAGTACTGTCCCACCGCACTACACCAACCGAACACCTCAATTTTTCAACATCTTGATACTCTTCTGAAGCGACATCTAGTGTAAGTTATTTAAACTATCTCGGCCGTCGCTTACATTTTTTCAATTTTTATGTTCATTTTTGAAAATTATATAGCACTGTCAGTGCAAAACAAACCATAGCACACACATTTAATTTGTAATATTTGCATAAAATGCCTCATCCATTTCGCTCTCATTCTAGGTTCTGTGTGTACCTTCCATCGTACTTGTGCTTTTTCGTCGTTTCCTTCCGACAGACAAACAAACATGGAGATATTTCACTGTTGCGGTATCTCTACTTTGTTGTTCGCTAAGTCTTATCTAATGGAATGCAAACAGGATAAATAACTAGGAAATATTAGTTCTGAAACAAATATTGTTGAAGTGGTACACAAAGCGTTGCTGGACATCTTTTTCTTTTCGAGTGGGTAGCAGGCCTCTGACATGGTTGTGTAACGACCGCTGTGTAAGTAATCATAGACAGCAACCGGGACCGACGGTTTAACGTGCCCTCCGAAGCACGCAAACATCTTTCTTTTCATTTCGGTGGTTCAGCTGCAATGTCCTTACTGGGAACAAATTCACACAGTGATAAATATAAATTTTGTGAGTGCCCAACCGAGAATCGAACCCCGAACCTTTGCGTCCCAGTCAGTAGCACTATCACTGCACCACATCGTTTGTTCATTTACCCTTGAGTTCTTCCCTGACCGAACGACTCGACAAACCCTGGTGTCAGAGTTTCAAATGTCCTGCTCTCTACCTCTTACCTTTATAGGGAGAAACAAAAAGGGTATAACAAGCCGAAAGGAGGTCAAAGTACTTATGCAACTAAACAACTTTCCCCATGGAAAATTAGGAGAAATATGAAAAAGAAATTGGGCCTCCCATTGTGCAATAACCAGCTGATCGCCAAATTTTATATAGGAGGCCATTTTTTAAATTTTTCTACTCATGTTCTATGGGTAAAGTTGTTCAATTTCATAAGTACCTTAACCTCCTTTCTTGTGTCTTATCCCTTTTTTATACGACTGGTCAACAAAAAAAGGAGTGTAATGTTTTTATTAGACTTCATGTAGGTATGTATGTATGTATGTATTATACATGGTGTAAAAAAAAATTGCTGAAAATATTTAAATGGTGAACCAGTACGTGAAACTGAAACCCTTTCCCCAAGGAACATAGGTCGAAACGTAAAAAAAAATTGGCCCTCCCATACAAATTATCCCGGCCGGGTAACACACTAAGTATGGGAGGGTGAAATTATTTTTTTTTTCATATTTCGACGTATGTTCCCTGGGGAAAGTTGTTCAGTTTCACGTACTGGTTCACCGCTTAAAATATTCTCAGCTAATTGTTTTACACCTTATATGTGCAATTCTTTAAAGGACGGAAACTCGTTAACCACTGAACAGATTCGAATGGGAATTGTATCAAAAGAATCCTTACATTATCCCGAGTGTCATAGGCTAGGCGTTATCTCAGAAAACAGTCGTGTTTTTAATTTAATAAGCTTATCTACTCCCTGTATGTACCTAGTTATTAACACTACACACACATATCACGCCTAAAATTCCTTGCGGGGTAGGCAGAGCAGCAGGAAGAAACGGTAATTTATGCCACATCTGACAAATAATTGAGGTTTATTCGGAAAATTGTGTATCGCCATAGTGACAGGTTGTCAGCCCATGGCCTAAAATTACAATACAAATTGCAATACTCGAGTTCCTCAGTCGCCTCTTACGACTCCCACGGCAATGAAATGGGGTGATGTTATTCTAAGCCAGTAACACACGGCAATTATTAACACTAAATATGGATATATGCCTCTAAACTTTTATGTTATTACCTCGAACTACGCCAGATATTTTCATGATCTCGACAAGATTGGAATTTCTTAGCAGTTGTGAGATGTTTTTGTATGGAATTGTTTTCGTTGTTACACTGAGGCAATAGAAATTCGCCGAAAACGTGGGTTGTTTCACCAAAGATTGTGTACAGACAATATTATTTGTAAAAACATTGAAGCACTTACAGAATTTCCATGAATCTATACAAAATTGAATAGCGATAGCTATCTAAAGTAAAGCCAAGCCAATAATTTTTCCCATTTTTACAACTAGCAGTTCATATTAAAAAAGATGTCAACAAAGGAAAAAAGACCCGTTGCCATAACATTAGCATGAATCTGACAGCTGTCAAATATGGCTTATTGGGTAGGCCATACTGTAACTTATCAAAACACACTTTCCTATCACCCAAACGCTGCCTGGTAGAGCTTGCTACCATAGCGAGAAGGCCGCCTTATTGTACTTTTCTTTATTATTTGCGCTGGGCGTAAATCTAGTAATAATCTAGAAATTATATTATTCCTAGATTTACGCCCAGCGGTTTTACCCGCTGCTACTCATTTTCTTAGTAGCAGCGGGTAATAGTTGTTTTCTTGCGGTAAAAAGTGGCCTGTGTATTATTTTAGGTTATACTGTACCTGTGTTCCAAATGTTATCCAAATCGGTTAAGCCGTTTGAGCGTTAAGAGGTAATAAACATACATACACACAAACTCTCAGATTTATAATATTAGTACGGATTATTACATAATACACTATAGGCGCTGCCTCTATTAGACGACCGATGTGGCGCAGTGGTAGTGCGACTGCCTTCGACGCAAAGGTCCGGGTTCGGTTCTCGGAGGGGCACTCACAAAGTTGATATCAATCACTTTGTTAATTTGTTCCTAGTCTGGTAAGGACATTGCAGGCTGTACCACCTGATCGTGGAAATGAAAGATGATTCCGTGTTTTGGAACGTTTAGCCGTCGGTCCCGGTTGCTGTCTATGATTACTTAGACGGCGGGCGGTCGTTCCACAACTATGTCAGAGGCAAACTGGTAGCAGTAGGCGTTTGAAAAACTCTATCACAAGGGTTCATCGGTTCGTTGGACGACTCAGTGTCCCACACGAAACATAAATAACGATATAGTGAAGCCGGTGACAAAATTCTCAGCCCCAACAGTCCACTGCTGGACATGGGCCTCCCTCTATCGGGGGGTATTGCCATACTCACCACGCCTGGCAGGCGGATTGACAAGCGCAGTGCAAGAACGAGTTAGGGTGATGCTATTCTCAGCCAGCACCACGTTTCGAAGCCAACGCCAATAACACCATAACAATCTAAATAAATGCGAAAGTTTGTATGTTTGCTTGTTATTTCATCACGCAAAAACTACTGAACCGATTGTAATTTAATTTGACACACATATCGAAATTAAAATATAGATAAGATAAGAATACTTTATTTGCACACAAAAGGAAACAACATGAATATATACAGCCAAAGTAGAACTTAATTAGCGTACAATTAGGCGGCCTTATTGCTAACAGGCAATCTCTTCCAGGCAACCTAGGTACAGGAAATTGTATATGGAGCAGCGGGAGCAGTGCATAATCGTATTTGCATAGGACTATACGTTAACCAATATAGGATAGTTTTTATGAGTACGCGGGCAAAGCTAGCTAGTAAGAAATAAAAATGAATCCTTGCAATGAGTGTTTTGGTATTCCAAACCCACATTCCCGAGTACTGTCACGTTCCAGCAGCCTGTTCCGTATTATGACGCTGCTTACCCACTTAAGGTGGTATAAGGGTGGTATAATAGTGGTATAAGACGGTAACGCCAACCTTTTTGAGCGGTATAGCCCCATTCCGCCCCCGTTTTCCCGGCGTAACGGGACAGTTTTCCTAAATGGCTCGCCCAGGTTGCGGTATGGCGTATGAAATGTGCTTTTTATTATTTTTACTGTATCCGCCATTTTGAATTGTCTTCGTAGGTGCTTTAAGGCAACCTATCTAGTTCCCGTATATACGTTGAAATGTAACTAGTAGCCGTGTGATGCCGGCTTAGAATAGTATCACCCCATGTCTGTCGTAAAAGGCGACTAAAGGACTCAAGGGTGCAATTTTAGGCGATGGGCCGACAACCTTTCACTATGGTGATACACAATTTTCCGAATGACCCTCAAATATTAGTCAGATGTGGCGTTAATGGCCGTTTTTTGCGGCCGTCTACAATCTGCCTACCCCGCAAGGGATAATAAGCGTGATATGTCAATACGGGCTAGTGATAAGGAACAACTTTCCCCAACGAGCTAGATGGTGTGATTTGTCAAGGATAATTATTTATTTAAATGAGACGGTATTTAAAAGGCAGACATTTTGATGTCATTGCCGTGTGATGCCGGCTCAGATATGCGACTTAGGGACTCGAGGGTTACATGTGTTTTGCAATTTTAGGCGATGGGCTGACAATCTGTCACTATAATTAACACAAAATTATCTGAATGACCCTAAAATGTTTGTCAGACGTGGCGTAATAGACCGTTTTTTCGACCATTTACGCTCTGCCTACCAAGAGATATAGGCATGATATATGTATGTAGACATTTTGGCCTTTCTTTAGCCAGACACAAAGTAATAAACAAATACAAAAAGAAAAGCCAACTTTGTACGTGTATAAGACTACATGTTCACCGCAACCCTTTTAGGAGATCCCGAAACTTTTTATTTTCTCGGGCAAACAGTTCCAACCCAACTATTTCCTTCCAGACATAAAACAGTGTGGGAAAGTAGCGCGAACCGAAATTAGGTACGCAATAAACCGCGGCAATGTGACGCGAATACAAATCATACCGCAACACTAGTGATGGCCACACGTTTATCGATAAATGAACTCTGTGAGTACTTATTTAGCCTCTATGTGTCAATCGAAAGGTGAAACTCCCACTTATCGTCCGTCGCTGCGTATTTTTAACGCGTGCGTCGGTCAGACTAATAGTTGTAGGTGGATCCAACTCATCTCAGCGAGAAGGGCATTAAAAAGAAGTAATTGTCGTTATTTTGTGACCAGGCGTGAAATGCAGTGTGTCAATGTCGTCATCGAAACTTGACACTGGTTAAATAGTAACACAAACGCCATAAAATTAAGGAGTGGAACTGTCAGGCAAATGGGAATTGCGAATTCCGATCGTATTCCCATACAAATACGGCTAAAGTAAATACACCGTAGCCGTATTTGTATGTGAATTAGATCGCAATTCACAATTCCCTCTCGTCTGACGACATGTAGAAGAACCGCCTTACGAAGAGCTTCATCTGGGCATGAACATATCACATACGCACATCCGTAGCTTGGATTGCCAAGCACGGTCGTATTCGCTCGTGAAAAATCCGAACAAAAGACACAAAAATATTTAACTCTAGGGTCGCCTGAGAAAAACATGGTTTGATTATGGGAAAGCAATCGTATGTTTGTTCAAAGCACGCAATTTTAGAAAAGCATATTCTTAAAAACACGTTATTTCCAAATCAGTTCAAAAATTCGTCGTAGAAAAAAGTGAGTTTCTTTAAGTGATGAATTGGTTGGTACCTCCTCGTCAAATAATTACTTCGTGTGGTAACGGAATGAAGGGCTTCGGTTTCATACTGCTTCGCCTGTAAAAGAAGAGTAAAATTGGTTTAGAGACGAGCCTTTATTTTTATTTTTATTTTTTATCCCGCCCGAGCCGGTTTTCTATTAGGACAATACAAAATTGTTATAAAAAAAGAAAAATGTTTTTTTTTACAATGACCGAGCATGACGTCAATAAGTGATAATACTATCCTACATTGAATAAAGATATTTAATTTTCAAGTTATTTCATTTTTATTTTTAGTACAAACTATTCTCATTAATCGATACAGGATATAATTCTTCTTAAGAATATAATTATAATAAGAGTGAAAGGATAATAAAAACTAATTTATCGATATCGATAAACAGTTAATACAAGTACAACTGTATCTCGCTTGTTTGCCTGCCGTTCAGTGATTGGTTGCCGCAAAACTCAGATCGACAGACGCCTGTAATTCCAAGTTCCATTTCAACACCGATTGACATACATCGCTGGTTTCGCAGGTTTCGTTTGCGAGCGGCGATGTATTTTGAAACCGCAGGGGAACTTTGGTAGTTGAATTGCAGCCAATGATAGGTTGTAAAAGAAAATGCTGTCTGTTGTACAAAATCAATCTTGGTTTGTTTGTATATTCGTGGGACTGTGTTGAAAAAAGCGAATAGACTTGAAAAGTTTGATCTGGAGATAGAGTCATAGACCCAGTTTTGAAACGGTTTAATAAGTATATTTTAGTCATTTGTAAGTATTTTAAATAATGATTGCCGTGTGATGCCGGCTTAAAAATGCATCACCCCATTTCTGTCTTTCGGGTGTCGTAAGAGGCGACTAAGGGATTAGAGGGTTTCATGTGTATTATAGTTTTCGGCGACAGGCCTACAACCCGTCACTATAGTGATACACGATTTTTCTGAAATAATGGCCCTCAAATGTTTGCGGCGATAGCGACTGTATTAAGGGATAAAAGCGTAATATATGTATATGTATGTATGTTTGTTGACAGGTGGCGAAACAGAAGTGAGAAAACTGGAGAAATCCAATTAAAGAAGACGATGAAAATTTTGAAAAAAATTAAAGCAGTACTGATGGATGGAATGCTTGGAAGAAATTCCATAGAGATTGGCATTTTGTTTTCAAGGAAGTCTATTGCTTGAATAAATCTTTTTTCAATTTATTTGGGTGATTTGGTACTTCAAAAAATATAACAAGTGAGGGCGCCACTGGACGTTCGACGCCGCCTTAATACACTAAGGCGAGTGTACCCGTGAACAACTTCGACAGAGACCTCGTTTACAAAAAAAATCGCATTATACATACAATCTTTATCATCGTAATATTACGAGACTGAAATATAACCCCTATGGGTCAATCTCATAATGACACGGAATTTTCTCACTTCCATGTCATTTTTCAAATTAAGTTTTTTTGAATAATTGAATATACGTTATCAAAGTTTTTTTCATTTCAAACACTAGATTGAAATTGCCCGGTTCTTGGACTACTTGTTACAGAGTTATTTGATGTCCACTATTTGCGGACATAGAAATGAGAGAATTCCGTGGCAATATTTATATATTGTCAATATTAAAATAATTAAAAAGGTTTTCTAATATATAAGTAGTCAGTAATGTTTGCTAGAGCTTAAAGAAAGTATTTTAGTAAAATTAATTAATTTATTACCATTTTAAATATAAAAAAACGGAATGCCACTATTTTTTGCCATGTAAATGAGATGTCCACTACTTGAGTTGTAGGAAATCTAAAGAAAATAAGCAGAATGCAACAAACACTTTTATAACATTTTGTATCAAAGTAACTTCTTACATACAATACATACAGACTCCCGAAACCGAACCGAACCCTCCTTCTGAGACATTCGGTAATAGTAGTTTATGCAACTGTCGTATAATGGGGGTCATTAGAATGCGAGTGTCTGTTTATCACACGAGGCGCAGCCGAGTGTGATAATAGTTTGACACGAGCATTCTAATGCCTAATTATAGCAGTTGCATACACTATTTTATCTACACTCTCCAAAAAAACTCAGAAACACTTTTCTAAACGTACGCACCGGCCATTGCAAGGCCCGATACAAGGACAAATTCAATACGAGAACGTAATATGGCTTGATATGAATTTTTAAAAATCTATACTTTAGCAGTTGTTTAGATGTGGAGTCTTAACAATAACTTAACTAAACAACTGAACAACATCTGAACAACAACTGAACAACATCTGAACAACAACTGAACAACATCTGAACAACATCGAAACAACAACTGAACAACATCTGTACAACAACTGAACAACAACTGAACAACATCGGAATAACATCTGAACCACAACTAATCAACATCTGAACAACAACAGAACAAAAACCTATTAAAACAACTGAACAACATCCGAAAAATTACTGTACAACAACAACTGTCAGGTGCGGCGGAAGATAGCGATTTGAGTATTGGAAAAAAAAACTTCGTTTCATTTCTCAACTTTATCGTATTAAGAGTTTTGTCATTAAGTCATTACGCTTCTGTAATTTATAGTAAACCCTAGTTTTTATAGGCAGAATGCATAAAATAGGTCATTATGCATCTGTTTTCGAATTCATAATTCGAACATTATGAGACGAGTGTATATAAAAAGACATATACAATTAACTACAAAAGCGTTCATTTCATAAAAATAGGTAATAATAAAAATACCCGTACTTCTACAAATTCACCATTAAAACAGGCATTGGATTAATTTAAGAATAAATATTCATAATTTGAAAACTTTGTCCAACAGTGGACTGCAAGATTTTAATCATTCTCTCATTTCCATGTCACTTTCTCATGTCCATGTCATCTCGAACCATGGAAAGACATGGAAATAAGAACATGGAAATGAGAACGAAAGCTTATTTTGCAATTTAATAAAAACCTATTCGTTTAAATTTAATACAGTACCGCCTCTTATTTTAAGCATATCAATGGTATTCCCCAGAAATAATATCGATATTACCTAATAACTGAATAACTGGTAATCGACTAGCATGGAAATGAGGTCGGTACTGGACAAAGTCGTTAATGTGAGAAACTTATCTTCGCCATCGAAGATGTGGCGGCGAGCGGCGCGTGCGTCCCCCACGACGTTGTCGGTGGTACTTACCGCTACGGATTCGTGAGTAAAAGCGACAGATAGCTTTTATCGTCATGTATTTATGAGTGAGAGAGTAGCGCGAGGTAATTGTGGGCTGATTCAGGGCTTCAACGCTAAAATCCGTGTTTATAAAAAAGTTTCTGCCGTTGTGGAAAATAAAAACATGCTAAAAGATAGAAAATATAATTGTTTAAAAGATAGGAAGGCTTAACTTGACATTGACAAGTAATTTTAAGATCTGTAACAGTCTATTTAGTGCAAGGTAGCAAAGAACCATGCCATGGAAGTGAGAGAATGCATGTTTGACAGGAAATTTACAAAAAACTGACTACATATTTGATGAATTAAGTGTTTGACCATATGTGAGAGGTGCTGAAGTATTTTGAAGTAAAATTTTATAACGCTTGTAGGAGCACTTTTTAAGCGGAACGTATGAAAAACGCGGTCGATGAGAACAACCCCTATCAAAATGTCCGTTGCCAAAGTTTTTAGTATTATCCTTATGTAAAATTAGAACCTGCAAACTCAATGAAATATTTGCTGTTATAAAAGTTATGGCAATAAATACCAAAAGTGGCCGTTTTAAGGCAACTTTTGCCATGATTTTAATTACAGTGAATAATTCATTGAGTTTGTAGGTTCTAGTTTTACTTAAGGAAAATACAAGAAAATTGGGCAACGGACATTCTAATAGATTGCTTGTATAAAGAGAACAATATTTTGTTTGTTCAGTGGCGCCACTGTCGAAGTCGTTTACAAGTACACTGGGGTGGTATGGGATCTACCTCCTAGCGGTCCACCCCGGGCAACGGCAACACAGGCTTGCCTGTGGATAAGTCCGGCTGAACGATCCCACCAAGCGGTGGAAGGCTCCGTAAGGGGCCGCCTGGCTCGCGACCACCATCCCACCGAAGTCTGGCGCCAAGTAGCTTGCTGCGTTCCGTCTGTGTGTGGGAGTGCCAGTGCCTTAACGGGCTTCTTCTGGGTGAGCTCGCTCCATCTTAGACTCTGTCTCTGTCCTATGACCTAGACTAGAGTCAAGAGCAAACCCATCATTAATAAAAAAAAAAAAAAAAGAACACTGAAATAAACTTCACAACGTAAGGAACATTTTATCATTTACATAAACATAGGCTTTTTGACGATTTACAATAATAACACTACTTCAATGATAATTAAACGAAGATGTATTCAAAGGCCAAATTTTTATTTCACCTCACTTAAAGTAACATTTCGAACACAGATATTAAAAATATTAAATCTTACAATAAAATAAATAAGTAACTACTTACTTGTTAGCCTAGATTTATTTTAACAAGCCCTTTTATAACCTTAACTTAAAAATAAAATATTATACAAAATAAATCGTTAAAAAAACAGAAAATACATAACTCACCAATCAAGTTTTACAAATCTTTTAAGTAGCTTTACTGTTCAGTCTTACACCATAATAAATAACTTAAATGGATGGATAGAAAGAAATGGTGCCAATAAAATTTAACATTATTAACATTTGATCCCATTAAAATGATGAATCTCTTCAAAAAACTTTTATTTGCAATACACACAGTCATAAACTCGTAATTATAACCCTTAATTTTTTATAACATGGAACTTGCCTTTACAATTTAATCAATCACTTCAATAACATGTCGATGTCTTTTGGTCTTGTGAATACCATCAAACTCATCCTGAATCTCTTCAAGAGTCCTTCCCTTGGTTTCCGGTACAAAGAAATACACAAATATAGTACCAACCAGGCAGGTCACTGCAAAATGCCATAAAGTCCACCCTGGGCTCACTTTCTCAATCAAATTTTGATAGAATTTCGTCACGCCGAAAGCTAAAAACCAATGGAAACCAGCCGTTATGGCTGTAGCTCGTCTTGTCACATTTGCTGGGAATATCTCCCTCAGCATAAGCCAAGGAATCGGACCAATACCAACGGCATATGTAATTACATACACACATAGTGTCAACAACGGCACCCAAGTACTACTGGCTGTCACATTCGACGCTTTTAAATGATAATATGTTGCTAAACTTCCCAAACATACAGCCATTGATGTCAATGAAACGAGCAGCAATACTCTTCTTCGAATATTCTTCAGTAACACTGAAGAAAAGTACGTTGACGACACGAAACAGAAACCCAAAATAATAGCACCACCAGGAGGGTTGAGAGACATGTCGAAAGGCTTAAAGACAGAATCGGCATAGAAAAGAATAGGATATATTCCGCTCAGCTGTTGAAAAATCATCAACCCGAAAGAGACAACAAGAGCTTTAACAGTGATTCTTCTACTGAACAGTTGCTTGAAGGTGACTTTGTTATTGAGATTGTATCTGATGTTTTCTTTGATTTCTTTCATTTCTGCGTCGATATCGTTGTCGATCCCTCTGAAGTATCTCAGAGAGGTCTTGGCTTCGGCAAACTTGCCCTGGGAGATCAGGTAGGCGGGTGACTCGGGAAGGAAGATAAAAGCTATGAAGAAGGCCACTGGGATGCTTGAGCAGAGCAGGCAATGCCAGAAGATGCTGTTCACCATACCTGTGAAAAAAGATACATACTCATTTCGAACTTAAATGGCAAATTATGTTGGTGTCTTTTTGTAATCCTTGTTGTTTTATATCTAAGAAGAAAGTTTGATTACTTTGCCACTGAAAGAGAGGTGCGTTGATCTTGTGGGAATCTACAAACTGCCAATTAGACGGTAGAGGATTTGAACTCGTTGGTTTGAACAGATTCACACTACATAAGACGCCATCCATAACACCGAAGACAGAATAAAATGGCGTCATAAAGTCCACGGTAAAGTAATTCAACGGAGTATTGAAGATATATGACTCAAGAGAGGTTATACGTTTAATGTAAATTAACTTACCATATTTGAAAACTTGCAAAATTTTCAAGCGCGGGCAGGATTTGATCCTGCGACTTTCGCATTACTAGTGGCGACGCCTCTTTCATCTTGGCTACCGCAGCTCATTCAATTTATCACGGGTTTTCATCACTTAGACTACAAAGACTGAGCCGGAAGATGGAGCCGCGCCACGCGTTACTGGCATTAAAATACACTTTGCAAAATTGGCGGGCAAGGAATGAGCTGCGGTAGCCCAGATGAAAGAGGCGTTGCCACTAGTAATGCGAAAGTCGCAGGATCAAATCCTGCCCGCGCTTGAAAATTTTGCAAATTTTCAAATATTGTATACCTAACACGGAAAGTGTTTTAAAATTTGGTATTCAATTAACTTACCAATAATATACCCAAAGAGTATTCCACAGCTAAAGTGTAGATGGTAGAAGTTGGCAAGGGTTGACAGGAGTGGTTTCTCTGCGATATCCTCGATGTAAGGAGGAATGCTGACGCTGAAGGCTCCAACTGCTACACCGCCGACTACGCGCCCCACGTACAGACCGTACACGTTTGGACTGAAAATACCAAACATATTTACATGATAATAAGAAAGACTACGGCAGGGGCTTCCTATACTGATGAATCGAGAATTACAAAACATACAAGGAGTAACAAAAGGGGTATAACAAGCCAAAAGAAGGTCAAGGTACTTATGAAATTGAACAACTTTCCCCACAAAACAAGTGCTCAGCTCTTTAGAGTTATACCCTTATTGTTACTCCCTGTTGAACTGTACTGGCACACCTCGGACACTGGCGCTCAAATGTATGAATCAAATGCGTTGCTACGCACACAGTCTAAGCTCGCGTAGGTGAACGCGGACCATGCTTGTGTGTGTGAGACAACATGTCAGGGTTGCCGCCATTTTGCGTTCGCGAATCGGGAATGCAATGTGCGGCAGTATGAAATGACCTTCGTCGTCGCGTCCTTGCTTAGCCGGTGTCTGAGCGTCCTCCGAGCGCGGGTGGGCGGCGCTTGTAGGGGGAGGCAGGGAGTGACCATACTGTACGCTAGTACTATTAATTATACTGTGGTACTGGTAAGTTCTAGTTTTATGAAACAACTCAAAGAATGTCTTACCTTGAAGCGACCATTATCCAAGACACGACCAGCGGTAGAGCTAAGTAGACCAGAGTCTTCTTCCTCCCGAAAAACTGGGAGATCAGGCCGGCTGGTACAGCCCCAAATAGGGCTCCAAGGCAGAGGAGACATGCCACCCATGATGCTTCAGATTGGGTCATTTGTAGACGCTGGAAGTTATTGTTAATAATTATATGAATTAGGTTTTTAAGGATAGATTGTCATCGTTTTGAGATCTACATACATACATACATACATACATAAATCACGCCTGTATCCCTTACGGGGTAGGCAGAGCGTTAACGGCCGTAAAACGGATATTAACACCACGTCTGACAAAAGTTTGAGGGTCAATCAGATAACTGTGTTTCACTATAGTGACAGGTTGTCAGCCCGTCGCCTAAAATTGCAATACACACCCTCGAGTCCCTTAGTCGGCTCTTACGACACCCATGGGTAAGAAATGGGGTGATGCTATTCTAGGCCGGCATCACACGGCTCTTCTTGCAATAATCCCAGTTAATTCAGGCTCGGCGCTATAAATAAGGTGAAATATTACTATACCGATAGTGATAAGGTCCAACTCCCAAAAAAAAATTCAAAATTGCCAATTAGCTGATTACTCAAATCAACTAATCGGAACTATGGAAACTAAAAATATTTTTGTTATATTTTAACCCGTTTCTTAGGAAAAGTTGTTCCTTATCACCAGCCCGTCTTGAGATTTCGCTATCAGTCGCTCGTAAAATTTCACCCGATATTTTACAAGAGACAACTACTCACATTATATCTGTAATCCGATGCGTTTTGTTCGTAGCTGTAGTCTGCGAACTGAAAAAAAAAAAAACAATTTCAGAATTTTTATGAATTAGTCCACAGGTGGACGTAGGCCTCCCCAGGGTACAACATATGGATCTCCCGTCAACATTCCACACCTGGACATGGCCTCCCCCTATTGGGGGGTATTGTCATACTTACCAAGCTTGGCAGGCGGATTGACAAGCGCAGTGCAAGATGTTGCATTCACAGGGAACGCTGCTGCCCATTAGCTGAATGATTATCCTTTAGTTGTTTTTTACGACACCCACGAGTAGAATTGGGGTGATGCTTTTCTGAACCGAAATTATACGGCAAAGCCACTACTTTGATAATGTTTAATTAAATTAATTTTATTTTCTATTTCAAGCTAACTCCTATTTACCTCATGATGACCTGGTGTGAGAAGAGGCAAAGCTGATGATGACCAGGCGACACAGACCCCGGCAGCCAGGGCTCCAAGGTTTACTGAAACAATTAAACATAGTAAAGTTGACCTGAAAATAACCTTTAAGTATCTTATGCATTGTAAGTAGATCATTTCTGACACAAAACCCTTGCACAAGACTAGCTAGTCTACATATAGTTAATTTGTGCACAAGACATAAGACGTTTTGAAACTAGGTATGTTATGGAATTTGAAAAGAGAACTGTCATTAAAGCCAATTAGAGTGTTCTGCTACCGCCGACGTCAAAGTGTTTCAGTTCTTTACGCTCCGTATGTGCTCTGTAGGAAATTCTTGTAGAGACATGCCGCTGTGTTTCGCCGATATAGCTCTTACCACACTCACAAAGTATTAAGGAAACACCAGGTCCAGACAGGGGCTCCTTATCTTTCGGCGACCTTAGCCAGTGTTTTACTTGAGTATTGGGTCGGAAAATAGTCTTTATGTTGTATTTCCGACTCAGAAAGAAGGTAATTTTATCCGTCACACCTTTTATGTACGGAAAATAAGTAGGGCGTCTTTCTACTGTAGAGGGCTAAAGTCTTTACCACATAAATAACAAGTAAGTCGCGTAAACCTACATAAACGGGATTCAGGTTCTTACTTCTGATGCTTTCTGAATTATAGCATCTTTTAGATTTATTCAAAACTTCCTCGATGACGTCTAATATAATTGCTCCTGTTAGTAGCTAGAGGGCCTGAATTCTTCGGAATTGTTAATAGTTTTAGTCAGTGTGATGACAGTTGAGTGTCACTGGAGTGAGAATAGCCAAAGACGATTCATACATACCTCTACATATATCACGCCTTTATCCCTTGCGGTCGACTACGATCGAACGAACATTTACGCCACGTTTGAAAAACAGTTGAGGATCATTCAGGAAATTGTATACCACTATAAAGACAGGTCAGCCCATCGCCTAAAATTGCAGTACACATTTTACCCTCAAACCCCTTAGTCGCGTCTTACGACACCCACGGCAACAAAATGGGTTGATGCTATTCTAAGCCAGCAAAAAGCATTCTCCAGTCAACTAACCAATCCCAGTAGCAATATACTGCGTGGTGATCCCGGTGGTGTCTCGTTTGATGTCCGGGACGGTGTCCAACCGCCGCAGCATCTTATCATGGCCGTTCTTCTCATGGACATTCAGCCTGGTTTCCGAACTGTCCTGCTCTAAATCTGAGTCCTGGTCCAGTGAGGGGGTCAGGTCTTCCACTGGAAATCATAATTATGTAAATTAATTACCTGGATAATACACATATCGTTGCATGGTGGGGCCAGGTTGGACAGAGTAGGGCAATGTGAAGCAACCCCCACCTTGTCCCACCCTGCCCGTTATTCTTTCCGTATTATTGAGTTTATTATTTATTTTATTAGCTGGCATTGTGTTGAATCTTGAAAATAAATAAAATTGCTTACTAACAAGATTAGTCGCTGAATCATCAATTTCGAAGCGAATTCTCTCAATTAATTTAAAATGACGCTTGATAATACATATAATATGTTAGGCGCTTAAGTGCAGTCGTATTATTAATTGTTTCAGAAGACAATTCAATTTATTCGAAGCCACGCTTGACATTAAATATGAGCTGTATATTTAACACCCGATTGTAGATACAAAGTGTCATTTGGTGACAAACACGGAAAGTCTCAAACAAATAATCTCCTTTTAAAAGTCGGTTCAAAATATTTTATTTCGTAAAGCACAAAGATTTGAAACCCATCAGTGCGCTTTATCTGTTAATGATAACTAATAAAAACATAGAAGTTGACGTATTTTTTACACCCTAAGGTCTATTTTATCATTATCATTATGACAACCCTGATAAGATAAACAATGTGGATGCCCTTGCATTCGTACCAGCAAACCTAGCGCCAGCCCCAAGATTTAGGATATTTATAGGTATCTACTTACCTATTATACATACACACACATACATATATCACGCCTAAACTCCCTAGCGGGTAAGGCAGAGCGTAAAATGCCGCAAAACGTTCTGACAAATATTTGAGAACTTAGTCGCCTCTTGCGACTCCCACGGGAAAGAAATGAGGTGATGCTATTTGGGTATTGTAAGCCGGCATTTACCTATTATAAAAAATATAAACCTATTTTATCGATACCTGTTGGTTTAAGTAAATAATAGCTTTTCATAATATGTTTTTATCATATTTTGTTATCGATTGTTTATGTTTGGCTTTTTTCAATACAATTCAATTCGATTAATTTATTTCTTTGTAAACAGGGTCACCGTATCATTAAGATAGACAAGGTTAAATCTTCTACTAGAGAAATGATCCCTACACCTACCTACACGTACTTTATTTACCGATACTTAATGATAATTTTATAATAAATATCTTGGACAATTCACACAGCGCCATTTAGCCCCAAACTAAGCAAAGCTTGTACTATGCAAACTAGATAGCTGATATCAATACTTACATACTTTATTTCTTTAAATAAATGCATAGAAAACACACTTAACACAAATATCTGAAAATGACTTAACAAATATTTGTGTCTTGTGGGGATCGAACCCAAATAGGGATTAACGGTGTCTTTTATTTAGTTTAAGGATTGTTTATGTAATATAAGATAATAATAAAAAAATAAAAAAAAAACTCACGACACTCGGCATAGCAGGCAGGGGTACTATCCGCTACGCCATCAGCCCCGTCAAAATAAACATGGTATAAGGGACAGCCCACCGAATACTCATAGGGTGCATAGAGACCATGTAACTGAACAACTTTACTTAAACAAATATTTCAGGAAACTTAAAAAAAATTGACTTCCGATAGTAAATGCAGTCAGCTGATTGTGATTTTGTATAAGAGGTCGTTTTTTTTGTCTTTTTCTGACATATGTTTCTTGGGAAAAGTTGTTCAGTTTCATGGTCTGCATGCACCCTATCAGTCTTCGGAGGGCTGTCCCTTACACCCTGTATATAAATACTTATCACACAGCGCCAACTAGGCCCAAACTAAAAAAGCTTGTAATTATGGTAACTAGATTGCTGATATAAATCAATACTTTTTTCTGTAAATAATTACAAACATAGAACACACCCAGACTCAACACAAATATTTAAAAAGTAAGTCACAAGTACTTGTACTGTATGGGAATTGAAACCACTACCCGGTGTAGCAGGCAGGAATACTAGCCACTACGCCATCGGGTCAGCCGTAATATAATTACTACTTACATAGTATATAATAAAGTTGCTTCCCCTGTCCCAGTGTACCTATGTATATTTAGATCTACGAGTATACAACTACGCAACGAATTTTGACAGAAGGGTGTTGTAAGAGGCGACTTAGGGCCTCGAAGGTGTGTAGTATATTACAATTTTAGGCGATGGGCTGACAACCTGTAACTACATGTCTTACGTGGCGTAAGTGTCCGTTTTTTTGCCGCCTGCGATTACGCTCTGTCTACCTAAAGAAATATAGGCGTGATATGTGTATGTATGTGTAAGTAAGATAATTATTTTTGAATAAACTTAATTACAAATAGGTACTCATAAACAAACTAGTTTTGTGGCTTGTCTTTTTCCTAAACTAAGAATGAGAATTCCTTTATCTTAGGTAAATATATAGCCGATATAACTATAATTTTTGATTGAATGAATGATAAACGGAAAATGAATTGATTGTTTAACGTAGATTACATGGAATTTTATATACCGCGGGTGTAAGGGAAAGTGTACCGAATACTTTGCAGACATTAACCCAGAACTAAATGTCACTTTAGTAGTTGAATCTATGCATGACATATAACATTGTAAATTTGTACAAGGCTTCAAGTATATTTCAAAAGGTTAGGTAGTATTCAAAAATGCCACATGCTTTCCGTAAACCTAAGCGACTTTGCAAGGAGAAAGGTCAAATGTTTTTCAACTAAATAAAATTTACAACATTTCAAAATAACAAAACAAAACTCTTTCCAAAGGTTTTCTATCACTGTCCGTAAAATAAAAAGCACTTACTTATTTCTTTTCACTATGAATGAACTTTTTAAAAATAATTTAAATTTAGAATGGTAACAGGCGCATGGGCCCGTATGAGACTGGCTGGTTACTAAATCTCGGTTATGTGAGTATCAGAGTGGCGTGAGTCAGGGGTGCCCAACCCGATAATAATTGATACACTACTGGGGTATTCTATTTTTAAAATGATAAGATTTGGATGCATTCCATAAACAGCTTGATAGGGTAAATGAAAACCAGTCAATTATAATGCGAAACCAAATTCGATATACAAAATTTGTGAAATTGCAACTGGCGAAAATCTTGCCATTTTGTGTTTTAAACTAAATTAGTCCGTGACTTGTGCCCGATCTCTGACAGCCGGTTCGTCCACGTATTTCAGTTTTTTCAGAAGGGGGGTCCTTAAAAGTCTTACTTTTTCTTGCATTTGGGTGGGAGGGGTCTAGTTAGCAAAAATCGTAACAGTAAAACGCGCACAGTTGCAGATTTTTGTTTTGATTTCTTGTTTTTCAAATGTTTTTATTCCGTCTAACATTTTTATACTATTTTTTGCATCTGATCTTACGTAAGAATTAAAGGGAATTACATTGAAATCTCAATTTTTCTTGACATGGAAATCTGAAATTGGTCAAAACTGTTCACACTAAAGAGTACAAAATAAGTCGCTTCCCGTGTACGCTTAAATCTTGGTACGCAAAGGATTTTGATGTTGTTCAGTGATTCAAGAGAAAGGTTCCTTTTCTTTAAATTCTTGCCGGGAATAGGTCTGCTTTCCGCGGGAAAACGGGTAGCAGCGTGTAAAACCGCTGGGCGGGCCGCTAGCACCTACAATGTCATCCATCACTTATCACATCACACTGTAATACACACACCGCTGATCCAAAAAGCGCGTGACAGGGCGTAAAGAGGGTTTGGAGTTAATGGCGCTTGCCAAATTAAAAATTCCATTTAATTTGAATGAAAGTATAATCCGTCGCCCCGAGCCAATTCATTGACTCAGTCCCTGTTTGTCACAGCCCCGTTTGTCACAGTCCCGATTTGTCTTAAAATTCAATGTGACTTCATAACAATGAGTTCATGTTCGTCACAGTCTACAATAATAAGTAATAATCATAAACATTGTAGGCATGATCAGACCATGAAACTGACCAACTTTTTCTATTGCGGCTATGCTGTTAAACAAGAAAAAAACGACTTCTCATGAAATACCCCGTTTAGCTGAAAGACTTTTTATATAAAAAAAAGAAAATCATTTCCTAACATAGGCTGCATTGTAAATATTACCCGGTATAATTTTTCGCAAAGAATGAATGAAATTATTATCATGAAAAATCATAGAAGTCGTCAGTTTTTAATTTACTTTAAGTCATATTCAGAAACATACATACATAAATCACGCCTCTTTCCCGGAGGGGTAGGCAGAGACTACTTCCTTCCACTTACTACGATCCTGGCATACTTCTTTCGCCTCCTCCACATTCATCAATCTCTTCATGCATGCTCGTCGGTTTAGGGTACTCTTGACCTGACCTTTCTTTAGCACGTCCCCGATTTGATCGAGGTACGTTCGTCGAGGTCTTCCCCTTCCGACGTTCCCATCCACACTTGCCATATACACCTGTTTCGTTAATCTTCTTTTATTCATCCTCTCTACATGACCAAACCATCTAAGCATACCCTTTTCTACACCTATATTCAGAAACAGTGTCATTAATTAACATTGAGTCATATTTAGAAATTACGTATTTAATTTAGTTTAAGTCATATTCAGAAATAATGTCTTCAAAGTTAAATCGAATAAATAATGTCTTTAGTAATATATTTTCAATTATTAGGTATTAAAAATATAATGTGCCATGAGATGCCGGCTTAGAATAGCATCATCCCATTTCTTTCCCGTGGGTGTCGTATGAGGCGACTAAGGGACTCGAGGGTTACATATGTTTTGCAATTTTAGGCGATGGGCTGACAACCTGTCATAGTGATACAGAATTATATATGACCCTCAAATGTTTGTCAGACGTGGCGTAAGTGACCGTCCGTTTACGCTCTGCCTACCCTGCAAGGGATATAGGCGTGATATGTGTATATATGTTTGTATTACTATAAATTTATTTATTATTAAAAATATATTACTATTAATGTAATTTTGACCTAATGGTCTGTGACGATTTGGGGCTCGTTTTTTATGTGTGTGTGGCGAACTGGTGCTGTGCCAAACCGGGCCTCTCAGCCAATCCATTCTTGATAAGTAAATGGGATGAAATCATTTGCTTAAGTGAATGAGCTTTCGGTAATTAAAGACCTTTGGCTGAAGGGGAGCCAAGTAGAACAATTTTAATGTTATATTTTGGTTCACTTTAAAAAAAACGCTAGGAGTCACTTCTACAGAAGTCTAGCTTTTTTTTGTCGTGATTGGAAACCATACTATCCCACCGAATACAATTTTTATGTAAAATGTCGCCAAGATGAGTGCGTGCATTGAAAAACATAGCAGATTTCAAGTAGAGCCAAGTTCCTGAATCTACGTGCCCTAAAACTACCAACCCTAATTTAACAAACTGTACATTTCTATCAAAATGTAAAGTAACGTCATCGCAATAAGCTATATTTGAAAGATGTCAGTTCCATACTTAAGAGGTGTAGACAAAGGAAAATGGACCCTCTGCCATAGCATTAGCATAAATCTGACAGCTGTGATATATAGCTTATTGGAATGGCCTTACTGTAAAGCCACTTTTCTTGGCCTTATCGATATTTTTATTGACATCGCCTAGACATCACTAATCCGCAAGATTTTAAAATTAATTAAAAATGCCTTTGAATTAATTTTCGGATTAATTTTGACACTGGTTTTGAACATTGTAAATAAGTCTTATTATATTCAAATATTCAATGCAAATATTTGTAGGGTGATTTCTATTCGTAAAACTGTATAACTTTCCCCAAGGAACGCAAGTCGAAATGTGAAAAATAGGTAATTGTGCCTACAATACATTTTTTTACCTATGTTCCATAATAAAACTTGTTAAGTTTCACGTGTAGAACTCATTAAAAAATATGTACACTGAAGTTAAAAGGACCTTATTTTCTAATAAAATTACTGAATAATAAAGTATAGATTTATTCTCGGCCAGATAGATAATACAGTTCGTGAGACATTAAAGTGCTTTTTTAAATTTATGTTCCTTGGCAAAAGTAGTTCAGATGCAAAGGCTCGTCGAACGATCGTCCCAATTTAAGGTCCCATTCTCTTATTTTTTAACCATTATAATGGCATCGACACTTAACTATCATTCTATTGCCATTGTGATTTTCAATACTTCAAATTGTAAGCGGAATACAAAACGGCCGAAAACTTCCAACTGACACTATTACACACTCATATCACGCCTATAGTCTCTTACGGGGTAGGCAGAGCATAAACGGCCTCATAAAACGGACATTTACGCCACGTCGCCACGCCGGTTTAGAATAGCATCACTCCATTGCTTTCCCGTGAGTGTCGTTAGAAGCGACTTATGGACTTGAGGGTGTGTATTGTAATTTGAGGCGTAAATGACCGTTTTTATGGCCTTTTATGCTCTGCCTACCCCGCAAGGGATTAAAGGCGTACTGTATAAATGTATTATTATATTTATACATTATACTAGATTTCCGCCCAGCGGTTTCTCCCGCTGCCACTCATTTCCCAGTGGTAATAGTTGTTTTCCCGCGGTAAAAGTGGCCTATGTGTTATTCCGGGTAATATTCTATCTGTGTTCCAAATTTCATCCAAATCGGTATAGCCGTTTGAGCGTGAAGAGGTGACAAACATACATACACAAACAAAAACTCTCAGATTTATAATATTAGTACGGATTATACTTATTTGAGTACATTCAAATTGTTTCATTTGTGCGTGTAGGCGAGTGAATTGATGCCCGCGGTTGTCAATCCCTGCCTCTGATAACCCCTGACGCGGGTGCAACCTCTGACCTCCACCGTCTCGGCGCTAAACACATTAACAGATACAATAATTGTAATCTATAACATTTTTCAGACACTGTTCAATGCAGTAAAAAGTGTAGGTATTTTTAAAGGTTTGCTTCTGAGGGCTGGCATAGGCTTTATTTATACAAGGCCGTTTACACATTTAGTCAATTGATGTCGGTACCCACAACTATTACTTTGATGAAATAAATACTTTGTCCAAAAGTGTGAAAACACCCATTAACTTGACGGTTTTGTTCACACTGATCCTGCCGCTACCGCGAATATTGCTCGAAATACTTCCACGGAAGTATCAACGCGAGTGAGTATTCACACACAGCCGTCATACTCTTATCGCAGCAATACGAGTTAGCGAGATAGCAATACATTCCACTCGCGTTCTTGCTGTCGTTCCTTTGACTCGCACACTAAAAGCCGACACTCGCGGGAGCACGGGAAGTGGCAGCGCGCGAGTAACCTGTGTACATGCTCGTGCTGCCCACTTTCCTTACTATTTCTCTGTCCATAATGGCATAATGTGAATGTAGTTTAGTTCAGTTTTTACGTTGAACTTCTTCTTCTTCTTGTCGGGTCAATAAGATCCAAGCTGATGATTTCCGTACGGTTTGCCGTCAATCACGCCTATTATCCCTTGCGAAGTAAGCAGAGCACAAACGGCCGTAAATACGGACATTTACGCCTCGTCTGACATACATTTGAGGGTCATTCGAAAAATTGTGTATCGCCATGGTGACAGGTTGTCAGCCCATCGCCGAAAATTGCAATACACACCCTCAAGTCTATTAGTCGCCTCTTACGACTCCCACGAAAATGAAATGGGGTGATGCTATTCTAAGCCGGCATCACACGGCATGTACTTAATTAAATGTTATATAATTTAAAGTGAAGATGTAATTTTAACTTGTTAGATATAACCCGGGATTTTATTGCTGCATGGGGTACATCACGTAGATACCTATTTGTGTTTATTGTTGCATTTGCGTGAAATGGCGCTTAACATTGATAATCCGAGCAATGATCAAAGCTCAATTTATACCTACAATAACATACATGCAACTGCGTGATACCGGGTGTAAGAATTTCAAATTAATACAATAAGATTTTACTGATTAATTTTTTACATTTTTTTTTTTAATGATGGGTTTGCTCTTGACTCTAGTCTAGGTCATAGAACAGAGACAGAGTCTAAGATGGAGCGAGCTCACCCAGAAGACGCCTGTTCACTCTTACTTTTGATTTATTTGACTTAATATTTTATTCAAATTTGTCTATCTTCAACTGCATTCGTCCGGTGCGTGTGTGATCCACTCAAGTATAAAGCGACGTCGTCACAACTTAAGTTAATGTTCATTGTTTGAAAAAGGACTGTAGGTAGGACCATACATACATCGGCCTATTTCAGTCCACTGCTAGACGTAGTCCTCCCTCAGGGTACACCATAAGGCACGATCTCTCGTTTTCGCCATCCAGTCGCTACCAGCCGCCTTTTTTAAGTCATCGGTCCATCTGGCCGGAAGTCGTCCAACGCTATGCTTGCCGAGGCGTGGCCTCCACTCGAGAACCCGCTTACTCCACCGTCCGTCGGTTCTACGACAGATGTGCCCAGCCCACTGCCACTTCAGTTTGCTACACTTCCAGACTATGTTAATTTTGCGATGATATAAGCCAGCGAAAGCACTTTTCATATACAGGGTGTAAGGGACAGCCCTCTGAATACTGATAGGTTGCATTCAGATGTATTATTTCATGTAACTTCCCATAAAATAATATTTTAGGAAACGTCAAAAAAAATTTTGCTTGCCATAGTAAATTCAGTCAGTTGATTGTGATTTTGTATGGGAGGTTGTTTTTTTTGTCGTTTCCTGACATATTATGTTCAAAGAGAAAGTTATTCAGTTTCAAGGTTTGTATGCACCCTATCAATATTCAGAGGGCTGTCCCTTACACCCATAAGATCCATATGTAATTGAAGTAAAGGTGACTTTGCCTAGAATGACAAACGCCGCCGGTTGCCGCCGGGCGACCGTGACAGTCATTTGTCATTCTAGCCAATGTCACCTTAATTTCAATTACGATAGAGTTACTTTTCGAATTTCTAGTCAAACGTGGTCGGCTGTCGCTCGCATAAACTACTCTTGTTCTGCGGCGGCTCTAAAAAGGGTCTCAATCTAATAAGTTGGACAGAAGCAATTTGCAAACTTCAGTGGAACTATCCGACCGGTAACAGATAAGAGCAAATAACATAAAATGGATCTTCGAGCAAATTCTCCATACATACATACATACATCGCCTATATCCTTTACGGGGTAGGCAGAGTGTTAAGTGCGGGCCGTGAGAAAAATTGGTTTTTTTTTTGGATGCACGCAATTTAGTTGGTGAATACGAAAAACACTTTATTTTTATGTGTAATGATTTTTCATTATATTATCTAGATTTTTGTCGTAGGAAAAACACAATTAAAGGAAGTTTTCTCGATAGATTTATTTTTCAAAGTTTGGTCTATTTTCACACTTTTTTGCGTATTGTATAGCAATCTTAAGAACATAACAGATTATTTTTTGCGAACACGATACGTCTTGTACATTACTAGATTTTTGTCGTACAGTTTTTTGATTACTTGTTTATTTGGCGAGAAATTTCCAAAAGAGTGAAAAATCGTCTAAATATGGCGATACCGCTCTGTTCTCACACACAAGATTTGCCATTAGTGGGAAAGGGACGTTTAAAAGTTCGAGGCAGGCCCTTAACAGCCGTAAAACGGATATTAACACCACGTCTGACAAAAGCTTGAGGGTCAACTAGATAACTGTGTATGACTATAGTGACAGGTTGTCAGCTTATCGCCTAAAATTGCAATCCACATCCCTCGAGTCCCTTAGTCGGCTCTTACGACACCCATGGGTTAGAAATGGGGTGATGCTATTCTAAGCCGGCATCACACGGATTAGTAAATTCTCCCTGCTTACAAACCTTATTTCAAGGAAAACTACGTAAAATCAACATGGAAGTAACGGGTTGTTTACACTTGTCGTGACGTCAAACGACTTGACAGATGCATCCGTTACGCACCCACGAATTCGCTTTTTCTTTCGTCTGACAGACGCAGAACGCAGCTGTTCCCTTACACCCGGTATTTTAGTTAATTATAAATCACAATGTTTTCAAATGGTTTTCTGGTAGTGGTTGGTTGGTACCAGGTAGGTAATTCTTGCTTTATATTTTGATTGTGAAATTAATACAGATACCTATAAGAGTATTGTCACTCAGATCACCAGCTACTGATTGGAAAATTACGGTTAAAACTGCAAAACTCGAGACCTGCTAATATCACAAAAAGATTAAAAGTGCATGATCCAGAATCATTCGCCAAATCTTGTAAAGTCAAACATAGTGCTTGGCTGGCTGAAACAGAAAGTAAAGAAGATCCAAATGACTTATGGTTATCGGCAAAAAAATACATAAAGGAGGCAGTGGTGGAAACACAACCTAAGCCTTCCAAGCCAAAGCGACAACACTGGATGTCCATGGAGGCATGGGACCTAGTGGAAAAACGACGCAACATGAAAGTCCGTGGAGCAACTACACAACAGCTGAATACTATAAGTGCTTTGATACAGGCGGCCTGTAGAAGCACTAGACTCCAATCGTACTTGTCTCGTCAAATATCTCAGGAGCAAGCTGGTTTCGTGAAAGGAAAAGGTACACGAGAACAAATCCTAGTACTGCGTCAGATCATAGAGAAAGCCAGAGAATTTAATACCCCACTATACATTTGTTTTGTCGATTTTCGAAAAGCCTTCGACACGGTTAAATGGGACAAACTTTGGCCAGTACTAAGAGATATGGGAGTACCTCAACATCTTATATACCTCGTACAAAAATTGTATGTAGAGGGTACAGCAGCTGTCCGAATAGATGAAGTCGACTCCGAAAACTTCAAAACCGAAGCTGGCGTCCGACAGGGGTGTATTCTATCACCTCTGTTATTCAACATTTATACAGAATACATCATGCGAATTGTTCTTGAGGACTGGAATGAAGGCGTGTCTATTGGAGGTCGGCTGATAAGTAACCTAAGATATGCTGATGACACTACACTTCTTGCAAAGACAAAAGAAGATATTGAGGACTTGTTAACGCGGCTAGAAGTCAGCAGTCTTGAATTTGGCCTAGCCATCAACAGAGATAAGACGAAAATGATGATTGTGGACCGAGCGGAACAAAAAAAAACAGACATCTCTAACATTGCCAACTGTGATGTTGTTCAGAATTACATATACCTCGGTTCCAATATATCCAACGCTGGTGGCTGCGAACAAGAAATCAAGAGACAAACAAATTACCCTCGGATATCAAAAGTATTCAATCTATTTGCCAATTTAAACATAAATTAGCTCAACACATAGTAACAAAACAAACTAGTACTAGTACCTGACTATTTCGGTTGGAGATTTGGTTGCATACCTACATTAGATTTGTATTGTATTTGTTTACCTACAATCTTAAAAGTGTGTGTTCTGTGCAAAGTGACCGGAAATATTAGATAATTATTACTGTTTAATTTAGCGTTGCTATGCTGGGGTAAGTTAGGTATTAATGACGGTCTATGAATGCGCCGCGATTTCGCACGCATCGCTCTGGGCATATGTTGTCCCTTTCTCGCTCGCGGGGCGAGGGGGCGGCGTGCGCGCGGGCCGCCTGGTAGACGCCAAGCGGTGATTTCTGCACCGCAGCCAGTCACTCAAAACCGATCGGACGGGAGGGTATCGTATTGTGCGGATTTCCCGCCACGCGTTTTGTGATGCCGCGTGTAATGGACGATTCAATTTGAGATCGCGCGTGTTGATGCATCGTATTATTGCGGTTCTCCTGGGTTATACTAGAATACCAGGCTTAGTGATTGTTGGATGTCTCGACGTCTTCCACGTGAGCGTCGCGTTGAATAGGCATCAAGTGGCCATATCGGCTCGCGTTTTGTACGGCCCTAGTTCGTGTTGGGTCACGCGTAATGACTAATATCAAAGTGGAATACGAACAGAAGCTGTGAGTGGTTTGAAGTGAATAACGCGCCAAGGCTGTAGTGGAATGCTGGGTGTCGATATCTTTTCCACCCAGCCCTGTAAGTACCAACGGAATTCCTATTTGATCCATTCCCTGAACTTCCTTTCTCCGTTGGGTATTTATGCATTTGCGCCGGCACGTGACTGTAAGTGATAAAACTGTTTATTCGTGTTAATGGTGTGTTCCCTTTAGTCATATTTGTTGTACCATATCATTGTGACTCCTTAGTACGGATTGCGGAATTCGTGGGGTGATATAATTTGGAGGTACTTACTTATAATCTAGTGCTAATACGTGTGACGTAACGCCAGATCGGCAGACGGTATTTACTACCGACTTGAGTTATGTAAAGGTCAGAACACATCATTTGCCAATTTCACTCAACTTAGTTAATTAAGTTAAATAGATTTAGGTTCACGTTTAATTCATAGTATGCGCTGCTATATTGTGCAGCGTATGCTATTTAGCGCTGCGTAACGCGGCCATTGTCTGCCTCCAGTTGAACTCCTGGTATTTTGTTCGAAATTTACCTGTGTAAATCGCTTCCACTGCGGGAGTTTAGCTTGGAATTAGACAATTTTTGGTAGCAGAGCGTGGTTCAGAAAACCACTAGATTTAAGATTATTTAGTATAAGATTTTTAAGTAGATTAAAAATCTACATAAAAAAAAATATATATTTATTGTGATTGTAGTGTGTGCCCTGTGTAGAATATCCTATCGGTAGGATCAGGGCCAATCAATTAGTGAATTGCTTGTTATTATCGTTGTGTTTACCCTGTGCGGATATCCTAACGGTAGCATCAGGGCCGATTCTGCAGAGAGGCGGGGCATCAGGTGACTGCGTGTGAGGAGTTCGCTGCACAGCGGGTGCAGAAACGTCGTGGTGTGGTGCAGCAACGGCGTTGGTGCTTTAGGTGTATGGGGCCGCATCAGGTGCGAGAGTGCCCATCAAGCACCAACTGCAGGTACTGCCAGGGTGCCCACCATCAGCTCCTATGCATGAACCGCAGCGGAGATTACGGAGGCAGAGCTGACGCGGGTCAGCGGACGGAGTCTGCCCTACCTAGACGGGAGCAACGCTCCCCACCCCCTCCAAGGAGGAGTCCTCTTCCACCAGGGTTTCAGGGACGAGGCCAGGGACATCAGCAGGTGATGCCCCCTTCACCACGCGCGAGACAGTCACCACCTCGGCAGCAGGTGCCGGGACAGGGTAGGTGGTCACAGGTTCAAGGTCAGGGGCACCCATCACAGATACGTGATGCTACGGGCGGGTGCCAATACCAGGGCCAGTACATGCAGTACTCGGCGGGACTGAACAACATGGTGAGGTCTCATGAACCCACGCATGCCTCTCCCCTTGGCTGAGCACCCGCGGCTACAGGCGCATCCACGGTACGCGCGCCTGCCGCAGGGTTACTATAGGCTGCCAGCCATGGCGTACAGGACCAGAGGTCCCTATCAGCAGGAGTGGGACCCACTCGAAGGTGTACGGAGAGAGGGGACCCCCCCGCAGGACGCGGACACTCCGCGCTTAGGTTCCTGCTAGGTAATCGCCGCCTACACGCCAGCTTCGGCCCCCCGGCCAATTACGGTATTGTTGCCTACGGCAATGATTTGGGTATGGGGATACGGTGGCCGCAGCATACAGGTAAGAGCCTTGTTAGATACAGGGGCTCAGGGTTGTATTGTATCTAGTAAGCTGGTGAGTAGGCTACGCTTAAATATAAGGCCCACAACGGATGGGGCTGTAGGTATTGGAGGTGTAGATGTGCCTGACGTTCGGGGTCAGGTGAACTTCGAGTTCACATTAGGTAATACAGGTACAGGGGTCAGCTATCATGCCTCAGCAGTGGTGCTGGATGAAGTGGTAGGGAAACTTCCTCAGGTTCGGTTACCGTCAACGGTACGAGGGTTAACCACAGGCTTAGAGTTAGCTGATCCTGAATTTGATACTCCTGGTACGGTGGACGTTCTCCTCGGGTCAGACGTCCTCGGGAGATTCTGGTGTGGCAGAAAACGGGTACTTCAGCAAACTGGTTTAGTGGCCGTTGATACCACAGGGGGGTATGTTATTTTTGGCCCAGTTTGGAGACCTCAGGACCTACCAGAGGGCGATACGGTACTCTATGGTAGTGTGTTGTCGGAGGTGCTGCAGAGGTTTTGGGAGTCTGAGGAGCCACCCACAGCGGATAGACGGAAGCCAGAGGATGACGAGTGCGAGCTGTTCTATCAGTACAACACTGCACGAAGTTCGTCAGGTAGGTTTGTTACCAGGCTGCCATTTCTCCCAAACCGCCCCTCCTTAGGTAGTTCGCGACAGATCGCGGAACGGAGACTACTGGCTATGGAGAGAAAGATGAAGCGAGATGCAGCACTTCGGCAGAAGTATATCGAATTCATGAGGGAGTACCTAGAGTTAGGCCACATGTCGGTGTCCAGCATAGATTGGAGGTGTGTCGAGCATTACTATATACCACACCTGGCTGTTTTGAAGTCACCGGAGGCGAAGATACGGGTAGTGTTTGACGGTTCTGCTCCTACATCGAATGGTGTGTCTGTGAACCAGTGTCTGCACGCGGGTCCCAAGTTGAACCGGGACATTGTGGACATCCTCACAGATTTTCGGTTGCACCAAGTAGCGTTCGTCGCAGACGTCAAAATGATGTTTCGCCAAACAATTATACACCCAGATGACCGTCGGTACCAGCTGATTTTGTGGCGTGAGAGCCCTGACGAGCCGATGGTCACTTATGAGCTTAACACGGTAACGTATGGTCTGAAGCCAAGTCCGTTTTTGGCAGTACGCACGCTGCGAGAGTTGGCCGCACAGGAAAGGGTAAGATTCCCTCGAGCCGCAGCAGTACTGGATCGCGACGTCTACGTGGATGACATCTGCACGGGTGCAGATAGCGTGCAACAAGCACTGCTACTACGAGACGAGCTGATCGCGATCATGGAATCAGGAGGTTATGAGTTGCGGAAATGGCTGTCCAGCTGTCCAGAGCTCCTGGCCGGTTTGCCAGGTGAGTTCCAGCAGGACCCGCACCTTTTCGAGAACCCGGACAATCCAAATACGTTGAGCATCCTAGGGGTGCAATATAGGCCAACGCATGATGTCTTTACGTATCAGATCGAGCCAGACCTTTTGCAGAAGACTTGGACGAAGCGTTCGGTATTATCGACGATCGCCAGAACTTTCGATCCTAACGGGTGGATCGCACCGGTGACGTTCATGGCGAAGTGCTTCTTGCAAAGGTTGTGGATAGCAAACTTGGGTTGGGACGACCAGCTCTCCGGAGAGCTGTTGAATGATTGGACCAAGTTTGTGACCACCTTACCAGGGATCGTACGCATCGCCATACCTCGCAAATTGCTCCCATCGGTGGGATGTAAGGCTACCCTACATGGGTTTTGTGATGCCTCGGAGCGAGGGTACGCGGCAGCTGTCTATTTGCGGACAGTCAGTTCAACGGGAACTGTAGACGTGCGTCTAGTTATGGCCAAGAGTAAGGTGGCTCCGGTTAGGACAAGATGGACCATTCCAAAGTTGGAATTGGCGGGAGCAGCGCTTCTCACGCGCTTGCTACATTATGTCGCTAGTAATCTACGCGGTACCATCAATTTGGATGAAACGGTGTACGCATGGACCGACAGTAGGATAGTTCTGTGCTGGTTACAGACGTCGGTACATACTCTTGAGGTTTTCGTGGCAAATCGGGTGTCACAGATTAAAGGATCGGAAACTCCGTTGGTATGGAGACACGTACCGGGAGAACAGAACCCAGCGGACTGCGCCTCACGGGGATGTAGGGCCCCTGATTTGGTAGGTCACTCACTGTGGTGGGGACCTCAGTGGCTGACTGAGTCACCTGAGAGATGGCCATACAATGAGTGCGGGTCGCCGCTTGGGCCACCTGATCGAGGTTTGCGAGTGAACGTAGGGCAGATCGTACCTAAGCCTAGTGCGGCTTTCTTGCTGGAACGATACAGCTCCCTCGACAAACTTCTAGGGGTGACAGGTTGGATCAAACGGTTCGTGAACAACTGTAGAAAACCTCAAGCAGAACGGAACTTGGCACCTGTCCTCTCGCCTGCGGAGCGGAATGCGGCTCTAAGTTTATTGGTTAGGGTCGTCCAGGCGGAACATTTTGAGGAAGAGGTCAGGCTGCTCAGGGATGGCCGTGGAAAGCTGAAGGGAGGTCTTGTGCGCCTCAACCCGTTCGTGGACGAGCATGGAATGCTCCGGGTTGGAGGTAGACTTCGGAACGCTAACCTGCCCTTTTCAGCACGGCATCCGCTGTTACTCCCAAAGAAGGGACCTTTGGTAGAACTTATAGTTAGGGATCGTCACCAGAAAAACTCGCATGCGGGCTGCAATGCACTTTTGGCTATTCTGCAGCGCGAGTTTTGGATCTTGTCTGGACGACGTACGGTACGGAGCATTGTGTTTCGGTGCTTGCCTTGCTATCGGTTGAAGGCAGCCACAATGCAATTTATTTATTTATTTATTTAACTGTTTATTGCACACAAGATAAAACACAGAACAATTACATTAAAGAAAAATAACACAACAGGTACTACTTATTTCTAAAAAGAAATCTCTTCCAGCAGTCCTACGGTAGAGAGATAGCATAAGGTAAGGCTGATAAATCGTGCACAATTAAATTAATGAATGCAACCTCAGATGGGAGACCTCCCACCGGACCGGGTAACGGAAGCCTGGACGTTTGCGGGTGTGGGAACGGACTTTGCGGGGCCTTTTATGGTAAAGGCATCACGCCTTCGCAACGCGAAGTCAATCAAGGCGTATTTGTGCGTGTTTGTGTGCCTAGCAACCAAGGCCGTCCACTTGGAACTCGTGGCCGACCTCACTACGGAGGCTTTCTTAGCAGCTTTAGATAGATTTGTGTCGCGAAGAGGGCGACCAGCGCTGATCAGGTCGGACTGTGGTACCAACTTTAAGGGCGCTGATCGATGTATGAAAGAAATTATAACGTTTTTATCGGAAAACGAGGAAGCTATCGGCACGAGCCTCTCCCGTCAGGGCATTAACTGGGTGTTCGATCCACCAGGATGCCCCCACTGGGGTGGTATATTTGAAGCGGTTGTAAAGTCCGCTAAGACGCATTTGATGCGCGTTATAGGTTTAACGATATTAACCTTTGAGGAGCTAGCGACCGTGTTTTGTAAAATTGAGGCCGTTCTCAATTCACGTCCTTTGTGTCCGCTTAGCTCAGATCCGAATGATCTGGAGGCCCTGACACCAGGGCATTTCTTAATTGGCCGACCACTTAACGCCTTGCCAGAATACCCCTACACAGAGGTCAGTAGCAATCGTTTGACGCGTTATGAGTTGCTGCAGCAAATGTCTCAGAATTTTTGGAAGCGATGGTCGCTTGAGTATTTGCACATTCTGCAGCAACGCCTTAAGTGGACGGACAGAACTGAACCCCCTCGCATCGGAGATCTCGTTCTGGTTAAGGATGCCAACCTGCCGCCACTGCGATGGCGCAGAGGGCGCATTCTCAACTTGTTCCCAGGTAGTGATGGCACTCCTCGAGTCGCGACAGTTCAGGTAGGGGATTCAGTTCTTAAGCGAGCAATAGCAACGCTATCTCGTCTCCCCAGTAGTGAATAGGCCTAAGGGATTCGGCCTAGGGCGGGTGAATGTTTAATTTAGCGTTGCTATGCTGGGGTAAGTTAGGTATTAATGACGGTCCAGAATGCGCCGCGATTTCGCACGCATCGCTCTGGGCATATGTTGTCCCTTTCTCGCTCGCGGGGCGAGGGGGCGGCGTGCGCGCGGGCCGCCTGGTAGACGCCAAGCGGTGATTTCTGCACCGCAGCCAGTCACTCAAAACCGTTCGGACGGGAGGGTATCGTATTGTGCGGATTTCCCGCCACGCGTTTTGTGATGCCGCGTGTAATGGACGATTCAATTTGAGATCGCGCGTGTTGATGCATCGTATTATTGCGGTTCTCCTGGGTTATACTAGAATACCAGGCTTAGTGATTGTTGGATGTCTCGACGTCTTCCACGTGAGCGTCGCGTTGAATAGGCATCAGCTGGCCATTTTGGCCCGCGTTTGTACGGCCCAAATTCGGGTTGGGTCACGCGTAATGACTAATATCAAAGTGGAATACGAACAGAAGCTGTGAGTGGTTTGACGTGAATAACGCGCCAAGGCTGTAGTGGAATGCTGGGTGTCGATATCTTTTCCACCCAGCCCTGTAAGTACCAACGGATAGATAGATGAACACTTTATTGCTTACAACATACACAACAGAAACAAAACAATACAGAAAACTTAAGACTAAAAGTAAGAAAAGGCGGCCTTATCGCTTGCAGCGATCTCTTCCAGGCAACCTTTACATTAAAAAAGAGACAAAAATTAAAAGATTTGCAAGTAGTTGCATAAGCAAATTATTAGTTAAATTATTAAATTTTAGTAACAACACTTATGTACTAAGTACATTTACAATCATACATAAATACATACATATATACATACATACATACATACATACATACATACATACATGCAAATATATACAAATATGATTAAAAATATATATATATGTAAATTAAAGATATATATTATAAGATACATACCTACATAAAAAATTATAAATACACACATGACAATGGACATTTAAATACTTACTGATTTCAAAAGGAAATAATTGTGCAATTTCGATTTAAATATAGCAGGAGATTTAGAGTGACGGATTTCAGACGGCAACTCATTCCACAAATGCGAAGCTTTGGAGACAAACGATTCCCTGGAGTACCCCGACTGAGAGAGACCTCGTGGAACGCGGAGGATGTTATCGTTCTTCGACCGAACGTTGCGACCATGGTCATCACCCAAAAAATGAAAGCATTCCTTCAGGTAGGGAGGGGAACAAGGGTCGTTTAGGATTTTGAACAGGAGAAGAAGGATATGCTCATGCCGGCGCAACCTGATAGGGAGCCACTTCAGTCGACTTCTGTACTCAGACACATGATCGAACTTGCGCAATCCGTAAATGAACCTTATGCAGATGTTCTGTAACCTTTGGAGTTTATCAAGGAGATCCTCATTGAGGTCAAGATAACAGACATCCGCATAGTCTAGAATAGGAACAAGGAGAGATTGCGCAAGCTCGACCTTGGTTCTCACAGGGAGCAAGTTCTTCCACCTCTTGAGGGATCCCAAAGAAGCAAAGATCCTACGACTGACTTGCGATACGTGATAGGTCCAAGATAAGGTAGTATCGAAAAATACACCCAAGTTCTTAACAACTTTGCTGTAAGGCAAAGCGACACCATTGAAGGTCAAAAATGGGGCAACGTCATAGTTCACTCGGTGTACTTGTTTTGAACCCCCAATGACAATGACCTGCGACTTGTTTGGATTGACAGAAAGGCCGTGTTTTTGACTCCATTGAAGGACAGTCGCAAGGTCATTGTTGAGAAGAGCAATGGCTGAGTCAAATTTGTCAGGAGTTGCTTGGGTATAAATTTGGAGGTCATCCGCATAAAGGTGAAAAGAACAAGATAGGAGAGGTGTAAGGAAGTTGATAAAAATGGAGAAGAGGAGAGGAGAAAGTACACCACCCTGAGGCACACCCGCAGTTATATTAGTGAGATCAGAAACTTTACTGTCGACACGAATACATTGCTGCCGTCCAACCAGATAACCGTGAAACCAATTGACCACCCCGTCCGAGATGTGCAGCGCGCGTAACATTGCTAGGAGAATGTCAAAATCGACCATGTTAAAAGCGTTACTAAAGTCAAGTAAAGCTAACACTGTTAGCTGTTGATTCGACATACCCAGCCGCACATCATCAGAAACCTTGGTTAGAGCAGTTACTGTTCCGTGCCCAGGGCGAAAACCGGATTGGAAGGGACTGAGCAGTTTGTGAGAGTTCATAAAGGAATTAAGCTGATGGTGAACAAGTCGCTCAAGAACTTTTGAGAGGAATGGTAGGATAGAAATAGGACGGTAATGTGACATGGTAGAAGGATTGCTGACTTTGGGAATAGGAATAACTGCAGCTCGACGCCAACAGTTAGGAAAGGTACCTGTGCTAAGAGAGAAGTTGAATATATGAGAAAGAATAGGCAGTACAACACCAAGGCTGAGCAAGATCATTCTACGACTGATACCATCCAGGCCCTCAGCATTGGATTTAATGGCTGAAATATTTTTTTCAACTTCACGCTCAGTCACAGGTTTAAAAGAAAAAGGAGAGTAAGAAGGACGTGAAAAAGAAGAAAGAGAGTTTATTGAAGCTTGTTTAGTGAAAGAGGGGATTGGACAGCAGGATGTAAAGTGAAGATTTAGGGAATCCAGGTCAAAGTTTGGAGTAAAAGAGCTATTGGTCTTACCTATACCCAAGGAGTTGAGAAATGACCATACTTTCGCCGGATCACCGTTTTCAACGGAAGCATGTATGTGTTTACGCTGAGCGTCTCTACACAATCGACTACAACGATTACGCAGTACCTTGTAGCGCTCGTGATTCGCCTCGGTAGGGTCATTTCTATATTTGATCTTAGCAGCATTCCTCCTAGCCATTACACTTTTTATGTCGTCGGTGAGCCATGGTGCAGGCAAGTGTTTTAGCTTGACGGGTCTAAGAGGAGCATGGATATCGAACACCTGGATCAATAGTGAGTTAAAAACTTCAAGCTTGTCATCAATACTATGTGCTTGGAAAACTGAGTCCCAATCAATATCACTAAGATCAGTCATGAACTTAATAGTATCGATCGAGGCAAAGCTCCGTTGCATCACGACACGAGGTTTAGGTTTAGGACAGCGGATTTTATATGAAAGGAAAACAAGATCGTGGTATGAAAAGGCTTCAGCGTTAAATTGGCCATGTGAGCTTACATGATCAGTTGAGGACACAATAATAAGATCAAGCAGAGAGGGGGCACAGTGTGGAAAGTGGTGAGTGGAATTAAGAGGCAGGATATTAAGGTTTGCGGAATCAACAATAGAACGTAGCTTACTAGAACGATTCAGATATTGATAATCATTATTAATGAGGCAGGTGTTAAAGTCGCCCATTATAATGGTATGATCAACACAAGGAACAAAGTTTTCCAAAAGCGTATTAAATTTGGCAAAGTAATCAATGTTTAGGTTAGGGTTATAAAATACACCAAGGAGTAATTTGGAACGTCCGAACATAACTTCAATGAAGATATGTTCAGAAGACTGTGAGTATTCAGCAGGAGATTTATCTAATATACTAAAGGGGAGATGACTCCTAAGGTAAATGGCAACACCACCGCCACCCTTACCAGATCTGTCATTGCGGATGAGATGAAAACCAGGGAGAGAGAAAGAAATGGAAGGTAGACAGGGCTTAAGAAAGGATTCGGACACAAGGATGGCATGGATATTAGGATTGTTGGAAAAGGTAGACAACAGGTCAGAATAATGTGCCGGAATGCTTTGCGCATTAATGTGTACAGCATTGAAGTTTTTAGGGAATGCTGCAAAAGCCGAATCCAGCGAGGTATCAAGACCCAGAGAAACGCTATGGAAACTGTCTTCCGATGACTGTGAAACAGATGTGAAAGATAAAAAGTCACCCGTACCATCATCACTGCTAAAGCTATCGCTACAATTATCTGTTTTTTGCATTGTAAGTAGGTATAATAATTATTATATAATAAAATTATATAAATAATAATAGTAAATAAGCAAAAATAATAATAATAATAAGTAGGCAAGTATGAATAAAAAATCACTACCTACTCACCAGCAGTGTCTTGAAAAAAACTTAAATAAAACACAAAGTTAAAACTAACAACTGCAGCCACAACAGCAAAAAAAGAAAAACATTTTCAAACACAAATAAAAATATATAGAAATTAAACTACAAACCAGGCAGTATGGACTCAAACCTTCGCAGATTGCAGAAACCAAACGCAAAAATGACAAACGTCAGGTAGTACGTGCGAATGACAGAATTGACAGATAAAATAACCTAAATTACAGCAACCTACAATAACAAAAAGTGTGTAAGTGTGGTTCAAAATAACTTTGCTGAACAGCGAAGGCACACGATTGAACACGAAGCAGTGCACGTGATCACAATACAATAGACGAGCCGAAAATGTTCATACATGACGGTCTACGCAGATACTGGGGACTCGGCACATAATGCTTTGAAATCAGCCATGGATTCAATTCTTCTTTTCTTGCCGTCCGGTGTCTTGATGTGAATCCAGCCATCTCGGGTCCAGCATGATGACATTCCGTAGTAATCTCTGGCCGCCATGAACACGGTGTGGCGAGGTTTCGTGAGGAACTCTGAAAGTGTGACTTTCGATCCCTTCAGCGCCTTCTTCGAATTCCAAACGCGGTCACGCACAGATTTGTCGGCGAACTTGACTACGATAGGCCTGGGTTTTGACTTGGCCTCTTGCTTGCCCAGTCGATGGCTATACTGTACACAATTTACAGCCAAATCAGACATCTTACACTTGTCGGCAATGGCTGCCACAACTCCGGCCGAAGTGTTCTCTTTGTCGGCCTCCGGCACCCCGTGGACAAGCAGTATTTTGCGACGCTGGTGCATCTCAAGTCTGTCTTGGCCTCTTGCAAGTGCATCCACCTCTGCACGTAATATAGAGATAGCATTGTGAATAAATGCTTTGAACCCCTGATACTCAGTGTTCAGTGCTGCAATAGTGGATGGTGGTTTACGGGGAGCAGTCAGCTTTAACTCAGCTTCAAACTCCGCCATCTTCGAGTTGAATGTGTTAATCATTGTCTCCATGCTAGCAAGTACCTTAGCGTGGTCCATTATGCTAAGTATGTGGCAGTGCTGTGATGAGTTGTTTCCAGGTAGAAGGAATAAAAGTAGGAAATTAACACTGCAGGTGAGTACTACTATCTATGCATATAAAATAAGCATAAAGTAAATAACTTTAATAGTTAATAAGTATTTTTAAATTTAAATAAACTGGGGAGCAAAATATAAACAGTGTTGCCCAGGCAACTACCCACAGGGGAAAAAACGGAATTCCTATTTGATCCATTCCCTGAACTTCCTTTCTCCGTTGGGTATTTATGCATTTGCGCCGGCACGTGACTGTAAGTGATAAAACTGTTTATTCGTGTTAATGGTGTGTTCCCTTTAGTCATATTTGTTGTACCATATCATTGTGACTCCTTAGTACGGATTGCGGAATTCGTGGGGTGATATAATTTGGAGGTACTTACTTATAATCTAGTGCTAATACGTGTGACGTAACGCCAGATCGGCAGACGGTATTTACTACCGACTTGAGTTATGTAAAGGTCAGAACACATCATTTGCCAATTTCACTCAACTTAGTTAATTAAGTTAAATAGATTTAGGTTCACGTTTAATTCATAGTATGCGCTGCTATATTGTGCAGCGTATGCTATTTAGCGCTGCGTAACGCGGCCATTGTCTGCCTCCAGTTGAACTCCTGGTATTTTGTTCGAAATTTACCTGTGTAAATCGCTTCCACTGCGGGAGTTTAGCTTGGAATTAGACAATTACATTTACCCTGTTTCTCATGTAAGTGACTGTATATGTCTTGAATGAGGAAATAAAAAGTCTTTAAACCTAAGAGACGATGCGCTATTACACGATCTGCGGTTGAAAAGCTTAATAAGATATGGAAAGATAAGAGAATAACCAAAAATACTAAGGTTCGACTCATGAAATGTCTTGTCTTTCCAATCTTTCTCTATGGAGCTGAAACTTGGTCTCTGCGCTCACAAGACCGTCGAAAAATCGATGCGCTGGAGATGTGGTGCTGGAGGCGTATGTTGAAGATCCCTTGGACCGCTTTCCGCACTAACAACTCAATTCTGAAGGAGCTCAAGGTCAAAGAACGACTTTCGTCAACTGTGCAACTGCGAATACTCAAGTTCTTTGGCCACATATCCAGGAACGAGCACTCGATCGAAAGATTGGTAGTCCAGGGCCACGTAGAAGGCAAAAGATCAAGAGGCCGATCACCTACCCGATGGACAGACTTGATAAAATCAGCAACGCAAACCTCCATGACAGAATGCTCCCGCAATGCAGCAAACCGGCAGAAATGGAGAGACATTGCAAGGAAAGCAGTTCAAGATCAGAAGACTGACGACAAATAGACATGTACGCGTACCTCCAACCTCGTACGCCATCGGAGCAACCACGACCACTCTGTCAAGAGTGTACGACTGAGAAGAATAAGAGTAGGTACAGCGCATATACTAAAGCGGTTCTCCTACTTGTCGTTTTATTCAATATAGGATAGTATTATCACTTATTGGCGTCATTATCCGTCATTGTAAAAACAAGAAATATGTATAACACATTATTTATATCAAATTTGTGATGTCCTAATAGAAAACCGGTTCGAGTGGAACAAAAAAACTCAAATAAAGGCACTGCCTCGGGCTCGCCAGGTTAATCACACGGCATGTAACATTGTGATTTTACAAGCTACGGTGCGTTAAATACGCAGTGACGGGCGACAAGTGGGTGAACCACCTTAACGAAAACTTGGCCTCTCAGAACCACTTGATGATGAAGGAAAGTCAGGTTTTATATCTTAACAAGCGGCCCGATCATCGGTTTCACCCGCTGCTGACCGATTTCCCGCGGGAAACAGACCTATCGACATAAATCATAAAGTAAAACCTTCCTCTTGAATCACTCTATCGTTAAAAAAACAGCCAGAGAGTATGAATTTCGAAAAGGTTTAAAATTATTTGGTAGATATTATATTAATATTGTTTTGTTAAATTTGTTAAATTAATGATTTTAATGTCTTTTACGTGTTGCCACTGCTATTTACAGTGTGTTTTTTCAATGTTTTCTCTTAGTGTGCAGGGTTGCCTGGAAGAGATCGCTTGAAGCGATAAGGCCGCCTTTGCTTATATTGTGTTGTTTATTTTTGTTCTTGTTTATGTTATAATTTTGGGGTGGTATGGGATCTACCTCCTAGCGGTCCATCCCGGGCAACGGCAACACAGGCTTGCCTGTGGATAAGTCCGGCTGAACGATCCCACCAAGCGGTAGAAGGCTCCGTAAGGGGCCGCCTGGCTCGCGACCACCATCCCACCGAAGTCTGGCGCCAAGTAGCTTGCTGCGTTCTGTCAGTGTGTGGGAGTGCCAGTGCCTCAACAGGCTTCTTCTGGGTGAGCTCGCTCCATCTTAGACTCTGTCTCTGTCCTATGACCCAGACTAGAGTCAAGAGCAAACCCATCATTAATAAATAAATAATAAATATAATTATTAGTGTGAGCAATAAAGTGTTTGTGTCTGTCTGTGTTAATGAAGATTTAAGCATACATACAAACAGACACAGACGCGGGAAGCGACTTTACTTTATACTATGTACTCCTCAAGGGATAAAGGCATGATATGTGTATGCATGTATGTACCTATAGTATCGAATCGTTTGTACGTCTTTCTCTATACAGGGTGTAATGGACGGTGTACCGAAAACTTTGAAGGCATGATCAGCCCATGAAACTGAACAACTTTTTCTATGGAGGAATCTCGGAAAAAAATGACGTTTCCCAACAAAGGCTCTTTAGTAAAAGTTGTTCAGTATCATGGTCTAATCGTGGCTGCAAAAATTAAGTACAGCGTCCCTTACACCCTATAGCATTCTGCATTACAAGGCATTCTGATGGGAGGCCTAAGCGGTGGAAGGCTCCGTAAGGGGCCGCCTGGCTCGCAACCACCATCCCACCGAAGTCTGGCGCCAAGTAGCCACCTGCGTTCCCTCAGTGTGTGGGAGTGCCAGTGCCTTAACAGGCTTCTTCTGGATGAGCTCGCTCCATCTTAGACTCTGTCTCTGTCCTATGACCTAGACTAGAGTCAAGAGCAAACCCATCATTAATAAAAATAAAAAAAGGCCTTTACTTAATTTTTTTGTGAATATAGTAAGTATTGGATCCTTTAATAGGTAGTTGCTTGTTTTCAATCGATGTTTAGTCTTATTGATGGACCTTGACCTATCGATATCGCGAGTTATCGATATCGATACTCAACTCGACTTCCGATTCAGATTTAACGAACTGTTTTATTGCATTAACTGTAATTAGTTTTAATTAGTTTACGTTTAATTTGCAACCGTTAAAAACCTTTGCGTTCTTAATATGTGGATAAAATTATATGCATTTGTTATTGTTTATAAGTATTTGAAATCAATTTACACATATCACGCCTTTATCCCTTGTGGGTTAGGCAGAGCGCTAACGGCCGTAAAATACCATCGCTATCGCCACTGTGACAAATAAGTATTTGAGGGCTGTGTCGTAAAAATCGCGAAAATTGAAAAAATCTTTATTAGGCATAGGCAAGCATACATGATAAAAATACATGGAGGCTGAGTCCAAACCTAGTAAGTGTCTCAAGACACCTGTGACGGGTGAACCCGCTCTAATAATACAAACATTGATAACATTAAATGTAAGTATGACTACGTAAAACATTAAATGTTAAAAATATAGAATAAAGAAAGAAGTTAAAAGCAGAGAAAATGTGTGTGTGTGTGTGCATGTGTGTGAGTGTGTGTGTGTGTATGTGTGTGAGTATGTGTGTGTGTGTATGTGTTTGTGTGTGTGTACGTGTGTGTCTGAGCGATGAATCTTTTAACTCATGTAACTCAGCAATGCCTCTGTTTCGTTATAATTTAATGTTTTCAACCAGGTTATAATCTTTTTCTTAGTCTCATGATAGTGCAGTGGGTAGATATCTAGTTGTTTGTTAACTTTGTTATAGAGATGGACTGATTGGTGGACAAATTGACGCTTGGTGAATGTAGTTTTACACTTTTTTGTTTTAGCTACTCTATCTTTTCTCCTTCTCTCTGAAACAGATGGATCGTAATCGATAACACGGTGTTGTTTTAGGACTGCTGATAGTATGTATAATTTTCTAATGGTCAGTAAGTCACTAACATTATACAAAAGTATAATGTTAGTGACTTACTAATCAGTAATCAGTAGAGAATAAGTGAATCGCTATAGTGACAGGTTATCAGCCTTTCGCCTAAAATTGTAATGTACATTAAATCCTCGAGTCCGCTAGTCGCCTCTTACGAAAACCGAAGGAAAGAAATGGGGTGATGCTATTTTAAGCCGGCATCACACGGTAGAACGGAACTTGATTTAGGGTACAAGTAAATGTAAAAAGAAACTTGTTAGTGGGATACAAAGTCGACAAACGACTCGATTATCTGGGCTAAAATTGAAAGATTTGGAATGATCGAATCTCGTAATACTCAACTTACTTATATTTAATACAAATTATACTAAGTAGGTACTTATATTTAAATATAACTGAAAGATTTAAAAAAATACAAATATTTTAAGGAGCAACCAGTGTCCGATATTATCAAATTACAGGCTACAATTTTACAGGTGAAATTCGATGTTCATTGCGTTGTCGGTTAGCCATTATGAAACCAAGAATATCAACCGGCTACGCAATATACTACGAATTTCACTTGTAGACTTGTAGCCTGTAGTTTCATAACATAGGCACCAGGCCATGAAACTGAACAACTTTCCCTAAGGAACATGGGTCGAGATATACAAAAAGATTGACCTCTCCTACAAAACGTTGCAGCCGATCAGGCTAATCTTACTAAATGAGTTAACTATTAATTTTTATAAGAGCTACAAATTCTTTTTTTCATATTTTTCGATCTAGGGAAAGTTATTAAGTTTAAATTTTGGCAGCAAATTCTTTTTTACATGCTGTAGACTGTATTTACATGTTAAAGCAAAATACATCAAATAAACATCGCGGTTTCATCTCATAAAGCCAAATATTGACTGGTATTTATACAACGAATTAACAAAAAACCGTATTAAAACAAAATAAATATTAATATCCATGTATTCGAATTTAAATTATGTTTTACGATAAAACCCTTTTAAATGAGTAATAAATTAACATATTCTTTTGTGGTGAATACTCTTTGGAATTCCAATATTTATTTTAAAAGATCATGCTCGTAATATTTTTCACAATATTGTAACGGCTGGTGAGGAGAGGAGCTATTGGCTGGCGAGATGTGCAGTGTAAAGCGAAGTGGTGTGGAGCGATGTAATACAAAGAGGTGAGGCGTGGTGAGGTGCGGAGGTGAGGTGAGCATAGACATTTGTGTCTATGGAGGAGAGGAGGCGAGGAGAGCATAGATAAGAGTCAAAAATGACATTACATTCAAATTTGAAGTTTGATGTGACATCGGCGTTTTTATCACTTTTTCGTAAAATTGAGAAATTGTCTTGCAAAATATTAATCGAATATAAAGCATTGTGATTCCAAGAAACTCTTTTATTCGCTAAAATATCCTGACGATAATAGTCAGAAGCGGGATGACTCCAAGTCCACTATGAAGGGAACTCTGCAGGGGGGTTCATACGAGAAATTTGGACGGTATGTACGGCAAAAGAAGAAGCCAGGAAATGTGAGTAATGACGAGATTTGAAAGCTTGATCACAAAATCGCTGACAGCTCTGCAAATTATGTTAAATGAGGAAGGCAGTCAGTACCGAATCGAACTCCATTGACATTTCAATACCGCTAAACGTATTCTTGATTTTGACCCGAAAGACCAGAATATGAATTTCAGAGTTGGATTAAGAAAATTGAACAAATGGGGGAAATTTACCTACAACTGGCTGGAGTGATTAAACGAAATCTTCTAACTTGCAATCGAAGCTGCAAGGTCAGGCACGCATTTAGTTTAAAAGACTTATCTCTTTCTCTTAAGCAAAAGGGTGTAAACGTAGACTTGACAGCTGATAGAGATGAATGGAAGAAAAAACATGTTGCGCAGACCCCGAATAAATTAGGATAAGGGCTGGCAGATGATCATGATGATGAGACTTGAATTTCAATCTTATGAATATACTTGGCAGGAGTGGAAAACAATGTTGATTAAGGAATTTCCTTGCTATTACGATAATGCAACGCTTTTGGAAAAGATGCAACTTAAGAAATTGAGCAGTGAAAGTATGACTACTAACTATAAATACTACTAAGAGGAGTTGACTATGTACTATCGATGTCAGCTAAGTGAACAGGCAGAGCGGTGTCTTGTATAATATGGGGTTTACCCGACAAGCTGCAAGCTAATGCTCAAGCATTGCATTGTTCAACGACAGACGATTCTTGTCCGCTTTTGATCGTTATTAATCCGATCAAGGTTTTAACTTGCAAGATGCTTCTTGACAACAGCCAGGAAGGGTTGACGACAGCCTTGGGAAATTTAGATGAAGTTGATGCCTGTGATGAAGTACCTGGTTATGAAGTACAGGAAGCTGTTGACATAAAGGTGCCCATACGCAACAGAAGAAGGTGAAAGTGGTTGTAGAAGGCACGCCGCAAGGAGACGTGTGTGCAAGATAAAGACAGCACAGCAATGGCTGTACGCACTATGCTAGCATGTTCTATTATGCACAATGGAGAAGGATAGGTACTTGAAAGTGTGTAACATGGCACGTTGAACAGCATGCCATATACCGGATCGAGGGCGACTTGATAACACGAGCTGAGCGATGTGATTGTGAGGTGAGTGGGGATTTTTAATGACTGCGGTAAGGGAGGAAAAGGTGCAGACGACAAGCGATAGAGATGAGATAGAGTAGAGTTAATACAGTTGAGATAAGTAGGATTTTTAACAAAATTTTCTACTTTAGTAAATACAGTCTGCAAAGGAGATAGGGTAGCATCATAATACAGTCGGCAAGGAGATAGGGTATCAACTTATGCAAGCAAAGATAAGTGTAATGTGTAAATATATGGCGGGTGACAGGAGTGATGCCAATAGGCAGAATGGAGGGTTCGAGGCGGAGTCGGGATAAGGGTAGCTACCCTGCCTGGCCGGGTTTTGTGGCCAGGGGACCTACTGGTCCACCTGAATAGAATTGGAAGTTGTATATATGCGTAGCGCGGTGAAACTCTTCGATACCGCGTTTTAGGCTCTTTGTTCTGTCACGTGCAGATATCTTGGAACTTTTGTTGCGTCTTGCTTGCTCGTGAACCACTTTGAGTGAGCTTCTTGTCGTAGCTCCCAGAGGTCGCTACAAATACAAGCAGTCGTTTCTCTTTTATTATCTTTCCCTATCTAAAAGCTTCGCTTTGGCTGCGCTGTGGTGATATAGCATGTAGTGGATTAAAGTGATGGATGAGGAGTTCGTAACTGGGGATGATCCTATTTATCTGCTGTAAATTAACGATTTTTCTTGCGCCAATTGCGGTGCAATTGGTTTCAGGATAGCCGACTGTAACGGCTGGTGAGGAGAGGAGCTATTGGCTGGCGAGATGTGCAGTGTAAAGCGAAGTGGTGTGGAGCGATGTAATACAAAGAGGTGAGGCGTGGTGAGGTGCGGAGGTGAGGTGAGCATAGACATTTGTGTCTATGGAGGAGAGGAGGCGAGGAGAGCATAGATAAGAGTCAAAAATGACATTACATTAGAATTTGGAGTTTGATGTGACATCGGCGTTTTTATCACTTTTTCGTAAAATTGAGAAATTGTCTTGCAAAATATTAATCGAATATAAAGCATTGTGATTCCAAGAAACTCTTTTATTCGCTAAAATATCCTGACGATAATAATATTGAGTTAAGAGGTGGAAAGGACACGTGGGAAGGAGGCTTGACGGACGGTGGACCAAAGCAGACACAGAGTGGTGGCCAAGGGGAGCAAACAAGTCAGCGGGTAGACCATCAGCCCGGTGGTCCGATGATATCACCAAGTCGACGGGATCTCTATGAATGAGTTCAGCACAGGACCGTGAAGATTGTCGCGATAGAGAAGAGGCCTATGCCCTGCAGTGGGTGAATGTTGGCTGATGATGAATAGAATCTGATTATTGCTTTCCTTTTTTACACAGATCATCATCATCATCATCATATCAGCCATAGGACGTCCATCGAACATAGGCCTCCCCTAAATATTATTTACACTGATGCTTTTTTTTTAATTACGACAGAATTCTGGAGTTACTAAACGTTAAATTGGGCATTGAATGAGATAAGAATGCTGATGTTTAAGTCTATTTCGTGCATTTGGTTCTAAAACGGTAAACAGAGTAAAAAAGCCTCACTTCTAAGAAAAATCTTTGGTAAAAATGGTTAACAGTTGATGAACTTTTAAAAATTTAATTAGTTTCTCTGTTTTGTGCAACAATTGCCGTGGATATTCTTCGTTAAAATTTACGATATTGCTTGATTTCTAACGTGCAACACATTTTGAAACCATGAATGGTCATTCTACTTTGTTTGTTTCTCTCTGTCTCTTTTCGTGTGGAACACCGCGTCGTCCAAAACTTAGTTAATTAAATAACCAAAAAATACTAAACTTATCGGAATGGATCTAAAGATAGTAAGGTTACTATCTTGTTTTATTAAATAACTTTGAAATAAATTGTTTTGTTATACGGGGTGTAAGGGACGGTGTACCGAAAACTTTGCAGGCATGATCAGACGATGAAACTGAACAACTTTTTCTATGGAAGCTATGTTGGTAAACGAGATTTTTTTTTCAACCTCCCATACAAAATTCCCGATCAACAGACTGACTTTCTATGGAAACTCGAAAAAAAAAATTTCGTTTCCCAATATAGGCTCCATAGTAAAAGTTGTTCAGTTTCATGGTCTGATCATGCCTGCAAAGTTTTCGGTACACCGACCCTTACACCCTGTATAAAAAAAACTTCTACAAAATTATATTTTATATCTCCCTGCCTACCCTTCCGGGAAAGAGGCATGTTTTCTATCATATTATACCTGATATTATATAAAAGTACTTAAATTTACAATAAATAGTAGAAAATGGACAAGAGTAATTTAAAAAGACTTGAAAAATTGATTTGTAATATCATAGACCACAAAAAATTAGACACAGCATACACTATCCAAAACTACTCTACAGTCCGCGTTAATTTCTTCGGCGTCTGATAATACTCGGGCGAGCCAATCAGCGCCGTCGCACCGCACACGGACCCGCCGGCGACCAATAGCAGCCTCTGCTTGCGGTGGTGACGCAGCAGTGACGTCACGCCGTCGAAGCTGCGCTCGCCGCGGCGCGCGAAGCCGAGCGCGAGGCGGCCATCTTGCCGGCGTCGTACTCCGACGTTGTGGACGGCGTTGGCGCAGGACACAGAGAGCGTGTAGGCGTGGTCTGGCTGTAAAAGATAAAATAAACCAACCAGTCAGGGCCCAGATTGTCTTATATTTTATCATTGTAATGCCAGCGACACTCCAATGTCATTTTATTGTCACCATGACTTTCTATACTTCAAACTGTTAGCAGGATACGAAACGACCAAAACCATGCCACTGACACGCTATCGATAAACAACTGAAACGATTTTCATTTAGCAGATTTCAGACCCAGGTGTAGGTTCTAAAGCCCCGGGGCTAAGATCGAAGAAACCAGTCTTAAAAACAAAAATCTATGAAATAACTTCATTACAAAATAATCTGAAATATAATCGCCAACTGTCACCACTGGAGATGGGCTTTGCTCTAATAAACAAACATCCCCTGCCACACTCACCACACTTTGCAGACATATTTTACGACACTCATTGGTAGAAATGAGGTGATGCTATTTGAAACCAGCACTTAAAATATAGTATTCAACTAATAATAACACACATGGTGGTAACATTGGCTTTATAAAAAATTAAGTAACTACCTGACTAGAAGGCCTGAGTATGAAAGTGCCATCTGGATGTCCTCTCAACAGGTTTTCAGCTTCAGTGCGGTCTATGTTCATGAAATAAGGCTCGTTTTTCACTGGCACCGGTAGCGGTCTGTCGGCCATGCTGGATCGTGGCTTCTCCTCCAAAGGCTTCTCTCTTTCTGTTTGTATCTTTGCAGGGTCTTCGGATGGCATGTCTGTGGTTTCTGAAAAAATAAAAACAAATACTGAAAAAATATTACAAAAAGATGAAAATTCTAGGTAAGTAGGTATTTTATGTACTCGGATAAAATGAAGTCACTATATCATTCAAAAATTTAAAATAAAGATATTTTAATGTTAAATATGCGTATTCATAAATGGTTTGATGTTTTTACTTACAATCTATTACTTAAATCGAATTTCTCTTATATTCTTATTGATTCCCAAACACTTTAAAATGAGGAAGTTAAAGGTTATTTTAGAAGATTTTAAATGTAATTGTAATATAATTGGTTTAAATTCAGAACGCAAGTATTAGAATCTGAGCTCCGGAAGGCTCATAGATCGATTTTATTCATTTCCGAAACTTGTCCATTTTCTAACTCGTCCATTTCCTTAAGTCGTCCACTTATCTATCACTGCATAGGATTGCACATTTCATAAAATGTGAAACAAATATTATTTCAGTTCTGTTTCACTGCAGAACTTCTTTCAATATGCAGACTCTATTATTATTCTCAATGGTATAATTATTAGAAATCAGCAGCGCCTGAGAATGTTCTCATAGCAAATTCATTAGTATACATATTTGCTATTGAAAACTAACTGGCGTTAATGCCGTGTGATGTCGGCTTAGACTAGCATAACCCCATTTCTTTCCGATATGAGGGGCTCTAGACATGTATGTCTATTGTAATTTTAAGGGATGGGCTGACAAACCTGTCACTATGACGGACGATACACAATTTATCTAAATGACCCTCAAATGTTTGTTAGACGTGGCGTAGAGGTTCGTTTTTTTACGGCCGCTTACCCCGCGAGGGTTATAGGGGTATTATATGTATTTATTAATAATTTGCCTACACAAGGACCTTAAAAAGGCCAACTCAAAAGCGATAGCTGTTGCCATGCATTGGCAATCGCTGCTATAGATTTTGTACAATCTGCATAAAGAATACTTTGACAAGGACCTCATAATCATACTCAGGGACCTGATAAATATGTAATCGTTTCGACTTATTTACATTAGACTCGATTCTAAAATCGCTAGCTGAATATAGCACTGTCTGGCTGTGACTTTCAGCTGTGAACTTCGATAAATTGAAAGATGTATTTTCGGCCCAATTCAGCACATATCCATTTCCTTTTCAATATTTTTACTTGCGGTCAACTCTTCTAAGAAAAACAAGATAATCAGAAAAACTATAGAAAGATTTCTTTCTGAGAACTAAATAAAGTTTAGTATTTCAAGAAACCTGTAGATGGCATTGAATTGACTACGTTACTAGATGCCAAAGCCAAAAGGCATAAAAAAGTATTATTCTTTCCGAATCCATCCTCGTTTTTCGCGCTTTGTTATTAATAATACTCTGTTTTGTTTGTACGTTTGTTTTCGTTGTGGTTTTCGTTACAATGCTGGGAAACCCATGAAAGTAAACATTTATTTGATGCGAATGATGTAACAATCATTAGTTACGTTCCGTTACACTATCTCATACATCCAAGTGAAAAAATAGAAAAGTTATGCAACGTTCCGTTCCTTACGTTACGTACAGTCAGTTGTAGCACATGAAGTACCACGGGTACTTCAAAAGAACTGAAAGAACTTACTCTTAGACTCTGTCTCTGTCCTATGACCTAGACTAGAGTCAAGAGCAAACCCATCATTAATAAAAAAAAAAAAAAAAAAAAAAACTTATAAAATAAGTCATTTTCTACTTATACAGTATTGCTGGGTACAAGTACAGCTCCATCTATCCAGTGACTAGCGAAGAGTTTAAAAATAAATAAAAATTAAACTCTCTTTTGCCAAAAAAACACACACAATCTCACCAGTGACGTCATACGTGAGACATCTCAGAAGCTGGAAGCAGCAGTCCACGGCACCATCACTCACTCTCACAACCAAGTTGTACATCAACGGAACACTCATTTTTATCCACCAACACATTCTTGAAGTATTGCAAACTTTGAAGAACTTAGTTCGTAAAGCTCACAACAGATGTCGCTGTTAGTATTTAAAACTCAATAATGGAAATTACATTTACCGAATTAAGAACTTATTATAGTTTGACTCGCCCATTAAGAAAATCAACAGTTAGTTTTACTAAACTGCTATAAACTATAACGATGGTTTCACAAAATTATTGATACACGAAAATTACATAGAAAGTAAAAAAAGGTTGCTGAAAACATTTTAAGCGGTGTACCAGCCCATGAAACTGAATAACTTTCCCCAAGAAACGTTTGAGCAAACATTTGAGCAATTATTTTTGCATCCAAGAATACCGTATTTAATATACTAGTCAAACAAAAGACAGTAACTCTAAATCACACACAAACGGATGAACTTTCAGGCTGTCACATAGATCCACACGAACTGTCACTCCGTCGCGAGCACAAACACTAATGTAAAAATGGAGCTCATTACGTTTGTTTGTTTGTTTGTTGTTGTTTTATTTCCCCACAGACGTGACATGCGGGGCACAATACGAGTGCACTCGTCCTATTTCATACAGGGTATTAAACACTACTGAAATAATTCAAAATCTTATAGAGTGTAACAGAAAGGTGAAAGAAGCTCATGAAGGTACTAATGAAACTGAACAATCTTCCCCAAATCAGTTGAAATATTAAAAAGAATTCGGACGTACATACATACATATATCATGCCTTTATTCCTTGCAGGGTAGGTAGAGCGTAAACGGCTGCAAAAAACGGACATTTACGCCAAGTCTGACTAATGTTTGAGGGGAATTCGGAAAATTGTGTATCGCCATAGTGACAGGTTGTCAGCCCATCGCCTAAAATTGCTATACACTCTATCGAGTCCCTTTGTCGCTTCTTACGACTCCCACGGGAAAGAAATGGGGTGATGCTATTATAAGCCGGCATCACACGGCATTAGTAAGCCGGCATCACACGGAGTTCGGACGTCCCATACAAAATTGGCGAACAGCTGGCTTGTTTACAATTGTTTGTTCTTTTTTTAATAATATTTTCTTTTACATAGGTGGAAACTTTCTTTGTGGAACATGAGTCAAAATATTGTTGAAATAATTGGACCTCCCATACAAAATGACATAGACTGTGTTCCATGGGGAAAGTTGTGCAGTTTTATTAGTACCTTGAATTCCATTCGGCTTGTTAAACCCCTTTTTATAACGAAACATATGGATGTAAAACAAAAAGACTGAAAATCTAGTAGTAGTAGTAGATCAGGAGGTCCCAAGTTCGATTACTAGGGGGGCTCACAGAGTTGATATTTATCACTTTGTAAATTTGTTCCTTGTTTGATTACATAATAGCAGATTGAACCACCTGATTGTCCGAAAAGCAACATGGTTTCGTGTTTCAGAGGGCACGTTAAGCCGTCGGTCCCGATTGCTGTCTATTACCTTCTTAGAAGGCGGTCGTTACAGAACCATGTCAGAGGCCTACTGGTAATAGGTAGTAGGCGTTCGAAAAACTCTGACATCAAAAGGTTCATCAAGTCGTTCGTGTTCTCGGTATCCCACACGAAAAGAGGATACGAACGAAGATGAATAATTAATTACATAAATTGTTAAAAAACCAATTTTTGCGTAAATTGGGTCGTACATCTACTCTTTTACTTAGAATTCCTCCCCATTAAAACATAGTAAATTAAAACCATTAGGGCCGGCGCGCACCATCGGACGTTTGGCCCGAGCGAGACATTTTCAGTAGTTACAGATATTTATCTAAATGCCAAACTGTTTTAATGGACTGTACTTCCTTCCACTATGGACTTAATTTAAATCATTATACAGTTCATTTTAGGATTTTGTCTGAATAAGTCTCGGGACAAACCTCTAGTAGTGTACGGCGGCCCTTGCCATCAAATTAAACTGAAATTTAATCATAAAAGCGAGATTCTCAGATGGATTCTTGTTTAAATATTTGGCGACTTTCTTGAATCGTAATCCAAAGTTAACAATTTAAAATCGTCTATCGTTTCAGATATACAACGATTATTTACCAGTGATCTACATTTTAGAGCAGGTTTGATTATGGTACCTTTCATCAGAAACTCCAGTTATATTTATAGTTAATCCGTATAAGTACATTATTAATAATATTGTAAATCTGAGAGTTTGAGTGTGTGTATGTATGTTTGTTACCTCTTCACGCTCAAATGGCTTGACCGATTTGGATGAAATTTGTAACACAGGTAGAGTATAACCTAGAATAACACATAGGTCACCTTTTACCGCAGGAAAACAACTATTACCACGGGAAAATTAGTGGTGGGTGCAAATCTAGTTCTGAATAAGTCTGTGAAAAGCATCGCCCATTTCTTTCCCGTGGTAGTCGTAAGAGGCGACCAAGGGACTTGAGGGTGTGTTTTGCAATTTTAGGCGATGGGCTGAGAACCTGTCACTATGGCGATACACAATTTTCTGAATGACCCTCAAATGTTTGTCAGGCGAGGCGTAAATGACCGTTTTTTGCGGCCGTTTACGCACTGCCTACCCCGCAAGGGATAATAGGCGTGATATGTGTATGTATGTATGTTTCGTTAACATTCTGTATAATAAGTTGTATTTCACTTGCATTAAGACTCGTAACATACTTCCATTACTCCTATCCTGTCAAGGAAGTATTAGTCCAGGAGCCATTGAATTTGTAAACGGTACGCTGAAAGTTATTTTTTTAACTTGCTAAATTTTCAGCAGGCAGGATTTGCAAGTTTTCAAAAAATGTATACCTAACACGGGAATTGTTTTAAAATTTGGTACTCAATGCTGAAAGATGATGGCCAAGAGGAGCAATAACGTCAGCGGATAGACCATCAGCCCGGTGGTCCGATGATATCACCAAGTCGACGGGATCTCTATGGATGAGTTTAGCACAGGACCGTGAAGATTGGCGCAATAGAGAAGATACTTATGCCCTACGCCAAAATATGTTGGTTTCAATCTCGCATCGCTCGTGTAAAACTTTACGTAAGTACTAAATTCTCTTTGAATGCTGTTACTCCTAATTAAGACGGTTTTCCCACTTGTCGTCCGTCGCTTTTAACGCACCGTAACGCATGTATCTGTCAAACGACTTGACAGATGCGTCCGTAAAGCACCGAAACAAACCGTAAACGCACCGTAGCCGTATTTGTATATGAATAAGATCGGAATTTGCAATTTTCTTTCGTTTGACAGACGCATGCGTTACGGTGCGTTAAAAATACGCAGCGACGGACGACAAGTCGGAGAACCGCGTAAGTAAAGAGGGTGGGATAATTTTAGATGTAATCATCGGGTGTAAAAAATATGAGAATGAACAAAATATGAGACTGTAAGCTCTCGTGCTATTGAATTGAAACATATGGTGTGCATCTGCGTAAAAAACATTCACACTTATTTGATAGTTGCGGTACTTATAGTGAAAGCAAGTATAGCTGGTATTTTTTTATGTTTTAATTGGCTGTTATATTGAAAACTAAGGATGATGAAGGAAGGCTGAAGAAAAAGAACCAATTTCTCAAGGAAACTAGTAGGTAGTAAGTCGATACTTTTTTGTGCAGTACGTTGCTGGCGTAGTTACTTTTATTTCCCGCGGAATATTTTCCAATTTTTGACTGGTTATGGCAGTTGATTGAAGCTGACAATCAACTACATATGTACAGTGACTTTCAATCGTAGTTGAATAGGATTTTCATGTGTCATGTAGAGGCAGAGAGGTATTATGTACTAACGTTAGTACATAATACCTATAGAGATATTATGTACTAACGTTATTACATAATACCTCTATGTGTAGAGGTCGCCGAGTTTATCTGCAGTATCGTTTATTTACACACTCTGTCTACTCGATGTAGCGTTGGGCCAAATTATGTGGAATATCGTACATAGACCGGCACACGATTGGCTCAGTACTAGCTTTTAAATATATCATGACGTCAATAAGTGATAATACTGTCCTACATTGAATAAAGTTATTTCATTTTCATATAGGGTGAACTTTTACGACGGGCTGGTGATAAGGAACAACTTTCCCCCTAGAACATAGGTTGCAATATGTCAAAAATGTTTTAGTTAACTCGAATCACCTAATCAGCAATTTGCATGAGAGCAAATATTATTATTCGTTTGTCGACGTATATATTCAATTCAATTCATTTATTCATGCAAACATGTACAAGCTTAAAGTTATCATAATGTTATAATAGCAGATAAGTACATGCACCCTGACAGGGCACTGCAAGATGAGACATGCATACGGAAATCATCATCGTCAACAATAAAATTACATTTCGAATACATAGAATTAATGATAAAATTTAAATTTAAAAATTAAAACAAATTATTAATACATAATCATTACAAGTAAAATCTCCTATCCTATTTGAAAATTTTGATAAAATAAATTTATAACAAATTAATTAACATTGTTGTCATTAAAAGGAATGAAAAACATATTATTACAGTCACAATTATTTTATGTCAAAAATTAATATTTACCTATATAAAACTATTGTCAATAAATAGAAAATCATCGAATTAAATTATTAACATTTCATGTCAAATTGGTAAACAAAACAAATCTGAAGAAAAATTTTATTGTTGTAAATTAAATTTTATGATTAGACTAGATTGGATTGTGGAGAAATTCATTTACGGTGTAATAGCACTTGGACAGTAAAAAAGTTTTGACAGTATTGTAAAAAGGTTTGTCGTTGGTTTCAGTTTTAATTTCATGTGGTAATTTGTTGTAGATTTGTACTGCTTTGTAGTGGGGTCCATTTCTTTTTAGTTGCATTCTTGCTTTAGGTAGTTCTAGTATTTGGTTTCGTCTAGCGCTTTTGCAGAAAGTGAACATGTTTAGATTTTTTCTAATAAATAACGCAGCTTCAAGTATAAAGATACACGGTAGGGGTAAGATTTTTTCCTTTACAAAGTATGGCCTACAACTATCTCGCGGTTTTATATTAAACAAAATGCGAATACACTTCTTTTGCAACACGAAAATGTCATCCGCATGGACACTATCGCCCCACAACAACACTCCATACCGCAGCCACGCATAGGCATAAGCGTAGTAAGCTGCCATGGACGCTTCTTGGTGGGTATTTGTTTTAAGGGTAGATAGTGCATACGTGAATTGGCAAAGTTTTGATTTGACTTTTTGGATATGTTTTTCCCAGGTAATGTGTGTGTCTATTGTAATGCCTAATAAATTATATTCACTAGCTTGTTCTATGTTGAGTTTGTTTGTAACCATTTTCATATCTAATTCCATTTTTTGTCTAGGTCTGAGTTGAATTAATTTAGTTTTTTTGAGATTGATTTCCAAATTGTGATTTAATAACCATTTTCTAACTTCTGTAAAACTATTTATGACATTATTACGGCTAGCATCATCGTCTTTGCATTTAAACAACAGAGAGACGTCATCGGCGAACATTATACAGGAAGAATTTAGTATATTCGGTAGTTCATTGATATAAATAATAAACAGGATACATCCGGTAACGCTTCCCTGTGGTATTGACCAATTTGTTTGTTTCATTTCGGATCTTGCTGTTTCTATCATGCGTGTTTCCTTATTGCAATATTCTATTTCTACAAACTGTTCCCGATTTCGTAAATATGACTTAAACCAACCGTACGCCGCCCCCCGAATGCCGATATTATATAATTTTGACATTAATATTTGGTGCGAAACTTTTTCATACGCTTTAGTCATATCTAACAGTATGCTAACAGCATAACATTTTTCCTGTATATAATTTAATGCTTCCTATAAAATATAATTTGGGTAAAGTTGTTCCTTCATCATCATCATATCGTATGGCAATCCCTGCTTGGATCATACGTCAATGTCTAAGTTTTTCAGCCAATTGATCCTTGAGTTTTTGCTATTGGTCACTAGTAAAAATTCACCATATTTGAGTATGCATTCGTCCTTACCTCGCTTCATGCTGAGATGCTCAAAGATGTTCAGGATGTATCTGAGTATGGAGTCGTCTTTAGGAGCTGGAGCCACGTCACAGTAGTCCTTGTTCAGCTGCACTGGCTCTAGGTAGTCTTCTACTGGTAAACCCTGGAAATATGACTTTCATTAGAAATACAGCCTAAAATTTCGTTTCAGGATCTCTTGACAATCAAAATCTTTGTCCTGACTGGTTTCAACATATGACTCAGTATTTTATTAGTATACTTTATAAAAACAGGTTATGAGTTATGACATTGTCAATAATAGGCTTAAGAAAATATTCCGTAGATCATTAAAAACCTACCTACATATAACACGCCTATATCACGGGGTAAGCAGGGCTGAGGATAATGATTGAATGATCCTCATGAAATGTTTGTCAGACGTGGCGTAAGTGACCGTTTTTTCGGCCGTTTACGCTCTGCCTTATCCGCAAAGGATATAGGCGTGATATATGCATGTATGTAAATAATTTAAAACTTCTTACCTGCACATTACTCCTGTATTCTTGTGCATTAACATGAATAGAATCGTACATGTTAGTAACACTATCACTATTCTCGTAAATATATCCATCTCTATCACACTCATTTGGTTTCGTATCTTCTAGTTTGTTGAGTCTGTCTTCGTCTATCTTTATATCACTTTTCATGACTTTATCAACTTTTTCTAAATCTTCGCTTCGTTTGAGAAAGGGCAACTTGAAAGATGTAAACATATCGTGTATTTTGACCATACGCGCGTTAAAACTACTTTGGGATCCATTTGTTTCCTTTGGATGGCTTTCGACTTTATCCATGTCATAGTAATTTAAATCTTCATAGAAATGTTCATCAGGAAACTTATCTAAGTCTTCAATTGACGTTAAAGACTTGTATTTAGTCCCAGAATCTGTCTTTTTTGATATTTTTTGTTGTTGTATATAGGTTTTGCTGATTGTCTTTACTTGATAATACCCTCTGTCATTAAAGTTTTCTGCCTTAGATAGTCTGAAATGTTTTCTATCAAAATCTGGATACGTGAATGAACTAAGACGGAAGTATTTCCTGAGTCTAGGTGTCCCTGCGTTCATGGGTACGTATGATGTTGCTACTTTATCAGGCTCTGTTTTTTCTGATTGGTGTCTGTAAAGAAAACTCTTAGCTGGAACTATTTTTTTCAATATCTCTTCAACTCCTGTAGATGTCGACGTAATATGTTCTTTTATTCTTTTAACATTTACGGTCTGATATTGCGCCTCTACATTGCTATCTACTATGGTATTTTCCTTATTAATACCCTCGTTATCATCGTTTGTATATTTCAAGTATTTCTCAGGATGAAGTTTAACTTCAGCAATGAATTGTAAGAATTTCTTAGCGTTGGCTTTTGGTCGCCATAACTTGACGACTCCTTCAGTAACTTCCTGAAACAAATACACCGGGGGTGGGTTCAACAATGGATAAATTGTAAAGTAAATCTAACTTGAACAGTTGAACTTAACTAACCAGCCTATAGATGAAACTGAATAACTTTCCATAGTAACATAAGGACGTAGGTATTATGTATGTTATAAGTGTATCAAAAGTACCTCTACCTACCCATTTAAAGGGTTAACTTTTTCACATATTTGCCGTGTGATGCCGGTTTAGAATAGCTTGACCCCATTTCTTTTCCGTGGGAGTCGTAAGAGGCGACTTAAGGACTCGAGGGTGCTTATTGCAATTTTAGGCGATGGGCTGACAACCTGTCACTATAGTGATACACGATTTTCCTGAAACGGCCCTAAAATATTTGTCAAACGTGGCGATAACGACCGTATTTTTAACGGCCGGTAACGCTCTGCCTCCCCCGCTAGGGATAATGGCGTAATATGTGTGTATGTGTTCACTATAAGTTATTTTTTGAAACAGTATGAAAGAGCTATGTATTGTTTCTTGTATGCAGTAAATGGTTAGAGATAATAATAAAAAACAGTTAATTCCGATCAATAAAATGGTTAACGTGAGGTGATTTACGAACACACACATACAACGGCTTTATTACTTACGGGGTAGGCATAACGTCAACGGGCGTTAAATACGGTCGCTATGGCCACGTCTGACAAATATTCTAAAGATGTTTCAGAAAAATCGTGTATCACTATAAAACAGGATGTTAACTTATCGCCTAAAATTGTAATACAAATGAAACTCTCGAGTCCCTTAGTCGCCTTTTACGACACCTGCGGGAAAGAAATAATGCTATTCTAAGCCGGTGTCACATGGCCTTATTTTCAGAAACAGAATTAAAAACAGTTAATTTCGATCTATCAAATAGGTATACTCGAGTTGATTTTGTTAGTAGAAATTGTTCTTTAAATGTTAATAGCCAGGGGTTGCTACACAGTTTAGCGGTTTTGCTACTTTTTCGTTCGTTGCTGCGTATTTTTATCGCACCGTTAACGCACCGCAGCCGTATTTGTATAGAAATTAGATCGGCACCCGCAATTTTCTTTCTTCTGACAGACGCATGCGTAACGGTGCGTTGAAAATACAAAATATTATGTTTGTATAGTTGAATATCGTAGGTATTGGGAGCTGAACGGGATGATCCAAGAATGATCTCATTCAGGAGCAGACAACACGTCATTGTAAATGTAAGTGTAGAGGCGTTCTTGAGGCGCCAATGTCACTATTTCGTCATTTGTGGTAGACTTTTTGTGTCTAGTGAGTATCGTGATTATACAAGCCACAGACCAAAGAACTCATTGGTGACAGCGTATTAAGTTTCGGTGTTCTGTGATACAAGCAATTTTTTCCGTCTTTTTGACAGTTGATTATACCTTATGTGAAGAAATCTAAGTAATGCACACAATGGCAAAGGAGACGTTTAAAAAAACTGGTGTACAAGGAGTAACAAAAACTGTATTACAAGCTGAAAACAGGTCTAAGTACTCGTGAAACTGAACAACTTTCACCATATAGCACAGATCGAAATATGAAAAAAAAACAGCTGATCGGCAATTAATTTATATGGGAGGTCTTTCTTTTTTTATTATTGAAAACTTGCAAAATTTTCAAGCGCGGGCAGGATTTGAACCTGCGACTTTCGCATTAGGTACTAGTGGCGACGCCTCTTCCATCTGGGCTACCGCAGCTCATTCCTTGCCCGCCAATTTTGCAAGTGTATTTTAATTCCAGTAACGCGTGGCACGGTTTCATCTACCGGGCTAATTCTATCTTTACTTGCAAATTGGCGGGCAAGGAATGAGCTGCGGTAGCCCAGATGGAACAGGCGTCGCGACTAGTAATGCGAAAGTCACAGGTTCAAATCCTGCCCGCGCTTGAAAATTTTGCAAGTTTTCAATAAAATTATTGAAAACTTGCAAAATTTTCAATTGTATACCTAACACGGGAAGTGTTTTAAAAATTTGGTATTTAATATTTTTTATATTTCGACCCATGATCCGTGGGGATTATTTTTTTAGTTTCATAAGTACCTTGACCTCCTTTCGGCTTGTAATACATTTTTGTCACACCCTGTAGATTAAATGATTTATTGAAAACATAAAACCAAAATTGAAATTGGAATCTCCCGTTAAATAAACAGATCAGAATCTGAATGGATATCAAATTACCGGTTTTTTTGTTTTCAAGTTTTCGGTTTGATAAAGTCGAGTGTTGTGCTTCAATTATAAAGGTGTTTAACTTTGTGGATAGAATTACTTTCTGCTGGGGATTTGTTTACTAATTCAAGATCAATTTAATCAACTGATTTAATTTTTTAAACCTTTTAGTTTTTAGTAGAAGCACTATTATAAAGGTGCTCCCGAACCTAAGTCGGCGACTGTTCCCTACAGTCGGCGACTGTTCCATACATCCAGTGTGGGAGCGATGCCGGTATGTCGGCCGCCGACATTTTCCGACATTCTCCGACTTTTCTCTACATTTCTATACATATGACGTCACAGCTATTCGATTAATTTTATTTGATTAAAAAGGGATGGGATACCTGTTAAACTTCAATACTTGTTCTTACGTGGCATAAAAACCTGCTAAGAGCGTGTCAGTCACACCTAAATCTAGGGTTTTTGTAATCAAATACGTCGAATCTTATTATAAAAAATATAAAAAATGATGAAAAACCGTGAAAGCCTCGAGATGATTCTACATTTGCAGCTACTGTAACCATATTTTAGGATATCCTTTATATTACAATTTTTTGGCTTTGCTGGCCTGTGTCGCATGCGTAAAACTTAAGTAGGTAGAGTAAAACCAAAGACAACATTTATATGTGTCGTATGATAGAAAGTAAAAAATAAGAAAAGAAAAGAGAAAAGAAGCGAACACAATGAAAAATGAGGAGAGCCTGGATACATATAGGTACACACGCCGTGAACATCAGGATGCCGCTAAATCAGGATCACACTGCATCAGGTCCTTTGTAGAAAACAATAAAGAATGGACCCCAAAACTAATCAACCAGCAAGTCTGGATGATACTAAAAATAACATCATTATCAAACTTACGTCAGGATATGAAATTACACTGAGGAAGTATAACCTTACGTCAGGATACAGAACAACACGTCGTGGTCGTATAATCATCGAACCTTGTAGAACACTGCATTGTCAAATGCTATCTCCAGCCACTGAAATGATAAGCCACAACGTCGATACCATTACGCAGTCAATTCCCATGGTGAGGCTGTTTCGACCTGGCAGGTCATCGTCAGGCACGGTGTAACCGTACTACAACCGACCTGTCTACCCAAACAAACTTAAGACTCTTAAGACACACGCTGATCAATATCAACGTGTCTTCACAACACCAAAGATACCGTTTGACACTAACCTTCAACACCGAACACTATTGAAATCCACAGCCTGCAGGATTACAAAGAGACCACAGCAGCAACTGTCACCAACCTCTTACAATCTCTGCATTTCACCAACCTCGGCTACAACCTCGGGGAAATACGACAATAACCAACACACACTTCATGATCTCCACAAATATTCCACTGGCAATACGAATCTAGGGCTCCGCCATCGCTAGACGACCACAGTTTCTTCAAACGCTCCAGGATTCCAAAGATTTTACCAGATTCTAAACCTAACTTCAAAATGACTACATAGAACGACAGACCAACCGGAACTGTCAAAGTTGTTTACTCCGTCGATCACGTTCCGTTTCTCCATTACGAACGCAGCCAACAATGAATTGTGAGAACGCACTACAACGCCTCTAATTTCACTCCAGTCTATCTTACAGTCGATAGCTAACTACGCGCGAATAAAGCGCATCGCCTATTTGAGTGTTGCCAGCGATTATGCGTTTCGTTTCTGCAAGAATCAAATAGCAATCAAACGGTAGAAAATAATAACAAAACGCGAACTATCAAATAATTTCAGCCAATACCCACCAGAGCTTGATCAATCTCCGACATATGCGTTATACTGAGGGCTATTTATATCACCCCCATGTATGTTCTGCGACTTTTGGTAATTGCCAAGTTATTCAACTTTTGAAGTTGAAGTTGTATGAGAAAAACATGACTGGCAGGCCTTTATTTCTTTTTTTGTACGCGATAAATAAAAATGCTACAAAAACAACAACTCAAAAAGCCCTTTTGTGGAACTAAAGAACAGAAGGAAGGAAGCCTGCCAGAAATGTTGAATAACTCGGAAACTACAATAAATTGCGAAACATACATGTTATTGATTTGGTTACCCATCAGTATAAGGCATTTGAATTTCATCTTTGGACGGCACTTAACAGGCCACCCTATATTCAGTGTGTCTTAGAAATGAATGCAAACTTTCAGAGCGTTTCCTGGACGTGAAACTGAAAAACTTTTTTTACTTTTCTAAGAACGAAAAAATTTGTCCTCCCAAAAATTTGGAGGATATTTTTTGATAGAGGGGGGGACATGTTAAGTTTAGAGTTGATGTGGCGCAAAGTAAAAAGACAACAGGCTCCTCTGTTGCCTTTCTAATATGAAATTTAGAGCTTGCTTTGCTCTATATTATAAGTTATATTCGTGGAGCGTGGTGTAGTTCCTCGCTTTGCTTTTTTAAAGTCAAATGTCAAGCTCGTTTTGCTCGCAATATGTTTATTGTTGCTGTAAGGCGAAACTCTCTTGGCTTTTAAATTTTCAAGCTTGCTTCGCAAGCAACTTTTAGAACGTAAATGTAGAGCTAGATTCGCTCGCAATACATGTAGTGGTAATGTGGTGCAGTGTGCATACCTTGTCTTTTTAAATGTGATGTGTCTAGTCGCTTTTTTTGTGATGAATATTTTCTTTCACCCGACGGTAGTCTTGCTATGGTATGTGTGACCCCCCATTAACAGAAGCTGTATGCGCCACTGGACTAGACCAGCATAGCGTTTAGGTAAATTATGAGCGTTTTTTGCAGCCTGCAAGAAGTTGACTACGGAACTCTAAAACTCTCATAATTTCGATTTACATCGCATAGTTACCTATTGTGCCAAATTTGTTTATGAATTCATAATAATTTGTGTATTTTATGGATATCATTCATCATTCTGATAGTAATACTTAAATACGGTGTTTCGGTGCTATAAATAAATATAGAGGTTAGTTTTTCAATTTCTGATCATCTCGGTTTACTTGAATACTCGGTAACTTCAGAACTGGAAGATATTGGATCTTTTGCGAAGCAGAATCTCAGCAAGATTTCGAAGTTCGGAGGATAATAAACAACGGACAGCTTATCAAGCTTCTATCTGGTTTTGGAACTTGTGGACGGTCCTGCAGGGAGAACTGCGACCATCTTTCCAAATTAATGTCGATCTCGTTCTTCAATAAGAGCGATGCTTATGTCGGTGGACCAATATAACAGTAAAACCCAATCTAAAACCAGCAGCTGACGACAATTTGACGACATGAAATTAACACCTTATACCCATTTTGTCGTCTAAATTCTTCCTGTCTACGTAATAGGTACAAAATGTACTAAGTCAACGAAATACCCGATTATTATTCATGTATCTCTTTCTAAATAAAGTACTTATTACAAATATGTATTTAACTTGTATTACGGTTGAGTTTCATAGCCGTTACTGATAGATAGAATAATTTATTCTATAAAATAAATAAAACAAGTAGGTAGGTAAGTGTTGTTACAGTATAGTTTTGTTATTACAAATAGGTTAAATATAACACAAACACGGCTACATAAAACACCTGCATAATATTTGTCGTGATGACACAAATTATTCCAAAAATAAATAAAATATAGGATTGAAATTAATGTAAATAAAAACAATAAATTGTAAAATTGTAAACATAAACAATCAAAGTCAAAACAATGTATGACAGTGTTTTGCACAGCATAATCATGAACGTCAGAGCTATGCACAACCCAAGCATGCACGACAATGGCAATGAAATCAAAACAGTTTCGTCAAAAACACCCTTGTAGTAACAAGTAGTTATATTACCCCGCGCATGCACGACACGATCATCAAAGACATCACGTGACCATTTTGAAAATCTGCTAGTAGTGATGTAACCTAATCGATAGTTTTACATTCTTGTATAACTTAATATTTTTATTTTTTTTAATCTTTATTTAAGGAGTTTTGTCAAAATATGACAATGCCACTCCATTGTGCAACACATAGTATAAATCACAAAACAAAAAAGAATAATGAAATAAACTATACTGATGGTACCCGCAGAAGGTGCTTTCGTCTTCTGCGAAGACCTATCAATACAACCCTGTACAGCATTCTGGCTACTTCCGACAAGGGAGAAGCCAGAACACTATTACAAGATCCAACTTGAAAAACAAATGCATCACTATATTGTAAAAACATTTGAACTCTGCAGTCCTCATTTCGAACACATTCCATCATAATATGAACTACGTCCTCTACTGTGCCACACTAAGAACAATTAGGGGATGACTCTTTACCCATAAGAAACCCAAATTTGTTTAATGGAATATGTCCGGAACGAAGACGAAAAGCTGTTACAAGGTCACGTCTTCCCAAATTACAATCGCTAAACCATGGAGTTTTCCAAGGTTCATTTTGGAAAGTTTTATACCACACTTAATCGATAATTGTTTTTTTCTTATATATTTTTTACGACTCGCTCACTTCGTTCGCTCCAGTGGGTCACAACTCGTACCAGACCTTACCTACTGGGTCGGATTTGTGTCAGAAAATTTTAATGCGGGGGGCTTCGTTTCACCCCTCCTCTACGGCCTTATATGTAATATTCCAATAATTAATCAAGAAGTCGATTATAGCCAACACTATAGTATATGAGTTCATTTACTTGTCGACGTAATCCACACTAATTATAAAACGACCCTTGGCGTAGCAGGCAGGGGCACCCGGGTTTCCGGGGAATATTCCCATTGTTACCGGGAACGGCACATTGCTAGTCGTACATAGTCATTTTGTACAAAACATTGTCGGGCGTAATCGTATTGTGCATAATCAATGTCGTGCATTTATGGTTCCAAAAGTCAGCACGCAGTCAGCCTACTTTGACAGCCTATAAGTCAATATCAGTGATCCAGAGAGTTATGTCAACATACAGGTCAATATCATGTCAGACTCAGAGCAAGTAAAAGTGAAACCTACCTATGACCTAGACTAGAGTCAAGAGCAAACCCATCATTAATAAAAAAAAAAATAAAAAAAAATGAGTTTTTCATAGCTTCAAGTATAATATACTGTTAAGTATAATATACTTGAAGCTATGAAAAACTCATCTCACCGCAATTAAACTTGGCTTGTCTACACTAATATTATAAAGAGGAAAGATTTGGTTGTTTGTTTGTATGAATTGAATAGGCTTCGAAACTACTAAACCAATAAAAAAATACCATTAGAATTCTATATTATTTGGTACGAGAAAAAATAGGGATCCGCGTGAAAATTTCGATATTGTAACCCAACGCGTGAAAAAAGTAAAAAAAAATCTTATATCGCGTACGCTGTGGAAATTATTGACAATAGAGCCAAATGATGTACAACAGTTTTATAAAAGAGATCAATATCTAAAAAAAAGCCGCAATACTATGTGTCTATCTATTACAGTTATGCCACAATAACTACTTTTTCATCTCAAAATGTGCAATAGCAACATCGCGCCGGTACAAACTACGCAACATTATTCGTGCCTGAGTAATAGTTGTATTTAATCATGAGTGTAATAATTATCAAAACCACCAGTTACATTAAACATGTAAATAAGCAACATTATGTTACATGTCATGTGTGGAGTGGCAGAAGCGGGGTTTATCACACTATCATTTGCCTGTTTTGGCTAGAAAAAAAAAATCCAGTCAGACGAAATTCATAGTGTGATAACGTGTTAACTACCAAAAATACCTATACCTATTAAAAATATGGTGCGTATATTCTGTGTAAAAATTAAACATGCTCTCATAAGCTTGATTAAATAAGTAGTATTTTGTGTCTTTAAGCATTTGTTTTTGTTTTATTTTAACGCATGCCTTTGATTGCAATGAGTATTTCATGGCTTCATTTTACTTGCTTCTAGGGTTCTCTCTAAAATCTTCTCTTGCCCTGAAATACCATAGAGAATGTACTGCGAAAGAAGTAGAAGTACATAAATAAGATTTTCTTTGGTTTTCTTCCTTCTACGAGAAAAGACGTAATTTTTTGTCAAGAGCGTTAAAAAGGGGAGGTAACGTTCGTGATCCAATGTTCTCTCAATCTAATCAATTATAGAGGTAGATTATATCTTTTGTTGTTATGTGGGTAAGTCTAAAATCAGAATAACAATTCTATTCATCTTCTTCTTCTCTTTTAACCCGTTGCCACCTAATGCTGAGTGTAGGTATCCTCCTTACTTACCTTATATTAGCGCTGCCTCTTTCTGTCAAATAGGTATGGAGAAGGATATGAGATATCTAAGTCCTATCATGTTTAAAAACTTCAATGGCTTCTACGCCATTTCTAGTTAATTTAGCCACCATTGTTATATCGTCGCCTCATTTTGACAGATTACGCGCATTTCATGACAAGACTTACATATCTCCAATCCGTTCCGAAACCTAAGTATTTGACGAAAAGTGACAGCGCTAATATAAGGCAAGTAAAGAAAATTGTAGTCCCGAATAAAGGCCATAACGTTCAGCTTAGCTACTGAGTCCATTTCAATGAATCAAGTTTTAAATTGTTTATATTTTAAATTTTTTATATTTAAATAAGTTAATATGAAGTCTTCGCTTGCCCTCCTGAACCCTCCTCAGAGGTGCATCATTCTAGGCTAATTTTATTTATAACTAGCTTTTACCCGCGACTTCGTCCGCGTTAGATAGTTTTTTTAGGCAGAAGTTCTAAAGTAGGTATGTGTATTCATAGTAAGTGTGACAGTGATATTAGAACAGTTCTTATCTCTACTGTTTAAAAATGACTTGCTTGCTTCTGTTGTTAAAGGGATAATTCAAAATTTGCTATCCGGACTGAGAGATCAATATTTATAACCATTGAATACAAAAGTCAGTAGATAACAGAGTACTTACTCCAAAAGGTGCCGATTTGAGCACACTAAAATGGTCAGCATAAGTAGATAAAACAGATAAGAAGGTAATTTAAGTTACTGTAATACATTTTTATACTTCCATACCACATTTTTTGTTTTTCTGTCCTCGGTAAAGAAGGCAATGTCCCTTTTCAACTTATTCCCATCAAACTGAACATCTTTTGTTCTGGAACTATTTCTGTATCTCCAATAGTTTAGGTGGGCTCCTGCTGATAGACCTGGTGGTCTACATAAGATACTCCAGATCCCCAATGTCCTTGTGTAAATAAAGCGGCCCTCACACTGAACAACTTTTGTTTTGGAACCATTTCTGTATCTCTAATAGTTTACGTGGGCTCCTGATGGTACACCTGGTGGTCTACATAAGAAACTCCAGCTCCTCAATGTCCTTGTGAAAAGAAGCGGCCCATCATACTGAACAACTTTTGTTTTGGAACCATGCCTGTATCTCTAATAGTTTAGCTGGGCTCCTGGTGGTACACCTGGATATATACTCCAGACTCTCAAATGGCAATAAAAAGTAGCCCATGTCCGTTCTTGCTATGCTAGCAATCTCTGTGCCAAGTTTCATGAAGATCGGTTCAGCGGTTTGGCTGTGAAAGCGTAGCAGACAGACAGACAGACAGACAGAGTTACTTTCGCATTTATAATATTAGTGTGGAAGTGTGGATAATATAATGTAGTTGAATAGTTAATTTAATGAATAAATAAATAATAAAGTTTTTAGGTAACTAGAAAAAAATTGGGATAGATATCCCATGAAAATTCATTTTCAGTATTTTATGATTTTTCTTATTGGTGATTTTATTCTTGAAGGTGGTTTAGTTTTTTGTTAAAAAGTACAACTATGATCCCATAGAGAACTAGACAATGATCCATGATGGAACTATTTCCATGAAGATTTCTATGCAGTTTTTGTATCCATCAGTCAGTTAGTTTGTTTAAAGACTGAAGCAGACCAATTTGTACGAGCAAAACGCGTGCGTGCGATTATACGTTGCAGCAAAAAAATAACATACAGCACTGCATCAGGATTGCGCAATAACATTTATGTTAAAAATTATCAGTCGCACACTCGCCCTCACACAATATACGCCGAGGCGTTATCAGTCGATAGAAATAAATTACTTTTCCCTGACCTATACTCTTTATCAAGTTTAAGTTAAACATTTGATATGTAAATGATAGAGAATATAATTTGCAACAATGCAAACTGGCAGACTTTAACATTTCGCGAAATAAAATCTTCGATTGAATGAAATGTTGCAAAAAAATATGTTTAGTATGTAAAAGTGGTTTTAAGGGCATGGGAAAGATGACACGATTGGCTTCACGCGTACCACACGATGTTGCGGTATTGGACAGTTAATATGGCAAACATATTTGATCTGGTAGTGCGGCAGTGGTCTGGTCACATCTGTCGATGCCGATGTCTGGTAGAGTAAGCCGGTTTTTGGGTGGATCCAATGCCTCAGCAAGCGTAGCGGCGCGGCGGGACGTTCTCCAAGCAAATATACCGAAGACTTAAAAACTTCCGACTTGATGGCGGAAACGGGAGATCGTGTCTTATGGCATATCCGTATGGCACTTACGTTCAGCAGTGGACTGCTATTAAGCTGATGTGATGCGTGATGTGTCATATATGACATATGATTACGGCACAGCGATGCGGTGTGTAGTGCGGTTGCATTTAACTATTGTCATCAGTAATTTTGGACCAGAAATATAACCACAAAATTGTGCGGGACGTCAGAGGGGCTAAATGTTTGGTTACGGAAGGACTTCACATTGATAAAGAGATAAATATATATAAATACATGTGCAAATACATTTATCAATCACACTTTCAGTACAACATAGTAGATACTTCCTCTACTGCAATGTACACTGTTGCACACGCATCCAGTGTGAGTCGGTCTTTAAATTTAAGCTTTCAAATTGATACATTAATCTTGGTGGCCAGTGTTATAGTATCTGTTATATTTTATCTTTTCTTATAATACACATCACTATGTACACGTCATCAACGTACCGTCAAACGTAGTGTTATCAGCACAATTTAATCTGTCTGATACTATATATATTTATAAAGGATTGTTTACAAATTTTATCAAAGATAGCAGCACAAAGAATTGGTTTTAAACACTATTGAAATAATTTATTTATAAAGTCAACATTAAAATCATAAATGAGTAAATGCTCATTGTGTAGTATTGTCAAAGAAAGCAAAAAATATAAGCTTTACTGAAAAAGTTGATACGTTTAAAGAATATTTTTTTGTATTTGTGAGTCGATAGTGAAGATTGTAGAGTATGTGGTTAGAAGTTATTTTAATGGTATTTAGTGTCGAATAGTCAAAATGATTTCTTCCCTTTCTTGCTTCTGTGCTGGCATCACGTGTTTTTCAAGAACCGACGACAACCGACAACAACCGACGACATCCGACGACAACCGTATACAACCGACGACATCCGACGACAACCGACGACAAGTTCGGATGTATCTAAATGTCGGATACAGTCGCCGACTTAGGTCCGGGAGGACCTTTAAGATCACTATTTATCGAAACAATCTTGATGTATTTGTATGTATTTAAATATATATTTATTTATCTATTACCTATTATATATATTACCTGTTTTATTTATGTATTTATTAATAATTATGTTTTATTTATAATATATTTTATGCAAGTCCCTATATGTATGTGTACACGGTTTTGTCATTCCCTAATACCTATATTATTTTCTAATTTCACTGTGCAGGTTGGCTGGAAGAGATCTCTTTATAGAGATGAGCTCACTTTTGTGACAACGTTTAATATTCAAATGTATTGAAATAATTTAGTACACCATAAAGAATATATAGAATCACACTATTTAAAAACACATTATTGCACATAACATAGTATATATAATATAACCATTTAAGTACATAATGTCCAATACCCAAAACGTCTAGCGATTTAAAACTGTACCAAACCCACAATGTCCAATTCCCAGAATATCTAATACCCAGAATTTCTAATATCCAGAATGACCAATTCCTAAAAAAAGGGTGGCGAATTCTAACTTCATAGAACCATGTAAATGCCTAAGGTGGTTTTTATACGTGCTACATAATTCTGCGGTATTTTGCCAGCCATTGTTTCTGTGCAAGTTAGGTAAGTATAATATTATTTTATCCGGTGCTACTGACGAAAATATTTATATGAAACGCGCCGCACCACCGTGCGGGTGTCACAGTCTGTCAAGATCATGTGGCTCGTGTGTGAATATCCTTAATAGTATTTTAAACTAACACCCAGTATAAGAGGCTACAGTTTAACTCCTTTGAATGCCACAAGTTTGAAGAATCTCGGAATAAATCCCAACTTAGTAGAAGAGTTTGCGCAATGAATTGTGAATAAATACTTAAATAGTTTGTAAGCGAGCGGAACTAAAGTGAAATATTTGCTCGTTTAACAGCTTCACTGCTTTTTTATTGTGTGTATTAAAAAAACTGTTTTACACATAATCCGTACTAATAATATAAATCTGTGAGTTTGTGTGTGCGTATGTATGTTTGTTACCTCTTCACGCTCAAACGGCTAAACCGATTTCGATGAAATTTGGAACACAGGTAGAGTATAACCTGGAATAACACATAGGCCACTATTTAGCGCAGGAAAACAAATATTACCACGGGTAAATGAGTGGCAGCGGGGGAAACCGCTGGGCGGAAATCTAGTAACTTGAAATACTGAAACGGGGTTCTTTCCGCGATACTTATTTTTGTTGAATTGTCAGATATTTCGACCCAGTTGCATGGGACATGATCACGGGACAACTGATGTTTTTCGGGTGGGTAGATGGAATCTTCATATTATTAACATTGTACCAAAAGTTGTAAACTATTATGGCCAAAGAGCCCGTCCATATCTTGTACCAAAAATTTATAATGACTTACCGCTGGAAATCAAACAATGTAATACCAAACAAACGTTCAAAAGAAAAGTCAAATGTTATCTTCTAAATAAAATTTAATAACAGTTTAATGGAATTGTAACCAAAAAATTTAAAAATCTTGTAATCCTTGTTATATAGGTATACATAGGTATAATTACCCTGTAAATCTATAATAAATAATTGGATAACCTATTTGTAATTAATTAACAACAGTACCTACCTAAAATGGGGAGTTATATTTCTGCCTACAAACTATTGTATAGTTTGGCGGATTTCAGTGTAAAAACTTGTGCTGATTTTGAAATAAAAGTTCATTTAGTTATTTGTTATAAAAAAATTAAAATGTGTGATGCAAATTTCTTTTTTTTACAATGACGGTTCATGACGTCAATTCCTAAGTGATATGGTAATACTATCCTACATTGAATAAAAAAAATCAATTGAAAAAAAAAAAACAATTTCAATTTCAATATTGGTATTCATATCTGCATACCCTCTTCCTACGATTCTGTCGATCACTACCGGAACTCACTTGAAAGTCACGACAGTACGAACTCACAGTGTCCTCGCGTTTACTTAATGCCACTTTTAGCACGGTCACTCTTTTTACGCGACTTCCCACGCAAAAAGGAGTGTAATGTTCTTAGAGTTCATGAATTTACTCGCACATATTATTATATATACAATAATAATATGTGCTATTCTTCAAAGAACTGTAACTCGTTAACCACTAAACAGATTCGAAATTGAATTGGAAGAATCCTTACATTATCCCGAGTGTCATAGGCTAGGTTTATTTCAGAAAGCAGTCGTGTTTTAATTTTCTTCTTATTTATTAGGCTTGTTGCATATTTTTAAGCTGTCATCCTTAATAAGAAAAATGGCTTATTTTACCATTCTCGGTATGTAGTGAAGTTCCGTTGATAAGACGCGTGTTTCATGCAATTAAAACTAGGTCGAAATATCGAACAAATCAACAAAAATAAGTGTCGCGATAAGAGCCCCGTTTCAGTATTTTAGTTTTGCATGTACCTAAGTCTTTTTTATAAAGGTAAGTTTTGCTGTCTGCGGCGGAAAAGAGAGATATCCTAGAACGATGGAGAACCGAAGAGCCAACTGCTTTAACATAATTATAGAAGGAAACCTGGAAAGGAGCCGTGTGATGCCGGCTTACAATAGCATCACCCCATTTCTTGCCCGTGGGAGTCGTAAGAGGCGACTAAGGGACTCGAGGGTGTGTATTGCAATTTTAGGCGATGGGCTGACAACCTGTCACTATGGCTATACACAATTTTCCAAAGACCCTCAAATATTTGTCAGATGTGGCGTAAAAGTCCGATTTTGTGGGCGTTTACGCTCTGTCTACCCCGCAAGGGATTAAAGCGTGATATGTGTGTGTGTGGAACCTGGCAGGCAAGAGAGAAAGAAGAAGACAGAACTACATTTATAAAAACTAGAGGTGTAAAAGAATGAAGCAGTAGTGAGTCGTACTAGCAGCTGAAGGTTTTAGTCAGTAACGAACTATCGAGACAATTAATCGGTAACATACTCGATTATACCTTTTCCGGTCTTCCGCATATCCGAAACCCCCAAAGAAAAGAAGCCTCATTACAAAGTTTGTTCTTTATATTTCTTCTTTATCCGCGCAGTGAAAGTATTAAACGGTTTATTGCCTTAAGTACCGCTGTCTCGACGCTGAAAGAGTAATTCCAGTACCGGAATAGGCAAACTTCTGCTTGAAGCATTAAACTTGCGCCATGAAAGGTTTAGGTACCTACTTGCGAGGTAAATTGAAACAGGAAATTTGATTGTATTTGTAACTATAGTTGTTTTTATGTGTGTGATGCATCTCATCATAGCAAGACTAGCATCGCTCTATATTTTCCATTGATGTAGTAATGAGAACTAAGGTACTCAAAGTTTCAGCAACATCTAAGTAGACATACTAAGAATACATGCATACATTTTCACGCCTTTATATATTACGGGGTAGGCAGAAAGTAAATATCTGTAAAAAACGTACTGAACGCCACGTCTGACAAAGATTTGAGGGTCATTCAAAAAATTGTGAATCACCATAGTGACAGGTTATCAGCCGATCGCCAAAATATGCGACACACATGTAACCCTCGACTCCCTTAGTCGCCTCTTACGATGCCCGATACCACAGTATAATTAATAGTACCTACTCCGATACTAAGCTGGCATCACACGGCGCCGTACGGTGGTACACTAAGAAGAAAGATGTTATTTGTATGTAAAAGATAAACTTTGAAACTACTGGACTGATTTCGTTTACCATGTCATAGAATAATACATATTAAAGAAATATCTTTGGTAATATATTTGGAAAGCTTGTAATCCTCTTTTCCTTTTCGTGTGGGACACCGAGTCGTCCAACGACTCGATGAACCCTAGTGTCGCGAGTTTTTCAACCGCCTACTACTAGTAGTAGGCCTCTGACATGGTTGTGTAGCTTGTAATATGCTATATAGATAACTGCTAAATACATAAACACTTTTTTTGTAAATAAATACATACAATACATAGAAAACACCCAGACTCAACACAAATGTAAGTAATAAATAAATATAAATTATACTAAACATAAGTAACTATAAAGTAACTTATTAATACTTGTGCTGTGTAGGGATCGCACTACACCATCGGGCCAGTCAGTCAGTTTGCCTCAAATATTTTATCAGATGCGGAAAAAAACAGCCGTTCTTACGAAATGAAGACAAACTCGTAAAAATAGAATTTAAGTCAATATTGATCTGTTCGTGACCAGAATTTAATGTAAGAATTGTTTGCTATTGCCAGCAATCATCAATGTTGTTTAAAGAACTAGATTTCTGCCTGGCGGTTTTGACCGCAGCTATTTTTCGAAATAGCGTGTTTCCCTCGGTAAAAAGTAGCCTGTGTGTTTTTATTTAAGGTTATACTCTATTTTATTTATTTATTCATTAAACTTTACTGCATAGAAAGTACAAAGTGTGGGCCTAATGCCACGCGGCGATCTCTACCGGCCAACCAAAAGATAAACAGAAAGAATCAAAGCGGGTGCCCATACACAAAAAAAAACAAAACATAATCGTACTTAAAGTTCTCACTAAAGGTACAATACATAAGAAGAAATAAACAAAAATACAAAGTATCAATCTATCTTCATCTTCTTATTCTTATCAGCCACAATAGTCCACTGCTGGACATGGGCCTTCCCCGTTTGAGGGGTTATTACCAAACTCACCACGCTTGGCAGGCAGGTGGAGTGGCGAGCGCAATGCAAGGTGTTCATTTCGATCAAGTAAAATCTTTTAGTACCTCGACAATAACATATATTTTTGTCAGAATGTTATGGCTATAATACATACATACATACATACATATATCACGCCTATAATCCCTTGCGGGGTAGGCAGAGCGTAAACTGCCGCATAAAACGGACATTTACGCCACGTCTGACAAATATTTGAGGGTCATTCGGAAAATTGTGTAACGCTATAGTGACAGGTTGTCAGCCCATCGCCTAAAATTGCAATACACACCCTCAAGTCCCTAAGTCGCCTCTTACGACTCCCACGGGCAAGAAATGGGGTGATGCTATTCTTAGCTGGCAACACACGGCAAAGCCGGCAACACACGGCAAATATATAATACGGCAAATATGGCTATAATTGTGTAAATAAAACTGGGTTAAAAATCTTCAGTATAAATATTTGACTTACCAGTAGATTTCTGCCATCAATTTGTTTCTCTCTAACAAACCCTGTGAACTCCTGCATCTCCCAGTGGACCAGCAGACGAGCCACTCCATCCACATCCAGCTCCTCAAGTCTTGCCTCTCGCTTATTCATTGTCAATCGCTTGTGATAGAGTAGGACGTAAGAATCACAGAGCCTTCAAGTAAGCTTTCAAGTTGTAAAATTCAAATTTTGCAACGTGTAATTATATACACGTTACAAACAAGGGTTAGAGCGCATGTAACTGAACAACTTTTCCATGATTATGCACGGATCACATACAAAAATTTGATCGTCTACACAAAATGTGTGCCGATTAAGTCATTTTGTATCGGAGAGTCATTTTTTATAAGGTCCTATTAAATTCAGTGCAAATATTTTTTCGGTCAGTTCTACTTGTAAACCTGAACAACTTAGAAACCAATGAACATAGGTTGAAATAGAAAACAATAAGTTGGGACCTCTCATACAAAATGACACCTTTTTGTATGGAAGGACCAAAATATTTATCATATTTCAACGTATGTTCCTCACGGAAAGTTGTTCAGTTTCACGATTATAACTCATACATACATATAGCACGCCTATAATCCCTTACAGGGTAGGCAGAGCGTAAACCGCTGTAGAAAACGGATATTTACGCCACGTCTGACAAACATTAATTGAGGGTAATTTGGATGGAATATTGTGTATCACCATAGTGACAGGTTGTCAGCCTATCGCTCAAATTTGCAATACACACCCTCGAGTCTCATAGTCGCCTCTTACGACAACCACGGGAAAGAAATGGGGTGATTCTATTCTAAGCCGGCATCACACGGCCTAAAAATATTTGCACTGAATCTAATAGTACCATATATTATTCAGCTTCATTTACTGGTTCACTCCTTGAAAATTTTCTAATGTCTATTGCAAAATCCTTGGCCCATTAAAGTTTTCAGAACACTAAATTCACGACGCCACAATAATTTCCTGAACACTGTATTTGTATGGCGATGTCTTAAAGATGACCACCGTGTCTGGACTGACTGTAATGTATGATTGTATGGAGTCTGTATGACACACACTCGGTCAGACGAGTCAACACTAAACTGGACTAATTAGTTAAATTGGCTGAGACCAATTGAGTCACCTACTCTTTACTTTGACACAAATCCTTACTAATAAACATGCTGGAATGTTTGGCAATCAGGAACACATACACATACATACATACACATATCACGCCTATAATCCCGTGCGGGGTAGGCAGAGCGTAAACAGCCACAAAAAACGGCCATTTACACCACGTCTGACAAATGTTTGAGGGTCATTCGGAAAATTGTGTATCGCTATAGTGACAGGTTGTCAGCCCATCGCCTAAAATTGCAATACACACCCTCGAGTCCCTTAGTCGCCTCTTACGACTCCCACGGGAAAGAAATGGGGAATATCACGCCTTTTTCCCATGCGTTGTACTCAGATCGTTACTTCACACACATATCACGACTATATTCTCTTGCGGGGTAGGCAGAGCGCAAACGGCCGTAAAAAACTGATATTTACGTCACGTCTGTAAAATATTTGAGGCCAATTTGGGAAATTGTGTGTCGCAATAGTGACAGGTTGTCGCTATGGCGACTCACATTGTTACTGGCCGTAAAAATACGGTATTGCTATAGCTAGTCTGACAGATATTAAAGAACCGTTTCAGAAATATCTTGTATATCCTGTCACTTAAAATATTCTTACACATGTAACCCTTGAGTCTCTTATCCGCCTTAATAAATATACTAACTTGGTAAAGGTATTGCGGTCTTTGAAGATGAAGATGGTAAGTATATTTACTGAAGATCAGGATATCATATACTAGCCTCGCTAATTAGTATAACAAATATACAAAACAAATGACTGCATCACAAAAAAACGTCGTTCATCGGATTATTTCAATGATTCATTCAATGAGCAACACACTATCACACATAACTGATAAGATTATCCTTTACTTATCTAATCGAAGACAAGTATTTATAAAGAATAACGAAGAATGATCTATCAGTAAAGCCAAATCAGTATCACCATTTAGTGTAATACAGTCTTTGAAGACAAAGGGAAAAAAGCATTAAGTTTTATTGTGCAAGAAATCTGGTCTTAGTGAAAGAAGTTCAAATCATGAGTTACCCAGGATACCCTTACGGCCCGAGCGGCGGTCCGCCACCGCCTTACGGCCATTACTACCCGCCTCCGCACAGCTATCCCCCTCAAGACCCTCCCTCGTCGTCAAACCCGCCTCCCCCCATGGGCTACTACATGCCAGCAATGATGGTGCCGATGCCGCTGCCAGCAATGCCGGTGCCCATGCCGCAGCCGCCCCAGGAGCAACCTGGAAACCCCACCTACATCACCAACTATTACTACAACGAGACTTCTGGTTCAGGGTTGTCCGGGAACGCGCCGCCGGCCATCGAACCTCAGCCTCAGGTAATTTATTTTATTCTCATCACATCACATCACTGCTGGACGTACCTAGGCCTGCCCCAGGGCAAGCCTTAGAGCATGATCTACCGTTTCCGCCATCCAGTCGCTACCCTCTTTAATTACTCAGTTCATCTGGCCGGATACGCTAGTTTACAAAATTTATTTAGCGACTACAAAAATCTATCTTAAATTTACTGCGTAGTATACAAGGGCCTTTCGAGGGCAAGAGCCGTATAACTTTGTAATGTTCTTACTCTACCATTCTGCTTCTTTTCGTGTGGGACACCGAGTCATCCAATGACCCGATGTATGGAGGTTCACATACATACTCATATCATAAAAAACGGACATTTACACCACGTCTGACAAATATTTGAGGGTTTGTGTATCGCCATAGTGCCAGGTTGTCAGTCCATCGCTTAAAATTACACTACACAACCTCGAGTCCCTTAGTCGCCTCTTACGACTACCAAGGGAAAGAAATGGGGTGATGCTATACTAAGCCTGCATCACACGGCAATGCGGATCACTCTACCATTTAAATTCTATGACGAATCAACTTTGAAAACCTCTAACCATTTCAAACCATTTCCAGGTGGCTGAACTAGCAGGGGAATACGACTGGATCCCCACCACGGCCACCACCGCCGCCGTCACCCTCACCGGCAAGGCTGTGGTGGGCGGCCACGAGGGCTGGGACGGCAGCCAGCTCTGGGTCATCAGGGCTTGGCACAACGGGGATCTGATCCCGGGGAAGTTCTCTGTCAGACATAATGCCGCTTCAATCATGTATGATGGGAAGGAAATACATGTGCAAAATATTGAGGTTAGTTTATAACTTTATATCGATTCAAGTAAATTTTTTTGACCAATGATCAACCATTAAATGAAAATGAAATAACTTTATTCAATGTAGGATAGCATTATCACTTATTGACGTCATGTAAAAAACAGAAAATTGCTTAACATTGTCATCGCACAATCATCTATGACAATCATCTATGACAATCATGGGCGCCTATGGCAATCATGAATGGCTATGACAATCACGGGTGTCAATGATAATCTTTGTCAATCATAGAATGTCTTTGACCATCACGAATGTCTATGCAGCCTATTACATTATCATATTTGTCATCGATCAACTGTCATGAGGCGTCGATTTAGCATTTTGATACATTTAATATGATTGTTATATTTCCCTAACAGTGGCCAGAGACGAAGCTATAAATGTCGTAGTATTGTTGCAGTACGATAGTTGAAAATCGTTGTTCTAGAAGACATTTTCTACTATCGTGTAGTAAAACTATTACAACACTGCGTGATTTATAACCACGTTTGTGGTCACCTTACGACAATCGTGTTTATGTCAATCATAGGTGTCAACGACAATCATGACAATCCAAGCATAAAAAACAATGGTTTCATATCAGTGGCTAAACTTTGTCAGTATCAAGTTGACAAAAGGTTTTTTATATATTAACTGGTGTGTAAACAGCCGCAATATTTTTTAACAAACACACACACACACATATCACGCCTATAATCCCTTGCGGGGTAGGCAGAGCGTAAACAGCCGCAAAAACGGCCATTTACACCACGTCTGACAAATGTTTGAGGGTTATTCGGAATATTGTGTATCGCTATAGTGACAGGTTGTCAGCCTATCGCCTAAAATTGCAATACACACCCTCGAGTCCCCTAGTCGCCTCTTACGATATCTTTTAAAAACAATTTCTGTTAATAGGTTCTTATCGCCAGACCAGAGAGTTTGAAGTGGGTGCCAGCGTCAAACGGCGCCGTGCCTCCTGGAGCCATTGCTGGTGGAAGGACAGCATCTGGGGAGACGCTGTACGTGGGCAGGGCTCGGTACCAGCTGTCTGTGACTCCTGGCAAGGTGCACCCCAGTCACAACTCCTGTTATATCGCGTTCGGAGGGAATGAAGTGGCGCACAAGCTGTATGATGTGTTGTGTAGGGTGTAACTCGGGAAATAGGCTGCTGAATAGGTGTTGTGTCAAAAAAAGTTAGACGTGGTTTTTCAAATTGTATAGATAATATTTAAAACACTGCCTAAAAGCGCGTCTAACTTTCTTGTAATAACACGGGTTAAGGCAATCATAGAGATGTTTTTTACGATTTTTGAAATAATTACATACTTGGATGGTTTTCCCACGTGCCACACTTTTGGGTCCCCTTTCTCATTCTATTGCCATTTCTCGAAACTCAATTTGTCATTCTATTGGCATTGTGATTTTCTACACATCAAACTATAAGTGGAATACGGCCAAAACCATTCAACTGAACCACAACTGAACTGCTTTTCAAAAAGCAGTTAACAGCCCCTTGTCCGATGTTATTGACTAAGGAGTTGTATGAAACCGCATCATCTACCGTATGAAACCGTAATATCGTACGGCACGTGTGCAAAAACCTTTCTTATTTGAAGTCGGTTCATAAAAATTGTCGGTAAATAAAATAAAGAATTAAGACAGTTGGTGCTAGTTGTATTATGCTAAACACGCATTACTGAAAGTACGGAACAGTATGTGATGATAATACCAACCTATTTGTTTATATGTATTTGATTTTTGAAGTCGGTTAATAAGGTATATGATGATGATAATATCAACGTATTTGTTCATTTATGTGTTTGTTGTAATTTTAAGTGAAGAGACTGAAATAAATGAAGTTAAGATAAATATGAATTACTACTTACTCATATTATTTTGGAAAGGCCTACATTATCTATGGTTCTTATGATAAAGCTATCTTATCGTATTATCTGTTCTATATGACGTTTTTTCGGACAAAGCAACCTGTAATAGTTGTTTGTACAACAAGAGAGAAAAGTTTATTTTTGCTTCGAGTGCTAATTTTGAATCCGCGAAGGATGATAAAATTGTTTCACGAGCTACGCGGGATCCCATCTAGATATCCGTCAAAGTTTTTGCGGCGTCTAATAAAACGGCGGTTAAACATACAAGGAAATGTTCGAAATGGTGCGATAATCATATATTTTTTATAGTACTATTTCAGACATGTCATGACTCAAATAGTCTATGATATCTTATATCCCTAAACTTATGTAATGAAAAAAGCAGTGATATTTTTCATCATCTTCATCATCATATCAGCCATAGGACGTCCACTGCTGAACATAGGCCTCCCCTAAATATTTCCACCTCGTCCGATTAGAAGCGGCCTGCATCCAGCATTTCCCCGCGGACTTGACCAGAGTGATATTTTTAATGAGCCTTTTAGTCAGTAACGTGCAATTGAGACACTTATTATTACATACATGATACTTTCATAAGGCGGTTCTAGGGTCCTGGGTTCGAGCCTCGTCTACCCTTATGGCAAAGATACGACGAAAGTCACAGGTTCAAAACCTGCCCACACTTGAAAATTTTGCAAGTTTTCAAAAAAATGCGTTTATTAAGCCTTCGTGACGGTAGCGAAACGGCGAACCGTACATACCTACTGTCTGTGATGAAGTTTGTGAAGGGTTGGAAGAGTTAGTGCGTATAGAATCCAGAAACTTGGATTTACTTGTGGTCTGATATCTTCTTAACAGGGTAAGCTATATGTTCTCGTCTTGGCGACATTTCACATGAAATTGTTTTTGGTGAGATATTTTTGTGTGACAGCAGTTAGAAAGCAGTTAGCAAACTTAATTAAAGTGGAATAAAACAATATAAAAATGGTATGATGCTAACATAACAGCAGCTGAACGGAACATTTTAGATTAGACAAACAAATCGTGATAAAACGCCACAAAGAAAAAACCAAATTGAATAAAAAATTTAACTCGACACTGTCGAAATCACAGTGAAAACGCCATACAACAAAAAACTGATTTAGACAAACAATTTTTGAAAACTTACAAAATTTTTAGACAAACAAGTAAAATGCACGTAGACAGCTTTTATAAGTAATTTGAAGATAAGGAACATAAAGAACAAAAACAATTATGTATAAAGTATAAAGGTTTATTCAAGTCAATAAATTCATGCAAGTTAATCTATCCCTAAGCTTAATGTTTAAAGAATAAATTATAATTATTAAGTTAAAATATTGATTTATAATTATTATGGTCTTATGGTTTTTACATGGAGACAATATAAAAAACTTACTGTACTAGCTAAGTAATTAAGTGTCTTTTCCAAATGTTTTAAATGTTTTAATGAAATAAGATTCATTTTACCTATTTTTGATCGCTACGTAATACAATATTTACTTTGTTTTAAAAACAAACTTTTACTTTGCCGAAATAAAATTTTATATAATGAGGTATTGTTTATTTTTAAGGAGGTTGAATGACACAAACCAACCATATAACTGAATCTCAGTTGGCTTACACATTTTGTATGAGAGGATCTAAGGGTATTTTTTTATTATTTTGGAGCTTTACAGAGAGTACCAAAAAGGTTATAACAAACCAAAAAAAGGTCAAGATACTCATGGAACTGAACAACTTTCCTCAATATTAACAAAAATATTAATATAATATGAAATATTAACAAAATAATGGACCTCCTATACCCTATACAAAATTGCCGATCAGCTGGTTAATTTACTATGGGAGGATCACATTTTTTATTTGCCCAATGTCTAATAGGGAAAATTGTTCAGCTTGACCTCCTTTCAGCTTGTTATACCCTTTTTGTCATTCCTTGTACATTCCTTGGGGAAAGTTATTCAGTGCCAAGAGCTGGTTTACCTCTTCAAATATTTGCCGTTGATATTTTTACATGGTGTTAGGAAAATCAGGAACCTACCTACTGCGTTCCTTCTAAGGGGTAAACCAGTTATTGAAACTGGACCAATTTCTTCAAGGAACATAAGGCGAAATATTAAAAAAATGGACCTCCTTTACAAACAGTGACAGCTGACAGTCATTTTGTCTGTATCGAAAGTTATATTTTTCACCCCTTAAAAAGAACGTATCTTACACCCGTTTCCTAACACCCTGTATACTCATGTTCGTCCTGCTAATTACGTGAGCACGACGGCTCTGAACACGCAGCGGTTGCCGTCCACGAGCGCGGGCCACACGAACGACTTGATCAGGTCGGAGCGGCGCTCGCTCGCCCCGCTCGTGGGCAAGCGCACGTGCCGCTCGGGGTCCATCACCACTGGAACGAGCAAAGAGAGTAAGAGCTTATTTATGAGGCAAAGCTGATGATAGATCAAGTGTTTTTAGAAAGGATTACAAGGATCACAGAAAGACTAAAAAATTTAGGTGGAAAGAAGGGGAAGAAGAGATAGAGAGAAGGAAGGATAGAGTTAGGGGTTGGAGAGAAGAATGGAAGTTAGGAAGGTGGAAATGTGGGAAGGAGTTTTTTTTATACTGTGTGCTGGTTAATAAAAGGTGTCACAAATACTCTGACACTAGGGTTCATCAACTCGTTGACTATTCAGTGTCCCACACAAAAAGAAGAAAGGTGATGAAAGGAGAATAGGAGAGCGTGAGAGAAAGACGGGAAGAAGTACGGTAGGAAGGATGAGAGGAAGGTTGATAAAGAAGTGATGACGTAGGAAAGAGAGGGTTGGTGATGGGATACTTCTTCTTCTTTGCGTGCCGAAGACGATACTAATTATAATAAAATTTTAAATAATTAATTATTATTAGATAGATTATTTAAAATAATGGCAACGAGCTGCCTCCCTGTTGTTTGCTGTGCCCTTGCAGGGCGTCACTTGTACTTACATTGTCTGTAACAACTTGTCTAACCTGTGACTTTGCAATAAATAAATGAAATGAAACTAAATTTCCTTTGACCAGTATGTAGCCACATTAACAGCGTTTGGAGTGGGACACTTTTTCTTCTTCGTCGAGTCGAAATGGTAACTAAATGAGATTGGACCAGTGTTTGGCCACAGCGACACTTACCTGTGTGTTCCACCAATTTCGGAAGAATAAATTTATGATAAGTTTTTTGGAAATTTAATAGGTATTTTAGTTATAATTTAGAATAAGTTTTGAATGTGCGTAGCAACTCGGATCTCCCGATAAACTTCTACGAAGTTTGGGAGAATATACATATCTGTATTTGAAAAACTTGTTCATGGAAAAAAAAAAAGAAAAAAAACCTGGTGTGAAGTCGGTGTCGATTCTCAGCGGCGGGGAATGCAGGCTGATGGTCCAGGCGGCGCGACACGCGGCGGACACGAGCGCGTGCAGCGCCGCGCACGACGACAGGCACGGGTACTCGCGCAGCGTCGTCAGCACCTGCGCGACACAGTACATGAGCTCAGCTGTTCATCGTCGCTCTGTAGTACAACACTACAGGACATAAGGCTCTCTAATGGGAACTTTTCTAGGGATTCTCGAGTGTCATGTAGAGGGCGCTGAGCTTAATTGAAATAACGTTTCTTTATGCGAAAATCTTTACCACTTAATAAATTATTCTTTATTCCGTGTTTATTGATTTTTTCTTAATTACTTATTGATTTTTTGTTTACTTATATGAATGAATAGCATGACCACAAGTTTATTTTGTAGCAAATCAAACTAACAGTATTAATAAGTAACGAACACATCGTGAAACGGAACCTGAGACAAAACTATGGCTGCCGCCAGCCATATTGAAACGTCAAATCTTCAGTTTAGCTCAGCGCCCTCTGGTTTCAAATTCAGAACTATCAAGAGAACTGTCAACAGAAAAACTCCCATTCACTTCCTAAGCAAAGCACGATGCTACCGTTTTTTTGTCAGCCATCTTGTTTCACGACCTAACTAGGCTTTGAGCGCTCTACACTACGGTTTCCGATCTCTTGTCTTAGGTCATAATTACTTAAAATATTCCTGAACGACACAGCGCATTCTAACTTCAAACCTACGAAAACTTGTACTAAGCTAGTAGCCTTTCTCCATCAAGAATCAAACCCGCTAAACTTAAGGCCTAATTCAGCCTTAGTACTGGACCAATGGCCGTGTGACGCCGGCTTGGAATAACATCACCCCATTTCTTTCCCGTGGGTGTCGTAAGAAGCGACTAAAGGGCTTGAGGGTTTCATGTATGTAGCAACCTCTTGGTGCTTCTAAAAGAAGCTCACTTAAGTGGTTCACAAGCAAGCAAGACGCAACAGAAGTTCCAACATAATGCAAGATGGCGCCACGTGACAGATTAGCAGATATCAAAAAGCTTGAAACGCGGGATCAAAGTGTTTCACCGCGCAACGCATACAACCTCCAATTCTATCCAGGTGGAGCAGTCGGTCCCCTGGACACAACACCCGGCCAGGCGGGTAGCTAGCCTTTTCCCGACACCACCTGAACCCCTCCATTCTGCCTATTGGCATTACTCCCTGTCACCCGCCACAATATGTATTTCAATTTTAAGCGACAGGCTGGCAACCTATCACTATAGCGATGCACAATTTTTTAATACTGCTCTCAAATATTTGTCAGGCGTGGCGTTAGCAACCGTATTTAACGGCCGTCCATGCTCTGCCTACCCCGCAAGGGATAAATGTGTGATATGTGTATGTATGTATTAGACCATGGAAGCAGTTCAGAAATAATAAAACAGTCACCTGATTGACGACGGTGCGCTCGGCATCACCGAGCGGGAAGCTGTGAGCGGTCTGCTGCAGAACCCGCATTGCAGCTGCCTGCAGCCTCGATACTGCTGGATCTGGAAGTCACATTAAACAACACGCTTGTGAAGAAAATTCATTTTGTTTAGATATTCTTTTTTAGGGCTGGACTCTGTAGTTTTAGCCACGGGTCTTTGAAATCTACACCTGTGGGGAGCTAGGGCTCACCCAGACAAGTTTGTGTGGTTCTTCAAACAACCAGCCAGGGACTGAGCTAATTAGTTGTTCTGGGAAGAACGGATTTGACTGAATCTTCCCAGCACATTCCGGTATTCCCAAAATGGGGAACAAATGATCCTCCGCGCCCCCTCCGGCCGAGGCCGTCGGTTCCTTGAAGAGCTAGGTTTAGATACTTCTGTATCACACAACCTTACGGTCTTGATTTCTCAAAGCTTTTCCATTGCGACAAAAATACAGCGCACTTATTCCAATATTAGGCTCAGCTGTGTCTTGATATAGTGTTAGTAGGATGGATTAAGCCTTTTGTATCCGGCTAAAATATTAAGTGTACCGTGAGTGCCGTGTGATGCCGGCTTAGAATAACATCACCCCATTTCTTACCCGTGGGAGTCGTAAGAGGCGACTATGGGACTCAAGGGTGTGTATTGCAATTTTAGGCGATGGGCTGACAACCCGTAACTATGGCAATACACAATTTTTCGAATGACCCTCAAAAATTGTCTGACGTGGCGTAAGTGTCCGTTTTTGCGGCCGCCGTTTACGCTCTGCCTACCCCGCAAGGGATTATAGGCGTGATATGTGTATGTATATATGTAAAATATTCAGTCATAGTGGCAACAATATGGCGTCCTGTGTCTCGTTACCTGTGTTGGGTTCCGTATCTGCGCCGAGCAGAGTCTTCACCTCGTTGAGCCGGCGCTCGCGCAGGCTGATCGCTGCACGGAACGACAGCTAGAATAAACACAAACAGCTCCTTTTATTATCTCAAAATCTTCAAATCAATATCGTTCCATTTCTCAAGCTAAACAACACGTAAGGCAAAACTCAGCGAATCCCCAAGACCGAAAAATATGTCTATAACCCGGTATGGAAGTGTTCAGTACGCACCAGGGTTTCACCTTCCAATCACCCGCTAAGTGATACTACGCAGACAAAAATACATGCCAGACACGAAAAACGGACCGGACAAAAAAGGATACTCACAGTTTTTCTCGTCACCATCGTAGGTCACCTCGTTTTGTTTGACGAAACTTTTACACGAAAAAAGCTACATGCAATGGCGGTGGACCCGTTCGCTACCCTTTTCCTCAACCCCTCCTTTAGACCAACTGCCTAGCTACCTGTCACCTGTCAAACACTCACCACGGCTATAGAGAACACGATCTTGTAATGCAGATGTGCCGTGCCACGAAGCGGCTCCAGCGCGCGCAATGCCGGCAGCGCCTCTTCCGCCGCTAGAGTCCAAACACCCGCGTACACTGCTACCAGCTTGCTCCTGGAAAACACAACGTGCATACAAGCATGTCACAAACATAATAAATTAAAGTATTTAAAAATACGACTGTTTTCTGAGATAAAGCCAAGTCTATGACACTCGGAATAATGTAAGGATTCTTCCGATACAATTCCCATTCGAATCTGTTCAGTGGTTAATGAATTGCAGCACTTTAAAGAATCAAACATACATGAACTCTAAAAACGTTACACTCCTTTTTTGGTTGGGTAATGGGGAGTCGTGTAAAATTACATACAAATTTTTCAGTACACCGACGTACAACGATGATTTAATCGTGAAATTGATAATCACAAAGCACTTGGGTTTGTGATGATGTATGGTGATTTTAAGTAAGAAGTGAGAATTGATGACATTATCATCCATGTATCTATCTGATTCTTCCAAGTCTTCTTCTTTTTCTATGGAACACGAAGTTGTCCAACATCCCAATGAACGTTGTTGTCAGAGGGTTTAAACCGCCTGATACCAGTAGGCCGCTGTCTACCAAATCAGATGATATTTGATATTATTTCTACCAAGTTGGATGATATCATCCATAATATTTTCTTGATTTTGCACAACTATTACACAAACGTAGGAATAAAAAAATCCAAAATAACCACAACTTAAATCCGTTTAAAATTGTTTTATTGCGATGATATCATCCATGTACCTATCTGATTTCTGCCAAGCTGGATGGCCTATTCGCCAGTATACCTGTCAGGATGTGGGTGTGAGTCGTCGCTGTCCGAGTGGTAGCCGTCGCTGGCCGAGTCTTGCTGTCCCTCTCTGGCGTCAGTGGCGGCCGGTTGCTCTATCTCGCTCATCTGCTCGAGGACGGCTGCGCAGCCGCGCGAGTAGCTCATCAGCACGCCTGCTATCGGCCTGAAAATTATTGAAAACCAAATTTTAAAACACTTCCCGTTTTGGGTATACAATTTTTGAAGACTTGCAAAATTTTCCTTCCCGCGAGTTACGTCCTTGTAGCCACACGTCCCATAAAGGAAGCCATTGTATCTCCAATCACTTCCTCGAAGGAAGACATTATCTTAATATAATAACCCTTTGTTGTAACAATGGTAACACTAGTAGATAAGTTAGATATAAGCAATTGCAACAATAAACAAGTCAGTCTATCACCGACCTCTGGACGGTAACCACGTCTTTTTAAAAAGCCTCTTGCCCTCGCCCACCTCCTAACTGGCGCAGTCGGCAACTCGTGTTAAGTACCGGAATTAAGTAAAATCCTTTCCTCCGTGTTCGCGACGCGAGAAAAGAACCTTACGTGGGCATAGCAGCGGCAGCGACAAGCACCATATCCAGTGTGGTAGACTCACCCATCGCTCGGAAGGTCCAGCAGAAGATGTTTGTGGGGTAAGCATAAAACTCTATTACTCCCAAGATTTTCACTGTACCTGTCCTTTATATTGTACCTTTCGCATACCTGTGTGTTTCCAGTGTGTGGGAAGTGTCAAATTAGTGTAGCTTTTTGCTCACAAACTATTATTATATTTACTACTTGTCTTTACTGACTACCAAAGCATTAAAAATGGCCGAGGAGGACAGAAAGCCCGTAGTAATTGATTACGGAACTCTTAGTAAATTACTACCAACATACGACGGGAATAAGAGAACCCTGTCATTTTACATAGAAGGGGTAGATAGTGCTTTAGCGTGCCTTACCGATAAGGCTGACACAAGCGTAGCATGCCTCATAAGAAATAAGTTAACAGGAAGAGCTATAGAAGCTCTCTCCGAAAGCCCAGGTGCTAAAACTTGGGAAGAGATAAAAAAAGTATTACTTTCCAAATTTGGTGAATTTCGAACAGAAATTCAACTGGTCCAAGAGTTGATGCAAGCGACTAGGGATAATAGTCCACTCGATAAGTTTGCGGAAAAAATTAGAATTTTAATGAGTACTCTCATCGCATTACATCCCGAAGACGTAGAAAAACGCGATTTCTACGAGCAAATGGCTGTAGAAACTTTCCTTGATAGGCTTAACCCCATCACAGCATTGTCCATAAGAATGAACAATGCAACAAATCTAGACCAAGCGCTTACATACGCGAAACAAGAAGAGGTTAAACTTAAAGCTAGGCGTGCCTTACAAAACAAACCTCAATCTCAGCCCCAGTCCACTCCTTTTAAACCGTCAGGCTCAGGTTTTAAACAACCGAAATTCATTAAAAAAGAGCCGTTCATAAAAAAAGAGCCCTTCATTAAACAAGAACCAAACTCAAATAATAACAAAAAAAGAATATACTATCAAAATCAAATCGAATACGAAAATGGCTCAGAGTCATCCGAGGAGGATGAGGAAGAAACCCCCTCCGACGAAGGACAAGACGAAAATTTTCTCATGAATTTAGAAAACGTCACAATAATATAGTTTTTGTTAATAACGTACAAAACTATAGTCACCTACCATACATTTTCATTAAAGAACTAGGAGGTCGATTCCTAATAGACACAGGTGCATCCCAGTCACTCATAAATCCAGAAATAATACTAAAGGCCAATAAGGGCATTAAATATCAAATAAGAAAAGAAACCAATTACATTAAAACAGCTCACGCAACCTCAAAACATAAACAAGTAGTTTACGTGACCCTACCTCATGAATTATTTAAAGAAGATATAACCCATAAATTCTTAATGTTCAACTTTGACCCAGATTTTGTCGGTTTATTAGGATTAGATATTCTAAAACCCATGAAATGCAAAATCGATATGAAAACAATGACACTCTATACTGATAAAACAAGTATACCTATGAGAGACGATATAAAATTAACTTCAAAAATAAAACCTAAATGTGAACAGGTAGTCAATCTGTTATGCAAATATGTAGAAGGGGATTACTATTTCAAAAAACTGAAAACAAAAAATGGCCTAACTTTTCCTGCAGCAATAGTAACAGTCAAAGACGGGAGGCTATGTACAACAGTGGTTAATAGATCCGAGAATGAAATTACACTAAAAAACAGTTGTCAGTTAAACTTACACAAGCTAAACTTCACAAAAAATAAACAAAACACCCACATTAACATTGAAAAAAGTAAAGAAGAAATTGATCTTCTATTAAAGCAGAACCTAGAAAGGCTTAGGACAGGTCATATGAACGCAGAAGAAAAAAGAGCAATAGAAAAACTATGCTTTAACTTTCGCGATGTTTTCCATTGCGAAGAAATTCCATTAACATTCACCCATAGGATTAAACATGAGCTTAGATTAACGGACGATAAACCAGTTTTTGTACGAAATTATAGACAGGCTCCAAAACAAAGAGAAGAAATCAAAAAACAGATCCATAAACTAATAGAACAAAATATAATCCAAGAAAGTAGTTCCCCATGGTCATGCCCAGTACATATAGTACCAAAGAAAATAGATGCGTCAGGCGAGCAGAAGTACCGCCTAGTCATAGATTACAGGAAATTGAACGAAAAGACAATTGAGGATAAATACCCATTACCAAACATTGACGACATACTGGACAAATTAGGACGTGCCCAGTATTTTACGACATTAGATTTAGCTTCCGGATACCACCAAGTAGAAATGGATCCCAAGGACATCGAAAAAACGGCATTCACAATCGAACGTGGTCATTATGAATTCCTGCGCATGCCCTTCGGTCTTAAAAACGCACCAAGCACGTTTCAAAGATTAATGGACTCAGTCCTACGTGGAATAGATAATGTGCTCACGTATTTAGATGATATCATAATTTATTCTACTTCTTTACAAGAACACATCGATAAGTGCAAGCAAGTATTCGAACGATTTAGAGCAAACAACTTGAAAATACAATTAAATAAGTCCGAATTTTTACAGAAACAAGTCAGGTTCCTAGGTCACACACTGACGGATAAAGGCCTTCAGCCAAACGAAGATAAAGTAGCAGCAGTAAAAAAATTCCCCTTACCGAAAACGCAAAAAGAAATCAAATCCTTTTTAGGCTTAATAGGCTATTATAGAAAGTTCATTCAGGACTTTGCAAAACTAACGAAACCGCTCACTAAGTGCCTAAAGAAAGGAAGCAAAATCACCCTATCCGAAGAGTACATCCAAGCATTTGAGAAATGTAAGGAAATTCTTATCAATGCACCGATTTTACAATATCCAGATTTTGAGAAACCTTTTGTACTAACAACAAACGCATCTGACGTAGCACTAGGCGCAGTACTATCACAGGGAGAAATAGGATCAGACAAACCTATAGCATACGCGTCACGGACGCTATCGGAAACAGAGCAAAGATACTCTACGATCGAAAAAGAATTACTAAGTATAGTATGGGCAATTAAGTACTTTCGCCCTTACTTATATGGTAAGAAGTTCACCATATATACCGATCATAGACCACTCACCTGGATAATGTCAATCAAAGACCCTAATTCCAAACTCACTCGATGGCGCTTAAGACTCGCAGAATATAACTTTGACGTCCACTACAAAAAAGGTAAAATAAATACAAACGCAGATGCCCTTTCTAGGATACAAACAGTACATTACAACACAGACGACCCTCAACCAGGTCCATCTCATAATCCAGATCCAATCCCAAATTTAGAAGACATAGACATCCGCACCTTATTAGATTTACCAATAACCCCGGAACCGAATAATCAACCAACAAATATTCAGCTAGAAGCAGGCTCCTCACAGGTGGTTAACGAAATAGACAACCTATTAGAGGAAATCTCCACATCAGCATCTAACCAGACAACGGATCTCATACCAAAAACGGACGACGCAATCGACAGACAACTTAAACAATTTCACATACGAAAAACGCCCGGAAATAAATATAGAGTAGACGATAGGTCGAAAGGAAAAACTGTTATTAAAGATGTCTGGATCCCTATTAACAATACAGAAAACCAAGTGATAGAATTCCTCAAAGAACATACTATTCCAGATAGAATATTTCATTGCTATTTCCATCACGAAGAGTTCTACCCGATATTTTGTAAAGTGTTTAAATCTATATTCAGTGACCGCGGCCCAAAATTAGTAAGATGTTTAAGTAGAGTAACACTGATAGAAAACCTACCGGAACAACAGGATATAATAAGAAAATATCACGAAGGCAAAACTATACACAGAGGGATACAGGAAACATACAAGCATATTCATAGAAATTATCACTGGCCAAACATGTTAACATCAATTCAGAAATTTATAAATAAATGCGATAGATGCCTACGAAGCAAATACGAACGCAACCCTTTAAAACTACCACTAGCTCTTACAGATACACCAATAAAACCAATGGAACACATGTTTATGGACCTATACACTAGCGGAGGCACAACATTTTTAACACTCATAGATAACTTTACGAAGTATGCACAAGCAGTACCCCTCACAGCCTCCACAAGCATACATATTGCAGAAGCCTTACTCGGTATATTCTCAGTTATAGGAGTACCTAAGAAAATAACTACAGATTCCGACTCAAAATTCGATAACGATGTCATTACGGAAATCTGTGCGATCCACAACATTCACATACATTTTACAACACCATACAACCCTAATTCTAACTCACCCATCGAACGTTTACACTCTACGTTAGCAGAAATAATCAGAATACAAAGAATTACAGATAAAGACGAGCCGAGCAACCTCATGAAGTATGCAATTATTGCATACAATAATACGATCCACTCAGCTACAGGATTCACACCATTCGAATTATTATACGGACATACCGACAGCCGAAACCCTCTAGAATTACATTTTCCCAAAGAACTTTATCAAGAATACGTAACTAAGCATAAACAAATAATGGAAAATGTCCAAAAATTAGTCAACAATAAGCTGTCCAGCGAAAAGCAAAAAGTTATCGAAAGAGCAAATAATAACACGGAAATAGCTCCATTTAAAGTAGGAGATAAGGTATATAAGCAAGTAGCAAAAACGGCTAGAAATAATAAGCTAGAACCTAAATATATAGGCCCGTATACAATAATTAAAATACACCCGGAACAGATCGCTGAAATAATTGGGAAACATGTAAACGCAAAAACTATTAGAGTTCATTTCCGTTTACTAAGGCGCCCTGAAAATGTTTCAGGACCGCCATCACCCTCATCGGAGTGCTCCGACTCGCCACAGGCGCAGCAATCATGCAGCCAATAGACAGTCACAACGGAATACTAGTCTTGACTGAAGCAAAAGCACAGCACCAAATAGATACATACCATCTAGCCGTTATCTATAACACAACTAGATTAAGGGATATATTCTTAGACATAGGAAGTAACTACTTCACATTTAGGCTTAAGCTTAACAATTCGGGAGAATTCGACACAGTAATTAAACAAATAGATTATATGTTAGACACTATAGAGAGTAAACTTCTCTACCTAGGATTAAATACAGTAGGTTATAGGTCTAATTATAGAGCAAAACGCGGTTTGATAGATGGCTTGGGAAGCATCATAAAGTCAATAACTGGAAATCTGGATGAAGACGATGCCATGAAATTCGAAAAAGAAATCAATGAAATAAAATCAACAACAAACAATAACGCATTAAACCAAAAACAATCAATTAGCATTATGAACGCATTCATGAAAAACTATGAGAAAAACATAGAACACATCAAAAACAACCAAAAAGTAATTTACAGATCAATAGACCGATTCACCACTCAAAAGAAAGCTCTAGAAGTCAAACTGGAAACCGCGGAAATACTTAATGAGATAGGAAGATCCTTGCAACAACTCTACGACAGGCTTCAAACACTAGAAAATGCAATAACGTTTGCACACCTCGAGAAAATGCACCCTAGCATTATAGACCCTAACTACCTCATAGAAGAATTAAATTTTATACAAAACGAAATCACTAGCAATCTAGTTTTTGCCCCAGAATTAAAAAACATACATATGTGGGAAAAAGCAATTATTGTTAAGGCATACAGCACTAATGAGACACTTACTTTCATATTGGAAATACCACTAGTTGCAAAACAACCCTATAATCTCCTACACCTATATTCCATCCCTAACGTCAACAACACAGTCCTTATCCCAAAAAGTCCTTTCCTTATCTTGGGAAATAATGAGTTCGCATACCCCCACGAACCCTGCGTCGCAGTAGAAGAGGACAACGTTATCTGCAAACACCTGGAGTGGCAGGCCCTACTTCATTCCAACGACTGCATCGCCCAACTGATACAACACCAGGAACCACATAACTGCACCTATGCAACAGCACACTACGACAACACCGTTATACAGCAGATTGAAGAAAATACCTGGATCGTAATAATGAAGCAAGAAGAAGTTGTGAAGACTAGCTGCGGGGTTGACGTACAATACCAGCGATGCAAAGGCGTGCTTTTGATAACAATAGATAACAACTGTAAAGTACACATCGAGGACAGAGTATTGACAACACACAAGAAATACGTAAACATCAAGGAAACTATTCCACTTCCACGTGCACATCAAGTACCAAAAGAAACTTCGACCAAAATAGAATTCGAGGATATCGAACTAGACAACCTGAAAACAGCCATAGAACAAAGCGAGAAAATACAAGGTTCGATAAGCACTATAGCATCAATACCAACCACACCTAGCTGGCCTTCAGTTTCACTGTACATCATACTGGCACTAGCAGCACTTGGAGCAGCAGCATACAAGTTTTGGTGGAAACCCAGATCGGCGCGTATCCTAGTGCTACAACAGGCTGATGAAGAAGCCGGAGACGGTCATCATCAACCAGTGCAACCCAAGGCGCGCCTCACTCTTAAGGGGGGAGGAGTTACGTCCTTGTAGCCACACGTCCCATAAAGGAAGCCATTGTATCTCCAATCACTTCCTCGAAGGAAGACATTATCTTAATATAATAACCCTTTGTTGTAACAATGGTAACACTAGTAGATAAGTTAGATATAAGCAATTGCAACAATAAACAAGTCAGTCTATCACCGACCTCTGGACGGTAACCACGTCTTTTTAAAAAGCCTCTTGCCCTCGCCCACCTCCTAACTCGCGCTGGAAATTATTATTGAAAATTAAATATCAGAAAATTACGTAGGTAAATAAGTAATAAATAACACTTTATGGCACAATAATAAAAAAATTACTCGTAATAGAACACTAACAGCGACAACTACGAGACAAGGCTATATTGGGCGATATTTTACTAGTGACCGATAGCGAAATCTCAAGACGGGCTGGTGATAATGCACAACTTTCCCCAAATAACATAGGTTGAAATATGACAAAAGTATTGGAGTGTCCATAGTAACTCAAATCAGCTGATCGGCAATTTTGTATGGGAGGTCCAAAAATATCTTCGTATTTCGACCTATGTTCTTAGGGGTAAGTTGTTCCTTGTCACCAGCACGTCTTGATTTTTTACTATGGGTCACTAGTAAAATTTCACCCTATATAAGTAAAAAAATTTACACAGATAAGTATTAGAAATCAGTTAATGCAAGAACATCATCTTTTAATGATAGAATTCATCAAAAATGCTGGCCAAGACATTTTCTTTCTGAATTGAGAGCATTCTTACAACAATATTATGTCGTCGTTAAATCTTCGTAATTAAAACCATTCAACAATGCACGAAATGACAATTATCAACGTTTGATTATTTTATAACGTTCATTAAACTTTTCTACAGGGTGTAACGAAAATATCACCGCGTGATGCCGGCTTAGAATAGCATTACCACTTTTCATTCCCGCGGGTATCATAAGAGGCGACTAAGGGACTCGAGGGTTTCATGTGAATTACAATTTTAGGCGACATGCTGGCAACCTGTCACAAGGCGTGATATGTGTATGTATGTAACGAAAACTTGCTTCTGAGATCACCACTTTGATTTCAATACTTTTACGAAAACAATCATTAGGGTTTCCAAATTTCTTCCAAATAGTAGAATTTTGTTTAAATCTGCGAATTTGGATTTTTCATTTAAGTCTGTCAAATCACGCCTATTGTCCCTTGCGGGATAGGCAGAGCGTAAACGGCCGCAAAAAAACGGCCATTTACGCCACATCTGACTAATATTTGAGGGTCATTCGTAAAATTGTGTATCGCCATAGTGACAGGTTGTCAGCCCATTGCCTAAAATAGCAATATACACCCTCGAGTCCCTTAGTCGCCTCTTAAGACTCCCACGGGAAGTAAATGAGGTGATGCTATTCTAAGCCGGCATCACACGGCTTATTATTACGGTTTAAACTGCGTAAAAAGATTATCTGTACATCAAGACACCTATCACATCTTTGGAAGTGTTTTTTTCTCACATCCTGTATGCGGATTGCATAAGATGACGTGACAGGAACCAGTTTTGGAGCTTTGAGTGAGAGCGTTATGTGATCGATCAAAAAAAGGAGAAATTTCATGTTAATTCACTAATAACTTGCTATGAAATAATATATGTTTTTATTTTTTTTATTTTAGTTGTGGACCCTACGATTTTTAGCCCCGGGGCTGTTAATCTACACCTGACTGTATGGTGGGGAGCAGGAGCTCACCCGGAAAAGCTTGTGGTTGTTCAAACAACCAGCTCTATCGCGCCCTTGGGGCGCGATTGGGCTTACGAGTTGTTCTGGGAAGAACGTATTGGACTGAATCTACCCGGCACGTGCCGGTAGTTCCCAAAGTGGGGAGCAAATGAGGGACCTCCGCGCCCCCGCCGGCGGGGGCGTCGGTTGCTTGAGGAGCTTGTGGAGTGTGATCTACTCGCAATGGCTGCAGCAGTGGCTACTGTGATTTCATCATCTTCTTCCGTAAGGATGTGTCTCGGACGGTGTTTAAAACGCGAGGTTGGATGAGGGAAGTAGTTGGACGCGGCAACTATCAAGGGGTTTTTATGATGGGGAGCATTATCGAAGAAGCGACGAGACGCTTCTTTCATATACGCTTTAATGGTAGGGAGGCCTAAGTCGATGTGGAGGTTGGCGTTACGCATGTACCAGGGCGCCCCGGTAGCTTTGCGCATGAAACGGTTTTGGATGACCTGCAGCATTTTCAGATGTGAATCGAAGGTGTGAGCAAAGGCTACGCTGGCGTAGATCATAATAGGCCTTACGCAGGTGGTGTAAATTCTCACCTTATTTCTAAGGGAGGGTTTGCTCTTTTTGTTCAACATCGGATGTAATCTGCCCAAAACGAACGCGGCGCGGTCGCGGACTCTCATAATGTGGCTACGGAAGCTGAGTCTTGAGTCGAGGGTGACTCCTAGATATTTGGTCTCGTTGACCCACGGGATGGGTCGGCCAAAAAGCTTTACAGCGGGGACGTTTAATCGGTGCGAAATAATATATGTTTATTGTTTCCGCAGTTGTGTAACATCCGCTGAACATCTGGACAGTTAAATAGTTTTGTATACGTTATTTAATTTATTACGTCAATTTATACAACCAAGCAGGTGTAGATTTAGTCAGGTGTAGATAGCAAAGCCCCGGGGCTAAAAATGCAGATTCCAGACCTAAAAAAACCTAGCTCGGCTCCAGTTTGACAATCGAAGCCACATTGTCACTCGCATAAGAAACAATCTATTCTAATGGAGTCGCTTATGTATGGGGAACTGCCTACGTTTGATATCGAAACGAAATTTCAAAGTTAATAAATGATAAGCAATTTAAAACAAAAAACAAGAATACTTCATGTTCGAAGGCATATTATAAGACAAGAAAAAACGTCGTCAGTAGCAACATTTGCTCCAACACAATGTATGAGATAGATATAGAATTTATTAAAAATGAATTTGACATAGGTTCAATTATTGCTTTGATATTGGTTTAAACTTTGACATGTTACTGTTAATTTACTATTTTTGGTGTGTATTACGATAATATAACAGCTTTTTGTTCACCTTTTCATTCAATTTTACCTGCTCACATCGTATCCTTAGAGTTTCTCAAGGGTTGACTGGAAGAGATCCCTTAAAGGGATAAGTCCGCCTTTGAGTAATTTCTTGTTTTTTATTTAATATGTGTTTTCTGTATTAGTTTTAAGAATGCACAATAAAGAGATTATACATACAAAATATAAATAAAATGTGACTTTCTAAAAGATAATCTGGTAAATTGCTTTGAAATTTGAATTATTGATGTTTGCATAAAACAGAAAATGTCTAAAATGGTCAGCCCAAGCTGTGCTCAGCAGTACAAGCAGTATGTACGAGTACTTCCAAGTATCAATAATAACACTACCTTGTGCGTACTCTGTGGTAGTACCTACAACTTTTATTTTTCGTTGCTGTTCGTTCAGAACACTTAAAATTAGGTTTTAGCAAGTTGTTCCAGTATTGAGCCCAATATTATTTCTTGTATTGTCTTGGTTCCATTTCTGATTGGCTCGTCCAACTACTCGTGCCTTAACTCAATCCAGCCAGAAGACCGGTTGCTATAACTTAGTATTACTAGATAATATATTACGAATGTGAAAGTGTGATGCTATCGGTCCATTAGTGGTGGGTGCTTCTTCACAGCTTACTCGTAGAATGATTTTAATAAAATTAACTATGTAGAGATATTTCTTTCGACTACTGGCCCGATGGCGTAGCGGATAGTACCCATGCCTGGCACGCCGAGGGTCGTGGGTCGATGCCCACAAGACACAAAATATTTGTTGTTTATTTTCAGTGGATGTTTTCTATGTATAATATGAATTTATTTACAAAAAACAAAACGTATATAAGTATTAACATCAGCTATCTACCCCGCAAGGGATTATAGGCGTGATATGTGTAGGTATGTATGTATCTAGTTCACATAGTACAAGCTTTGCTTAGTTTGGGGCTAGATGGCGCTGTGTGAAATGTCCGGGTTATTTATTTAGGTTATTGATTTCTTAGATACTTATGATATTGGAAGGCATTTCTATTTCATGTCACTTTACATCCGCAATAGTAAGTAGTTTATGCAACTGTCAAGTAGATTGTATCATTATTTTTGCCGCCAAGCCACACCATAAAATTTTTTATATGTGGTATCTTTCAATAACTTAAGTACCTATAATGTGAAGCGGTTCGATATCATTACGGTGCGCATGTCAAGTCGTTTGACAGACGCATTCGCAAAAGCATCCTACCCGTATTTGTATCGAAATAAGATCGGAATACGGAATTTACTTTCGTCTGACAGACGCATGCGTTACGGTTACAAATACGTGGGACAAGTGGGAGAACCGTCAAGCTCATCATAAAAAAACCAACTCACGGTGACCATCTAAATACATACATACAAGTATTTCCCATCCCACTGAGCTACTTTCAACTGTCAAAATTATCGCTCGAAATTATGACAGTTCTCATTAAAGAAACTAATTTCGTTATAAAACTAACAAAGCCAGCGACGATAATATCATTTCACACAGCTACTGACTTATTCTTATTCTCTTTAATGAAAGTGGTTATGTAAGGTTTTTGCATCGCCACGTATCATTAATATCTCCTGGTTTCACAGTGATGGGAAGTAAGTAACAACTAAGTAGGAACAGTTACAATCACCTCTCCTGTAATACTCCATACATGTACCTTACGTACATGTACACGGTATTTGCGATTGAATTCACTAGTAGGTACTTATTTTATTGGCACAGCATAGTTTTTTATATTAAAAAATAACCCTATATTTCCCAAGGTATCTACTGATGATAATCAAATCAGCATACCTAAGAACGAGTACTAAACCTTTAATCTCAATTTGGAAGCGAACTAAACCTAGGCAGGTACCTACCAACATTGCCCATAAGTGAATACGTTTCTAGCAAAATACCCAATTTACTTTTTATCTTATATTTATTCTCTATTTAACTGCGTAATTCAAAGAAGTTAAATATTCCAGGGGCTGCAGTGGAATTGAGTCCTTTATTACAAATATCTCTATTAATCACTTACACAGATAGTGCGCGCCTAAAACAATGCGCATTGAAACAATTTTCCAGCTTCGCAACAGACTGTAACCATCAAAAGATACCTGTTACCTGAAGAACTGCTCGTGCTTATACGCTATTGTTCACAATCGATGGCTGATAGTCCGTGGGACGGCACTATAGCACTATAATGTGGAATAAAGAGTCAGATAACGGAAAACTCACTCACTATGCATTATAAGTGCCTATACGACATAAGAAACGGGGCTCAGAGTATCAGTTGTCATTGTTTTTATTTTTTAAAAGCTATTGAGGCCGCGGCTGCGAATACAGCGGAAGCGGGAGCGGGTAATTCTAGATCTTTGCATTATAGCACAATTTTTACTCATTGGAAATTTTCTGTTCTATCTGTGGCTTTAGTCTTAGGACTGTTAGTCAATCTGTATGGAATAGAACGAACGTGGAACGAAATTCGGACCACAAAAGTTATAATTTGTTTAAACATAAGTTTTTCTTCTTTGTTATCTTCAATATTCACATTCACAATAATTTTAACATAAAACACTAATATTTCTGCCAAATGTAAAGTTCCTCACTTTTTTTTTTTATTATTACTTATAATTACGTATCAGATATCATATCCGGTTAATATAATTCATAAATAATTCATATCATAAGGAACTATATTATATTTCGTAATACATGCTTTGTTCTTTGTTTCTTGGAGTAAATTCATCTCTTGAAGAGCATATCTTCATTTAGTCATTTACATAAATTGTTTTAAAGCACAATGACAAACAAGCTGTTTCAGAGCCAAATATCATTTAATTATTAATCTGTCGAAATGTAACGTGTCGAAACAGCTAATCTATAATCTCTACGTGTAACTGAACTTAAAAGTGTTCCGACCGAAAACACTTATATTAACCACACACTTGTGCGGTCGGAGACGGTTTGAGGTCATTATTTTATCGTTTTCTACGATCGGCCGAATCCGCAACATTTCATTTTACGTTAGATACAAAAGATATATGTATCGTTTAGAGTGTTTGGGATGCTTATTAAGATACACATATTTTCATAATTTTTAATGCAATCGTTTTTGAAATATTTTGAAAAGTTTTAAAAACTTCCAAAGTTAGGATTACCATGAAAAAATCCTTTGCTTATAGTAGAAAAAAAACAGTGGAGAAAACTTCATTAATTCATCTGTCAATGTCAATCAGTTTTTTTTTAATAAAGGTCATATATGTGGTAGGCAAACGAATTTTGTCTTCAGCAGCCTAGTTGTTGGAACTAAACTGTCACTTTATAAAATTTAAAATCTCTAATTATGAAACAAAATAAAATAAAAAGAACTTGCCCTTCATTTAATGATGCGATAAACTATCTATTAAAAATATAATAGAGTCTTGTTAGAAATTTGAAATGTGATTATGCGCAAGATTATACATGAAATGTTTCATTTTTCTCAACTGGCATTATACATACTATTGTACTATGATTTTATGATGCACTCACAGTGCTATATTATTTTCTATGCTGTCATTTTTCCAATTTCTTATTTTCATACAATATTATTATTAAAACCTACCTACTACTGCCGGAGATCTACTACCCTGGAAGAGGCCTACGTTCAGCAGTGGACTGCTATATGCCGATGTAATGATGATGACAACTACTTACTTCTTATCATTTGACCAAAACAACGGCTGATGTGGCGTAGTGGACTGCCTGAGACGCAAAGGTTCCGGGTTCGGTTTCCGGTGGGGCACTCACAAAGTTCATATATCATTACTTGTTTCCAATCTAGTTAGGACATTGCAGACTGAACCATCTGATTGTCCGAAAGAAAGATTATTCCGGCTTCAGAGGGTACGTTAAGCGGTCGGTCCCGGTTGCTGTCTATGATTACTCAGACGGCGGTCGTTCCACAACCATGTCAGAGGCCTACTACTAGTAGTAGGCGGTTGAAAAACTCTGACACCAGAGTTCATCGGGTCATTCGTCGACTCGGTGTTACACACGAGAAAGGAAAAAGAAGACCAAAACAAAACACTAGACCGTATTGTGCCGTAGCATCACCTTATTTTTACGGGTGCCATAAAAGTCAACTTTATCCTAGGTTTAGAAACGTTGCAAAAATAACGTGTGGGGAAAACCGGCCATTGTCGCTCTGCTTATCCCATTAGGGATGTGGTCGTGATTGAAACAGCATAAATAGCCAGGTACCTATGTGTTTATGTACCGTAGAGGCATGTAGAAGTAATGACTCATCGCTGGGTTCCTATTTAGATGCTATCAAAATATTAAACATCCTTACAGGAAACCGACATTTTTGTGCGGCAATTAAAGAGTAATTTAAAATGGAGGATTAGGAAGAGACGTATATAGTTTGATGCTATATTTGTGTTTCTCAAGGGCGGTAGTTTATTTCTGAGGTGGATGTACCTACAAACATACAGAACCACTAGTGGTTTTATGCAATTTAACGTGGGTATGGCATATAGGTAAGGGTGGTAAATCTTATTTACCCAAGGGCGCAAAAGTTTTAAATACAGCGGGTCTCCGACTTGTCGTCCATCGCTGCGTATTTTTAACGGACCGTATCGCATGCGTCTGTCAGATGAAAATAAATTGCGAATTCCGATCAAGTTCCCATACAAATCCGCCTTACGGTGCGATTACAGTGCGTAACGGTGCGTAACGCAGAGTCGTCAAGTTCTTTGACAGACGCATCCGTTATCGTAGATGCATACGACGATGGCCGTGTGATGCCGGCTTAGAATAGCATCACCCCATTTCTTGCTCGTGGGAGTCGTACGAGGCGACTAAGGGACTCGAGGCTGTGTATTGCAATTTTAGGCGATGGGCTGACAACCTGTCACTATAGTGATATACAATTATCTGAATGACCCTCAAATGCTTGTCAGTCGTGGCGTGAGTGACCATTTTTTCGGTCGTCGGGATATAGGCGTGATATATCGTCGGTCGAATCACAAAAGGGCGTAACTGTTTTATTATAACTTTACAGGAGAGCAAATTAAAGAAATCAGCGACCAGTTTAACGGTCATACAAAATTTATCATAATATTTATTTAGAAGGTAATTAAATAATTTGATAGCAAATTTAATCCTTTATAGCCAGTTATTAATAGATTTCCGATAACTTTTTAAATGTATGAGATATTTTACTTTTTTTCACTGAAGATCCACTTACGCCTATTTGTGATGTAACATTTTGTTATAATTATCACTTATGTCCATTTATATTAAAGTAAATTAAAACAAAATGTATGAAATATTATATTTTTGAATATACAATTAGACACTTATAATCAAATGAATCAGTCTGAACATCTCTCAAAGAGATATGCATACAGTAATAATCAAATAAATCTGTCCAAAAAAATCAGAAAAATAGAATGTTTGAATTATTATATATTTTAACATACAGTTAGACACTTAAAATCAAATTAATCAGTCTGAACATCTCTCAAAGAGATATGCATATATTCTTTATTACATACATACATCAGCCTATTACATTCCACTGCTGGACGTAGGCCTCCCCCAGGGTACGCCATAGGGCACGATCTCCCGTTTTCACCTTCCAGTCGCTACCAGCCCCATTTTTAAGTCCTCGGTCCATCTGGCCGGATGTCATCCAACACTACGCTTGCTGAGGCGTGGCCTCCACTGGAGAACCCGTTTACTCCACCGTCCATCGGTTTCACGACAAATGTGCCCAGCCCACTGCCACTTCAGTTTGCTACACTTCCAGACTATGTCCGTAACTTTGATCTTTTTGCGGATAGTCTAATTTCGATTCTCATTTTATCCATTATAGAGATACCGAGCATATCCCTTTCAATCGCTCTCTGAGTGACGTGTAACCGGTAGGCCAGTTTTAATGTCAGGTTCCACGTCTCGGCTCCATAGATCATGACTGGCAGGACGCACTGATCGAACACCTTGGTCTTGAGGCTTTGTGGCAATGGCAAGGGTGATTCCAAAATATGACGCAACTTCCCAAATGCTGCCCGGTCCAGCTGCACTCTTCTGGTGATTTCAGCCTCAAAGTTATCTACCCAGCTGCAAAGTTTGCCCAAGGTACACATACTTCTGGACAACTTCAAGGGCTATACCTTTGACGGAGACCGGCTCGGGGATGATGTGTTGATTGAATATGACTTTCGTCTTGTCCAAGTTCATCCCGAGTCCAACACGTCTCGAGGCGACGTTCAGACTGGTCAGCATTTTTTTGCAGATCCTGCAGCGATTCGGCCATTATTACTATATCGTCGGCAAAGCGGAGATGTGCGAGATATTTGCCGTTGACGTTGATGCCTAGTCCATTGATGCCTAGTCCATCCCACTACAAAGTTTTAAAGATATCCTCCAGCGAATTGATGAAATGTTTCGGGGATATAACTTCACCCTGTTTTACACCTCGGAGTAGTTTGAAGGATCCTATTTTGTGGTTTTGTACTTGGACGGACATTGTTGCCATTTGATAGAGGGTTCTTAGCCCCTCCACATATCGCCAATCTACCTGGCACCGCTGCAAGGACTCCAAAACAGCCCAGGTTTCGATGGAGTCGAGGGCTTTTTCGTAGTCCACAAAGGCCATACACAGCGGTTGGTTATGCTCTTCTGACTTCTGTATAACCTGCCGTGCAGTATGGATGTGGTCCACGGCGCTGAAGCCTTTACGAAACCTGGCCTGTTTCGGTGGCTGGAAGGCGTCAAATCTTAATGGCACCGCTGCAAGGACTCCAAAACAGCCCAGGCTTCGATGGAGTCAAACGATTCGTAACGACTCTCGAGAACAGCTTATAGACGTGGCTCAGAAGTGTGATCGGACTGTAGTTTTGAGAAGCGTTTTGTCTCCTTTCCTGAAAAACAATACCACAACAATTCTGCTTCACGCCTTCGGGGTTGTCTTATTGGCTATAACAAAGATGCCAGAGTTAACAGAATAGCCTTTTCAGCTCCTCCAGAACAGGTTTTCCTCCAGCTTTAAGTAGCTCAGAGACCACTCCGTCTTCACCGGAAGCCTTCCCATTCTTAAGCTGTTTAAGCGCTGCCCCGATTTCGTCTACATCCACGTCCGGGAGATCGTCTGTAAAGTGGCGAGAGAGTGGAGCTCTGGGTACTGTGGTCGCGTCAGGTGGCGGTTTCTGCGCATGCGAGGCATTCAGATTTCCGTAGAAGTCCTCAATTTCAGCGAGAATCTCTGGATGTGACAGTTACACCATTCGAGGTAGTTATGAGTTATAGTTACTACTACCTGTAGAGCTAAAAACAAAAGACATGGAAATTTGTTTAACACCTTGCCTCACTTACGCTTGCCAACTATGGTCATTAACACAAATAACGTTGAACCAAATAAGAGTGTGTCAAAGAGGTATATAAGGAAGCTAGCCAAGAATGTTGGCAAGCATGTACTTCAGATAAAATGAACATGAACTGCAGTCGCCTATTCGTGAAAAATTATTGAAGTATGAAACAGTAGTTAAGTCTCTTCGTGATTGTTCGTGCAGTCTTCTAGGACAGGAATTCAGATAAGTCCTCTCGTGACATTAAAATATGCATATTTTTCAAAGCCGTGGTGTATAAAACTAAAAATCGCCATTTTGTTGGTTACGCCCTTTTGTGATTCGACCGACGATATGTATGTATGTATGTATCCGACGATCGGAATTCGCAATTTAATTTTGTTTGACAGGCGTTACGGTGCATTAAAAATACTACTAAACCACTGATACGAGTAGGTAAACACTAGATAACCTGAAAAAAAAACATGTCAACTGCACCGACCTGGCATCACTGGTGTCCAACGCGGGGTCGCTACGCTTGATCTGTCCGACGGACGCGAGCACAGCCTTGTCGCTCTCGACGCGTGCAGAGAGTGCCGCGACAAGCGTCTGTAGCTGCTTCAACGCGGGCTTGTCGACGATGGTCAGCAGGCTCTTGTTGTCGATGAGTCTGCGCTCCACGTCCCCGTGAGTGAGTGCCAGGAGACGCTGGTGCGAGGACGACGCCGGATCCTGGTTGATGGTCACCGGGGACTGCAAGATAGGGGATTAATATTTAATTATACAGGGAGTATACCTTTACAAACATAATACATTAAAACGACACCCATGGGGAAGAAATGGGGTGATGCTATTTTAAGCCGGCATCACACGGCTGACAACCTGTCACTATGGCGATACACAATTTTCCGAATGACCCTCAAATGTTTGTCAGACGTGGCGTAAATGTCCGTTTTTTGCGGTTGTTTACGCTCCGCCTACCCCGCAAGGGTTAAAGGCGTGAAATATGTATGTATGTATAAATTTAAAAAAAACGACTGCTTTCTGAGATAAAAACCTAGCCTATGACACTCGGGATAGTGTAAGGATTCTTCCGATACTACTCTAGTTCTTTAAAGAATCGTACATAATTACATACATACATGAACTCTTAAAACATTACACACCTTTTTTGGTTGAGCAGTCGTGTAAAAAAGGGCTGAAAGGTATCCATGAAACCGAACAACTTTCCCCATAGAACATGGGTCGAAATATTAAAAAAATGGACCGCCAATTCAAAATTTCCGATCAGCTGGTTATTTTACTATGGCAGTCCAATATCGACCTATGTTCCATGGGTAAAGTTGTTTAGTTTAATGAGTACCTTAACCTCCTTACGGCTTGTTTTACCTTTTTTGTTACTCCTTGTAGGTATATTATATTGATTGTACGTAGTTGAAGTGTATAGTGCCAAGTAAGAATTGTACCCTTTGAAATCGTAAAAGGTTATTGAAAATAGGCAGCAGTTTTCCCTGTCTTTGGAATACATTCCGATTGTAGAAAGATCATAATCTATCATGTTATGACTGAAATTGATGAGTTCACGAGGTACTATACCAATGCTAGGAGTATAACAATGTAGAATGTGGCATACATCCTAGCATCATGGGCTTGTCTAGGGAATCTGGAACTGGAGCGTTTTGAGCTTTATCACTCGACCCTAATCGAGTAGAGATAATATAATCTTCTTCTTCAAATTTAAGAGTCAAACTCTTGTCGGTGGAGTAACTTCCAATCTTCTCTCCTCTCCGCCAGTGACTTGACCTCTTGATACGACTTTTTTGTAAATAAGTACATAGAAAACATCCAGACTCAACACAAATAATTGAAAAGTATCTCACAAATCTTGTGCTGTGCGGGGATCGACCAATACTATCCACGCCGCTATCGGGCCAGTCAGATGGCAAGAGGTATCATCAATTGACTCACAAACTCCTCGATCCTGTGCAGAGCCTGCTTGTAGGTGTCCACGTGTCTCTGCAGCTCGTTCTTCATCGCCACGTGCAGAGATATCAGCGCCCCCGACCCGTCCGCGGTCAGACCGTGGGTGCCCAGACCTGGAAACAACACCACGTTTATACAATTGCATTAAGATTCCGTTGAATGACTTATATGTAAACAGGGTGTAAGAGACAGCCCTCCGAATACTGATAGGATGTATTCAGACTGAACAACTTCACATTAATTAATATTTCGGGAAACGTTATTTTTTTACTTTCCATAGTAAATGCAGTCAGGTTGTCAGCCCATCGACGAAAATTACAGTAGTATTGTAATTTTCGTCGTTGGGCTGACAACCTGTCTCTTTGACCATACACAATTTTCCGAAAGAACCTCTAGACGGGGCGTAAATAACCGTTTTTTACGGCCGTATACGCTCTGCCTACTCCGCAAGGGATTTAAAATCTCTCTTTTCGTGTGGGACACCGAGTCGTCTATCGACACGATGAACCCTTGTTTCAGAGTTTTTTAACCGCCTACTACTTGCTAGCTAGTAGTACTAGTATATAATATTGGATTATGGTAAAACGATGCGTGCAGAAAAAGAAAGTGGTATTTACCTACTTAAGACATATTAAAAGTATAAAATGAACATTTGACTGTTTGTTACACAACATGTGACGATGATTTTACAAAATGAAGCGATAGTTAAATATAACAGGTTTCTCAAGATGTAGGTATTGCATAACAGAAAGTATGTTAATTTGATACTAAACGAATAATAACATTACAATTTGAACGTGTTTAAATGTGTGTAACGAACAAAAACATATAATATATGGTTACAAAGTATTTTATTGAAATTAATTTGGCTCAACTTAATAGTGGCGGGATATTTCATTTTCCAATTTTGTAATAAGAAACAAGAAATCTGCGGCAGTCATTGGCCTCAATTCGGGATAACAATCCTTTCAGCGCTGTTACTTTCCGTCAAATAGGTTTAGAAAAGGATAGGACATAGCTAAGTCCTGTCATGTTTAAAAATTTCCAAAGGTTCAAAAGGACTAAATTGACAAGAAATTGCGAAGAACTCATTGTAATTTTTAAACATGACAGGATATCATACATACATACATATATCACGCCTATTATCCCTTGCAGGGTAGGCAGAGCGTAAACGGCCGCAAAAACGGACATTTACGCCACGACTGACATTATATTATATTATATGACAGCACTAATTTAAGGGAAGTTAAGAGAATTTATACACCGAATCCACGGCGTACCTAAATGATCAAGGGCAGGCAACCGAGCATCCATCAGTGGACTGCAACAGGGTGATGTAACCGAGCGTGAACATACATACATACATCACGCCTATATCCCTTGCGGGGTAGGCAGAGCGTAAACGGCCGTAAAACGGACATTTACGCCGCGTCTGACTAACATTTGAGGGTCTTTCGCAAAATTGTGTATCGCCATAGTGACAGGTTGTTAGCCCATCGCCTATAATTGCAATGCATTTCCTCGAGTCCCTTAGTCGCCTCTTACGACTCCCACGGGCAAGAAATGGGGTGATGCTACTCTAAGCCAGCATCACCGAGCGTGAACACAAACATAAATGTTATGAATCAAAACCATTAATCTGACGGAAACAATTACTGAATACCGGCAAAGCATAAGATTGTCCGATTAACGTTTCCGATGGAATTGAAGCGAAGATAAACACTTATAATTATGAACATAAACCAATTTTTATAAAACACTTCCCGTGTTAGGTGAACAATTTAAGAAAAATGCGAAATTAAAAATTAAATCGGGGCCGTATTCCACCATTTGAAATGTGTCGCTATTGTGTTTCAATAGAGTGTCAGTTGGATGCCTCAAAATACTAAACAGGGTTCTTTCCGCGATACTTGTATTTGTTGAATTGTACAATAAAAACCCCGTTTCAGTATTTTGAGTCATTTTTTTTATTAATGATGGGTTTGGTCTTGACTCTAGTCTAGGTCATAGGACAGAGACAGAGTCTAAAATGGAGCGAGCTCACCCAGAAGAAGCCTGTTCACTCTTACTTTGAAGATATTAGGGTTGTATGCGTTTGGAAACACAGACGCAGGTAGTGAGTTCCACTCTTTAGCAGTCAGTAACCACGAAAGTTTAAAACAGTTTGTCAGTTCGATGGTTTTGGCTGTTTCGTATTCCGCTAACATTTTGAAGAATAGAAAATCACAATGACAATAGAATGACAATTGAGTGTCGATGGCATTACAATGGCAAAGAGTAAGAGTATCGGGGCTCCGGTAGATGGAGGCATGCTACGCGTTATTGGCATCAAGATACATTTGCATAATTTCGCGGGCAATTGATGAGGCGTCGCTTCTAGAGATAGCAAAAGTCGCAGGTTGAAATCCTGCCAACGGTAGAAAAATTTGCAACTATAACGTACCTACTTTATCAACCTAAACAGAAATCGCGATTAGAATTTAACGTGAAAATGCTGTTAGTTTCCGCTTATTACCGAAGTGTGAGCGATCCCACAGAGTGTGATAATGATATTAGCTCTCTAATAGAGCCTAATAGGGTCTAATAGACATGAGCGTGAGGAAGATGCTTCATTAGCCTATGAGAGTAAAATTAGTTTAGCCGCTAACCAGTTTCGCATCAATGACCGATTTAGAAGCAATTTATTGCAAGCTAATGTTTAATACAAGCTGTTACAAAATAACCTAAAAATAATAATAAACTTTATTATCATTAGTCGATGAAATAATCACATCACTAGTCTAAGACATAAATGAAAATGAGAAATTTAAAAAAATATGGGTTGAATTGAATACCAAATTTTAAAACACTTCCCGTGTTAGGTATACAATTTTTGAAAACTTGCATAATTTTCAAGCGCGGGCAGGATTTGAACCTGCGACTTTCGCATTACTAGTGGCGACGCTCAACTAGCGACCCACCCAGCGATTTCACCCGCTGCTTACCGTTTTCCTGTGGTAAAAATACCTTTTCCTAGCACGAATTATAAAAACCTTCCTCTTGAATCATTCTATCAACTAAACAAAACCGCGTCTAAATTCGTTGCGTACTTTAACAGCTCTAAGCATACATAGGGACATAGGGACACGGGAAGTGACTTTTTTTCATACTATTTAGTGATTACATACATACATCAGCCTGTTGAAGTCCACTGCAGGACGCAGGCCTCCCCCAGGGTACGCCATAGGGCACGATCTCTCGTTGTCGCTTCCAGCCACCTTTTTAAAGTCATTGATCCGTCTCGTCGTTAGTGACTAAAAATACATATTGCTATCTCTCTTGTACCTTGCACAGCCGCATCCAGCTGTCTCCTTCTAGTGTCGACCACTTCCCTCGCCAGCGGGTTGTAGCTGGCCAGCGCTGAAGCCAGCCTCGAGGTCCTGGCTCTCAGATTGGCACCCTGCTCCCCTCCCAGTAGACCGACCAGGCGCCACGCGATCGCCTCGCATTGCACCTCGGGCCGCGGTAGCACTTCCAGGGATATCAATCTGTGAACAAAATGGGGAGGTAGTATTTATAACTTCTTTTGTAGTGGACAAAATGAAGAGTTAAGATAATATTTATAACTTCTTTTGTAAATATGCTGAATGGAATTACTGACAAAATAATAAAAATATTATTTACATAAATTAGTTAATTTAGTCTTTTCTTTTTTGTAAAAGTGAATTTACCTTAAATATAGTTTTTTGATTGAATTGTATTTTATGTTGTGTTCATCTAAAATAAAAAACTAAGCTTTAATTATTAAATTCATTATACACGCAATATGAGATATTATTAATATAAATATATTGTGTCAAGAGTTTTATTTTTATATCGCATATTACGCGTGAAAAGTGTATTAAAAATCCCCAAAAACGCGCGGAAATTTGCAAGAAACGATTGGGTGTTTCCATCTGACGCAGCGGAAATGAATGAAACCTATTTTTTACACGACTGGGAACCAAAAAAAGCATGATAAAAAAACACGACCGCTTTCACAATCAGGATAATGTAAGGATTCTTCTGATACCATTCCCATTCGAATATTTTCAGTGGTTAACGAGTTTCAGTCCTTTATAGAATTGCACATATATACATACATGAACTCTAAAAACATTACACTCTTTTGGCTGGGCAGTCGTGTAAAAATGATAGTAATGTTTTTTAGAGTTCATGTACGAGTATGTACTCGTATGTAAACATGTGCGATTCTTTAGATTACTACAACTCGATAACCACTGAACATATTCGAATGGGAATTGTATCGGAGAATCTTTACATTATCCCGAGTGTCATAGGCTAGGCTTTATATCAGAAAACCACGTAATAAAAAAATAAAAAATAAAAATTAGCACATCTTCTATTTGCGTGAGAACCAAACTGCTGTATAAATGGAATTATCAATAATACCCTATGGAACAATCTTAACCATCCAAAGAACATTTCTAAGAAAACCTCAAGAAAGAAAAGAAATGCGGAAAAATACTAAAGATTGTTAACTAAATACCAGCCGAGGTCCCTATTGTCATCATTCTATCAGACGTGTGACGTGAGCCACAATTCTAATAATACTAATTAACAGGCCCCACTCTAGAACACAATGTATAACAGTACATCTACATCGCGAGCTCGATTCAATTGAGCCTATTCTCACAACTAACCGAGATAGTGGACTCGATTCTCACGCACACATTCCTTATGAGAATTCTAAAATACTTCTGTGGCTTCTTGAAAAAAAAAGTTGGAAAAATACAACTGCATTCCATTGATAGAGAAACTTTTGAATTCCTGAAACTTCGCTATTTTAGACAAGATAGGGAATAGTATTTCACTCCAAAACTAACCGTAGGTGTCGTAAAAATCGATTTAGGCATGATTCATCCAGGAAATAGGCGGCGTTTCCTGTGAAAGCTATACTTGCACTGCGCTCTCCAATCCACTTGCCATCGCGGTGAGTATATTAATACCCACCAATACGGGGAGACCCATGTCCTGTGAACTGTAGTGGTTATTACCGTAAAAAAATTACAATACAAACAGCTTTAAAATTTTGCCTTTTAGATACTGACAGAAATAGCTAGCTAGCGCGAAATTGAGAATACATAATTTGTGTAGCAAGGAAATGTTTGCCAGCAACTGACAGGCACAAATGTAGCAAGAATTAATCAAGTAAACGTTCGCCAGCATCGAGGCCAATATGTAATTATGGAAATGAGGTGCATTGCTCGCTAGCCTCGCTACCTGTGCAAGTTTAGATCAAATCGTGGTAAAGTTATTGGCTTGTGTATGTGACCATTCAGAAAAAGATTTATTGTTTAAAATGAATAAAATTAATTCTTGTGGTATGATTTAGTAAATTTGACCCAAATTGGTGGGAAGCTCGACCACCTAATTGTCCGTCGGAGAGATAATTCCGTGTTTCGGAGGGCACGATAAGCTGAAACGTCGATTCCGGTTGATGTCTATTTATAGTCACATGTGAATTGCAATTGTCACATGTGTAATGCAATTTTAGGCGATGGACTGTCAACCTGTCACTATGGCGATACACAATTTTCAGAATGAACCTTAAATGTTTGTCAGACGTGGCTCTATTACGCTCTGACTACCCCGCAATACATATATAGGACGTGATAATATGTCTATATAGATAACTTTGATGGCATACCGGAGGGTACTTGTGGCAGAAGACGGTTACAATCTGTAACACCAGGAGGGTTTATCGGGTCGTTTGTCGACTCGGTGTCCCAGTAAGTAAGCAACTGCTTAAAGTGATTGCCAAAAATGTATCTCATGTGCGAAAGTAAATTCTTAAAGGTCAGGGCGAGCCGGTCCAGACCTGTTCTGTGCCTGACTTTCTCCTCCCTCACAGACCAATATACCAAGGAGCGGTGGTTTAACTTCATAATAACGCCCGGTTTGCGCACTCACACATGCACACGCCCGACGACCTATACGTACACGACTACTACATAGAATCTCGTGCCGCTCGTATCACGCTGCCTAATGCCTGCGCCAGTTTTTGTTTAAGTTTTGGGTAATCGGGAGATCGTGGAAACCTAACTACTCATTAAATAATAATGTATGTCATTGATTTCTTACTGTAACTAGCATTATGAAACCTAAGTGTAAGTTAGGGTTCGCAAAAAAAAATTTGTTGACATCCCTGCAAATGCAGGTAGTTTCAGACGGAAAGGTGCTTGAGTTAAACTACTGCTCCTTGGTATATTGTGCCAACAACCCAAGACCCGCCATCTGCCCCGTGTTGATGGTGATGCTAAATCAAGGCTGTATCAACTTTCTTACAAACATGTGTACCGGCATACCTACCATCAGTGTGTATGTAACTACAGGGTATAAGTCTACTGTGAAATCCTTAGTACATTGCGTAGTCGGTTAATAATCCTGGTATCACAATGGCTGACGAACTACGTTATGAACATCGAATTTCATCAGTGTAGTTTGATAATATCAGGCACAGGCTATGCTAGAAGAATTAGCGAGGCGTCGCGTTGAGATACACAATTTTCCGAATGACCCTAAAATATTTGTCAGACGTGGTTATTGTAAATGTCCGTTTTTTGCGCCGTTTGGGCTCTGCCTACCCCGCAAGATTATAGGCGTGATATGTATGTGCGTGTTGGGATAGCCCACTTAATTGTGACCCTAAATATGATATCTTCAATTTGTGCCACAATCACGATCCCTCTCGCAAGCGCCTTGATACGGCCATACCATTATAATTAACTAGCAGCCCGCCCAGCGGTTTCACCCGCCGCTAACAATTTCCCCCCGGGAATAAGACAGTTTAATATAGCCTATTTTCATCAGGGATAATGTAGGATTCTAAAAGTCTTGACTTCAATTTGAAACAAATATCGTTTTCAGATGGTGGTGGCGTAAAGTTACATGCCGTGTGTTTAACCTGGCCAGCCCCATGGCAGTGCCTTTATTTTTATTTATTTTATCCCGCCCGAGCCGGTTTTCTATTAGGTCATAACAAAATTGTAATAAAGAAAAAGAAAATTGTGTGATACAAATTTCTTTTTTTAGCATGACGGTTCATGACGTCAATAAGTGATAATACAATCCTACATTGAATAAAGAATTTCAATTTCAATTAACGGTAAAAGAATTTTTTAAATCGGTCCAGTAGTTTCGGAGCCTATTCAATTCAAACAAACAAATATTAGTGTAGATTATATAATTATTATTTTAGTGTGATGCCGGCTTAGAATAGCATCACCCGATTTCTTTCCCGTGGGAGTCGTAGGAGGCGACTAAGGGACTTGAGGGTGTGTATTGCTATTTTAAGCGATGGGCTGACAACCTGTCACTATGGCGATACACAATTTTCCGAATGACCCTCAAACATATATCAGACGTGGCGTAAATGTCCGTTTTTGCGGCCATTTACGCTCTGCCTACCCCGCAAGGGATAATAGGCGTGATATGTGTATGTATGTATTATTTTAGTGTAGATTTTTTAAATGCATTATTTAATGTTTTTTGTCGTCTTTTTATACCGAGTAAGGGACAGCCCTTCGAATACTGATAGGGTGCATGAAACATAAAACTGGACAACTTTCCCCTAGAAACATATGTCAGGAAACGCCAAAAAAATGACCTTCCATACAAAACCACAATCAGCTGACTATGAGAAGTCAGTTTTTATACGTTTCCTGAAATATGTTCCTAGGGGAAAGTTGTTCAGTTTCATGGTCTGCATGTACCTTATCAGTATTCGGAGGGCTATCCCTGACACCCTTTAATACAGTAATGATTAAATGTAATCATTACACTGGTACGAATAATGTGGCGTAGTTGGTACATTTTTAAATGGAAAAGTAGTTATTGTGGCATAACTGTAATAGTTAGACATATAGTATCATGGATATTATTATAGATATTGATGTCCCTTATAAAATTGTAGTACATCATTTTGCTCTATTGTCAATAATTTCCACAGCGTATGCGATATAAGATATTTTTTTGGTACATTTTTCACACGTTGGGTTACATTATCGAAGTTTTCACGCGGATCCCTATTTTTTTCTCGTATAAAATATAGCCTATGTTCATCAGGAATAATGTAGGATTCTAATGGTGAAAGAATTTTTAAAATCGGGCCAGTAGTTTCGGAGTCTATTCGATGCAAACAAACAAACAAACAAACAAACAAACAAACATACAAACAAACAATCAAATCTTTCCTCTTTATAATATTAGTGTAGATGATTATTACCATAGGATCGATAATGGCCGGTTTGGGTGAAAGTGGTCCCGCCGCCGCCGGTTGCGACAAACTGTCTGCCGAGTCTGGCAACACCGAGAGTCAACATCACAATCTTCACATGCTCGCTTACGTGAGCACTAAATAAGTTGGTAAATACTTTTGTCAATATTGGCTTTTTACAGTCGCTTATGATATTATTACAGGTACTTGCATAAATTCTTTCGTTTTGGTTAATTCAATTATGATTATCTACCAATAGTGACCGAAATTGCCACAACATCAGTTTTTATTAGATACATTGTGTAGCCGGTTAATATTTCAAGTATCATAATGGCTGACCAACTACGCAATGAACACCTAATTTCACCTGTAAAATTTTAGATAGTTTGATAAAGCTTATACCGTTATATCTAAGGTAAAATTGTTTAAAATTGAGTTCGAGCTTTGAAAGAGGTCGAGAATTATGTCATTGCGTGAAATTACACTATCACTCTACTTTACTTGCCTACGTATTTACTTGATACAAGACACACCTACCTACTTAATATTTAAATTTTTCGGGGACTCTACACGCCCCCATCCTTATTACATTATTGAACCCATTAAACCTGCCACTATCACCGCACTTACCTACCAGAGGAAACAAATTGCAAATCGTTTGTCTGTAGAAAAGGCGTCCATATAGGCTGCTGGTGCTGCACTGCGAGGCATCGGTCTCATGAGTGTCTTACGACAACTCGTGTATGAGTAATGCTACGATACTTGGCAGATTCGCACCAGTAGTTCATATGGACGCAGTTCCATTCCAACTGTAGTAAGGCAGATTACTTTACCTGAAGAGCTGAATCGAAAGCGAAACAGTTGCCTACTTATTTAGCAAATATACGTTTCGTCTTTTGTTCTTCGGTACACTTTTACCAGTTTAGCGTAAAAATTTAACTACACTTTAAACTTACTTTTTTTACTAACATGTATGGGGCTAGTACCCTGAAATAAAGAATTTTTATTTTTATTTTATTAATTATTATTAAAATCTTTGTCTGTAGATTCTTATTTCATCAAAATAAAATAATACTCATCACCAAAAATGTTCCTCACGCAAATCGACAGCCGAACACAGTCGGCAACGCTGGCTTTGACAAAGTGAAAATTGGAAGAAAGTTTACGTCCCATTGTGTGTCGTTTAGTGAATAGCCAATAAAATAGAAATACCTATAAAAGATGAAAACGAAAGCTTTGCAAATACCTTTACATAATATACAAATCTACCTACTAGCTAATGCAAGGTCCAGTTATATGAAAAGATAGTTTGGTAGAAGATAATCTGATTTACAATCAAACAACATTTTATAGCTGACTGACTTACTTATATTCCTGTTTTTAGGGTTCCGTCTTAAAAGGGCAAAAACGGAACCCTCATAGGATCACTTTGTTATCCGTCCGTCCATCAGTCACGTCACGACCCTTTTATTCTGGTTCGTAGAGATATCGAGTTGAAACTAAAACCATATACTCAAGTCTACGGCTGCTTGTACTTAGTTGTAATAAATTAAGGCGAGTAGTTCAAGTGGGGTGTCATATTAAAAGGCTTGATCGGCATGTTCCGGAACCCTCAAACCTCGAGTCCGACTCGCACTTGGCTGGGTTTTTGTCTCTAAGTACATACAAATTGTAGTAATTATATCTCATTCGTATAGTTCAGTCGCAGAATTTTGAGTAGATCAAAATTGCACCAAATATTTTCCGCGCAAGTGTTCGTATCTCCATAAATGTACTTTATAAACATTTGAAGTGGGCGCCATGGCCGAAATCGGTTAGAAGAATCAATCAATCAATCAATTTACTTACCTGTAATGGTCTTAAACACTGACACCAACTGTAGTGAGGCTATCCACGCAGCAGAAGATCGAGGAAGATGGCGCGACATTATCCAGAAAAATATACTTCATAGAGATCACGACCCTCAGCAATGAGGAATACGATGCAAGGAGGGGGGAATGGTCTTAGAGCAACACGGCCTTCCGACGATACAAATCGACCCATCCCATTAGGTACCTACCTATATCTATGGTATTTCTGTGAAGAATAGAAACTTCCATAAAACGCCCACACAATACGAAACAATCACACTTTCTTGACGAAATGGGAAACATCGCATCTCATCTCTGCTGTTGGAAAGCAAAATACGACTCTATGGAAGAAACCTATTTCATTTTCATAACAACAATACATATTTTTTTATTGTTTCAATAATCTTGGCTGCAATACAATTCAAAAGTATTCCACAAAATAATAGTTTTTCGAAAATAAACCCGTAAAATGTAAAGAGTTCTTTTTTGACACACGGTATGTTTTTGATAGCCGATAGATGACGCTACTCAACTTAGGGCTGCCTTTATATGACAAATAATCTCTAAAGCTACATCAATTAGTATGCAGGAAAGACATTATTTGTCATATGAAGGCAAAAAAGAGAGCCTAATAAAGCCAAAAAAATTAAAATGAAGCCTAAGACATTAATGGAAAAGGACACAATTGTATACAGGCTTGATATGTCAAGTAATCTCTCTGCCGCTACACCAATTCATTTCTCATGTAAAGCCTTAAAAATGAGGCCTTTTCCCTTTTTGGGTGACGTAATATTAGACACAGTCCCATTTTTTAAAAGCTTTTATATAACTTGCAGTGTATGTAAGTAACAATGTTTGTTCGGTGCAAATCTTGCAAGTTTAATTTGAACCACTTCTCGGTATCCGATTGAGTTGAAATTTTGCATGTTGGTCCAAAACCGATGACAATGCATGTTAATCATAAATTTGACCTGATGCTGCTGCCAGGATCGGCTCCGTACGAGAGATCTCCTCAGCGGTTTATAGCTGGGACACAACATTTTGTATACGAATTCGTTTATTATAGGCAGTTGGTAGGCCCACCATGAATTAGACGCTACATCCAGGGTTGTCTTCGAACTATGGAACTCCTCAATATTCAACTGCTGGGACTTGCAATTTTGTATACGAATTCGTTTATTATAGGCAGTTGGTAGGCGTACCATGAATTAGACGCTACATCCAGGGTTGTCTTCGAACTATGGTACTCCTCAATATTCAACTGCTGGGACTTTCAATTTCAATTTCAATTTCAATTTATTTAATAACTTTACAAGTTTACAGGTTACACCCAAAGCACATGTAAGTTTACAATCAATAATATTAATTATCAAGAAATAAATAAATAAATCATTTACCTATAATATACTATATCTAGTGATATAAAATTTAGGTAATCATAAGTTACTCTAGCTAAAGCTGCTAGACTGTCATAAAATATGTCAGCATTGCCGTTTCGAATGAGCAAGTCCCCGAGGAGTGCGAGTGCTCTAGCAGTAGGCGCGTTGGCCGAGCGCTTGGTGCGCGACACAACCCTCGCGAACAGCCGCTCTGGCCTACGAGGTGGTAGAGTTACGCCACCAAACGTTGTTCCTCGTTTTGGTACCACCAGACCTATTTTACTAAGAGTGTCGGAGTTGTTGACCTTGTTTCTAAGTAGAGCCACATAATGGGCGATTAGCAACATCTTCCTCCTTAGCTCTAAAGTATCCATGGAAACCATGCCCGACACAAAAATTGAAGGATACATATAAGGGTAGTATCCGTACAAGCGCTTGTAGACCCATCTTGCAAACTTTTTCTGGATCTTCTCTATCATAAGAGTGTATTTGCTCTCGTAAGGATCCCACACTACAGCACCATACTCTAGTTTACTGCGCACATAAGCATTGTACAAAACTATAGCCACTTTCACACTTTTAAACTGAGAAGCTGTTCTCATTATGAAGCCTAGAGTTTTGTTTGCTTTTTTACATATATCTGTCATGTGAGACCTGAAGTCGAGATTTTTATCCAAAGTCAACCCCAAGTCGCGGATTTCGCCAACACTCTCCAGCCTAGTATCAGATAATATGTAATCGCCCCTGATTGTGGTTCGTTTACGACAAAATGTCATGATCTTGCATTTAGTCGTATTGAAAGGGAGACGATTACGATCACTCCACGTCGCTACAGCGTCGATATCAGTTTGCAGCGCTTGTGCATCGGTTGGATTACCCACCCCGAGACACAATTTTACATCATCTGCAAACATGAGGCACCTGGCGGTGCGAACGACCTCCGGCAAATCATTAATCATAAGCAAAAACTGAGTTGGTCCCAGCGTACTACCTTGACTTACTCCTGATCTTGTATGATATTCCTCTGACTCACAACCCGCAACTCTTACAAATTGTTTCCTATCCCGTAGGTAACTAGAGAAGAATTCCAAGAGTCTTGGTGCGAATCCAGCCGCGGCTAGCTTACCGAGTAAAACATCGTTGTCGACCAGGTCAAATGCTTTTTTGAAGTCAAGGTATACTGCATCAACCTGTCTTCCAACATTCATCTCAGCGGCTACATAGTCAACCATATTTATTAAGTTCGTGGTAGTAGAACGACCCTTACGGAACCCATGTTGACTATCATTCAATATCGGACTCACTTGCTGCCTTATACGCTTGTCCAAAATTGCTTCAAATATCTTGCCGAAAGCCGATAACACCGCTATGGGCCTAAAGTTCGTAATGTCTAGACTTTGACCACATTTAGGTATAGGCGTGACCCTCGATGTTTTCCAAAGCATCGGGTATTTAGCGTTTTGCAAGGATAAGTTGTAAAGAAATACAAGTGGAATTTCTAAAGCCCTTACGCAATCTTTCGCCAGGAACGGTGGTATTCCGTCCGGACCCGCGCTAGAGCGCGACTTCAGACGTTTCACCACGCAAAAAAGATCTTCAGGGGTAACGCAATCCACAACTACATGCATGGAGGAGGGCACGGCGCCAATTGTAGCTTCCATAGCATCAAGTTTAGGTTCACATGTGTGAAACACTGAACCAAAATGAGACGCGAAAGCATTAGCTGCCTCTTGTCCTCCTACCTCTACCCCATCTTTTATGAAAGTTTTGCACAGCTTTCTGTCTTTGCGTTTATCCTGCACATATTCCCAAAACGTAGCTGGATCATCACAGATTTTTTCCCGAATTGTTTGCAAATAATCATCATATGCCAAATCGATCAATGTCTTAACATTTTCCCTATAATACTTATACAATTCTTGATTGAATTCTTGCCTCTCTTCTTTAAATCTCTTAAGATGAAAGTATTTTTGCTGGATATTTTTAATAATCTCAGCCGTGTACCATTTTGGGTACACGTACCGCGTATTTGGTAGGGAGGGATTTTTTCGTGGTACATGTTTATCTATCAAGTCATATAAAATCTGGTAAAATAGTTCAACTGCCTTATCCACGTTACATTCGGCCAAAAGTTCCGTCCAATCAATTTTAGACAAAGAATCATAGAGACCAACAAAATCAGCTTTTCGGAAATTCCATTCCGGAGCACGTTTGGGACGCGACTCTCCTTGAGTCAACGTTGAATGCGTCTCCTCACTCCGCACAGATAGCCGTACTGATAATGATGGATGATAGATATCTTCAGGTACCAATGGTTCAGCTGAAGATACGTTCACTCTTTCGGAGCCTTGCCCACTCAAAACAAGATCTAACATGCTTCCGTGACTATTATAAATATTACAATGCTGGTTTAATTTACAAAATTCACAGAACAATGTAAAATGAGTTCTAACATTTACAGTCATAGAGTTTAAATTAAAATCGCCAAGAATAATTACATCAATGTCAGAGTATTTACATATCGCATTTTCTATACATGTTAAAACATTCAAATATTGCTCATCCTTAGAGCTAGTTGATAAATATACAACACAACACAAAAATTTCACATTTTTAAAATTTACCATTGCAAATATTACTTCCTTGTCAGGCGAGAGTTCATCTATATCTGTAATCAGACGTAGCGATGTCGGCGCTCGCGCAGCTAATAAGACGCCGCCCCAACCAGCATCGCCCTCACGGTCCCGGCGAAGTACGTTATAGTCAGATGGGAACAGTTCGCCATTGCAAACTGAACTAGTAAGAAATGTTTCTGTTAGCGCTATGATATCGTAGGAAGTCTGCGTTATGTTTTTAAAAAATGCATCAGTTTTACTTCTTAGACCTCGTACGTTCTGGTAGTAAAACTTGATGTAATTATGGCGTTTTCTTTTGGTAGTGGGAACGAAAATTCTGCCGCCACTGTCTTATACAAATATCTTCAGGCCAATTCTTTGCATCTAAAACGTGTTCAGTCAACATTGTAGGGACAGATATCTTAAATGAAGCATACTCTCCTCTTGCCTTTAGCGCCATTACTGTACATACATCTGCTTTACATATGGTGTTAAGATAAGCACGTACCTCGTCCACCGTAGTCCCAATCAGTACATTGTACAAATGGAGATCGTGTTTCCTTTCGGCTGCTCGGAGTGAATTCGGTCCCGGGGCAGCTGTTCCTCTTAACATTTCAGGTAGAGAGGCCCGGGTTTGTCGGGACGAACTGCTTTGGTGCAGTGGCTCATTGCTGTCTCTTTGTTGCCTGGTCTTGGGATTGGAACGCTTGGGTTTTCTTTTTACTTGCGTCCACTCTGCATCAGTGTTTGATACCGTTTCTTTTGAAATGTGTTGTGGATTGAGGGTAGAGTTCATCACACTTACAGGATCAATGATAGTCTTCGCAGTAGTAGCTACAGAGTTGGGAGTTCCATTACTTTGTAGAGATTCCACCTGGGTAGTTGATGAAAGGGTGGTAGAGTCACGCTGTAAATTGTTAGACGCTACCTGTTGTGTATGTTGTAATTTAGATTCCTTTGAAATAATTCCCGGCTTGTCGGGCTCTACATTAATATATTCAGGTATTGGGGGCCTAGGGGCATTCACAGCACCCTCGGTTATGTTAGCTGACAAACTATTCTGCATGGTTTGTACGCAATTTTTCAGCTCTCGAACACTCTGCTCTAGTTTATTTATATGCTCATCTTTCTCATTTAGGAGAGCAGACACTTCTTTCCGAAAACTGAGTAATTCTGCTAGAATAATTTTATTGGTAATTAATTGCTCAGTTTTTACGATACTTTCGCCGATATTGGTACAGAGGAAGGGATCTATTTCCATATTCTCTGTTACTGGTTCTGATAGAATTTCTTGAACGGAAACGTCAGATAGATTATTAATAACGCTAGCGTATGCAATGCTTTCGTTTGAGCTGTTGTGCTCTACATCAAAGGATGAATCTTCATTATTGGTGTTAGACGGCTGTTTCCTCCTTATGGTTACAAATGGATCCAGTCGCATCGGCTTCTGAATATTAGCGTTATAATTAGTCTGATCAGTTTTGTCATTTCCAGCGTTAAATAGCTGTTGTCTTACGGGAGTATTAGTATTATTTTGTTTTGGTTGGTTGTATTGACATTGTGGGCAAACCCATGTATTTTTATGCTCACTCGTCATTATGTTGCAGAACCTTTTTTCTGACACATTTGCACAGAGAAGATCATATATATCGCCGCAGTCAACAGCGGAACATTTTAGAAACATGTTATTGGTTATATCTGCCTTACATCCTGCACATTGTTTGAGCTGTACTTTTAGTGCCGGTGCCATATCCAATAATTATTATTATAGCAAGGTTATATTATACTTACTTATACTTGCAATTTTGTATACGAATTCGTTTATTATAGGCAGTTGGTAGGCCCACCATGAATTAGACGCTACATCCAGGGTTGTCTTCGAACTATGGAACTCCTCAATATTCAACTGCTGGGACTTGCAATTTTGTATACGAATTCGTTTATTATAGGCAGTTGGTAGGCCTACTATGAATTAGACGCTACATCCAGGGTTGTCTTCGAACTATGGAACTCCTCAATATTCAACTGCTGGGACTTGCAATTTTGTATACGAATTCGTTCATGATAGGCAGTTGGTAGGCCTACCATGAATTAGGGTCACGTCAATAGAAGGCCTCCTGATAGAAGAATTAGACTGTTCGAAATTAACTGGGACTCGGCCATGTAATAATGTTGCCATCAATGAAATGAAAAGACTAAGACATATTACAAGCTAATTCTTCTATTAGGGATGCCGGAGGAGTAGGTACCAACCTACTTGTATAGAATATAAAAGAGATAATTATACTTTATCCTAATGTTAGTTTTCCCCGTGCCTTAAGTTTTTCTATTGAAGGTCTCTCCGTTTTATAGAAAGACTTTCGTATTGATCAATAACTATCGTAACATAAACTAAAAAATATAAAATAAAATTATGTAAAAAATACTTTTAAAACAAGCTTTTATTTAAGTGCTCTGAAAAGATGAAAATAAAATTTTGAATGATATTAACCACATTCATTTATGACTTTACAGAAATGAAAATATAATAAAAGCTTGTCGCGAAACTTTCAATTTGTGATTGAAATTTTGTAATAAGGTGCGCACCTAACTGTAATTAGGTAGTTTTTTCTAGTCATCGCGACAAGCTTTTATTATATTTTCATTTCTATATAGTCATAAATAAATGTGGTTAATGTCATTCAAAATTTTATTTTCATCTTTTCAGAGCACTTAAATAAAAGCTTGTTTTAAAAGTATTTTTTACATAATTTTATTATTTCTGTAAAGTCATAAATGAATGTGGTTAATGTCATTCAAAATTTTATTTTCATCTTTTCAGAGCACTTAAATAAAAGCTTGTTTTAAAAGTTTTTTTTACATAATTTTATTTTATGTTAACATTGACAGGTAGGTAAGGTTGGTAATCATGACAGGGCAGATTATCTAATGCTATTACATGGGTGATTGTGCCGTTATGTATGATGTTTGTAGGAAAATATTGAATAACTAGAGTCAACGATCTGTCAGTCAATACTGCGTGTGATGAAATATTGATGAAAGAGTGACGCAGAGACTTTTCATATCATGCCTATATTGCTTACGGAGTAGGAAGAGCGTAAACGGCCTTTAAAACAATCCTTTACACTACACGTCTGACAAACATTAAAGAGTCATTCAGAAAACTTTTGTATCACGATAGTAACAGGCTTTTATCAGACTTTTCACGTCATAGTTAATACGAAACGGGCGTTAACACTCTGCCAACCCCGCAAGGGATAAAGGCGTGATAAGGGTGTGTATGTATGAGTAATACTCCACTTAGCCAATAAGCGTAGCAACTACGAAAATAGGCTGATTTCAGAAGGATGGTTCGGAAGTGGATCGACATTTTACGAAATGTACATTTTTGGACTTTATTTCCTTAAATAATGTTATTGGTTCCTACTTTCTACAAATACCAAGCGTGCCAAGAGAGCCAGGTTGACGGATAGCGTCGGTTGGCAAAACGAGCAAGTAGGCATTCCGCTGTTCCCATATAATACCATAAATCCTACCGTTACACAAGTCAAAACATAAGAAATACTGTCTCATTGTAAGGAAAGATTGTAAACTAGCATTTAGTTTTTCGTTATCTTTTAAATATCTGTTTTTATTGGATTATCTATCTTCCTATAATGTCTCGATCTATTTCTCTTCCTATTCATACGTGCAACAATATAATAGTATGTTTGGCTCGTTATGTAATGGAAGAAAAGATTTACAGAAGCATTCACGTGAGAAATACACATTAACCTACATTTTTCTTCGAAGTCGGTAAGGAAACAATGTTTATTGCATACTTGTCAATAAAAATCCGAAAAGGATTAATATTTTATTATCACGTGTCTTTCAACCTGTGGAAAATTACGTAAAAAAAACTATATAGGGCTCGATTCTACTAACCACTGTTCTCTATTCAATAAAAGTACAGATGCTGACCGTAGGTTGACCTCACCATTTTTATTCCAATACAAGATTATGTACCCACAGTCCGACAGGTGTCAGATCTTTATATGCATGGATACAACCTGTATCTATTATGTGCAACAACCACAAAGCCCTAATAGATGCCTAAGTTGACTTAATAACACATTCATAAAATCGTATGAAAAAATAAATAAAACGGCATCTTATTGTGCGTCTAACGAAAAGATGTAATACAAATAAAAAACTTGACACCAAAAAAAAACAGAGTAGGTATTGGCCTCAATTCGGGAAATAAATTATCTTTACTTGCCTTACAAGTGCCGTCACTTTCCGTCAGCATTGCAAGTTAAGTCAATTTACTTTTGAAATACTTCCTAATATGGATCTGCCCAACACAAGAATGTACACTGTCTGTCACTCTCTCAAGGAAACGCTACGTCATAAGAGTATGGAGTGCGACAGGTGTGGCTGACACACACGCCCTCAGGCCCTCCGGATGGTCAGTAATACAGCAATCAGCATCCGACTGAGAAAGCGGCACTTTCGTTAAGCTACTTCCAGTGGGCAGCGGTGCTCAACATGTGAGCCAGATCAGAGGTCAGTCAGAGGATTATATAAACCTGTTGACAGAGAGCTCTAGCCGTCATTGACTTGGTTTATTTTATAGGGGTCAGTAGCAGAGATTTATGAGTTTTCTCGGAAAACAACAACACTGTGGCTTATTATGCACTGACAGTGCTATATTATTTTCACAAATTATTTATTTCTTTTTTGTGTGGGACACCGAGTCGTCCATATAAAAAAACGAGACGAGTACCAAGAGATAGAAAATTTGTAAGTGTCAGTTGAGGCGCTGGTAGCTCAGTTTGTACATCTGTAGGACGGTACTCCACCGTCCTAGGTTCAAGTCCCGGCGGGCGCTAGCATTTTTCAATTTCTTATTTTCATTTGTGAAAACAACAAAATAATTGGTCTAGAAACACTATGCGAAACTAATCATAAAACTGAACAACTTTCATTGAAGAAAATTATGTTGGGAAATTACGTTTATTTTTAACTACCATAAATTAAAGTCAGCTTCTTGTGTATTTTGTGCGGGAGATCAAAAATGGTTACCAACAAAATTCATTTAATAGTAAATAAAATTGTAATAAAATTACTTAAATCCGACATTATTATTTTTGGACGAAAAAGCGAGTGAGGCAAAACATAACTAAAGGCAAATGTTTTAAACCATGGATTATATCTAAAAACTCGGTCAAGAACTTACAATAATACAATATAAAAAAAAAGACTTTAAATCGTGTTTGTGGTTAACTAAATGCGTTCGTCCCTAAAGTACAAGTGCTTAAGGAAAGGTTAAGAACCACAGCAGCGGTTTGACCACAAGAATTTATTGACTCTTAAATATAAAGAAATAGGGTGTTAATTCGCCAAGCACTTCGCCACTCTTCACTTGATAACCTGTTTGAGTATAATCTTACAAGTAGGTTTCTCGGAGTTTATTATTAAACGAGGTTTCTATTTTATTAATGGAATGCGTGTATATATTTCTATAGCTGTATAAATGTACCCAAAATGTGGGTCAAATAAAAGATGGGTTTGTTTTGAATGACCCAATCTATTTGGAATGTATTAGTGGTAGCGAAAGCACATGTCTTTAATCTTGATTTTGTAGTTTTTGCATCTTTCGAGAAAGGCCTCGATTCTATGGACGCATTCCATACTTTATTCTTAAATATTTGTGTCGCTTAAAAAGTAAAAGCGACAGGAAATTTCTAGATAGCGACATTTTACACGATATTTACTACATACAAATACCTACAAAGGTATGTTTTAAAAGCCTAATACCTACTTAAATAGTACAATAATTATAATAAATAATTATTGTATCGTATTAGTTGATAATTAGAAGGAAGAGGAACAATTCTAGAACTTGCGTTATTTAAGGATTGAAATTAGCGTTTCTTTTCTTTATCTTGATACAGGAACAGATTAGTCAAGAATTAATTAAATAAACTATCTGTCCTAATTATATTTGACATTTCCTTCACTATTGTTTATTTTCTTACTAGCTTTTACCCGCGACTTCGTCCGCGTTAGATAGTTTTTTTAGGTAGAAGTTCTAAAGTAGGTATGTGTATTCATAGTCAGTGTGACAGTGATATTAGAACAGTTCTTATCTCTACTGTTTAAAGATGACTTGCTTGCTTCTGTTGTTAAAGGGACAATTCAAAATTTGCTATCCGGCCTGAGAGATCAATATTTATAACCATTGACTACCAAAGTCAGTAGATAACACAGTACTTACTCCAGAGGTGCCGATTTGAGCACACTTAAATAGTCAGCATAAGTAGATAAGACAGATAAAAAGGTAATTTAAGTTACTGTGATACATTTTTATACCTCTATACCACATTTTTTGTTTTTCTGTCCTCGGCAAAGAAGGCAATGTCCTTTCTCAACTTATTCCCATCATACTGAACAACTTTTGTTCTGGAACCATTTCTGTATCTCCAATAGTTTAGGTGGGCTCCTGATGTTAGACCTGGTGTTCTGCATAAGGTACTCCAGATCTTCAATGTCCTTGTTAAAAGAAGTGGCCCATCATACTGAACAACTTTTGTATTGGAATGATGCCTGTATCTCTAATAGTTTAGCTGGGCTCCTGGAGGTCTACATAAGGTACTCCAGATCCCCAATGTCCTTGTGAAAAGAAGCGGCCCATCATACTGAACAACTTTTGTTTTGGAACCATTTCTGTATCTCCAATAGTTTAGGTGGGCTGCTGATGGTAGACCTGGTGGTCTACATAGGGTACTCCAGATCCTCAATGTCCTTGTGAAAAGAAGCGGCCCATCATACTGTACAACTTTTGTTTTGGAATGATGCCTGTATCTCTAATAGTTTAGCTGGGCTCCTGGTGGTACACCTGGTGGTCTACAAAAGGTACTCCAGATCCCCAATGTCCTTGTGAAAAGAAGCGGCCCATCATACTGAACAACTTTTGTTTTGGAACCATGCCTATATCTCTAATAGTTTAGCTGGGCTCCTGGTGGTACACCTGGTGGTCTACATAAGGTACTCCAGATCCCCAACGTCCTTGTGAAAAGAAGCGGCCCATCATACTGAACAACTTTTGTTTTGGAACCATTTCTGTATCTCCAATAGTTTAGGTGGGCTGCTGATGGTAGACCTGGTGGTCTACATAGGGTACTCCAGATCCTCAATGTCCTTGTGAAAAGAAGCGGCCCATCATACTGAACAACTTTTGTTTTGGAACCATGCCTGTATCTCTAATAGTTTAGCTGGGCTCCTGGTGGTACACCTGGTGGTCTACATCTATACTCCAGACCCTCGAATGGTGATAAAAAGTAGCCTATGTCCGTTCTCGGTATGCTAGCAATCTCTGTGCCAAGTTTCATGAAAATTGGTTCAGCGGTTTGGCCGTGAAAGCGTAGCAGACAGACAGACAGACAGACAGACAGACAGAGTTACTTTCGCATTTATAATATTAGTGTGGATGTTAGAAAAAATACGAGAGATTATATTATAGCTGTCATTTGCATGTTAACGTAAAAATGATCTCCCCTTGATAAAATTGACGCCGACACCATCTTCTAACTTTGTCATGGTATTGTTCCTCCAGGGCAACAAACTCTACACTTTTGTGGTAAACTCGAAGTTTACCGAGTGAGTGCTCACTCGCCTGCAACGGCCTCTGTGGGCGTCGGAGCGCGAACGATGCAACCGCTGATATCAGGGGTTATTCAACGGATATTATGCTGTTTCCGGCTAAGCATTGATGTGTTTGATCTTTCAAATCCTAAATTGAGAACTGATTTTATATGTGTAAATAGGGAGTTGATAATACCGGACTTGAGCACTTCTGGGACCTCGGAAAGAGGCGTTCTCATATGCTAATCTGATCAGAAAAGATAGTGTTAGTGCAAAATAAACCATAGTAGATCATCATCAAGCCGTGAGGTGTCTACGCCTGGGCTGGGCTGGTGTCTTAAGCAAGGCCGCAACTCCAGAACTTTCGTCATCGGTTCTACAAGCTATATGCCCCACTCACTGCCAATTAGGTACCTACCCAAAATCACAATTAGTGGAGTGGAGACGCCGTCTGGGAGAGGCCTAAGTCTAGCTGTATATGAACACAGCAATTGCTAATGATGCGGATGATGATATACCGGGTGTAAGGGACGATGAACCGAAAGCTTTGCAGGCATGATCAGACCATCAAACTGCTTTTTTTTTCTACGATGGAGCCCATATCGATGTTTTTAGATTTTTCATAGAAAGTCAGTCAGCCGATCGGGAACTTTGTACAGAAGTTCAAATTATTTTTCTCGTTCCAACATAGCCTCCTAGAAAAAGTTGCTCAGTTTTATGATCTGATCATGGCTGCAAAGTTTGCGTACTGACAAAAAATAATCCTATATGCTTACCTGTTGAGTAAAGTCTCCAGCAGATGCGCGGAATGCGGCAGAGCTTCAACCAGCAGATCTATCGGCAGCTCGGTGGCGACCGCCTGCAGCACACCAGGTCCCAGCCTCGACAGGATCGTCGCAGCCTCCCTGAACTGCCGACCCTCGGACAGGAGCAGCACCCGTCTCAGAGCCAGACGAGGAGAGGTATACGTGTTCTTCTCTCGCTCTCTCTCGCGGCGGATCCGCTCTCGACTGTCGTTCATCGTGGAGATCGAGTTCATTGCGAGTTACGATCGAGTTGTTGTGGTAGCGCTAGCTACTGGCTAGCCCATCGTAGTCGGCACACCAAGCAATTTCGTGCGACTTTCTGTAACCTGTGGACAAGAGAGATATTCATGATTTTTTCAGTTTTATCAAATAGTGATATGACTGTTGACTGGCTGGTCCTAAATAAGATTTCGTAAGTGGCATCCTAAGGTGGCACGCAGGATGTTGCAGTAGGTATTTGACAGATTACACACTTGGCAAATGACAGCGGCACAGAGGTGCAACGTCATATGTGCTTCGGAGTTATTAACATAATACCGCAACATCATTCAGCAAATGTGAGATCACCTAAGCCTTCCGTTATTCAACTCAACTATTTACCTACTTTTTAATAGTTGGTAAAACACTTTTGTTTACAAAAACTCTGTTGTCAGTGACAAAGCACCGTCGATGAGTTCGATGGTGCTTAAATGACCCAGTTAGCATTGTGATTGGTCGGAATGTCCGTCGGTTACCGTTGGGTTGCCAACCGCGACAGGTGATCGACTTGATTTGGTGTACTTTAGGCAATTCTCCCACTTGTGGTCCGTCGCTGCATTTTATAGCACCGTAACGCGTCTGTCAGACGAAAGGAAAGAGTGAATTCGGATGTTATTCCCATACAAATACGGCTACGGTGCGTTTACGCGACAGTATGATAGACGCATGCGTTACGGTGAGTTAAAAATACGCATCGACGGACGAGAAGTGGGAAGTAACATGATATGTTTCACAATGCCTGAATCATCCATCATAATTCCTGTTCGGTTCTGTTATTGTTACAAAATATTTGCGAAAACGGGAGATCGTGCCCTATGGCGTACCCTGGGGGAGGCCTACGTCCAGCAGTGGACTGAAGTAGGCTGACGTATGTAGGTTTATTTCGTGACCGATTCGTATCGTTTTACACACACACACACCTTCTCGATTAGTTCACTTCAACATTGACTCCCTTTCAGCACAAAGTAAGTATTGGCGGCTGCGCGCCGAATACAGAGAGCTCACTTCAAGCAAACGTCACGAAACTCTCCACAATTTGACACGCCGCCGTTTACAAGGAAATCCAAACCAATCTAAACACACTTGTAGTCGAGTGTCAACCGCGTTTGGTGCGGACGTGCAAAATGGCTTCACACAAATATAAATAGGTTTATTTGTATACGATGTGATTTGTACAATGTTCCTATAATATTTTGTACCAACTTAAATAAAAACTTGCTTTCATAAAAGAACAAACAGGATTAATAACTCTAATCAGTATATTTGTTTATATTTCTTTTCTACTTAAATATAGGCAACTTTTCATTTTTGATGAAGGTACATACATTATACATACACATATCACGTCTATTATCACTTGCGGGGTAGGCAGAGCGTAAACGGCTGCAAAAAACGGGTATTTACAACAATTTATAAATTTGAGGGTCATTCGATAAATTGTGTATCGCCATAGTGACAGGTTGTCAGCCCATCGCCTAAAATTGCAATACACACCCTCAAGTATCTTAGTTGCCTTTTACGACTCCCACGGGAAAGAAATGGGGTGATGCTCAGTCTCAACAGCCTCAGAGCGATATCTACCTACTCGTCATTCCCATTTTGTAATAATTGTGCTATGTAGGTAGTATACGTTATGTAAATACAGGGAGTAACAGAAAGGGTATATCAAGCCGAAAGGAGGTCAAAGTGGGGAAATGGGGAAAGTTGTTCAGTTTCATGAGCACCTTTCGGCTTGATATAACCTTTCTGTTACGCCCTGTATGTTTAGGTACCTACTCCATTGAATAAAATCGGTAAGAAAACTGTGGCAGCCCTTGCCGAAAGCGAAAATAATCGAAAAAAGGGCCGAGTGATCCTTCTGTACATTCTCTATTTTGTGCTTTCAGTCTGTCTGTGATAGATAAGTCTGTCGGACACATCCATTTGAAATTAAAATATATCTCTTCGAGAAATTGAATATACTTAGAACTATACATTAACAAAGTTTGGTATTTCAGGTAAGTGTACTTACATAACTTTTATCGTAAAAAGTTTATTTAATTGTAATTAAGTACATAGGCTAAATATATACCTATATATCTCACGCGCAGGTTTACAATGATTCTACTCTACTTTTATTCCGACTTGCACTTAACCGATTTAATTCTTCTGGAAGGCTCTGTACGTATATGTTACAGGTATATAACTGCACAATGTTCACACATGAGTTTTTGTGCACTTGTAACATCGCGACAAGTTGTACTGTTTGTGTGTCTGCCCGTTACTCTCACATTGCATACAATGTCACACATAGTTGTGACGGGTAAGGTAATTACCTTACTTATGAGGAATTTAATGTTTAATTTGTGTGATGGAGTGAATTGTTAAATATAAAATAAAACAAACAACATAAAACATTATACTTTAAGAAGACCAGCGCTATGGTGGCGTTCTACAAAAAAATAGCAAATGCTGAGTGAGAACCATTTCGTTATCATCTTACTTTTCAAATTTGTACCTAATGATATGTTGATTTTTGGATATCAAATAAACATATCTATTTCTATTTTGAAATATTATTTATAGCGTGAAAGTGCCGTGTGATGCCGGCTTAGAATAGTATCACCCATTTCTTTCCCGTGGGAGTCGTACGAGGGTGTGTATTGCAATTTTAGGTGATGAGCCGACAACTTGCTACTATGGCGATACACAATTATCCGAATTACCCTCAAAATACTTGTCAGACGTGGAGTAAATGTCCGTTTTATGCGGCCGTTTACGCTCTGCCTACTCCGCAATGGATTATAGGCTTGATGTGTGAGTGTGTGTGTGTGTTATTTATAAGGAAATTTTTTTCAAGACATTTTTTGACAAAAGTGACACGCCATATTGCAAATTACTTGACATGCCAAACTAATGTTTAATACCTAATAAAATAAGTCTACGGTCCTCGTATGGTACAAATGCATAAAATAATCAATCAAAGGTCAAGTTCAGGATAGAGATGAGAGAGAGCTGCAGATTTATTTTCTGTTGCTTATTTGAGAAAGTGATTTAAATCGCTAAGAAATAGCTAAGGAAGTTTCCTGTCTGTTTCGAGGCCAATGTTGATTTGACACCAATTCAGGCGACTTTTGTATCTGACACTTCTCGATAATTTTTTTATAATTTCAGACCAGATGGCATTATGACAAGCTAAAATTTTGACATTTGACTCACAAATAAATGTCATCTATTTACTTACAATTTCTTGGTTACTTTTTTCAGTTTAGCTCAGCGCCATCTATGTATCTACATTCGAAGATTGGCTAGAAATTTTCTTGCTACTTTCAGACTTATTTAATACATAAGAAAACAGACAAACTACTCGGTTATTCCTGGTGACAGAGTTTTTCAACCGCCTACTACTAATATTAAGCCTCTGACATGGTTAAATGACGACCGCCGACTAATCATCTTTCTTACACAAAATCTGGTGGTTCAGCTTGCAATGTCCTAACCAGACTGGGAAATCCAAATTGAAATTCTTTATACATTGTAGGAGAGTAATATCACATAATGACGAAATGATCCGTCATTGTAAAAAAAGAAAAAATAATATATAACAAATGTTTACAACAATTTTGTTTTATTCTTATAGAAAACCAGTTCGGGAGGGATAAATTTTTTTAATTAAGGCACTGCCTCGGGGCTGGCCAGGTTAATCACACGGCATGTAACTTTACGCCACCACCATCTGTAAGCGACACTTGTTTCAGATTGCAGGGAACAATTGGGAGGGAACAAATTCACATCGAACTCGGAACCTAAATTGATGTTAAACGCCCAATATTGCGCAAAAGCAGCTGAAGATTTACATGCTTAAGGATGTACGACTTTTGATTTACTAATGAATTTAGCTACCAATATGTTTACCAGAATTGAGGACATTTGCGAATGGCATCTGGAGAAACTTTATCGTTTGACTCACGGATAAGCAAATGACATTGAACTTTATGGTGATGAACCAGATTTTTGGCCTACTGTACCCACTTATACATGCATCTACTTTTAGAGCGAAATTGGCGAGTAAGTTGGCAAGTCCACTCGCCAAACCTGTCTCAGCGCTTTCGTTTTTGAGTGAGCAAGTGTCGAGTATATTTTTCCAGTTTCTCGTTTTGCCTGTCCGAGAGAAACCTAGCTTTATTGAGTGTAGGTTCGATTCCTGACGAGGACAGGTCTTCATAAGCTGCTGGCTGGTGGAATGTTGAATGTTGCTACTTTCCTTATGATTTCCTCTACATAACGCTGGTCTGGGAGATACAGAGCTACCACCCTTGCCAATTGAAGGTACCTTCTTTAAATGAAACATCTATAATTTACACAATATTCTTATCATTTATATTTTTAATATGTTACGTATTTTTATGGTATTTATGTAAGTTTGTTGATCATGTAGGTTTATACCTGTAAGGGACAGCCCTCTGAATACTAATAAGTAAGTATTCAGACCATGGAACTGAACAACTCCCCTTATTATTATTTTTGATGATTGTGATTTTCTATGGGAGGACGATATTTTTGCCGTTTCCTGTCCTGATATGTTCTTAGGGGAAAGTAGTTCAGTTTTCATGGTCTTCATGCATCTTATCAGTATTCGGAGGGCTGCCCCATACAACCCGTATATTATATGAATTAAAAATCTATGTCTTAATATTTTACAGAGAGAATCATTAAAATGAACAGATCTCTTCTTGGGAGACAAGCTCGGCTTTGCGACAAAAATTGTTATAATTTAAACAGGTTTTTACCGACAAATTATCTTTAATGCAAGGTCCCGATATTTCGACGCTGTTGCAATAGTGTAAACAAATGCGAAAGTTTAAAATTTAGTGTAGTGATATTTTTTCTGTGTATTGTTGTGCATTAAAGAGTATATGTAATATTCAAACAAACAAAAAATATTACAGATAAAATTATAATATTACATAGACAGACGCATTCGTTAACGTAATGCACCGTTAACGTACAGTAGCTGTATTGGTATGGGAATAACATCGGAATTCGCAATTTCATTTCGTATGACAGACGCATGCGCCATGCGTTACAGTGCATAAATTTCAATTTTCAATTTCAATTTCAAACGTTTATTACATAAATCAGAATACATAGATGTAAGTAATACAATGTCACACAATGTGCGAACAATATATACCCGTATAATGACACCCTGTTAGGGCACAGCAACATTATGATATGAGAGAGAGCCTTAATTAATTATATCTATAAATCTTATAGCTAATGTGATACATAATAACAAATATTATATTATCTTTTAGATTGCAAATGACAAAACTATATTTAACAATCTCTCGAACATAATTAATAAAACAAATTTATTTTAATTTATCTTCCATATATTCTTTTGTCGTATAAAAGCTTTTATTTATTAGGAACTGTTTGAGATTTTTTGTAAATTTATTGTAATTTGTTTCATTTTTTAGTTCAGTAGGTAGCTTATTAAAAACTTTAATTGACATAACAAAAGGGCTATTGGAATGACTTGCAAGGTTGGAAGTGGGTAGCATTAATCTTTTTTTATGGCGCAGTGAATACTTTGTCGGGATATCTTCACGTGTCTTGTAGAAAGTGGGGTGAGTCTTGACAAATTTACATACGTCTAATATATATAAGCAAGGTAGAGTGAGGATTTTCAGTTTTATAAAATGTGATCTGCAACTATCTGTTGTTTTTATGTTTACTAAAATGCGAATCAATTTCTTTCTTTCTCTAAAAAAAAAGGTGCGCGGAAGAATCGTTTAACTTTACGAACATTCTTCGTGGCTCATAGACTCCTATCAGACTACTACAACTACAAAAGCCACAGCAGTCCACTGCTGGACATGGGCCTCCCCATATTGGGGGGTATAGCCATACTCGCCACGCTTGGCAGGCGGATTGGCGAGCGCAGTGATCCGGCCGCCATGCCGGATGAGCAGAAACGCTGCTGCTCATTCCCCGGATCCATCCCTTAGTCGCCTTTCACGACACCCACGGGTAGAAACGGGGCAATGCTATTCTAAGCTGGCACCCGGCATCAAATATTAAACAAAACCAAAGCTACTAAGTTGTCTCTCCCACTTTATTTGAAAACTTGCAAAATTTTCAAGCGCGGGCAGGATTTCTTTCTCTCTCACTTTCTTTGAGGGAAATCTCTTCTTATCTATCATTGTTGTATTGAATGAGAGAAAACCTCACAAGAGATACGTGAATATTACAATATGTGTGAGTGCTAGCTACGGTAGAAAACTATAAGCTGGTCTGGTGGAAAACTAAGAGTTCGATCTCTCCTCTTTTCGTGTGGGACACCGAGTCGTCCAACGACACGATGAACCTTGGTGTCAGAGTTTTTCAACCGCTTACTACTAGTAGTAGGCCTCTGTCATGGTTGTGTAACGACCGCCGTCTAAGAAATCATAGACAGCAACCGGGACCGACGGCTTAACGTGTCGTCCTAAGCAAGGAACCATTTCTTTTTCAGACAATCAGGTGGTTCACCCTGCTATTCGAACATTTATACAAACATACGTACATATACGGTATGTAAGGGACAGCCTTCCGAAAACTGATAGGGTGCATGCAGACCATGAAACTGAACAACTTTTCACTGGAAACATGTGTCAGGAAACAATAAAAAAAAACGAATTCCCATACAAAATCACTATCAGCTGACTGCATTTACTATGGGAACGGTTTCCTGAAATATTTTTTATGGTAAGTTGCTCAGTTTCATGGTCTTAATGCACTGTATCAGTATTCGGAGGGCTGTCCCTTACACCCTGTATATATTAAACATTACATTAACAGTCGCAACAGCCTACTGCTGGAGAGGGACCAGCCGCAGATCTCCTATACAAAGTAACACATTTTTTATAATTATCGTAGGTATGGGAGGTCCAATTTGATCGATATTTATAAGAAAAAGTTGTTCAGTTTTACGACAAGAACTTACCCTTAAACATTTGCACTGAATTAAATGTAAGTAAATGAAATTAACGAAAATGTTAATTGAACCTTCCCCTTTATAAGCTTAACAAGGGATAGATTTACATTGGTTTTCTTATAAATTGTATGAAATCCCAGTTTGAGTCGATCCCTTAGAGGGAAAATTAATGAATGAAGGAATGAAATTATTTATAAATCAGTACAGTATTCTTAAAACTAATATACATAGTCTGTGCTACTGATGCATAGTAGTTACTGGAACAAGTTAATTATTGCCAATAGTTTATTTTACTGATTAAAATTACAGATAATTGTAGTGACAGTGACAGGGGTATCAATTCTGGACGCCACTTTCGAACGCTAAATTACTTTCATTAGTTCTGTTCTGTCATTTTCTGCACAGCTCTCATTTCATTTGAATTCGTAATTGAATGAAGTTTTTAATTGCTGTTTTCCCACTAGAACAGATAAATTCTACAGACGCAGGGAGCAGACAATTCGGCATGTAAAGCTTAGCTGGAAGACATAAAATAAGAAAACTATTTGGAGATATTTTAGTCGAATTTAAAACATTACTATATTTCGTAAGAAAAAATAAAAGTTTTATCTTATTTATGAAAGAAACTTAATAACCTTCATTTGATAGATAGATAGATAGATTAAACGTTTATTGCATAATTAACAACACACACATACATTCAACAGTAAAAGAAAAATAAAGTGAATACATTTCAAAATAAAATAAAGGGTAAATAAATAAATACTTACACAGTTAAACGCACATGTGTGCTGCAGCGATGCAAAGGGCCAAGGCTCAGTGCAAGGAATACCCAAAAGAGGGCAGCACTGGTTTTCAGCCATTACCCCAGAGTGAACGTTGCGAGTGTCTGTTTATATCGCGTGTGAATGAAAAAGTTTCATGTGAGATAAAAAAGTGTGCGCGTGTGTAGAGACCTAGTGTAAGTAGTAAAATAAACATAAATAAAAATAGGAAGTTAAATAATTGGTAAACTATAATTAAATTAAATAGAAATGTGGGTAGTTTGCTCAATACCATTTTTTGGCAGCCACCGCTAACCTAGAAGTTGCGAGAGTTTCCCTGTTTTTTGACAATCTAGTAAGTATGCTTTCAACTTAATTTTAAATGTGTATTTGGTGGATACATTTCTGATGGGGGGAGGTAAAGAGTTCCAGCACTTTGTTGCTAGGAAGCGGAAACTGCCTCTAAATGCCACTGTCCGATGAACATGCATTTCGAGAGGAGCACGATTGCTCCTGGTACCATACCTACCGTGCAACGGCGTCAAGTTCAACTTCTTACGCAAGTATTCCGGTTGTTCGAATTTAATGACATCAAAGAGTAGACTAGCCAGGTGCATAATTCTGCGATGCTCCATGCTGAGCATACCCGCAGTATTTAAAATTGGAGTAATATGGCTTCTTTTTTTTTGACCTGTGGGACGTCATGCTGACCAAGAATGAAAGGAATCTCTTTCATGATCTTCTTCCTCTTTTTCACCCTATAAGGTATGTAAGGGACAGCCCTCCGAATACTGATAGGGTGTATGCAGACCATGACACTGAACAACTTTTCCCTAGGAGCATAATTATGTCAGGAAACGACAATAAATATTCGGTAACCCATACAAAATCACGAGCAGCTGAGTGCATTTACAATGCAATGGGAAGTCAAATTTTTTTTGTGTCCTGAAATATTTTATCATGGGAAGCTCAGTTTCATAGTCTGAATGCACCCTATTAATATTGGAGGGCTATCCCTTACATCCTGTATACTCTTAAGTAGATTTCTTTATTTGACATTCTGAAAGTATACATTGTGAATCTACTTGGAAATAGAAGTTTTGAAGTTTTCAGAGATATTACATATTTTGCCCATTCCCAGACCTGTAAATTGTAACTACTGGCTTGGCTGTAGTGGATAATCAAAAACACACTTCAAATCTTCAACTTCAACAGCCACAACAGTCCACTGCTGGACATGGGCCTACCCCAATTGGAGGGTATTTTCCATACTCACCACGCTTGGCAGGCGGATTGGCGAGCGCAGTGCAAGGTGTTGTATTCACTGGGAACGCTGCTGCCGATTCCCTAGATTTATCCCTTAGTCGCCTTTGACGACAACCAATATTAGAAATGGGGTGGTACCACACGGCACTTCAAATGTACAATTGCAAAAATTTACGATATTATTTTGTACTTACTCCATCCAAACTTACTCATTTTATTTCTAAAGTTATCGTATCGTATTATTTAATTGACATGCAGTGTGACGATTTACGTAATAAGGCGTTAGATTAAGTTATGACGTGAGGTTAGGTAACTCAATAAACAACTTTTACTAGCGTGAGATTATGAGTTAATTCTTCACACTAATATTTGTGCAGTTTACCTAAGTGGGTAAGTACATACTTCTTAAGGGTCTTCAACGTAATTTTTTTAATGACTGGAGTCTTCGATTTTAGCCCCGGGGCTTTGAAACCTACACCTGACTGATTCGTGGGGAGTAAGCGCTCTCCCGTAGAAGTTTGTGTGGTTGTTCAAACAACGTTTGGATGTAGGAGTTTTTCTGGGAAGAACAGATCGGACTTAGGATGTCAGCGCACATTTAACGCCAAACGCGCCTTTTTTTTTTTTGTTGCTGTAAATGGCTTGCGCCGATGAATGATTCCTAGTTGTACCGCCGCCGTTCCAATAAGTCGTATTTGACAGCTGTCAGATTCGTGATAATACTAAGGCAGAGGGTTAATTTTCCTTTGTTGTCATCTCTTTTAGTATGTAGATGGAGGATTTGGGTCGGCGGTACTTTAGGGAATAAATATGTGCTAGTATCCAAGCACTGCGCTCACTAATACGCCTGCGTAGGGAGTTTTAAAATACACACCATAATTTGAGGGATGCCACAGGGGATGCTCAGCCATGATAATGTGGATAGGAACTTTACTTATAATGCCAGGAGTCGTCATGAATCCGGCTTAGAATAGCATCGTCCTTTTCCATCGTTGTCGTAAGAGGCAACTAACGGGCTCGAGGGTTACATGTGTATTGCAATTTTAGGCCATGGGCTGACAACCTGTCACTATGGTTGTACACAATTTTCTGAATGTCCCTTGATTGTTTGTCAGACGTGGTGTAAATGTCTGTTTTTTACGGTTTACGGTTGTTACACTCTGTCTACCCCGCATATCCCTTATCGCCTATGTAGGCGTGCTAAGTGTATGTATGTATAGTATAGGTGTATTATTGTAGGGTTTGTCATCGCATTGCATCGGTCCCATTATGGCTTGTGGTTGACCCATTTTTAAAATTTTCATTGATTCATTCTGGAAAGGCTGGGGTCAAAGACCATACTGCCTCGAGTTCAGTTAATATTTATCTTTTTGCCGACGTGAATTCACTGGACTTAACCAACGAAGAATTGAACCCAGCCAAAACTAACTAAAATAAGCCTAATACCAGACTAGTTTTTAGTAACTTATTATTTAAATAAAGCTTAATTATGATTTTATCGTTGCATGGAAGAAATTGTTCGGTAGCGCTATCTATAGTTATACCTATAATAAGGCTGCCTGTATTCTATTTTTTATTTTCTACTTATCTATCGTTATTGTAAATAATAGTCTCGCCTTATCCAATTTTTGAAACTTAATTATAGAAAACAAGCCAATTAAAGATCGTTGATTAGAATTCTTACCGAGACGAATGTCCAAATCCAATCAGAAACCACACTCACTGAAAGTTCACTAAACACAGTCCAATAAAATAATAAAAAATCTCAATCGGAATTCGAAACAGTTATTCAATTATTCATCAACAAATCCATCACAGAGTAACGACCGATGCACGCGCGAGGGAAAAATTATTAAAACGAGTAAAAAAATTCACGCAATCGCAATTCGCGCGTTTACGAAGAAACCGACGCACCGAGACGCACTGGCTGGTACGAATGCGCGGGAAAGTGAAGTGCTACGTGAACGGGCGCCGCCGTCGACCACAGAGACGGAATAATGAACGGAGCTTGCAGCCCGCTGTGTGAGAGCTTCTGGATGGTGTTGTACAAGAGATTGCCAACAATGTTTTGATTTTTCCTCAGCCACTACAGTCCATTGCTGAACATGAGCAAACATCTTTTTTCCATAAGTACTTATTAACTGAGCAGACGGTTTTGCGAACGCTGTACAAACAGGATTATGCATTCACAGAGAAACTACTGCCCATTTGCTCGATCGCTTATTAGCCTATTACTACACTCACGGGTGGAGATACAGTGATGGACGCTGTTTTGTTTCGGCGTAACACGTGTCAGGGTTAGTTTTTTGATTGTGCCAAAACCAAACAAGATGCCAGGAGAGTAATTCTCCAGACAAGTATTGCACTTCAGCAGTGCTTATTCTTCTCGTGTGGGACACCGAGTCGTCCAACGACCCGATGATTACCCTGGTATTAGTCTTTCTGATATGGTTGTGTAACCACCGCCGCCGTTTACCTAATCACAGAGAGCAACCAAGACCGATGGGTTAACTAACGCGCCCTCGGTCAATAAGGTGGTTCAGCCTGCAATGTCCTTACCAGACTGGGAACAAATTTAAAAAGTGATAAGTATCATCTTTGTGAGTGAACCACTCGGTTGAGTCCGGGGGGCCAAGGGACTGAAGTTCGATCAGAAGGATTTAAAAGTAATTTTTGAAAATCGCTATTTACCTTAGCTTGCTTGCGTTTCTCACTCTCTTCTTCTTCTTCTTTAGCGTGTCGCGGCAAATTACGTATGTCGAACCAAAAAGTTTCGTGAATCTAGCTACGACCGCAATAAAAACATTTTAACGGATTTAAGTTGCGCTTTTCTTGGATATAATATTTCCTACGTTTCACAACTTAAATCCGTTTAAAATTGTTTTATTGTGATGACTCATCACAGATGAGTAATAGTTGTGCTAACTCAAGAAAAAATAGGCAATTTTGTGTTCAGAATTTGTATCTACTTTACTTAGTTTATTTTAATCGTGCGTAGAGGCGCTACAGCCCGAACCACTACTTACAATAGTCTGTTTGTTGCTTATGACTAGCTCAGCATGGCATACCGCGGTCCAAGCGACAGGTGTCCGGTGGCTGCTACCGCGGCGCAAGTTCTGTCCGATCCGCCACGAACAACAAATACCGGGTCCCACGCACTTGCTCATGTTCACTATCGCACTGACTATCTAGTCAGGGAACAAAACAATCCTACCAACACGTGTAGGTCGGAAGTGAAGTTAGTTAAAGTACCGCCGTTCCAATAAGTCGTATTTGACAGCTGTCAGATTCGTGATAATAGTATGGCAGAGGGTCCATTTTTCTTTGTTGACATCTCTTTTAGTATGGAGATGACAGCTGTCAAATACGACTTATTGGAACGGCGGTACTTTAGGTAACTTATCTTTACTATCTGTCTCTCTTTTAAGGTAAAGGTTGCCTGGAAGAGATTGCTGCAAGCGATAAGGCCGACTTTGCTCACTTTTTGTTTTTAGTTTTCTATATTGTTTTGTTTTTCTTGTGTTGTCGTAAGTAAAGTGTTCATCTATCGATCTTACGAAAAATTAATACGAAATTTAACGAAAGAGAACTTTAAGAAAGACGATAGGTAGCAGTATCTTTTTTATTTTTATACCAAATAATAATAATTACCTACTTAATTTATAATTTTTCATTAAATCTCAGCATTTTATAATCAACTAGCGGCCCGCCCAGCGGTTTCACCCGCTGCTAACAGATTTCCCACGGGAAACAGACCTTCTCCCGACATAAATCATACATAAAAACCTTCCTCTTGAATCACTCTATCTTTAAAAAAAAGTTCATCCAGATCCGTTAAGTGGTTTTGAAGATTAAAGCATACAAACAAACAAACAGACAGGGACAGACGTAGGAAGCGACTTTACTTTAAATTCCGGTTTTGTTTTAATCCCCCAAGGTATGAAAAGGGGGTTAAAAGTTTGTATGAAAGTTCGTTGTCTTAAGTGTGATCCGTTTCAAAATAAGTGATTAGACTTATGACTTAAAATAATTAAACACGTGTTTCAGCATATTTGAAATTTTAACCCTTAATAGGGTCACACGGGGCTTTAAAGTTTGTATGAAAGTTCGTTTTTTTAAATGAATGTGATCTGTTTCAAAATTTGTGATTAGACTAATAACTTAAAATAATTAAACACGTGTTTCAGCATTTTTGAAATTTTATCCCTTAAATGGGTGAAAATGGGGTTAAAAGTTTGTATGAAAGTTTTTTATCTTAAATGTGATCTGTTTCAAAATTTCTGATTAGACTCATAACTTAAAATAATGAAATACGTGTTTCAGCATTTTTGCAATTTTAATCCTTAAAGGTGTCAAAAGGGGGTCAAAAGTTTACTACCAGTTGGGCTACCCGTTTTCCCATGGGAATGTGACAATTTCCCGGAATAAATTATACTTATAAACCTTCCTCTCAAGTTACTCTATCTAATAAAAAAAACCGCATCAATATCCGTTGGGTAATTCTAAAGATATAAGGAGACACCAAACGGGAAGCGACTTTATTTTATACTATGTAGTGATAGTGAAGATGATCCGCTATACCCAAAAAATGTAGAGCTTTTTTTACAGCCTCGTCTATCATCGCAAATTTGTAATCCAAACGTGACTTTAACAGGCAAATGTTTTTGTTTCCTTATTTAAGAAAGTACTTAATTAGCCATCAGGCATGCGTACGGTAGAATTGACACCATTATCCAATGTTCTGTGACGGAAGATTCATCGCATTCAATCTAATCTCTATAAAACAACAGACGTAAGGAAAGTTCTTTTATACCGTTTAAGACACTGAGTCGATGCACAACCCGATGAACCCTGGTGTTAGATGAATGCCGTGTGATGCCGGCTTAGAATAGCATCACCCCATTTCTTTCCCGTGGGGGTCGTAAGAGGCGACTAAGGGTCTCGAGGGTGTGTATTGCAATTTTAGGCGATGGGCTGACCTGTCACTATAGCGATACACAATTTTCTGAATGACTCTCAAACATTTGTCAGACGTGGTGTAAATGGCCGTTTTTGCGGCTGTTTACGCTCTGCTTACCCCGCAAGGGATTATAGGCGTGATATGTGTATGTGTGTATGTTAGATGAACCCAGTTTTTGAACCGACTACTTACTATAGTTAGATTTAAGAGGAATTTATTTTAACCTCAAACCAAGGTTTTAATAAACCTTGAATAGCAATTAAAATTGTATCAAAATATTTCGACTTCCTCCATCCGTTTCATTAAAACAAACACACATCGAAGAGTGTAGCGATCATAGTTTAGGACATAATTATGAAAGATCTGTGGAACATAGTAGCCAGGTAGCCAGTTAACCAGTTAGCCAGTTAGCCAGGTAGCCAATTAGCCAGGTAGCCAGGTAGCCAGGTAGTCAGGTAGTCAGGTAGCCAGGTAGCCAGGTAGCCAGGTAGCCAGGTAGCCAAGTAGCCAGGTAGCCAGGTAGCCAGGCAGTCAGGTAGCCAAGGAGCTATGTATCACACTGAAGGTAGAGTTCTGAAGGCATTTTTTATGTAGGCGTATTGTTTTACTAGAAGTAATGTTTCCACTCGCTGCTGAAGTGGCAGTAAAGTGGTCACATTAGTTCTACGAACCCATGGACTCTTCTTGAGTGAAGGCAGTATTATATTATTATCTATTCTTATGGTGAAGGTTACGCCTCAGCAAGCGTAGCGTAGGACGCCCTCCGGCCACACTGATGTAGGCTGATGTAATGTGATCATACCTTGTACTACATGAATGCACTTCTTGAACCAATATTCATGTCAAGTATAGGTAGGTATTTGTAATAGTTAAATTTTGGTAGTACAAATGTACCTACATTACCTAGACCGAATTACGGCTAAAATCACCACGAAAAAAAAACTCTGTTTATCTACTTCCATCGAAATGTATGATGTTATTAGTAATTAGATACAAGATACCTAATTACCTATTACTTGTAAAAAATACTTAATATCAACGTTGTGTAGGTTCCACTAGCAAGTAGATACAATACAAATAAGTCTTAAGCCTCGAGTAAGCCTCTGGATGCTTCCCACGATAGATTTCTTCCTGAATTGTATTACCGAGAGGCTCTACATGTAAACATGTTCCCCGACCTTCAATGCTGTCTCTTAACGTCTCGGCTGAGGGTGCGCCGTCGCTTTTACTCTCAGATTTAAAGCCAACAAGGAAACTAATGGAATGTTGCCAGACAATTACATCTAATTGGATACTATTTGCAAGATTGACCATGGATAGTGTTGTAAATACTTTTTGTAAATACTGAGACACCCTGGCCACTATATATTTTTTATATTTATGTTTGTCAACTATGACACAAAACAAAACTGTTACTCTAATAAAATATTCTGTTGATGATACATCAAACAACTTAGTTTACTTCCATGATCTCAAATTTCCTTTTGGAAATCTAACAGGTTATGGACCCAGAGCCCCTCTAACCTAAGTTGTGTAAGAATATATAATTTGGTACGAGTGCTATGGAGGGTGACACACAAAACCCTTCATCGGCAGGACAACTGCCGGCACCAGCGCAACCTACAGCTACACCTAGTGGACAGCAGCCTCTCCCGATGGCACAACAGATTGGGGTGCCCACGATTGAGAAACTGGAGGGTGCCAGAAACTTCACCAGCTGGAGTTTCTCGATGAAGAACGTACTCGTCGTGAGTGACATGTGGGATTTTATAGAAAGTCCCGCACTTATGATGCAGCAACTTGGAGACATGCAATTCAAGCGGCTTGATGCAAAAACAAAGGCAAAAATATGCTTATCAGTAGCAACATCGGTGTACCCTGTGATAAGGAGCTGCACCACCGCCAAGAAAACCTGGGAAAAGCTACAAGCAGCTTATGCTGACAGCGGCCTTCTACGGCGCCTGCACCTACTTCGTAAACTCTTCAATACAAGACTGGAGAACTGTACTAGCATGGACGAATATGTTAACGGAATCCGCAGCACGCAGCAGCAACTAGCGGAAATAAAGGCTCCCGTCAATGATGAGTTTGTAGGAGTTATAATGTTAACTGGTTTGACTGAAAAATATAACCCTATGGTAATGGCATTGGAAGGATCGGGAACTAAAATCTCTTCGGACTCCGTAGCTACATTGTTACTGAAGGAGGACCAGCGGCCATCGACCTCGACGAAAGACAGTGCTCTGTATACATCGAAGCCTACGCCTGCGTCCAAGACTACGCCTGTGCCCCCGCGCCCAAAGCATGTGTGCACATTCTGCAAGCGACATGGACACGTCGTCTCGGAGTGCCGGAACCGCAAAAAGAAGAATAAGGCTAATTTCAGTACACATGTTACACTTTATTCATCTTTTCATTCTTCCAAAAACCCATCCCATTGGTTCATAGATTCTGGCGCAACATCTCATATGTGCAATAACATACAATCATTCAGCAATTTTTCTCCCCAGTCAGACACAGTAACCGTAGCCAACAACCAGCAGATTTTAAGCGAAGGAACAGGTACAATTTGTGTAAATAGCGGCAATATTGACAAAATTTCTAACGCCCTATTAGTACCACAACTTTCGGCTAATTTATTATCTGTTAGTTCTATGGCAGGGAAGGGCTATGCTACAGTTTTTACTAGTAAAGGTGCTCAAATCTATCTCGAAAAAGGGCTCAAAATTTCGGGAACAGTAGTAGCAACAGGGCAAAATTATAAGGGCATGTATAAATTAGATATTTCTGAGCCACAACAACAAGCACAGCTGACAAATGTCAGAAATGAAACAGCTGTTCTGTGGCATAGACGCCTCGGACATCTCAACGTCAAAGCGATGTCTACTCTGAAAAAGAGAACGAATGGCATAAACTGTCAAATAGATAGTTCGGGTTTAGATGAAACCTGCATTCCTTGCCTTCAAGGAAAATTAGCAAAAAGTCCATTCAAAAAGTCGAAAAGTAAGTCTTTCAAAAAGTGTGAGCTCATTCATTCCGACCTTTGTGGACCAATGAGTACACATTCATGGGGTGGCGCGCTCTACTTACTTACTTTCACAGATGACTTTACGCGCAAAACTTTTGGCTACTTGCTAAAGTCAAAAAGTGAAGTGTTTTCAAAGTTTGTCGAATTCAAACAACTTGTAGAAAACCAAACAAACGAAAAAATTAAAAAGTTTCGTTCCGACAACGGTCGTGAATTTGTAAACGGGCCGATGTCTACATTTTTAAGGGAGAATGGAATTATCCATCAGACCTCTGTAGCCTACAACCCTCAGCAAAACGGCGTCGCTGAACGGGTTAATCGGACGATTGTAGAAAAGGCCAGAGCAATGTTGCACGACGCAAAGCTCCCAAAAGCTTACTGGGGTGAGGCAGTAAATACAGCAATTCACCTAAAAAATCTTTCGCCCACCCAAGCTTTAAAAAATAAAATACCTGACGAACTTTGGTACGGGAAACGACTTGATGTGTCTCATCTACGTGTTTTCGGCTGTGAAGCGCATTCTTTTATTCCAAAAGAAAAACGCAGCAAACTGGACTCGAAAACCCAGTCTTGCATTTTTTGTTGGATACTCAACTGAGACTAAAGGCTATCGCCTTATAGATCCTCGCAACCCACGAGCGATCATATTGTCACGGGATGTAGTCTTTATTGAAGACAAACTTGGAGTTACTGAACCACAGCAACCCACCACCCCTAACAACAGTCTCACTTACGATTTAATTGTTAATACAAGAGTAGACCAACAGGAAACACAACCGCCTACGACACAACAGCCAAGTCTTCCATCACCTCTCATCTCAGATGTTCCAGTCCCACGTCCTAACTCTGAAATACCCCCTCAAAACACTGAACCCCAGCCACAGCCTCTACCACAAATAGATACATCTGCGACTGCTGAACCGGCATCACCAGAGTATCTGTCAGCTACTTCTGAACCAGATGAACCCGTTCTTCCTGAAGTTCCTACTGAACCTGAACGCAGATACCCTGTCCGTGTAAGGAATCCTCCTGAACGCTTCGGATATCTCACCTCAGACCTGGAACCCGAATCTTTTAAAGAAGTAACGGATCATGAAGAGAAGGAAAAGTGGTTAGAAGCTATGCATGCTGAATACGATTCCCTAATAAAAAATGGAACCTGGGTTCTCGTCGATAGACCCTCCGGCAGAAAAACGATTAAATGCAAATGGGTATTTAAACTAAAAAAGGACACTAGTGGCCAAATAACGAAATACAAAGCCAGACTAGTAGCAAAAGGCTTCACCCAAGTAGCAGGGATTGACTACAGTGAAACTTTTGCACCAGTCGCTAGACTGTCTTCAGTGCGACTATTATTGGCTTTTGCGGCTCAACGTGGACTTCAAGTTGACCACCTAGACGTGGAAACTGCATTTCTAAATGGGGACCTCGATGAGGAAATTTATATGGAACAGCCAGACGGCTTCTCCACTGACCCAAAGGGCAAAGTATGCCTACTCAAAAAGGCTCTATATGGCCTTAAACAAGCTCCACGACAATGGAACTTGAAAGTCTGTGAAGCCATGAAAAAACTTGACCTGCAGCAAGCTTCTAACGAGCATTGCCTGTACTACAGACGCGACGGAAACGACCTACTTGTAGTAGCTGTATTCGTCGACGATTTCTTTATTCTCTGTAGTAACGACAGCATGAAGGACGACCTTAAGCTCGGCTTAAAGAAACTATTCGTGGCCAAAGACCTTGGTCCTGTCAAAGACTGTCTTGGAATGCGTGTTGTCCAGAAACCCGGCAACATATCTCTCGATCAAACCAAATATATCGAGAAAGTGATAGAGAAGTTTGGTATGACTGATGCCATCCCTGTCTCAACGCCCATGGAACCAGGTATGAAGCTCACAATCCCTGATAAGGATGATGAGAAACCCGATTTGCCATACCAACAGCTTATTGGTTCTCTAATGTACATTGCAATAGGCACAAGACCAGATATATCCTATGCAGTATCTTATCTGAGCCAGTTCAATGGACATTACGGGGAGGTGCATTGGAAAGCTGCCAAACGAGTTTTAAGGTATCTTAAAGCAACTAAGGACCTAAAACTAAACTTTAAAAATGGTGACGGTTATCCAACCGGCTATGCTGACGCCGACTACGCCAGCAACGTAGTAGACAGACGCTCATACACGGGGTACGTTTTCAAGATGTGCAGTGCTGCCATCTCTTGGGAATCTAAGAAACAGCGCACCCCTGCACTGAGTACCACAGAGGCCGAATACATGGCCCTAGGCGAAGCCTGCAAAGAGGCCATCTATCTCCGCACACTTATCAAAGAAGTCTACAACGTCATACAGCCACTCACCATTCATACAGACAACCAAAGCACAATCAAACTCACTCGCAACAACACATTCCATGCACGCACAAAACACATCGACATTAGACATCACTTCATACGCCTACTCTCAGAACAGGACTACATAATCACATACATACCAACACACAACATGATCGCAGACATCCTCACCAAGCCTCTACCAAAACTCAAACATTGTAAATTTTCATGTTCATTAGGTTTAGGCTAGGATTCAGATCATGGTTAGGTATGTAAATAGTTCTCTAGGTTTAGGTGTATATACAGGTTGAAGTTTTTTTGGTGAAGTGTATATACAGGTTGATGTAATTTTTTTTTTGTTTGTGTATAGTTTTAATTTTGTGTTGTGTTATCGTGTGTTATCTTTGATATGTCTTATCTTAGTTTTATACAGGTACAGGGTGCCCCATTACGGGGAGGTGTTGTAAATACTTTTTGTAAATACTGAGACACCCTGGCCACTATATATTTTTTATATTTATGTTTGTCAACTATGACACAAAACAAAACTGTTACTCTAATAAAATATTCTGTTGATGATACATCAAACAACTTAGTTTACTTCCATGATCTCAAATTTCCTTTCGGAAATTTAACAGATAGGCTGATGAACGACTGCATACATTATCTGAATCTAAAATTAATTTATTTAAATAAGTCTTAAGCACTATTCTGCTGTAGGCTCATAAAATAATACTTCCATCAAAACTAATGTAGTTGAATACAATCAAGTTTCTAAATGAGCTCCATCGCTGATTTAACTTTAATCTTTAGCCCTCACCCCACACAGACTAAGTATAAAGACAATCGTTAATTAAAAATATGTTAATGAAAAATATCCCGGTCGTGTGGTGCCATTTTCAAATAGCATAATCTCGTATCTACCATATATATCCGTGCTTGTCGTAAAAGTCGACTTATAGATGAAACCAGGTAATGGGCTGCAGCATTCATCATTCTGTACATACTTGAGGTGGGCAAGTACGTGAGGTCGCACATGGCTGAATTTCCTGCCACGATGAGGTTCTCTGCCAGAGGTGGACAAAGACTGGCGCCTACACGTCATAGACTGGAGAAGACTGGAAAGTCACTATCCGTTATGGGGCCAAAGATTTTCAATAAATTACCATCAGACATAAGGGATGCAAAGACAAACCCAATATTTGTAAACAAACTCAAAAACTTCCTGGCACAAAAGGCTTATTATAGTGTGAAGGATTTCATTGACGAGTGAATTACAAATTTGAGTCTAATTATAAATGATTTTATTTAACTGTAAGTACCATATACATACTTACAGAATATGTTATCTTACCTATTACTTGATTTTATTTTACTTACTTATTTGTTTGAATATAAATGAAATGTATGTACCTATGACATTTCTTGACAATGTAAAAATCTTACTATTTAATAAATGAATGAATGAATTCTCTGTGAATAAGTACAACACCTTGCACTGCGTACGCCGATCCACCTGCTAAGCGTGGTGAGTATGGCAAATACCCACCTAAAAGAGAACGTCCATATCCAGCTTAAACAGTCCACTGTTTTACTGGAATTTGCCATACCAGTAGTATAAAAATATATAAATCAATTCAAATGAAATAAGAATATCTGGCAGCCCCGAAGATGCACATCTGTGGGTGCATCGGAGAAAGTGTGACCTCGGAGTGCACGCACGTACACGCCCGCCCCGCGCCGCCGCCGCCCCTGCCGCCGGTGCATCGCTCGCTACCGGCAGTCAATCCTTCACAGTTTCATTGTTCGGGTTTAATGTTAATTAAATTGTGCCTTATAAGGGTGTATTTGAAAGGATGGGCGAATATTAGTAGAAAATAACTTCTTATTAATATAATGACGGCCGATGTGGCGTAGTCTCTCTCTTCTCTTTTCGTATGGGACACCGAGTCGTCCTACGACCCGATGAACCCTGGTGTCAGAGTTTTTCAACCGCCTACTACCACTAGTAGGCGTCTGGCGTAGTGGCAGTGCGACTGCCTGCGGTGCTAAAGTTCCGGGTTCGGTTCCCGTCAGGGCACTCACAAAGTTGATATTATCACTTTGTTTAGCCAGTCTGGTCAGGCCATAGCAGGCTGAACCATATGATTGTCCAAAAAGAAAGATGGATCCGTGCTTCGGAGGGCAGGATAAGCCGTCGGTCCCGGTTGCTGTCTATAACAACTTAGACGGCGGTCGTTACACAACCATATCAGAGGCCTACGTACTGTACTACTAGAAAAGGCGGTTGAAAAACTCTGACACTAAAGTTCATCGGGTCCCACAAGTAAAGAAGAGTACTTTAATGAGAAAACAACATTAATTTCAGACACCCAACTACGTAAACATTTGAAATATGAGATTGGTCTAAATCTATATGTTATCTTTCCAACTAACTTCAGTACTCATAGTAATTTTTATGAATCAATCATTTTCACTGACGTCTAGAATAACAAAACTGAACTCGATACAAGATCGACACGGTTTTATTATCAATTTAATCTAATTATCTCACTCGAATTAAATCTCCCGCTGATGCAGTAACTAGTAGGTAACCATGACCGTTATGAGCTAATTTTTGAATTTGGAATGTTGTTGTTATTACTTTCTAAGTATAATCGCGTTACGTAAGACAAAGGCTGCCGTCACGTACAGCCTAATCTCACGAGCAGACAGCTAATGAAAGTTTGTAATCAGATATCAATCATGCCTGTTACTTACCACGGATATTGCAATAAAAACACTCTAACTAAAAACATCTTCGAGAGGTAGGTATCGATAGAGAAATATAAACTGCTTTTAGAGAAGGTAAGTGATTGATTAGTGATCGTATGTACTTATTTTACTTTCTACAAGGTGTTAAGGTTCAACGTTCAACCAACACCATACTTGATTACACGACGACGGAAAATAAGTATATGATAAAATTATTTCAAGAGGTGAAATCCGCAACTTAAGCTATTATATTTTACTTACTTACAACTTATATTAGTGTCCCAACTAGGGGATAATAGGTTTGCCGTGTGATGCCAGCTTTTCTTTCCCGTGGGAGTCGTAAGAGGCGACTAAGGGACTCGAGGGTGTGAATTGCAATTTTAGGCGATGGGCTAACAACCTGTCACTATGGCAGTACACAATTTTCCGGAAGACCCTCAAAAACTTGTCAGACGTGGCGTGAATGTCCATTTTTTGCGGCCGTTCACGCTCTGCCTATCCCACAAGGGATTATTGGCGTGATGTGTGTGCGTGTGTGTGTGTGTCCCAACTATTGTTATGTTTTTCATATATTATGAACTTTATGTGAGGGAGCAAGGTTCAAAATGGCTGGTACCTACACATGCTGAACCGGGTAATAAGTCAACTCTGGGTTGCCTCCATTCAACAAGCCCTCAGAACTTCTTCTTCTTCTTCTATAGAAAAATATCGATTAATCATCAAAGCTCCTCAAGCAAGACCTAAGGGTTAAGTTTGCGGCATACAATAAATAATAACACTTTTACAAGTAGACGTAACTGGGTTGATCTTCTTCTTTTGGGACACTGACTCGACGGACGACCCGATAAACCTCAGTGTCAAGGTTTTTAAAGTAGGGCTTTGACATGGTAGTATAACGACCGCCGTCTAAGTATCCATATGTAGACAGCAACTAGGACCGACCGCTTATAGTGCCCTCCGAAGCACTAAAACATCAATTTTACGGATAAAAGTCTGCAATGTCCTCACCTATCCTAACCGAGCTGAAAACACATATACCTACACATATCCTCCTATAATCCCTCGCGGGGTAGGCAGAGCCCAAATGGTCGCAAAAAACAGACATTTACGCCACTTCCGACAAATCAAATTCACAAAATTTTAAATAGGTATCAACTGTGTGTGCTCTCCCTTCGAGAATTTTATTCATGGACCTCCGGATTCTGAGACCAACGCTTAGACTAATAGACCAAGGAGGGAGTTCAAACGGGTCGAATTGTAAAAGTACATTGCTCCAACGGGGCGTTATTTTATTTTATTTTTTATTTTATTTTATTTATTATACTATTATAATAATAATAATAAAATCTTTATTAAAAGGCATAAATCCCAGTTAAAAAAATACATACAATGCAAATATAATATGGATGTAAATTAAATTAGGTACATTACATATCTATCATTTCCGATTAGCATCCCTGTGCAACGACTGCCAATGTGCATACAAGGGACTCGAGAGATGACCACTAACAGCTGATATAATACTGTTGGAGGAACAACGTACACGACTCCAAAAGGAACTAACTCTTGTCCTGATAACTGCAAAGAAATCAGGCACTCCCGCCTCGGCAAACATGCTCGATGCGCTACAGTAACGCGGCAACTTCATGAGGATGCGGAACGATCATTGTACTGCACCCTCATGGTACTCATCGCTGCTCGAGTGAAGCTAGCCCACAGTTGACTAGTGTAAAAACACTGACAGTATGACCTAAAAAGTGTTATCTTCACCTCTATACTGCATTTAGCAAATTTGCGCGCGATCATGTTGCACCGAACCGAGAGTGCCCGTCTCTCTCTTTCAATATCGTGATCATCTTTCAAGTCCCCCGATAAAACATGTCCAAGGTACTTGAATCGGTCGACAACCCGAACAACTGAACCATCTAAACAAACTTCTGGTAACTTCCCCGGACCTCTTCCTGCTTTAAAAACCATCATTTCGGTTTTCTTTGCATTATACTTTAGTTCATGAGCATTAGCATAATGCTCACAGACCAAAAGTAGCTTTTTCAGTCCATTGATTGAGGGGCTAAGGAGCACCATGTCGTCTGCGTAACTAAAATTGTTAACACAGACCCCACCTATGTGGCAGCCGACTCTAGTGCGCCTCAGCTCTCCAATCAGATCGTTAATATACACATTAAAGAGGTCAGGAGAAGTTAAACCACCTTGACGGACTCCGCAATCTAATCTAAACTTTACAATAAACATTAGATGTTGAGTCGCCCCATCTAACAATATTCGTTTGGCCACCGTACCAGACCCTCAACAGATCCACTAACTTAGATGGTACCTGCGCATCGAGCAATTTGTCCCAGAGAACTTCATAGTTCACAATTATAGATTTTAAGATGAATGTCATGTATAATAAAACTTGCAATGAATAAATGAAATAAAATTAAATGAAGGAGAGCCGTAAGCGTGGCGTAGTTATCCTTGGCGCCGAATAATTTTTGTTGTCGAGTAAGATGACTGTGGCCATTGGTAATATAATAAATACTACTGCATACTAATTTGGCGAAGCGATGATTATAAATCGAGTGTCGACCCAAACCTACCTAGTACCTATAGGTTCGGAGTTTCTATATTAAGGTGACCACAGACGTAGCTTTGAAATATGTCGTGGAGCCGATGTCATTATTGACTGTACAATCTGTGCATTGCCCTTTGTTTGGCCCTCAGCCCTCACGAGACGTCTATTCAAGTAAAAGTAGAGGCAAGGAGGTTTAGCAAGCTGGACTATTGTAGGCTGTATGTCTCATATTTCCAATGCCCTTGCCGTTTCTTTTAAAAACCAAACCAGCGTTGCCATCTTTAAAATATTATTTCATTTTGTTAATAATTTTCGATGTTTCAATTCTGACCATCTCGTCGTCTTTAGCAAAGTTTTAACCGCCACTTTCTTATATAATTAAAGAGAAGAGGCAGGACGTCTCAAGCTGTCATTTACCTCTCTGACGATTTATTACTTTCTAATAACACTTTTTGTACATAACCTACTAGCGGCCCTTCCAGCGATTTCACCCAGGACTACCCGTTTTCCGAAAAAAGCCTTATAAACCTATTCCTTGAATCACTCCTATCTATTTAGAAAAACCACATCAAGATTCGTTGCGTAGTGTTACCTATCAAAAATTTTATCATACAGACGCCAGCCGAGACACGGGATGTGACTTAATTTTTTACTAGTGGCCCTCCCGGTTTCACTCGCTGTACTTACCCGTTTTCCCGCGAGAATCGAAGCTCTGTTCATATTACTAAAAAGTCCATTACTATGTGTTACAATACAAGTCGGTTACTCCAGACCTTTCATGTGTATGTGCCGGCACTAGCGGCTCATCATGCTGAACAACTTTTGCTATGGAGTCATTTTCTTTGTCTCTTATAGTTTATATGGGGTACTGGTGGTCTACATCAGGTACCTACTCCAGACCCTCGATATCCATGGGTCAGCAGAAGCAGCCCATTATGTTAATTTGCATGCATGCTGTGCTCCATCAAGTATTCCAGACTCACAAGGTGCTCTGCCCTGCTCTTGCCCGTGGTAAAAAGTAGCCTGTGTAACCAGGGATGGTTGTAGCTTTATAATGGTGAAAAATTATCGAAATTTAGTTTCGGACTTTATCGATCGAGAAAGAAAAATACTAACAAAAAAAAACAAACATTTACATACAGAACCTTGTGCTACGTTGTCCAATCATTCAACTTTATTTCCAGAATCTGCACTGAAATAAATAACGCCAATTCGGTAAACGATATCTGGCAGCATTTATCGAAACTGACGTTTCTAATGTCAAATTTGATATTCCTGCTGTTGTCACAAGAATTTCATCAACAATGTTTATTTCGCGTACTGTTTCTCGTATTTTTAATATAAAACCGACATTAAATACTAGTCATAGATGTTTAAGTAGTATCCCTGTATTTAGTAATAATAGAAACCGACACGAAAATAATCGCAAGAACTTTTATTTGAGCAGTGTTTTAGTGGCAACTGGAGTTGTAGGTTATGTTAGTTTTAAAGAGAAGATTTTCGCCGCACAAGTTGTGAATGTAGATAATCTGAGAGGTAGAAGAGATAAGTTCAACTTCATAGCAGATGTGGTGAACGTTTCGGCTCCATCCGTGGTGTATATCGAGATAAAAGATGGTCGAAGATTGGACATCTTCACTGGGCAGCCGATCACTCTGTCCAACGGCTCCGGGTTCATCGTGAAGGAAGACGGCCTGATATTGACGAATGCCCACGTCGTAGTCAATAAGCCCAACGCTATGGTCACTGTGCGGTTGATGGTTAGCGGCATTTTCTTACCTTCTTTACTTTAATCACTGTTCTTAATATAGTTCTTGCTGGTGCCTAAAAATAATATTCCCTGGATTTCAAGGCCAAAGCGAATATCTCGAATGTGTTTCAAAGATGTGTTATTGTTCTTTCTAGTTATAAAGTGACAATGAAAGTAATTTGCTTAAATTGGTGCTCAGTTCTTGTCAGAGAATAAGTGATTAAGATTTTCTTATCTTCAGGATGGATCAACACACACAGGATTTGTAGAAGATGTGGACATGAAATCAGACCTGGCAACATTAAGGATCCCAGTGAAGGGGCTGCCAACCATGAAACTTGGCTCTTCACAAGACTTGAGGCCTGGTGAATGGGTTTGTATTCTTATACCTTATATAATTAAAAAGGATAAATGAAAATAAGAAATTGAATAAGTTTTAGCACCCTTCGAGAGTTGAACCCGGGACTGTACTGTCCTACTGCTCTTCCAACTGAGTAGGCTCTTATTACTGGTACTGACACATTCAAACTTTCAATATTTTGGTACTTTTCTTGAAGCCCACAGTCCCAGGTTCAAGCCCAGGCAGACACTAACATTTTTTTAATTTTCGTTAATGAATATATACCTCTATAGCACTGTGGGTGCACAAATATGTAACGTGGTACTGTGTGAACCAATAATGGAGCACAGCAGGCTGGGCACTTTCCACAGGTGCCCTTTTTAACCCCAACATCAAAAACAAATAGAGCCTATTTTTAATTCAATTTTATTTATTTTCCAATATAAAATGTGCACAACTATGTTTGTGTCTCTGTAGCTTTCAAATAGATATTTTGGATTGGTATTTATTTAAATTATTGTATCATATGATTTTATTGGCATAATATTGGCATGGTAAATGATTGTTATTTTCAAATGTCGAACACAAATTGTTTTGTTTACAATGAATAAATACTGGAATACTTGAATGTACTGATTGCAATTCAGTTTAATTTATGTGAAAGTACATGTGAGCAGGATGATTTGTAGTTGTATAACATTAAGGTTAGTCCATTTGTTTCAATTGATGTATATATATTGCAGGTGGTGGCGATGGGCAGTCCTCTGGCATTGAGCAATACAGTGACGGCCGGCGTAGTCAGCTCCACTCAGAGGAATAGTGAAGAACTGGGATTGAGAGGTGAATAAACTTTTTCTATTCTATTCTAATTAAAGTTTCTATATGTGTTTTAAAGTCACAAGCATCTTTGTTGCTACATCAAATCTAGCTAATGCAAATGAAAAATTATATTATGTAAGCATAACACTTTTGGCATAATTTATTAACACAAATAATATTACCATGATAATTTTTAAGTTTAAAATACAATACCATAAACTTAATAAAGCATAACAATATGAAGGCATAATTCTTATACAACAACATCAGAGTATCTTGCCCTGATTCGGTTCTAGCACGTCGCCGGCCGCTGCCGCGGCACGGTTATTCCTCTTGCTCGGCTCGTGCGTTATGGTCACGTTTCCAATGTCATGACGCCAGGTTAGGTAATTTTTTGCCTTGCTGACCTATTTTTGAGAATCTTTATGAACAAAATAATGAAAAAAATTATTAGTGAAAACAATATTTCAAAAACCATTATGCGATAAAATAGTTAGACAAAAATATATCAGTCTCTAATAGTATTATGCCAAAATAAGTATTATGCAAAAATATATACCTATATGACAAAGTAACAATAGGGGAAATTATTATGCCAAACATGGTATGCCAAAACATATTAGTAAAAAAAAATTATGTTAAAGCAAGGGATGCCATAACTTAAAATACTTACTCAACCATAAAAATCGGTTAAGTTCTTTTAAAACTACAGGCCATTACTGTTTCCTCACTGTGGAATGTATCACACAAGTTTCAAGTTTTTATTTGCATTACCACATGGTTACATTACATAGATCTTAAACTATTACAAGTCCAACATGACATGTAGCATCTCGCAGAGGCATCGCAAATTATTTTAGTAGCAACAATCATATTATTTAATAAAGGTATTGCTATACTATTTGTAACTCGCATACAACCCTAATCTCTTCAAAGTAAGAGTGAACAGGCTTCTTCTGGGTGAGCTCACTCCATCTTAGACTCTGTCTCTGTCCTATGACCTAAACTAGAGTCAAGAGCGAACCCATAGTTACTTAATAAAAAAAATGAAAAATCTTGTTGTTGAATGTCCCCGTGTGGTGGTTGGTGGTGACAGGCAAGGACATGGTGTACATCCAGACGGACGCGCCGATCACGTTCGGCAACAGCGGCGGCCCTCTCGTCAACCTCGACGGAGAAGCCATCGGGATCAACAGCATGAAGGTCACCTCCGGGATCTCCTTCGCCATTCCCATTGACTATGTCAAGGAGTTCCTCGCCAAGCGTGAGTACTACACTTAAGGCGAGTGTAGCCGTCAACGACCTCGACGGTGGCGCCACTTCACAAAAATAAATGTTTTCTCTTTATACAAACAATCTATCAGAATGCCCGATGCGCCCAAGTTTTTAGTATTATCCATAAGTAGAATTTGAAAATGCAAACTCAAAGAATGATTCGCTGCAATTAAAGTTGTGGAAAAAGTGCCTAAAAACGGCCACTTTTGGTGTTAATTGACATAACTTTAACTATAGCGAACATTTTATTGAGTGTGCAGGTTGTAATATTACATAAGGATAATACTAAAAACTTTGGTATCGGACATTCTGATAGATTGTTTGTATATAGAGAAAACTTATTATTTGTGAAATGGCGACACCGTCGAGGTTGTTGACGGTTACACTCGCCTTAATTAATTTGATTCTAGTTTGTCGCTTAAAATAACTAAGTAAAGTTTGCACTTTCAGGACTTAAATTAAATTCTTCATGTTGTACGTATTTTATTCATACATACATACATTAAAAATAAAGCCTAAAGCCGTCCACTGCTGTACGTAGGTCTCCCCCGGAGACACGATCTCTCGTTTTCGCCATACAGTCGCTTTTTAAAGTCATCTGTCCATCTGGCCGGAGGTCGTCCAACGCTACGCTTGCCGAGGCGTGGCCTCCACTTGAGAACCCGCTTACTCCACCGTCCATCGGTTCTACGATAGATGTGCCCAGCCCACTGCCGCTTCAGTTTGCTACACTTCCAGACTATGTCTGTTACTTTGGTCTTTTTGCGGATAGTCTCATTTCGGATTTTATCCATTATAGAGCGAGCATAGACCTTTCCATAGCTCTGGATTATGAGCGTATTTACCCGAATCATTTACCTGCTCGATCGTATAAAGGGTTAATTGAAGTGACATTGTCGTTACAGGTAAGACAAAGTCTCCGCAAGTGTCGCGGCGCTACCTCGGCATCACAATGCTGTCCCTCACGCCCACCATCCTCATGGAGCTCCGGATGAGGAACCCTGAGGTAAACCAATCAAAGCCAAGAATGCGTAACATGACACTGCCAAGTATGATATTATCCGACCCTATATTGCACGGCAATAGAATATGGGTTTAAATCACTTTAAAAGTTGAACACTATTATGGTGTACACTGGTACATTAATAATAATACTTTAAATTTAATTTTCTTATTTACTGTACTTTGGATTTCCACTAGACATACTGATGTCTAGTGGAAATCCAAAGTGACACAGTATTAAAAAGCAAACTCAGGCTATGGCTGGTAAATAAAGTCTTTTATTCGTGATGAATGAATTTTCTATTTCTATAATGATTAAACTAGCTTGTATTAAAACTAATCTAAAAATACAATTTACTGTAATTAATAACGTACTGTGACTATTATTGTATTTTTAATAGGTACCTACTTACTAAGTACTTAGTACTTACTATACTTAATATGATTTTAATTATATTTAATTGTAATGAATGATGGTAATGTAATACTTTTGATCTGTAATGAATATTATTAATAAAGAATGTTTATGTCTATGTCTAAACTTACAGTCTAATAAAAGAAGAAGTCGTATATACTTACACCTAATGTTTGCACCTAATACATTAAGCTATTTTTATCTATTACAGATGCCTACGGACATTGAGCATGGAATATTAGTGTGGAAAGTCATCATCGGCTCACCCGCTTACAAGTAAGTTGATCGCATCTTTGTGTCCTTGTTACACAGAATACCGTCAATAGCTAAACCTTAAACGTCACCCAAGTCAGAGATTGTTTACCTGTTTGAAGTCGCCTCTGAAATTGGTTCAAATCATGGAACTATAGATGAAAGTGGAATTTAAGTTTACTTTAAAGCTTCTTGGTTAAATAAAACGTTTATTTTGTTTTGGACTGTACACATTTTTATGGTTTAATCGAGTCTATGCGCGAGATTATTAGTAGGTAAACATGCCAGATATAATCCAGCGCATAGTCCCGATAAAACCATAATAACGTTGTTTACATTGCAGTGGTGGTCTCCAGCCGGGCGACATTGTGGTGTCGATCAACGGCACTCCTGTGCACACCGCCACCGACATCTACACGCTCCTCGAGAACACCACCGGCGCTTTGAAAATAGAATGCGTGCGGGGGAGGGGCAGGGTCACGCTCACAGTCACGCCAGAGATGCACTGAGGGGCGAGCAGTGGACAATGAAATATTGAATGAATCTTGGAGTTATTTTAAGTACTTACGAGATCTGTGAATGTTATTAGAAAAAGACTTTATAAATACAAAATTGTAGCTAAGCTTTTGCTGAATCAAATTACGTGCAATTGAGTAAATATTAGACTCGATTCTATGTTACTGTTTAAAACTAATTGATAACTAAACAGGCTTTTCCGCAAGGAAGATGGTTCCGGTTGCTGTCTGATTATCGAGACGGCGGTCGTTACTCAACCATGTCAGAGGCCTACTTGTAGTAGTAGTCGATTGAAAAGCTTGTAGTGACTTCTGGGAGCTACGACAAGAAGCTCGCTCAGGTAGTTCACAAGCAAGCAAAACGCCACAGAAGTTCCAACATATCCGCAAGATGGCGCCACGTGACAGATTGGCAGTGAACAATGGGCTTGAAACCACCGCGCTACATATATACAACTTCCAATTGTATCCAGGTGGACCAGTCGGTCCCCTGGCCACAACACCCGCCAGGCGGGTAGCTACCCGTTACCCGACACCACCTGCAACCCCCCATTCTGCCTACTGGCATTATTTCCTGTCACCCGCCATAAGCTCTTGACAGCAGTGTTTATCGGGTCGTTTGTCGACTCGTCGACCCACACGAAATGAAGAAGAATTCCAGTTAAAATTGTTTATTAGGGTGTATCTATTTAAACCATAAGTAATTTTACACGCTGTAGCTATTATAAATAGCAGAAACTAAATACAAGGTCCATTCTTGACAGCACTATTTTTAAACGGCGAGATTTTAGATAAGACGGTAACATGGAATTGAGTATTTTGTTGTTCTATTATGTATTAATGTGTAAGTAGTTTATTTTTAATTAATTTGTAAATAGGTTTATACATTATTGAGATAATAAATTTGTTAACAAATTAAATGGTAATGTTTTGATTTTTCAAAATTATAAATAATTTATCTTCTAAGTTTAATATCTTTATGAAAACAGTACAGTCAAGTTTAATATTTTAGGGTACCTAAATAATTTAATTTAATTCTACGGTTTGTTAGTAAAGTCATCAACCTTGGAACATAAAATACAGCAGAAGAACAATAAAAAAATAGAAATACCATGAGTGTTAGTTTTATCATAAATACTAGTGCCATTGAAGTTCAAGGAAATATTAGCTTTTTCATTATAAACATTTTGCCATTTCCACAATGATATTTCTTATTCTGTGCTCGGTAGTTTTGTGATTGTGACTCAAAAACCTCGAACATGGCTTGAACGGTTTGATTTAACAAAATGATTTATTCTACGTTACTTTTCTTAGTGGTGAGTACATTGTTGAATACGCAAGAATGCGGACATTATTTTAAAATGACTTATTAAATTGTAGTTTGTTTTTCAGCTTGTTTCAAAAGTAAACGGAGATTTGAGTCATAGTTCAAGTGAGTCGCTCTATTCTTGTTCAAATGTGTTTGTCTCTGATCTACGTTGTTATCTAATTAGCTTATTTACAGGTGTCTTGGAAAATGGAAAACCTATATTGCGAAGTCAGTCAGATGATACTTCTTGTAAGTTATAATACCTACCTTAGTAAATAAAAATAAGAAAAAAAAAATTAAAAAAGAAAAGAACACCTTAATATTGAATTTTATGTCAAAACTAGATTTCAGCTCCGCGGTTTTTCCACAGCAGTTTTTCGGTTTCCCGGTGAGATTGGTATATATTCCCGCGGTAAAAAGTAGCCTGCGTGTTATTCCAGGTTATACTCTATCTGATTACTGAATTTCATCCAAATCCGTCAAGCCGTTTGAGCGTGAAGAAGTAACAAACACACAAAGTGTCGTGTGTTTTCGAATATTAGGATAGATACAAATTGATAATTTAACTTGCGAATCTATCAGTTTATCTTTATACTTTCATTATTTGCTGTTTTTTTACCGCTACAGTCACTGCTGCAGAGTTCTGGGTGGCGACCCTCAAGTCAGGGATCGTGGACCTCGTCAATGAGAAAGGATATGAAGACGCACAACCGTACATCGAACAGTTAGTCAAAGGTAACATAACATTTATGTAAGATTTCCATAATTATAGCCTTTTTCTCTACACTTCTGCTGAGCGGCAGTTTGGCAGAAATTACACAAAACACTAACAGCTACTTCTGTGGCTACACTTTACTGATTGATTAGTGCCCAGGTACATAGTACATCACGCCTTTATCCCTCGTAGAGTTAGCAGAGTAATAGAGATATACTTATTAATTTTGCAGATGCTGAAAAGGCTCATAAAGTTAAATTTAAAGTCAATGGTAAGTAGATAGTTAGCGGCCTGCCCGGCAGTTTCACCCGCTGCTAACCGTTTTCCCGCGGGAAAAAGGCATAAATTATTCAAAAAAACCTTTCTATTTTAATCACTCTACATCATCTACCTACCTACTTAAGAAAACCGCACCAAAATCCGATTGTTTTCAAGATCTAGTGATACATAGTAGCAGTCCATTGATAACTAATAAATAAGTTAAACTAAGTAAACAAATAATTTTGGTAAAGGCAGTAATTTCACTAATTTACTAAAACTATCCAATATAAATATTATTCCAATAATGATAATTCGCTTGAAATTATATTTCAGTACGTAAACGAAGTGGTAAGATTTTGTATTTTAATTCGTGCACCGTCCTACCGATACTGACCATGTCAACCAAGTATTATTTTATGTTAGTTTTGTCAAAATCTTGAATATCCTAGGTAATTACTTCATTTCACTTTGCCGTGTGATGCCGGCATTTGCCGTGTGATGCCGGCTTAGAATAGCATCACCCCATTTCTTACCCATGGGTGTCGTAAGACCCGACTAAGGGACTCGAGGGATGTGTATTGCAATTTAAGGCGATGGGCTGTCACTATAGTGAGACACAGTTATCCGATTGACCCTCAAGCTTTTGTCAGACGTGGTGTTAATATTCGTTTTACGGACGTTAACGCTCTGCCTTCCCCGTAAGGGATATAGGCGTGATTTATGTATGTATGTAATTACTTCATTATTGATTTTGTTGTATGTCAGAAGCCCGTGCTGATGCCGATAACACTCGACGGTCCTTCAGAATACTGAGGAGTTTGACACGTCATACTCCACGTAAGTGTTTCTGTATTACCTACATGCGGCCTTACCACAAAAATATTACCTACACATGCGTTAAACGCGGATTTAAATAAAAACTCCATACAAAAACGCATTCAACACATGAATAACTTTTCGTGAAAATGCCCTTACTGTCTACTACTTAGATAAACATAGATACCCCCTAAAGCAATGACTCTATTTTCTAGGTCTGCAAGACCGATATTATTCATCAATGCATGATGTTATTGATAGTAGGTATGTTTCATATGCATTTTCCATTATCTCATAAAGTTTATAGAAAACATGGCATCAATAACACTTGCAAAAAAAAATCGCGGACATTGGATGTGCCGTGGTAGCCCAGATGGAAGAGGCGTCGCCACTAGAAATGGCGAAAGTCGCGGGTATAAATCTTGCCCGCGGTAGATAATTAAGTAATTTTCTAAAAAATTGTTAATACCTTTCTAATACGGGAAGTGTACCTAAATACTACAATATATCTTTTACAGTTGACGAAGAAGGTAAGGTGGAATACTTATTTAGAAAAAAGAGTCATTAAATTTTAGATTCTCTGCAATACAACTTTGACAACCCACACGCACGCTTTACATATAATAATATTAACTTATCACTTAACTATACAAAAAAGCAAAATACTCATATCCACCTGGCTTAAGTCCCTCAACTACGAGGAGACTGAAAACTTTCTATGTGTCATATCTTAACTAGTAAAAACACACACACGTACACACACACACACGCGTAGGGTCAGGGTGGCAACAGTGACTCGGATTTTTTCGGAGAGTAAAATTTTATAGATAACGTTAAAGTATCAAACTGAAATTTATACCTTATATGCATTGATTATTTGCCTTTCTCCTCACATTGTCACTTGTTTGATTTACACTGCAGTAAAGTTTTCAGGCACGGTTTTAAAAAAAATGGGAAATGAGCCACTCTGTACCGGTACCAGACTACTATGACTCAACCCTGTAGTACACAATGACTCTAACATTTTTTTGCAGTACACACTGGCTCAACAATGACATGAGCCAGTGTGTACCAGTACCAGTCTTATTTAATTTCAGTAGTACACACTGGCTCGTTAATAAAACATTATAATAAAACAACAATTTTCATCAGTCAAATAATGTTTATTATCACAACTTATGCCTTAGGTACATTAATCACATGTTTTTGTATCTAATCATTTATTTAACTTTTATGTTGAAAAAAAAAGGTCCTGATTGTTTTTGTTCTCAAAGTAGGAGTAGATGACGGTAGATTGACAGCACATAATCACGACACACAGTATTTCGACAGATTTTGACAAACGCTATCTCGACAGCACGCTAGTTTGACATCCTCAGTGTGGTTTCCAACTTTCCGTCTGGTGTCGCTTTTGCGACGCGGCATTCTAAAATAAAATAAAAACAGATATTTAGTAAATGATTAGATATTATAAATTGGCTATCACAAACAATTCGTGAAATTAATCGTATTAATAACACTAATAACACTTTTTAAGAATTCAAGCTTCCACATAATCTGTTAGAATTGAAAACTTTTGTCTTGGAATGACTTTAAAGATACCCTCTGAACATATGGTCATGGTCATACCTATATTTTTTATTCTAGCGATATTGAAACATGGCAGTAAAACAAAGAATAAGTAAGCATTTTTGGGTTACAAATGTGTTAAAAAAGATTTATTTCCCGTTCTGATATCCTACGCATAGTATGTAATTAACATATACTTCGTATAACTATATTTTTCTATTTAATTGTATTAACCATATAAAGTTAACACTGACTCACAAAAGTACACACTGACTCGCGAGTCATTGTGTACTTCCTAAAATTGAGTCAGTGAGGCTACGTCGCCATTTTGAATTTAATAGGTGACACATCTTACAATTCTTCCCGTACGGCCAGCAAATCTATCGCATTGCCTAGCATATTAACACCACTATCCAACAAAACAATGACAATTGTACGAATCTTTAATTATCAATGAATAAAACGAAGTGTAACTTACCTCGTAATTTTGTTTTGAGGGCACAAAAACTATCACACACTTTTTTCACTACTAAACGGCGCCGGAGTTGGCGGGTGACTGGTTTATGCGCGTTCGGCTGTCGCGAACTACCAATGAGTGAGGAAGACAGGTAGATACTTTTGTCCATTAGGGAGATACAGCCGTGAGTCAGAGTACCCGCCTGAGTCACTGTTTCCTACCCTACCCTACACATATACACACACATAAACACATACACTGAAATCTTCAGCCACACTAGAATTGCTGAACTTAGATAAGTTTCTAGTACTACTTACAGTCCTACCCTGTCCAGATTGGGGAGAGGCTGGTAATCTGTAACACAGGTCTCCTAGTACAGACACCAGTCTCTCGCATAGTTATTACTACATGTACTTGTTTAGATTTATCTGTAAAATGTGTATATTCTGTGTGAGAGAAGAAAATAAACTTATTATTATTAACGAACAAGTACTTTTGACATTATATACTTACACTCATCTAGGTTTTTCTTCATTAGCAACGGCCTCCGCACTAAGCACAGCTTGTATCACGGAGACCTTTCCGAAAGTTGTCATATTTGATGTACTATTTTGACATATTATAATAAGATCAAAAGACATAAAGTTAAATGCATATCATTACAAAAAGTCATATTTGACAGCTGTCATCTCCATATAAAAGAGATGTCAACAAAGGTACATGCATTAGCACGAATCTGATATGGCTTATTGGGATGGCCATACTTTAGTGATCGTTTGTTTATTTTCATACACATTGTCTTCCTCATCCACATCCTCTAACTTGTTGCTTCCGCTTCCTCTTTCTCATATCTGCTTCCTCATAAACACTAAACTCTTATCTAAGTTAGCGTACGTCATCCCACTGTTGGACAGTGGCCTCCCGGAAGCTAACATCCAGGAGCGGTGCGAATTCACAGATTTGTGTGTTTTTATTTTCTAGGGGAGGTTTCTCTCGTCATCGATTCAATAAAAGGCGAAACGGATTACGATAGAGAAAGAGAGAGAGAACGACAAAAGAGAAAAAAGAAACGAATATGTACGTTTTATTTTGATTAATACAATTCGGCAAACAAATAGGGGTTTGGTTTATAGGGTATGGCAAAACGATGCGCTAGAGGCGCTCTCAATCAGGAAAAATATCGGTTGAATACGTTCGGAACGTATCGGGTGATGGTGAGTCATTGAGAGCGCTACTGACGCGTCGTTCGACTTAAACATTTTGAAACCCATCTGTGTATTTTTTATTCGTAAGTAAACATTCAAATGTTCAATGTTTACAGATCCCGACGATCCTTACAAATGCCCGTGGTCGACCCGCGCGGGGCCGCTCGGCGCGCTGTGCGGGTCAGCGCAGACCGGGCGACACCGCGCGCACTCGGACGTCGTCGTCGGGAGACTCGGGAGCTACATGACGAGTAGTGAGGAGACGCTGCGGCGCACGAGACGAGACGACGACTATTATACTGATGAAGAAGAAGACAGTGAGAATCACCATTTTCAACTAGCCAGACTTTAGTCTCTGGATATTTGCGAGCGCCACTAGCATAGCGATGATCGATCAATGAGCGCGGTGATTTAATTCAACTTATCTACATCCACACGTTTATCTAAACTAATATTATTATGTAAGAAGAAAGATTTGATTGGTGACATTGGTGTTAACTCCGAAATTAATGGACCGATTTCAAAAATTCTTTCACAATTAAACATAACTACGTAACATAGGGCACTTTTTACCATGGGACATATACTATTCCTACGGGAATACATGCAAGCGAGGAATACAAATCACACAACACGCTCAGATATTTGTTCAAGTTTTTATAAGCTGAACCTCTACCGCTCCTTGTGTGATTATAATATTCAATTCTAAGCTTTTTACTATTTATTTGACACTTACAAATAATTTAATCATGAGAAAATATAGGGCGATGTTACTAGTGACCGATAGCGAAAATTTAAGATGAGCTGGTGATAAGGGATAACTTTCCCCAAGGAAAATATGTTGAAATATGAAAAAAATTGGCTCTCCCTTACAAAATTGTCGAACTGATTTGAGTTAGGTACTATGGAAGTACAGAATAATATATTTGTTATTTCAACCTAGTATGTACCTTGCGGAAAGTTGTTCCTTATCACCAGCCCGTACTCTGTTTTCAGTATCGGTCACTAGTAGATAAAATGTCAGTCCTTCGGGGGATCCAACCTCGCGTTTTAAACACCGTCCGAGACACGTCCTTTCGGAAGAGGATGACGACATCACAGTAGCCACTGCTGCAGCCATTGCGAGTAGATCACACTCCACAAGCTCCTCAAGCAACCGACGCCCCCACCGGGTTGTTTGATCAACCACAAAACTTCTCCGGGTGCTCCCCACCATATAGTCAGGTGATGATTTTAATAGCCCCGGGGCTAAAATCATAGGGTCCAGAACTATAAAAAGAAAGTAAAATGTCATCCTATTACAGAGGATCCGCCTGCGTCGTGGGTCCGAGAGCTGAAGCTCTACGGGAAGTATCTGTGGGAGAAGCTGATGCAGCACCCCGAGTTCATCGAGAAACAGACAGACACAGTGTTCCATATTAGATTCCATAAAGTTATTGATGGTAGGTAAATTAATACATACATACATATTTAGGAGGAGTGATGATGAGGCCAGTAGGCTGAGTGACGACAGTGAGGAAAAGGGTAGCTACCCGCTTGGTCGGGAGTTGTGACCATGGGAACGACTGTTCCAACCGGACATGTTTGGAAGTTGTATATATAGCGATCGGCGAAATAACTTCTATACCGCGTTTCAGGACTTGTATGTGGAGCGCATGCGCGCCGCCACACATATATTACGCCTATAATTCCTTCCAGAGTAGACAGAGCATAAACGGCCGCAAAAATCGGATATTTACGCCACGTGTACAAATATTTGAGGATCATTTGAAATTTGTGTATCGCCATTGTGACAGGTTGTGAACCCATCGCCTAAAACTGCAATACATACCCTCGAGTCTCTTATTCGCCTCTTACGACTCCCGCGGGCAAGAAATGGGGTGATGCTATTCTAGGGCGGCATCACACGGCATAAATACTAGTATACATAACATGGATTGAGATTAAGAATACATACATGGTACCGTGGTTTACCTGCAAATTATTTGACCTCTGAGTCTCTCAAAAGTTGACTGAAAGAGATCCAGTGGGATAAGTCCGCCTTTGTGCCTCTTGTTTCATTCCTTCATTTATTGTTATTATAAGTTGTATGTCATTCACTTGAGTTGCTGGAATACTACCCACCTGTTAAGTTCCTTGTTAGAGGTTGCAATAGCGGTATAATGGTACTGCATCAGGGCCAGGTAGGTTAACCTCACGGCATGTATCAATTCAAATGTTAACGCGCCCTGTAGTACTTTAGGCAACTAAGTAGATGCCTACTTAGTAACGCCGCCGTTTTACGCAACAGGATACGTACGTAATGCGTTCAGTACCTAAATCAGTACCACACCATTACACCATGGCACACCAATGTTAGCCCACTTGAACTACTAGCCTCAATTACATTTTTAAATTCTTTATTGGCCAAAACTTAATTTCAGATTATGAAAAAAAATACAACGTTGATATAACGGACTGGAAGTGTAAGTAAACCAATAATTTTATATGTTGCTACTTTCGTGGAGTAAACTTATAAATTGAGTAGGTACCTACCTGCCTACTGCTATTAGCCTATTACTATTGTTCGTACTTTCACACATTTTATTCAATATATACCAGGTCGTTGGGATCCAGATAGTTTTTTTTACTTATATTTACCCCAAAACTATCGCGATAGACTTTTAATTAACTTGAAATGTATTTCGACTGCCATTAATTTTTATTCACATTTAAAAAAAATATAATACCTATCTATTGAATAATGTTTTCAGATAATGATATCAAATGTATGTATTAATAAACAACTGTTCATTAAACTCTTCATTAGATAGGTTCGTAAAACGAGTAGGATTTTTCCTTTCTTCCGAGTTATATTTCAGACTAGCGGCCCACCCAGGCGGTTTCACCCGCTGCCACTCATTTTCCCGTGGTAATATTTGTTTTTCTGCGGTAAAAAGTGGCTTATGTGTTATTCCAGTTTATAGTTTATACTCTACCTGTGTTCCAAATTGGTCAAGCCGTTTGAGCGTGAAGAGGTAACCACGGAGAGGAGGTAACAAACATAGGTACATACATATACACACTCTAAGATTTATAATATTAGTACAAATTTAAGGTTAAACGTCAGGATTGTGGCGTCCTCGAACAGAAAACAAGCTACCGTGTGACCGCGAAAGTTTAAAAAACAAGTTAATTATAAAAAATAAGAACTCGCTGCGACTCGTGGAAATAAATTTCAATGTTGATTTTTCTCTTATATTTCGTACTACGACGTTCCTAGGGTCCCTTAACAATGTCATTCATCACATAAGTTGTTATCTATCACCTATCCGGTCCTCAGTTTTCACAATTCGTATCGGCCAATAGGAAATTTTGACCTATACAGAGAGAAAAAAAAAGCTCTACATATTATAAGGCCTGAACCAGTCCATGAAACTGAACAACTTTGAGAGATGGTCGGCATACGATGAAAATATTTACCTCCCGTACAATTTGGAGGCCGGCTTAGTTAGTTTTTATGAAAAGACCAACTATTTTAAAGTATTGCTTCATGGACTCGTTCGCTGCTGGTCTCTTATATTATTCCATAATTTTTAACACCTTATATTTTCGTTTTCAGCTGAGTTTGAATTAAAATACAAACCGAAAGGATATAAACCACATCAAGTGTAGGTTTGTATTCGAATGCATCTGTTACCTGCTGAACTTCGTACCCGTTGGTGTAAGGGCTTCCGCAGATCTAACGTACGTTTTGCGAGCGACAGCTCGAGCATAAGCCCTGTTCATAGAAATTCGAAAAAGAACCGTACGTAATTAAAGTAAAGGTGATATTGCCTAGAATGACAAACGCCGCCGGGCGCCCGTCAGAGAGCCGTTTGTCATTCTAGCCAGTAGCCAATGTCAACTTATTTTCAATTACGATAGTTCCTTTTCGAATTTCTAGTCAAAAGTGGGTCGTCGCTCGCAAAAACTGCTCTTGCTCTGCGGCGGCCCTAACTCGACAGTTGTCAAACATTTAGTTCTTCGGTCGTAGTAAGAGTAGTTCTGAGTAAAAAAATGTGTGGATAAAGAGCGGGAATATATGGGACTGTATGAGATACGGCACACCGCTTGCGTGCAGCAAGGAACAGCAAACGGTGTGCCGTATCTCATACAGTCCCATACATTACAACGTCATAAGTCTAAGGACGAGAGCTGGATACGGAGCCGGTCTGCCCCGCCCTTTAATCTACTACTTATTCGATTAATTTCAAAATGATTCCAGCAAATGCAAGTGTGAGGGGCAACCACGCTGCAGCAGCCGCGCGATGATGGACGATTGTTGGGTTAGGAAATAGTATACCATAGCCTTACAATTCATGTTAAAGTTTATAAATTTCTATAGAAATAATACTAAATATTGACAGTCCGACATGGCAATTCTTTTTATTAGCTATTCTTGTCATTTTGTAATAAGCAATCCAGGAAATGCCTTTGGAAAAACTTAAAAAAAACGTTTAATTCGTGAATTATGGTGCAATTTGAGAGCAGGGCAGTCGATATTAAAATGGTTACACCAGATTATAGATGTAAATCAACCGATTTAAAACGATTTAAATCAAATCTTGAGGTTTTAAACCTGAAAAAAATCTTTTTCAACCGTTTTAAACTCGCCTGGAAAAATAAAAGGCCTGTGTTTTACAGTTTATTAAAACCACTTTTAGGTCAATTACCTACCTACGCAAATCTTTTTCAACCGTTAAAAACTCGCCTGCAAAAATAAAAGCTCTGTGTTTTACATTTTAAGTCAATTATACCTAGATACGCAAAGCTAGCCTGCAAAAAACTCTGTATTTCAGATACGGTGGCGCGTGCCGGCCGGCACTTGTTTTGAATAAAATTGGTTTTAAAGGCTGCTACACACCGGATCCGTCAGCAATGCAGCGCGTTGCGTCTGCAGCACGACGCGACAGCAGCTGGTTCACACCGACCCGTGTCGGACGGTGTCGCATACGCAACGCATTGCGATGCATCTGCGACACCGTACGTCTGCGACACCGATGTTTGAAATCGCCATTGTTTCAAATATGTCGAATAGCGAGGGCGATTTTAGTATTTCTAGCGAAGGGTGGTTAGGGTGATTGATTAACTTTTCCCGTATTTCGAATTCCATGGTCTAAAATTGCCGAAATATAAAGTAAATTTTGTAAATATTTACAACTGTCCGTTTCCCTGCTGCACAGCTAGCGTGTCGCAGCCGCATGCGTTAGCGCAGTGTGGCCTTCAATTAGGAAATCCCATATAATACAACGTCATCACTACGAAACGGGCGTGCGACGTTGCCGTTCCGCTGTCGCGCGTGCGATTTCGGTTTGTGCCTCGCGGACTGCCGTGCTTCAAACGCACGCAGACGGATCGCAGTGCAGCTGCGACACTTTCAGTGTGAACATTCGCATATAAATTCATACATTACAAATCGTGTCGCACGCAGACGGATCGCAATGCAGCTGCGACACCGTTTGGTGTGTGGCAGCCTTAAACCAAACGCACACACTCGCAGGCTCTCGTTTTAAACGATGCTCTGCTCACACACACACACACACACACGCGCGCGCGCGCAATCACCTTTGTGTTGCGCCGCCGCCTTGGCTTTGTCGGCTCTTGTCCGTGATCGCCGCATTTGTCTCACTCTTTCGTATCAACATTCGTTCTCAGTCGTTTTTCGCACTGATAATAAACAAGTGCAGTGTGCCCACCTTAGGAAATATTCCCCGAAATTTAGGGGATATTTTCTCGTTTAGGGGATTTTTTAGGGGACAAAAATATTTAGGGGATTTTAGGGAAAAAAAATATTTTGCGGATTTTTAGGGGAAAAAATATTCAGAGAAATTCAATATCTAACCGTTACCGTTAACATACCCCGACCCCGACCCAGATCCCGATCCCGATCCCGATCCCGGTGCCGGTGCCGGTGCCGGTGCCGGTGCCGATGCCGGTGCCGATGCCGGTGCTACTAATTCAAGCGTCTTTACCTCGACAGTATCACGAAAATGCATTAAAAATATTGAAATAAAAAAAAAACATAGTTATCAGCCAACCGTGGTTTTAAACCGGAAAAAAACCGTTGTTTACGTTTAAAATCGCCCTTACATCTATACACCAGATATTATAAAACGCCCTTCGTGCACTTTCGTAACCAGAATTTGGTAACTAGCTATGAAAAAACGCTACTTCTATTATATTCTCTTTGGAAATTATGGTTTTCGTGACATTTTATGTTTTAATGGCATTTTGCAAACGTGGCATTGTGCGTCGAAATTGTAATTTCAGTTTTTGGATTGTGTATTTATTGCCTTGTATTTTTTAATATGGAACAATTGAAACAATTACATATCGTTTAATATTATTTATTAATTTATAATTAAAAGTGCAGTACAGTTTACATGTTCAATTGGAGACAAAATAATCGTCTAAGTGTTTATTTAGTTGTAAATAATGTTACGCTAAGTATCCAAATCGCAGAACGGTGAGATCCATAATATCACGAGAGTAAGTAATGCTATTGAATTTGTCCAAAGTGTATTTTGTCCCCAGTTGACGATCCTCGCAGCCTGTCACAGCTGACAGGGACGACCACGCACACATTTACACATTTCTCATTATTCATTAATTAATATAAGGTGTCAAATAAAATGCTGAAAATAATTCGAGGAATGAAGCAGTACAATCAACTGAACAACTTTCTCCGAGAAACTAGCCGAAATACATGAAACCTGCAATAATTCAATGAGGAAAGTTATTCAGTTTCATGGTCTGGTTTAACGCTTGTAATATTTCCAGCGATTTTGTAACACCTGTTTGTACCCGCATAGCGCTGCTGTTCGAGACACTCGCACTTGATCAATTCATTGCGGTTTGTTATCTTTTACTAGTAAAGTAACGTTGTTATAACGAAGTTATATTTATACGAAATTAACTTGTAATTTAATGTATAATCGCCGTCGTTGCCGAGTGGGATGTATCTCAAACAGTTGTCACGTTACAGACAAACGATTTATTCGTGTTCTTAAAAAAATAACAGTTATTAAAATGAACATTGTCTCTATATGTACAAGTTATATATACGATACATTATGTACCAATATGTTTCGAGGCGCACCGCACGTTAACTCTATATTTACAATTTAGTCGCCCTCGCCTGCAGTGGACTTGTTCTTTTTGAGTCATCCTGTCCTTATCTTTCACTCCGAATTCTCATTTGCTGGAGCGAGAGAGAGGGAGTGCTGTAGTACTCGATTATTTAGTTTCGTCGCTCGTTCTCGCTCTAGCAAATCATGTTTCCGTGCGATAACAAGTTTATACAATGGATAGATATCTATCGGGTGAAATTTCACGAGTGATTGATAGCGAAAACTCAAGACGGACTGGTGATAAGGAACAACTTCTCCCAAGGAACATAGCTCGAAATACGCCAAAAATATTTTGAATTTCCATTGTAACTAAAATCAGCTGATCGGAAATTTTGTCCAATTATGTTTCTCGTATTTTGACCTATGTTCCTTCGTTCCTTGGGTGAAGTTGTTTCTTATCACCAGCCCATCCTGAATCTTTGGTTTAGGTCACTCGTGATATTTTAAAGTATATTGTAGAGTGGGTGTCTACACTCGACAGTACCACTCCCATTCCGCATCGGCGCGTCACTTTCAGGCGCCGAGTGCGGTATAACCGCTATGTTCAACATCGCAAGTCCACATTTAAAGCAAAAGCTACTGACAGAGGGCGGTCGGATCACCAAACGTTGCGTATATTATATTTTACAATTTTTCTAGCGCCAAGTGCGTCCCAAAAAGACCTCAATCAGTTTCACTTAAAAGTAAATTCCTTTTTTTTTTCGCTTTTTTCGTTACTTTTTAAATACATAAACTTATTTATATTTAGTGTATCAGTAATTTTAATGAACGTTTTATCCGACGGTGGTCGGTGTTTCCGCAACATTGAGCGCGTTCACACACTGCGCAACCCGACGAGATTATCAATTAAATTGAATGTTTATAATCTACGTGACGCGGCCGGAGTTCACACACCTCACCAGCACCCCGGGGTATCAGACCAACTGCTCAGAAGATTGTTGTATTATCACGAGTTTCGAAAAATTTTAATATTAAAAAAGATTTGTCTTGTTACAACCGGCTGCCTGCCTGACGGGAAACCAACTTTTTAACCAGTTCATTGAGGTATTTTTATATCAATATTTGACATTTAATGAGCGAATGAAATCAAAAACCAGGCCAAATATAGAGTAGCTTTCAGATCATTAGGATCATGTGCGCAACGAATTATATGAATGAATTGAGTAATTAATGTATGATACGCAGTATAATTCGTTACCACAAATTCCTTGTAAATTGACCGGAGACGCGCGATGTAAGGCGACCCTTCGCGACGAATGGAGACGATGTATGTACATAGATGAGATGTGAACTCCGCGCAATCCGCGCAATCCGCACAAACTAACATCAAAACTAATAATTAAACATCGACATCTAACTCAATATTGTATTATTTCCTAACTGTTTAATTGCAAATGCTTCCAACTCAACTTGGAACATAAATATTTCGCGACGGAAATAAGTCTGCCATGAGCATCACCAAATGTAACAGAACTGTTACAATTACACACCGACGCGTGCTACGCGTGTCGGGCGCGTGTTGGGCGCGTGCTGGACGCGCGATCCACCAAATGTGAATAGAATTTAGGTTTCGTCGAAAATTCAGCAAATGTTTTATCAAATTGTGTTCCATTATTTTCACTAACTACATTTTTGAAGTTTGTCAACATTTTTATACCTTCATACAGCAAGCGTATTATCGGTGTTGTATTTGTGAAGGAGCGACCGACGCGACCGATGCGCATCGCCTTGAGGCGTCTCACTCTGCAGACTTATTTCCGTCGACAATTACAAACGACACGATACACCGAACATATTTTTATATTTAGAATGTAGAAGCATGTTCTTTAGGCCATCGCTTGTCATTGCGGCCGGTAAGTCAAACATTACCGAGTAAGCCTTTTTAAATGTATTAAAAAGTTTATCAGAAGATTTTCGAATTCGTTATCGCTGTTATCAAAAATTAATAAGCGCGTTGTCTGGCAACATTTTATATATCGACTCTCACAGGTTCGAATCCGTGCGAAAGAGACAAAGTAAGTTCAGATCGCTCGCTCCCTCTCGGCGAGCCGACGGAGCCGATCACACACACACATACACCGCGCGTCGCTCGCCACGCACACACACACAGTCCGCAAGGGAGATGCACACACACACACGCGCACGTGTTACCGCGCGCGCTTCCAGCTCCCCCCCGCCCCCGCCGCCCCCGCTCCCCCCGCTCCTCCCGAGCGTCGCATTCTCTTTCACTGGAAAGGAAAACAACAACGTTAGTTTGAAAGTTACGACATAAAACTATAGAAAAAGTACTCCGTTCTTTTTAAGAAAGGTTAAAGGTGCTATTCCGAACCGTATGCAGTCGTCCGCTCGGTTCGGATAGTATCCCATACAAATCCATACGAACCAGTAGTGCCGCGGCGGCCGACAAGTCGATCCATGAAACTGAACCAATTATCACTTTAAGGCCAGTGTAGTTGCCAACGACCTTGTGGCGCCACTTCACAAAAAAAGTTTTCTATTCATACAAACAATCTATCAGAATCTCCGATGCCCAAGTTTTTACTATTATCCATAAGTAAAATTAGAACCTGCAAACTCAATGAAATGTTCGCTGCAATTAATGTTATGGAAAAAGTGCTTACATAACACAATTACAGCGAATATTTCATTGAGTCTTAAGGTTCTAATTTTACTTAAGGATAAAACAAAAAAATTGGGCAATGGACATTCTGATAGATTGTTTGCATAAAGAGAAAATATATTTTTTGTGAAGTGGCGCCACTGTCGAGGTCGTTGACTCTACCGATTGCTAAGCTAACCCCTTGAAAGGAACGCAGTACTTTCCCGAAAAACTATAAATAAATACTAACTAATGAATCGAATGCTAATAATGATGAAATGACCCGCTAATGTATTTCTGATTTACCTACTTATGTGTACCAATGTCAAAATTCAACTACCTATGTAAAATATGCTGCGTATTGTTCATAACAAACTACTCTTAATATTTATATGGAAGTTCAATATAATAGAGAAATAAGAATTTACCCGTCTCATCGAATGTAGTGAACACTAGCTCCTAGTTGGTTGTTTGGAAGAACAGACACATGTATATCTCAGCTTGAAGGTATTTAATTCAATTTATACAAAATTCACATCGCCACATACCTTCATTATAATTGCGGCTTATTTTAAACAACTATATTTTTAAGAGTAATATTACAGCCCTCATTTTACAATTTATACCATTTTTAATTACAACATTTATATATAATTTTAATTAATTGTTCATGTCATATAATCGAAAAAATTATTTTCTTTTTATAAATACAAAACAGGAACACCGAATGACTGAAGCCCATAAAAAATACTTCGACTAACAAAAATGTACTTTATATTAAAATTATTCGTCTTTAAACCTTAGTTGGTAAAATTTACAAAGTCGGAGCCACACACACACTTACACACACACAACACAATACATTACAAAACTAGTCATAGAAACAACATAACAATTTTATTTTTATTTTAATAAACCCATATTTAGTAATGTCTATTATTGTTTTATTGAACCTGTACACTTCCCCACATCACCACCACTACCACCGGGACAGCGTGAGCGCGCACCGACACTCGCGGGTTTAGTTACAACTTCGGATACAACGGTCTCGCTTCTTCTTCTTTCGTATCGACAACAAAAGTTGTATAAAGTGGCGAAAGGCGTAATTCGAAAGGAATTTTGTAAACAAAATGATAATTATTTCCGAAATCTGGGTTTAGTGGATTACTTAGGTTAAAATATGGCAGCCGTGGTTGCGTCTTTGAGCACTAATATGCAAACATTTTGGGCGAAAAAAAGTCATGTTGTAGAGGTTAGAAAATGTGTTATTCGTTTTTTACTTATGACAAGCGGTAAGTTAAGTTTCACCCGCTGCTAAGCTAGTACAGGCTAGTATATATGCCAGCCAGGTTTGCCCGGAAAGACCACTTAAAGATTCACCTTTTTTTCAACAAAATGTTAGCAACTTCCGCAGCTCACTGTCCCTCAACGAAACCATCCCAGCTGGTCGACTGTAACCTCAGTGCTCCACATTAAACACACATTTAGATAATATTATTCTTCTACTTTACTTACTCACTTTGCAAGTAAGTCAGTCTCTATAAATGAATTTATTTCAAATAGAATCCTATCTTTCTAGAAGTTTGTTGTTGATTGTATACCAAATTCAAACTCATGCTATGACATATCTCTAAATCCCAAATACAATAGAAACACTAGTGCACTTCCCGGCGGGTTCACCTGCCTACTCCTCACTCGCGACCGGATACTTGGACGCATCACACGTCACACCGCACATCATAAATATACGAAGTGACATTATAAGTTATTGCTTCAAAGAGCTTTAAAAGGGTCAGCATAAGAAAGTCTATAAACGGATCGGTATTGGTACAATTATTGAATGATATTGGGCAAAATAGGAACCGGTATTAAAGGAATGGGAAAAGGTATTGAGCGAAACGGGAACCTATGTTGAGCGAAGTGGGAACCTATATTGAGCGAAATGGGAACCTATATTGAGCGAAATGGGAACCTATATTGAGCTAAACGGAAACCTATGTTGAGCGAAATGGGAGCCTATATTGAGCGAAATGGAAAACTATGTTGAGCGAAATGGGAAACGATATTGAGCGAAATGGGAACCGGTATTAAACTTTATAGGAACTAGGTTATAGCGAGTAGGGAACTGGTCATACAATATTATAACTGTTATGTGAGTGCAACGCGTCAAAAGTATCCGATCGCTGCAGCATCACACGCTATGTTCGAACAACTCTCAGCAGCTACAGTTACTCGTTTAAACAATCATTACATAGAATCAGTTTCCCATACAGTAATTTCGAATAGACGGGTAACTGTAGCAAATGTAGGTAGAACGAGACGTCGTCAGTCCCTATATGGCGGTGAGTTTCTTCTTGAGCTGGCTGGCGGAGTGGTGCGGCTTGACGTTGGGCTGCTTGCCCTCCGCGCCCGGCGCCGCCTTCACCTGCCGCCGCCGACACGCGCGGTTAGGGGGGGGGGGAGGGGGAAGGGTCAGTGGGGGGAGGGTGGGAGGGACAACACCACACATCTGAGCTTCTATACATGGTGTAAAAAAATTTGCTGAGAATATTTTAAAGGGTGAACCAGTACGTGAAACTGAACAACTTTCCCCAAGGAACATAGGTCGAAATATGAAAAAAAATTGGCCCTCCCATACAAATTATCCCGGCCAGGTAACACACTAAGTATGGGAGGGTCAAATTATTTTTTCATATTTCGACCTATGTTCCTTGGAGAAAGTTGTTTAGTTTCACCTACTGGTTCACCCTTTAAAATATTCTCAGCTAATTTTTTTACACCTTATATACATTACATTAAATAACTCGTCGGTCGTGGCATCGTCGCTTTCAGTTAAACCAGACGTTATCTAAAATAGGACTATTTTGACGATGATATTCAAAAGCACCGGGAGCTGATTGACAGCGATTGGCATCATTTGACATGCACCAGTTAGTGCTTGCACAGACCGTGGCTGTTAAACAGGAGTTGATTCTGTTGTTAATATTGTAAAGTTGCTTACCTCGTTGTTGGGCGGCGGCTGCGGCGGCGGAGCGGCGCGGCGCTGGACGGACGGCGACCTCCGCTCCGCGCCGCGCTCCGCTCTGTGCGAACAAACAACAATAACTTGTTAATACATCGACTGAAAAGTCTCCGATGAGCAGGACAGCTAGTCATCGGATCTACTTTTTGAACAAACATTGGTCGAAACTTTAAAACTCTGTACATGACATATTGGTTTGTGATTCTTATTAATCCAAATTTCTTATCGAATGTTTATCGTTTTTTTTCAACTGCGACTTTATTTCCTAAGGAAGTTTTAAACATGAGTAAAATGTATTACCAAAAACAAGAGTGTATTGACCATGAGTATATTGCCCATGAGTCTTGTCCAAAAGTGAATTAGGCAAGTTTGTGTTGCCATTAGTTATTATTAATAAAAATAAAGGCACTGCCTCGGGGCTGGCCAGGTTAATCACACAGCACGTAACTTTACGCCACCACCATTTGTAAACGACATTTGTTTCAAATTTTAGTCAAGATTTCCAAAGCGTGTTATTAACATGCGTATAATTAACCGGACCCCCTGAACAGGAAAAACCCCCCAAAAAACCTGCCCAGAAGTGCTCCTACTCTAAATTAACAATCTTTCTAGGCCCTAAACTGCCCTAGCTAATTTTGGAAATAACGAATAATATATATGTATAGCCCAAAAATGGCTACATAAAAAAAAATTATAATAATAACAAAAAATTGCAGTAGATAAATCTACTTGTTTCGTCTAATAAAATATTTACTTTATACATTTGAATTAAACCCATGGAGATTTATCTTGCATATAGTCTGATATTTCATAATAGCCTTTCTTGTACAATTTTTGTTTAATTACTGGTTTAAATTTATTTAAGGGTAAGTCTTGAATATCTTTAGGAAGTTTGTTATAAAAGCGTATACAATTGCCCTTAAAAGTTTTGCTTACTTTACTAAGCCTGCTCATGTGCACAGCAAGTTGCTCCTTATTTCTAGTGTTAAAATTATGCCTGTCACAATTTTTCTTAAAAGAATCTATATTTATTTTTACGTACACTAGATTTTCGTATATGTACTGTGACACAAATGTCAATATGTTGATTTCTTTAAATTTCTGTCTCAAGGAGACTCGAGGTCCCAATTTATAAATTGAACGAACAGCCCTTTTCTGCAAAACAAATATATTGTTCACATCCGCAGCATGGCCCCATAATAGTAAGCCATAAGACATTAAGCTATGGAAGTAGCTAAAGTAAACTAGTCTTGCAGTGTCTACATCAGTGAGATGTCTTATTTTTTTAACTGCGTATGCTGCTGAACTCAGTCTCTTCGACAATTTCTCAATATGTGGCCCCCCCCATTGGAGCGAGGCGTCCAAAGTTATGCCTAAAAATACAGTTGAGTCCGCAAGGTCCAACTTTTCATCCTTTACCTTAATAATTGTAGAGCTTGGTTTAACATTTGGTAATACAAATTTGATACATTTAGTTTTCTTTTCATTCAATAGTAGGTTATTTACTGTAAACCATTGCACTACATCGGTAATAGCTTTGTTCACGTCATCATAGTTGAGTTGTTGCCTCTTTACTCTGAAAAGTAGAGAGGTATCGTCTGCGAACAAAACTATATCATGTTTTTCTTTAACTAGATATGGTAGATCATTAATATATACAAGAAACAAAAAAGGACCAAGAATCGAACCCTGCGGAACGCCCATTCTTATCTTTGATCCAGATGATCTTTCACCGTTGACATCGACCTTTTGGATTCTATTGTTAAGATATGATTTCAAAAGACTAAGAGCGTGGTCTTTTACGCCGTAGTGATGTAGCTTCCTGACCAGAGTATCATGATGAACACAATCAAACGCCTTGGACAAATCACAAAACACACCTACTGCATCATGAGATTCCTCCCAGGCTTCGATTATATGATTGATGAGATCCACACCTGCATCAGTAGTAGAGCGACCACGTGTGAAACCAAATTGCTGCAGGTGCATTAAGTTATTACGATAAAAATGTCCTTGCAATTGGTTTAAAATAACTTTTTCAAAAATTTTACTTAGTGTTGGTAGTATTGATATAGGTCTGAAATTAGTAGGGTCAGTAGTACTACCAGCTTTAAACAAGGGAATAACTTTACTATGCTTCATCAAGTCAGGAAACACGCCACTGTCTACACAGTCATTAAAAATACATGCTAGGTATGGAGAAATGCAATCGATTATGGAACTAATAATTTTAACAGAGAGGCCGTGGAGATCTGAAGTATTTTTCATTTGTAAACTTTTAAATACTTTTATTATTTCAATGTTACTAACGTGAGAAAATTTAAAATATTTATCACAATGGTTTACATTATCTTTTAGAATAGATTCAGCGAGAATAGGGCATGAGTTTAACGATTTGGTAGTCGAAACTGGAATTTCAGTAAAAAATTGTTCGAAAGCGGAAGCTACTTCCAAATTAGTATTTTTAATTTCATCGTTTATCATAAGTTTATAATTTTCATTACGACGTTTAGATTTTCCAGTTTCATTATTTACAAATTTCCAAGTGGTTTTGATTACGTTTGTGCTATTCTTTATATTATTTTTGATGAAGTTAGATTTAGCTATTGCACAAACGTTTCTAAAAGTTTTAGAGTAACGTTTTACATAATCAGCAAAAGTGATTTGATTGATTATATGTTCTTTCTTCATACAGATCGTATAACTTCTGCCTGCTTCTATGAATTCCAACTGTGGCCCAGTCACTAAATGATAATTTTTTGTTAACTTTAATTTTCTTAGATTTAAATACATTGTCATATTCTTTTTTGGCAAGACTAAATACTGCGTTATATAATTTATTTGGATTTTCGTTATATGGCAATTCAGGTAATTTTTACAAAATATTTTCTCTATATCGATTTAGCCTACTTTCATTTACCGGTACACACGTAATATCTTGTTTAGGTGCCTGCTCAATGTTAATTTTGAAAGAAGCTAATTGACCCGTATGGTCTGAGCTTAATTTATTTATGACAACCGCATCTTCAGGTTTAATGTTGGTAAAGATATTATCTATGCACCTGGCTGAGGTAGGTGTGATTCTCGTTGGCACCGAAATAAGATTCACTAGGTTGTAACATAAAAATAACGATAGAAACCTATTACTGATATTAGAATTTTCAAGAATATTTATATTGAAATCTCCACATACAATAATCCCTTTATTGGATTTTGTTGCTTTATCTAAGGCTACATCCATAACTTTTTCAAAGGGTTCATATTTAGCATCAGGTGGGCTGTATACGCTCATTATAACAAGATCTTCAAGTTCTACGCAGGCTATTTCAATAGTTCGCTCAACCAGGAAGATATCAGGCCGTTCTTTATATTTTAACTCGTTTTTAAGTAGTATCAACGATCCACCGCGTATTGCTGTTGATCTGTTGAACGAACTTGCCACCTGGTGATTACTAAAACTGAACATTAACTGATAATCTCTAAGCCAATGTTCAGTTATACATAGAATATCAATATTATTACAGTTCATGAAAAGTTCAATTTCTTATTGCTAATTATGCCTTGAATATTTTGGTGTACAATATTCAAAACACGGCTATTTTGAATTTTGGTTGTATTACAAATATTAATTTTATTGTTTATATTATGTTTTGGCAAGATAGAATCACTCAAGTTACTAAAAGACGGCGTTCTGCCAGAGTTACTCTTTGTTGTCTTAGAAATTAATTTAAAGAACTTGGAACCGATTCCAACGTTATAAGGTTTGTATGTATATTCTGCTCAATAGAAGCAGTTGTCTGGTTAGCCAACAAATTGGCTGAATTATTAAAAAAATAAGATAGTAACTCTGCTATCTGTCGATTATAAACTTTAGATAGATAATATCTTTCTTTCGTTACATTAAAATATTTTTCAATAAAAATATTTGTGTCGATAAAATGAAATTTGTCAGGATTGCGACATGTCAATGTATGTAAGTACTTGTTACACCAATGTCGAGTATTATTTTCTAGGTTAGTAAATTTTTGGCTGTAGGGAAAAGCAAACAAAATGACTGGTTTAACATTAACAATTGAATACAATTTGTTTGAATACAAAGCTAAGTCCTTTTTTGTTGCATTTCCCCTTCTGCCACTAAAAATAATAACAATGGTTTTTTTGGAAAATTGTGATGCCAACACTGTATTTATGAGTGTAGAATAATCGGCGCCAGGCATGCAATGATTAATTACTGCCTGACCCATGCAATGGCCAAGTTGTAAACCCATATTTTTACCAAGTTCATCACTAAACATAACAATGTCACACGGTCGCTTATTCTGTGTGGGTGGTAAAGGGACATCGTCATCACCCATAAGCGCGGGCTGCGTCGGCGCCGCCGGCACCGGCCGCGACACCGACCCGGCGGCGGCGGTGACGGCGGCGGTGACGGCGGCGGCGGCGAGCGGGAGCGACACCGACAGCGCGCCAGTCAGCTGTGTACAGACGCGAGGTGACGCGGGCTCGGGACACACGGCCGGGACGGATAGCTCTGTTGAAGTTTTCTCACAATCGCATTGATTGTTTGTCAAAGATTGAGAATTGTCACCGTTATATTTACATGACTTCAACAAACTATTCATGGCCAGCACATGTTCCTTTATTTCTTTTCGCGCTGAGTTATACTTAATGGAAATGTGTTCTAATGACCGTTTTAACGCAGACATTTCCGACTGGAGGCGCTGTGTGTCACGCTCATAAATTTCCCTAGTTTGTTCTAATGATGAAGTGCAAAATTTAACTTCTTTAATTAATTCAGAACGTTCTATATTACAATTCGAGTTATTGCAAAACAGTATGTTACGCCTAATAAGAGATTGCGTTTTCTTTATGAAATTGTTAAGTTTTACAATTTTCTTTGTTTTTTTCTTGCTATAAGTGACTGAAGTTATGTGTGAGTTTTTAAATGGACTGTCACACGTAGTGAGATCGATGGTCTCGACTACCTGTTCCTCAGTAGTCTCGACCGATTGGTGCTGGGTGAGTGAGATGGTAGAAACCGCAACAGTAGGAGCGACCAGCTCCTCAAACAGCGACTGGGTGGTAAGTGCACTTTGTGATGACTTTAGGTCTTGGATAGTCTCATTCAAAAAGGAGATTTCTTTGTGTGCATCGCGCAATTCTCTTTCCAGGACAGTAATACGCCTCAAGGTGTCTTCAAACGCATTTCCGTTCCGGTCAAAGTTATCTACTATTCCTAGAAGCCGGTCCCTCTCACCTGTTACATCTACCAGCTGATGGTACATTTCTGCCATCTCACTCTTTAATTGGTGATTTTTATTATTAATTTCTAACATTTCCTGCTCACTTTCATCCTGTTCTCTTAGTAACTGCTCATTTGTGTTTTTACACTTTTTAAGTTCTAATAAAGTCGCCTTTAAGTTGTCTTCTAGTTGACGAATTGTTTGGGACCTTGTAGTATGCATTTTGAACGCAGAAAATAGGTAAGTAACTACCTTGTATGTTAAATGAGCGGTTACCAAGATTGAGGTTATGTTTCGTTAAAAAAATTACGTAATTTCACAGAATTGTTTTGCACAAGCGTAGAAACACAAGTTTAACACTTATATAGGTTTTAATAATCGCTAAAAATACTCGAATTTAGTTATTTACGTTGTGATATTCAAATATTGAAGTAACTGTCACTAACGATTTTTTCCGTTACACTTTTTACGATAAAAACGTGTTTTCACGCACCTTAAGCACTAAATAACTTAAATTATTACTAATTACAACTAACTAATATATTATGAACTTGGTATGGGCCGTATATTATATAAAATTTAATAAATTTAGACGGAGCTCTTTTGTTTACAACTTGACCGTTCAGTGTTGCCACCCAATCTGATTGACCATGAGTACATTGCCCATGAGTGTATTGTCCAAGAGTGTATTGTCCAAGAGTAAATTACGCAAGAGTGTATTGACCATGAGTACATTGCCCATGAGTGTATTGTCAAAGAGTGTATTGTCCAAGAGTGAATTACGCAAGAGTGTATTGACCATGAGTACATTGCCAAATGCCCATGAGTGTATTGACCATGAGTGTATTGTCCAAGAGTGAATTACGCAAGAGTGTATTGACCATGAGTGTATTGACCATGAGTGTATTGTCCAAGAGTGAATTACGCAAGAGTGTATTGACCATGAGTACATTGCCCATGAGTGTATTGACCATGAGTACATTGACCATGAGTGTATTGTCCAAGAGTGAATTACGCAAGAGTGTATTGACCATGAGTACATTGACCATGAGTGTATTGACCATGAGTGTATTGTCCAAGAGTGAATTACGCAAGAGTGTATTGACCATGAGTACATTGCCCATGAGTGTATTGACCATGAGTGTATTGTCCAAGAGTGAATTACGCAAGAGTGTATTGACCATGAGTACATTGCCCATGAGTGTATTGACCATGAGTGTATTGTCCAAGAGTGAATTACGCAAGAGTGTATTGACCATGAGTACATTGACCATGAGTGTATTGACCATGAGTGTATTGTCCAAGAGTGAATTACGCAAGAGTGTATTGACCATGAGTACATTGACCATGAGTGTATTGACCATGAGTGTATTGTCCAAGAGTGAATTACGCAAGAGTGTATTGACCATGAGTATGTAGCGACCTCTGGGAACTACAGCAAGAAGCTTACTCAAAGTGGTTCACGAGCAAGCAAGACGCAACAGAAGTTCCAACACATCTGCAAGATGGCGCCACGTGACAGAACAAAGAGCCTGAAACGCGGTATCGAAGTGTTTCACCGAACAACGCATATATACAACTTCCAATTCTATCCAGGTGGACCAGTCGGTCCCCTGGCCACAACACCCGGCCGGGCGGGTTAGCTACCCTTTTCTCGACTCCACCTGGAACCCTCCATTCTGCCTATTGGCATACCTTCCTGTCACCCGCCATAAGTACATTGCCCATGAGTGTATTGACCATGAGTGTATTGTCCAAGAGTGAATTACGCAAGAGTGTATTGACCATGAGTACATTGCCCATGAGTGTATTGACCATGAGTGTATTGACCATGAGTGTATTGTCCAAGAGTGAATTACGCAAGAGTGTATTGACCATGAGTACATTGCCCATGAGTGTATTGACCATGAGTGTATTGACCATGAGTGTATTGTCCAAGAGTGAATTACGCAAGAGTGTATTGACCATGAGTACATTGCCCATGAGTGTATTGACCATGAGTGTATTGACCATGAGTGTATTGTCCAAGAGTGAATTACGCAAGAGTACATTGACCATGAGTGTATTGACCATGAGTGTATTGACCATGAGTGTATTGTCCAAGAGTGAATTACGCAAGAGTGTATTGACCATGAGTACATTGCCCATGAGTGTATTGACCATGAGTGTATTGACCATGAGTGTATTGTCCAAGAGTGAATTACGCAAGAGTGTATTGACCATGAGTGTATTGACCATGAGTGTATTGACCATGAGTGTATTGACCATGAGTGTATTGTCCAAGAGTGAATTACGCAAGAGTGTATTGACCATGAGTGTATTGACCATGAGTGTATTGTCCAAGAGTGAATTACGCAAGAGTGTATTGACCATAAAGTATAAACGTAAGAGTGCGTGTAGTTTCCTAGACTGTATTGCCCATGAGTGTATTACGTAAGAATGTGTTGACCATGAGTATATTGCCCATGAATGTATTGTCCAAGAGTGAATTACGCAAGTGTGTATTGCCTATTAGTTATAACGCAAGAGTGTATTGACCATAAAGTATAAACGTAAGAGTGTGTGTATTTCCCTAGCATGTATTGGGCAAGTATGGTATTGCCGAGGCGCGTGTAGTGTACCTGTCGGGGCGGTCGGGCGCGGGGGGCGGGGGCGGAGCGCCGGCCTCCAGGTGCTGCTTGCGTTGTCGCAGGATGGTCCAGTCGAACGTGTAGTCGTACTGGTAGTTCATCGTGCGGAACAGGATGCGGAACAACTGAATGTAAACAAAAATGGCTTTTAATCAATTGTGCCCAGTTTGGCGGTATAGAATGTGATCTCATAGTAACTTGTTTACTGCATAGATTTTGCAGGGACACAACGGTACTGGGGGATAAGTTTTTATCTGCCACATGTTTTTATACCTGAGTGTATCATTGAATGCGTCGTGACTTCCTAATTATGGATCTTGATACATAAAGAAGTTGTCATGAAGTGGGGATATAATTATGAAAACTTCCTGTAACGCGCTTTCATTTGAAACCCACACACTCACACAGAAGGTCTATAAATCCGTCACCTTTGACCCCACATGACGCCATTTCTTTACGAATGGATACTCTGAATGAGGACGTCACGACGATTCCAACGACACCTCATACAGGTATAAAGAGAGGTGGCAGATAAAACTCAAGGTTGAGGGGAGTTTTGCTGAGGAATGTATTTGACTGAGCCCTGTGAGTATACAATATACAAGTGAACTGACCTGCCGGAGGTACATGTAGTCGGGCGCCTCGTCGAACGTCAGCCCGCGGCAGTAGTTCAGGTACATCGCGAACTCCGCCGGGAAGCCCTGAGACACAACACATACATGTGCACCGAGCACAGAGTACTGACCTGCCGGAGGTACATGTAGTCGGGCGCCTCGTCGAACGTCAGCCCGCGGCAGTAGTTCAGGTACATCGCGAACTCCGCCGGGAAGCCCTGAGACACAACACATACATGTGCACCGAGCACAGAGTACTGACCTGCCGGAGGTACATGTAGTCGGGCGCCTCGTCGAACGTCAGCCCGCGGCAGTAGTTCAGGTACATCGCGAACTCCGCCGGGAAGCCCTGAGACACAACACATACATGTGCACCGAGCACAGAGTACTGACCTGCCGGAGGTACATGTAGTCGGGCGCCTCGTCGAACGTCAGCCCGCGGCAGTAGTTCAGGTACATCGCGAACTCCGCCGGGAAGCCCTGAGACACAACACAGTGTTACATACCAACCAGACCCAGGACAACACCCGATCTGTTCACTATCACAAGCTGGTGCCAGATATACACTATATTTTTCTTCGTTAAACATGAAGGAAGATGCACACCATCGAGTGGTACATCAACGAACAGGAAAAGTACATAAAGGTGACTTCATTCTTACGCAGGAGTTTCTTGCAGGAAACAATAGCACACAAGTATGATAAATCTCTCTCTCTCTTTTCGAGACACTGAGTCGTCATTTTGATGATTATGATAAATGAAACGCGCCAAGGTTTTGGTAAGAGAGTGATGTGTGTCGAGCGTCGTCACGTCAGCTGGTGTGTATGGCGGATGCCTCACCTTGCAGAGCACTTCCACGGGAGTGGACATCTTCTTCTCGCTGATGCGCTCGTACTTCTGCTTCTTGGTGATCGCCTTCAGCCCCTGCCACGGCAGCGAGCCCCTGCATATGACAGTTCCGAGTTAATTTCACGATATACATGTGTTATAAAAAAGCTGTACCAGTTTCCTCAAGAATCATGAAAATAATTCAATCGGTTAACACAATTTGATTGGTAGGAACAAGTTACTTGAAGGAGAGCGAAAGCTCACCCTGAGGTAGTTTGTTTGTTGCAACAACCAGATTGATTATTGGATCGACTTAGCGAGGTCGGATGGGGATAGTGACACGCGCCGACTGATCATTGTAGAAGCAATTATTAAGTGCACATTGCTAGTATGTGAGTGGTGGTGTAGCGCTGACCTGTTGAAGTACATGAGCACGTATCCGAGCGACTCCATGTCGTCGCGGCGCGACTGCTCGATGCCGAGGTGCGCGTTGATGGACGCGTAGCGCGCCGTGCCTACCCAACACACAACACACAATACTATACAAATGACATCAAAATATAAACATCTAAAGGAGTAAGAAAATAATAATAATAGTTTATTCAATTAAAAACACAGTTTACATAATTATAAGAAAGAGTACTTTTGACATTATATACTCTAGGTTTCGCATTCCCATGACACTCCTTGAAACAGTACGACCGGTACGAACAGTACGGCGTAACAAATTATTTGGGCGCTATTCAATTGTACATCGAAGATGTCGCTCATGTATATTATGAACAGCGTGGGGCACAAAATGCTGCCTTGTGGTACTCCAAAACAAACTCCATTCAGATTGCTGACCTACCTACCAACCTTAACTAGTTGACGGCGGTTATTGAGATAACTCCGGAACTAGTCCAGTGCAACATCCCTAATTCCATTTTTTGTTAAGCTTACGCTACAAGATCGGAATGGAAACCGTGTCTAATGCCTTGGCGAGATCAAGGAACACGCTAAGGCACTTCCCGTTCCGGTCTAAGGCATTGCCGACGACGTCAGTAAGTAAAAAAACCGCGTCCTCGGTCGACCTGCCTCTTCTGAGCCCAAATTGTCTAGACGGAGCCAATGGAATCGTGTGAACCCTATTTCAAAAGCTTGAAGCTTCTAACTCTGCCATGCCTGTACATCCTTGAAGTATCTGTGTTTGTCAGAAATAACTTGGTTCTTTTCGATAAATATCACAGTAAACGTCATAAAAGTAAAATTTCTGTACCATATAGTGGTAAAACTGCTCTATATGGCAAAAGTATTTTGAAAATGAGTGCCAAAATATACAATCATCTTCCACTGCAAATACTGCAGTTGGATAGTGTCACAATGTTCAAGAAACTATATGAGTTCTTGACCAACAAATGTTATTATAATATTAATTTATTTTTAAATGACAAATTGACATAAAATTTTACTTATTAATTGTTATCTATGAATGTTTAATTTGAAATATTTGCATGCATAATTTATTTGAATACTAAGTTAATATTATAATTGTGATATGACATCTAAATACAATTAAATTTCATTTTATTTATTCATTGACTTAATGTGAAAACTGTAAGTAATGAATGATATTAAAATATTTGTATGCCAAATGGCTGGGCATGTTGAAACCAAAATGTATCTATGTTATTAAGATCTTTGTACACATGTTTCCACAAATAAACAACAATTTGATTTGATTTGATTTGATTCGGAATCAGCTTATGTTTCTCAAGATATGAGATCAACCTTCTGTTCACTAACTTTTCCAGTAAAAGTTGAAAGCAGTGAAATTGGTCTATAGCTGCTAGGAGTAGTTTTATCTTTGTAGATTGGCGTGACTGCAGCCAGTTACCACGTATCAGGAAAAACACCAGACTCTAGGCTTAAATTGCAAATATGTGTGAGCGGTACCAGTAGATGCTGTCTGACATGTTTTATGAGTGAAGGAGATCAACCATCCAAACCAGGGGCACTGTCATGTTTTAGCTCACTAATGCACCTATCGATCTCACACTCATAGTTGCTGAGAATCAACCGCGTCAGCAAGGGCCTCCTCACTTGTGTCAAGTCTCTGAAGCACTTCCTGGGCCAGAGATAGACCTACGCCAGGTCATCACACTTACTTAAACAGGTAAGTGGCTCTAATCCAGGTAAAATGAGATCAGTTGGGTCAACACGGATTTTCTTCAGATGGCAAATGTCAGATAAAGTATGCCAGAGTTTTCTACCATTTCCTTTATTAATATATATTTGTTGACTTTCATAATTTGACTTTATGCTACGTAGCAGGCTACCAAGGAAATTACGATACCTTGTGTACGTTTTTTGATAAATTATATTTGTAGGGTATTTTCTTGTGCGAAAATGAAAGGGTTATTTTTAAAAATACTACAAAATAATTGAATGGTATACCAGTGTTGCTGTGTATGTGTGTGTGTGTGTGTGTGTGTGTGTACGCACCGGTCAGGTTCTTGTCCTCGCGGTAGGAGATGTGCGCTCTGGTGCGGAGGTCGCGGAACTTCTTGGCGAGGCCGAAGTCGATCATGTAGAGCTTGTTGCAATGTGTGTGTGTGTGTGTGTGTGTGTGTACGCACCGGTCAGGTTCTTGTCCTCGCGGTAGGAGATGTGCGCTCTGGTGCGGAGGTCGCGGAACTTCTTGGCGAGGCCGAAGTCGATCATGTAGAGCTTGTTGCAATGTGTGTGTGTGTGTGTGTGTGTGTGTACGCACCGGTCAGGTTCTTGTCCTCGCGGTAGGAGATGTGCGCTCTGGTGCGGAGGTCGCGGAACTTCTTGGCGAGGCCGAAGTCGATCATGTAGAGCTTGTTGCAATGTGTGTGTGTGTGTGTGTGTGTGTGTGTGTGTGTACGCACCGGTCAGGTTCTTGTCCTCGCGGTAGGAGATGTGCGCTCTAGTGCGGAGGTCGCGGAACTTCTTGGCGAGGCCGAAGTCGATCATGTAGAGCTTGTTGCAATGTGTGTGTGTGTGTGTGTGTGTGTGTGTGTGTGTGTACGCACCGGTCAGGTTCTTGTCCTCGCGGTAGGAGATGTGCGCTCTGGTGCGGAGGTCGCGGAACTTCTTGGCGAGGCCGAAGTCGATCATGTAGAGCTTGTTGCAATGTGTGTGTGTGTGTGTGTGTGTGTGTGTGTGTGTGTGTGTGTGTGTGTGTGTGTGTGTGTGTACGCACCGGTCAGGTTCTTGTCCTCGCGGTAGGAGATGTGCGCTCTGGTGCGGAGGTCGCGGAACTTCTTGGCGAGGCCGAAGTCGATCATGTAGAGCTTGTTGCAATGTGTGTGTGTGTGTGTGTGTGTGTGTGTACGCACCGGTCAGGTTCTTGTCCTCGCGGTAGGAGATGTGCGCTCTGGTGCGGAGGTCGCGGAACTTCTTGGCGAGGCCGAAGTCGATCATGTAGAGCTTGTTGCAATGTGTGTGTGTGTGTGTGTGTGTGTGTGTGTGTGTGTGTGTGTGTGTGTGTGTGTGTGTGTGTACGCACCGGTCAGGTTCTTGTCCTCGCGGTAGGAGATGTGCGCTCTGGTGCGGAGGTCGCGGAACTTCTTGGCGAGGCCGAAGTCGATCATGTAGAGCTTGTTGCAATGTGTGTGTGTGTGTGTGTGTGTGTGTGTGTACGCACCGGTCAGGTTCTTGTCCTCGCGGTAGGAGATGTGCGCTCTGGTGCGGAGGTCGCGGAACTTCTTGGCGAGGCCGAAGTCGATCATGTAGAGCTTGTTGCAATGTGTGTGTGTGTGTGTGTGTGTGTGTGTGTGTGTGTGTGTGTGTGTGTGTACGCACCGGTCAGGTTCTTGTCCTCGCGGTAGGAGATGTGCGCTCTGGTGCGGAGGTCGCGGAACTTCTTGGCGAGGCCGAAGTCGATCATGTAGAGCTTGTTGCAATGGCGGCCGATGCCCATGAGGAAGTTGTCCGGCTTGATGTCGCGGTGGATGAAGCACTTGCAGTGGATGAACTCCACGCGACCCAGCATTTGGTCTGCGGAGAGACCGCAACATGCCTTACTTAACACAATGCAACTGCTCAACTAGCCTATGGAACTTAAAAGTGTAGCTCAAGATAGTTTGTGAATATTATATCAAAAGAATTAATGCAATGTTTGACATTGATTGCATAATTTACACAAAAGATGGTCTTTATTTAAATGTCGAGCAAGTCATAACCAGAAACACAATTTAAACTAACTTTTTGAAGAGACCTTAAACAATTTTCCATTGTTTACTGAATGAATCACCAAAAGTACATATTTCTTATGTACAGTGACCAACTTTAAAAGGTCACTAGCTTAAAACAATCTTGTTTTGATGAAATGCTTAAAATAGCAACAGATACCTATAAATTGTTAAAATTTGAAAGCTAGTTTACCGGCGAGCATGAGCACAGTCTTGATGGTGAATTGTCTCGAGCAGAAGTTGAAGAGGTCCTCGAGCGAAGGCCCCAGCAGGTCCATCACCAGGATGTTGTGGTCCTTTTCATACCCGTACCATCTACAACAATGCCATTTGTATCATCAACACACAGCCACAACTCAGCACTGACATGGGCTTCATCAAGCTTGTTATGTTTCACTATTTAGGTGTACATGTACAGTCAAGTTCACATCGAGTTAAGACACTCGAACTGCTAATGTTAATCTTTATGCGCGCGGAGAAAGAACTGCCCTAAGTCCAACTGTCTAACCCAGCCTGATCTTGATTGTACTATTCATATTTACTTATTCTAGAGAAAAGTTTTTAGAAACACTACAATAATTAAAAGCCACCCAAGCTACTCTTAATACAATTTTTTTATGAAGCCTCCTGTGTCTCACTGCTGGGCAAAGCCCTGCTATCTATTAGCTACTTATTACAGCAGAAGAAATTTATAGCATTGAGAAACCACATTGCGGGTTATTACTCTTACTACAATTAAAAAGGAATAACCTAATTTGAATGCTTTATCAAATATAATGAAAACTGTATGTGGTCGTAATTGAATGAAATTCGCGACCTGATGTGTGGTATGCCGATGCCGCCTTGTAGCATCTTGTAGACGCGGCTCTCGTACAGCAGCTGCGGGTGCCGCGCCTTGATCGACTCCACCTTGACCGCCACCTCCTGCACACAACCACACATTCATGTTTACAGGTGTCAGAGACAATACATCAAACATCCACCCACTAAACAGTATAAATTTGTATTGCCAACATTTCAGCAATTTTTACATATTTTTATTTACTTTTTTATTTATACTTTATTGCATGTCTCACAAAAGGTGGGCCTAATGCCAGATGGCATTCTTCTACTGGCCAACCAGAATGTAAACAGAGATATTACCATGTTAGCCATGAAATTAAACAGCTTACACTAAAAAGAACATCAAAATATGAAAAAACTGGCCAATGGCATCAAGCCCTTACTTAGGATACATATTTTTTTTTACAAGTTTAGGTTTTGGTTAGGAGCTTGATTTCTTTAACAACCAAAAGCTGTGGTCGTCCGGAGTATATTGTTTTACTTTCAACTCAATATCTAAATGCATTTCAAAATAAAGGGTTGTGGCAGGCGGACGGATGACAAAGTCATCCTATAAGGGTTCAGCTTTTTCCCCTCTCGAGGTAACCCTTGAAAAAAATTGAACCTCCAACCTCACATACAAACAAGTTAAGTCAGTCGGCAAAAACATTTTAAATGTGGTAAATCACAAGGCAATTATCATATTTTGACTTTCATTTCTTAGAAAAAATTTAGTTTTATAGGCTGGTTCACTCCTGAAAATATTCCTACCAGTTTTATTAACTTATAGTATAAAACACAAAAGTTTTGATCATTCCAACAAACCATGAGCTGTGTTAGGTAGGCTGCCTTCTCCTTGACCTACTTACACAACATTGCCATTTCTGTATCTTCAAAATAATTCATTAAAGCCTTAGCTGTGTTTCTAAATCAAGACAAACTGATATTTTAATGCTTTGCTTGATGTAGGACCCTATTATGAACAGAATACTTTTGAGAAAATTTATAAACACTTGCTAGGAAACATTATAACTACACCTCAATACTTTTAAACAGAATTAAAAGAAATGGTTAATATTTCAAGCAGTGAACCAACAGTCACATACTTAACTAGATACTTTCCCTAAGGAAAATAACTCCCTAATTTTATAAATCATATTAAGTTTAGTAAGTGTTGATTTGTTCCGAAGTAGTTAGTAGTTGAGAAGTAAATAGGTCCTACATTGTTACATTATATTGATTCATTAGCAAATATTTGTGATGCCGGCTTAGAATAGCACCACCCCATTTCTTACCCATGGGTGTCGTAAGAGGCGACTAAGGGACTCGAGGGTGTGTATTGCAATTTTAGGCGACGGGCTGACAACCTGTCACTATAGTAATACACAGTTATCTGATTGACCCTCAAAATTTTTGTCAGACGTGGTGTTAATATCCGTTGAACGGCCGTTAACGCTCTGCCTACCCCGTAAGGGATATAGGCGTGATTTATGTATGTATGTATGTATGTATCGAATTACATAGTAACAACTTTAAATGTTTCTACTCCTACTTCGAACCCAAATGGTGGTCGTAGATTTCACAAAAATGCAGATAGGAATATGTTGCAGGGCATATAGTCGCCTGGACTGTAGTGTTCTCAGCTGCAGCCAGCCCTCCTGAGTTCACAAGGATTACAAACACTAACATCTAGGCCAAAGTTTATGTTACTTGTAATAAAACAAAGGAACAATCAAACATGAAAATTCTCTAGTGCTATTCATTTTATGTTGATGGTACAAAGAACTTGCAGTGACAAGTTTCAATATAATAGCCTCCAGCACTGACGCAGAGGACTAATTACGTAAAACATCCATGCAAAATATATCTTCTGCATGGAACAAAACGAAGGTTACAAACAGTCGGGCGGAGAATACGCCCAAACCGCCATTTTCAAGAACAAAATCCCGAAATATCATCACCAGCGACTAGCTTGACACAAGTCACTAGAGTTCTTAGCATCCATAATGTAATATTTCATCCACATTTACCTCTCCATCGTTGATATTTATAGCTAAAAATATGTCCCCGAAGCTCCCGCCTCCGATCTTGCGGACAACGTTGTATTTCTCAGCTATAACTATATGTTTTCTGGCCAACAAAATGCGTTCGAAGGTAGCCATTTTCTTTTGCCTTCATCACTCGCAGTCACAAAAATTATAAGAAACCCATTGCTGTTTGCAAAAATAACACAACACTGAAGTAATTTAGGTTTAACAATAGTTCAAAAACACATTAAAATGTAGAATCACTATGAAAAACCACGGAAACTCATTTTATTGCGAAATCTAAAAGATGTCGTCAGCCTATTTCATGTGACGTCACAGTGGCAGTGTTGCCATGATTATTTTTGAAATTCTACCACTGCTGACTGCTTTGTTGCCGACGCGCCTGATCTTTTTTTTGCCAAAACGGTTTAGTTGCTCGTATTGTCAGAGCCTGAGGTGTCCCACATCTAGGCAAAGGCCTCCCTGCACGAGTTATATCAAAAGGAATCCTATAATCTATCAAAATGAAATTTAAAGGGCTTGATGGCGTATTATTGTTACTTTTACAAAAATCGGCCAAGTGCGAGTCGGAGTCGCCCACCTAGGGTTCCGTAACATGCACACCAACCACCAAGATATTTTATGTGATATCCTACTTCTACAACATCAACTTTATAATCTTGTTCTTTTTGGTCCCCGAAAATAAAAATCAATGGTTTTATTCCATAACTTGAACAACAAAACGAAGCTACTTCCCTAATTTCAGGGCTCTCTCAAGCGAATCCTAAAGTGAAACTTTATTGACAGTTATAAAAAAAGAAAAACGTACTCTCTCTCTCTCTTTTCGTGTGGGACACCGAGTCGTCCAACGACCCGATAAACCCTGGTGTCAGAGTTTTTCAACCGCCTACTACCACTAGTAGGCCTCTGACATGGTTGTGTTACGACGTACGTAAAACGTACTAAAAATCATCGATAGATGTCGTTGACCGTTGAACATCTGGGGCATCTTAGCCGAGAAGTTTGATTCTTCTTCTTTTCGTGTGGGACACCGACCGAGTCGTCCAAAGACCCAAGTCCTCGAAAATATATTTAGAAGTTATAATTGGAGTTTCATTGAAAGTTTGGTAATTATATTTGCGGTGCACTAGCACTAGGCACTTATTATATTTTTTGATATCGCTAACGATGAATAAGGACTACGGGTCCGAAAAACATAGGTACGCTATTCGTAACCTCGCACGAGGAAGAAAATAGTTTACTTTTATGCATATTTTAATATTTTGCGTGGCTAGAAAGAAAGCCCCAGATGTTTAACGCTAACTATTGTCGTAAAAAAGCTGTTTAAAGGCCTCTATGTAAAGTGGTGCTAAGTTCACAGGAAGCAAGTACGCAAAAACACGCATTTTTACAGCATATAAAAAGCTTTTTTAACGTTAAGTCAGGAGCTTGATTTTTAAAATATTTATAAGCGACTGTAGATTTGATTAGGTACATGGTATTAATTTCGACTCGATATCTCTACGCGTTTCAGAGATAAAGGGTCTTGTCAGACGGCCGGACGGACAACAAAGTGATCCTGTTTGTGTTTAGAAATATTTTTTTGAGGTACGGATCCCTGAAAACTTACTGACTTACAGACACCTAAATTATTAACCCATACTTGAGACTGCAGGACCCAGGAAATAGTAACCATGAGCGTTCCTAATGCATCTTTTCCACAAACAAAATTTAAATAACATGTCTTTTAATCTTTGATGCACACTGAATCCCCTCTCAAATACAGCTTATGCATATCAGATCAATCTTATTTAACCACACAAAAATGTAAGAACTTCTTCACCTTTCATGTGGGACATCGAGTCATCCAATGACATGAGGAACCCTGGTATCAGAGTTTTTCAACCACCAATATTTAGTTCAAAAAGCCAATGTTTAGTTTGTTTATACACACAATAAGAGATATTAACAATATTAATATTTCGTGTGGCGACTTTTTTTATCTCACGTATAAAATAACACATGGAAAGTTAAAAGGTGTTTCTCTCTGATGCAGAAATGAAAGGAACAGTCACTTTACGCCTACTTAGCACATCAAGTTATTTTGAAAACAAAGCAAATGAAATGAAGTTAGAAAAAATAACAAAATTCAGAGTGGGTGAAAAGAGTGTTCAGGGTTTGATTTTTTAATTTCTCTAAAACTTGCAGCTTCAAGTTACTATATGGCACCAAATTACTAAATCTGATTACATCCATCCCTCTTTAAGCTGTCTGGTTAAGCAAGTCCAAAAAAGCACACTACTTTTTATATCATGCACAGAAATTAGCTACTTAAACTCCATTACATACTTGTTTCAAGCTACCTACTGGCATTAATGAGTTGGGACAAACCAAATTTTTTTTTAATTAATCTTTTTTCTGTAAATTTGCAAGTTCCTGTTGGACTACAGAAGGGCTCATTCAATGCCTTGTGGAGAGCTAGTCTTTGGAAATATACAATTTAAGTTAGAAACTTAGGCTTCAAACAACAAACACACCTACTCAGCATGGAGGTAGCTCTTGGATCATAAAAATAATATTATTGGTTTGGTTTAATTACAGTCTAATACTTAGCAGACCGAGTTCAAAGGTTTCCTGAAATACAATATTGCCTAGTGCAGGGACCTGGTAATTTTGTAAATGGAATTAATAATATTTTCTTGAGTTTGCACAATTATTACTCATCACAATAAAACAACTTAAATCTGTTTAAAATTGTTTCATTATAATGGAATACATTTTTAGTAAATAAACTATTTTGCATTTGGGCTACAAAATAAACAAATGATGATCTAATGACACAATAAAGAAGGGTAGCAACTTAATTTAAAAGTGTTAGTGTAAAAAACAGAATAGAAGGTACTGTCTTTATCTTGCCTGATAAAATAGAATATCGTAAAAAACTAAGCACTACAAGACATCCTTACAGATTTACGTTATGGAATTTAAGTATTTCTTACCTTATGTTTGGCAGTTATGAACAACAACTCTTACAGATCATTGCCCAGAACGAAATGCCTAAGATATCCTTACCAAATAGTGCCAAGTACTACCACAAGATGACAAACTTGTGGACGGTGAATAAAAATAAATACCTACTTACCTACCAGAGTGAAAACACACCTAGGGATGAGGGTCTTTGCGATACACATATTCATACATTATATAGGTGTAAATAATAAAAATATTAAAGGTTTTTACCTCGCCATTGGCTATGTTGATCGCCAAATAGATATCGCCAAATGAACCACCACCGATCCTTCTTACGACCTTATACTTTCCAGTAATCAATATTTCCTTTCTTGAACTCATAAACGTCGACATCTTGCCTATTTATTTTTACACACGATTATATTATACAAATTAAAACTTTCTTATGCACAAATTACGCACAGATCCAATAAAAACAATAATAAATTTTCTTGACTACATTTTACGATATCGTGACAAAAAGACGTCACGGTGTGTTCTGAACATAACTGTCAGGTCAGGTCAGTTGTCAGTCAGTCCGTGTCTATTACGTCAGGTTGAAGTTATGTCATGTGCGTGTCATTTAATATTGCGTTATAACCTTAGTTATAACATAAAAATAAGTTCGGTTAGCAGAAGTTTCATGCATGATTATGAGTCACAACACCGTGAAAATAAATAAAAATCACAATATGATACACAATATACGGACATATTATGAACGAAGCCCAACCTACGAGTTGCCAGCTAATTGGCTAAATTACTTTATGGTAGTATTCGTTATTTTATGGTGCCATATAATTTATGTCACGTTCACACTATGCCGATATGGGCATGGAAATAAAAAGGGAAGTGGACAGCGCGAGTATATAAACAGGTTATTACTTACATGCTCGCACTGCGCTACCACTCGTCAAGCCACTGCCTCTTCCCGTGCTCCCTCGAATGTCCTCTTCAAGTCAAAGGAACGGCAGTACGAACGCTAGTTGAATGAATTGCTGTCTCGCACACTCATATTGATGCGAGACAGCAAAACGGATAACAATAGAGTATGACGGCAGTGTGTGAATACTTTCTTGCAATCATACTTCCGCGGAAATATTTCGAGCAATATGCGCGAAGCGCGACAGCCGCGGCAGGAACAGAAGTAGGACAGCTATACATTCCACTAGCGTTCGTTTTGCCGTTTCTTGGACTCGCGCACTAAAAGCCGACATTCGACAGTAGCGTGACTAACCATGGGCTTGTTGCATCATGTTTAAGGTATGGAATAATTTTTTAAGGCAATTCCCGTGAAAAAATAAAACATTTTCAAAGCCCAAAAGCGTTGCATTAGATCTATATGCAGCCTTAATATTATAGACAGCTGTAGACCATTTTTCAGAAGTTTAAATATTTTAACTCTAACGTCATTTTACATATTTGAAGTAGTACTTTTTGTGAAACATACCTAATCCTCATTTGTTTAGTAAAGTATCAGAAAGACACAATTTAAATTGAAGGTACACAAATAACTGTTGTTGAAACACGAACGACTCTACTACATGATAGTGTAGGTATTCGCTATGGCACCAAAAATCTATAATAAGTTGCCTAGTAATAAAAAGAGATTAAATTCAATACAAATTAAAAAACAGCTATTCATATATTTAGTAGACAAAGCCTATTTTAATTTATGCGGATATTTAACATTTAGGTAAGTAGTTATGTAATATTTAATTTTTCTTCTTCTTCTTAGCGTGTCGATGGCAGACACTACCTACACCGTCGCGGCCCAGAACTTGACTACGTTGACAGCGCCGACCGACTAGCTACTGCTAGGGCACGCAGGACACGATATTAGGTGGTTCATTGTTCAATTTTTCTTGATCTCATTGCTTAGGTTATTGTTTTGTTTTGATGTTATTGATAATATCTAAGTACCTACTATACTGTTAAGGCGCTTCACACACTGGGAACGCGCCCCGCCCGACGCGTAGCGCGGAGCGGCAGATCCCGCCACTGCGCGTTGACGCTTTGTCGGTGTGTAGCACTTGTCGGTTTTTCGATACGTACTGATGTACTTGCATACAACTTTATAATCTGCAATCCCGCGCTACGCGACGGAGTGCGGTGCAGTGGGAGAGCCGCCTAAGTGTTAAATAGTTTTAAGACCAAAATATTTGTATGCTATTTTGTGATGGCAAATTATGGAGGACTGTACCCAATTAACCTGTTATCTGTATTTTATATTATAGTATTTTATACAGATAACAGGTTAATTAGTAGGTGGGTAGGTTATAGGTAGGTTTTTTTTTACCCATAATTACAAATAAAGTTCTGAGTTCTGAAAGACCTGTTTAGGTACATACTTGCGCTGCCCACTTCCCTTACTAAATTCCCTTCCCTGCCCATATTGGCATTGTGTGAACGTGACATTAGGATTATGATTGGATTGGAAACGATTCTCTTTTGAACCATCTTACCCATTTTTCTATATAGTAGGTACGGCTCCTTAGCTCCTCCGACTTTGTATGAAGCTATGGTCCCATCCGGAATCAAGCATGAGACTTGGTATGCTTGTAGCATTCATAAGTGTAATCAATAATTTAGGGGGGAACAAGCTGTCAATTGAATTGTCCTCCCCCTTTTTCCCCTTTTTATGTCCCTACTTTCAGGTTTTCTGCTTTAATGGGAATTTTTCTAAAATGGATAACCCATCAATTTTGATTTACTTGCTACTACGGTCGGTGGCGTCGGCGGCGACGTTACAGACATATCAAAAGAAGCCATGAGATCAATGAAAGGATTTTTCTACTTACATAAATATCAAGAGCTACGAAAATACAGTAAAATGTTTTTTCGTTTTTACAGGATGAGTAAAACATCATTCGATAATTTAATACGAGTAGTTGGTCCAGCTATTACCTATTAAAATACAAATTGGAGATAAGCAAATTCAGTTGAAGAGAGGCTTTCGATAACTATAATACTCAATTGTTCCCAAGTAATTGCAATTTAAGGCGATGGGTTGACGACCTGTCACTATGGTAATACACAATTTTCCGAATAACTCTCATAATATTTATTTTAGCGAATTATTTTCCGCGCGGATTTTATTCCACCAGTGCGAATACTCTCATTGTTTTCCATGTGTTACAGAATTGCGGATAAAAATACGCGCGGAAAATATCCGCATTGCGGACACTGCCTAAGGGTATAGCTAAAAAAATCGATTAAGAAAACGACACCTAAGCAAAAGTTGATCAAAGTGATAAGTTTATTGTTCAAAGTGATAGATTTTCTTTGCTGGCTAAGGTTAGGTTAGGTTAGGTTTGTTTTTTTTTCTTATACCTCCAACGTTATCGGAGACGTTTAAATTCGTTGTAATGTTTTTTTTTTGTTTCAGGATACAATAATTGACACCGAGAAGGAAAAATCCTCATGGACGCCTGGGAAGGGAGGGCCCAGGCAGTGCCGGACTCGTACCGGCTAAAACCTTCCGGCGGCAATTTTACATTTTTTATGGACTTACATCTAAGTTTACGGCTTACTTATATTTACTTTATTTTAAAATTTTTGGAAGGGTTTTAGTTGTTTATCCTATCTTAGCTTGACTATCATTACCTATATATCCATTTCTCTAGATACATTCTTATGCTTTGTTAGTTGTGTGCATAATATTCTACTTTCATGGCCTTATTTTTAATTTAATTTACTTACATTTATTATATGCTTATCACTAATATATTCAAATATTATGTAAACATAATTTTCTTATGCAGTTTTATTTCTTTTTATTACAGCTTCTGAGACCTTAACGCAATATACTATGGTTTTATTTTGCACTCACAGTGCTATATTACTTTCATAAATGAAAATAAGAAATTGAAAAAATGTCAGCGCCCGCCGGGACTTGAACCCGGGACCGATTTTTTTTTTTCAATTTCTTATTTTCATTTATGAAAGTAATATAGCACTGTGAGTGCAAAATAAAACCATAGTACATTTAATTAAGCAAAGCTTCATCGCATGGTTCGAATTTCACTCTTAAGTGGACTGACCATAGTATTCGTTTCAAATAACTTATACTAGATGTCGCTTGTCGTCGCTTCGAGACGAGTACCAAGAGGTTGAAGATTTCGTCGGCTTACGTCGGGGCGCCGGTAGCTCAGTTGGCAGAGCAGTGGAACGGTACTCCACGGTCCCGGGTTCAAGTCCCGGCGGGCGCTGACATTTTTTCAATTTCTTATTTTCATTTATGAAAGTAATATAGCACTGTGAGTGCAAAATAAAACCATAGTACATTTAATTAAGCAAAGCTTCATCGCATGGTTCGAATTTCACTCTTAAGTGGACTGACCATAGTATTCGTTTCAAATAACTTATACTAGATGTCGCTTGTCGTCGCTTCGAGACGAGTACCAAGAGGTTGAAGATTTCGTCGGCTTACGTCGGGGCGCCGGTAGCTCAGTTGGCAGAGCAGTGGAACGGTACTCCACGGTCCCGGGTTCAAGTCCCGGCGGGCGCTGACATTTTTTCAATTTCTTATTTTCACTTAACGCAATACCTTAAAAATGTCTGTCTATTTTTTCCAGCCATAAGTTCGCTTAGACTGTTCTTATCTAATTTTATATCCAAGTCATGTTCCAAGTTATATCGGTCAATAGTATTAACTGGGCAATCTAGCAGGATGTGCAGCACAGTTTCTTCTACGCTAGGGTCGCAGATGCACGATGAGTTCTCCTTACACTTGAATCTATTTAAGTATTCTGAGAACCCACCGTGTCCTGTCAAAATTTGAGTTTTTGTACTTGTGGCCTCAAATTTTCGCACAATCTTATAGGCCATCGTTGCGCTGGGAAAAAAGAGCTTTGTGACTAATGCTGTTTCACCTGCAGTGTATCTTTTTTCCCATTCGTCAAGCGTAGCCATTCGGATACTTCGCCTGACAAACGAAACAGGGCAGAGGTCATAGTCTGGTTTTTTCTTTGATTTGGTGGCAGCTTCCTTAGCTAGTTGATCCGCTCTCTCATTTCCTACCAGCCCTGCGTGGGCTTTAATCCAGAACAGGGTCACATTTATGCTCTGGAGAGATAGAGCTCTAATAATATCTCTTACTTCCACAGCAAGGGGATGGAGGCAACTGGGATTTATTATTGTTAGAAGGGCTGCCATTGAGTCACTATACACACCAAAGTTGGTATATTTGCTTTTATTTATCTCCTTGAGAGCTCTGTTGATAGCCAGGAGCTCCGCTTGATACACCGTGCAGTACTGTGGGAGTGTAAGTTTGACAGACTTGGTTTCGGCTCCATCTTCCCACCAGGAAAGCGCTGCCCCAACCTTGCCGCCAATCTTGCTGCCATCGGTGAAGATTCTGACTTCGAATTGGTTGTGTGCGTTAACTTGCTCTTCGTTTTGCAGGCTTATGATTTTGGTGGTTGTAATCATTGCCGGGTGTGGGCCATGTATCGCCGATGTCATTCGCTCAACTTCCCTTCCTCCCAATGCCAGGTAAGGCACCCCCCTCCTGGCCTCGTATAGTGAGGCCGCTTCCCTAACTCGTAGGTCAAGAGGGAGCAACCCGGCGAGTACTAGAGCCGAATTCAGGGAGACCGTGCGGTAAGCACGACAGAGTTTTTGGGCAATGCCACGCTGGACGGTAGCCAGTTGTTTAATGACGCCTATCTTATTGGCAGCTGGTGTCCATACGCTGGCTGCGTACAGGATGATTGGTTCCACAGCCGCCACATAAATTGATCTTATGACTTCTGGGTGAAGGCCCCAGCTCACCTTTGCAGCCCTTGTTAGCTGTTTGTGGATACCTATCGCTTTTCTGCAGACGTCCGCAACGTGTGTGTTAAAGGTTAGCTTTTCATCGAGTGTAACGCCAAGTATTTTCATTTCTTTAGACAAAGCTATGTCAGTCCCGCCCATAGTCAGGCGTGGTATGTCGTATTTTAATTTCCTGGTTATCACCATTGCATTGGTATTTTGGGGAGCAAATTTCAGTTTCACTCATTTTTAGTATTAGACCGGGTCTAATACTAAAAATGAGTGAAAGTGATCGCGAGTGCTTAAAAAGTTAAATTTCAGTTTGTTATTGACACCCCACGCCCGAACATGTTCGAGAACAGCATTTGCATGTTGTTGGACGTCATGACTAGTATCTCCGTCGAAAAGCAGGACAACATCATCCGCGAACGCCTGACAGTAGCAACCCATCTTTTCTAGATCCTTGAGCAGTGGGTCAAGTAGGAGATTCCAGAGTATAGGACCACCTATGGAGCCTTGAACGCAGCCTTTGTTGGTACCTTTGCTGCACTCTTCACCGGCTTATCTTACCGTAACTGTCCTATCCCCAAGGTAACTATCCATGATCCGCCTCAGATTTATTGGACACTTTTCCTCAGCTAGACGGACTCTTATAGCCGTCCACCATGCACTATCGAAGGCTCCCTCTATGTCTAAAGAGATCAGCGTTGTGACTGCATGAGTGTATAGAGGGAGTCTTCAGTGCTTCTTTGTGGCATGAATCCGAATTGGCGAGTACTCATCCTTGGCAACAAGTGGTATTTAAGTCGAGCCACCAGCATCTTCTCCTATATTTTACTCAGGATCGGCAGGAGTCCTATCGGTGTGTATGCCTTAGGAGTGGTGTAGCTCTCCTTCCCAGGCTTCCTCAATATTACTATGGTTGCTTCTTTCCACGCCTTAGGGATATAGCCAAGTTCCAAACATTTATTGAAGAGCTCCAGGAATAACTCGGGGTCGCTGTTTATAGCATGGCAACAGATGTCTGCGGTAAAGCCATCCGCACCGGGGGCCTTTTTAGGGTTAAAGGATGTTGCTGCTATGTTCAGTTCTGTCATTGTAAACTGTGGATCGCAATATTCATGTTGTTCACCAGCGTTACTTTGTCTGCTTCAATCCTTACTTGGCGGTGTTTGGCGTTATCGCCATTATCAAGGTCATCCGGATAAAAGGTGTCTGCCAGCAGCCTTACTGAGCCTTTTGCATCAAGCACATTCCCATCGATTATTAGTGGCATGTCTTCTTCTCTGCGCATGGTTCTGCCGATCACCCTGTAAATGTCCTCCCAGACCCCCTCCTTATCCTGTTTTTCGCAGAACTCTTTCCAACTGTCGACCTGTGCTTTAGAGGCTTCCAGTTCATAGGCTTCTTTTTGTGCAACATACTCATCTATGACTTTTTGTTTTCGGACATCTTATTCTTCGCTTCTTGGTGGCCACTGCTTTTTTCATATCTTCGAGCTTTTTGGACCACCACGGCAGTTTCAGTTCTTCACTGGCCTTTTTTTCTTAGGGATCGTTTCTTCGCATGTTTCTTTTATTGAATTAATCACCTTGTTTGTTGTTGTCTCTAGTTCTTCTATGGTGTTTATCTTTTTTATGTCTGATTTGGTTATTTGCTCTTCTGAGTTTAATTGTTTGAAGTTTTGCCTGAAGTTCTCCCAGTCTGATTTTTTCGTGTTATATTTCCTTGTAGTACGGTTTACTTTCATTCCTTTGGATCTTTGAAGGCGTATATCGAACGTGATACCGTTGTGGTCCGAGCTGGTGAGTCCTTGGTCTACAGTCCAATCCTCCACTAGGCCTAAGATGTCTGTCGAGCATGCTGTGATGTCGACAAAGCTTTTAAAATGTTTACCGCCTCTATAAGTATCGAAAGTTGGAACAGATCCGCGATTTAGGACATTAAAATTGAGCTCCTCAATAGTTCCAGCCATTTCATCACCTCTGTGGTCGAGCTCCAAGCTTCCCCACCAAGAGCTTTTTGCGTTGGCGTCACCTCCAATGATCCACATTTTCGAATTGATGGTCTCCACAATAATTTTTAAGTGTTCCAAATATGGCTGTATTGGTTGATCGGGTTCAAAGTAAAACGAAACGAACGTAATCTCCCAAGTACTGGTATGAATTCCCACCACCGTAATGTTATTAGTGGTGAGTTTTGCTGCTTAACATTGAGGTCTTGGTTGAATACGGCTATAGTCGCCTTTACTGTCTATAGATATTAAATTGTTTGTAGTTAATATTCCAGATTTCTTGTTTCTTACTTTTTAGAGCGCGATATCTCAGTAGTTGGGTTTTAGTTTTTGAACTGGTTTTTATTTTAATTATTTTGGGGTTGAAGGTAAGTTTAACACTTTAGCGTGTAGTTTTTTTTTCTGGATAGAAATGCAGCTCAATTCACAATTAAAACATCACTGGTTAATTAAACAAAATGCACTTATCATAGTCTTATCTTTGTATGTATGTATGTTTGACCATGCATTTCTCATAAGTTTAAAAAAATTTAAGTATGTAAGTTTAGTACCAAATTTTAAAACACTTCCCGTGTTGGGTATACAATTTTTGAAAACTTGCAAAATTTTCAAGCGCGGGCATGATTTGAACCTGCAACTTTCGCATTACTAGTGGCGACGCCTCTTCCATCTGGGCTACCGCAGCTCATTTATTGCCCGTCAATTTT